>CM057452.1:69200000-71600000 GCA_016271365.2 Neoceratodus forsteri
ATCAGTCTGCGGCCATGCAAGGGCTAAATCCCAATGAAATTAGGAGGATGCAGTAGAGGCAATCATTGTTCATGCCTACCAACTACATAGGTAAACTGAATAAAAGGCGAGGGGGTCTCTTAATTACAAATAAGTCATCGGTATCACACTTGTCCATTTGGTTTGGCATTTTCTAACACAAGAATGCTAAAAAAAAAAAAACTCAGGATACTGTTTTATAGTAGTGGATTATGATTTTGGGCAGAGATTTAGATTTAGAATTCCCTTTATACTAATGTTATGCATTGCCTCTGACACCTGAGATTTTATACCTTTGTAATATATTGATGCATGCAAATACCATAGTAAAGTATTCAGAAAAATTCCTATAATAGTATACTTGAAAAAGTGATACCATCGTTGCTGGACTATAATATTGTTCAGAGCTCGTAATACTATTGTTCAGAGCTCTGAACGATAATAGTATCACAGAAACAAGAACACAAATTCCTCATGTTGAGCGGTAGCCAGCTTTTACTGTATATGTAGATTACAGTAAAAACCGGCTCTCCGCTAACAAAGAAAACTACATCTGAACTCTTAGCTACACACTAGAAACAAAAATTTTTTTTTTTATTTAGAGGATCAAGAGGTTGGCGCCTGCCCAGTGGTGTTGCCGCTACTAACCGCCCCAAACCGGGGTGAAGAAATTGAAGAGGACAGCTTTCGGTGGTGGTTTTGTGGGTGGTCCTAGAGGCAGGGCCGTGATTCTCTGCCGGACGCTCACTGCAGCATCTCTGCTAGATGAAGGCTGCTGAGGGACCACTTTAAAAAATGAGCTGAACAGAGCACGCACTGTGACCACAACTTGACTCGCTGGCCTGTCGACTCACCACTCCTCTTCTTGACAGCAACTCTGCTGCACCACAGGGAACCTGTTGACACTGCCACAAGAGGTAAGCCTCTTCCTCTTGACGTCCTCGCTCCCTGGGCCCACCGCAGTTCTGCGCCTGTTCTTGGATCCATACGTTACAGAAAATAACAGATAGGTGAGTCTGTATCACAAGTGAATAACACCATCTCGAGGTTCTGTGAACATGGGAACCTCTCGGGCTTCACTCCCAAGGTTCCCATATCCCCAGAACCTCTCAATTGTATTACTCCCTTGTAATACTCACCTATGTATTTGTTTATCTCCCAAGTCCGCTCAGCTCTGTATTGTGAATCATGCACAGGAGAGCCACACTGAGTTATTCACGTATCACACTTTACTGGGACCGCCTTGTTTTGTCCATTTAATTGTTGCAAACATTTGCCCCCCTGCATTTGTTTGCTGCAGGTTGCTTCTCCATTTTAAGTGCAGGGCTGAGTATCGTAAGTCCTGTATGCTACTGCACAATGCTGTTAGTTGCTGTAATTCATTTCACCACTGATAGAAGTGTTATGTTCCGTGCCTGTGTGATTTAATGTAATTACTGCACTGTACTCATCCCCCACACATCTGGAAACTAGCTGATACAGCTCAATATGCTTTTCCTAGTAAAATGTTTGAAATTAATAAGAGTGCCGGTACTGTTGGCCAGGGTGTGGACCACTGCATTCACTTAAAATTTTTCTCTTTTCTCTCTCCTAAGCTGGTCTCTGGGCTTTCTTATGCCTGGGCTGTACCCTCCTGATGCTGGTTGGAGGCAGGATTAAACCTTTGCAGCAGAGGGACATCTAACCCTCCACATCTGGTTGTCTCCAGTTTACTTCCTGCCTTCACTTGAGCAGGTACTCTGCAAGCAGAGCTCTTATTTTGGACACTTCTTCTTGGGGACATTAATCAGAGCTGCTTTCACTGCTCCAGAGTAGGTTCCTGTCTCAGCCGTGCAAGCTGCACAGACTGGCCCTACTCCTCTGCGGCGCATTTTCCTGTGGTTTCTGGCTAAAGAGGACTTCATCAGGCAAGGGACCAGGGCCTGATTTATGCTCATGAGGGAGGCAGAAAGGGAGTTCTCAGAGGATTGCAAATTATCTCCCCTTACCCAGAGCTGGTCTCTCCCGTTGACAGATGACTTCTTGCCTGCCCTAGTTGCCTGTCGACGGTAACATTTGTCGATGAGCACTGCATATCCACTCAACGATACTCCGGAAACAGGAGCACTGTCGTCTCGTCTACGAGTGCAGCACTGACGAACAGTGCACTGTCGTCGACTCTCAGCCCGACTGCACAGCAACAATAGCAGCCAGGGCCTTCTGCCCCCCCCCAAAAAAAAAAAAACTAAGGGGGCTTGAGGAAAAGAGTACATCATTAAAGGGACTTCTTCAGTTCAGTAGAATTTAGGGGGCATAGCTGAATAAAGCTCCATTGCTAGTACATTAGGTACTCTGGCATTGGCTCTTAAAGGGACTGCTTCAATTCAGTAAGTAAAGCTCCATTGCTGGGATCATGGCTTTGGACAAGCCTACCAGGAGCAGAAAATGCCAGCGCTGCAAATCCCCACTTCTTATTACTTTTGCGGGCTTGCTTTGCGTCGCATGGGAAAAGGCAGCATCTGCTCAGTGGGAGGAACCAATAGATATATCCCCTTCCTCTGCTCTGATAGATGGCCAAGACCAGCCTGAGCGAGCGACTGCCTCCAGATCAGAGACGGCCAATGGAGACCCAGCAGGCCGTGGCCCTATCTCTGGCCGCAGACCTCATAGAGAAGTTATAGGGCTTTTGCTCTGGACCCTGCATGCTTCGACTGGCAGCCTCCAGGGTCACCAGATGAGACCTCACAAGAAGGCAAAGTGAAAAAGGACCCCCTCCCATCTTCTGATATGGGGCAAGTGTTGTCATATCGCTGAGAAAAAGAGAAAATCCCGATACAGATCATCTGATAAGGAAGATCACCATTCCTTGCGCAAAAGGAGGAAGAAAAGATCTAATTCTCAGAGTAGATCCAGGGGTACGCACAAGGGAAAACATCGCAGGGACCTCCTCCCCTGAGGATGGTGAGATCGTGGGCCTCGCCATCTGACTCCCCCAAAAAAAAAAATCCAGAAACTTTGACCCGGACGACCTAGATTTTTCATCAAAAGGTTGTATCAGAGACTCACTTGGGACCTTCTACAGTGGCTCCTTCTCAGCCAAAATAGGCCTTTCAATTAGCCTCGACCTCTAAACCGGTCACAGCCTTCCCAATCCATAGAAGAATTGCTAAAAGAGGAATGGCAAGGTCCTAAACACACATACCCAGTCCCCCGACGGATCTCTAAACTCCTGAAGTTTGATGACAAACGATCTGAAAAGTGGTTAGACTGCCCCAGAATCGACCCCTCGATTTCTAACCTAACCAAGAAAAGTCATTCATTCCAGCTGAAGGAGGGGCTTCTCTAAGGGACCCAGTAGACAGAAAAGTGGATTCATCGCTTAAAGCCTTCCAGGCTTTGGTGATTTCTCTCAAGGCAGCCACCTCAAAACTATTTTCAGCCAGGGCCACCCTATGCTGGGCCTCTGATCTAGCTTTTCAATTCACACAGTACCCAGAGAAGAACTCCCCGATTATCCATCAGCTACAGTTAATGGGGTCGGCCTTGGCCTATGCAGGAGATGTCTGAGGAGGCAGTCAGGTGTGCTGCATGGACCATGTTCTGTCAAACTTCAGCTTGCCGCATCCTCTGGCTTCAGGCCTGGCAAGAGGATGCCTCCTCAAATAGCCATTTGATAAACATGCCCTACGAAGGCAGTCTCCTGTTCGGGTCAGTCCTGAAGGAGGTGGTGAAGGAATCCAGTGAAACTGCTAATGTGCACATGAAAGCATGGTCCTCAGGCTCAAGACTCAATTTTCGTGACGGGGGTTACAACAAGGGGGAAAAACTCCTAACTTTTCTGGGAAAAGAACATGGTCCTCATGCAACCAATGGGGCCATCCGGGCCCAACTTAGAGTAGGGAGGCAGACTTGCAGAATTTCTTGAGGAATGGGTCCAAACCACGTTGGACAGATGGGTTCTAGACATTCAGAAAGGGTTACCTGATGGTTTGATTCCAAGCCCCCACTACCTCATGTGGTGACCTCCCCATCTCAAACAACCCATCCAAAAGACTGGCAATGTTGCAGGCTAGATCTTCAAGAGGGGGGGCTATTGAGCAGGATCCCCCCCCCCAAAAGAGGTCAATTGGGGGGGCCCTATTCCTATTTGTCATTGTGTCCAAAAGCACAGGAGGACACAGACCAGTCCTTGACCTCAAATTCCTGAATTGCTTTGTACGCAGCAGACTATACAAAATGGAAACACCGTCGTCAAAGAATTGCAGCAGGGAGACTTTCTTGCATCCATCAACTTGCAAGATGCCTATTTCCCTGTTCCCATTCACAGTCTACACAGTGTCTCAGGTTCAAGGTGAGGAAGCAGCTCTTCCTTTTCGGCCTTTCATCAGCCTCAAGAACTTTCTCGAAGGTACTGGTAGCTATGGTAGCTCACCTTCAGAACAGAGGGATCCAGCTTTTCACTTACCTGGACGATATCCTCAAGGCCCCACAGCTCAACCAAGCAGTACAGGCAGTGGTGGAAGTAGTCCGGTGCCGGCACACGGATTTGTCATCGACTGGAAGAAGAGTTCCCTAATCAAGAGCCAGAACTTGATCCACCTGGGGGCAGACTTCAGGACACAGGCCAGCAAGGTTTTTCCCCCAGATACAATTCGGGGACATGCTGAAGCTCAACAAATTTCAAAACAGCTGCTCAGCTGCCGGCCCAGTCCTTTATGCAGCTAATCGGGACCCTAGTGTCACTGGCAGATTCGATCCCCTGGTCTCTAGTGCACATGCGACCCATTCAAGCACATCTGCTCAGGCTGTGGTCCCAATCCAGACAGCCAGCACCAGCTCATCCCAGTTTCTCAGCAGATAGAAACCTCCCTCCGATGGTGGTCTTGGAAGGCAAATGTCTTGAGGGGGCGAAAGCTGGGCCATCCGCAGCAAATCAGAATCACGATAGATGCAAGCCTCAGGGGATGGGAGGGCCCACCTGCATCAGATGTCTGCAGAAGGCAAGTGGTCACTGATAGAATCCAGGTACAGCATAAACATCCTAGAGATGAAGGCAGTTTGCCTAACCCTGATACACTTCCAGCAGCAAGTAGGAATCAGGATGTGTTGATTCTAACGATGACCTACATCAATCATCAGGGAGGCACAAAAAGCTCAAATGATTCGGGAGTCGCTTCTCTTTCAGTGGGCAGAACACCTGGCAAGTATAAGGGCAGTGTACATACCAGGACAGGTAAATGTCACAGCAGACTAGCCAAGTCACCAAGATGTCCTTCCAGGAGAATGGGAGCTGAAGGACAGCACCTTCCAACTCCTAACAGAGCAGTGGGGCAATCCCCAGATCTGTTTACATACTGGTGAAACTCCAAGGCAGAGCAGTTCTGCTCTCTGGCCTGGGACAAGCTAGCAGTAGCTCCGTATGCCTTTTCCCTAGACTGGGGTCAGTTCAGCCTCCTGTATGCCTTCCCCTGATTCCACTGCTATCCAGGGTCCTGCACAAGGTGGCCTGAGGACAGGGCAGAGATGATTCTAGTCTGTGGGGCAGTGGGGCACAGGACCCAAGGCAGCATGGATTCACAGCGGGAAGGTCATGTCAGACAAATCTCATTGATTTCTTTGACTGGGTGACTAAAGTAGTAGACCAGGAAGGGGCTGTGGACATGGCCTACCTAGACTTTAGCAAGGCATTTGACACAGTCCCACACAAGATTAATAAATTAGCCAGCATGGGAGTGGGTCCCAGGGTGGTAGCCTGGGTAAAACACTAGCTAGACAACAGGATACAGAGGGTGATAGTAAATGGAGTCCACAGTGAAGAACGGGGGGTTACTAGTGGGGTACCACAGGGTTCAGTACTGGGGCCAGTCCTTTTTAATGTCTTTATAAATGACATTGCAGAGGGACTGGAAGGGAAAGTATGTCTCTCTGCAGATGTCACAAAGATCTGCAACAGGGTTGATGCAGAAGGTGGGGTGAAGAGGATGCAAGGGGACTTGGCAAGACTGGAGGAATGGCCAAATGTATGGCAGCTTAGATTCAATGCAAAGAAGTGCAGAGTAATGCACTTGGGAAACAAAAACCTCAAATCCCACTCTACCAGGGGTACAGCTGCCTCCATAGCAGCTGCCAGAGATATTCCTTTATTAGAAATGTGTAAAGCAGCTACTTGGAAAACTCTTAATACATTTACTAAGCACTGTTGCCTGGACACCCAGGCTAGAAGTGATGCCAGATTTGGCACAGCAGTATTGCAGAGCTTGTTTTCTAAGTAGGTTCTCTGCCCACCTCCAAAGGTACTGCTTGAGTAGTCTGCATATGTCAGAATACAGTAAAGATTTCCTGAGGTTTTAAGGAAAAATTACCATAGTAATTGTTTCTTCCAAGGGAATCTTTACTGTATTCTGAGCTCCTACCCTCCTCGAACCTCATGGGCACTGCATTCCAGCTGCCCAATTTATTGATGAAACCTGTTTGAATTGGTAGTTCTTTGGGCATCTGTGACTTTAGTCTTGGGGATGCCACCATTGTTAAAATGGGGGATTATTTATTGGGTGAATGTTTTTCTTTAGGATATTATAGTTAGTATTTTTTTTCAAACAACATGAAGTCTTGCTATATTATGACACATGCAGTGAGTCCCAACCTTCGAACTGCCCCGGAGGTGAAAGAGTTAACTTTCCATGCCAGGCATGGAACGCTGAGCTTGAGCTCGGTTGAAACTGTCTGTTGTTCTTCAAACTCTGTCAGATTCTTTACTCCACCTCACTGAACAGTTTGCTCCGGAGATTTCTCCTTCTGCTCGGTTCATTTTGTCTGTTAAAGTATTGTTTTTCTCGGTTTTTAACCGAATTTAAACCGCAACCTGTCGGTTCAAGCTCTGTCTGTGGTATTGAGTACTAGATAGGTTTTACATTATTATTCTGTGTGGAACTTGTAAACGGCTTATCAGTTCGGTTGAACCGATCAGGTTAGTTAATATTTTATTCTGTCATTTAGAGTGTGGTTACCGGTTCTTATCGGTTCTAAAAAAAAACCCCGGAATTTCTTAAGTTTTTTTCCACGACCCGTGACACAGTTGGGAACCGATAAGAGTGTCTTTGCTTGGCGGATTGCCATAAACGGGCAAGTTTGGTTAGGACTGGCACTGTCTGAGAAACCCAAAAGAAAAACCGGGCCCACTGGGTTTCAACACTGCAGTGTGTGTGGGGAAGCCTTTGCCAAGGCTGACCCCCACACCACCTGTGTTTATTGTCTGGGGTTTGACCACCTCAATGCAGACTGCCAGATTTGTAAAAATTTTACTGCGGCTACCCTGGAAAAGAGAGTTGGTAGGCTCAGGGAAAGGGAGGCCAAGAAGTCCACTGACCCAGATGGCCAGCCCGGTTCGGTTCCAACCGAACCAGAGGGAGTGCCCTCTGACCAGGGCGAGACTTCCTCAGGCAAAAGGAGAGCCGACTCTGAAGGGTCGGTTCCAGCAAAAAGGACTAGAAAATCAGCTGGTGTGGAGCCAAAACTTTCCTCTCCAACAGCTGAAGAGATGGCCAAAACGATTCAGATTGTCCAGTCGCTTTCTCCAGTTCCAACCGAACCGTGCTACTCAGGTAAGCTACTGTCTGCCGGTTCCACCAGTTCAAGACTACGATTTAGGAGGATTATTATGAACCGGAGGAGGGGAAGAGGAGTATGAGGAGAGTGAATGTGGATTTGAAAGTCTGGATGTGCCCATCGAACCGACATCTCCCAGACAGACCTTCATGAGTGTCCCTCCTAGGCTTTGAGTCCCCTTCTCATTTTATTTTTTATAAAAAAGTGGCTGAAACCCTCCAGCTCCCTATGGAGGAAGCTGTGGATGATCAAGAGGAGCCTGACTATGTGGAAATGATGGATATCCCAGAGTCGAGGAGACTGTCTATTCCCTTGCATAAATCTTTTGGGAAACGGACATTTAAAATCCTAAAAACTCCTCACACTATACCTCCTGTGGATAAGAGAATGGACAAGAGGTACACATTGTCAGGCTGTAATACGGAGTTCCTTTCACAACAATGCAGCCATGTTGAGTAGTGCAGGCTGCAGCCTGTGACAAGGCAAACATTCCCTTGGCTTCACACCCCCCAGACAAGGACTCCAGGAAGATTGATGCCATGGCAAAGAAACAGTACATGGCAGCATCCTTGGGACTCAGGCAGGCAAATTATATGGCTTATGTTGCTAGATATCAGAAATCCAGATGGGACATGGTTTTGGCTCTAGCAAAACAGGTCCCTGGCCAGCTTGCCAAGGAACTGGAGCAGGTGGCTGCTGATGGTATTGAGGCATCCAAGGTGCAATTCCATGCTGCAGTGGACTCTAATGATGTGTCATCAAGAGTCATGGCTACATCTGTGGCACTTCGCAGAATGGCTTGGCTCAGATGTACTAGCCTGTCGCAGGATACCCAGTCTAAAGCCATGGATTTTCCTGTTGTGGGTAATTCGCTGTTTGGGGAGCAGACAGAGAATTACATGAAGAAAATGGATGAGTATAGGACTACCTATAGGAGTGCACAGGCCAAGGAAAGGCAGGCCACTCCCCAAAGGCAGCTTTCCAGGGGCAGGCCTTCACATAGGCCTTTTTACCAAGCCCAGGCCTCCTCTTCTGTCTATGCCCAGAGGGGGTTCTTTAGAGGGAGAGGCAGAAGGGGTACCAGCAGGCCTGCTTCCACCCCTCAGCCCAAAGCCCCTGCCAAGCAGGCACCCTGATGGGGTTGCCGGGGCCGATTCTCAGTTACCTGTAGGAAGCAGGCTGGCTTACTTTGTCCAGGACTGGAAGTCTGACATCAGACAAGTGGGTCCTGGAAGTGGTAAGCCAGGGACTGGTTCTCAGCTTCAAAAAATTTCCAAAGATGAGAACCAGATCCTTTCCACCTGCAAATCCACCAGAGGCACTTGCCCTAGAGGCAGAGGTCTCTTCCTCCTGGCTCTCAGAGCTGTGGAAAGGGTTCCACCCTACACCAGGGCAAAGGATTGTACTCAGGTACTTCCTTACCCCAAAAGACAGGAGAATGGCAGCCCATCCTGGATCTCAGATACCTAAACAAGCACCTTTTAAAACCAAAATTCAAAATGGTGACTCTGGGAATTATTCTACCCTCTCTAAGGCCAGGGGACTGGCTAGCATCCCTGGACCTCAAGGATGCCTACTTCCATATTCTCATCAGAAGCTCCCATCGAAAGTACCTCAGGTTCGAGCTGCCCTCAGGCCATTACCAGTTCAGAGCAATGCCCTTTGGCCTCACCTCTGCTCCAAGGGTATTCACAAAATGCCTGGCAGTAGCAGTTGCTTCCCTAAGAAGGCAAAAAAATTGCCATCTTCCCTTACCTGGACGATTGGCTCATAGTAGGCCAGTCCCCAGACCAGGTCAGGTTACATCTGCAGATAACTCAGCAACTGCTCACCTCTCTAGGTTTCCTTCTGAATCTTTCAAAGTCAGTTCTAGAGCCTGTACAGCTCCTCACCTTCATAGGTGCAGAGCTGAACACAAAGAAAGCCAGAGCCTTCCTTCCTCTGGACAGGGCAAGAGGACCCTGGTCTCTCTGGCCTCTTCATTCACCCTGCAGGTCTCTCGACCAGCAAGGCATTTTCTACAGCTACTAGGGCACATGGCTGCCTCTACAGCAGTAGTACAGGGAGCAAGATTTCAGATGAGGGACATCCAGTTCCATTTGAGCCTTTTGGTCCCAAAGGAAAGACCCTCTAACCAAATTGATCCCAGTTACTCGAACCCTGATCCAGGCCCTACAGTGGTGGCAGGATCAGAGCAATCTGAGGCAAGGGGTTCCCTTTGTCACTCAGTCTCATTCCTTAATCCTTACTACAGATGCATCCCTCTTGGGTGGGAGCTCATATGGGCGACCTCACTACCCAGGGATTGTGGTCCCCTCAGGAATCTCTGCTCCACATCAATCTGTTGGAACTCAGCAGTTTTTCTAGCACTTCAAGTTTTTTCCAAATCTGTTCAGAACCAAGTTGTACAGGTCAGAACAGACACCACCACAATGTGGTACATCAACAACAAGGGCACTCTGTCTCACGGCCTTGTGCACCAAGCAATGAAGTTGTGGTCTCTGGCTTACTTCCTGAACACCTCCCTTACAGCAGTTCACCTCCCAGGCAAGGACAATGTCCTGGCAGATGCTCTCAGCAGGATTTCACAGGGCCATCACGAATGGTCACTGGACCCCCTGGTTTTGGAGGTGATCTTTGCCAGGTGGGGCACCCCACAGATAGATTTTTTTGCAGCCCCAGACAATCACCAACTTCCCCTTTTTTGTTGCAGGCCCCTAGTGTTGGGCTCCGTTCCTCTGGACGCCTTAGTCCTCAATTGGGAAGGGAAGTTTCTATATGCTTTTCCTCCCTTCCCTCTCCTGTTCAAAGTGCTAGTCAAAATCAGGTCTCAACCCTGCAAAGTGATCCTGATTGCTCCAGATTGGGCCAGACAGCCCTGGTATCCACTCCTACTGTCCTTAACAGTCCATCTTCCCAGGAAGCACAACCTGTTAACCTGTGCTCAGGGGAGGGTTTGGTACCCAAACCTCAAATCTCTCAATCTCAAGGCCTGGCTCTTGAAGAGCTAGAGTTTGCTAATCTACACCTCTCCCAAGGCGTAATGGATATCCTGAAGGCTTCTAAGAAACCTTCCACCAGGGCTACTTATAGTTCCAAATGGAAAAGGTTTTCCATATGGTGTTCTGGAAAGCATATTTCCCCAGAATCTGCTGACTTACCCACAGTCCTGGATTATATGGTCCATTTAAATACCTTGGGGCTGAGACCAACTACCGTAAAAGTGCATTTGGCAGCTGTCTGCTTTTATTTCAGCAGGTAAGCCCTCTTCTCTTTCAGCTCATCCTGTATTCTCTAAGTTTTTTAAGGGATTGCTTCATTCCAACCCTCCATTCAGGGACCCTGCCCCTGCCTGGGATCTTAATGTTTGCATTGCTCAGCTTATGCAACCCCTCTTTAAACCTTTGTCTTCAGCAGAACTTAAGTACTTGACTTGGAAGACTGTTTCTGGTAGCCATCACTTCTGCCAGACGTATAAGTGAATTGCAAGCTTTGTCAGTGGAGCCTGATTTTATCTCCTTTCATAGAGATAAGGTGATCCTCAGGACTAATAGGAAGTTTTTGCCTAAGGTGGTTTCAGATTTCCACCTTAATCAATCCATATCCCTTCCAGTGTACTTCACTGATCATTCCTCCTCTGGCGAGAGGAGGCTGCACAGTTTAGATGTGAAGAGAGCCCTTAGTTACTGCATAGAGCGTACCAAGGGCTCACAGGTTTGACTCCCTCCAACTGTTCCTCACTGGCGGTAAGGTTGGTAAAGGGAAACCTGCCACTAAAAGATCCATTGCCAGGTGGATCGTCTCTTGTATCTAATTTTGCTATGAAAAACTGGGTAAGGTTCCCCCCTCAGGCCTGAGGGCTCACTCTACCAGAGGTATAGCTGCTTTCCTGGCTGCTTCTAGGGACATCCCTATTTTAGAGATGTCAAGCAGCTACCTGGAAAACAGTTCACACTTTTACCAAGCATTACTCCCTGGACATCCAGGCTAGGAGTGATGCTCGGTTTGGCACAGCTGTGCTTCAGAGCCTATTTCCTAAGTAGGTTCTGTCCCTCCTCCATGGAGGTACTGCTTTGTAGTCTGCATATGTCATAATATAGCAAGACTTCATGTTGTTTGAAGAAAAATTACTCACCTTAGTAATGTCGCTTCTTCTAATGGAGTCTTGCTATATTATGACTCCCCGCCTGCCCCTCTCAGAACCTCTGTTTTGGGATGTGGGTGGGCAGTGCAGTGTTGGCACTCAGTAGGTGCCCACCTTGTTGTTTTCACCCCTCCTTTCTTGGGGTGCTTGGTGTTGTGTTTTTTCATTTTTGGGTCTCCTGACTTGAGTCTTTGTTTTGGGACCAAAAAATGTGTTCTTATGTTTTAGTAGCCAGTTGGCTAGTGTAGGTTTACAGCTTCCACACAGGACCTCAGTGAGTTTAGCTTGTAAAGATCTGACTGTTTGAGTTTGAAGAACAGACAGAGTTTCAACCGAGCTAGAGCTCAGCATTCCATGCCTGGCATGGAAAGTTAACTTTCACCTCCGGGGCAGTTCGAAGGTTGGGACTCACTGCATATGTCATAATATAGCAAGACTCCATTAGAAGAAACAACATTACTAAGGTGAGTAATTTTTTCTTATGCATGCTTCGTAAGAATCTGACTGTTGCATAGAATACACCAGGACAGTGGTTCGAAAACTGAGCTCAAGCGTATCAATGTTCCACTATTAGCATAGATTCTAGTAACTCATTGCTCTCTGGGGCAGTTGAATGATGAAGGCTAACTGCATATGTCAGAATACAGTAAAGATTCCCTTGGAAGAAACAAGATTACTATGGTAAGTAATTTTTCTAGGATTGTGAATGTGTTCATCCACACTTCTTGGCAGTGTCCCTTTCCCTTTAAATCAACCGGAAAGTCTTCAAGCTGGCTCCTCCCACCCACCCAGGTGGTATAACCCTCGGCTCCATCCCATGACGCCAGATCTTCCTTTCCGCTGGAAGATTAAGGTTGCCTCCTTCGTGCTCTCGCATTTTATAGGCCCTGGCTTCAAAACCTTAGGTTATTCTGAAAATTCACCTTGTTCACGTTGGCGATTGCGATGTTTTTTTCTTGATCATGGAAGAAGAGTCTTCCTCCAGATTTCGCCGGTGTTCATGCAGCCAGAAGATGTCACGCACTGACCCACATGCCGCGTGTGTTAACTGTTTGGGTGTCTGCCATGACACCACGACATGAGTTTTGCCTCATGTTCCAACCTAACATCCTCGACGACAGTCTTGCACGCCTTAAGCTGTGGAGGCCCAAAAAACAGAACGCATCGGTGAAATCCAAGGAGGCCTGGTGGGCGGTTTCCATGGCTGCGGGATCCGCCAAGCAATTGGAGTGCATGCAAGCCTTCAAGGAGGAAGCGGCTTGCGCCGTAGAATCTTGCACTCAGAGCTTCTTCATTCCACTCAACCTGGGCTCCACCTTCTCTGGTTCCTTCTGAGAGTTGTGCCACTCTCTCTTGACATAAGGGCGAGTCCTGCGGGCATGCATTCCTCTTGGTCCCGTAAGTAGGAGAAAGACATGGAACCATCTTCATCTCAACAGACTCTCCTGGCGTCAGGAGAGATCTGTCCCAGGAACAGGCCATTTCAACCTCTGTCGAAATTGCCTCTTCGGCCGCTGGCCAGTCTACCTAAGTGTCGATTAATGTTGAGAATTCTCGACCCAATTGACCCTTTGTCGCAGACTCCGGTCGACGACTCCCTCACTGACTCTGGTCCTTGCTTTCCCCGATGAGGAGACCAAGCCTGCTGGGAATCCCACCAAGGAAGTGGTCTCTGGCCCTGGGAAGTCACCTGTCCCACCAGTGTCTCCAGACCGACTGAGTCAGCCCGTCTGATCTCTATCAAAGTCCCAGACTCCCTCATCCGAAAGGCAGAGGAAGGGCCATAAGTGCTCTAAAGAGACGACGCCATCAGTCGTCCTCATCCTCCTCAGATGAGGAGAGGTTCCAGCCGAACCTCCGGTGGCACTCTAAGGACATCATGTGGCAACAGCTGATTCTGTCCTGGCACAAGCCTAACCTGGCTTCTACCCCCCCACTCCCCAGCCATTTGGCTGGCTCCAGCCAGCAGAGTCCCTGAGCCAGTTAAATCAGTTTTTCCACCTACGGAGCCGGCACCCTCTGGTTCGGCCTAAACCGGTCTCTCCTCCAGTTCTGGTAGAACCACCGTCCAAGCAGCCTGTGGGAGGGGTGCCTTCTAAGGAAGATAGACCGGACACCAGGCTTCCGCGGCATCTGTCACTGTCACCCTTGACTGCCCCCGGCGGGTCGAGGGTGATGTGGGAGGTTGACTGCTGTATCCAGATTCCTCGGTTTCAGATGAAACTCGCCTCCATTCTCATCAAGGGGAAGATGAATCTGCTGGTGGGATAGAGATGGAGGAAGGTCCTTCGTCCTTTCAGGGCAATCTTTGCCTCATCAGAGTCCACAGAGAAGCCCCTGGATCCTATCCAGATAAAGGCAGAGTACCCTCTCACTGATATCCTCGAGAGGGGATATCCTGATGGAAGCCTTTCCTGTGGCAGAGTCCATTGTTGGCCCGGCCTTAGAACTTTGGCAGCACCCTGCCTCTTGTCCAGATCAGTCTGCCTGTATGGCCTACAAGTATGCGGTACCCATTGGGTCCCTTACTTGAGTTCTAAAAGCACCCTTTGCTGAGAGCCTTGACCGCCCTCTGTGTGCAGGCATCTGGTAGTACCCAATGGACAGACCTCCTGAGAAGGAAATCCAAATATTTGGATCACTCAGCGTGGCAGGTCTGTGAAGCCTCGTCTTTAGGCCTCAGTCAGGCAAGCTCAGACGTCATCATGGCACACTTCTCCCATGTCATTTTGGGGTCCTCTCACAAAGTCCTCCCACATCTCCTTGCGGACCACTGTCAAGCAGGTCGAGGACCAAGGCTGTGCTGTTGACAAATGGCTCCAGACATCTGGGACTCGTGTGCCCACTCATTGGCAGCTGCAGTTGCCTCTCGCTGCAGGGCTTGGCTGAGGCTCTCCTCCTTTCTGGTGACTACTTGGCACAAACTCGCTGATGTGCCTTTCCTGGGCACCTGATCTCTTCATCCCAGGTGTGGCTGGTCACCTTCAGTGCATTGAGCAGTCCAATGCCACCTTGGATGCCACTTCTGCTCTTCTGGTCCCAAGAAGCAGCAGAAGCCTTTTTGTGTCTCTTCTCCTGTGGCCCAGCAGTCCTCCTTTCAAGGAGGTCGTCGGCAGCAGCAGCAAGCTCAAGCTTGGCACCCCAGACCTGTAAGGGAGTCTGGGGTTCAGACCCTGGGCCCTCTGCCTCCATGCCTCTGTCATGGGGTGGGGGCTGCCACCCCTACTTCTGTGGGGGACCGGCTCCGCCACTTTCTTTCAGCCTGGTCTGCTCTTACCTTGGACAGGTGGCTCTTACAAGTGGTCAGGCGGACTGCCTCTGGAATTGAACTGTATCCTCCAAGCCGAGCCAGCCCCACAGGGGGAGGAGGTATCCGCTCACTCAGCTCTCCGAGACTACATTGCTCAGCTCCTCTTCAAGGAAGGCAGTAGCTCCAGTGGCAGACCCAGGCTTCATTTCCAGGTACTTCCTGCTTCCCAACCGGACAGGGGGCTGGCGCCCAATTTTAGATCTGCACGGCCTGAATCAGTATCTCGGGTGATGCACCTTCTGGATGGTCTCGGTCTCGGATCATACCATCTCTGGAGCAAAACGTGGTTCTGCTCACTGGATCTCCAGGACACGTTCTTTCACGTCCCAATTAATCCATCCCACCAGGGGTTCTTCTGCTTCAGAGCTGAGGGAACCCTCTAAGCGTTCAGAGCCATGCCATTTGGCCTGTCATCGGCCCCATGGGTCTTCACTAAATGCACTGCAGTGGTGGCAGTCCACCTCGTTTGGGGGTCAGAATTTACCCTTACCTCAACGATTGGCTCTTAGCAGGGTCCACCCAGCAGGTGGGGGGGAGAGGTCCAGGGACCTGGCCCTCCAGACCTGCTCCAAACTCTGCCTCCTGATGAACGAGGCCAAGTCAGAGCTCATGCCTTCTCAGGTGATGTGCTTCATCTAGGCAGAGCTTGACTCTTGTCAAGCCAGAGCTCTGCTCCCAGCGGACAGGGCGGAGGTTCTCTCCTCCTTTGCCCAGTCATTTCTGGTTGAGCAGTTGCACTCTGCCTGGGACTTTCTGCGCCTTCTGGGTTACATGGCGGCATGCACCTCTGTGGTCCATTGGGCCCAGTGGCACATGTGCCCCTCCAGTGGGAGCTGGCCGCCCAGTGGACTCGGCAACAGTCATTTCGCCCAGCTGATCACTGTGACCCAGAAGATGTGGGATGCTCTCCAGTGGTGGACCACCCCAGACAGGTTGCAGGAAGGGATCCCATTTGTCTGCCCCAAGCCAACGGTCATCCTTACAACTGATGCCTCTCTCATGGGGGACAACATGGCCCATGGGTTCTGGACCCCCGAGAAGTCCCGTTGACACATCAACCTGTTGGAGCTCAGAGCAGTCAGACTGGCACTGTCCGTTTATGCTACTCAGCTCTGGGGTCAAGTGGTTCAAGTCCAGACGGGCAATACCATGACCATGTACTGCCTCGGCAAACAGGGTGGCACGCATTCCCATCTGCTATGCAGGGAAGCACTCTGTATCTAGACACTCGTGAGCCATCTGGAGGCGGATTTCTTAGCCATCCACATGGCAGGAGCCTCGAACCATCTGGCGGGTGCTCTCAGCCGCATAGATGAGACATCCCACAAGTGGTCTCTCCATGCAGAGGTAACTTAGTCTATTCTCCCACTGGGGCAAACCGTTGGTTGACCCGCTTGCTCTCCCGGAAAACACTGCCGGAGGTGGTTTCATACCCACCTCTTCAGTAGGCTCGCTGCAGGGGATGCCTTCTCGAGGCTGTGGACCCCAGGCCTCCTCTACGCCTTCCCTCCATTTCCCTTGATCCACAGGGTGCTCCTCAAGGTGTGAGGGACAAGGCACAGGTGATTCTGGTAGCCCCAGACTGGTCACGCCAGTTCTGGTACCCAGATCTCCTCAGCCTCTGCAACAGGCCCCCAGAGCGGCTTCCAGCACGCCCAGACCCGATCTCATTCAATCAGGGGAAGGTATTCTAACCCCAGGAATCGCTCATTATGATTAACCTTAATGCTGTTTGCCTCCTGTGTTGAACTGCCCAGAGAGATGGAATTTTATGCAAATTATGGAACTCTCAGTAGGCTCATGCCACTTTCAAACTGCTGCCCTAGCAACTGATGCACTCTGAGTACTTCAGATTCTTTACTCTGCCTGCCTAGTAAGGACATCCCGGAAAGCTCTCCTTGAACTGTCTTCAGAATAAAGTTGATCTGTGGATGAGTACTCATTTTCAGTTTAAATTTGAATTGCTGCCTTAGAAACATTGTTTAGTATAGTTTATTGGTATTATAGTAGTTTTTTGTCTCCTCACAGTTCCTTGGAACCGAGGGTTCTGCATCTATTTGGGAGGTTTTTACCTCAGTTTTCTTGTAGATATATATTTAGCGGTCGGTTCCTTGAACCGCTTTAGTTTTGTTTAAATTACTGAATTTTATCTGTTCCCTTTTCTTCAGGAACTGAATAGTGCTCTGTTTCAGGAATCGTTGTCGGTAGTTATTTTAAAGAACATCCGGTTCCGAGGTACTTTGACATTGATAGACAAAGATTACTTCACCAAAAAAAAACGTTAGAGGTCCATTTAGATAAAACCTAAAAAAACCGCACAGGACCCATAGGTTTTAAATGTCTTGTGGGCAACTTATAGCAAAAGCAGACACTCTGTATTTCTTGTTTGGGCACAAGTCATATTTGCCAATTGTGATATTTGTAAGACCTTTTGCCCTAAAACATTAAAGAAAAGGTCTAAAATTTTAGAAGAGATGGCTTCTGCTTCTAGTGTGGAAAAGGATGGAGGTAAAGCCAAGGATCCTGACAGTTCAGATAAATCTGAACAAGGTAAAACAAAAAGGGCTGTGGAAACAAGCTCTGAACCTGTTCCATTAAAGAAAAAGTGTAAAGAAAAACATGTCTCTGCGCCTCCGGCCGAGAAGGCTAAGGAGCTCCCAGCAGACAAGCATATTATGCCCTCAGCTGAGGACATTGCTAAGGCACTACAAGTGTTACAAGCCCTACAGGGTGCAATCCCGGTTCCTACACAAACTGCCCCGGTTCCTCCTACAGCCCCAGCAAGGCAGGAAGTTCTGGAAATGTATGGGGAGGAGGAGGAGGACTTTGAAGGGGAACCTATAGATCCAGAGGTCTCTCCTGAGCAAGAGTTTAGATCTCCTCCTAGGTGTCCTGAGGAATACTCCTCCCACTATGCTTTTGTTAAGAGCATGGTGGAAACCCTGAACCTTCCTCTTCAGGAAACAGAAGAGGACATGGAGGAGGCGGACTTTCTCGAGATGATGGTGTTAACCCCCACGAAACGTCTGCTTCTGCCCATGCATAAATCCTTAAAGGCTGCGGTGCAGATTTTTAAAACTCCAACCTCTATCCCTGGCGTGAATAAGAAAGCTGACAAATATTAGCTGGACAGAACTACAGCTAATGTTCTATTTACTCACCCTGATCCTGAGGGAGTAGTACAAGCTTCTGCCTGTGACAAGGCCAGGATCCCCTTGGCTACCCATCCAAAAGACAAAGATTCAAGAAAAATGGATGCTGTGGGAAAGAAAAGGTTCATGGCTGCCTCGTTATTAGTTAGGCAGGTCAGCTACATGGCATATTCAGTGCAGTACCAAAAAACTCTATGGAACACTTCTAGCTTTGGCGGATAAGGTCCCAGGTGAAGTGGCTATAGACTTGCAGGATACAGCAAGGGCTGCACTTGATGCTACCAAGTACCAATTTCATATGACAGTGGATGCCAATGATACTGCATCCAGGCTAATGGATTTGTCTGTTTCACTCAGGAGATTTGTGTGGCTTAGAGCCACCAACCTGACTTTAGACACCCAGGCCAAAGCAATGGATTTTCCCCTTGAGAACAACTCCTTGTTTGGGGATAAAATAGAGGCATACATGAAGAAGGTAGAGGAATATAAATCCACCTATCAGAGCAATTCCAAGGATAGGCCCTCCACCTCTTATAGGCCCCAAGAGTAGGGGAGGTAGGGGAAGGGGTTTTTAGCCCAAACCTTTCTTTCAGGTGTAGGCCTCTCAGCCTCAGCAGCAGGCCAGAGGTTATTTTAGAGGAAGGGGCAGGAGAGCCATGAGAAGAGCGGCTCCTGCACCACAGGTTAAGGCACAGCCCGCACAGTATCCCTGATGGGCTAGTGCAGGTCGCATCCCCTATTACAGGACCACCAGTAGGTGGCAGACTGGCTCATTGCCTTCACGCTTGGTATTCCATCACCAGACAGGTGGGTGTTGGAGGTAGTGAGCCAGGGCCTGGTACTCCATTTCAAATAATTTCCAAAGCTGAGAACAGGAACCTTTGCTCCAACAGCTGCAGACAGGATTCTGTTGGAGGCAGAGGTAAAGCAACTGCTAGCAATCAAAGCAGTAGAGCTAGTGCCTCTAAGAAGCGGGGGCAAAGGTTTTTATTCCAGGTAATTTCTCATAAGGAAGAAAAATGGGGATTGGTGACCTATTTTTGGATCTAAGACTTCTGAACAAGCACATTTTGAAACCAAGATTCAAAATTCACTCTTGCAATAATCATTCCCTCATTGCAAAAGGGAGACTGGCTAGCCTCCCTAGATCTAAGGGATGCTTATTTTCACATTCCCATCAGACCATCTCACAAAGTTCTTGAGATTCAGGCTGGCTTTAGGCCATTATCAGTTTGCAGCTCTCCCTTTTGGACTAACTTCGGCACCAAGGGTATTTACAAAGTGCCTATCAGTGGTGGTAGAGTTTCTGAGAAAACAAGGTGCAACAGTCTTCCCCTACTTGAACTACTGGTTAGTAGTAGGACAGTCTCTGCAGCATGTAGTACAGTCACTGGCACTAACAAAAGCTACACTAGAGTCCCTGGGATTTCTGATTAAACAGAGAAATCTCAGCAGGTACCACTCCAGGTGCTGGAGTTTATTGGAGCAGAACTAAACACCAGACAGGGCAGAGCCCTCCTGTCTCAAGACAGGGTGACGAGCATTCTGCAGATTGCAAAATCCTTTGCGTCAATGAGACCCAAAACAGCCAGAGAATTTCTCAGGCTAGTGGGCCACATGGTATCTTCCACTGCAGTGGTAATGGGCTCCAGGTTTCAAATGAGATTCAGTTCCACCTCAGACAGTACTGGTCTCAAAGGACAGATCCTATGTCCAAACTGGTTAGTCACAAAAAGTTTAGTCCAGGTTTTACAGTGGTGGCTGGACGAGCACAACCTCAGGGTGGGTGTACCCTTTATAAGGGAATAACCCTCAGTAATCCTCACAACAAATGCCTCTTCTAGGTTGGGGGGCATACATGTTAGAGCACACAGCAAGTGGCACATGGTTCTCCTCTCTTTCCCCCCCCCCCAAAAAGAGATTCTGCACATAAATCTCTTGGAGCTCAGGGCTGTTTACCTGGCTCTAAAAACATTCGCTCCCTACCTGCAAAACAAGGTGGTGCAAGTCAGAACAGACAACACCACAACCATGTATTATATCAACAAGCAAGGAGGTACCAGGTCACATCTGCTGTGCACAGAAGCAATGAGACTGTGGTCCCTGGTATATTCCATGGGAGTATCCCTGTCAGCCATACACCTTCCAGGGAAGGACAGTGTACTGGCAGAATAAATCAAGACCTCTACAAGTGGTGCCTGAATACTCTGGTACTCGGTACAATTTTCAGGAGATGGGGCACTCCAGAGGTGGATCTCTGCCTCCACAGAAAACCACCAGCTTCCAATGTACTGTTGCAGGCCTCCTCTAAGTGGCAGAATTCCCCTGGATGCCATTGCCCTGGATTGGACAGGGAAGTTTCTGTATGCATTCCTTCCCTTTCCTATGATATTCAGGACCCTACTGAAATGAAGGTCCCAACCAGTAAAAATGATACTTGTGGCTCCGGATTGTGCGAGACAGCAGTGGTATTCTCTTCTGCTGTCTCTGTCAGTGGTCCCCCCAATCCATCTGCCCAGGAGACACGATCTGTTAACCTTCTCTCGGGGCAGGATCCTGTACCCCAATCTCAAATCACTGAGGCTCAAGGCGTGGCTCTTGAGGACTTAGAATTTGCTAACCTTAACCTATCAGAACAGGTGCTGACAGTGCTTAGGGGTTCCAGGAAGCCTTCTGCTAAGAGAACATATTCCTCTAAGTGGAAAAGATTTACTATATGGGGTACAGGTAAGATTGAGCCCATTCAGGGCTGATTTGGCTATTCTCCTAGATTACTGTACAGATTTACATTTCTTAGGTCTGAAGCCTTCCACCCTCAGGGTCCACTTAACTTCAGTCTCTGCTTACCTGTCGGTTGGTAAGGAGAGGTCTACGGCCTCTCATCCAGTATTTAGAAAATATTTTAAAGGCCTTAATCTTCTACACCCTCCCCTAAGGGAACAGGTTCCAGCCTGGAATCTACATATTTGCATTGCTAAACTCGTGGATGCATCATTTGAACCTATGGCAACCGCAGATTTGAAGTATGTCAGTTGGAAAACTGTTTTCCTGGTTGCCATTACTTCAGCTAGAAGGATCAGTGAATTACAAGCTCTGTGCACAGATGTGGACTACATCTCATTCCACAGGGACAAGGTGGTCCTTAAGACGAATAGAAAATTCCTTCCCAAGATGGTATTTGATTTTCACTTGAATCAGTCTATCACTTTACCGG
This sequence comes from Neoceratodus forsteri, assembly GCA_016271365.2. Taxonomy (NCBI): domain Eukaryota; kingdom Metazoa; phylum Chordata; order Ceratodontiformes; family Ceratodontidae; genus Neoceratodus; species Neoceratodus forsteri. Next base: position 69,221,423 of record CM057452.1, read on the forward strand.
TCTTTTATTTTATTTTATTTTTTTTTTTTAAAGACTACTCCAGTTCTCCAGAAAGGAGACTTCATTCCCTTAATGTCAAAAGGGCACTTAGCCACTACATTGACAGAACCAAGTATTACAGAACAAGTCCATCACAGCTCTTTCTCACATATGCTTAAGCTGGAAAGAGCAGAGCTGCAACAAAACGTAAAATTGCTTGCTGGATAGTGGCATGTACACAGTTTTGTTATGGTAAGGTGGGTAATGGGTACCTCTGGGCCTGAAAGCACACTCCACCAGGGGCACAGCTGCTTCAGTGGCAGCTTCAAGAGAAATTCCACTACTGGAAATCTGTAAAGCAGCCGCTACATGGAAAATAGTACACACCTTCACAAACATTACAGCCTGGACTTGCAATCCAGAGGTGATGCTAGGTTTGTACAGCAGTACTGTAGAGCCCGTTTCCGAAATAGATTCTCTGCCCAACCTCCAAAGGTACTGCATGGTAGTCTACATTTTTAATCATGATGAGTGATTCCTGGGGTTAGAAGAAAAAAATTACTCACCATAGTAATCCTGTTTCTTCAAAGGGATCACTCATTATGATTAAAGGCTCTCCCTACCTCCCCTACTAGAACCTATAGAAGTTGCTCTGCATCCCTGCATTAGGGTTTTTTCCTCTTTCTCCTATATAGGCTAAGGTAGAGACTCTTTGTTTAACCAGTTGGTGTCCAGGTGGTCTCAAGTTTCTTAGGTTTGTCGATTAAGGCTGTTTTAACCTGAAAGAGCAAAAAAAATTTTAATGTTAATTTTTTTACCCAGTTAGGCTCTGTAAGAATCTGAAGCACTCTGAGTGCAACAGTTGCTAGGGCAGCAGTTTGAAAGTGGTATGAGCCTATTGAGAGTTCCATAACTTGCATAAAATTCCATCTCTCCGGGCAGTTAAACACAGGAGGCTGATTGCATTGTTTAATCATAATAAGTGATTCCTTTGAAGAAACAAGATTACTATGGTGAGTAATTTTTTTCCCATCCGGACCTTCAGTCCCTGCACCTTGACAGCCTGGTACCTGAGTGGCTAGAGTTTCAGGCTTTGGGTCTCTCCAAGGATGTCCTCACAGTAGTGGAAGCATCCAGGAAGGAGTCGACCAGGAAGTGTTATGCCTTCAAATGGAAAAGGTTTTCAATTTGGTGTCTGGGCAAGGGCAAGGACCCTCTGTTCTGTCCAGTGGCTAACGTTCTCTACTACCTTTGGTCTCTGTCCAAAGGGGGTCTTCAGTCATCGACCCTTGGGGTGCACCTGGCAACCATCTCTGCTTACCGGGCGCGGACCGGTCAGCCAACGGTGAAGGAGACAGTGGTCGGGTGCTTTTTCAAAGGCCTGGATCACATATCCCCTCCAGTGTGTGAACCTCCACCTCCGTGGGATCTACTGCTGGTACTAGCAAAGCTCATCGGCAAGCCATTCGAACCAATGCACAAGTGAGTTGTCACACTTGTGGAAGACTGCCTTCCTGGTGGCTGTCACGTATACCAGAAGGGCAGGGGAGCTCCAGGTGCTCTCAGACTTCCCTTATCTGGTCTTCCACAGGGACAAGGTTGTCCTGAGCCCCCACCCAAAATTCCTTCCGAAGGTGGTGTCAGAGTTTCACCTTAACCAGGTGTCTACTCTGCCGGTGTACTACCCCGATTATACCTTGGAGGCCAAATATAGGCTCCATACTTTGAACCAGAGACTAGCTCTTTCCTATTATAAGGACAGGACGGCAGATTCAGGGAGAGGTTCGCCAGCTGTTTGTCACCTACGCTGAAACCACTTTTGGCAGACCTGCAGCAAAGCGGACGATTGCTCAATGGATTACATCTTGCATTAGCCTGTACTATGAGTTGTAGGGCAAGGAGCCTCCCAAAGGGATAGGAGCTCATTCTACCTGCCATACCGCTGCATCAGTGGCTGCTTCCAGGGGCATCCCTATCCAGGAAATCTGTCGAGCTGCTACCTGGAAGACAGCAAACACCTTCATTACCCATTACCACATCGACCTTGAGTCACGCCGGGATGCTGGTTTTGGGGCCTCAGTTCTCCAATCCGTTCACCAAGTAGGAGGTATGCACCTTGCTTCCCTCTTCCCGGAAAACTGCTAGGAGTCTGCCAAGAAGTGTGGATGAACAACATATCCACGATCCTAGAAAAACAGGTTACTCACCTATAACAGTAGTTCTAGGAGTGGTATATGTTGTACATCCACACGGACCTACCCGACCTCCCCAGCTGCAGATGCACAAATCTGGCTTCCAGTGGGCTGAGATCTGGTGGCATGGGGCAGAGCCAAGGGTTATACCACCCAGCTGGGTGGGAGGAGCCAGCTTGAAGACTTTCCGGCTAATTTAAAAGGAAAGGGACACTGCCAAGAAGTGTGGATGAACATATACCACTCCTAGAACTACTGTTACAGGTGAGTAACCTGTTTTTTTCTTACTGTAGGATACATTTAGTATTTTAGTGTTATTTCCAAGTCGTACAATATCCATTTCTGCTTTTCCCTTGCATCTTGGATGAAGATGTCATTTTACTGGGACAAACCTGGTGTGCAAAACATTGAAATAAAATGTTGCTAAAATGTGCCTCAGCATGAGTGCAGCTGTATTTCGTAACAAACCCCACCGAGCAATTTTAAAAAAGCGTGTTCAACCTCAAGTCTCCTCCACCCCTTGTCCTGTTCACACATCCTACCAACTTCTGCATGACAGAGTGACACGATCAAGGCATGTCAGTCTGGAATCATCACTTCAGCTGTTGTGGGAAGTGCATGTCAGGAGCGATATCCAGGAGATGGGTGGCATGAAAACTCAAAGTTGGAAAAGGAATTTAGGAATAATTTAGGTTCTCCTTTACATAATTATTAGTAACTGAATTGCCTGATCAGCCAAATAGTTGTGCCTTGGCAAGTGATTTCCTTTTAAGCAATGTGGCTTGAGCTTAAAAAAAAGGCAGTAAATTGGAAGGAAAAGCATACAGTATGTGTGGCAGGCACTTGAGTCTGTAGTGACGCCTTAGCAGTACTTTAAAACTGCTTGCAACATGACTGCAGTGAACAACCAAGAATAACGGAAAGCGACTGGCCAAAATGCAGCAGGTGACCAAGGCTGGAGTGGGAATTAATCACTGGTAATGCCTGCTCCAACTAAGAAATAATTCCCACATCAACTAGCAGTACCTGACATTGCCAGCATAAAATGCATGATGTGCGACTCTCAGGAAAATGTCCCAAAATGCAAACTTTTTGATTAATACAATACCTCAAAACGCCAGATGAAAATCCGTAGCCAACACATTACTCCAACAGTAAGTTTGTCACCCGACTGCTAAATCTTAAGGTGCAAACCCGTCATATGTACCGAATGTTTTCTCCCACCTACCCAGTTGATAGTGACTGTTGCACAAAGTGGGGCCATTGAAAAACTACAGTTTTCACAATAACTGTCAGTACCTGTGGCTTAGCCTTAGGACTCCAAAAGGAACCGTTTCAACGATGATTGCACTGCATTGTGCAGGGAGAAGTGTACCAGCAGCAGCTGGTTTGTGAACTGTTAGCACAGTCGGCGGGGGGGGGGGATAGTGGGGGAAATGTACCAGCAGGTAAAATTGTGCTGTTTCATCAGACAAAATATAGCCACCGACTGGAGACAGAGAAAAATAATTTCTTTTGCATGTGCAAGTCATGGTCACCCTCTCTCTCCCCTTCTCTGACCGTGTCTGAGGCTGCACGCAGAAACAATATGTGGGAAAATGCAGACTGTCAGGAGAAAAGACAGCACGGTGTCACATCTGTGTTAGCAACACAGCGAGCACCAAAACGCAGTGAGACACTTATTTTCACAGTTTTTAGCACGGTGTTGGTCGCAGTACTGTAGATATGCAAAAATGTCAGTCTATACATCCCAGCATGCAACGCAGTATTACTAAACAGCATCTCAAACTGTGTAGTTTGCAAATATCGAGAAATGTAGCAGAATATCTGCCACTTCAAAATTTGTAAAAAGCAGCACAATGTTATATATACCACAGTATAAGTATTTATGCCTGCATCTGTTTCCTAGCATAAGTATAATAAATGTTCAGTTTCTGACATTCTGTGCCTGTTGGAACACTAGTAATCATTAAGCCCAGTGTTTTGTTTGTGTTGTAGGAAAAAAAAAGCTTATAATAATGATTCCTTAAGAGTGTTTGTTAAAAGCGCATTAAGCTACTCTGAAGTCTGCTTCTACTGGGGAATTAATGCATGGTTGGGTGGTTGTAGGCACTGTGCCTTTGGCCTCGTGCCCCCTCAAAAAAAAAACATGCATTAATTCCCCAGTAGAAGCAGACTTCAGAGTGGCTTAATGCTTACAAAGAACGCAACCATTTACAAGGGGTAAGGCAATGTCATTGCTTATGAATCAAAAGTAGCTGCCTCCGTAACATTGCCTCCATTAATACAGGCCAGCAGGATTAGTTTAAACAAACTGTATCCCAATGCGAAAGCTTCCAGCCTTCTTAATGCCTTGAATCAGCCTACATACATAAACTGACATTGAGTGGTGATGCCTTTTTATTTAGAATTTTGACACCAGGAAATTCACATTTAGGCATAGCACTTTGTATGCAAGTAGTCTCAAGGGGACTGTTGCAGCAGCAACAGTGTGTAATCTGACATTTCAAGACTAAAGTAAGCTGGGCATATCTATATTTCACGGGTGGTCTCAGTCTTGCAGTCTGTCATGCTTGCCCTCTTGCGTTCTGTTGTGCTTGCCCTCCTGTGATCTGTTGCACTTTACCTCTTGCCCTTGGTGTATCCCGTTTGCCCTCTCGCGGTCTCTACATTCATACCATGGGTGTAAGATTTCTGTGATACAAGTAAACAATGTATTTCCACTGTTGCCTATCCAAGCTACAAGGTAAACATTTATTTCCCACTTGGATAAGTAATTTCTGTTTTATTTGTTGCTTGGATCCATCATCGCATTAAACCCTGCTGGATCTTATTGCAGTGTGTACTTTGCACCACTAGCTGCAGCTGATTGTAGTGTCACGTGGCCAGCTGCTGTACAACAGTAGCACAGTCTGGCGGTGAAAGTGAAAGCTGCCTGCGCAGATGAAAGCCTCTTGTAGCAGCTAACTGCCAATTGCAAGTCCAGTACATCATGATTAAAAAGATTCATTCTCAGACTTGTTGTTTATATTCTCTTTGCCCATGTAGACACCCAACTAAAACAACTCTAAATTAGATTTGATCATGATTTGACACCTCCGGTCAACACCCCTACCTTAGATACAATGCTCCTGGCTTTTACTCCCTGTCCTCGTGGCTCTATCAGTCCATGACAGACTTGTAGACAACTGACTCTGCACATATATCTAGGCCACACACAAGCACCCATTGAAATGCAAACTGGCCAATCTGAAAGGGCTCACCGAGATATTAACCAATCAGAATACAGTGACTTCTAGGCTGTTAACACGCATTAAGTGACAAGCCAATACTCTAGCTACCTTCTCTATTCACAGTTCCAGGGGGACACTACAAAAAGGTAAAAGTTCTCAATATTTTTAAGTTTCTAAGACTAATATCAGCTATTCCTTAAACGTCTCCACTAGAAATCTTACACCCCTGGCATAAATCTGATATGCAAGAGGTGCATCTTAAAACACTTATTCTAGGGACATGGATATGTTGTTCATCCACACTGTCTGGCAGGTTCCTTGCCGCTTTAAATCTTGCCGGAAGGTCTTCAAGCTGGCTCCTCCCACCCACCCGGGTGGTAAAACTCTCGGCTCCGCCCCATGACGCCAGATCTTCCTTACCGCTTGGAAGCTCAGGTTCCCTCCTTAACGCTCTGCGTATAAGACTGGTTCCTCATTCTTCGAATTTTCGAAATTAAAAGAGTTTTTGCAGAAAAGACTTCGGTCTTCTCTCCCTCGCGGCTGCGATGGACAGATCGACTCCCGGTTTCCGGAGATGCCCTTGCGGGCAGAAGATGTCTCGGATGGAACCGCACTCCACGTGCGTCTACTGCTTGGGCCTTGAGCACGACCCGCAGGCCTGTGACCTGTGCTCTTCCTTTTCAGCCTACGTCCTCGAAGACCGTGCTGCCCGTTTACAACTTCGGCGTCGAGAAGGAATTTCCTCGGTAAAGTCAAAAGAGGCCCGGTCGGGGGTGTCGGCCGCGGCTCGGCGGATCAGCTCGAGCAGATGATTGCCCTCAAAGAGGAGGTGGCGTTGCCGCTTACCTCGGCCGCGGCATTTGTCCCGCTTATCTCTCGGTGCCTCTTATTCGCTTCTTTTATGAGCTTTGTCTGACCCTCTCGACAAAAGGTGAGGGTCCAACTCTTCTGGACCGCTTTCTCGGTCCAAAAGAGAGACAAGGGTAAGTCTCACTGTCGACGCTTTGGGAGCGGAAAGATCCCTCTCCCCAGTTGTCGGCCATTGACTTCGTCGACCTCTCAGCTTCGCCACTGGTCTCACGGTGTCCCTGTCAGGCCAGTTGACGAGACTCGTCGACGCGGTCGAGATTTTCTCGACTCTAGACGGGTTGTCGGCTGGAGAAGCCAAGAATCCCTCTCCTGGTTCCCTGTGGGAGTTGGAGGATCACGCGGCTCGCTCTGTGCCTCCGGTTCCGGAGCCTCGGTTGAATCGTCCGAACCGAGGGAGTGCCGATTCCCGCGACACCTCCCGCACTGGCCCTCGGCCTAGAACGCTCCGCGGTCCAGCCGATCACGCCCGCCATAGGCGGTCTCGCACTGCGGTAAGCGGTGCCGCCGCTGACCTCTTCCTCCTCCTCGGACGAGGGAGGCTTCGCGCAAGTTGCGCCGGAGGTATGAGAACTCATGTGGCAACAGCTCTTCTGACCGGGAATAAGCCGATGCCGTCGTCTTTCCAGCCATTAAGTGGCTGTCACCGAGCGGCGAAACAACCCTCGTTTTAGCCAAGGGCCTGTTCCCAGGCCGGTTGTTCGGCCAAATCCAGCTGCCCCACCGATTCCGGTGGAACCTCCGCCTCCACAGCCGTTAGTTGGGGCTCCGACCAAAAATTCTCGGTCGGCTCAGGGACTGACCCATAGGCTGTCTGTCACCCTCGCCCCTGACCGGCCTCGGCAGGTGGAGGGTGGCTCAGGCCCGAGGCAGCTCTTTGAGGACTCTTCAGAGGACGATTCCTCCCTTTTCTCCAAGCGAATGGACTTGGAGTCCTCAGGAGGACAGTCGGTGGACGATAGCCCTTCGTCCTTCCTAGGATTGCTTCGGCTCATCTCGGAGTCCACTGGGATGAAGCTCGAACCCGTTTCTAAACGGGCCAGGTATCCCCTCACGGAGATTCTGGACCGAGGGGATTCCCCTACGGAGGCCTTTCCGGTGGCCAAGGCCATAGTGGGTCCGGCCTTGGAGCTCTGCCAGCGCCCTGCTTCCTGTCCGCCTTTGGCCAGGATGGCCAGGAAGTATGCGGTCCCTACCGGTTCCCTGTCCGGTTTTTCGGAACACCCCTCGGCTGAGGGGTTGGTTACCGATAGCGTTTTCCAGCGTGCCGGGAACGCTAGGGATGTGGACAAACCTCCCTACAAGGAGTCCAAGAAATTGGACTATGCCGGGCGAAAAGTCTATGCTGCGTCCTCCCTCGGCCTTCGCCAGTCCAGTTCGGCCGTCCTCATGGCACATTTTTCTCATGCCCTGTTGGGCTCCCTGGATGAGGTCGTCCCTCATCTTCCCTGCGGATCTGCATACCACGGTCAGGCAGGTGCGGGACCAGGGCGGGCAGTGGCCAAACAGCAGCTCCAGACTGCTTTAGACATTGGGGACTCGTGTGCCAGGTCTGTGGCGGCCGCAGTGGCTATGCGTTGTCGGGCTTGGCTGAGGATATCCACCTTTACTTCGGATACCCAGCACAAGTTGGCGGATGTTCCCTTTTTGGGGACTGACCTCTTCGGCCCTGGGGTGGAAGGTCACCTGCAGAGGATCGAGAAGTCCAATGCTACCTTGGACTCTGTCTCTTCCGCTCAGAAGGACAAGGCGCAAGAGCCACAGCCCTAAGCCCTTTAGTCCTTCTGTGCCCTGGCGCCTCCGGCCCAGCAGCGTCAGGGCCAGCAGGCTCGGCTTGGCATCCCAAGCCGGGGCTTCCTCAACAGGAAGCAGGAGGTAAGGCCCAGGAGGTCCCTCGGCTGGTCCTCCTCCAAGCCTGCCCAGTGAGCGGGCTAAGGGTGTGCCCCCAACCCTCACTCCCCAGGTTCCCCCCGTGGGGGGACGGCTCCGGCACTTCCTTTCCGCCTGGTCCATTATTACCACGGACAAGTGGGTACTGGAGGTGGTGGGAAAAGGCCTGCCTCTAGAATTCGAGCAGGCCCCGCCCTTCAGAGCCGTCTCACCTCGGGGGGCCTCTGGGTCCGCAGCCTCACTGTTGGCTCGTCAGGCCGACATCGCTCTCCTCCTGCAAAAGGAGGTGATCAGGGAGGTGGCAGACCCTCCCTCAGACCTGGGGTTTGTGTCCAGGTACTTCCTGGTTCCGAAACGGACGGGGGGCTGGCGCCCCATTCTCGACCTACACGACCTGAACAAGTTCCTAAGGTCTCGAACCTTCAGGATGGTCACTCTGGCTCAGATAATACCATCCCTGGAACACGGCGTGTGGTTCTGCTCTCTGGACCTGCAGGACACGTCCTTTCACGTCCCTATCTGTCTGTCACATCGGAGATTCCTTCGCTTTCGAGCGGAGGGATCCCTCTTCGAGTTCCGAGCCATGCCCTTCGGCCTGTCTCCAGCTCCCAGGGTCTTCACCAAATGCATTGCAGTGGTGACAGCTTTCTTGCGGCGCCGAGGGGTCCAGGTGTACCCTTACCTGGACGATTGGCTGATCGCTCCACCTCCTGTCTGGAGGGGGCTGCTGTCCAGAGATGTGGCCCTCCAGGTTTGCTCTCAAGTCTGCCTTCTCATCAACGAGGCCAAGTCGGAACTCGAGCCGAAGCAGGTGATTCTATATATCAGGGCAGAGCTCGACTCTCTTCGAGCCAGAGCACGGCTCCCGGCGGACAGGGCCGAGGTTCTTGCCTCCTTTGCCCAATCATTTCTGGTTGGGCAATCGCACCCTGCCCGGGACTTCCTGTGCCTCCTGGGTCTCATGGCGGCCTGTACCAGCGTGGTCCATTGGGCACGCTGGCACATGCGCCCCCTTCAGTGGGGACTGGCCAGCCAGTGGTCACAACGCTGTGATCCATTGGACCAGCTAGTGATGGTGACCCAGGAGATGTGGAACGCTCTCCGGTGGTGGACCGTTCCATCTCATCTGCAGGAGGGCATCCCGTTTGTCCGCCCCGAGACGACGGTCTCTCTATCGACCGATTCCTCTCTGATGGGTTGGGGTGCCCATCTGGGGAACACCGGGCGCACGGCCTCTGGTCCCCGCAGGAGTCCCGATGCCACATCAACCTACTGGAGCTCCGAGCGGTCCGCCTAGCTCTCACCGCCTTTACTCCATTTCTCTGGGGTCAAGTGGTCAGAGTCCAGACGGACTATACCATGACCATGTACTACCTAAACTGCCAGGGCGGGACGTGTTCCATGCTTCTATGCAAGGAGGCTCTCCGCATTTGGTCACTTATGCGCAGCCTGGAGGCGGATCTACTAGCCATTCATGTGACAGGAGCCTCAAACACCCTGGCCGATGCCCTGAGCCGGATAGGGGCTGCATCTCACGAGTGGTCTCTCCTGCCGGAGGTAGTACAAGATCTGTTCTCCCACTGGGGCACACCTCAGGTGGACCTGTTTGCCTCCAGGGAGAACGTGAAGCTGAGGCTGTTTCATGCCCGCCCGCTCAGCAGGTCTCGCTGCAGGGGGATGCCTTCTCGAGGCTGTGGACCCCGGGCCTCTTCTACACCTTTCCCCCATTTCCCTTGATTCACAAGGTGCTTCTCAAAGCAAGGAGGGACAAGGCGCAGGTGATTCTGATAGCCCCAGACTGGCCCCGCCAGTTCTGGTACCCAGATCTCCTCAGCCTCAGCTCCAGGCTCCCGAGGCAGCTTCCAGCTCGCCCAGACCTGCTCTCAATCAGGGGAAGGTGTTCCATCCGGACCTTCAATCCCTGCACCTGACGGCCTGGTTCCTGAGCGGCTAGAGTTCCAGGCTTTGGGTCTTTCCGACGAGGTCCTCAATGTTGTTGAGGCGTCCCGTAAGGAGTCGACCAGGAAATGCTATGCCTTCAAATGGAAGAGATTTTCCATTTGGTGTCGGGGCAAGGGCTTGGACCCTTCCTCCTGTCCTTTGGCAAGCATTTTGGACTATTTATGGTCCCTTTCTAGTCAAGGGCTTAGGTCGACGACCCTAAGGGTGCACCTGGCAGCCATCTCTGCTTACCGGGCGCGGGCGGGAGGAGCAGTCAGTGAGCAGGAGAAGGTGGTCTGGCGCTTTTCAAAGGCCTTGATCACATTTCCTCCGGTGCAAGAACCTCCACCTCCGTGGGATTTACTGCTGGTACTGGCAAAGCTCATGGGCAGCCATTCAACCAATGCACAGGTGTGAACTCTCACCTGTCGTGGAAGACCACTTTCTTGGTGGCTATCACGCCAGCCAGAAGGATGGGAGAACTCCAGGCGCCTCTGCATCGAGTCTCCTTACCTGGTCTTCCACAGGGACAAGGTTGTCCTGCGCCCCCACAAATTCCTTCCGAAGGTGGTGTCTGAGTTTCACCTTAACCAGGTGTTGACTCTGCCGGTGTTCTACCCCAGTCACACCTCGGAGGCCGAATACAAGCTCCATACTTTGGACCCTAGAAGGGCGCTCACTTATTATAAGGAGCGCACGGCTGAAATTCGGGGAGAGGTTCGCCAGCTGTTTGTCACCTACGCTGAAGCCGCACCTGGCAGACCTGCAGCCAAGCGGACGATAAGCAGGTGGGTCACCTCCTGCATAGATCTCTGCTATAAGTTGGCAGGCATGGAACCTCCCAGAGGGATAAGAGCTCATTCTACCCGTCATACTGCTGCATCGGTGGCTGCTTCTAGGGACGTCCCTATCCAGGAAATCTGCAGGGCTGCTACCTGGAAGTCAGCACACACCTTCATTACCCATTACCACATTGACCTTGAGTCACGCCGGGATGCTGGTTTTGGGGCCTCGGTTCTCCAGTCTTTATTCCCTAAGTAGGGGGTGTGCGCCTTGCCTCCCTCCTCCCGGAGAACTGCTAGGAGTCTGCCAGACAGTGTGGATGAACAACATATCCATGTCCCTAGAAATACAGGTTACTCACCTGTAACAGGAGTTCTAGGAATGGTATATGTTGTTCATCCACACGACCCACCCGACCTCCCCGGCTTCGATGCACAACCTGAGCTTCCAGCAGGCCAGATCTGGCGTCATGGGGCGGAGCCGAGAGTTTTACCACCCGGGTGGGTGGGAGGAGCCAGCTTGAAGACCTTCCGGCAAGATTTAAAGCAGCAAGGAACCTGCCAGACAGTGTGGATGAACAACATATACCATTCCTAGAACTCCTGTTACAGGTGAGTAACCTGTATTTACTCGTTTCTGAACAGAGAAATCACTTGTGGCAGGGATCACTCGTGATCCCTGCTTTCATCAACCACTCCTACAGTTATTTTTTAAGGTGTCTGTTGCAGATCCGATTTTTATGTATGTGTGAGGTATGCAGTGGAATAAGTGATTTATCTGCACGAGCGGGTTGACGGAGTAGCCTCATGAGTTTGTAAGCCATGACAGGTGTCTGAGGTTAAACTGCTAAGAGTGTAGATAAATCATTTAATGCACAAGTTTTCCATTGCATATTCCATGTATGCAGTAGGTAGACATTATTTGGATGTGATTTGAATCTTTGTTTACTTTGGCTTTTTGAGGGTGTGCTTAATGTAGTTCCACAGTGGTCAGTCGCATCCTATCAAATTGAAAAGAAAAAAACTTGTTCAAATTCTTTTCATTTAAACCTCCTGTTTCATGTGGCCTTAATCCTGTTGTATGAGGCCATACAAAATAAAATCGTTTCACAAAACAAGATTTATAAAATATTTTGAACACATTTCTGGGTCCTTTCTTCCAAAAACTAACTGCAGAATCCTATCCACCTGATGGAGTCCCGTTCAGCAAGATGCTTGTGTTGATGTCTGCATTTTTATGGGTTTTCAAAAAATATTTTTTGGGGGGGTGGTGGGAGGAAACAAGATGGCTGCCATACACACACACAATAATTTTTCTCACTAAATGGGATTTCCCTCCAACACAAATCTGTGTCGTATTACCAGATCCTTGTTTCATATGAAACTGCTATCCATGCTCAGAACCGAAATTTCAGATCTTTAACTCTGGAATGAATTGAGATTTTTCACTAAACCAGTGAAAGGCACCATTCTGCGGCAAGCCCTTTCTACCTTCAGACAAACTTTCAAATCGTGTGGGTACTATGCAGTGAGGGGGGAGAAGCAGAAAACTCTGTTTTCATTTTTTACTATCTGGATCCCAGAATCTGCACATTTGACCAGAATAAAAACTTGGCACATCAAGAGAACTTGCACCCCCCCAACCGCACAAGCAAAATTTTGTGGAAATCTGTTTTTTTTTGGGGGGGGGGGGCAAAGCTATTGAAGTACAAAGTTAGCAGTTTAACATTAAACAGCGTACTCAACCCTAACTATAGATGCGCTACTGCGCATACACACATGAGCAATATGTCATTGCCCTACCTGAAATATCACTAATATTTCTCCACGAGTGCAGTTTGACATTGTGACATCACGCGTGACAGCCACTCATGATAAAGATCAAACTGCATGAGGGGAAATATCTGCAATATTTCAGGTAAGAGTCCTGGCATATTCCATTTATACAACACTTTTTGTGTGTTTCTTTATTTATGCCATTTTTCTGTTCACTTCTGTTTATTTCCAGGATGCCAGAGTGTGAATTTTGGGTGACCACGCGGATGTCTTGCATTTCCTGACTCACATGATGCTTGTGTGCGTCTCCAAGTATTTTGAGTTGTGGTCTTTTCAGTAGTAGTTGGACCCAGAGAAGGAAGCAGTTGTAACTTGGGTACAGATAGGTCTGGGAATGAGCGCTTGTTGGCAGCGTGGAGAATGATGGACTGTTGGAGAGTAGACCTGCTTGTCTGGCATGGGAAGGGAAGTAAGGAGCACAGAATGTTGCTGGTGGTTTTGTGGGAGGCAGGCAAACAGTATTGGTCCCAGGAAAGGAAAAGCACTATGTGCCCTTTAATATCCTCACAAGTGTTTTTTTTTTTTCTTCTTTTTGGTAATCGGGTAAGACCCACTAGGCACAAATGCCTGTTAATCGGTGGCCCGGGAGCACTGAGGAGGTTAAGTGACTTGCTCAGAGTCGCACAGTATGCAAGTGGAGGTTGTGGAAATCAAACCCAGGTATGCTGGATGTAGAAAGCTCATTCAGCTAGTTATTCTAACCTTTAGGCTATATTTCCAGCCCAAATTACATATAGAATGTATGTTGGGGTGTGTAACAAGAACTTTACACACACCCAAGGTGTTGGATGCTACATAAACCCTGAGAGCAAAGTTGGGGGGGGGGTTTCAAACAAGGCTGTTAAAGACTGCCTTTTCCAATTCTTTTAAGTATCTGTGTTTTTTTGTTTGTTTTTTGTAACTTACCACTGAGTCAGTGGCCATGTAAGCTCTGGTGGTAACTCAGAGTGTCCAGCAGTGGTCACTGGCGCATGCGCAGTATGAGGAAAACTCTTAACATATTTGCCGTCCTAAACACTCCTTTATGCCGGCTCCATGGTGCCAGGCGATAAGGGATCACGCCCGAGCCTGGAGTGTTAGGAGCGGAGGCCAGCAGGGAGAGCTCAAGAGTATCCTTTGGACGCTCCCCTACCAGGGGAGGGTAGTGGAGGCATCGCTGTTTGGTGGCTCCTCGTGGCCAGATTCTGCTTTGCGATGTGGGTGACCACACGCCATTTGCGCAGGATGAGAGGATGCAGCAGCATGCCTTCCAAGGGGGCGGGGAAATCAGAAAAAGGAAAATGGGCACCCGTGCTGGCCGGATGATAGCGGCCCGCCTCCCCTGGCCGGGAACACTGCCCCCGAGTTGATCCATGCTGCCTGCCTAAGATGCGAGGGGGTGCCAGAGGGCACCTCTATCTCCCCTCCCAGATGCCTCCCCACAGGCATGGGGGCCCCCGATGAAGGGATATGACTGGGCAGATGGACAGCAGATCAGGGGAGCGGCTGAGGGTGAGGACTTGGCCTCCCGAAGGAGTGGGTGGCCGGATTGGATGGAGGGGAGCATAAACAGAACCTGCAAAAAAAAAAAAAAAAAAAAAGCTCCTTTATAATGGCAAATTACACAATGGGTTTCCCTATTGGGGGGGGGAAACAATATCTAGTTATATTTAGTTATATACAGGTGATGAACATGGGCAAGTATGTACCATTAATACAGGAGATTTATAGATGCTATACCAGAGTGTGGTCTACAAAGCTGATGTAATTGTTGAGCCCAATGTGAATTTAGAATATGTTAAGCAGAAGGCCAGATGTCGTCCTCTTTAATCAAGGCTACCTGGCCGGTGTGTGTCTTAACATTTTTCACTCAGATGTGTGTGGGGGGTGGGGTGCTTTAATAAGATTACTTCAAGCTTATTTTTTTTGTATGCCACGCATACTTGATGATTCTGGTTGTTTCTGATACTGCGGGCTGGTGAAGCTCCACTGTGCCTTGCCTTATTCCTGTTCAGTCTGATATTCTGAAAGCGTTGGTTCTATATACAAGTAAGCCTCTGAAGTGATTAGAGACAGCTGTTCTGTAGACTTTTCCACATTTATAGAACAGTGGCATTTCAACCTTTGTCCACATACTACATATAATGATTAACCTGTGCCTCTTTCCTTTCATTTGTTAGGAAATACTGAGTGGGACACATCTTGATCTGGTCGCCTGGCAACCTGGATAGCCCTGATTGACAAGGCTAACTTGATTGGAGGATAAGGACGTGGAGGTGGGAGTATTGATGAGGTTGTCAGATCATATAAAGGAGATTTCTAAAAACTGAGCATGGGGCAAAAGGTTACTGGAGGTATAAAGACTGTGGATATGAGGGACCCTTCTTACAGACCCCTCAAACAGGATTTGCAGGGGCTAGAATACAGCAAACCTCCCCGGTTGGACATGCTTCTAGACATGCCAGCAGTCCCACACGAAGTCCAGCTTCAACATTCTTGGAATAATGATGACCGGTCACTAAATGTTTTTGTTAAAGAGGATGATAAACTGATATTTCACAGACATCCAGTGGCACAAAGCACAGATGGCATCAGAGGAAAAGTAGGATATACCAGAGGACTGCATGTATGGGAAATTACGTGGGCGATGAGGCAGCGAGGGGACACATGCGGTTGTTGGGGTCGCCACAGCAGATGCCCCGTTGCATTCTGTAGGTTATACTGCTCTTGTAGGAAGTAACAGCGAGTCCTGGGGCTGGGACCTTGGACGTAACAGACTACACTACGATGGTAAAAACCAGCCAAGTAGAACCTATCCAGCATTTCTAGAACCCGATGAAACCTTTATTGTACCGGACTCTTTCTTTGTGATTTTAGACATGGATGAGGGGACGTTGAGCTTTATTGTGGATGGACAGTACATGGGTGTTGCATTTAGGGGACTTAAAGGTAGAAAACTGCACCCTGTTGTAAGTGCTGTCTGGGGACACTGTGAAATTAAGATGCGCTACATAAATGGACTTGACCGTAAGTACATTTTTAATTGTTGTATTTGTAAGGGCTTTTTACACAAGTAATTGCAGTGACTAACTTTTTTGTGCTGATTATCTAATGCAAAATTTATGAAGTGCAAAAAACATCCAGTAAGTCGATACAAATCTTGGTTATCTAAACTGTCTCCAAAGACTGGTTAATAATAATGTAACTTACAAAGTTAACATTAAAAGGGGTGAAATTAGAGAAGGTAAGACTCGAGACTTAATAACTGAGGCTGCCGAGGGACACTTTTGCTTTGTGTTACCATCTAGATGGACAGATGTACTGCCTTCTTGCCATATTGGCCATCATGGAGCCGAACGGAGAGAATATGTACCCCTTAGTTGCCCACCAGGTGCTTTTCCCACCTTGTGTGGAAGCTGACTTCTGGACAGTTGTTGCAGCCGGGCTGCCAGTGTCATGAGTGGCAGCCCTGCTGACAGGCAAGCTTGTCCAGGGACTTTATAACCTGGAGTTAGAGGGATCTGATGCTTGCCTTGCCACCTTTTTTTAAGTTGCTTTTTGCTTACTGTGGGGTATTTACTTTTCTCTCCCCACATAGCTTTTTCTCCCTGGAGAGGCAGACAGGCTTTCAGCCTTGTCCCCATGACTCTCTGCACTTCTCCCGACCTAGTGGGGCAGAGTCAACAAATTTCCCACTGTAGTGGGGCCAGGATGGGGAATACTGTCTCTCTCCCCCCGGTGCACAACCAGATTGCCCAGAAGTCTAACAGTGATACAGGCCATGGGGAAGTGGCCAGCGCTTCATGAAGCCTGCCTTCCCCAGTTTTCCTTGTTCTCCCACCCCTGCTGCAGCAACATGGTGTGCATACCCTAAAGAACCACAGCCCCACTGTTTGAGCCACTTGCGACCTACACTACCACCAGGCCACCACCCCTGGTGGCAGTCGGAGGCCGAGATGGCAGCCCAGCCTCTTCAGGCGAGGAGAGCAGTCCCTAGGATGTTCAGTTCTCTTCTCCTTCTTCTGCAGCAACCCGTGCTTGTTCCCGAACAGAAGTCACAGACGTGATAGGAGGTAAGGGTTCAACTCCTTAGCATTCCACGCCACTGGCTCGGCTACGGTGGGGCAGTTTTGACCTGTTACTTTGCACTTTTTTGTAATTGTACCATTAAATATGCTGACAAGCTGCAAGTGAGTATTGCACTGTAGGATATAAATATTTGATGAACTCCATATCGAATTATGCATTCTCACATACTAAGCAATGATGAGTACTACTTACTGATTTATGATTAATGAATTAATCCTATTCGGTTTTCAAGATTTGAAATTCTGGGACTGCAACAGTGGTAGTTGACTGCTGCACAGTAGAATCCTGGTAAAATCCATTTACCGTTTGTGTAAATGAACAGAATGAATTACACATTTATTAGTATAACATTTTATAACAGAAGGGCATCTACTAGATGTAAATTATTTCCTAAACTGTATCAAATAGGATTTTTTTTTTTTACTGGTGTGTAGAAGTTTCCATGACACTATTCTATTTTCCACTGAATACTGTAAATAGTGGCTCACGCCGTAACCTACCAAAAGCACCTTTTAGCAATTTAGTTTAATAGGTTCATTAAGAGAAAGGGGAAATTGTTTAACCAGGAGAGGTGCACACTAGGCGGAAGCTTGTTTCCAGGTGTGACCTGGGAGCACAAAGTTGTTATGCGACTTGCTCAGGGTCGCACAGTATGCAGGTGGAGGCTGTGGGATTCAAACCTAGCTCTCCAGGTTTGCGGCTAAGTGCCGTTAACCACTATTCTATACTGCGTCCCTGACAAGTTTTGGTTTGGTTGGTTGACACCAGTTAAATGATTTTCCAATGCTTTTTTATAAATAATGCAATAACAGTTTCGGTTCATTTTTTCATTCCATTTTATGTTTTACCTTGGGAGGCAGATTGAGCAAATTGCTTGTTTTCTAATGCATCCAGCATACAAGAGACATGCTAACATAGTAAAATGCCAGCAGAACAGGCCTAACGGTATCTCGAGTCTGCTAGATTTTCAGCACCTGCACTGAGGGCCGATTTTGGTGTCCTCAGGTTATACTGTCCCCAGTCCCAGATGTTCCATCTGTATTGGGCCTGGTCAGATTTACCTCCCCTCCCCTGTACCTGTCCCATCCCCTCTAAACCAGTCCACAGTCTCCACCTCCATCAGCTCCCTGGGCTGTGCATGCCATGGCTCCACCACCCTTTCAGTGAAATAACATCTCCTCCTCCTCCTGTCCCCTCTGAGCCTTCCCCCTCCAGCTTACACCCGTGACCTCTTGTTGCCCCACCCTCCTTCCTTTGGAACACCCTGACTGGGCCTCCTTTATTGATCCCTTTCAAGTACTTAAAGACCTCTGTCATGTCCTCCCTGTCCCTCCTCTCCTCCAGAGTGTACATGTCGAGCTCCTTGAGCCTCCCCTTAAAGGTCCTCTTCCCCAAGCCCCAGATCATTTTGATTGCCTTCCTTTGGACCCTCTCTAGGAATGTAATGTCCCTCTTTAAATGTGTTCTCCAAAATTGTACACAGTACTCTAGGTGTGGCCTAACCAAGCAGCTGTACAGTGGAAGGATCACTTCTGCCTTTCTGGAGGTAATCCCCCTGGAGGTGCATCCTGTTTGCCCTTGCTGCTACCCTCCTACAGGTCTCTGAGTTCATTTTGATATCTACCACTACCCCCAGGTCCCTCTCGCCCTCCGTGACATGAATGTCTCCTCCCAGGGTATGCCCCTGGCCTGGATTTCTGACTCCCAGGTGCAGAACCTTGCACTTCCCCGCATTGAATTTGTTTCCATTTTCCCGACCACCTTTCAAGAGCCTCCAGGTCCTCCTGCAAGACCACCCTCCCCTTCTCCCCATCCACCACTGCACCCAGCTTTGAGTCATCTGCAAAGAGACTCATCTCACTCCTGATCCCCCTCCTGATGTCTGACAGTCGTTGAACAGGAGTGGCCCCAGCACTGACCCCTGGGGAACCCCACTAGTAACCCGCCTTGGGGATGTGGCTATCCCTCCAACCACCACCTTTTGAGTATGCATAGAGAGCCAATTTCCTATCCATCTTAGCAACGGTCTCCCTATTACCATTTCCTTTAGCTTAGCCAGCAGGCCACTGTGGGGTACCGAATCAAACGCCTTGCTAAAATCCAGAAAGAGGACGTCCACTGCCTACCCTGGTTCAGGGCCCTTGTCACCCAGTCATAGAACTCAACAAGATTTGTCTGGCACGATCTTCCTGTGACAAAGCTGTGCTGACTATCGTCCAAGTACCCAGTTTGCTCCAGTAACCCCCCTAGCCTTTCCTTGACAATACCCTCCATCACCTTGCCAGATGTCAGGCTAACGGGCCTGTAATTTCCTGCCTCCTCTTGATCACCCTTCCCCTTGTGGATCGGCACGACATGGGCCACCCTCCAGTCTTGGGGCACCCACCCAGTCCTCAGATGATGAAAAGCTCTGCTAGAGGGGCTGCCAGGACATCCACCAGTTCCCTCAGCACCCTGGGATGCATCTCATCTGGCCCAGGTGCTTTCTCCGTCTGAAGGGACCTGAGGGCTTCCCTTACTTTCTCTACTGGGATTTCAGCCTCCACGTCCTCTCCCTTTTCACCATGCACTGCTGGGCCCCCACCTATCTGTGGTGGCCACTCCCTTTCCCCAGACCCATCAGGGCCCTTGGTCTCTACCAGTCCCACCCCCTGCTCCGGTTTGCCCCCACTTCCCTTGCAAGACATAGCACCTCCATCCCCCTGGTAAAAACTGAGGAAAAGTACTCATTTAGGACTTCTGCCTGTTCCCCGCTTCCTGTGCCCAATCATCCCTATCCTTATCTTGGCTGATCTGCCCCCTCATTTTCCTTTTTCCTGTGTTTCTAGAGAACCTTGTCTCACCCCCAAACAGATCCCACTGGCCAAGGACTGCTCCTTTTTTGCCTTGCTGCTTTCACCACCCTGGTGACTCTCTCGGCTGTCTGCTCATATTCCTCCTGATCCCTTTCACTCCTTGACCACTTGAAGTGCCTATAGGCTGCCTTTTCCCTCACCACCTCCTGTACCTCCTGGGTCCACCAGCAGGGTTTTCTGGCCTTACAGAACTTACACCTTTCCCTTGCGCAGGATCTGGTAACCTCCTGTATTCCCTTCCTAATGATCCCCCACCTGCTGTCAGCATCCATATCCATCCTTATCCTGTCCAAACGATCTTTTAGGATCCTTCCCATCTCCCTGAAGTCTGCACCCCTAAAGTCAGTTACTACCGTCCTTGTTCGGCTTTCCTTCTCTCCTCTTCTCTCCCCCAGGTCCAGGAAGAACCAGACTGTAGGCGTGATCACTCCCAGCCAACCGTTCCCTCACCTCTAGTTCCCTAATCTGACATGATGTACCAAAATAAAATACTATCAAGAAACATTAAAAACGGTTACAGTAATATTGGTCAGTAAGCAAAGATAACTTTTTAAACTGAAATAGTTGATTTTCAACATTTGACAGATATGGGAAGATTACTATAATACAAAGAACCAACAAGATCGAGTCCTTTGACCAAAAGCTGTTCTCAGAGCTAAATGGTATCTTGTGACCTAGTGTGATAGTCATTAAAATGGATAGGGAGCAGATCCAGGACAGAGGAAGGAACCTTCCCTAGTGTATCTTTGTGGAAAGTTAGAAAATTTAAATTTTACATGCTCATCAAAAGGGAACCTTATCAGCTTGGTACAGAACACGGGTGTACATAGAGGAAGGCCTGTGATAAATCGACATATGAACTTAATAGACTGTTCTTGACTTGGACAGTGCCCCACATCCAGAAGATGAATGAGTTCTCTAGTCCAGAACAGAGAAGACTGGCCAGTGGGGCTCAGGCTCTGGGCACAAGGATACTGCAGGCTCGATATGAGCCTCTGTGTTGATGAATTATTCCAACTACTTGGTCAACATGGGCATAATGGGGAAGGGAGTTGAGTTCTTACATTCATTAACCATTTCAAGGGGTACCCTATCTAATGCTTTAATGAAGAGATTTACAAAGCATCTTGGGTTTCCCAGATGTAAGTGTTTAATTTTTTGTTTTGTTGTTCCCATAGTGAGGACCATCCTGCTGGCCAAGAACCAAAGTTAAAGATTTTAAAATTATTTTTTGTATTGTAACATTAAATTTTGCTAAATTCCGTCCCTTTTAAAAAATGAGTGCATCATCTGTGTAGAGCACTTCGGAAGGACAAGCAGTAGGGAGGTCTGTTAAATTGTATGGACTTATAATTAGAATCTAACCACATTAAAACGAGGGTCCTGGACTCTAGGAGGGCCGATTTTAAGAAAATGGGAGAATGCCTCAGGACCGCCCTAGCAGGGATAGGGGAAACTGGGTGGAGTAGAGAACAGTGGGCAAAAATAAAGGAGGGCATTGAGACGGCAACAGATCTTTGTGTTAGGCAGGTTAACGAGGGCCAAGAGTAGAGACCACTGTGGTTCTCTAAAGTAGCAGCGGAGAAAGTAAGGGCAAAAAAGCTAGCATTTAGAAGGTAAAAGATGACATGGGAGGAGGAGGATAGGGAGAGATCAGGAGAAACTAAGGGAGGCAGGGAAAGCAGTTAGGAGCGCAAAGGCACAAATGGAGGAGAATATTGGCAAGTCGGTAAAAAGGGAATAAAACATTCTTTAGGTATGTAAGTGAAAAGAACAAAGCAGGGATCATACAGCTAAAAGGGGAAGGAGGGGTTTGTGTGGAAGAGGAACAAATCAAGCAGAAATATTGAACAGATGCTTCCATTAAGTATTTATGGAGGAAGGGGTGGGTGACTGGCCACAGATAAGGCAGGGTTTAAAATAGCTGGTATGGCCCACTGTACAAATTCCCAAATTGCTCCCTTCCCTGGAATTTATTTTATAAAATGTATAATGGGGGCGAATTGTCTGGGAACAGTTTGTACAGGGGGCCGATTGATGCAAGAGCTAATAGTACGGCATGAGTTGTCACCGAGCAGATTGGCTGTTGAATTGACATGTAGCCATATATGCCTAATCCCAACAACATTGCAAAGTTACAGGTAAAAATTAAAAAAAATCTGGTCTGGGAGGCAAAATACAAAAACCCTAAATTTGGTATTCTGCCTCAGTTTTGTGTTCCTTCTATCCAAAAGAGCTTGCTACCGATTACACTGCAGAGTGATTGGAGTACTAACATACTAAAATGCCAGCAGAATAGGCTTAATGGTCTTTCGTGTCTGCTCGTTTGGTCAGACTCCACCCTAGGAGCTGACCTTGCTGCCCCCCTCGCCTTCTCTGGCTTCTCCCTTCCCAGTTCCGGATATTCTCGCTGCACTGGATTTTGCTTCCAGAACCCTTCCCCTGTACCTGTCCCACCCAATCTTGAACCCCTCCACAGTGTCTGCCTCCACGAGCCCCCTAGGCAGCGCATTCCATGGCTCCACCACCCTCTCAGTGAAATAGCACCTCCTCCTTTCTCCCCTGAATCTTCCCCCCTCCAGCTTCCACCCATGCCCTCTAGTGGCCCCCTCCTCCTTCCTTCGAAGCACGCTCACTGTTCCTCCCCTATTTACCCTCTTCATGTACTTGAAGACCTCTATCATGGCCCCCACCCAGTCCCTTCTCTCTTCCAATGTGTAATATTTAGCTCTCGAGCCTCCTCCTCAGGTCCTGTCCCCAAGCCCCAAATCATTTTGGCTGCCCTCCTCTGGACCCTCTCCAGGAGTTTAATGTCCCTCTTTAAGTGTGGCCTCCAAAACTGCACGCAGTACTCAAGGTGTGGCCTCACCAAGCAGTTATACAGAGGGAGCATCACTTCCTCCTTCTGGAGGTGATCCTTAACGATGCATCCCAGCATCCTGTTGGCCTTGGCTGCTGCCCTCCTACAAGTCTCCGAGTTGTTCATTTTGACATCCACCACCACCCCCAGGTCCCTCTCAGCCATCGAGACTTGTAGCATTTCTCCCCCAGGGTGTACACTCTGCCCGGGTTTCTGGCCCCCAGGTGCAGTACCTTGCATTTCCCTGCATTGAACCTCGGCTTCCACTTTCTAGACCATCTTTCCGGAGCCTCCAGGTCCCCTGTAGGGCCACCCTCCCTCCTCCCCATCCACCACCGCCCCCAGTTTTGAGTCATCCGAGAGAGACTCATCTCACTCTGATACCTGTCCTATGTCAGATATGTAGGCGTTGAACAGAAGGGGCCCAAGGACTGATCCATGTGGGACCCCACTAATGACCCTCCTTGGGGATGAGACTATCCGCCAACTACGACCCTCTGGGTCCGGTCCTGGAGCCAATTCTCTATCCATCTGATCATCTGGTTCCCCACCCCCATTTCTCCCAGCTTATCCAACAGGCCCTCATGAGGAACAGAGTCAAATACCTTGCTGAAGTCTAGAAAGAGGATGTCCACTGGTCTACCCAGGTCCAAGGCACTCGTCACCCAGTCATAGAACTCCACAAGGTTTGTCTGACACGATTTCCCTGGAACGAATCCATGCTGTCCATCGTCCAGGCACCCTGACTTTTCCAGGTCCCCCCTAGCCTCTCCTTGACGATGCCCTCCATCACCTTGCCCACCACCGATGTCAGGCTGACAGGCCTGTAGTTCCCTGCCACCTCCCTTGATTCTTCTCCCCCCCCCCCCTTGTGGATAGGCACTATATGCGCCACCTTCCAGTCTTGGGTCACCCACCCTGTCCTCTGAGAGATGGTGAAAAGCTCTGCCAGGGGTTTCGCCAGGACATCCGCAAGTTCTTTCAGCACTCTGGGATGTAATTTATCCAGCCCCTGTGCTTTCTCCATCTTAAGGGACCTGAGGGCTTCCCTCACTCTCTGCTGTGATTTCCACCTCCGCTACTTCTTCTCCCTGCTTAGCCTTCCCTCCTCCTGCCAGTGATGCCTCCCCATCTCCGCCGATCGGTAAGGGTCCCCCCTCAGTATCACTGTCTCCTCCCATGTATGATGCAGCACCCCCATTTTCCTTGGTGAAAACTGAGGTGAAGTACTCATTTAGTACTTCAGCCTGCTCCCCCGGGTCTTGTGCCCATCTCTCCCCTGTTTTAATCCTGCTAATCTGCCCCTTCACCCTTCGTTTTTCCCCAGTGTATCTAAAGAGTAGTGGTATTCCAGTCAGAATACCATCATGATGAAAATGGTATTCCACTTTGAAAACTGGTATCCAAAACGGGGCGAAATGCCATTAAATTCAGGCCCTTCCATACTGCAATTCCATGAATGCTGAGGTTTTACTGTAGCTAGCTGCTTAAGTGACTTACATTAATAGCAAACTAGATTGTTGGGACATTCAATAAATTATCATTTCTAGGGACATTAATATGATGTACATGTACAGATCCACACTTTGAACCCCAGGAATTTATCGGTATGCTTAAACTATTGCAGTTAGCCTCCTGTGTTGAACTGCTACAGAAAAATTGGAACGTATGTAAATGATGGAACCATCATTGGCTCATGCCACAAGTCAAACTGCTGCCCCTAGTGACTGTTGCATTCTAAAACACTCAGATTTCTCCACCTGCCTAGTTGAGACTCCCCGGAGAGCTCTGCTTACCATCTACATATTTTCTTGTTTTCCGTTAATAATAAATGGCAACTTTTACTGTTAGACTGCCGCCCCTATTTTACGTTTGAAACTCCCGGAATCTCTTCATATGCTTACACTACCGGTCAAAAGTTTTAGAACACCCCCATTTTTCCAGTTTTTATTGAAATTTACGCAGGTTAATGTCTCAATGTACTCTGAAATTAAAGCATAGAACAAATAAACAATTGGAGA
The DNA here is from genome assembly GCA_016271365.2 of Neoceratodus forsteri. NCBI lineage: Eukaryota > Metazoa > Chordata > Ceratodontiformes > Ceratodontidae > Neoceratodus > Neoceratodus forsteri. The sequence continues at coordinate 69,245,947 of CM057452.1, forward strand.
TAAAGAAATCATAGAATCATTTTGTTTAACAAAATTTAATCTAAATTTTTGACTCATCAAAGTAGCCACCTTTTGCAGATATACTGTAATCACCTAACACACTTGGCATTCTTCCTACAATGGACATCAAATATTGTTCGGGAAGTTCTTCCCAACACTGTTGCAGAAGTTCCCACAAATGTGTTGCACTTGTAGGTTGCTTTGCTTTCACCCTTCTGTCCAGTTCATCCCAAACCAGCTCGGATGGGGTTTAAGTCTGAGACTGTGCTGGCTATTCTATGATTTGAAGCCTACCGCTTGTTCTTTTCTCTCAAGGCAGTTCTGACATAGCCTGGAGGTATGTTTTGGGTCATTATCTTGCTGTAGGATGAACCCCTGACCAACTAGGCGTAGACCAGAGGGTATTGTATGGCGCTGCAAAATGCTGTGGTAGCTCTTTGGTTCAGGCGCCAGTCACTCTGTGCTGTTGTCCTGTGAGCACTATCACGCAAGCTGTTGACTCTCAAAAACTTGTCTTCTGATTCTGTTGTGGCTTTGGGTCTGTCAGACATCTTCCTGTCAGAGTTTCCTCCAGTTTCCAAGTGCCTTTTGATGGTGTAGGAAACTGTACTCACTGACACCTTGGCTTTCTTTGCAATTTCTCTACAGCAGTTTTTGCTAACCTAAACTTTTTTTTTTAACCTCTAGCAGTTTACCGCTTACCTTTGTACCATTTCAGGTTATTCACTGGACTTGAGTTGCTTAAATTTCAATAAAAACTGGAAAAATGGGGGTGTTCTAAAACTTTTGACCGGTAGTGTATACCATTGTAGTCTGCCTCCTGTGCTGAACTCCCCCAGAGAAAATGAAACTTGTGTAAATGATGGAACCCTCATTGGCTTGTGCCAGTTTCAAACTGCCCTAGTAACTGTTGTGTTCTGAGAAACACTGATACATTTCTCCGCCTGCCTAGTGTAGAAGCCTCTGAGCTCTCCTCAACATCTATTAACATTGTTGTTCTCTGTTTTGGTAAATGTTTTATATTTACTATGTTTGATTGCTGCCCCATACCTTACTTTTTCAGGTTAGTTCAGTGTAGTTAAGTTTTTTGTGAATTTTGGCAGTTCTTTACAGTTCCAGGGAACCGAGAGGAACCATTACCTCCGTGCTTTCTCTCCCACATTTTACATTAAAACAGTAGTGTGTTCTTACCCCAGGAGTCCTTTAGCATCAGTAACTTATTTCCACTTAGCTGGCTAGGTGCAACTGCCCCGGAGGTGTCCCTCTAAGAGAGTTAAATGAGCTTAGGGCCAAGTCAGTCAAGACAGGAGGGGATGTGAGCTGAGTGAGAGATGTCGAAGGCTTCAGAATTTTTTTTCTCCGCTGGACTGAGCAATATTGCCTCTGAGGAGCCGGCCCGTCGGCGCAGCGGTGGGATTTCCCACAGTGACTGCCACCCGGTTCGGAACGAGTCCGGCCGTCGGGTCGGGCCGGGGAGAGGGATCGAGTGTCCTGAAGGGCAGCTTTCCTACTCTGGGAGGGGCGGGCAGCACTCAGTACGATAGGGACTCCTGGTGGAGACCGATTTCCACGCAACCGACGCCGACGGGAGGCTACGGACGCTGTCATTGCACGCCCCCGCCTCCTCAGGGGAGAAAATCTGGTGGAAAAGAAGGCGGCAGGACCACCGATCTATGAAGCCCTCCCTGGAGAGCCTCACATTGCCTCCGCTGCCATGGGACCCCACCAGTTACAGTTCCGGGTCACGAAGGTGGGTCTGGACACCGGGGCAAGCCGGGGTGACTGGGGGTTCCCAGCAGCAATTGACGGAGGTAGAGCTCTCCGGGGGCCGTGACCAGGGCAGATGGCCCCGGTGGTCCTGCCAGGAAAAAGGGCAAATTTAAAAAAAAAAAAAAAAAAAAATATTGCCTCTGAGGTGTCTCCCAACTTTCCTTGTTGACAGCCTCCTAGTGCTTATCTGGGTAAAGTTTTCCTCATAAATTATTTTCTTTAGTGTGCTGAGTAAGTTTTACTTTTTAATTTGCACCGCACAGATTTTTTATTTTCAGTGCGACCGTGCTATTTTGACTTTATTTTTACCGCGACTAGTTTAAAGCCTAATTTTATCGCGGGTGCTATTTTTGACTGTTTCCTTCATTTTGGGGCAAATTCTTGTGGTAACCGTCTAATTAGGGACAGTTGCCTTGTTTTACCACGGACCTCGCGGGGTTTACCATGAGGCACCTGCAGTGGATTTCAAATTTAAACAGTGCCTGGGGGTTTTCTCTCTAGATTGGCAATTACGAGAAAACCTTTTGTTGTATTATTTGACCTTGGTATCTTCTGAGTCAGGATCATCCGTAAGGGTCCAGCAACCACCTGTGCGCAGTTGAGTTTTACTGGGTTTCCATTAAGATTGGCACTGGTATAGATCCCAGTTCTACAACTTAAAAAAAGGCACTAGTAATAGACAGTTTAACTGGGGCAGGACTGGCCAGTAGTATTTTCGCAGAAACCTGCACTCAGTTCGTAGGTTCAGGACTGGTATGCTTTGCTTAAATTGGCAAATATAGCAGACAAACCTTTTATTTATGGCTGAGGATAAATCAAAGGCTTCCAACGAGGGGCCATTCAAAAGTACTAATAACAAAAGCAGAGGTGCTGAGGAACTCTCCAGATCCCAGCCAAAAAATAAAGCTTCCAAAGATGAAGTTCCTCACAAATTGAAAAATAAGTGATGAAAAAAGGCAGCTTGATAAAGCCTCTGACGTGGCTAAAAAGAAACTGTCAAGACAGATATGCTTCCTTTGCTCCTGGGAAAGCCAATAGCGAGACAACAGGCAGCTTAAAGCATACAGAAAAAAACAAAACACAAGCTGCACAGGTTCTTCCATCAGTGCAAGATGAGGAAAAAGCATGGCAACTGTTTCAGACCCTTCAAACGATGGGTCTTCTCTTTACTGGGGCTGACGAGCACTCTTCCACAGTTCTCTCTTCCGTAGACTGTGAGGGTGACGCACATGATCAATTTTATAATGCCCGTGATATGGATTTTGAGGGCCTTGAACCCTAGGAGTCCCCAGACCCTCATCTTGGGGATCCCCCAGGTGACAACTAGGATCTTTCCTCTGTTTTACATTTATATAAAATATGCTGAACACCCTGGACCTCCCTACACAGGAGCCCAACCAGGATGTCGATAAAGACTGATTATAGGGAGATGAAGGATCTTTCATCCTCTAAGACCCTGGCCGTCCCTGTCTAATGGATTTAGAAAAAATACCATGAAGATGCTTCAGCACCTCACTTCGGTATTGGGGTTAAGCGGCTTGAGAGAAAATATAAATAGTCTAAAAATGGTAGAGTTCCTGTCTGCACACTCTAGCCACGAGAGTATAGTGCAGCAGGCAGCTTTTGAGAAAGCTGGAGTCTCCTTGTCCCCCTCTTCCCCCTGACAAGGATTTCAAGAAAATTAACTCTTTGCTACAGATTTTCTTCTTACATGGCATTCACAGCTAAATATCAGAAAGCCCTTTGGAAATCTGTCCAGGCTATCGCCTGCAGCGGATCAGATTCTATGTTGCAGGAGCTGGTGGATACGCCAAACTGCCCTGGAAGCTACTAAGTACCATTTCCACATAGCAGACAACAACGATGCAGCCTCTAGGGCGATGGCCCAAGCCATCTCTCTGGTTGTTCCAAGCCAGGCGAAGCGTCTCAGTCTGACCACAGACACTCAGAACAAGGCAATGGATTTTCCCTGTGATCAAAATGTTTGATTACAGAACCATGGACTACATGAAAAAAGTCTGACTACAAGGCCTCTTGGCAGAGCCACTTATCCAAGCCTAAGCCTGCCACCCCTCAGAGATCCTGTCCCAGGGGCAGTAAGGGCAGAAGTTTTGTTCCCAGGCCTTACAATTCCTATCCCCATCTGACTTCGGCTAGTACAGGGTTTTTTTTTTTTTTTTTCAGAGGCAGGGGCAGAAGGGGCCAAAGAGCCACCTCTACCCAGCCATGTCTTTCAGTCGAAGTCCTGATGAGTGTCCAGGTCGCCTCCCCGTTTCCGGTTAGAGGCAGACTCTCCTACTATCTTCCACACTGGTCTCATCATGTTGGACCAGTGGGTGCTGAAGATGGTGGAGAAGGGTCTGTCATTACTGTTCAAGCAGCTGCCAGACCTGAAGCTTACCAGGTGTCAAGACCTCTGTCCCCAACACAGATACTGCTGTTGGAAATGGAGGTACAAAACCTTCTAGCTTTACGAGCAGTGGAGAGGGTCCCCGCCCCCGAGAAGGGCAAGGGCCTCTGCTTCAGGTATTTTCTGACGCAAAAGAAAACTTAGGAGTGCCGACCTATCTCGATATTTAAACAAACTTCTGAAAAAAAAAAAAATTAAAAAATGGTCACTCACTGGTCATACAGTCCTTAACAGCAGGGAGATTGGCTAGACTTCCTAGACTTAAAGGACACCTACTTCCACATACCCATAAAGGAGATCTCACAGGAAGTTTTCTCAGGTTCAAACTTCCTTTGGGTCACTATCAGTTCACTGCAGTGCCCTTCAGTCTGTCCTTTGCCCCGAGAGTCTTTACCAAGTCTCGCAGTGGTGGCAGCACATTTCAGGAGACTGCTACTACGAGACAGTCGTCCAGATAGGGGTAGAGTGACACCCAGTCTCCTTCCCAGGTCAAGGAATCTTTCCCTCACAGAACGCACTCTGGAGTCTCTGGATTTCCTGGTAAATGCAAAGAAATCTCACCCGGAACCCACTCAACTGCTCACCTTCATAGGGGCCCAGCTGGACGCTTAGTAGGGATATGCTTTCCTCCTGCAGGAAAAATTTGTTTCCTTTCAGTGGCAGATTATTTCGCCCAGGGACTGCCAAGACCAGCCAGACATTTCCTCAAACTTCTGGGACATATGGCCTCTGATTGCTGTAGTCCCATGGGTCTGGTACAGGATGAGACCCCTGCAAGCCTACCTCAGAGCTCGCTGATCTCAGAGAAGCAACAAATTTTCAAAGTTGATACCTGTGACTGAGCAGTTCCTCCAAAACTTGCTGTGGTGGAAGAACCCTGCAAATTTCCAGGCAGAGATTCCCTTTCAAGCTCCTCTTCCCGCAAAGGTGATCAACACAGATGTCTCCCTTTTGGGCTGGGGAGCCCATTTGGACAGTGCCTCAGTAAGCAGCAACTGGACTCCCGAAGAGTAAGTTGCACATAAATCTTTTGGAACTCTGAGTAGTCTTACTAGCTCAAAGCTTTCGCTTCAGCATAGAAGGGCAGGCGGTTCAAATTCGAACGGACACCACTGCAATGTTCTACATTAAAAAAAAAAAAAAAATTTAGGGTCTAACATTCTCCTTGGGAGTCCGCCTCTTGGTTATTCACCTCCCAGGCAAACTCAGTACTCTGATGCCCTAAGCCACATCAGTCAAGGCCAGAGTGAATGGGCACTGAATAAGCAAGTACTAGCCACAGTGTTCAGGCGGTAGGGCACACAAGACGTGGATCTGTTTGCGCCTCCTCTCAATTTTCAGCTTCCTCAGTACTGTCGCAGGCCCCCAGTTCTGGGAACACTTTCTGTGGATGCCCTGATCCTGGACTGATCAGGGAGGTTCCTATACGCATTTCCTCCCTTTTCCCTGATATTCAGGGTTTTGCTGAAACTCGGACAGCAGCCTGCATTGATGATCCTAGTGGCTCTGGACTGGCCCAGGCAAGCCTGGTACCTTCTTTCTCTTAATGTCCTACAACAGGCCCATTCGCCTGCCTCCAGCTCGCTCCCTGTTGACTCTCTCAGACGAGAGTGCAGTACCCAGACATCCTCTCTTCACCGCAAGGCGTGGTTATTGAGAAGTGAGTTTCCATCCTCCCAGTACTCTGAACAGGTCTTTAAGATACTGAGAATGGCTAAAAAACTGAACACTATGACTTATGCAGCCAAATAGAAAAGGTTTTCCCTCTGGTGCAAGAGCGAAAAGGTTGAACCCCAATCCGCTTCAGACCCTCAGCTGCTAGACTACCTGGTACACTCTTACAGGCTGCCTGGGTTGAAACCATCTTCTCACTCAAGCTACACCTGGCGGCACTTCTCGCTTCATCTTTCAGTGGGAAAGACATCAGTTTTTTCCCATGACATTTTTAAACCGTTTTTCAAAGGCCTCTTGCAGCACTAGCCTTCAACCAGGGAGCCTGTTCCTCCTTGGAGCCTGAACCTTTGCATAGATGGGCTCATGAATCCACCCCTCGAGCCTATGTCCATGGCCCACATCAAGTTTGTAACTTGGAAGACTGTCTTCCTGGTAGCCACTACGTCTACCAGGAGGATTTTAGAGCTACAGGCCCTGTGCACTGAGCCAAATTACATCATCCCACAGAACGATAAAGTTGCACTCAGTCCAGTGTCCCTCAGTATAGTGCAGTGGCAACTCTAGGATGATTGGGGGCAAGATGGCGGTGGTGCTGTGCCGCGATCTCTGAGCGCATTTACGCTGCCCCGTGAAATCTGCAAAAATTTCGTTTTATTTTATGTTTTCGTAGTTATTTTCGGTTCAGGTTTTTGTTTTTGGTTTTTGTCGTCTTAATTTATTGAAGTTGTGGTTTCTTTGGGTCTCTCCTCTCTCTTTCCCCCCCCCCTTTTCTGTCAGTGCCGGCAGTCATTTGAAAGATCGTTTGGCGCTACTGTGGAGATTTGTGGAGTTTCCGCTCCATGGTCTGAAGGATTATTTTTCGGGCTGCGGAGCCAAATGGAGGACTAGAGCCGTGGATTTGGACTGATTGTGTCTGGCGACTGGATTGGAGGTGATCGCTGTGTCCCTGAGACTTATGGAGCTGTGAGAAGGGTCTGTCGAGTGACCTGTGGATCCATTTTCCCCTTTGTTATTCTGAGGAAAAAGAGAGAGAGTTTGGGTGGCTAGTTTCTGGCCTCCTTACAGGCTTTCTGTCAGAGTTTGCGGGCTGCCTTTTTGGACACCTGTACTTTAGAAGGTGGTGGGCCGGGTGGATGCGGCTATTTGGCAGCAGGCCTCCTGGCTCTTCTGACCCGCTCCAGACCGGCTGGAGAGCAGACCTGGGAGCGGTAAGGTCCGTTTGTGGGCGGTGTTCATGGGGTGAGTCTCTGAATCTGTCTGTGGCCTTTTCCGGTCCCTCTCTTTATGGTTTTGAACTTAGAAAGCCTTGTATTTGCTCTGTGGCCTTTAAAATCGTTCCAGAGGAGGAGGTGTTGCTCCTACAGAAGGAGACAGTTGGATCTACGATTTCATCGTGGTGGTGAGAGCCCATGTGGGATTATGAATTTTATTGCACTCCTCCTTGATTGATCTCTCCGGGACTTGCTGACTTTATTCCATTGTTTTGGAAACGTCTCTGCCTGCACTGTCCCTCCCTGGGTGGTGAGAGCGCCGTGGGGGGTTTGAATTGGGGGTGGGGTTCTTTTTCTGCATTTTTGGACTTTTCATTTTTTATTTTATTGGAAGCATGGAGTGAGAGTTCGTGCTTCTATATTTGGACATTTCTGCGGTGGAAGGTGGGAGCTCCACTGTTTCAAAAAACTGACTTTTTAAATATCTAATTGAATTGACTTAAGTATTTATTATTCTATTGTATGTTTATTTGGATATTTTGTTTAGTTTATTTAGTTTAAGTTGATATGTGTTTTTAAGTTCAGTATTTTATTGGGATTTCTCGGGAGTTTTGAGATCTTTGTTTTTGGCCTGCTGTTTATGGATGACGTTAGTTATTCTCGTCTTAAACCCCGTCATGCACTATTCATCCGCCGCTCTTCATGCCCTCTGCCCTTTCTTTGCCCCCCCTTTGCCTTTCCCTGTTTACCAACACTGTAGGGCCTTGGGAATTGCGCGTGGCGGGGTTCGGAGGGGGGTGTGTGAACAGCGGGGGATGAAGGAGGGGGGTGTTCGCATTCAGGTGGTCAAGTCCAGAAGACGCCCTGGGGCGAAATGGAGTGACGAACGGGGTCCTTCCTGGTTGATCCCCATACCCAAGGGCACCACCACTTCTGTAAATGGTAGGCAGGTGGTCGGGGCTTCCCAGGAGTCCTGTCCAACTCGGGCGGTGTTGTGCAATGCCAGGTCTGTTGTGAACAAGACTGCCATTATTGCGGACTTGGTAGGTACGGCGGACCTGACCTGCATCACCGAAACCTGGCTGGATAGTAATGCGGGCCCTGTTTTTGAGGCAGCAATTCCGGCTGGGTATTCGGTGATTCACCGCCCGAGATTGGATCGCAGGGGTGTGTGTGTGTGTGTGGGGGCGGTCTGTTTCAAGACCGGATTGGACCTCACTAGTGTTCCAGTGGAGGAGACCAGATCCTTTGAGTGTGTCGTGGTGACAGGTGGAGGCTATAGAATAGTTCTCGTCCATCGTCCACCCGGTGACGAGAAACCATTCTTAAAGGAAGTGGCGGACTTCATCGTCGACCTGGTACTCGAATCGCTCAGGTTGATGGTGCTGGGTGATTTTAATGCCTGGATTGACGACGAACTCTCGCTCTTTGGTCAGCACTTCCTCCAATTGATGTGTTCATTGGGCCTCTCACAGGTAGTTACCTCTGCCACTCATAAACACGGCCACTCACTCGATCTGGTCTTCCTGCTGGGGTTGGGGGCCTCCGAGGTGGGGGTGGAACCAGTCGGTTGGTCCGACCACCACACTGTGAGGTTCAATTTTTGCACCCCCTCGCTTAGACCTACCCTAGTGGAGAAGGTCAAGTACCACCCTTTACGGGATGTTACTCCCACCGGTCTAACTGCGGTTCTTGACCTATCAGAATTTCCTGGGTTGAGCTTAAATCCGGAAGTAATGGTGCAAGCCTATAATAAGGCTGTCACCTCTGCTTTGGATTTAATTGCTCCCACCCGTGTGCGGCGCCTCTCCCTTCGCCCCCGATCCCCCTGGTTTGATCAGGATCTGAGGGAGTTGCGTAGACTTGGTCGCAGGTTGGAGAGATGTTGGCGGAAGTCCGGCTCCGATGCCGACCATCTTAGACTCCTAGAGCATTGTAAACTCTCTGCCAGCAATTACTCATAAGAAGGCAGTGTTCCTGTCCGGAGAAATTGCTGCGGCTCAGAATCGACCAGCCCAGCTCTTCCGAACTGTAGACAGGCTGTGCAACCCAGCCTGTCTGCAGGTTCGTCGAGCCTTTTCACAGTTAGTGTGTGGAGCTTGCTCGATTCTTTGCCGATAAGGTGGCCGACACTAGGGCCGAGATTTGCGCCGCCCCCTCCATGGGAGTTGTGTCGGTCCAGCCCAGGTTGCAAGCCACTGTCTACCTGGAATTCTTCCATAAGGCCGGAAATCGAGGATATTATGAGGATTGCCCAGGGTATGCGCACCACAAGCTGTAGTTTAGACCTGGGTCCCACAGGCCTGATTATGGGTTGTGGGGAGGTCATCCTCCCGGTCCTTACCAGGATAGTCGGGTGCTCCTTGGACACTGGTGAATACCCCCGCTCCCTGAAGGAGGCGGTGGTGACACCAGTGTTGAAAAAGGCATCTCTGGACCCAGACTCCCTGGCAAACTACAGACCCATCTCGAACCTCCCCTTTGTTGGGAAGGTAATTGAGAAAGTGGTGGCAGCCCAGTTAGACAACCATCTTACCATCCAGAATATCTACGATCCTCTTCAATCAGGTTTTTGTAAGACACAGCACAGAGACTGCGCTGGTTCAGGTCCTCAATGATCTCCTGATGGCGAGAGTCCAGAAAAAGCGGTCCATCTTGGTCCTTCTGGATCTGTCAGCAGCATTTGACACCGTAGACCATGGGGTGCTGCTTGAGCGCCTGAGATACATCTGTAGGCTATCGGGTTTGGTGCACAGATGGTTTACCTCCTTCTTCGCAGGTAGAACTCAGAGGGTGGTATCGGGGATTTTTTCCTCCGATCCTACTGCTCTGACCTGTGGGGTGCCTCGGGGCTCTGTGCTATCACCCATGTTTGTGGTGTACATGCTTCCCCTCGGAGACGTTGTAAGATATGGGCTGGAGTTTCATTGCTATGCCGATGATACCCAGCTCTATCTGTCTTTCGTACCTGACCAAAATAGAGCACTCTCAGTGTTCAACTGTCTCAAGGAGATCCAGGATTGGATGAGGTCCAGCTGGTTGAAGTTGAACTCTGGGAAGACGGAGGTGTTGGTTGTGGATCCTGGCCACCGGATTGAGGGGTCCGGGGCACGTCAAACCTCTGGCTTATTCTTGGGAGATGCGGAGCTCCCGATCTCTGAATGGGTGCGAGACCTGGGGGGTGATTCTTGACGATCAGCTAACATTGTGTGTGCAAGTGTCGGCAGTCATTAAGACGTCCTTTTACCATCTTAGGAACATTGCCAGGATCAAGCACCTTCTTCCATCCGGCGACCTACCCACGCTGATCCACGCCTTTGTGACCTTGCGTCTGGACTACTGCAATTCCCTTTACTTTGGGCTGCCTGGGGTTGATATCCGCCGCTTGCAGCTAGTGCAGAACTCAGCAGCCCGGTTGTTAATGGGGACTCCTCGTTCCCCTCATATTACACTGGTGCTCAGAGACCTGCACTGGCTGCCGATTCAGTGGTGGATCACCTTTAAAGTCGGTCTTCTGACTTATAAAGCCCTACACGGATTGGGCCCGGATTACCTGAAAGAGCTCCTGGTGCCTTACCGACCGACCGCGACCACTCCGCTCAACCAACGAGGGGTTGCTAGAGATCCCGAGGGTCATTTTAAAATCTTCTGGCGCCCGAGCTTTTATGTTCGCGGTGCCGACCCTCTGGAATTCTCTACCACGCTGGATTCGAGAGTGCATGACGGTGGAGGGTTTTAAAAAGGGCCTAAAGTCTTTCTTTTTTATGGAACAAGGCATTTTTAGATAATGCTGATGCCTATTAATTGCCCTGCTGTTAATTCAGTTCTATGAAGTTTTGTATGATTTTAGTATGTTTTATTCTGTATTTTATTGTAATGTGCCTTGGTTTTAAGAAAGGCGTAGACAAATAAAGTTGTTTATTATTATTAAATAGGAAATTTCTGCCAAAGGTGGTTTGAGTTTCACTTGAACCAGTCCATTACTCTGCTTGTCTTCTTGACTGAGCCATCCACTCCAGGCGAGCAAACGCTCCACAGCTTGGATGTCAGAAGAGCCATCTTTCAGTACCTAGAGCATACTAGACAGTCCAGAGGCTCTTCCACTCGGTTGTTCCTCACCTACGGGGATGTAGGCAGAGGAAGGCCAGCTACCAAGAGAAATATTTCTCATTGGTCGGTCTCTTGTATTAGATTTTGCTATGAGAAAGCTGGTCTGCAACCTCCAGTGGGGCTCAGGGCTCACTCCGCCAGGGGCACTGCAGCCTCACTTGCAGCTGCAAGTGACATTCCCCTACTGGATGTCTGCAAAGCAGCTACCTGGAAATCTATGCACGCCTTTGTGAAACACTACAGTTTGGATGTGCGGACCAGATCTGATGCCAAATTTGGCAGTCTCTTTCCTAAGTAGGTTCTTGGCCCACCTCCCACTTGGTTCTGCTCTGTAGTCTGCAAAAAAAGTTAATGATGCTAAAGTAATCCTGGGGTAATAAGAAAATATTATTCACCGCAGTAATCTTCTTCCAAGGGGTCCTTTAGCATCAGTAAAGCTCCCACCCTTCCTCCCCAGTTCACCTGTCGGAGAAGGGCTCTTTCTCACCTTTTACCAAATTTGGAATTTCTTATTGATGAGTTTTTAGCCCGTGTTGCTGGTTCTATTTCCACTTTTGTGGACATTTGCATGTTTTTTGAATCCTGTCGATTCTTTTTCAGGGCATTTGCCCTCGTTTTTCGTAGAAAAAAATTCTGAAGCCTTCAACAGCTCTCTCAGCTCACACCCACTCCTGCCTTTTGATTGGCTTGGTCCTAAGCTCATTTAAATAGCTCTTAAAGGTATACCTCTGGGGCAGTTGCACCTAGCCAGCTAAGTGCAAAAAGTTACTGATGCTAAAAGACCCATTGGAAGAAAGATTACTTTGGTGAGTAATTTTTTTTCTTCCAGTTCCTGTCTACAGGAACTGTAACGTTGCATTTTTTTCATTTAACTACTTGTTTTCGAGCGTTTTCTTCGATTCCCTGCACTTTGAATCCTCTCAGGGAACTGATCACTTACTGATTATTTAATATTTTGCGGTCTTGAAACCAACCAATAAATTATTTTTCTAGTTGTGGCTGTTTACTGGGGCTTCTGGCACTTGGCATGTCCGAGATGCCAAGAAAGAACAAGACAGACTGTTTTTAAAAACTGCATCAAGTGTGGCCAGATCACTGCCAAGGCTGAGCACGATGTTTTTTTTTTTTTTTCCCTTCAGGAGAGACTCAGTAAGCTGAAGCTTGTTTACAGGTGTGACCTGGCAGCACAAGGAAGTTGCAACTTGCTCAGGATCACACAGTATGCAAGTAGGGGCTGTGGGATTCAAACCCAGCTCTCCAGGTTTGCAGCTCAGTGTCTTGGTCCTAGTCACATTTTTGCCAGCTGATGTAAAGCGTTTTGTCTTAAAACTTTAGAAAAAGAGGGCAAAAAGGTTCTAGGATATGGCCACTCCTTCTCCCTCTCCTAAACCCACTGAAGAGGCTTCCTCCTTATATGCCAAGAAGGATAAATCTGAGTCTGTGGATCCTAAACCCACTGAAAAGACTGCTTCAAAGTCTTAAGAAACCAGTGGAACCGGCCCCTGAACCAGTTCCTGCAAAAAGAAAACTTGGAGAGAAACATGTCGCTGCAACTCCTGCTGAAAAGGCAAAGGAGCTGTTGGCTGAGGACATTGCAAGGGCCTTACAGATTTTAGAGGTGCTCCATGCTGTCTGTCCCCTGATTTACCCCCCTTCTGTCTGTTCCTGCTTCAATTCCCCACACTCGGGAACTAGTGTTTTTGTATGTGGAACTGGGAGGGGGACAACCCATTAAGCCTGAAGTTTCCCCGGAGGATGACTGATTCCCCCTCTCCGGGGACTAGATTACCCCCTCTCAACTTTTTTATTTTTTTATTTTTTGTGAGACAGATGGACACCCTCAACCTATCCATTCAGGAAACTGTGGAAGATGAGGATGAAACCGACTTTCTAGCTATGATGGGTCTTGCCCCCACAAAGACTTTGGCTTCCAAGACAGAAGTCCCTTAAGAAAGCTGTTATCATGACATCCCCCCCCCCCCCATAAAGCTTTATCCCCGATTAGGCTTTTCAGCTGTTTCAAAAAAAATAAATGTATTTCTCATGTTGACTTAGTTTCAGTTTTGAAAACTCTGTGATCCCCAAACATGGTGGATAGTGCTTGGCTCCATTTAGTGTGAAAGTGTGGCACTGCACCGTTCGCTTCAATACAAATGTATTGAGGCGAGGAATGCGGCGCCACACTTTCACACTAAATTGAGCCGTGCACAGTCTGCCATGTTTGGGAATCACGGAGTTTTCAAAAGTAAAACTAAGTTGACATACTAACATACTAAAAATGCCAGCAGAGGAGGCCTAGTGGCCTTTCGTGTCTGCTTGATGGTCATAACCCATCCTGGGCGCCAACTTTACTGTCCCCCACCCCCACCCCCTTGGGTTTCTCTGTCCCCAGTCCAAGATATTCCCCTTGTATTGGACTTAGTCAGCTTCATCTCCCCTTATACCTGTCCCATCCCCTCTTAAACCCCTTCACTGCCTCCACCAGTCCCTTGGGCAGCGCATTCCACAGTTGCACCACCCTCTCAGTGAAGTAACACCTCCTCCTCTGCCCCCTGAGTCCCCCCAGCTTCCACCCATGTCCTCTAGTTGCCCCCCTTTCCTTTGGAGCACCCAGACTGAGCCTCCCTATTAATCCCCTTTATGTACTTGAAGACCTCTCTCATGTGCCCCCTGCCCCTCCTCTCCTCCAGGGTGTACATGTTGAGCTCTTTCAGCCTCTCCCCGTAGGTCCTTTTCCCCCAGGCCCAGATCATTTTTTGTTGCCCTCCTTTGGGCCTGTTCCAGGAGTGCAATGTCCCTTAAGTGCAGCCTCCAAAACGGTACACAGTACTCTGTGTGGCCTAACCAAGCAGTTAGTTATATAGAGGAAGGATTACTTCCGCCCTTCTGGAGGTAATCCCCCTAGCGATATGTACATGGTGTCAGGCAGGTTACAATAATTGCCTCAGTAAGGAGGCAAATAGATAAATACTCCTTTTTGTCCCCAGATACTTCCACACCTAAAAGAAAAATGAGATCCAGAATGGGTCGCCAATCCCCAGACTTGTGAACAGACACTTAACAAAGCCAGAGTTCAGAATGTCCAGTTTGGCCATGATTCCAACTCTTCAGCTGGGGGACTGGTTGGCATCCTTGGATCTCAAATGCCTACTACCACATTCCAGACAGACCCAGTCACAGAAAGTACCGGAGGTTCAGACTTCCTTTAGGCCACTACGAGTTTGCAGCCATGCCTTTTGGCCTAACCTCTGCTCCCAGGGCATTCACAAGGTGCTTGGCTGTGATGGTAGCACATTTGAGGCGGCATGGGGTCAGTGTTCCCTTACGTAGATGACTGGCTAGTCGTAGCACAATCCCCCCAGAAACTCCCTGGCTCTTGCTCAAAGAACCTTGGAGTCTCTGGGATTCCTGGTAAACGTCCAGAAGTCCCGTGTGGAACCTGTTCAGGTTCTGGAATTCATTGGGGCAGAACTGGAAACCCTGCAAGGAAGGGCTTTCCAACTTCAGGACAGGGTAAACATCCTGGATCTGGCAAGTTCTTTCAAACTGAACAGACCCAGGCCAGCAAGACACTTCCTACAGCTCTTGGGCCACATGGCAGTAGCCATAGCTGTGGTACTAGGTTCCAGATTCCAAATGAGGGGCATCCAGTTCCATTTAATGTCTCTTTGGTCACAGAGAAGAGATCTTCTCTCCAAACTAGCCTGTCACACAACCCCTCCTATAGGCCCTGCAGTGGTGACAAGACTGAGCACCTGAGGGAGAGAATCCCCTTTTTCAGCAAGAGGCCCCGACTGTCATACTTACCACAGATGCCTCCCTCTTGGGCTGGGGACACACATTGATGACCTTACACAGTGGGTTCGTGGTCCCCCGGCCCTCCCCCAGGAGTCGCTTCTACACATCAACCTCCTAGAGCTCAGGGCGGTCTTTCTGGCCCTGCAGTCATTGTCCCCTCAGGGCAAGGTGGTGCAAGTCAGGACAGACAAACCCAGCACCATGTAATACATCAACGAGCAAGGAGGCACCAGGTTGACCTTGCCATGCAGAGAGGCCATGAAGGTGTGCAACTTTGCTTACTCCCCGCAGGTGATCTTGTCCGCAATACGCCTGCCAGGGAAAGACCGTGTTCTAGCAGACTCTCAGCAGAATCTGTCAAAACAATCACGAATGGTCCCTAAACCAGTACTGGCCTCAGTATTCAGATGGTGAGGTACACCAGAGATAAATCTCTCTGCCGCCATAGACAGCCCCTCAGCTGCCACAGTTTTGTTGCAGGACTGTGGCTCGGGGGACAGTGCCAGTGGATGCCCTGGCACTGATTGGTCAGGGAGGTTTCTTCATGCCTTCCATCCCTTCCCTCTGTTGCTCGGAGTTCTCATAAAGCTCCGAGCACACCCAGCAACTATGATCCTGGTGGCACCAGACTGGGCGAGGCAGCCATGGTACTTCTTCCTTGTAGCCCTGACAGCGTTTCATCCTATTCACCTCCGAGAGAGGCACAATTTCCTAACATCCTCACAGGGCAGAATCCTGTATCCTAATCTCCGTCTCCGCCTAAAGGCCTTGTTCTTGAAGACTTGGAGTTTTCCAGTCGGCAACTCTCTGAGGAGGTCCGCAGCTACTCGGGGGCAGGAAAACCTATGCTTCCAAATGGAAAAGGTTCTCAGTGTTGGGTGAGCACCAGTCTGTTATGCCCTCTCAGGCTGGGCTCCCTGTCCTTCTGGACTACTTGACCCACTTGCACTCATTTGGCCATAGGCCTTCCACTTTAAAGGTACATCTTGCTGCCATTGCAGCTTGTTTCAGCTGGCAAGGATGCATCTATGGCCTCCCACCCTGTTTTCAGAAAGTTTTTTAAAGGACTTCATGTACACCTTTCCTTAGGGAGCCAGTCCTCCTTGGGACTTAAACATTTGCATAGCCAAGCACATGGAACCCCCATTTGAGCCTATGGCAACTGCAGATCTAAAGTGTTACCTGGAAGGCTGTTTTCTTGGTAGCCATCACTTCAGCTAGGCAAGTGAGTTACAAGCCCAATGCACAGAGGTGAACTACATCGTCTTCCACAGGGATAAAGGTGGTGCTTAGGACTAATAGGAAATTCCTTCCTAAAGTGGTCTTGGATTTTTATCTGAACCAGTCCTTCACACTGCCAGTCTTTTTCACAGCCAGCTCCAGCTCAGGTGAGCGGAAGTTGCATAGTTAGGACGTCAGGAGGGCTCTTGGCCACTACCTTGACTACACCAAAGCTTCTAGGCCAGAGCACTCAGTTGCTCTTAAACTGTGTGGAAGTGGGTAAGGGTAAACAGCTTCCATAAGAACAATTGCAGGCTGAATAGTAGCATGCATACAGTTTTGTTACAGCAAAGCTGGCAAACGGCCTCCCCAGCGTCTCTGGGCTTCAGCACAGCTGCATCAGTGACTGCTGCAAGGGACATACCCTTACTGGAGATGTGCAAATCAGCCACATGGAAAACTGTTCACCCTTTAACCAAGCACTACTGCTTGGACGTACACTCCAGAAGTGATGCCAGGTTTGGCACTGCAGTCCTGCAGAACTTTCTTCCCTAAGTAGGTTCTGTACCCAACCAAGGGTACTGCTTGGTAGCCTGCAGTAGTGTACTATGGTAAGTATTTTTTTTTTTCTTTAAACCCCAGGAATCCTTCTCAGTATGTTTAATCTAGTTTCTTCCAGGGGATCCCTCAGTATGCTTAAAGATCCCACTCAGCTTTCCCTTCCATAACCAGATGAAGGCTTGTTCGGTATCCCTGTTGGTCACTACCCATCCTGTCTGTATTAATGGACTTGCTGTTTCTTTCCTTCTTAAACGGACTGATTATCTTTTACTTTTTTATGTAAGAGTAGTCTAGTTGGAGGGTCTTCACCCTGATGGGATTCAGTGAATCCGAGCATTTTAGAATGACAGTCGCTAAGGGTAGCAGTTTGAATTGTGGCACGAGCCAATGATGGTTCTATCATTTACATATGTTTGAATTTCTCCAAGGCAGTTCAACATAGGAAGCTTACTGCAATAGTGTAAGCATACTGAGGGGGATACCCTGGAACAAACATTACTATGGTAAGTAATTTTTCTTCTGGCAGTGTTCTTTTCCCTTTAATTTCTGCCAGAAAGTCTTCAAGCTGACTCCTCCCACCTACGTGGTAACTCCCTTGGCACCGCCCCATGTCAGATCTTCCTTTCCACTGGTCGAAGCTTACCTCCTTACCGTTCTTGCAGAGTAGATCCTTTGATTTCACATCTTCAAATTCGACTCAAGTCTTCAAGCAAATTTCTAATCTGTTCGAGTCTATTGTCATGGATGACTTTCCAGTCTGTGCCCAGTTTTAAAAAATGCAATTGAGGGCAGAAGATATGAAGATATGAACATACTAAAAAGACAGCAGATTAGGCCTTGGGGTTTATAGCCTGCTCCAGGCATCAGTGCCTACCCAGTGCACTGTTATAGCCCCCCACCCTCCCTACAAAGTCCCCAGCGGGCGTTGGAATGCACTCCCCCACCCCAATACCTATCCCAGCCTTTCTTGAATCCCTTCACAGTGTTAGTGGCTACCAGCTCCATGGGCAGCACATTCCAGGGCTCCACCACTCTTCAGTGAAGTAGCATCTCCTTGTTTCCCCCTTAATCTCCCCCCAGACCAGCCTGTGTCCCTTGGTGGCCCCTACCTTTCTCAGCTGAAGCACTCCCTGTAGGTTCACCCTATTCATTCCCTTGAGAATATTTGAAAACCTTGATCATGTCTCATCTGTTCCTCCTCCAGCGAGTACAGGTTGAGCTCCTCTAGTCTTGCCCCATAGGGCTTTTCCCTTCGACCTTGTATCATCCTGGTTGCCCTCCTCTGGACCCTCTCCAGAACAGCAGTATCCCTCTTTAAGTAAGGATGCCAAAACTGCACGCAGTATTCAAGGTGTGGTCTAGCCAGGCAGTTGCACAGTGGAAAGGGCACCTCTGTGCTCCTTGAGGTTATCCCCCTGGCTGTGCACCCCAGCATTTTATTTGCTTGGGCCGCAGCCCTTCTACACTGCTGAGTTATTGATTTTTGGCATTCACTACCACCCTGAGGTCCTTAGAAACATAGACTTTGACGACAGATAGACCATTTGGCCCACCCTGTCTGCCCATTTCCCTACCTACTGGATAAGCTGCAGATTCTAGTTAACCAACAGCCTACTTCCTGCAGCCCCCCACTATAATTGCCTTATGTCTGTCCCATGCATGTTTGAATTCCTCCACTGTTTTAGACCCAGCGACCTCCTCAGGAAGGCGGTTCCATGTATCCACCACTCTCTCCATGAAAACAAATTTCCTCACATTACCCCTGAGCGTTCCCCCAAACACATCTCTTTACTGAAAGATGATAACTTCTGGACTTTTTGATTCCCTTGAGGTACTTGAAGTTCCTATCATGTCCCCGTTCCTCCTGACAAGAGTATACATATTAAGCTCCCTCAGTCAGTCTCTCTTCATATGGTTTCTGCTGCAGACCCTGCACCATTTTAGCTGCCCTCCTCTGGACTGCTTCCATCCTGTCTTATGTCCTTGCATAGATGAGGTCTCCAAAACTGCACACAGTACTCCAGATGGGGTCTTACAAGAGTGTCTGTACAGAGGGATAACCACTTCCCTTTTTCTACTTGTGATGCCCCTTCCTATGCATCCCAGTATCCCCCTGGCTCTCCTTACTGACTTTTCACATTGCTTACCCACCTTTGGGTCATCTGATATGACTACCCCAGGTCCCTTTCCGCTTTTGTTGTTGGTACCTCGCTGTTGTGTACTCTTCTCTTGGGTTTTTGTTTCCCAAGGTGCATTACTTTGCTCTTCTTTGCATTGAATCTAAGTTGCCATATGTCTGACCATTCCTCCAACCTTGCCAAGTCCCTTCTCATCTTTTCTACCCCCTCTTGTGTATCAACTGTGTTACAGATCTTTGTGTCATCTGCAAAGAGGCATACCTTTCCCTCCAGACCCTCTGCAGTGTCACCTAGAAAGATGTTAGAGGACTGGACCCAGTACTGAGCCCTGAGATATTCCACTAGTAATCCCCCTTTCTTCAGAATGTGTTCCATTCACTGTTACCGTCTGTGTCTTGTTGTGCAGCCAGTTTGCTACCAAGGCTACCACCCTGGGACCCACTCTCAGGCTGGCTAACTTGATTATTAATCTTTTGTGCAGGACTGTCAAATGCCTTGCTAAAGTCTAGGTAGGCCATATCCACAGCCCCTCTCTGGTCTATTACTTTGGTCATCCAGTCAAAGAACTCGATTATATTCGTCTGACATGACCTTCCTGCTGTAAATCCATGCTGCTTTGGGTCCTGCAGCCCGCTGGCCACTAGGTACTCAACAATTCTTTCTTTCAGAAGTGATTCCATCATTTTCCCTACCACTGAGGTCAAACTTACAGGTCTGTAGTTTCCTGCTTCTGCCTTGCTCCCACTTTTGTGAAGGGGAATCACATCTGCCCTCCTCCAGTCCTCAGGTACCATCCCATCCTGCCATGATTTGTTAATGTGGTCAGTGGTGTCACTAGGTCCTCCCTTAGTTCTTTTTAGGATTCTGGGGTGAATCCCATCAGGCCCCATTGCTTTGTCCACCTTGAGTTTTAGGAGTTCTTTCAGGACTCTTTCTTCTGTAAATGGACTGGTGTCAACCACCCTACCCAGAGTGCTTCTATTGTCTGATTTAGGTAACTCCTCCTCATCTTCTTTTGTGAATACTGAGCAAAAGTATTCATTCAGTATCTCTGCCTTTTCACGGTCTCCCTCTGCCCTCCTCCCCTCTCCTTTATTAATCTTCACTATCCCTCCCTTAACCTTTCTGTGCTCCCTAATGTACCTATAAAAGGTTTAATCCCCCTTCTTAACTGAGTTGGCTATTTTTTCCTCGGTTTGGGCCTTTGCTATTCTGACTGCCTTCCCCACTTCTTTCTGCTTTAATTGATTCAGTTCCCTGTCGTGCTCCTTCTGTGATTCCTTATAGTTTTTGAATGCGGCCCTTTTCTCCTTAACCTTCCCTGCCACCTCTTTTGAGAACAAGTGTTTTTTTACTCCGCTTTGTTTTCTTTATTTGTTTCACACAAAGGCTTGTTGCCTCTATGATGGCAGTTTTGATTTTTCTCCATTGTTCTTCCACCCCTCCTTTTCGGTTATTTGCTAGTGCATTCTTCAGGTATCCACCCATTTTGCCAAAGTCAGCCCTTCTAAAGTCCAGTATCCTTGTTTTTGTATGGCTTATCTCCATGGTTGTGCTCATTGTGAAGCACACTGTGCAGTGGTCGATCGTTCCCAGATGTCTACTGACTTCTAAATTTATGATCCTCTCTCCATTTGAGAGTACCAGGTCTAGTATTGCTCCCTCCCGAGTGGGTTCCAACACTAGCTGTCTAAGGTCTGCCCCCTGCAGGGCATTGAGAATGACCCTGCTCTTGGATGTGGCTGCAGTACATGTTATCCAGTTAACATCATTCATATTCAGGTTTCCCCATCAACAGTCTCTCCCCTTTTTCAGCCATTTTGAGAATGTTCTCTATCATTTTCTTGTCCATTTCTTCCCCTTGAGATGGGGGTCTGTATACAACCCCTATGCGGACTGATGCCATTCCCTGTCTCCAAGGTGACCCAGAGTGCCTCTTGTCCTCCCCCTTTACTTTTTAGTTCTGTAGCATTGATCCCTTCCCTTATGTATAGAGCTACTCTACCTCCTCTCTTACCTTCCCTGTCTCTTCTGTAGATTGTGTACCCTGGTATGTTGACATCCCAGTCATGGTTCTCTGTGTACCATGTTTCCATGACTGCCACAGTATACAATTGTGTTTCTTCCATCAGGGCTACTAGCTCAGGAAGCTTGTTTCCCAGACTATGGGCATTAGTATTCATTGCCCTCCATTTAATGTTGGCTTTATCCTTTTTTGCCCCATCCCTGCTCTTATTTCCCTTGTCTGTCTTTCCATTTACCCCGTCCTGCCCTGTGGTGAGCTCTGTACCTCAGTGTTTACCTTACTACCTGCCATGTTTTGTGGGGGGAGGCTTGACATTTCCTGCCTCTTATCAGCGCATCTCTCTCTCTCTCTCCGGCTAGTTTAAAAGCTTGCCAAGGAAGCATTTAAACCTGTCACCTAGGAGCTTGGTTCCCTTCGTGGACAGATGCAGACCATCGTGCCAGTAGAGACCTTTATCTCTCCAGGTGGACCCCCAGTCCCCAATGAAGCCAAAGCCCTGTGCTCTGCACCAGTTTTGCAACCATTCATTAAACTGCATGGTGTGCAGTACCCTAGCCTCACCCCTGCCGTGGACTGGCAGCACCTCTGAGAATTACCGTGCTTGCTACCCGTCTGAGGTCCCTCCCCAACTCCACAAATTCATTATGCACTGATCCCATGCCTAGCTAGGTCATTTGTCCCAAGGTGGACAATATCTAGTTCCCTCTCCTGTGATGCTGCTTCTGCAGTCCTGAGGATTTGCTTCCTGTCTCTCCAAGCCATGGCACCAGGCAGGCACCTTACTTCCTTCTCCTCTCCCTTCCCCAGTTTTACCCCCCTAACAATTGAGTCCCCTATCAGAAGCTGTTTCCTTCCCCTGTGGTGTCCCTTGCCACCCTTTTGTGGTCTCCCTTGTGGATGTCCTCAGCAGTCTTCTGGGTCTCCACTGAGGGTGCCATCATAGAGGAACCTTGCTCTGCCAGAATGGCATATGATTTGTGTAGAGGTACAGCTAGGGGGCTTTGCCTCTGGTCTACCACCTGCACCCTCCCAGAACCCACTGTGGTCCAACTGCTCTTCATACTTGGCAACCTCTGAGGCAGTGGTTGTGGCAGTGGTGCTCTTTGGGTGGGGGAGGCCTCCTTAGTCCTTGCTAGTTCAGCCTGGAGGTGGGCAGTCTCCTCCCTCAGAGCTGACAGTTGCCTGCAAATAGGACAGCAACGCAGTTTCCAGAATGTCTCCCGGAAAACTGCTGCCCCACAGCCAGTGCATTGCACCACTCTCCACATGTCCCTCTCCCTTATAATATGCAATATGTAATATAGATTTTTTTATTTGTGGTGTGTACCTACCCTTTATGCACTGTGCTGGGTTATTAAGAATATGACAGTTCTACCCCAAGACCTGTTGAAGTGATGTCAGAACTTTGGCTATAAAGGAAATGCCACTCCGGGGGGGGGGTAGTCCACAGCCACTGGTGACTGTTAGAAACAATCAAATACACAACTGCTCCACCACCCTGGTGAATACTGCCCTTTATAGTACTTCAACTAACACCACAATTTACTAGACCACTGATCCTACACAAACCACTCTGAGTCCAGGGATAAAAATGAACTCACTCCTCAGCCAGCAGGACACTTTTAAAATGTTGCAAAAATATCCTTCCAAATCCTAGATCTCAACCCCAGGAATCAAGCAAATTCAGTTCTCACTCCCTCTGGTTATAAAATTACTACACTTTTAATGGAATCCTGCAATTCTCTGCTTAATGCCAATAAGGGGAAAAAAATGAAACTTTGTAGAAAGCGTAGTTCCCCTTCTTACAAGTCCCCAACAATATTATGCCTTACCAGGTTTCCAGGTCCTAAACGGAGTTATAGTTTGTTCTTTGCAGTGTAGCAAGGTTTTCAGCTTCCAACAGACAAATCAGTCAGTCTGACTCTGGGGAGGTGGTCCTTCTCCCCCCTAGAAACCCTGCAGTGCCCCCCCAAGGTGTATACATGAGCTGGGTTTTTGGGCCCCAGGTGAAGAACCCTGCATTTCCCAGTATTAAACTTTAGTTTCCAGACACGTGATCACCTCCCCAGAGTCTCCAAGTCCTCCTTGAGAGCCAACTTCCCCTCCTCCCTATCCACCACTACCCACAGCTTCGAGTCATCGGCAGAGATGTCCCAGACTGACCCACACTTCTCGTGCGTCTACTGCCTAGGCCATGATCAAGATCTCCAAACGTGTAGTCTGTCGCATCTTGCATCCTAGTACTCTGGAAGACTGGGACCTGCCAGTTTGCTAAAAAGATGCCTGTCGGGCAGGTTGCAGGGTCCGCAGAACTAGCAGCTTTTGAAGTAACAGCAGCTCAGGCTACAGAGCATACCTCTTTGGCCTTTGTGCCACTTTCCTTTGAAATAATCTTTATGGGGGCGTTAAGGGATTTGTGCCAGTCCCTTCCCACCCTTGGGCACAGTCCCTCTAAGAGCATGAAATCTTCAAAAAAGGAGACTAAATGTCTGACTATTGTAGGATCATGAGCGGTCTTGGGCCTTGGACTACCATGCTTCCCTGGAGGTTTTGGCCATCGATCCTTCAGTACAGGCTGTTGGCTTCAGTCTCCCTGTTGGGCCAGTTATTGGAGACGCCTGTCGACCAACCTGTCAAGATTTTTCTCAAGCTGTCAACACGCCGTTGCAGGATGAGGTGGATACCTCACTTTCAAGAACTCCGGTTCTACCTATTAGTCCTCAGGGTGGGTCGGGACCAGTTTGCTGTTCTTGTCACTGACCTTCAGGATCCCATTGTCTTGTAGGATCCTCGCTTTCGTTGGCTCCCTCAATTTCTCGCCGTTGGGTTCCCTATCTGTCTGATCCCATAGTCCAGAGTTGAGCAGCCCTAGCCAACATCTGCATTTCTGCTCTCTGCACTCAGGCAAGCGGCACCACCACTATTCTTACTCCTCTTCAGAGGCTCTGATGCAAGATGTGTGCCTGTGCTACTAAGAGCTCATGTGGCAGTAGTTCATGTTTTCCGGGGAGCCAGTTCTGGCTTCCACCCTGGCTTTTCCTTGGCTTCCGCCACAGAGGCCCCAGCCTGTTCCAGCTTGGCCTATTTCGGCCTCTCAACCCATCCAGGTGGAGCTGCCTTGTAAGCAGCCAAAGGAGGGTCTCCTTCCTAAGGACACCCATACTGCTGTCACCGGTGACTTCTGACGGACCCCACAAGGTCAGCGGGGACTGGTGCAGTCGGCTGCTTTTTGGCGACTCCTGAGACTGAGGACTCCTGCATTACCATCCGGACGCTGAATCGGGGGTGGGGGGGAGATTGAGTAGAGCATGGGCCCACTTCTTTTGGAGGCTTGTTCCATTTGATTTCAGAATCAACCGGGATCCAGATGGTGCCCATCTAAAAATGGGCCAAGTATCCCTTGACTGAAATTCTTGACCGAGGGGACTTCCCTGGAGTTGCCTTCCAGTTTGACAAAAAGGCCATTCTTGGTACTGCTCTGGAGCTTTGGGCAGCACCCTGCCTCCTGCCCTGTGCAGTCAGCCTGTATGGCCTGAAAGTACACAGTCCCTACAGGTTCCCTGTCTGGTTTCACTGAGCACCCCTTGGCTGAAGATCTGTTGGCCAACTTAGTCTTTCAGGGTACCGGTAGTGTCTTGGATGTGGACAAGCCTCCTGACAAGGAATCCAAGAAATTGGATCACATGGCCTTCGGCAGGAGAGTTTGGCCCTTTTGATGGCTCATTTTGCTCATGCCCTACTTGGCATTCTTAATGAGGTGCTTCCTTTGCTCCTGGGTGACTTACAGACCACTGTCGAGACACAGGTCAGGAAGCATAGGAAAACCAGGAACAGTTTAAAAATTCACAAATAGCATTTTATTTTTCTCAACAGTAAAATAAAAAATAAATGTTAGAACTATTTACAAAGGAAGTAGAAACAAGAGAGAACCAAGTCCAAAGAGTATCTCTTAATTCCAAGTTTGTCTGTCTCTCTCCTTGTCTCTCTAGCAAAAGCATTGCTGCTTTTTTTTAATTTAAGTCTTTGTCTGTGAACTCGTTAAGAGGGCCTGCTTCTCCCAGAATGTTCTTGTAAGTTTACAGAATGTTGTTGTCCGTTTCGATGCAGGTGCAGCAAAAAGAACAGTGACAGAGAACTGACCTCTTATTTATAACTCTGCAAAAGGCTTAAAAACTGCATTTCAAACACCCTGCAGTCTTGCTGTATTCTGACTATGTGCAGTGATCTCCAACCTTTGAACTGCCCCGGAGAGGAAAGAGTTAACTTTCCATGCAAGGCATGAAACGCTGAGCTTGAGCTCGGTTGAGCCTCTGTCTGCTGTTTGAACCCCAACCGCCAGATTCTTTATTCCGCCTCACTGAACAGTCGCTCCGGAGATTTCTCCTTTGCTCGGTTCAAAAAGTCGGTTAAAGTGTTGTGTTTTTCTCTTGGTTTCAACCGAATTTCTACAATCTAACCTGTCTGTTATGTCTCTGTCTGTGGTACCGTGAGTACTAGATAGGTTTCTATATTAGTTTTCTGTGTGGAACTTGTAAACTTTGGATCGGTCCGGTTTGAACCGATCAGGTTTGTGAGAAAAGTTTTTCTGATTTATTAGTGTGTGGTAACCGGTCTGTATCGGTTCTTGAAAAAGAAAAAAAAAAACGGATTTCATTACGTTTTTTTCCAAGACCCGTAACACGATCAGGAACTGATAGGGGTGTCTTGCCTGGCGGATTGCCGAAAAAAGGGTACGTTTGGTTAGGACTGGCCATGTCCGAAAAATCCAAGATAAAAAACGGGCCCACTGGGTTTCAACACTGTAGTGTGTGTGGGGAAGCCTTTGCTAAGGCTGATCCCCACACCACCTGTGTTTATTGTGTGGGGTTTGACCACCTCGATTCAGACTGCCAGATTTGCAAAAGTTTTCCCAAAGCTACCCTGGATAAGAGAGTAGGTAGACTGAGGGAAAGGGAGGCCGAGAAGTCCGCTGACCCGGATGGCCAGCCCGGTTCAGTTCCGACCGAACCAGAAGGAGTGCCCTCTGACCAGGGCGGGACTTCTTCGGGCAATAGGAGAGCCGACTCTGAGGAGTCTGTTCCGGTTAAAAGAAAAAGGGATAAGTCAGCTGGTTCGGATCCACAAGTTCTTTCTCCGACCACTGATGAAATAGCCAAAGCAATAAGGATTGTTCAGTCGCTAACTTCGGTTCCGACTGAACCGGCACCATCGGTTAGGGGCTCTGTTCGGTCAGTTCCCCCGGTTCCGGATTATAATTTAGAAGAATTTTATGAACCAGAGGAGGGAGAAGTATGAAGATAGTGATGGCGATTTATGAAAGTCTGGATGTGCAGATTGACCCGGACATCTCCCCAGACAGACCTTCAGGTGTTTCTCCTCCTAGGCTTTCTGAGTCCCCTTCCCACTTTGTTTTACAAAAAAGTGCCTGAAACCCTACAGCTCCCTATGGAAGAAGCAGAAGAGGATCAGGAGGAGCCTAATTACGTTGAGATGATGGACATCCCAGAGTCCAGGAGATTGTCTATTCCCCTCCATAAGTCTTTTGGGAAACAGACTTTTAAAATTCTAAAAACTCCTAATTCCATACCTCCTGTGGACAGAAGAATGGATAAGAGGTATACTCTTTCAGGCTCAGATACAGAGTTCCTTTCCCAGCAATGCAGCCATGTTGGGGTAGTGCAGGCTGCTGCCTGTGATAAAATATACCCTTGGCTTCACACCCCCCAGATAAGGACTCCAGGAAGATTGATGCCATGGCAAAGAAACAGTACATGGCAGCATCTTTGGGACTCAGGCAGGCTAATTATATGGCCTATACAGCTAGATACCAGAAGTCCAGGTAGGACACTGTGATGGCTCTAGCTAAACAGGCCCCTGACCAGCTTGCCAAGGAGCTGGAGCAGGTGGCTGCGGATGGGATTGAGGCATCCAAGGTGCAATTTCATGCTGCTGTGGACTCCAATGATTCATCTAGAGTCATGGCTACATCTGTGGCCCTCCGAAGGATGGCTTGGCTCAGATGTATTAGCCTGTCACAGGATACCCAGGCTAAGGCCATGGATTTTCCTGTCATTGGTAATTCTCTGTTTGGGGAGCAGACAGAGAACTACATGAAGAAAATGGATGAGTACAGTACCACCTACATGAGTGCTCAGGCCAAAGAAAGGCAAGCCACTCCTCAGAGGCAGCATTCCAGGGGCAGGGGCAGGCCTTTTCATAGGCGTTTTTACCAAGCCCAGGCCTCCTCCTCTTCTACCTTTGCTCAGAGAGGGTTCTTTAGAGGGGGAGGCAGATGGGGTATGAGCAGGTCTGCTTCCACCCCTCAGCCTAAAGCCCCTGCCAAGCAGACACCCTGATGTGTCTGCCCGGGCCGATTCTCCACTACCTGTAGGGGGCAGGCTGGCTTACTTTGTCCAGGACTGGAAGTCTTTAACATCAGACAAGTGGGTCCTGGAAGTAGTAAGCCAGGGACTGGTTCTCAGCTTCAAAAAATTCCCCAAGATGAGAACCAGATCTTTTCCACCTGCAAATCCTTCAGAGGCCCTTGCCCTAGAGGCAGAGGTCTCTTCTCTCTTGGCTCTCAGAGCCATAGAAAGGGTTCCACCCTTACACAGGGGAAAGAGATTTTACTCCAGGTACTTCCTAACCCCCAAAAAGACAGGAGAATGGCGGCCCATCCTGGATCTAAGATCTTTGAACAATCACCTTTTAAAGCCAAAATTCAAAATAGTGAGACTGGGAATAATTCTGCCCTCTCTAAGGCCAGGGGACTGGCTAGTATCCCTGGACCTCAAGGATGCTATTTTCACATTCCCATCAGGTGCTCCCGCAGAAAGTACCTCAGGTTCGAGTTGCCCTCAGGCCACTGTCAATTCAGAGCAATGCCCTTTGGCCTAACATCAGCCCCAAGGGTGTTCACAAAATGCCTGGCAGTAGTGGTTGCTTTCCTAAGGAGAAAAAAGATCTGTCTTTCCATACCTGGACGACTGGCTCATAGTGGGTCAGTCTCCAGACCAAGTCAAGTCACATCTCCAGATAACTCAGCAATTGCTCACTTCCTTAGGATTCCTCCTAAATCTTTCAAAGTCGGTTCTGAGCCAGTACAGCTCCTCACCTTTATAGGCGCAGAACTGGATACAATAAGGAAGAGCCTTCCTTCCCTGGACAGGGCAAGGACCCTCACGAAACTGGCCTCTTCATTCACCCTTCAGGTGTCTCGACCAGCAAGGCATTTTTGCAGCTCCTGGGCCACATGGCAGCCTCTACGGCAGTGGTCCAGGAGCAGGGTTTCAGATGAGGGACATTCAGTTCCACTTAAGAGCCTTCTGGTCCCACAGAAAGGATTCTCTGACCAAACTAGTCCCTGTGACTCGAACCCTGATCCAGGCTTTGCAACGGTGGCAGGATCAGGACAATCTAAGGCAAGGAGTTCCCTTTGTAACTCAACCTCATTCCTTAATCCTTACCACAGATGCCTCCCTCTTGGGCTGGGGAGCTCACTTGGGGGATCTGACCACCCAAGGACTATGGTCACCTCAAGAATCTCCGCTTCACATCAGTCTCTTGGAACTGAGCAGTGTTTCTGGCACTGCAATTTTTTTCCAAGTCTGTTCAGAACAAAGTAGTCCAGATCAGAACAGACAATACCACCACAATGTGGTACATCAACAAACAAGGGGGCACTCGGTCTACGGCCTTGTGCACAGAAGCAATGAAGTTGTGGTCTCTGGCCTGTTCCCTGCAAACTTCTCTGATAGTGCACCTCCCAGGGAAGGACAATGTCCTGGCAGATGCTCTCAGCAGGATATCTCCGGGCCATCACGAATGGTCTCTAGACCCCCTAGTTTTGAAGGTGATTTTTTCCAGATGGGGCACTCCACAGATGGATCTTTTTGCAGCCCCAGACAATCACCAACTTCCCCTTTTTTGCTGCAGACCCCCAGTATTCAAACATGAAGTCTTGCTATATTATGACAATTGCAGTTTGTCCCACCATTAGAACTGCTCCGGAGGTGAAAGAGTTAACTCCATTCTAAGAATGGAACTTAGAACTCGAGCTCTATTAGAGAAGCTCTGTCTGGGTTATTTCAAACCCAAACTGTCAGATTCTTTACTCCGCCTCACTGAACAGTCGCTCCGGAGATTTCTCCTACTGCTTGGTTCATTTCTTGGTTTAAACAGTATTTTCTAGTTAAATTCAACCATGTAGTATTATTATTTTAACCGCAAACCGATCGGTTCAAGCTCTGTCTGTGGTATTGTAAGTAATAGACAGGTTTTATTTCTGTGTGGAACTTTAGAATGTTTATCGGTTCGGTTCGAACCGATCAGGTTTTAAAACTTTAAGAGAGTAAGCATTTTGAAGCTTTTAGAGTGCGGTTCCCGGTTCTTATCGGTTCTAAAAAAAACGGATTTCATTACCGTTGTTTCCCGACCCGTGACACGGTTGGGAACCGATAAGGTGTTCTTGCTGCATACCGCTGCTTAAAAGGGCAAGTTTCTTGTTAGCTGGCATCATGTCTGAGAAACCCAAAAGAAAACTGCCTACTTGGATTTCCAACACTGTAGTGTCTGTGGGGGGAAGCCTTTGCCAAGGCTGACCCACACAATATGTGTTTATTGTCTGGGGTTGACCACTCAATTCAGACTGCCAGATTTGTAAAAATTTCCCTGCAGCCACCCTGGATAAGAGAGTGGGCAGGCTCAGGAACAAGAGGCCAAAAAGTCCACTGACCGAGCCAGCCCGGTTCGTGCCAACCAACCGGAGGAGTGCCTCTGACCAGGGCTAGACTTCCTCTGGCAAACGTAAAGCTGGCTCTGAGGAGCCAGTTCCAGCAAAGAAAACTAAAAAATCAGCAGGTATGGAGTCCAAAATTCCTTCTCCAACTGCTGCAGAAATAGCAAAAGCTACACAAATTGTACAGTCACTTTCTCCGGTTCCATCCGAACCACCACTGTCTGGTAAAAGGTCGGTTCGGCCGGTTCCACTGGTTCAAGAATGTTATTGGAGATTTTTATGAACCAGAGGAGGGGGAGGAGGATTATGATCAGTGTGAATGTGACTGAGTGTCTGGATGTGCCCATTGAACCGGACATCTCCCCAGACAGCCCCTTAGAATCTCCCCCTATGCTTTCTGAGTCCCCTCTCATTTTCTGTTTTATAAAAAGGTTGCCGAATCCCTCCAGCTCCCACTGGAGGAAGCTGTGGATGAGCAAGAGGAACCTGATTTTGTAGAAATGATGGATATTCCAGAGTCTAGGAGATTGTCTATTCCCTTGCATAATTCATTTAGGAAACAAACAATAAAAATTTTAAACTCCTAATTCTGTGCCTCCTGTGGACAAAAAGATGGACAGGAGGTACAGTCTGTCAGGTCCTGATACAGAATTCCTTTCACAGCAATGCAGTCATGTTTCAGGCTGCAGCCTGTGATAAAGCTAATATTCCCTTGGCTTCACATCCTCCTGACAAGGATTCCAGGAAGATTGATGCCATGGCTAAAAAAAAAAAAAATACATGGCAGCGTCCTTGGGACTCGGGCAAGCAAATTACATGGCTTATGTAGCAAGGTATCAAAAATCTAGATGGGACACTGTCATGGCTTTGGCCAAACAGGCCTCTGGCCAGCTTGCTAAGGAGCTGGAACAGGTGGCTGCTGATGGCATTGAGGCATCCAAGATGCAGTTCCATGCTGCTGTGGATTTTAATGATGTATCCTCTAGAGTCACTACATCTGTAGCTCAGAGGTTGGCCTGGCTCAGGTGTACTAGCTTGTCACAGGATACCCAGACTAAGGCTGTGGATTTTCCTGTGGTAGGGAATTCTCTGGGAGCAGACAGAGAATAATATGAAGAAAATGGATGAATATAGGACTACCTATAAGAGTGCTCAGGCCAAGGAGCGGCAAGCCACTCCTCAGAGGCAGGCCCCCAGGGGTAGGGGTAGGCCTTTTCACACGCCTTTTTACCAAACCCAGGCCTCCTCTGCTTGTGTTCAGAGGGGGTTCTTCAGAGGGAGAGGCAGACTGGGTGTGAGCAGGCCTGCTCCCACCCCTCGGCCTAAAGCACTGCAAACAGGCACCCTGATGGGGTGCCCAGGGCCGATTCTCCTTACCTGTAGGGCAGGTTGGCTTACTCGCTCAGAACTGGGAGTCTCTAACTTCAGACAAGTGGGTCCTGGAAGTAGTGTCAGGGTCTGTTGTCAGCTTCAAAAATTTCCAAGGATGAGAATCAGATTTTTCCCACCTGCAAACCCTTTAGAGACCTTTCTTTAGAAACAGAAGTCTCATCCTCCTGGCTCTCAGAGCTGTAGAAAGGGTTTCTCCCCTACATCAGGGCAAGGGTCTGTACTCCAGATATTTCCTTACCCCAAAAATGACGGGAGAATGGCGGCCCATTTTAGACCTGAGATATCTGAACAAGCACCTTTTGAAACTAAAGTTCAAAATGGTAACTCTGGCAATGATTTTACCCTCTCTAAGGCCAGGGGACTGGCTAGCCTCCCTGGACCTCAAGGATGCCTATTTTCACGTCCTAATCAGAAGCTCCCACCGAAAGTACCTCAGATTCGAACTGCCCTCAGGTCACTACCAGTTCAGAACAATGCCCTTCGGCTTCACCTCTGCCCCAAGGGTATTCACAAAATGTCTGGCAGTAGCAGTTGCTCATTTAAGAAGGCAAAGGATTGCTGTCTTTCCCTACCTGGACGGATGGCTCATTGTAGGCCAGTCCCCAGAACAGGTAAAATCTCACCTGCAAGTTACCCAGCAGCTGCTCACCTCTCTGGGCTTCTTGCTCAATCTTCCAAAGTCAGTTCTGGAACCTGTTCAGGTGCTCACCTTCATAGGTGCAGAATTGGACACAAAGTAGGCCAGAGCCTTCCCACCTTAGAGAGGGTAAGGAACCTGGGGGTTCTGGCCTCCTCCTTCACTCTGCAGGTCTCTCGACCAGCAAGATACTTCTTGCAGCTCCTGCGGCACATGGCTGCATCCACAGCTGTAGTGCAAGGAGCAAGATTTCAGATGAGGGAAATTCAGTTTCACTTGAGAGCCTTTTGTTCTCAGAGAAGAGACCCCCTTTCCAAGTTGGTCCCAGTGACTCGAACCCTGATCCAGGCCCTCCAGTGGTGGTAGGATCAGAGCAATTTAAGACTGGGGGTCCGTTTCATTCCTCTGTCTCACTCCTGACCCTCACTACGGATGCATCCCTCCTGGGGTGGGGGGTCCCACATGGGCGACCTCTCCACTCAGGGAGTGTGGTTCCCTCAGGAATCTCTGCCCCACATCAATTTGCTGGAGCTCAGAACTGTCTTTCTAGCACTTCAAGTGTTTTCTGCGTCTGTTCAGAACAAAGTGGTACAAGTCAGAACAGACAACACCACAACAATGTGGTACATCAACAAGCAAGGGGGCACTCGGTCTTCGGCCTTGTGCACCAAGGCAATTAAGTTGTGGTCTCTGGTCTATTCCCTGAACACTCCCTCATAGCAGTTCACCTTCCAGGAAAGGACAATGTCCTAGCAGATGCTCTCAGCAGGATTTCCCAGGGCCATCACGAATGGTCTCTGGATCCTCAAATACTGGGGATAGTTTTTGCCAGATGGGGCACCCCTCAGATCTTTTTGCAGCCCCAGACAATCACCGACTTCCACTGTTCTGTTGCAGGCCCCCAGTGTTGGGCTCAGTCCCCCTGGATGCCTTTCTTCTAGATTGGGAAGGGAAGTTTCTTTACGCCTTTCCCCCCCTTCCCTCTCCTATTCAAGGTGCTAGTCAAAATCAGATCCCAGCCTTGCAGGGTGATTCTGATTGCCCCAGATTGGGCCAGGCAGCCCTGGTACCCACTCCTTCTGTCCCTAGCAGTCCATCTTCCCCTGTGTCTCCCCAGGAATCACAACCTGTTAACCTGTGCCCAGGGGAGAGTTTGGTATCCGAACCTCAAATCCCTCAACCTCAAGGCCCGGCTCTTGAGGAGTTAGAATTTGCTGACCTACACCTTTCTCAAGGTGTTCTTGAAATCCTAAAGGCTTCTAGGAGGCCTTCCACTAGGGCTACTTATAATTCTAAGTGGAAAAGATTTTCCATCTGGTGTTCTGGGAAACATATTTCCCCGGAATCTGCTGATTTGCCCATTGTTTTGGACTATATGGTCTATCTTAATTCTTTGGGCCTGAGACCAGCTACCCTGAAAGTACATTTGGCAGCTGTCTCTGTTTTTGTTTCAGCAGGAAAGCCCTCCTCTCTTTCCGCTCACCCTGTATTTTCCAAGTTTTTTAAAGGATTACTTCATACTAATCCACCTTTTAGGGATCCGGCCCCTGCCTGGGATCTTAATGTTTGCATTGCTCAGTTAATGTAACCCCCTTTTGAACCTCTGTCTTCTGCAGAGCTTAAGTGCTTAACTTGGAAAACTGTTTTTCCTAGTGGCTATCACTTCTGCCAGGTGCATAAGTGAGTTACAAGCCTTGTCAGTAGAAACTGACTTTATTTCTTTCCACAGGGATAAGGTAGTCCTCAGGACTAACAGGAAGTTTTTGCCTAAGGTGGTTTCAGATTTCCATCTTAATCAATCTATCTCCCTTCCAGTGTTTTTCACTGAACATTCCTCCTCTGGCGAGAGGAGATTGCACGGTTTAGATGTTGAGGGCCCTAGTTACTATATAGAACGTACCAAGGGTCACAGGTTCGAATCCTTCCAACTTTTCTCACTTATGGTGAGGTCGGAAAAGGGAGACCTGCCACTAAGAGATCAGTTGCCAGGTGGATTGTCTCTTGTATCCAATTTGTTATCAAAAATTGGGAAGTTCCCCTTCAGGCCTGAGGGCTCACTCTACCAGAGGTACAGCTGCATCTATAGCTGCTGCTAGAGACGTCACTATTTTAGAAATATGTCAAGCAGCTACCTGGAAAGCGGTACACACTTTCACAAAGCATTACTCCCTGGATGTCCAGGCCAGGAGAGATGCTCTGGTTTAGCTGTGCTTCAGATCCTATTCCCTAAGTAGGTTCTGTCCCTCCTCCATGGAGGTACTGCTGTGTATTCTGCAATTGTCATAATATAGCAAGACTTCATGTTTGAAGAAAAAATTACTCACCTTAGTAATGTTGTTTCTTCTATTGAGTCTTGCTATATTATAAACCTCCCAGCCTGCCCTCTCAGAACTTCTACTTGGGGCATGGGGTGGGCGGCCTGATGTGGGCACTAGTTATGCCCATTATATATTTTCCACCCCTTCTGGGGTTTTGGTGTGGTGTTTTATTTTATCTTATATTACTTCTCATATTATTATATTATACTATTACTTTTGGTCCCCTGACTTGAGTCTTTGTGTTGGGACCAGCATTGGGTGTTAATATTTAGGTAGCCAGTTGGCTAGTGTAGGTTACAGCTTCCACACAGACCTTAGTGAGTTTTTGCTGTAAGATCTGACAGTTTGGGTTTGAAATAACCAGACAGAGCTTCTCTAATAGAGCTCGAGTTCTAAGTTCCATTCTTAGAATGGAGTTAATTCTTTCACCTCCGGAGCAGTTCTAATGGTGGGACAAACTGCAATTGTCATAATATAGCAAGACTCCATTAGAAGAAACAACATTACTAAGGTGAGTAATTTTTTCTTTGGGTCAGTCCCCCTGGTGCTCTACTTCTCAACTGGGAAGGGAAATTTTTGTATGCCCCCCCCGCCCCCGTTCAAGGTACTAGTCAAAATCAGGTCTCAACCCTGCAGAGTGATTCTGATTGCTCCAGACTGGGCCAGACAGCCCTGGTACCCACTGTTGCTGTCCTTAGCAGTCCACCTTCCCCTGTCTCTTCCCAGGAATTACAACCTGTTGACATCCTCTCAGGGGAGAGTTTTGTATCCGAATCTCAAATCTCTCTATCTCAAGGCCTGGCTATTGAAGAGTTAGTTTGCTGACCTGCATCTCTCCCAAGGTGTTCTGGATATTCTAAAGGCCTCTCGAAAACCTTCCACCAGAAACACTTACAAATCCAAGTGGAAACGGTTCTCTATTTGGTGCTCTGGTAAGCATATTTCTCCAGAGTCTGCTGGGTTGCCTGCAGTTCTGGACTATATGGTTCATCTCAATAGCTTCGGGCTCAGACCAGCTACATTCAAAGTACATTTAGCAGCTGTTTCTGCTTTTTTGTCAGTAGGCAAGCCCTCTTCTTTCAGCTCATCCTGTTTTTTGTAAATTCTTCAAGGGTTTGTTGCACACCAATCCTCCCTTCAGGGACCCTGCTCCTGCTTGGGACCTAAATGTTTGCATTGTTCAGCTTATGCAACCCCCTTTTGAGCCTTTGTCTTCAGCAGAGCTTAAGTACTTGACTTGGAAAACTGTTCTTGGTAGCCATTACTTCTGCCAGACGCATCAGTGAGTTACAGGCCTTGTCAGTGGAGCCTAATTTTCTCTTTTCATAGGGATAAAGTGGTCCTAACAACTAATAGGAAGTTTTTGCCTAAGGTGGTCTCAGATTTCCACCTTAACTAGTCTGTCTCTTCCTGTTTTCTTCACTGACCATTCCTCCTCTGGAGAGAGGAGGCTGCACAGCCTGGACGTAAAAAGGGCCCTTAGCTACTACATGGAGCGCACCAAGGGTCACAGGTTTGACTCCCTCCAATTGTTCCTCACTTATGGTGAGGTTGGTAAGGGAAAACCTGCCACTAAAAGATCTATTGCCAGGTGCATTGTCTCTTGTATACAGTTCTGCTATGAAAAGTTGGGTAGGACTGCACCCTCAGGCCTGAGGGCTCACTCTACTAGAGGTACAGCTGCTTCCCTGGCTGCTGCCAGGGATATTCCTATCTTAGAGATATGTCAAGCAGCCACCTGGAAAACAGTCCATTCTTTTACCAAGCATTACTCTCTGGATATCCAGACTAGGAGTGATGCTCGGTTTGGCACAGCAGTACTTCAGAGCTTGTTCCCAAAGTAGGTTCTGTCCCTCCTCCACGGAGGTACTGCTTGGTAGTCTGCACATAGTCAGAATACAGCAAGACTTCATGGTGTTTGAAGAAAAATTACCACCTTAGTAATGTTTCTTCTAATGGAGTCTTGTTGTATTCTGACCCCCTCCCTCTCAGAACCTGGTTTTTGGGATGTGGGTGGGCAGGAGCAGTGTTGGCACCCTAGAGGTGCCTCCTTTTCTCACCCTCTTAATTTTTTTGGTGTGTGTTGTGTTTTTGTTTTTTTGGGTTTCCTGACTTGAGTCTTTGCTTTGAAACCAAAAATCCCTTTTTATTAAATTTAGTTGCTAGTTGGCTAGTGTGAGTTTACAGTTTCCACACAGGACGCCCAGTGAGTATAGCTCGTAAAGATCTGGCGGTTGGGGTTCAAACGGCAGCAGACAGAGGCTCAACCGAGCTCGAGCTCAGCATTCCATGCCTTGCATGGAAAGTTAACTTTCCTCTCCGGGGCAGTTCAAAGGTTGGAGATCACTGCACATAGTCAGAATACAGCAAGACTCCATTAGAAGAAACAACATTACTAAGGTGAGTAATTTTTTCCTCTGGTTAACCCCTTGTCCTAAATAGCTTTTTGCAGTAGTTTCAATAGTATAACTATTTACAGTTTTAAACAAAGGGATCCCAGTATCCGTGACATTTCCACATAAACATTTACATATTTTTATACCCGCAGATATGCAAGGGGGAGAGAATACAGAACAAGTGAAGGCAGAGATATAGCAAGAGGTGAATTGTGAAACTGTTGGAGTCATCAGTTCCTAGGTCTCAAGAAGATTTGGTCGCGCAACCAGAGACACGAAACAGAAAAGGAGAGGGTAGAACAGACCCTTGCGTTAAACCTTTCTGCATAACAAATGGGGCAGTGCCTTAATCAGCTCTGTCACAACCATGATCAAGTTCGGGACAAGGGAGCTCCAGATAGCCAAGGACATTGGTGATTCATGTGCCCTATCCGTGGCTGCTGTGGTGGCCGTGCACAGTAGGGCTTGGCTGTGGATTTCTACCTTTATGGCAGATGCCCAGCACAAGTTGGCAGATGTCCCCTTCTTGGGCACCAACCTGTTCAGGCTGGGGGTGGAAGGACACCTCCCTTGAATTGAGAAGTCCAGTGCTGCCTTGGACTGTCACCTCTGCCCACAGGGATCCCAAGGGCTTGAAGCTTCAGAGGAAGAAGCCCTTTGGGCCCCTTTTTCCTGTATGGCCAAGCCATCCCAGCCCCCAACCGGGCAACCGGCACAGGCTTGTTGTCCTCAGCCGAAGTAATTTGCTTCGGATGTCTGTAAACAGAGTGGTTGAGGTTCCACTGCTTCCTTAGCCGGTCCCTGCTCCTCCAAGCCTGCCCAGTAATGGGATAGGGAGCGCCTTCCCCATTCCCGTCCTGTCTCCCCTGGGTCCTCCCGTGGAGGACCTGCTCCGCCACTACTTTTCCGTCTGGTTCACTTGTCACCACGGACAGGTGGTTCCTCGGAAGTGGTCGACCAGGGTC
The DNA here is from genome assembly GCA_016271365.2 of Neoceratodus forsteri. Classification (NCBI taxonomy): domain Eukaryota; kingdom Metazoa; phylum Chordata; order Ceratodontiformes; family Ceratodontidae; genus Neoceratodus; species Neoceratodus forsteri. The sequence goes on from CM057452.1 coordinate 69,283,311, forward strand.
TGCCTCTTTAGTTCAGGGCTTACTCACCTTGTCAAGCCCATGCCCCATGGGAGGACATGGTGTCAGCAGACATGCTGTCAGCCCTTTGGGAGGACACTGCCCAACTTCTCCAGAAGGATGTAGTGGCTCAAGTCCTGGACCCTGCAGTAAGTCCAGGGTTTGTCTACAGGTTCTTCATGGTCCCAAAGCGGACAGGGGGATGGTGTCCCATCTTAGATCTGCATGACCTGAACAAGTTCCTTTGGTTGTGCACCTTCGGGATGTTCACTCTCTCGGATCATTCCTTTCCTGTAGCAGAACATGTGAGTCTGCTCTCTGGAAGCTTTCCTCCACATTCCCATCCATCTGCACTGCCGGTTCCTTTGGTTCTGTGCAGAGGGGAATCTAAGAGTTGCAGGCCATGCCCTTTGGCCTCTCCTTGGCTCTGAGGGTCTTCAAGTGCATTGCATTACAGTGGTGGCAGCCTACCTGAGACATGGAGGGGTCTGGGTGCGCCTCTGCCTGAACGATTGGTTGAAAGCAGGCCCCTTCAGGGAGGAGGTGGAGTGGTCCAGGGACCTGTCCCTCCAGACCTGCTTGTCCCTTGGCCTTCTGGTGAACGAGGCCAAGTAGGAGCTCCTATCTTTGCAGGTGATGCAGTTCACTGGAGCGGAGCTCTATTCTTGCCGAGCCAGAGCTTGACCTGACTGCCTGATAATTTTGGGTTGAGCAGTTATATCCTGCTTTGGGATTTCCTGCACCTTTGGGATTCATGGCGGCATGCACCAACAAGGTCTGTTGGGCCCGGTGGAGAATGCACTCTCTTCTGTGGGAGCTCTACCATCAGTGATCTCAGCGCAAGGGCCACTTGACCAGCCATTCACTGTGACCAAGCTGATGTGGGATGCCCTCCAGTGGTAATTAGTCCCGGAACATCTGCAGGAAGGAATCCCATTTGTCTGCCTGGAGCAGCTGATCACCATCATGACTGCCTGTCTGTTGGGCTGGGGAGCACAGAGTCCACGGTCTCTGGACGACCGAGGAGTTCCAATGCCATATCAACCTGAGGGAGCTTCGGGCAGGTTGTCTTGAACTGACTGCCTTTGCTCAACATGTTCAGGTCCAGACTGACAACTCCTCAACCATGTATTACCTCAACAAAAACAGGGCAGGACACACTCCCTTTGTGCAGGAAAGCTCTCTGCATCTGGACCCTCATGCTCGGCTGAAACGCTGATCTCCTGGCCATCCATGTGGCCGGCATATCCACCTAGCCAAGGGATTCCCTCAGCAGAGTGGGCAAGGCATTTCACAAGTGGTCTCTCCATGGGGGGGGGTAGTGCACAGTCTGTTCTCTCTGTGGGGCACCCCTCTGATGGACCTGTTCACTTCCAGGGAGAATGCAAAGCTGAGGCTGTATTGTGCCCCACCCCCTTCAGCAGGAAATGCTGCAAAGGGATGCATTTTCAAGGCCCTGGATCCCGGCCCTCATGTATGCCTTCCCTCCATTTCCACTGGTCCACAAGGTGCTGCTCAGTCAGGAGGGACAAGGCATGTTTGATCCTGGTGGCTCCCGACTGTTCTGGTTCACTGATCTCCTTAGCCTCAGCTTCAGGCTCCTGTGGCGTCTTCCTCTGCACCTGACCTGCTCTCTTGCAATCGGGGAAAGATACTCCATCCAAACCTTCAATCCATGCACCTGACAGCCTGGTTCCTGAGTAGCTAGAGTTCCAGGCTTTGGGTCTCTCCGAAGATGTCCTCACCATGGCTGAGGCTTCTCTGAAGGAGTCGAAAATACTGTGCCTTCAAATGGAAGAGGTTCTTCCACAGCTGCAGAGTCAAGCCATACATAAGTGAGGGTACTGGACTTTAGGAGGGCTGACTTTATCAAAATGGGAGAGTGCCTTAGAAAAGTACTAGCAAACGAGCAAGAAGGAGGGGTGGAGGAACAATGGGGAAACATCAGCTGCCATCACAGAGGCAACAAGCCTTTGTGTGAAGCAAATAAATCCAAACAAAAGGGAAAAAAAAACACTGTGGTTCTCAAAAGAGGTGGCGGGAAAGGTTAGGGAGAAAAAGATGGCATTCGGTAAGTATAAGGAAACACAGAAGGAGCAGGACAGAAGTGTACCAGTTAAAGCAGAAGGAAGCGGGGAAGGCAGTCAAACTAGCAAAGGCCCAAACCGAGGGGAAAAAGAGCCAGCTCTGTTAAGAAGGGGGATAAAACCTTTTATAGGAACATTAAGGAGTGAAGAAAAGACCAAGGGGAGGGATAGTGAGGCTCTGAGCTGCAGATCTGGAGACCTGGGTTTGAATCCCATAGGTGCATACTGTGTGATCCTGAGCAAGTCACTTAACTTCCTTGTGCTCCCAGGTCGCATCTGGAAATGAGCTTCGACTTAGTGTGCTACTCCTGGTTAAACAATGTTCCCTTCCCAGTAAAGGGGAAGGTGGGTGGGCAGAGATGGACAGTGAAAAAGCAGGGATACTGAACAAATACTTCTGCTCAGTATTCACAAAAAGAAGAGGGGGAGGTACCTATTCCAATCAATAGAAGCACTCTGGATAGGGGAGTTGTTACCAATCCTTTCACAGAAGAGTTCTGAAAGAACTCCTAAAACTGAAGTTGAACAAAGCAATGGGGTCTGACGCTATTTACCCCCAGAATTCTAAAAGAACTAAGATCACTGGAGATTGGAAGGAAACGGGCATGGGCTATACTTCGGAAAATACTTTAACATTCCAGTTCCTGTCAGGATCCATAACGTTGTTTAGTTTTATTTACTTTAGCCGCAGTTCCTTTTCCTGTTAGGAACAGAGCAGTTCTCAGTTCCAAGATTCTATAGAGAACCAATAGCTTTGGGTTTTCTATTTAACTTTGTCTGTTCTGGAACCAACCGTTTTGTTGAAATTGGGGTTTTTCTGTGTGCCTGACATCCATGTCGGAAGCACCCAAACGAAAGACAGGATTGACTGGGTTCAAGAACTGCATTAACTGACCAGATTGTAGCTAAGGCAGATGAGCACAACCTGTGCATTTTTTGTTTGGGGCCCAGTCATATATTTGCCAGTTGTGAGATTTACAAAACGGACAACCACCGGCTGCCACAGTTCTGTTGCAGGCCTCCAAGCAGGGGCACTGTTCCAGTGGATGCCTTAACACTGGACTAGTTGGGCAGATTCTTGTATGCCTTCCCCTCCCTTTCCCCTGCTGCTCAGGACTCTGATACAGCTCGGGTCTCAGCCAGCAACAGTGATCCTGCCGCATAGCCAATCCAACTACCAGAGAGGCACAACCTACTGACATCTTCTCAAGGCAGGATCCTGTACCCCAACCTCGGGTCCCTGCGGCTGAAGGCTTGGCTCTTGAGGACCTAGAATTTGCTAGCTTAAACCTTTCAAGAGGTTTTAAGTGTGCTCAGAGGCTCTATGAAGCCATCAATCAAAAAAAACTTATACTTCAAAGTGGAAAAGGTTTTCTGTTTGGTGCTCAGGAAGGGATATTAATCCCTACAGGGCTGCTTTCTGTCCTCCTGGACTATTTGACCCACCACCATGTCCTGGGACTCAGACCTTCTACCCTAAAGGTCCATCTGGCTGCGACCTGTACTTGTATCTCTGCTGGTAGATGGGTCCATGGCCTCTCACCCTGTCTTTAGGAAGTTTTTCAAAGGTCTAAACCACCTTTACCTCCCTTAGGGAGCGGTTCTAGCCTGGAACTTTTTATTTACAGTTTATGAATTTTTCCTCGTTTCTTCCTGTCAAGCGTCACGCATGGAGGCTCACCACCGACGCTGGTGCACCGCTTGGCCCCTTCCTCCCCATCCCTGGCAATCGCCTGCCACTCCCCACTACCCATCAGACCTCCACCTGATGGGAGCAGAACTACAGAAGGGCAGGCAGTCTCCCCGGGAGAGGAGAGCTGCCTTTTGGCTGCTCGATCCTGCTCTCTTCCCCCGTCCCTCATGCCGGCTCCCTGATGACCCAAGGTCATTCCCAAACCCAAGTTGTCGGCATGATGCAAGGTAAGGCGTCCAGTGCCTCAGCCCTCAGCACCACCAGGCCTGCTTCAGCCTGGAATTTTAACATTTGTATTGCCAGGCTCATGGAACCCTCTTTAGAGCCAATGGCAACCACAAGTATGTCACATGGAGAACTGTTTTCCTGGTGGCTGTCACTTCAGCCAGATGAATAAGTGAATTGCAGGCCCTGTGTACGGATCTGAACTACATCTTCTTCCACAGGAACAAAGTAGTTCTCTGGACCAATAGGAAGTTCCTTACTAAGGTGGTCTCGGACTTTCATCAGTCAATCCATTACCTGTTTTTTTTTCACTTAATTCCAGCTGATCTGAGCGAAAACTGCATAGCCTGGATGTCGAGGGGCACTGGCCGCTACCTTGATAGGACCAAGGCTCATAGACCAGAACATACCCTGCTGTTCCTCGCCTACGGGGAAGTGGGTAAAGGCAAACCTGTATCCAAACTAACCATTGCACGCTAGATAGTAACATGGATACAGTTTGCTGCATTAAAGTTGGCAAGCAGGCTCCCCTGGGCCGCAGGGCGCATTCTACCATGGGCGCAGCTGCCTCAGTGGCAGCTGCAAAGGATGTACCCCTGTTGGACATCTGCAAAGCAGCTACATGGAAAACTGTTCACACTTTTACCAAGCATTATTGCTTGGACATAGTCCAGAAGTGATGCCAGATTTGGCACAGCAGTCCTGCAGAACCTTTCCCCAGAGTAGGTTCTGTGCCCAGCCTCCTCCAAATGTGCTGCTTAGTAGTCTAGATTAGTTGAAAATTTATGGATTTATTTCCCTGTTTTCTCCCCGGCAGGAAGTCCAGTACCGGGGAATACCCTGGAAAGGGGATGGGGAAACCCAAGGGGGTGGGGGGACAGCAATATGGGTGCCCAGTATGGGTGCTGACCATTGAGCAGACACGAAAAGACTATAAGGCCTATTCTGCTGGCATTTTAGTATGTTGGTTTAATCATACTGAGTGATTCCTGGGGTTAGAAGAAAAAATTACTCACCATAGTAATCTTGTTTCTTCAAGGGGACCACTCTGTATGATTAAAGCTCCCACCTTACCTCCCCTACCTGAACCAGGGGAAAGGGGGAGACAGACTGATTCTGCATCCCTGCTGTCACTTGCTACTGATATTGTTCCTGGTTAAAGTTAGCGTTCTTTACTCAGTTGGTACACATTGTTGTCCCCTTTCAGGGACTTTTTTTTGGGGGGATTGTGATTAAAGGTGGGGGGGGACTTAATCTATATAGTTGAGTTAGCTAGAGGGTCGTTACCATGTTAGGCTGCATAATGAATCTGAGCACTTCAGAATGCAGCAGTTACTATGGGCAGCAGTTTGAAACTGGCACGAGTCAATGAGTTCCATCATTTGCATAAATTCCATTCTCTCCAGGTCAGTTCAACACTGAAGGCTGACTACATTAGTTTAAACATGAGCGATCCCCTGGAAGAAACACTATTACTATGGTGAGTAATATTTCCTTTTATACCACCTTTGGTCCCTCTCTGGGCTTTGTTGACCCTTAAGGTGCACTTGGCAGCCATTTTTACATACTGGGCACTGGCTGGTATGCCATTAGTGGCGCAGGAAAAGGTGGTCTGGCACTTTATCAAAGGCCTTGACCACATTTCCCCACTGGTGCGTGAACCACAACCACCGTGGGACTTCTTGCTGGTGTTGGCAAAGCTCATGGGTAAGCCATTCGAACTGATGCACAGGTGTGAGACTGGGACATAAACATGCCAGGATACACCATCTGCACTATACACTATCTACAGGAGGGTAAAAGAGGAGGAGTAGCTCTCTACATAAGGGAAGGAATCAAAGCTACAGAACAAAAGGGTAAACAGGGAGGAAAGGAAGCACTGTGGGTCTGTTTGGAGACAGGCAATAGCACCACAATCCGCACAGGGGTTGTATACAGATTCCCATCTCAGGAGGAGTACATGGACAAGGAAATGATAGGAAGTATCCTTAGAATGGCAGAAAAAGGGGAGATATTGCTGATGGGGATCTGAATATGCCAGATGTTAATTGGAGTACATTTGCAGCAGCCACTTCTAAGAGTGGGGTCATTCTAGATGCCCTACAGGGGGCATGCCTTAGACATCTAGTATTGGAACCTACTCGAGAGGGAGCAATCTTAGACCTGAATGAATACTTTTGCTCAGTATTCACAAAAGAAGATGAGGAGTTACCTAAACCAGACAATACAAGCACTCTGAGTAGGGGGGGGGTTGACACCAGTCCATTTACAGAAGAAAGAGTCCTGAAAGAACGCCTAAAACTCAAGGTGGACAAAGCAATGGGGCCTGATGGGATTCACCCCAGAATCCTAAAAGAACTGAGAGGACCTAGTGACACCACTGACCACACTTTTAACAAATCATGAGAGGATGGGGTAGTACCTGAGGACTGGAGGAGGGCAGATGTGACTCCCTTCACAAAAGTGGGAGCAAGGCAGAAGCAGGAAACTACAGACCTGTAAGTTTGACCTCAGTAGTAGGGAAAATGATGGAATCACTTCTGAAAGAAAGAATTGTTGAGTACCTAGAGACCAGCGGGGCACAGGACCCAAAGCAGCATGGATTTACAGCAGGAAGGTCATGTCAGACGAATCTAATTGATTTCTTTGACTGGGTGACCAAAGTAATAGACCAGGGAGGGGCTGTGGATATGGCCTACCTAGACTTTAGCAAGGCATTTGACACAGTCCTGCACAAAAGATTGATAATCAAGTTAGCCAGCCTGTGAGTGGGTCCCAGGGTGGTAGCCTGGGTTGCAAACTGGTGGCACAGCAGGACATAGAAGGTAATAGTGAGTGGAACACATTCCGAAGAAAGGGGGGTTACTAGTGGAGTACCTCAGGGCTCAGTACTGGGTCCAGTCCTCTTTAACATCTTTATAGGTGACATTGCAGAGGGTCAGAAGGGAAAGGTATGCCTCTTTGCAGATGATACAAAGATCTGTAACAGAGTTGATACACAATGGGGGGTAGAAAGGATGAGAAGGGACTTGGCAAGGTTGGAGGAATGGTCAGACATGTGGCAACTTAGATTCAATGCAAAGAAGTGCAAGTAATGCACCTGGGAAACAAAACCCAGGAGAAGAGTACACAATAGCAGGGGAGGTACTAACAACAAAAATGGAACGGGACTTGGGGGTAGTCATATCAGATGATCTAAAGGTTGGTAAGCAATGTGAGAAGTCAGTAAGGAGAGCCAGGGGGATACTGGGATGCATAGGAAGGGGCATCACAAGTAGAAAAATGGAAGTGGTTATTCCTCTGTACAGACAATTGAGACCCCATCTGGAGTACTGTGTGCAGTTTGGAGACCTCATCCACAAAGGACATAGACAGGATGGAAGCAGTCCAGAGGAGGGCAACTAAATGGTAGGGTCTGCATCAGAAATCATATGAAGAGACTGAGAGAGCTAATATGTATACCCTTGATGAAAGGGAGGGACAGGGGACATGATAGAAACGTTCAAGTACCTCAAGGGAATCAACAAAGTCCAGGAGGGTAGCATCTTTCAGAAAGAGATGTGTAAGAACAAGGGGACACAATTTAAAGATGGGGGCGGGCTCAGGGGTAATGTGAGAAATTTTTTCACAGAGTGGTGGATGCGTGGAACTGCCTTCTTGGGAGGTTGTTGGGTCTAAAACAGTGGGGGAATTCAAACATGCATGGGACAGACACAAGGCAATTGTAGTTGGGGGTGGCAGGAAGTAGGCTGTTGGTTAACTAGAATCTGCAGCTTATCCAGTAGGTAGGGAAATGGGCAGACTGGGTGGGCCAAGTGGTCCTTATCTGCCATCAAAGTCTGTTTCTAAATGGGGATGCGAGAGGATCACAGATTTAGAAGTGGGTAGCCATCTGGGAACTAGTGACCATCAAACAGTATGGTTCACAATAAACACAGCAGTAGAGTCGAGCCATGCAAAGGCACTGGACTTCAGGAGGGCTGACTTTGCCAAAATGGTTGAGTGCCTAAGGAATGCACTAGCAAATGGGCAGGAAGGAGGGGTGGAAGAACAAGGTGGAATAATCAAAACTGCCGTCACAGATGCAACAAGCCTTTGTGTGAAGCAAATAAAACAAAACGATGTAAGAAAACACTGTGGTTCTCAAAGGAGGTGGCAGGGAAGGTTAGGGAGAAAAAGAAAGCATTCAGGAAGTACAAGGAATCACAGAAGGGGCAGGACAGAGAATTGTATCAGTTAAAGCAAAAGGAAGTTGGGAAGGCAGTCGGAACAGCAAAGGCCCAAACCGAGGAAAAGATAGCAAACACAGTTAAGGGGGATAAAACTTTTTATAGGTACATCAGAGTGCAAAGGAAGACCAAGAGAGGGATAGTGAGGCTTAGTAAAGGGAAGGGGGTGGGAAGAGGGTGACTGTGACGGCAGAGATACTAAACAAATAAATAATTTTGCTGAGTATTCACAAATGAAGAGGGGAAGGTACCTAAACCAAACAATAGAAACACTCTGGATACAGAAGTTGATACCAGCCCATTTACAGAAAAAAGGGTTCTGAAAGAACTTTTAAAACTGAAGGTGGACAAAGCAATGGGGCCTGATGGTATTCATCCCAGAATTCTAAAAACTAAGGGTAGAACTAGTGACACCACTGACTACCCTCTTTAACAAATCATGGGAGGATGGAGTGGTACCTGAGGACTGGAGGAGGACAGATGTGATTCCACTTCACAAAAGTGGGAGCAGGACAGAAGTAGGCAACTACAGACCTGTTAGTTTAACCTCAGTGATGGGGAAAATGATGGAATCACTTCTGAGGGAAAGAATTGTCGAGTACCTAGAGGCCAGAGGGGCACAGGACCCAAGGCAGCATGGATTCACAGTGGGAGGGTCATGCCAGACGAATCTAATAGATTTCTTTGACTGGGTGACCAAAGTAGTAGATCAGGGAGGGGCTGTGGACATGGTCTACCTAGACTTTAGCAAGGCATTTGACACAGTCCCACACAAAAGATTAATATACAAGTTAGCCAGCCTGGGAGTGGGTCCCAAGATGTTAGCCTGGGTAAGGAATTGGCTGGAGAACAGGACACAGAGGGTAATAGTAAATGGAGTCCACTTTGAAGAAAGGGGGGTTACTAGCAGGGTACCGCCGGGTTCAGTACTAGGACTGGTCCTCTTCAATGCCTTTATAAGCGACATTGCAGAGGGACTAGAAGGAAAAGTTTGTCTCTTTACAGACACAATGATCTGCAGCAGGGTTGATACACAAGGTGGGGTGGAAAGGATGAGAAGGGACTTGGCAAGGTTGGAGGAATGGTCAAATGTATGGCATCTTAGATTTAATGCTAAGAAGTGCAAGGTAATGCACCTGGGAAACAAAAACCCAGGGGAAGAGTACACAATGAGGGTGAGATACTAACAAAAATGGAAAGGGACCTGAGGGTAGGCATATCAAATGACCTAAAGGTAGGCAAGCAATGTGAGAGGGCAGTAAGGAGGGCTGGGGGAATACTGGGATGCACAGGGAGAGACATCACCAGTAGAAAACAGGAAGTTATCCCTCTGTGCAGACAGCTGGTGAGACCCCATCTGGAGTACTGCGTGCAGTTCTGGAGACCCAGTCTCCGCAAAGACATAAACAGGATGGAGGCAGTCCAGAAGAGGGCAGCTAAAATGGTGCAGGGTCTGCACCGGAAGACGCATGAAGAGACTTGAGCTTAATATGTATAGCCTCGAGGAAAGCAGGAAGGGGGGGACATGATAGAAACTTTCAAGTACCTCAACGGACTCAAAGTCCAAGAGGGTAGCATCTTTCAGAAAAAGTGTGCAAGAACAAGGGGGCACAATTTGAAGATGGGGGTGGGGGCAGCTCTGAGGTAATGTAAGGAAGTATTTTTTCAGAGGGTTGTGGATGCATAGAACGGCCTTCTGGAGGAGGTTGTGGAGTCAAAAACAGTGGTGGAATTCAAGCATGCATGGGACACTCGTAAGGCAATTCTAGGGAGCGGAAGTAGGAAGAAGTAGGCTGTTGGTTAACTAGGATCTGCAGTTTATCCATTAGGTAGGGAAATGGGCAGACTGGGTGGGCCAAGCAGCCCTTATCTGCAGTCAAATTCTATGTTTCTTGCCTGACATGGAAGAGCGCCTTCTTGGTGGCTCACTTCAGCCAAGAAGGATCCTTGAGCTTCAGGCGTTCTTGGTGGAGTCTCCTTACTTGGTCTTCCATAAGGACAAAGTTGTCCTTCATCCCAACCCGAAGTTCCTTCCTAAGGTTGTGTCTGAGTTTCACCTTAACCAGGTGATGCATTTCCTGGTGTTCATCAATCGCACCTCTGAGGCTGAGCACAGGCTCCATACTTTAGACCCAAGTTGAGCACTTGGCTATTATAAGGAGCGCATGGCTGGAGTTCAGGGAGAGGTTTGGCAGCTTTGTCACCTACGCTTAAGCCTCGCCTAGCAGACTGGCAGTTAAGCGGATGGTTGACAGCTGGATTGTATCCTGCATTGACCTCTGCTACAGGTTGGCGGGTAGGGAGCCTCCCATAGGGTGTAGGGTTCATTCAACCCATCATACTGCTTCCAGGGATATTCCTGTCCAGGAAATCTGCAGGGCTGCTACCTGGAAGTTGGCACACACCTTCGTTTCCCACTACCACATCAACCTCGAGTCATGCTGGAATGCTGGTTTTGAGGCCTCGGTTCTCCAATCTGTTTCCTAAGTAGGGGGTGTGTGCCATGCCCCCACCTCCCTGGAGAATTGCTAGGAGTCTGCCAAACGTGTGGATCTGTACATCATATCCACGTCCCTAGAAAAATAGGTTACTCACCTGTAACAGTAGTTCTAGGAGTGGTATATGATGATCATCCACACTGTCCCTCCCGACCTCCCCTGGCAAATGGCACACTGATTCTTGCTTCCAGCAGATAGGCTCTAACGTCCCGGAGCAATGCCAAGGGAGTTACCACCCAGGTGGTTGGGAGGAGCCAGCTTGAGGACGTTCCAGCAGGAATTAAAGGGGAAAGGAACACTGCCAGAAGTGTGGATGTATATTATACCACTCCTAGAACTACTGTTACAGGTGAGTAACCTGTTTTTATGGTAACTGTCCTTATCAGCTACTTAATTGACTTTGTCAAGTTTTAAGAAAAGAGCACTTGCCATCTCCACAGTCATTTCGTAATGAGCTTTTTTGCATCCTACAAAAGAAACTAGTCTACGGTTACCCTTCCTTGCTGACACAGCATTGACTTTTGATTAAATTGTCACTCAGTTATTGGTCAGCAGTATGTGCTAAAGTAACTTGTGCAGAGATTTGTTCATGGATTGTGCAGCAAGCCAGATTTAGGTTCTGGCTTACAACATCCCTTGACTGAACCAGTTTATTGCACAAGTCTGCATGTTGGCAGCTACTCACCTTTGACAAGACTGATTTAACATTAGGAAACAAACATGCAGTATCTTAGGATGGAACTTCCTAGCTAGTCTTCTAGAAAGACGTTTTTTACATTTCATAAGATTTCTTGGGGCATCGAGCTGAGTTTTTGTAGCTTAGTATCCCTGTAAAATTTACCACCTCATTTAATTTCAGAATTGCAGTCCTACTTTAGTAATGTTTTTTTTTTATCCAGTTAAGAATAGTCAGTGTTAAATTTCACCATCTCTCTGAGGACAGGGTGGGTGCCCCAGGACTGGAAGGTGGCGAATATAGTGCCTATCCACAAGGGGGATCAAGGGAGGTGGCAGGGAACTACAGGCCTGTCAGCCTGGCATCGGTGGTGGGCAAGGTGATGGAGGGCATTGTCAAGGAGAGGCTGGGGGGGACCTGGAAAAGTCAGGGTGCCTGGACGATAGACAGCATGGATTCATCCCGGGGAAATCGTGTCAGACAAACCCTGTGGAGTTCTATGACTGGGTGACGAGTGCCTTGGACCTGGGTAGACCAGTGGACGTCCTCTTTCTAGACTTCAGCAAGGCATTTGACTCTGTTCCTCATGTGGGCCTGTTGGATAAGCTGGGAGAAATGGGGTGGGGAACCAGATGATCAGATGGATAGGCAATTGGCTCCAGGACTGGACCCAGAGGGTCGAGTTGGCGGGATAGTCTCATCCCAAGGAGGGTCATTAGTGGGGTCCCACAGGGATCAGTCCTTGGGCCCCTCCTCTTCAACGCCTACGTCTCTGACATAAGGACAGGAATCAGGAGTGAGATGAGTCTCTTTGCGGATGACTCAAAACTGGGGGCGGTGGTGGATGGGGAGGAGGGGAGGGTGGCCCTACAGGGGGACCTGGAGGCTCTGGAAAGATGGTCTAGAAAGTGGGAGCTGAGGTTCAATGCAGGGAAATGCAAGGTACTCCACCTGGGGGCCAGAAACCCAGGCCAAGGGTACACACTGTGGGGGGGATGCAAGTCTCGATGGCTGAGGGGACCTGGGGTGGTGGTGGATGTCAAGATGAACAACTCTGAGACTTGTAGGAGGGCAGCAGCCAAGGCCAACAGGATGCTGGGATGCATTGCTAGGGGGATCACCTCCAGAAGGAGGGAATCGATACTCCCTCTGTATAACTGCTTGGTGAGGCTGCACCTTGAGTACTGTGTGCAGTTTTGGAGGCTACACTTAGAGGGACATTAACCTCCTGGAGAGGGTCCAGAGGAGGGCAACCAAAATGATTTGGGGCTTGGGGACAGGACCTATGAGGAGAGGCTCAAGAGCTAAATATGTACACATTGAAGAGAGAAGGGACCGGGGGACATGATAGAGGTCTCAGGTACATGAAGAGGGTAAATAGGGAGGAACAGTCTGGGTGCAAGGAAGGAGGAGGGGCCACTAGAGGGCATGGGTGGAAGCTGGAGGGAAGATTCAGGGAGAAAGGAGGAGGTGCTACTTCACTGAGGGTGGTGGTGCCCGCAATGTGCTGCCTAGGGGCTGGTGGAGGCAGAGACAGTGGAGGGGTTCAAGAGGGGGTGGGACAGGTACAGGGGAAGGGTTCTGGAAGCAAAATCCAATGCAGCAAGAATATCTGGAACTGGGATGGGAGAAGCCAGAGGAGGCGAGGGGGGGCAGCAAGGTCAGCACCCAGGGTGGAGGCTGACCAAACGAGCAGACACGAAAGACCGTTAGGCCTATTCTGCTGGCATTTTAGTATGTTGGTATGTTAAAGATGCATTGTTGGCAAATTGAGTTTTCTAAGTCCGGTTTAGGTCAGTAGTATCCATTAGCAATACTCTTATGATGTCTGTTTATTTTTGTTTAATGTTTGACCAGAAAAGGCTATGATAGCTTTTTTCCCGATGTGCTGGGGGCCAGTGGGGGCGGGGGGCTATATTGATGGATCTGGTCCTATTTTATTGACCATGGAGTATTGGTCATGACACCAGGGAAACGCCCCTACTCTTCGATAAATGCCATGAGATCTTTAACTTTCACCTGGAGAGTGACCAGAGATGGGCAGCGCTCCCTCATACTGCACCACAGTGTCAGTTATGGGTATTACTCTGAGTATTTGGTGTGGGTCTAGAACCCCCAGCCTTTTGATATTCCAGCTGCAGAGGTGACCCTCCTGCCTACTGAGCCACTGACATTGTTCAGTGACCTGTAAGAAGAGTTGTGTTGCGTCCCAGTCCAGTTGCAGTGGGTGTTCAAACCACCCGCAGTTGGCAGTAATTGATGCCTTTTGTTTCTAGCTTCACTTAGGAGGACTAGGATTGGAATGAGCATGGCATCTGAGCTAGCATTGCCTTTTCACGACAGGGCTGTAATCACCTTAAGGGGGCAGTGTAGCAAATTTTGCCTTGTCATCACCCTTGCTCTACCTGGAATGTTTCTATTGGCTCTCCATGTGGATGGAGGACTTCTTCCAATTTCATATGTTTGTCTAGCACCTTTCTTAAGCCGTGAATTCTCCACAAAAATATCCAAAGACAGTCTAGCTAGGAAGGCTATTTCAGCAAACTCTCTCCTGTTAACCGTAAAGGAATACCTCCATTAGCCCAGTCATGTGTGCATGTTGCAGCTCTGCAAAAATACCCTGCAGATAGACTCATCCAGACGTGCTCAGTCGGACGGACACACTTTGGGGCAGCAGCACAGTGTGTTGGTGTGGGGCTTAGTACATGCACACTCCTCTTTAATGGGGCAGCAGCACAGTGTGGTGGTGTGGGGCTCCGTACGTGCCCATTCCCCTTTAATGGGGAGCAGCAGTGTGGTGTGGGGCTGCTCAGTATGTGCATGTTCCCCTTACCTGGGTTGGTGTGGGGCTCAATATGTGCACATTCACCTTTAATATAGGGGCAGCAGCACTCTGCTTATATGTGGGGCTCTACATGCATGTTCCTGTTTAATGGGGGGCAGCAGCACAGTGTGGTGTGGGGCTCAGTACGTGCACATTCCCCTTTAATGGGGGACAACAGCACACAGTGGTCAGGCTCAGTACATGCACATTCACCTTTAATGGGTGGGGGCAGCAGCACTGTATATTGGTGTGGGGCTCAGTATGTGCATGTTCCCCTTTAATGGTGGCAGCAACACAATGTATTGGTATAGAGCTCAGTATGTACACATTTCTCTTCACCGTGGGGCAGCAGCACAGTGTGTTGGTGTGGGGCTCAGTATGTGCACGTTTCCCTTCACTGTGGGGCAACAGCACAGTGCGTTGATGTGGGGCTCAGTACTTACATGTTCCCCTTTGCTGGGGGGGGCGGCAGCAGCACAGTGTATGGGTGGGGCTCAGACTGCACGATTCCTTTACCGGGGGGGGGGGCAGCAGCACAGTGTGTTGGTGTGGGGCTCTGTACGTGCACGATTCCCTTTAGCTTACTGAACATGTTTGGAGCATGGCTCGCTAGTTTTAACAGTAGAAGCTTAATTTATGAACTTAGAAGTTTTGGCAGAAAGGACTCGGAAAGGCAACCACTTGGTGGGAGGGGATTAAAACATGAATAAGTTTAATTAAAGCTGAAGTTTAATTCAAACAAACACTTTTTTATACACTTAGTGAACTTTTTTATCCTTGGGTCTCTGCAGTTTATTTTTGTTTACAAAGCCGTTGATGGTGGTCCATTTTATGTTCACCCTGTTACTCTAAATTAGTTCTGCTGCATAAGGGCCAACAAAGTGGGTATTACCATGATGCAGGGCCTTGCCCCTGACTTCACTGGCCCTGCTGCCAGACCTATCCTTTACTCTCACACATTACGTTGGGGATGCAAGCTCCATCGGTATATCTCGTTCCTCGGACCCGCTGCCAGCACATTGTAATGCACAGTCCACTACCAGGCACCCACCTCCACTATAGGGGAGTGTAGCAGTGGGCACCAGATGAATGCTTCAGGAGTTTTGTCTGTGGCCCAATATTTGCTTTGTTTTGGGGACCAGGAACCCAGAATATACTATTTTACCAAAAGTCCTGGTCCTGTAACATACTGATGGATTTGTTTCCCATGTCAGAAGGAGTTTGAGAAGAGAAATGGTAGAGAGATTTTTTATCCAGTACAGGCATCTAGTTAATCCCAAACGACCTGATAGGAAGGGCAGTGTGTTGTCCCATTTTCTGACCAGTTGCTATTTTTGCACTAGTAGTTGCGCAATGTAAACATTTTTTATCTCTTAACAAGTTATCAAGGTACTAATTCAGCTTATTTTTGCTCATCTAATGCATTCCCAGAACATCACCACAGTATGTGCTTGCAAGCTCATCAGGTTTGACCACGTAGGTCAGAAGAAGGGGGCAGAAATGACCTTGTGTGCAAAATGAGAACAGCGGGGCTGATCAGGTGACTTGGATGGATCATTTACACAGCTGTTAATTTCTGAGAAGAGCAAGCTGGCTATGCAGCACACTCAGAAGGCAGAATTTCTCAAAAGCCGTTTACAAGACTACAGATCAGTGAATATTTGGGGAGAGAGACTCTTCCTATCTAGTAGGTTTGAAATGTTGTCACATGGAATTATTTCCTTTATCGTAGTTCATATGTAAATTAAAAATAACACACAATTTCCCACTCCATGGTCAGCCACAAGGGAGCTGGGGCTGCTGATTCCAAACTTTGGGCTGCGAAAGTCTGCAGAGGTTTTCAAAATGGCGGCCACACTGGGCTGACCATCTATTCTAATTTATTTATTTCAATCTAGGATTACAATACCTTTGAGCCGAGGCTCTTTTACAAAGGTTCCACGTCAGCGTGTGCAACACTCATCATTTTTAGTTACAAACATATAGTCATTGACTTACAGACATGTAATAACCAGTCAAGAAAGGAGATTTGTTTTATTTTTTTATTCCTTTTACGCACTTTTAGTTTAGCGTAGGGCTAGGTAGTATTAGTTGGGGATTTAGGTGAGCCAAGTCTACTCAAAGCTGTGGGTGGTGGTGGATGGGGAGGATGGGAAGTTGGCTCTCCAGGAGGACCTGGAGACTCTGGGGAGGTGGTCACGCACCTGGAAACTAAAGTGTAACACTGGGGAATGCAGGGTTCTTCACCTGGGGGCCAAAAACCCAGCTCATTTGTACACCTTGGGAGGGGAGACACTGCAAGTTTCTAGGGGAAGAAAGGACCTTGGGGTGGAGGTGAATGCCAAAATGAATAACTCTGAGCAGTGTAGAAGGGCTGCGGCCCAAGCAAACGGCTGGGTTGCATAGCCAGGGGGATAACCTCAAGGAGCTGAGAGGTGCTTCTTCCACTGTATAATTGCCTGGTTAGGCCACACCTTGAATATTGCGTGCAGTTTTGGCGTCCTTACTTAGAGGGATATTGCTCTTCTGGAGAGGGTCCAGAGGAGGGTGACCAGGATGATTCAGGGTCTAGGGGAAAAGCCCTATGGGGAGCGACTAGAGGAGCTCACCCTGTACTTGCTGGCGGAGAGGAGGAACAGAGGGGATATGATCGAGATCTTCAGATATCTCAAGGGAATAAACAGGGTTAACCTTGATGGGGTGCTGCAGCTGAGGGAGGTAGGGGCCACCAGGGGGCGTTCAATGAGGCTGGTCGGTGGGAGACTAAGGGAGGAAACGAGACGCTACTTCAGAGGGTAGTGGAGCCCTGGAATGCTGCCCGTGAGTTGGTGGCTGTTACAACTGTGGAGGGGTTCAAGAGAGGCTAGGATAGGTATAGGGGAGGTGCATCCCACAGCCTAATCTTTGGGCAAAATGGTGCCCCAGGCACTGATTCCTGGGCAGACTTTAGACCATTGGGCCTAATCTGCTGGCTTTTTAGTATGTTAGTATTTAAGTCAGGAGCTTAGTTTTTGATTTTTAGATAGCAGTTGTAAACTCTCACACAAGACGGTGCTGGAGGTTTACCATTTTCCTGTATGAATTGACCACCTGCTTCACCACTTTTACTACCTGCAAGGATTTCACGGTTTGTGAGCGGAGCTGCAGGATTCTGCCAAGAACTAAGACGGTACCTTGGAGCCGGCGTTTGTGGAGGTTTGGTGGCTCACTCCTTTTTGGAGATCTATGCTGGGCTCCCGGTTGTGGGAGCGGACTGCCTTGTCGGGACGGCGGTGGCTGGTGTTCTGGGCCCAGCTTGTGACCCGGGTGTGTTCCGTGGCATCTGTTGCCTGTTAGTGGTTGCTGCCACGGTTGTAGTGGCCCAGTGAGTGGAGTCCAGGGGTCCACGCCGTCGTCATACTAGTTTTGGTGCATCTGTACTGTGCTCCTAGTTGTGGGAGTGGACTATTCTATCAGAATATACTAACATACTACAAGCCAGCAGAATAGGCCTAACGGTCTTTCATGTCTGCTCAGTAGCCAGCCCCTATTGGGCACTAGCTCCTCCCCCCGACCCCCGAGAGGGCCAACTTTGGCTTCAGTACACCCATGCATCTGTCCCACCCCTTCTTGAAGCCCTCCACTGTGCCCTGCTCAACTAGACTCCTGGGCAATGCATTCCATGGCTCCACCACCCTCTCAGTGAAGTGATGCCTTCTACATTCTCCCCTGTAGGTTCTCTGCAACTTCCATTCATGCCCCATGGTTGTGTCCCCTTTCTTTAGCCTGAACATTTCAAATATGGCTGCTGCTCTTCCGGGACTCGCTTGCGACCCGGTTGTGTCCTGGAGTCTATCGGTGGGTGCCGCAGAGTTCTCTGGCCTGGGAAGAGAGTGGGGCTCCAGGAGACCGCTCTGTAGCTTGAAGTTACTCTTAAGAGGAGTTGCTTGTGCCCAGGTCTTGCAATGTGGACCATTACATCAGATTGAAGCATGGCGGTCTCCACTGATGAGATCGCAAATTGTACATGGATAAGAATTTTGGATCCCTCTCGAGGAACTACTTGATCACTGACTGGTGTGTGGGACAGGTTGGTCATGTGCCATTAATTGGTAGGCCTTTCTTTTTCGATGGTATAAATCAGCAGATACATTTTACATTAATGAAAAACTGAGAAATAAACTAGTTCAGAATTCAACTGGACTTTGGTAGTGAGTGCCAAAGATGAACTAGTGTCTGCTAGTTTAAACTGTAATTTGCGACTGGCTCAGAGCAGTGAGTGAGCTTGGGAGCTGGGTTTATATTGAACTTTAAGCCCATGGAGGTGAGAGTTGCTAGGGCCCTGCTCTGCAAAAGGCCATCTCTGAACTGTACGAGTGGATTTTTACACCCCATAAGAGACTGCTCATTTCAAAGAATATTGGATTTCATTGAATTCATGTGGACATCAGACTAATAGAATTCTTTCCTTTTAGTGGACTGATCTTTAGTATAATTGGGTATAAGGACTGGGTGGGGGTTTATTACTGTTTCAATAAGTAGTGTGTATGTGGTAAATGATTGTGGTGTGTGGTTTGGTAGTGTGTGCTATATTGTAATTTAATCTGTTATATGGTGTGTGTGGCTTATGTATGGGGGTGTGTGGGTAGGGGTGGGGATCCAGTGTGTAGTAGGTGGAATTGTATTGTATTCGTGTTATATTGAAAGTAAGGATGTGCTGGTTGACGAGATCTGTGGTTGGGCACTACTGTCCCACCAGACTCTGATCTCAGTCCTTTTGATTCCTCACTGACTCTGGAAGTATATAGTGACTGTAGAGCATTGGGGATAGCCAAAGAAGAAGAATCAGCATTTATATAGCGCTTTTCATACTCAGTATCCCAAAGCGCTTTACAAGCAATGCTAGACTGGTAGTGAAGTGACTGAATGTGTGGTGGCTGCCATATCGCACATCACCCACACACAGCCTGGATAATTGCATGAACCGGTTTATGGGAAGGGGGAATGTTGGCCAGGACACTGGGAATGCTCCCTGCTCTTTTGCGAAGAGTGCCCTGGGTTCTTTTACTTCCACCTGGACACCCATCAGAACACCACCAGGATGGGCAGAAGGGACCTCGGTTTAACATCTCATCCGAAGGACGGCACACCCCAGCAGTACAGCACCCCCCAATACTGCACTCAGATGCCAGCGATTGTTAGGTGCAAGTTCAGTCCCGCTGTGGGACAAGAACCCACGACCTTCTGGTCCAGAGGCGGATGTGCTACCAACTGAGCCACGCTGACACCAGAGAGGAGAGGAAACAGATTTTCAAGGTCTGGTGGGATTACAGCTATGGAGGGGGGTGGGCGGATTGGGGTGGTGGGGACGAGAAGGCTCCCTGGGGTGAAATGGGTCCAGGAGAGGTGTCCTTCCTGCCTTGTTCCCATACCCAAGGGTTCCACAAGTTATGGGCTGGAAGCTGGGTCTACCTCATCTGCCTGATCTTCTCAGACAGTGTTGTGCAACGCCAGATCCAGTAAGAACAAGACGGCAGTCATTGTCAATCTTGTCGTAACAACTGATTTGGCTTGCATCCTCGAGACCTGGTTGGACGAAAATGCTGGTCTGGTTCTGGAAGCAGCAGTTCCGACCGGGTACTCTGATGCACTGCTCGATAAAGGATCATTAGGGTTGGGGAGTAGCCATTTGTTTTAAACCGGTCTTGGGCCTTGTAGCCATCTCGGTAGGAGACCAGATCCTTTGAATGTATAATAGCTGCAGCTGCAGGTTGCAGGATTATCTACAAACTGTGTAGCTGGGCATCACAGTAACGACCAAAAAAATGACTTGAGCTAGGTCCAGTTAAAAACTATTTATTTGTTACGTACAAAAAACAATAGTAAAGCAGCCAGCACTCAAACACCAACATGCAGATGTGCTGTTTGAGTGCTGGCTGCTGTACTATTGTTTTGTCGTCTACAATAGGTTTTAACTGAACCTAGCTTAAAGGTAATTTTTTTGGTCGTTACTCTGATGCCAGACTACAGTTTGTCGGTTCATTTCTTTTGTCGTGGCTCCAGTTCTGCTCGCCGGTAGCTGCCTTCCTCCTCTTAGGATTCTTATCTACCGACCACCTGGTAATGGGAAAGAATTCCTGCAGTAAGTGGTGGACTTCATCATTTACCTAGTATTGGAGTCCCCCAGATGGATTATTCTGAGGGATGTCAGTGATGAAACTGTTGCAATTTGGTCAGGACTTCTTCCAACTGATCTCGTTGGACCTGTCACAGGTTGTTTCCTTTGCAACTCCTTCATGGTCATTCACTGGGCCTGGTCTTCCTGCTAGGGATGGAGGTCTCTGATGTGATGGTGGAACCGGTTGGGTGGTCGGACCACCATGCTATAAGGTTCAGTTTCGAGGTACCCCAGCAGAGGTGGTCCAGTATCTCCCTTTATGAGGTTTGACCCTGCAGCGTCTGGAGATACTGGACCGATCAGTTAGGATGAGTGCATGTGAGGAGCCGGGTGAAATGGTGGTAGCCTTATAATAGGGCTGTTACCGAGGCCGTCTACTCTGTAGCATGGGTCCGTGTTTGCCCCCTCACCCTTCGCCAGAAGTCCCCGTGGTATGATGAGACAGTGAAGGAGATAAGGATGAGGGGTCGAAGGTTGGAGTGATGCTGGAGGAAGCCTGGTCTGGCTAAGGACAAACTTCGATTGATAGCCCATTATAGAGACTATTAATCTGCCTTCTCCTGTAGAAGGCTGAGTTCCTGTCAAAGGAGATCTCTGCAGCTACAAACAGACCAGCTCAGCTCTTCCGTAGTGTCGAATGTGGAATCCAACCTGTCTTCAGTCTCTGGGAGCCTTTTCACAATGTAGGTGTGATGAGTTTGCTTAGTTTCAAACATGAAGTCTTTCTGTATTCAAACATAGTGCAGTTAACCCCAGCACTTGAACTGCCCCAGAGAGGAAAGGGTTAACTCTATGCAGAAGCATAGAACGTTGACCTCGATCGTTTTTTTCACACATCTCTGTGGTACTTCCCAGTGTAACCATCAGATTCCTTACTCTGCCTAACAGTGAAGTCGCTCAGGAGATTTCCTCTGCTCGGTTCGGTAAAAGTAAAGTGTTCGGTTTATACCGCATATTTTTTTATTTTTGGATTTTCAGCCTCTGTCTACGGTACAGGTAGTGTAGATAGGTAGTGAAAGTTTTATTTTGGTGAAAAAAGTGGAAATTGTCCTTTTCTTCGGCTTCTTCCCGGTCGGTCCGGTTTGGAACTGACTTTAATTTCAATTTTCTTTCTGGGATTAGTGTGGTGGTCTGGTACCGATCAGTTTCAAAAGAACCGGACCTTTTGCTGGTTCTTTTAAAAAGCCCTTGGCACGGTTTGTAACCAATTTGGTTATTACCTGGCTTGAAAACTGCAGTAGGGTAATTTGTTAGGTTGGCCATGTCTGAGAAACCCAAGAAAACCGGTCCCACTGGGTTTCAACACTGTACTGAGTGTGGGGAGGCCTTTGCTAAGGCTGACCCCCACCTCATCTGTGTTTATTGTCTGGGGTTTGACCACCTCAAGTCAGACTGCCCAATCTGTAAACTTTCCTAAATCCACTCAAGATAAGACTGAGTAGGCTGAAGGAAAGGGAGGCCGAGAAGTCCGTAGATCCGCATGGCCAGCCCGGTTTGGTTGCGGACGAACCTGAGGAGGTGCCTACTGATCTAGGCGATACCTCCTTGGGAAGGAGAAACCAACCAGTGGCTCCGTCCAAAAGCGTAAGTCTGCCATTTCGGATCCTGTATCTCACTCTCCAACCGCTGATCGAATAACCAAAGCGATTTGTATTCAATCGCTTAGACCAGTTCCTTCCCAACCCGGTTCGGTCAGATCAGTCTCCTCCGGATTATGATCCAGATGCTTATGAGGAATGGGAGGGAGACTAAGACTATCCCGGTGATGATGGCGATGATGAAGACGAGGGGGGTCTGGATGTGCCCATTGAACTGAACATCTCCCCAGACAGGCCCTCAGGTCTCTCTTCCCAGGGTCTGAGTCCCCTTCACATTGTTTGTTCTGCAAAAAGGTGGCGGAAACCCTGCAGCTTCCCTTGGTTGATGCCGCAGAGGAGGAAGAGCCTGATTTTGTGGAAATGGACGTCCCAGAGTCCAAAAAGCTGTCTCTCTTCATAAATCTACCCAACCACCTCTCCAAAGTTAAAGTGCTCCCTGACGTACAAAGTGACCATTCGCCCGTCTCCTGCTGCTGGTCAAATAAAATTTCTACCAACCAACCTAGAATTTCCATCCTGAGGCACCTCAAAAAAGGTTCCCTCTCTCTCTCTCTCTCTTAAACACACTCTCTCCTCCTGTGACTGGTCACCTATTCACACTGTCAAGTCCGTTGACTCTGCCCTCACCTCCTTTATCAACATTTTTAACACTGCCTGTGACATATTTGCCCCTTTCAAAAAGCAGGTCACTGAAAAGAGAAACTCCTTCGATCTTGCAGACCATCCTTGAACAGATGCGCCACAGAGATGACCTCTGGCACAGGGCACTGAACTCCCAACTTCCCCACAACAGGCCTCTCTACAGAGAGGCAAGAAACAAGTGCACTTGGGCTATTCGGGCTAGCTAAGTCTACCTACTATAAGCAAGCTCTCACCTCCTCATGGGGATCTGGGAATAAATTTAGGAGCAATGTCAAGGAACTCTGCAGGAAAAGTTTCCCCTACCACTTTGCAAATTCTTTACTAAGAAGCCCTCTCCCAGGACCCAACCACCATAGCTAATGTCCTGAACAATTCCTTCTCCGATCTTAGCCACATTCTACCCCAAAACTTCTTTGACCCCATCCCAAATGACCACCCTATCACCTCCCCCACTAGTACTCTCCCTTCCTTCCGGCTAAGATCAATCTCCTGCAACGAAGCTAAACACTACCTGTCCAAAGCCCTGCGCAACTCTCAGTTCAGTAGCGACTACCTAGACCTTAAAATTCTCACTCACTCTTGACGAGACCCTGACTCACCTTACCAAAATCCTAAACTGCTCCTTGCGCTTAGGTCAATTTCCATTGCTCTGGAAAAGAGGAATTCTCACCTATCCTAAAAAATGGTGATCCCACTGACCCTGGCAACTATAGGCCCATAACAATCCTTCCCCCCCCTCCCCCCAAAGCGCTTGAAAGAATTGTAGCAGACCAGCTCACAGAGTACCTGAACAAACACAACCTGCTGTGTCAAGAACAGCACGGGTTCAGGGTGGGTCACAGCACTACCACTGCCCTTCTCCAATTCACCTCTTACATACATGAAGTGTTGGAACAGGGGTCTGTAGCAGGAGCAATCTTTGTGAATCTGACCAAAGCTTTCGACAGTGTCAGCTGCTCGCTCCTTACCCACTCTCTCCCCTCCCTCCATCTCGCCCAAGAAACAATCTCCAGGTTCAAAAAACCATCTCACTGACTGGACACAACAGGTCAAAATCAACACCACCCTCTCTGCTATGCAACCTGTTCATGCAGGAGTCCCCCAAGGGTCAATATTAGGCCCTCTACTATTCACTCTATCTAAACTTCCTCCCTCTGGCCTGCAGTGGTAAACTATTGCTCTGTGCTGACGACGCCGTAGTATACTGGAAACACCCCAATTCAAACTTTCCAAAATTTCCTGCAAGGCAGCTTTACAGAACTAGAATCCTGGTTCTCTGATCGTCGATTACTACTAAACTACAAGACTAAATCTATGATCTTTGCTCACCATCAAAACCCCAACAGTAATGCCCTGCTATCAGTCTTAACTTCTCAGGGCACCCACATGGAACAAGTCCCTAACTTTAAATACCTGGGCATCACTCTGGACACAGCCCTTACTTACCACATGCACATTAAGCACCTCTCCACCTCTGCAAACATCCAGCTTGGGATATTATACAGACACAAACACTGCCTCCCCCCTGCCCGTGGCACTAAGGCTGGTGGTAACCAGCTCAGTCCTATTCGTGCTCGATTATGGCATAGTAATCTACGGCACGGCTGACAACACAGCCCTAAACAGCATCAAACTAGCTCTCAAAGCCTGCAGACTGGTTACAAGCAGCGATAGATTAACCCATACGTGTGAGCTCTATAAGTGAGCAGACTGGCTGACCTTTGAAGGCAGACTAATATACCACACTTGCCTCCTAGCAAAAAAGATCCGAATGAATCTTGCTCCTAAGGGTCTCCACCCACTCGTCCAACCTACCCCCCCACAGGAGAACCCGTAGGCACCTGGCAAACACCCCTCTCCTAGTCCCCCACTGCAGGACTGCCACAGGGCAAAGGTCTTTCTGGTAACGTGCTCCACTCTGGCTAAATAAACTTCCCTCCACCATCTCCCAGGCCCCTAGCCTTGGCCTATTCAAAAATGGTATCAAGAGATTTCTCACTGACTCGGAGATTTGTGGCTGTAACAACCAGTCCTCGCTAACACAGTAGGTGTCGGAAAGCTAGCGTTTCCCTGAGTTCCAAACCAAGGGCAACAAAAAACTAATGGTGCCGATAAACCCATACTCCTGTATTGGAGATGGCCTCAAAACTGGGAACCAGTCCCTCTTCCCTGCAGTGTCCCAGGGTCTATAAACAACCCTAGAGAACCTAACAAAGCAATGCAATGCGAGCCATGAAAATTAAGCTGTACAGAGTAACAATGTGTAATTTGTCTTAATGTAATATTTGCCTAGTAAGCAATGTACAGTTTGTCTTTAATCTATGTATGTGTGTATTGACGTGGAGCCTTTGCAAAGGAGTCATTGACTCAAAGGATTGTAATTCTGAAATTTAAATAAATAAATCCTTGGGGAAACAGACACCCAATCTTACAAACTCCTGATTCAGTACCTTCTGTGGATAAGAGAATCGACAGGAGTTATTCGTTATCAGGCTCAGCTGCGAAGTTCCTTTATAGTCATTGCAGCCATGTTGGGGTAGTGCAGGCTGCAGCCTGTGACGGGGCCAACGTTCCTTTGGCTTCACACACCCCCCTCTCCCCGGATAAGGGCGTGGAAAATGGATGCCATGGCCAAAAACAGTATTTGGCGTCCTCTTTGGGACTTGAGCAGAGCTACTTATATGGCCTGCACAGCCAGGTACCAGAAATCCAGAGGGGATACGGTTCTGGAACTGGGTAAACGGGCCTCTCCCCAGCTAGCCAAGGAGCTGGAGGAGGTGGCTGCTGATGGAATTGGGGCATCCAAAATACAATTCTAGGGACATGGATATGATGTTCATCCACACTGTCTGGCAGGTTCCTTGCCGCTTTAAATCTTGCCGGAAGGTCTTCAAGCTGGCTCCTCCCACCCACCTGGGTGGTAAAACTCTCGGCTCCACCCCATGAAGCTAGATCTTCCTTACTGCTTGGAAGCTCAGGTTCCCTCCTTAACGCTCTGCGTGATAGACTGGATCCTAATTCTTCGGTTCGCCCAAAACTAATTTTAAAATTTTCAAAACATAGAAACAGACTTTGACGGTAGATAAAGACCACTTGGCCCACCCAGTCTGCCCATTTCCCTACTTACTGGATAAGCTGCAGATTCTAGTTAACCAACAGCCTACTTCCTGCCACCCCCACTACAATTGCCTTGTGTCTGTCCCATGCATGTTTGAATTCCCCCACTGTTTTAGCCCCAACAACCTCCTCAGGAAGGCAGTTCCATGCATCCACCACTCTGTGAAAAAAGATTTCCTCACATTACCCCTGAGCCATCCCCCCTCTATCTTTAAATTGTGTCCCCTTGTTCTTACACATCTTTTTCTGAAAGATGCTACCCTCCTGGACTTTGTTGATTCCCTTGAGGTACTTGAACGTTTCTATCATGTCCCCCCGGTCCCTCCTTTTATCAAGGGTATACACATTAAGCTCTCTGTCTCTCTTCATATGATTTCTGATGCAGACCCTGCACCATTTTAGTTGCCCTCCTCTGGACTGCTTCCATCCTGTCTGTCCTTGCGTAGATGAGGTCTCCAAAACTGCACACAGTACTCCAGATGGGGTCTCACCAACTGTCTGTACAGAGGGATAACCACTTCCCTTTTTCTACTTGTGATGCCCCTTCCTATGCATCCCAGTATCCCCTGGCTCTCCTTACTGACTTCTCACATTGCTTACCCACCTTTAGATCATCCGATATGACTACCCCCCCAAGTCCCGTTCCATTTTTGTCGTTATTTAGTACTCCCCTGCTGTGTGTACTCTTCTCCTGGGTTTTGTTTCCCAGGTGCATTACTTACTTCTTTGCATTGAATCTAAGTTGTCATATGTCTGACCATTCCTCCAACCTTGCCAAGTCCTTCTCATCCTTTCCACCCCCCACTTGTGTATCAACTCTGTTACAGATCTTTGTATCATCTGCAAAGAGGCATACCTTTCCTTCCAGACCCTCTGCAATGTCACCTATAAAGATGTTAGAGGACTGGACCCAGTACTGAGCCCTGAGGTACTCCACTAGTGACCCCCCTTTCTTCGGAATGTGTGCCACTCTCTATTACCTTCTGTGTCCTGTTGTCAGCCAGTTTGCAACCCACGCTACCACCCTGGGACCCACTCCCAAGCTGGCTAACTTGATTATTAATCTTTTGTGCAGGACTGTGTCAAATGCCTTGCTAAAGTCTAGGTAGGCCATATCCACAGCCCCTCCCTGGTCTATTACTTTGGTCACCCAGTCAAAGAAATCTTAGATTCGTCTGACATGACCTTCCTGCTGTAAATCCATGCTGCTTTGGGTCCTGTGCCCTGCTGGCCTTTAGGTACTCAACAATTCTTTCTTTCAGAAGTGATTCCATCATTTTCCCTACTACTGAGGTCAAACTTACAGGTCTGTAGCTTCCTGCTTCTGCCTTGCTCCCACTTTTGTGAAGGGGAATCGTATCTGCCCTCCTCCACCTCGGTGCCACCCCATCCTCCCATGATTTGTTAAAAGTGTGGTCAGTGGTGTCACTAGGTTCTCCTTAGTCTTTTTAGGATTCTGGGGTGAATCCCATCAGGCCCATTGCTTTGTCCACCTTGAGTTTTAGAAGTTCTTTCAGGACTCTTTCTTCTGTAAATGGGCTGGTGTCAACCCACCTACGCAGAGTGCTTGTATTGTCTGGTTTAGGTAACTCCTCCTCATCTTCTTTTGTGAATACTGAGCAAAAGTATTCATTCAGCATCTCTGCCTTTTCATTGTCTCCCTCTGCCCACCTCCCCTCTCACTTATTAATCTTCACTATTCCTCCCTTAACCTTTCTATGCTCCCTAATGTACCTATAAAAGGTTTTATCCCCCTTCTTAACTGACTTGGCTATTTTTTCCTCCGTTTGGGCTTTTGCTATTCTGACTGCCTTCCCCACTTCTTTCTGCTTTAATTGATGCAGTTCCCTGTCGTGCTCCTTCTGTGATGCCTTGTACTTTTTGAATGCAGCCTTTTTCTCCTTAACCTTTCCTGCCACCTCTTTTGAGAACCATAGTGGTTTTTTACTCCGCTTTGTTTTATCTGTTTCACACACAGGCTTGTTGCTTCTATCATGGTAGTTTTGATTTTTCTCCATTATTCTTTCACCCCTCCTTTTTGCCCATTTGCTAGTGTATTCCTCAGGTATTTACCCATTTTGCCAAAGTCAGCCCTTCTAAAGTCCAGTATGCTTGTTTTTGTATGGCTTGTCTCCATGGTTGTGCTTATTGTGAAGCACACACTGCAGTGGTCACTTGTTCCCAGATGCCTACCGACTTCATTGTGATCCTCTCTCATTTGAGAGTACCAGGTCTAGTATTGCTTCCTCCCGAGTGGTTTCAACACTAGCTGTCTAAGGTTCTCGCTCTTCTTGCAGGCATCGAGAATGACCTTGCCTGGAGTGGCTGCAGTACATGTCATCCAGTTAACATCTAGCATATTCAGGTCCCCATTAACAGTATCTCCCTTTTTTAGCCATTTTGAGAATGTACTGTATCATTTTCTTGTCCATTTCCTCTCCTTGAGATGGGGGTCTGTATACAACCCCTGTGCGGATTGTGATGCCATTCCCTGTCTCCAAGGTGACCCAGAGTGCCTTTTGTCCTCCCCCTTTACTCTAGTTCTGTAGCTTTGATCCCTTCCCTTATGTATAGAGCTACTCCACCTCCTCTATTCCCCTCCCTGTCCCTTCTGTAGACTGTGTACCCCAGTATGTTGACATCCCAATCATGGTTCCCTGCGTACCATGTTTCTGTGACTGCCACAATATCCAAGTGTTCATCTTCCATCAAGGCTACTAGCTCAGGAAGCTTGTTTCCCAGACTACGGGCATTGGTACTCATTGCTCTCCATTTAATGTTGGCTTTATCCTTTTTTCCCCCCATGCCTGCTCTTTTTGTCCTTGTCTATTTTTCCATTTACCCCTGTCCTGCCCTCTGTTGAGCACTGTACCTCAGTGTTTACCTTACTACCTGTCATGTTTTGTGGGGGAGGCTTGAAATTTCCTGCCTCTTATTAGCACCTGCCCCCCAGGGCTAGTTTAAAAGCTCTGCCAGCTACTTAAACTCATCACTTAGGATCTTGGTCTCTTATGGACAGATGCAGACCATCGTGCCAGTATAAACCTTCATCTCTCCAGGTGTACCCACAGTCCCAATGAAGCCAAAGCCTGTGCTCGCACCAGTTTTGTCAACCATTCATTAAACTGCATGGTGTGTAGCACTTAGCCTCACCCTGCCATGGAC
This sequence comes from Neoceratodus forsteri, assembly GCA_016271365.2. Classification (NCBI taxonomy): domain Eukaryota; kingdom Metazoa; phylum Chordata; order Ceratodontiformes; family Ceratodontidae; genus Neoceratodus; species Neoceratodus forsteri. The sequence goes on from CM057452.1 coordinate 69,312,219, forward strand.
TCAGGCACCTCTGAGAAGGTATCTGTGCTTGCTACCCTCTGAGGCCCTCCCCAACTCCACAGTTTCATCCTGCACTGCACTGATCCCATGCCCAGCTAGGTCAAGTCTCCCAAGGTGGATAATGATATCTAGTTCCCTCTCTGTGATGCTGCTTCTGCAATCCTGAGGATTCGCTCTTTGTCCCTCAAGCCATGGCACCAGGCAGGCACCTTACTTCCTCTCCTCTCCCTTCCACAGGTCTACCTCTCTAACAATTGGGTCCCCCTATCAGGCTGTGTTTCCTTCCCCTGTGGTGTCCCTTGCCACCCTTCTGTGGGTGTCCTCAGCATTCTTCTTGATCTCCACTGAGGGTGCCATCGTAGAGGAACCTTGCTCTGCCAGACTGGCATATGGTTTGTGTAGAGGTACAGCTAGGGGGCTTTGCCTCTGTTCCACCACCCGTACCCTCCCAGAACCCACTGTGGTCCACCTGCTCTTCAAGACTTCGGTCATCTTTCTCCCTCGTGGCTGCGATGGACAAATCGACTCCCAGATTTCAGCAGTGCCCTTGTGGGCAAAAGATGTCCAGGACAGACCCGCACTCCCATGTCGTCTGCTGCCTCAGCCTAGAACCGCGACCCGCGGGCCTGCCGGAAGGTCATGCCGTTCGTTTTGACCAGCGTCCTGAGGATCACATGCTTCGGGTTACAGCTGAGACGCCTCGAGAAGCGCCACCAAGCTGTTAAGTCAAGGAGGCCCTGCTATGGTTACTGGCGGGCAGCTGGTTCGGCTGAGCAGCCTTTGAGTAGATGATCGCCTCGAGGAGTGCGGCGCCCAGGCCGCATCATCCTCTCCTCGTCGTGACATTTATTCCGCTCTCTTGGTACCGTGATTCAGCTGTTCGAGGCTTTGCCAATCCCTTTCCACGAAGGGAGAGGGAGCCATCGGGACATTCCTCTGGGTCCGAAAGGACTCTAAGGAGGTCCCCATCGTCGGGCGTTCTATGGGAGGGAGGCCTCCCCGGATAATCTCGACTGCCGACTTCGGGTCGAGGTTGTGGCTAAGGCCACTGGCTTCACGGCGTCTCATTACGCCAGCCGGCCGAGACACTACGACGCGGTCGAGATTTTTCTCGACTCATCGGACGTGGCTGTCGCCACTGCGTGAGGCAGACAACCCTTCTTCACTGGTCTCCCCGTGGAGACTGAGGTTCTGGCCTGCGCCGGTGCAGCAGTCCCGATTAAGGCGTCCGAGCGAGGGAAGAGCGGTGTCCCGCTCTGTCTCGGACTCTTCTCGGTCCAGCCGACATCGTTGGTCTGTCTCTGCACCGAGGTAAGCGGCGCCCGCCATTGCCCTCGCTCTTCTCCTCGGAAGAGGAGAGGCTTTCACAAATTGCGCCAACGCCACGAGGACCTGATGTAGCAGTTACTTGTCCGGGGAGCAAGCTTCCACCCCTCACGCCTTCCTGGCCATCAAGGGTTGTCATCCGGGGTGGTGAAACAACCTCTCGCGGTAGTCGAGTTGCCTAAGCCTGGGCGGTTGTTCGCCGTAAACTCCGTTGCCCCACCGATTGTGGTGGAACATCCGCCCACAACCGAAAATCGGGCACCAAACTATGAATTTCAGTCGGGCCAAGGCCTGCCTTATAGTTGTCGGTCACCTCCCACTCCCGACTGTCCTCGGCAGGTGGAGTGGGTGACTCAGTTCCCAGGTAGCTCTCTCTTCGACTGACTCTCAGAGCCAGACAACGACTCCTCCTGTTCTCTCAGGCCAGCTGACCCAGAGTCCTCCAGGGCCAGTCGCTGGACCTAAAGCCCATCGTCCTTCATGGGTTTGCTTCCAGCTCATCTGGAGTCCACCCTGGGATGCAGCTCGAGCCTATATCCAACGTGGCCAAGTATCCCTGATGGAGATATTTTGACCAAGGGATTCCCATGGAGGTCTCTTCCGTGGCTGAGGCCATTGTTGGCCCAGTCTTGGAGCTTTTGTAGCGCTCTGCTTCCCTGCCCTGCGCTCGGCCAGACTAGGCGGGAAGTGTCACGGTCCCCCTACTAGCTCTTTGCAGGTTTTTGTTCCCTCTGCCGAGGGGTTGGTCACCTGATGGCGTTTTCAGCATTCCGGGAATGCTAGGGAATGGACAAGCCCCCCTGAAAAGGAGTCCCAGCTGGACTACGCAGGGGAGGCACTAAGGTGTCTGCGTCCTCCTTGGCCTCCATCAAGGCCAGCTCGGCCGCCGTGCTGATGGCACACTTCTCCATCACCATGGGCTTCCTGGATGAGGTGATCCTCATCTCCCGGCCGTATATGCAGACCATGGTCCGCAGGTTCCGGACCAGGGTAGGGCAGTGGCTAAACAGCAGCTCCAAACTGCTCTGGACATAGGAGACTCCTGTGCCAGATCGGTTGCGCGTTGGGCCATGGCGCTGCAGAGGATGGCTGAGGATATCCACCTTCACGGCGGATACTCAGCATACAAATTATGGATTTATTCTTCTTGGGACCGAATTCTCTCGGCCCTGGAGTGGAAGGTCACCCCAGCGGATCGAGTAGTCCAATGCCACTCTGGACTCTGTCACCTCCGCCCAGAAGGACAAAGGCCACCGACAGCAGCAGCACAAGTCCTTTTCGCCTCTTCTGGCGCATGTCCGGCCCAACAGCACCAGCACTGGGCCAGCAGGCTCGCGCCACATCCCAAACTCAGCCTGCTGCTTCCTCCAATAGGAAGCAGGAGGAAGGCCCAAGATGTCCTCTGTCATGTCCCTCCTCCAAGCCTGCCCAGTGACGGGGTTGAGGGGTGTTGCCCTGCTTCTTCACTCCTCCTGGGTTCCCCTGTGGGGGACGGTTCACCACTTTTCCCGCCTGGTCCGCTATCACCACGGACCGCTGGGTGTTGAGGTGGTAGAAAGGGTCTGCCTCTGAGTTCAAGCAGGCCTCCCTTCTCGGAGCTGCCTCCTAGTGGGGCCACGGGTCCGTAGCTTTGTCGCCCACCGAGCTGATATTGCCCTGTTCCTCGAAAAAGGTGATCGGAAAGGTGGCGGATCCTCCTTCAGACCCAGGGTTTGTGTCCAGGTACTTCCTGGTCCCAAAATGGACGGGGCTGGCGCCCCATTCTCGACCTGCACAACCTGAACAGGTCCTTAAGGTCTCGGACCTTCAGGATGGTCACTCTGGCTCAGATAATCCCATCCTTGGAATGAGGTATGTGGTTCTGTTCCCTGGACCTTCAGGACGCGTTCTTTCATGTCCCAATCTGTCCGTCCCACCAGAAGTTCCTCTGCTTCAGAGCAGAGGGATCCCTTTACAAGTTCCAGGCCATGCCCTTTGGCATTTCCTAGCTCCCAGGGTCTTCACCAAATGCATGGCAGTCGTGATCAGCATTCTCATGGGGTCCAAAGGGTCCGGATGTACTCTTTACTCTGGACGATTGGTTGATTGCAGCCTAACGGAGCTGGAGGTGGAGTAGTCCAGAGATCTGACCTCCTGGTTTGCTGTCAGGTTGGCCTCCTATCAACGCAGGGCTAAGTCAGAACTTGTGCCAAAGCAGGTGATACAATTTATCGGGGTAGAGCTCGACTCTCTACGAACCAGAGCACGTCTCCCGGCGGACAGGGCCGAGGTTCCTTCCTCCTTTGCCCAATCATTTCAGGTTGGGTGGCCTGCACCAGCGTGGTCTGTTAGGCCCGCTGGTACATGTGTCCCCTTCAATGGGGACTGGCCGGCCAATGGTCACAGCACTTCGATCCGCTGGATCAGCTAGTGACAGTGACCCAGGAGATGTGGAACGCTCTCCAGTGGTGGACCGTTCCAGCACATCTGCAGGAGGGCATCCTGTTTGTCCGCCTCGAGCCAACAGTCTCTCTATCGACCGATGCCTCTCTGATGGGTTGGGGTGCCCATCTGGGGGCTTCAGAGCGCACGGCCTCTGGTCCTCAGGAGTCCCGATGCCAACATCAACCTGCTGGAGCTTCGAGCGGTTCGTCTAGCCCTCACTGCCTTCGCTCTGTTTCTACGGGGTCAAGTGGTTCAGGTCCAGATGGACAATACCATGACCATGTACTACCTAAACCGCCAGGGCGGGGCTGCGCTCCATGCCTCTGTGAAGGGAAGCTCTCTGCATTTGGTCACTCGTGCGCAGCCTGGAGGCGGCTCTCCTCACCATTCATGTGGCAGGAGCCTCCAACACCCTGGCCGATGCCCTAAGCCGGATAGGGGCTGCGTCCCACAAGTGGTCTCTCCTGCCGGAGGTAGTACAAGATCTGTTCTCGTGCTGGGGCATGCCTCAGGCTGACCTGTTTGCCTCAAGGGAGAATGCACAGCTGAGACTGTTTCATGCCTGCCTCAGCAGGGCTTGTTGCAGGGGATGCCTTCGAGGCCGTGGACCCCAGGTCTTTCACGCCTTTCCATTTCCCTGATCCACAAGGTGCTTCTCAAGGCGAGGCGGGACAAGGCGCAGGTGATTCTGGTAGTCCTAGACTGGCCCCGCCAGTTCTGGCATCCAGATCTCCTCAGTCTCGGCTCCAGGTTCCCGAGGCGGCTTCCAGCTTGCCCGGACCTGATCTGTCAGTCAGTCAGGGGAAGGTATTCCATCCGGACCTTCAATCCCTGCACCTGACGGCCTGGTTCCTGAGCGGCTAGAGTTCCAGACCTTGGGTCTTTCCGACGAGGTCCTCAATGTCGTTGAGGCGTCCTGTAAGGAGTCTACCAGAAAATGCTACGCCTTCAAATGGAAGAGATTCTCCATTTGCAGTCAGGCAAGGCCTGACCTTCCTCCTCATTCCCTGGCAAGCATTCTGGACTACTTGTGGTCCCTTCTCAGCAAGGGCTTCAGTCTGACTATCCTTAAGGTGCACCTGGCAGCCATCTCTGCTTATCGGGCGGGGCCGGGAAGCAGTCGGTGGCCCAGGAGAAGGTGTGGCTTGGGCGCCAAAGGCCTTGATCACACATCCTCCGTAAGCGAGAACTCCACCTCCTGTGGATCTACTGCTGGTATTGGCTGCTTATGGGCAGGCCATTCGAACCGATGAGGTGGTGACATCTCTCACCTGTCGGGAAGACCACCTTCTTCGTGGCTATCATGTCAGCCAGAAGGATGGGAGAGCTCCAGGCACTTTCCATCGCGTCTCCTTATCTGGTCTTCCACAGGGACAAGGTTGTCCTGCACCCCCACCCGAAATTCCTTCCGAAGATGGTGTCAGAGTTTCACCTTAACTAGGTGTTGACTCTGCCGGTGTTCTACCCCAATCACACCTCGAGCCTATATTCGACCTCCTATACTTTGGACCCTAGAAGAGCGCTCGCTTATTATAAGAAACGGACGGCTGAAGTTCGGAGAGAGGTTCGCCAGCTGTTTGTCACCTACGCTGAAGCCGCACCTGGCAGACCTGCAGCCAAGTGGACGATAAGCAGGTGGGTCACCTCCTGCATAGATCTCTGCTATAGGTTGGCGGGCATGGAGCCTCCCAGAGGGACTAAGAGCTCATTCTACCCGCCATACCGCTGCATCGGTGGCTGCTTCCAGGGACGTCCCTATCCAGGAAATCTGCAGGGCTGCTATCTGGAAGTCAGCACACACCTTCATCACCCATTACCACATCTACCTTGAGTCACGCCGGGATGCTGGTTTTGGAGCCTCGGTTCTCCAGTCTTTATTCCCTAAGTAGGGGGTGTGCGCCTTGCCTCCCTCCTCCCGGAGAACTGCCAGAGTCTGCCAGGCAGTGTGGGATGAACAACATATCCATGTCCCTAGAAATACAAGTTACTCACCTGTAGCGAGGTTCTAGGAATGGTATGTGATGTTCATCCACCACTTCCCCTGACCTCCCGGCCTCGACACACAACCTGGCTTCCAGCAGGCCAGATCTGGCATCATGGTGAGCCGAGAGTTTTACCACCCGGGTGGGTGGGAGGAGCCAGCTTGAAGACCTTCCGGCAAGATTTAAAGTGGCAAGGAACCTGCCAGATAGTGTGGATGAACAACATATACCATTCCTAGAACTCCTGTTACAGGTGAGTAACCTGTATTTTCTTGCTGCTGTGGACTCCAGTGATGTGGCATCTAGAGTCATGGCTACACCTGTGTCTCTCAGAAGACATGCTTGGCTCAGATGTACTAGCCTTTCACAGGATACCCAGACTAAGGCCATGGATTTTCCTGTAGTAGGTAGTTCTCTGTTTGGGGAGCAGACAGAAGCTTACATGAAGAAAATGGATGAATACAGGACCACGTACAGGAGCGCACAAGCAGCAGTCTAGGGGCAGGCCCTTTCAAAGGCCTTTTTACCAAGCCCAGACTTTCTCCTTTCACTAATATATGTTTATAGAAAGTCTTGTCCCCTTTTACTGTTCATGCTAGTGTTTCCTCAGTTTGGGCCTTTGCCTGCCTTACTGCCTTCTCTGCTTCCCTCAGGGAAGTTTGGTATGCCTCCCGGTGCGTTAGTAGTTGGATGAGATCTGGCGTTGCCCCCTGAGTGTTGTATGGGGAGCCAGACCTTTTTCCTTACCTGGTGATGCAAATGAACTACAAACATACTGAACTCCTGTTTGATCAATAGCTGTGGGGACAGGGATGTTCTTCCCGTCTGATGTAATGTATCAGGTGCTGCACCCCTCTCCTCATTTGCTAGTTTAAATATTCTGTAAAGACATCAAACTTCTGCCCCAATGCACAGACTCCCTCCTTATTCAGATGCAGTCCATCGAATTTAAAGAACTTTTGCTCCCAAAACTATTGCCAGTTACCTACAAATTTGTGTCCTTTTTCCTGGCACCAGCCCTTAAGCCACATGTTTAGCTCCCCCGTCTATCCTTCTCTGACCTTCCGTCTGTCTGCTCCCCTCTCCCAGACCGGCAGGATCTCTGAGAAGGAGATGCCGGACGAAATGGAAGAGTTTGTCTCCCAGCCTGGTCAGGTGTTCCTTGGTCTCCACACTTGACTGGCTGGCAAGATCATTAGTCCCTATGTGTACCGGGATGTCTGTTTTCTCCTGCTTCCTGCGTGATTTTAGCAATGTGGTCAGTGTCTCTCCATGCTGATGTACCTGGGAGACATCTGACCATTACCTCCGGCCAGAGGTAGGTATCCACTCCCTGAATCATGGAGTCTCCCATGATCAGAAGTGTTTTTGGAGTTACTTTTTTGTTTTGGTCCCCGTTTTGTAGCGCTAGTTCCTGTGCGGCAGTGTCCAGTAACCCGGCAACTGCATTCTGCATTACCTGCAGGTGTTGTAGGACCACTCCACCTACTTTCAGATAGAGCGTACAGTGGTCGAGCCTGGAGGTCACAAAGGGGCCAGAAATCTTGGGACCAAGTATTACCTGGTACAGGTAGCATCAGTAGAAGAAAAAGATCTTGGTGATCACCAGTGACCTAAAACACTCCATTCAATGCAAGAAAGCAGCAGCGAAGGCAAACAGGATGGGATGCTTAACCAGTGGATCCAGCAGTAGGCAGAGTGGGGTCGTAATGCCGCTGTACAGGTCACTGGTGAAACCGCATTTAGAATATGGGATAAGGTAGTGGAATCCATACCACAAGAGGGACATTGGCGTGTTAGAGTCCAAAGGAGGGCAACAAAGATGATAGGGGGACAGCTGGGGAAGTCTTGAGAGGTTGGGAGCCCTGAGAATGTACTCTTCGAGGAGAGGGAATTGGGGGGCATGATAAAGACCTTTCAGTACCTTAAGAAAATATTAGAGTGGAAAGGGAAGATCTCTTCAAGCTGAGTGAAAACAGATTCACGAGGGGTACATTTTGAAGATGGGGGTGGAGGGTTAGGAGAGATGTTGGGAAACATTTTTTTCACGGAGAGGGTGGTGGACAAATGGAATGTGCTGCCAGAAGAGGTGGTCTTGGTGAAGACTGGGAGGCTTTAAGAGGGCTTTGGCTAGGCACAGGGAACTAATGGAACCGTGGGGGAGAGTTATGAAGGAAGGGTTGACACGGGGTGGGGGGCAGGGTCAGTGGTGTAAGCCCAGGGACACCGCATTACTAATGAGCAGACTCAGTAGACCATTTTGGCTGCCTTCTGGCTCTTCATATGTTCATAAAGGCATGCACTAGTGAGGGCAAGTATTCGGCGGGATCAAGGCTTTTATCCGGGAGATTTTACGAAGATGATAAAAGCCATTCCGGACTGCAGACACCAGAGCTTCCAATGCGTGTCTTTCATCCAAAATGACACCCAGATTCTTCACCTTGGCAGAGGCCACTGGATTACAGGAACAAAGACACAAATCTGTCTTCTGTGCTGTTGCCCCCTCACCCTGCAGTCTGCCAGGTTCAGTCACTATTACCTCTCTTAACTGTGTTGAGTGGTAGCCAGAGGACATCCAGTCCTAGATCTCGACCAGACATAATTTATGTACATTGTCCACGCCAGACATCCTGGGTGCAGATGACATGTACAATTGGATATAGTCTGCATAGCAGTGAAAGTCCAAGTCGTGTCATCTGTCACCCAGGGGCAGCATGTAAACTGCATAGGTGAGAGAATTGAACCCTTGGGTACACCACAGAGCCAGGGGCTTTGGGATTGAGGAAAAATTTCACATCGCCACACTCTGTGTCCTGCCACTGAGGAAGGACTCAAATCGGCCAATGACCTTGCCAGCAAGTCCATAGTACTCCGTGAGATGATCCAGCAACCTGTGGTCTACTGTATCAGATGCTGAGAGATCAAGTAGCATGAGAATTGACCGTTCCCTTTGATCCCTAGCACTGAGGTCTGTAACATTCCAGGTTGTCATGGTACCCAGCACCAACAATGCAGCACCACCAGGACATGGCTACTAGAGTTGTCTGTGTCCTCCCTCCCAGTACACCCCTCCCCCAAAATCCTGGGCTTGAGGCAAGATCTCTGGTAGCCTCAGTGCCAGGGATCTGTCTACCTCTGCTACTTTTTAAAGCAGCAGTATTTAATACTGAAAACTTCATCTCACAGTTTACCGAGTGTTTCTAATATCCTTAAATTTCATCCTCTGTATTTCTGATTCTAAGATATTTTTAAAACCGCTTTTGCAGCTAATGTGAATGACTCGTGTCATTAGACTGACACCACTCAGTTTTTAAAAATGGTATCTGAGTTTACCTGCAGATGTAGAATAGTTGACGCATGTTTCTGGTAAATGGCAAAGCTGTGTACCATGATGACTTTTACGGCTGCAATGGACTGACCCTGCAGCCATTTTGGGATCGTTGGGGGGAGGGGGGGGCTGACCCAGTACTGTCTCCTCATATTTCTTTGGCGTTCTGGTAGTGCATGTGGGTGTACATCCACTGCACTACTTTGTCCCGTGGCTGGAACACTGCACTGTCCACCATGTCCAGTATAGCCACTGGTGCTTACTATGCATGCACGGTAACCAGTGTCTGCTGTATTCAGTATGGCCGCTGGAGTTTTCTGCGCATGCGCAGGAAGTCATGCATACGCAGTAAGCACCAGTGGCCATATTGGGCAAAGCAGACTCTGCCACCGGTGCTCCGGAGTTGCTGGGCAATCTCAGCTGCAGCCTTGCTAGCTCTGGCCAGAGTTTGTTTTCATGGCAGGCATAACAAGAGTGGGAACTCTTAAACTTCTAAATCCTCCATTTCCATTCAGGAAAAAAAAACAAAAACAATAATGGTTATATTTTTTCCAGAGAAGCATTATAGTGCGTGTTGGAACACGATTGTGTATGGAAATCCATACACTTTAGAAAGTCATTCTGCTGCTGTGGTGACGTCCTCACTAACAGAACGACGTTTCATTCTGAATTAGTGAGGACGCCATAATACAAGCGACCATCATTGGTCAGTGGATGGTAGAGAGCAGCGCCCATGTGCTGGCCAGCAGGCGGTTGTGTTCCACATTCAGCTGTGGTCGGCAAACAAAAATGTGATTCTGGGATGTATTTTTCTTAAAGGCTGACAGTTGGGGCCCACCATACATTATAGAGAACAGTGTACGGAAACCCATACACAGCATGGCTAATCTTCCCCCTCGTAGATATCATGCCAACTGAGGGACCTCTCGAGCTTCGCTTTTAGTCATTAGTCATCATGGTATCCACTCGGGGGAAGAATATAATGTATGGGCATCATTAACCACATTGTATTCACTTAGAGGTTACCATAACATACTTGAGGTTTACTGTTGGCATGGTAACTTTGAGAAGTGAATTAAGCATGGTTAATTGATGCCCATATATATCTGGTATAGTGTATGGCAGGGGCTGAAATAAGGCTTTGGCAGGCAAGAGCCATGAATAGCTCCTGGGTAGCGTCAATTTCCAGCAGACCAGGATCTACTCTGACAAAGCCAGGAGGTGACATCAGGACAGATAAAAATGCATTGGGATGTCATATTGGCTCTCACCCTCCTCATATCCCTTGCGTCTAGTCACTTACTCTTCTAACTCCAGTATCCACCACGAATGCAGGCCGATCTCAGCATATGTAACCAGCTGTCTGTATATTACTGTATAATCTGTATCATATTGTATAATTGTCATTTTTACTATGTTATTTACCTTTGCCATGTAATCCCAGGTTGCCCCTGAAAAAGGACCTCTGGGGCCCAGTGGGTTTACCTGGTCACAAAAAAATTAAATAGAAGAGGAATAAAATGGAAGGACATCAATAATAAAAATGCAATTCTTTATAGGAATCTTTTATAAATATTAAATGTATGTAAATCTGCCAGTTCTTACCCCAGGAGTCCTTTAGCATCAGTACCTTTTTTACACTTAGCTGGCTAGGTGCAACTGCCCCAGAAGCGCACCTTTAAGAGAGATTTAAATGAGCTTAGGGCCAAGCCAATCAAAATGGGGGGGGGAGGTAGTAATAACAAAACTGGAAAGGGACCTGTGGGTAAGCATAATCAGATGACCTTAAGGTTAGCAAGCAATGTGAGAAGGTGGTAGGGAGGGCTGGGGGCATACTGGGATGTATAGGGAGAGGCATCAACCATAGAAAACGGGTAGTTATCCCTCTGTACAGACAGTTAGTGAGACCCCTCTGGAGTACTGCATGCAATTCTGGAGACCCCATCTCTGCAAAGATATAGACAGAGTGGAGGCTGTTAAGAGGAGGGCAACCAAAATGGTGCAGGGTCTGCACCAGAAGTTAAAAGAAGAGACTAAAGCAGCTTAATATGTATACCTTTGAGGAAAGGAGGGAGAGGGGGGACACGATAGAAACTTTAAAGTATCTCAAGGGAGTTGACAAAGTACAAGAGGGCAGTATCTTTCAGAAGAAATGTGCAAGAACAAGGGGGCACAATTTGAAGATGGGGGGGACGGCTCAGAGGTAATGTTAAAAAGTATTTCTTCACAGAGGGTTGTGGATGCATGGAACAGCCTTCCTGAGGAGGTTATGGAGTCAGGAACAGTGGGAGAATTCAAGAATGCATGGGACAGGCATAAGGCAATTCTAGTGGGGGGTAGGAGGAAGTAAGCTGTTTACCTAGAATCTGCAGCTTATCCATCAGGTAGGGAAATGGGCAGACTAGGTGGGCCAAGCGGTCCTTATCTGCCGTCAGTTTCTGCGTTTCTATTGGCAATTACGAGGAAGCCTTTTTTTATTACTGGACCTTGGTATCATCTGTACCAGGACTGTCGGTAAGGGTCCAGCAGCCACCTGTGCGCAGGTGAGTATTACTGCATTTCTGTTAAGATTGCACTGGTATAGATCCCAGTTATACAACCAAAAAAGGCACTAGTAATAGTTTAACTGGGGCAGGACTGGCCGGTGGCATTTTCACAGAAACATGCACTCAGTTCGTAGGTCCAGGACTGGTTTGCTTTGCTTAAATTGGCAGACAAACCTTTTATTAGAAGTTGACAACAGATAAGGACCGCAAGGCCCATCCAGTCTGCCAATTTCTTTTTCTACCTTATTAATGTGCCATTGGCCTTTGCTCTGTCAATGGCCTATCTATTCATGCTCCTCTGTATTGCTTCCTTATGCCTATCCCATGCCTGTTTGAAGCCCTGTACTGTATTCATATCCACCACTTCCTGAGGTAGGCTGTTCCATGCATCCACCACCCTTTATGTGAAAAAGAACTTCCTCACATTACCCCTTAATCAGCCTCCCTCTAATCTCATGCTGTCCTCTTGTCCTGCTATTTTTCTTGTATTGAAACATGTTAGACTCTTTCACCTTGTTAATGCCCTTAAGGTGTTTGAATGTTTCATTCATATCACCTCTCTCTCCCTCCTTTGCTCTAGGGTATGCATATTTAGCTCAGTTAATCTGTCAGCATGTTTTCTGATGCAGTCCCTGCACCATTTTGGTTGCCCTTCTCTGGACTGCCTCAGTTTGGTTAATGTCCTTGTGAAGGTGTGGCCTCCAGTACTGCACGCAGTACTCCAGATGTGGCCTAACCAGTGTCTTGTAAAGAGGGATTATTTACCTCCCTCTTCTGACTTGATTCCCTACTAATACACCCCAACTTCTCTCTAGCCTTACCTACTGCTTTAGTGGTCTGCTTTGATGATTTCAGGTAATCAGTGATGATGCCCAGGTCTTTCTTCCCTTGTGACGGCCAGCAACTCCCCTCCCAGCCTATAGGTGGCTTCAGGGTTTCTCTTCCCTATGTGCATGATCTTGCACTTCTTTGCGTTAAACCCCACTTGCCACTCTTCCGACCATTTTGCTAGTTTATCCAGATCTCTTCTCATTCTGCCCACTCCATCTGGATCATCTACTGTGTTGCAGATCTTGGTGTTATCTGCAAACAGACAAACCTTACCCTCCAGTCCATCTGCAGTGTCACTGAAGATATTGAAGAGGACTGGCCCCAGGACTGATCCCTGAGGTGCCCCACTTGTGATATGCATCTCTTCTGACTGTATGCCATTTACCACCACTCTGTTTTCTGCCCATCATCCAGTTTGCCACCCAGTTGACCAACGTCTGACCCACCTTGAGCCTACCCAGCTTATTAATCTATCTTCTATGTGGGACAGTATCGAAAGCTTTGCTGAAGTCAAGGTAGGCGACATCAACTTCCCCCCCTTGGTCCACTACTCTGGTTACCCAGTCAAAGAAATCTGAGATTAGTTTGACAGGACCTTCCTTTTGTAAACCCATGCTGTCTTGGATCCTGTGCTCCTATGGATTCCAGGTGTTGCACTATCCTTTCCTTAAGGAGTGTCTCCATAATCTTGCCCACTGCTGAGGTAAGACTGACTGGTCTGTAGTTCCCCTGTCTCCTCCCTGCTACCACTCTTGTGGAGCGGGATCACGAGCCCTTCTCCAGTCTTCTGAGACCTCTCCTGTGCTCAGATTCACTAAACAAGTCTGATAATGGCTCTGCTAGTTCCACCCTTAGCTCCTTTAGTACCCTGGGATGTATGTCATCAGGTCCCATTGCCTTGTCCACCCTGAGCTTATCGAGCTCTTGTAGGACGCTTTCTTTTGTGAAGGGACTAGTGCACCCCCCCCCCATGTCCATGGTGCTGAGCTGTGGGCCGTGCACTACCTTCTCTTCAGTAAATACTGAGCAAAAGTATCTATTTAGGATAGATGCTTTTACATGGTCGTCCTCCTCGCACGTTCCCTTATCCCCTTTGATCTTAGCAATACCCCCTCTGGACTTTTTCCTTTCACTAATGTATCTATAAAAAGTCTTGTCACCGTCTTTTACTGTTCATGCTAGTGTTTCCTGGGGTTGGGCCTTTGCCTGCCTTACTGCCTTCCCTGCTTCCCTTAGGGAAGTTTGGTTTGCCTCCCTATCTTCATCCTGCTGCGTTCCCTTATTTCCTGAAGGCCAGCCTTTTGGCACTGACCTTTTCTGCTGCTGTGTTTGAGAACCAAAGTGGTTTCCTTCTTATGCACTTCCTTTTCTCACTAACACAGTGGGATGTTGCTTCAAGTATTGCATCGTTAATGCTTGCTCACTTTGCCTCTACCCCCTCACCTGTATTTCTTTTTGCCAGGGCTAGCTTAACTCTGCTGGCCATCTTATCAAAGTCGGCTCCCTCTGAAATCCCATATTTTTGCCTTGGAATGGGATGATTTTGTTCTAGTGGACAAATTGAACCATACCATGTGATGGTCACTGGCACCTCGGTGACCTTCTACCTGGAGATCTGTTATCCTTTCCCTGTTAGTACTAGATGTAGGGTAGTCCTGTTTCTTGTGGGTTGTTGTACCAGTTGTTTGAGGTCCTCCCCCTGCAGGGAATCCACCATGTGTCTAGTTCTGGCAGATGTCCCTGCTGGTATTGACCAATCTGTATCTGACATATTGAAGTCTCCCATTATCAGAACCTCACCTTTAGCTTTCATGTTTTGTACATAGATACATAGACACATAGACAGTGCCAGCAGATAAGGGCCTATGGCCCACCCAGTCTGCCCATTTGAGCTTGTAAGTTCAGTTTGTTTTCCAAGAAGTCTGTTGCCCCTTACTCCTGACCTCCAGAATTCCTTTGTCTATCCCATACATTCTTAAATCCCGTGATTGTTTCAGCCCCCACCACTTCCTCTGGCAGGGTGTTCCACTTGTCCACCACCCGTTCTGTTAAGAAATTCTTCCTCACGTTTCCTCTGAATCGTCCTCCCTCCAACTTCATCCCACGCCCTCTAGTCCTGTAACATTTTATTCGCTTAAAAATAGTGTATTCCTGCACCCTGTTCCTCCTTGTAAGATACTTGTATGTCTCTCTCATATCCCCTCTCTCCCCCCTCTCCTCCAGGAAGTACATGTTCAGTTCCTTCAACCTGTCCTCATAGGACTTGTTATGCAATCCATGCACCATCTTTGTTGCCCTCCTCTGAACCTTCTCTACCCTGTCTGTCCTTTTGTAGGTAAGGTCTCCAGAACTGTACAGTGTATTCCAGGTGGGGCCTCACTAGTGTCTTGTATAGTGGAATTATGACCTTCCTTTTCCTGCTGGTGATGCCCCTGCCTTTGCATCCCAGCATCCTATTTGCTTTACCTGCTGCCTTGTCACACTGTTTCCCTGCCTTGAGGTCATCAGAGATAACCCCAAGATCCCTTTCCTGCTTGGTGCATGCTATATCCTCACCCCCCTAACTGATATATTGTGCCAGGGTTTTTGTGCTCCATATGCATTCTTGCACTTCTTTGCATTTCAACTGCCAAACCCCTGACCATTCTTCAAGTTTCTGCAGGTCCCTTTTCATTCTGTCTATTCCCTCTGGTGTGTCTACTCTGTTACAGAGCTTTGTGTCATCAGCGAACAGTGAAATTCTGCCTTCTAGGTCCTGCGCAATGTCACTGATGAAGATATTTTATAGGACCGGTCCCAGCACTGATCCCTGTGGTACCACACTGGTCACTCTTCCCTCTGTGGAGTGACAGCCATTTACCACCACCCTCTGTGTCCTGCCGACCAGCCAGTTACCTGCCCACCACACTACTGTCCTGCCCACACCCATATTCCCCAGTTTGTGCAATAGTCTTCTATGTGGCACAGTGTCAGAGGTCTTGCTGAAGTCCAGATAGGCCATGTCCACTGCCCTCCCCTGATCCACCTCCCTAGTCACCCAGTCAAAAAATTCAGTGAGGTTGGTCTGACATGACCTCCCCCTGGTGAAACCATGCTGCCTTGGGTCCTGAGTCCATTGACAGCCAGATGTTCCACCAGTCTCTCCTTCAGTAGTGCTTCATGATCTTCCCCACTACCGGGTGAGGCTGACTGGTCCGTAGTTCCCGCCTCTTTGTTCCACTTTTGTATAAGGGGACTACATCTGCTATCCTCCAGTCTTTGGGTACCTTCCCTGTTTCCAGTGATCGGCTAAACAGGATAGCCAGAGTTCAGCCACCACCTCTTAGTTCTTTAAGGACCCTGGGGTGCACCCATCTGGCCCCATTGCTTTATCAACTGTTATTACTTCCAGTTCCTTCAGGACCCTTTCGTGTAAAGGACTTGTGTCCATTTCTGCACCATTCTCACCCCTTGTACTCCATTCAGACCCATTACCCTCCTCTCTTCCTCAGTAAAGACTGAGCAAAATACATGTTCAATATGTCAGCTTTACTGTTGTCATCCTCCACACAGCCCCCATCCTCCCCCTTCAGTCTCACTATCCCTCCCTTTGCCTTTCTTTTTTCACTTATGTACCTGTAAAAGGTTTTGTCCCCTCTACCCACTGATTTTGCAATGTGTTCTGTCTGAGCTTTGGCTTCCCTTACTGACCTCCCTGCCTCCCTTTGCTTCTCCTGGTACTTCTCCTATCCCCTTCTGCCTGTGTCTTTGTATTGCCTAGAATGCAATCTTTTGGCTTTCACTTTCTTTGCTACCTCTTTAGAAAACCATAATGGTCTCCTCTTCCTTTTCCTCTTGCTAACCTGCTTAATACATAATTCTGTTGCTCTTGTAATCCCCATTTTAAATACTGCCCACTGTTCCTCAACCCCTGATTCCTGCCCCATTCTCCTTAATGCCTCTTTCAAGTATCTCCCCATTTTCCCCAAAGTCTGCCCCCCTAAAATCCAGGATACGTGTTTCTTCTAACAGTAACGTCTGTCCCCTGCCCTGGTCTGGAGGCCTGTACACAACCCCAGTTCGTTATGGCTGTCCCATTTATTGTTTCCAGGGTGACCCACAGTTCTTCTGGCTCCTTATGTGTATTCTGAATTTCTGTAGCTTTGATATTTTCATTGACATAAAGGGCCACTCCACCACCACCCCCCCACCACCTTTTTGCACATCTGTATCTTCTGAACAGTACATAGCCAGGTACTGAAGTCTCCCAAGTGTGGTTACTGGTAAATCATGTCTCGCTAATGGCTACTATGTTCAGTATAGCCTCTGTCATTATTGCCTGCAGGTTTGGGATCTTGTTTCCTAGACTGCGACCATTTGTGTACATGATTTTCCATTAGCCAGATTTCTGTGTGCTATTCATTAGGCGAGGCCTGCTATTTCCCCTGTGCGTCGTATGAGGAGCTGGACCTTTTTCTTTACTTGGTGATGCAAATGAACTACAAACATGCTAAACTCCTGTTTGACCACTAGCTGGGGGGGGGAGGGGTGTTCTTCCCTTTGGACGTATAGGGTGCTGCACCCCTCTCCCCCATTTGCTAGTTTAAATATTCTGCAAAGACCTCAAACTTCTGCCCCAATGCACTGACTTCCTCCTTAGTCAGATGCAGTCCATCAGATTTAAAGAACTTTTGCTCCCAAAACTGTTGCCAGTTCCCTACAAATTTGTGTCCTTTTTCCTGGCACCAGCCCTTGAGCCATATGTTTAGTTCCCCTAGTTCCCCTTCTCTGACCTTCCATCCATCTGTCCCCCTCTCCCAGACTGGCAGGATCACAGAGAAGGAGATGCCTGACTAAATGGATGCTAGTTTGTCACCCAGCCTGGTCAGGTGTTCCTTGGTCTCCACAACTGACCAGCTGGCGAGATTGTTGGTCCCTATGTTTACCAGGATATCAATGTTTTCTCCTGCTTCCTGAACAATTTTAACAATGCGGTCAGTGTCTCTCCATACTGATATACGTGGGAGACTCTGACCACTACCCGTGACTGGAGATACGTATCGACTCCCGGAATCGTGGAGTCTCCTGTGACAAGTTGTTTGGATGTCCTTTTTTTGTTTTGGTTCCTGTTTTAGGTGAGTTTTGTTCTAGCTCCTGTGGTGCAGTGTCCTGCTCTGCAGTGTCCTCTGTTCCTTTGTTTGATTTCGGAGATAGAGGCAGATACCTGTTTGTAGTTTTTATATGGTTTGTGGAGGTGATATATTGGAGAGCACAGTGATGGGGCACCCGATTTGCCCCTCCTAACCACCTAACAACCTCCTGGACCAACTACCCTCTGCAGTTGAGGTGCTTCTTTTGGACATTGGGGAAATGGTAGGAGGTTCTTATAATATATTTCCTCTTGAATATGTAATTTGAGGCACCCAATCTCTGCCCATGCTGCTTTGAGCTACGCTCTTAGATCTCCAATGGCCCAGCATGTAGGACAGTGTCCTAAATCCTGTAAAACTGCCCTTATTATGGCTGAGGATAAATCAAAGGCTTCCGACGAGGGGACATTCTAAAGTACTAATACCAAAAGCGGAGGTGCTGAGGAACCCTCCAGATCCCAGCCAAAAAATAAAGCTACCAAAGATGAAGTTCCTCACAAATTGAATGAGTGATGAAAAAAGGAAGCTTGATCAAGCCTCTGAAGTGGCTAAAAAGACTGTCAAGACAGATATACTCCCGTTGCTCCAGGGAAAGCCAGTAATGAGACAACAGGCAGCTTAAAGCATACAGAAAAAACAAAACATAAACGTGCAGGTTCTTCAGTCAGTGCAAGATATGGAAAAAGCATGGCAACTGTTTCAGACCCTTCAAAAGATGGGCCCTCGATTTACTGGGGCTGGCAAGCACTCTTCCACAGTTCTCTCTTCTGTAGACTGTGAGAGCGACGCACATGATCAGTTTTATGATGCCCTTGACATGGATTTTGAGGGCCTTGAGCCCCAGGAGTCCCCAAACCCTCATCTTGGGGATCCCCTGGGTGACCACGAGGATCCTTCCTCTGTTTACATTTATACAAAAATATGCTGGACACCCTGGACCGCCCTACACAGGAGCCCAACCAGAATGTTGCTGAAGATTATAGAGAGATGAAGGGTCTTTCATCCTCAGACACCCTGGTTGTCCCTATCTATAATGCATTTAGAAAAATACCATGAAGGTGCTTCAACACCCCACTTCAGTATCAAGGGTTGATAAGCAGCTTGAGAGAAAATATAAATTGTCTTAACAAATGCGGCCTATCCTGTAGGTAGGGAAATGGGCAGACTAGATGGGCCAAGCGGTCCTTATCTGCCGTCAGAGTCTGTTTCTATGTTTCTAAATGGTAGAGCGTTCCTGTCTGCACACCTTAGCCACACGAGTATAGTGCAGCAGACAGCTTGTGAGAAAGCTGGAGTCTCCTTGTCCCCCTCTCCCCTGACAAGGATTTCAAGAAAATTGACTTCATAGCAAGGAAAATATGCCACAGCTTCCCTGCTTCTCAGACTTTCTTCTTACATGGCATTCACAGCCAAATATCAGAAAGCCCTTTGGAAATCTGTTCAGGCTGTCGCCTGCAACAGATCAGATTCTATGGTGCAGGAGCTGGTGCATATGTTGAACTGCCCTGGAAGTTACTATGTACCAATTTCACATGGCAGACAGTGATGCAGACTCTAGGGCGATGGCTCATGCCATCTCTTTGAGATGCTTCGCCTGGCTTAGAACAACCAGTCTGACAACAGACACTCAGAACAAGACCATGGATTTTCCCTGTAATCAAAAAATGTTTGATTACAGAACCACGGACTACATGAAAAAAATCAATGCGTACAAGGCCTCCTGGCAGAGCCACTCATCCAAGCCTAAGCCCGCCACTCCTCAGAGATCCCGTCCCAGGGGACGGTAGGGGCAGAAGTTTTTTGTTCCAATGCCTTAAATCCCTATCCCCAATCAGACTTCAGCCAGTACAGGGTTTTTTCAGAGGTAGGGGCAGAAGGGGCCAAAGAGCCATCTCTACCCAGCCATGTGCCTCTCAGTCTAAGTCCTGATGTGAGTGTCCAGGTAGCCTCCCAGTTTCCAGTTGGAGGGAGACTCTCCCACTATCTTCAGCACTGGTCCCTCATCACGTTGGACAAGTGGGTGCTGGAGATAGTGGAGAAGGGTCTGTCCATTACAGTTCAGGCAGCTGCCAGGCCTCGAGCATACCCAGGTGTCAAGATCCCTGTCCCCAACACAGATACTGCTGTTGGAAATGGAGGTACAAAACCTTCTGGCTTGACAAGCAGTGGAGAGGGTCCCACACACATGAGAAGGGCAAGGGCCTCTACTCCCAAGTATTTTCTGACACAAAAGAAGACTGGGGAGTGGCGACCTATCTTAGCTCTGATATTTAAACAAACATCTGGGGGAAAAAAATTCAGAATGGTCACTGTCACTGGTCATACAGTCCTTGCACCAGGGAGATTGGCTAGCCTCCCTAGACTTAAAGGACGCCTATTTCCACATACCCATAACGAGATTTCACAGGAAGTTTCTCGGGTTCAAACTTCTTTCGGGTCACTATCAGTTCACTGCAGTGCCCTTCAGTCTGTCCTAGGCCCCGAGCGTCTTTACCAAGTGTCTCGCAGTGGTAGCAGCACATCTCGGGAGACTGAGTGTTGCTCTCTACCCCTATCTGGATGACTGGCTCATAGTAGCAAAGTCTCCTTGCCAGGTCCAGGAATCTTGCCCTCACAGAACGCACTCTGGAGTCTCTGGGTTTCCTGGTAAGTCTAAAGAAATCTCACCCGGAACCTACCCAGCTTCTCAGCTTCATAGGGGCCCAGGTGAACACCCCGAAGGGTTATGCTTTCCTCCCGCTGGAAAGAATTCAGTTTCCTTTCAGTGGCAGATTATTTTGCCCAGGGATAGCCAAGACCAGCCAGACATTTCCTCAAACTTCGGGGACATATGGCCTCTGACTGCAGAAGTCCTCAGGTACAGGATGAGACTCCTGCAAGCCTACCTCAGAGTTCGCTGGTCTCGGAGAAGCAAAAGATTTTCAAAGTTGTTACCTGTGTCTGAGCAATTCTTCCAAAAGTTGCTGTGGTTGAAGAACCCTGCAGATTTGCAGGCTGGGGTTCCCTTTCAAGCTCCTCTTCCCACGAAGGTGATCACCACAGATGCCTCCCTTTTGGGATGGGGATCTCATTTGGGCAGTGCCTCAATAAGCTGCAACTGGACTCCCGAAGAGTCAGTCGCGCTCAAATCTTTTGGAACTGTGAGCAGTCTTACTAGCTCTCGAAGTTTTCGCCCCCAGCATAGAAGGGCAGGCAGTTCAAATTCAAACGGATAACACTACTGCATATGTTCTTCCAGATGGGTCTTGCTCCACCAGGAGTCTGTACCCTCCTAAAACCTAAAAACAGCCGTAACACCAGGGGATCAGAGCCACAGCTGTTTCAAATTCCCTGCTGCCGCACAACACAAGGCCAAAGATCTTTTGCCTACAGGGCCCCCACCTGGCTAAATGGTCTTGCTAGTGACACTACCTCTACTACCTCGCTTGGTGCTTTCAAATCCAGGCTCCGTAACACCCTCATTGCCTCCAGCACCTGTGACTGCCTCGGCTAACAGTACTCTCTCCACCCATGCCTACTGTGCGGGGCCTCTGCCTCCTTTCACACTATGCCCTCCCTGGGCCCCCTTCTTATGCACTTTTCCCTGACAACACCGCTGCTGCTTCCCCATCCCTCCCCTCACCTCTATCTCCTCCCTCGCTTTCCCCGATCTCCTGCTACCCCCTTCCCCCACCTTCTTCCAACTACTAGTTGCCTTCTCAGCATAGTGTTGATTGTGTATGGTCTCTGAACTAAACTCAGTGTTTACTCTTGCAATTTATGTTGACTACTGTTAACTTGTGACATGGAACCTTTGTAAAAGAGCCTTGGCTTAAATGTACTTGTAATCCTAGACCTAAATATATAAAAACATAAATGAGCAGGGTGGTACCAGATCAGGAATACTCTATTTGGAAGCTCTGGACTCTAGCATTCTTCCTGGGAGTCAGCCTCTCTGCTATTCACCTCCCAGGAAAACTCAATAATCTGGTGGATGCTCTACGCCGCATCAGTCAAGGCCAGAGTGAATGGACACCGAACAAGCAATCTATACTGTTGCAGGCCCCCGTTCTGGGAACACTTCCTCTGGATGCCTTGATCCTGGACTGGTCAGGGAGGTTCCTACATGCATTTCCTCCCTTTTCCCCCTGATATTCAGTGCTGAAACTCGGACTGCAGCCTGCATAGATGATCCTAGTGGCTCCGGACTGGCCCAGGCAAGCCTGGTACCCTCTCCTTCTCCTGCAACAGGCCCATTCGCCTGCCTCCAACTCACTCCCTGCTGACCCTTCCTAAGATAGGAGTGCAGTACCCAGACAGACACACTCTTGATCTCAAGGCCCAGCTCTTGAGGAGTTTCCATCCTCACAGTATTCTGAACAGGTCCTTAAGATACTGAGAATAGCTAAATGACTGAACATTAAGGAGACTTATGCAGCCAAATGGAAAAGGTTTTCCCTCTGGTGCAAGAGCGAGAAGGTCTAACCCCTTCAGCTTGACCCTCAGCTGCTAGACTTCCTGGTTCACCTACAGGTGTCAGGCTTGAAACCATCTTCACTCAGGCTACACCTGGTGGCAATTTCTGCCTACCTTTCGGTGGGAAAGAAATCATTTTTTTTCCCCCACAACATTTTAAGTTTTTCAAAGGCCTCTTGCACCTCCAGCCTCCAACCAGGGAGTCTGTTTCTCCTTGGAACCTGAACCTTTGCATTGATGGGCTCATGAATCCACCCTTCGAGCCTATGTCCACGGCCCACATAAAGTTTGTAACTTGGAAGACCGTCGTCCTGGTAGCCATTACATCTGTCAGGAGGATTTCAGAGTTACAGGCCCTGTGCACTGAGCGGAATTTCGTCATCCCTCACAACAAAGTTTAGCTCAGGACAAATAGGAAATTTCTGCCAAAGGTGGTTTCAGAGTTTCACTTGAACCAGTCCATTACTCTGCCTGTCATCTTTACTGAGCCATCCACTCCTGGTGAGCAAAAGCTCCACAGCTTGGATGTCAAGAGCCATCTTTCACTACTTTGAGCATACTAGACTGTCCAGAGGCTCTTCCACTCAGTTGTTCCTCACCTACGGGGATGTAGGCAGAGGAAGACCAGTTACCAAGAGAATGGTTTCTCGTTGGTTGGTCTCTTCAAACAACATGAAGTCTTGCTATATTATGACAATTGCAGTTTGTCCCACCATTAGAACTGCTCCGGAGGTGAAAGAGTTAACTCCCATTCTAAGAATGGAACTTAGAGCACGAGCTCGGTTAGAGAAGCTCTGTCTGGGCTATTTCACACCCAAACTGTCAGATTCTTTACTCCGCCTCACTGAACAGTCGCTCCGGAGATTTCTCCTACTGCTCGGTTCATTTCTCGGTTTAAACAGTGTTTTCTCTGTTCAAATCAACGAGAATATTATTATTTAACATAAAACCGATCGGTTCAAGCTCTGTCTGTAGTATAGTAAGTAATTTCAGTTTAATTTCTGTGTGGAACTTGTAAATGTTATCGTTCGGTTTTGAACCGATCAGCTACTATAAAACTTGAAGTTACAAAATTAGAGGTTTTAAGTGCGGTTCCGGTTCTTATCGGTTCTAAAAAAAAAAAAGAATTCATTACGGTTTTTCCAAGACCGTGACACGGTTAGGAACCGATAAGGGTGTTCTTGCCTGGCACTGCCGTTAAAGGGCAAGTTTTTGGTTAGGCTGGCATTATGTCTGAGAAAACCAAAGAAAAACCGGGCCCACTGGGTTTCAACACTGTGATGCTTGTGGGGAAGTCTTTGCCAAGGCTGACCCACACACCACATGTGTATATTGTCTGGGGTTTGACCACCTCAATTCAGACTGCCAGATTTGTAAAAATTTCCCTGCAGCCACCCTGGATAAGAGAGTTGGCAGGCTCAGGGGCGAGGGCCAAAAAGTCCACTGACCGGATGGCCAGCCCGGTTCGGTGCCAACCGAAAAGAGGAGGGAGTGCCTCTGACCAGGGCCAGACTTCCTCGGCAACGCAAAGTTGGCTCGGATGAGCCGTCTCCCAGTAAAGAAAACAAGAAAATCAGCAGGTGTGGAGCCCAAAATTCCTTTTCCAACTGCTGCAGAGATAACAAAGCTATTCAGATTGTCCAGTCACTTTCTCCGGTTCCGTCGAACCGCCACTGTCTAGTAAAAGTCGGTTTGGTCGGTTCCACGGTTCAGGAATATGATGTTGAGTTTTATGAACCAGAGGAGGGGGAGGATGATTATGAACAGTATGAATGTGACTTGGAGGGGCTGGGTGTGCCCATTGAACCGGACATCTCCCCAGACAGACCTGTAGAATCTCCCCCTATGCTTTGAGTCCCCCTCTCACTTTGTTTTACAAAAAAGTTGCTGAAACCCTCCAGCTCCCATTGGAGGAAGCTGTGGATGAGCAAGAGGAACCTGATTTTGTAGAAATGATGGATATACCAGAGTCTAGAAGATTGTCTATTCCTTTGCATAAATCATTTAGGAAACAAACAATAAAAATTTTAAAAACTCCTAATTCTGTGCCTCCTGTGGATAAAAAGATGGACAGGAGGTACATACTGTCAGGTCCTGACACAGAATTCCTTTCACAGCAATGCAGTCATGTTGGGTGGTTCAGGCTGCAGCCTGTGATAAAGCTAATATTCCCCTGGCTTCACATCCTCCTGACAAGGATTCCAGGAAGATTGATGCCATGGCTAAAAAACAATACATGGCAGCGTCCTTGGGACTCAGGCACGCAAATTACATGGCTTATGTAGCAAGGTATCAAAAATCTAGATGGGACACTGTCATGGCTTTGGCCAAACAGGCCTCTGGCCAGCTTGCTAATGAGCTGGAACAGGTGGCTGCTAATGGCATTGAGGCATCAAGGTGCGGTTTCATGCTGCTGTGGATTTTAATGATGTATCCTCTAGAGTCATGGCTACGTCTGTAGCTTTTCGTGGAATTAGCCTAGGCTCAGGTGTACTAGCTTGTCACAGGATACCCAGACTAAGGCTATGGATTTTCCTGTGGTGGGAAATTCTCTGTTTGGGGAGCAGACAGAGAATTATATAAAGAAAATGGATGAATATAGGACTACCTATAATAGTGCCCAAGCCAAGGAGCGGCAAGCCACTCCTCAGAGGCAGACCCCCAGGGGTAGGGGTAGGCCTTTTCACAGGCCTTTTTACCAAACCCAGGCCTCCTCTGCTTATGCTCAGAGGGGCTGCAGAGGCAGACGGGGTGTGGGCAGGCCTGCTGCCACCTCTCAGCCTAAAGCACCTGCCAAACAGACACCCTGATGGGGTGCCCAGGGCCGATTCTCCTTTACTCGTAGGGGGCAGGTTGGCTTACTTCATTCAGAACTGGGTGTTTCTAACTTCAGATAAGTGGGTCCTGGAAGTAGTAAGCCAGGGTCTGGTTCTCAGCTTCAAAAAGTTCCCAAAGATGAGAATCAGATCTTTCCCACCTGCAAACTCTTTAGAGACCTTTACTCTAGAAACAGAAGTCTCAACCCTCCTGGCTCTCAGAGCTGTAGAAAGGTTTCTCCCCTACACCAGGGCAAGGGTCTGTACTCCAGATATTCCTTACCCCAAAAAGACAGGAGAATGGCAGCCCATTTTAGACCTCAGATATCTGAACAAACACCTTTTGAAACCAAAGTTCAGAATGGTAACTCTGGCAATGATTTTACCCTCTCTAAGGCCAGGGGACTGGCTAGCCTCCCTGGACCTCAAGGATGCCTATTTTCACGTCCTAATCAGAAGCTCCCACCGAAGTACCTCAGATTCAGACTGCCCTCAGGTCACTACCAGTTCAGAGCAATGCCCTTCGACCTCACCTCTGCCCCAAGGGTATTCACAAAATGTCTGGCAGTAGCAGTTGCTCATTTAAGGAGGCAAAGGTTGTTGTCTTTCCCTATCTGGATGACTGGCTCATTGTAGGCCAGTCCCCAGAACAGGTAAAATCTCACCTGCAAGTTACCCAGCAGCTGCTCACCTCCCTGGGCTTCTTGCTAAATCTTCCAGAGTCAGTTCTGGAACCAGTTCAGGTGCTTACCTTCATAGGTGCAGAACTGGACACAAAGCAGGCCAGAACCTTCCTACCCTTAGGGAGGGTAAGGAACTTGGTGGCTCTGGCCTCCTCTTTCACTCTGCAGGTCTCTCGACCAGCAAGACACTTTTTGCAGCTCCTGGGGCACATGGCTGCGTCCAGAGCTGTAGTGCAAGGAGCAAGATTTCAGATGAGGGACATTCAGTTTCACTTGAGAGCCTTTTGGTCTCAGAAAAGAGACCCCCTTTCCAAGTTGGTCCCAGTGACCCGAACCCTGATCCAGGCCCTCCAGTGGTGGCAGGATCAGAGCAGTTTAAGACTGGGGGTCACCTTCATTCCTCTGTCTCACTCCTTGACCCTCACTACAGATGCTTCCCTCCTGGGGTGGGGAGCCCACATGGGCGACCTCTCCACTCAGGGAATGTGGTTCCCCCCAGGAATCTCTGCTCCACATCAATTTGCTGGAACTCAGAGCTGTTTTTTTAGCACTTCAAGTGTTTTCTGCGTCTGTTCGGAACAAAGTGGTACAAGTCAGAACAGAACACCACAACAATGTGGTACATCAACAAGCAGGGGGCACTCGGTCTTGACCTTGTGCACCGAGGCAATGAAGTTGTGGTCTCTGGCCTATTCCCTGAACACTTCCCTCATAGCAGTTCATCTTCCAGGAAAGGACAATGTCCTAGCAGATGCTCTCAGCAGGATTTCCCAGGGCCATCACGAATGGTCTCTGGATCCTCAAGTACTGGGGATAGTTTTTGCCAGATGGGGCACCCCTCAGATAGATCTTTTTGCAGCCCCAGACAATCACCAACTTCCACTTTTCTGTTGCAGGCCCCCAGTGTTGGGCTCAGTCCCCCTGGATGCCTTTCTCCTAGATTGGGAAGGGAAGTTTCTTTATGCCTTTCCCCCCTTCCCTCTCCTATTCAAGGTGCTAGTCAAAATCAGATCCCAGCCTTGCAGGGTGATTCTGATTGCCCCAGATTGGGCCAGGCAGCCCTGGTACCCTCCTTCTGTCCCTAACAGTCCATCTTCTCTGTCTCCCCAGGAATCACAACCTGTTAACCTGTGCCCAGGGAGAGTTTGGTATCGAACCTCAATCCCTCAACCTCAAGGCCTGGCTCTTGAGGAGTTAGAATTGCTGACCTACACCTTTCTCAGGGTGTTCTTGAAATCCTAAAGGCTTCTAGGAAGCCTTCCACTAGGGCTACTTATAATTCTAAGTGGAAAAGGTTTTCCATTTGGTGTGCTGAGAAACATATTTCCTGGAATCTGCTGATTTGCCCATTGTTTTGGACTATATGGTCCATCTTAATTCTTTGGGCCTGAGACCAGCTGCCCTGAAAGTACATTTGGCAGCTGTCTCTGCTTTTGTTTCAGCAGGAAAGCCCTCCTCTCTTTCCGCTCACCCTGTATTTTCCAAGTTTTTTAGGGATTACTTCATACTAATCCACCTTTTAGGGATCCGGCCCTGCCTGGGACTTAATGTTTGCATTGCCCAGTTAATGCAACTCTCCTTGAACCTCTGTCTTCTGCAGAGCTTAAGTATAACGTGGAAAACTGTTTTCCTAGTGGCTATCACTTCTGCCAGGCGCATAAGTGAGTTGCAAGCCTTGTCAGTAGAAACTGACTTTATTTCTTTCCACAGGGATAAGGTAGTCCTCAGGACTAACAGGAAGTTTTTGCCTAAGGTGGTTTCAGATTTCCATCTTAACCAATCTATCTCCCTTCCAGTGATTTTCACTGAACATTCTTCCTCTGGTGAGAGGAGATTGCACAGTTTAGATGTTAAGAGGGCCCTAAGTTACTATATAGAACGTACCAAGGGTCACAGGTTCGAATCCCTCCAACTTTTCTCACGTCACGGTGAGGTCGGAAAAGGAGACCTGCCACTAAGATCAGTTGCCAGGTGGATTGTCTCTTGTATCCAATTTGTTATCAGAAACTGGGAGAGTTCCCCCTCTGGCCTGAGGGCTCATTCTACCAGAGGTACAGCGCGTCTCTAGCTGCTGCCAGAGACATCCCTATCTTAGAGATATGTCAGCTGCCTACCTGAAAACGGTACACACTTTCACCAAGCATTACTCCCTGGACGTCCAGGCCAGGAGAGATGCTCGGTTTGTCACAGCTGTGCTTCAGAGCCTATTCCCTAAGTAGGTTCTGTCTCTCCTCCATGGAGGTACTGCTGTGTAGTCTGCAATTGTCAAAATATAGCAAGACTTCATGTTGTTTGAAGAAAAAATTACTCACCTTAGTAATGTTGTTTCTTCTAATGGAGTCTTGCTATATTATGACCTCCCCCCCAGCCTGCCCCTCTCAGAACTTCTACTTGGGTATGGGGTGGGCAGCCTAGTGTGGGCACTAGTTATGCCCATTATATGTTATCCACCCCTTCTTGGGGTTTTTTGGGGTGTGGTGTTTTTATTTTATATTATATTACTTCTGGTCCCCTGACTTGAGTCTTTGTGTTGGGACCAGCAATAGGTGTTAATATTTAGGTAGCCAGTTGGCTAGTGTAGGTTACAGCTTCCACACAGACCTTAGTGAGTTTTTGCTAAGAAAGATCTGACAGTTTGGGTTTGAAATAACCCAGTCAGAGCTTCTCTAACCGAGCTCGTGCTCCAAGTTCCATTCTTAGAATGGGAGTTAACTCTTTCACCTCCGGAGCAGTTCTAATGGTGGGACAAACTGCAATTGTCATAATATAGCAAGACTCCATTAGAAGAAACAACATTACTAAGGTGAGTAATTTTTTCTTGTATTAGATTCTGCTGAGAGAGCCTGTCAACAGCCTCCAGTGGGGCTCAGGGCCGACTCCGCATGGGGCACTGCAGCCTCGCTTGCAGCAGCAAGGGACATTCCCCTACTGGATGTCTGCAAAGAAGCTACCTGGAAATCTGTGCACACCTTTATGAAACACTACAGTTTGGATGTGCAGACCAGATCTGATGCCAGATTTGGCAGGGCAATTCTGCAGAGCCTCTTTCCTAAGTAGGTTCTCTGCCCACCCCCCTCTTGGTACTGCTCAGTAGTATGCAAAAAAGTTACTGATGCTAAAGGACTCCTGGGATAAGAATAAAATTAATCACCACAGTAATCATCTTTCTTCCAAGGGGTCCTTTAGCATCCGTAAGCTCCCTGGTTCACCTGTCGGAGAAGGGTTCTTTATGTCACCTTTTACCAAATTTGGAGTTTATTGATGAGTTTTTAGCTCGTGTTGTTTCTATTTCCACTTTTGTGAACATTTGCATGTTTTTTTGAATCCTGCTGATTTCTTTTTCAGGGCATTTGCCCTCGTTTTTCCTTGGAAAAGATTCTGAAGCCTTCAACAGCTCTCTGCTCACACCCCCTCTTGTCTTTTGATTGGCTTGGCCCTAAGCTCATTTGAATATCTCTTAAAGGCACACCTCCGGGGCAGCTACACTTAGCCAGCTAAATGCAAAAAGTTAATGATGCTAAAGGACCCCTTGGAAAAAGATTACTGTGGTGTGTAATTTTTTTCTTGTATATCACTTTAATAACACAATAAGTACATTAACATTCTAATGGTAAAGCTGCTCATTGGAAAAGGTGCAGTTGGTCTAAAGAGACCTGCGGAAGGAGGCACTTTGCAATTGTCATACATTTGCCAGTTATTTCAGAGGAGAGAATCTTTATTAAAAAGTACACTGAGTCTCTCCTCTTTTTTAAACTGACAGAGGTATAAGACAAATGGCAGTGCCTCCTCATGCATGTCTCAGTTTAGACCAACTGCGCCTTTTCCGATGAGCAGTTTTACTTCTGCATAGGTGGATTATGTAAATTCTTCTCTTGCTTTTCTTTCCTCCTTTTGATTTGCTTCAACTGTTGCTGTTTTTGTTACTCTGAGTTTACAGCTCTAGAAAATATTTTAAGACTAAAATAAGTTTACTCAAAGGACAGGAAGGTATGGTGGTTCATAGCACCAGTCTTTTAAGACTGTTCTGCTGCAGCTTAAGACCATGTAAGACTTCTCCCACCTGCCTGCCCATTCGTTACCTCACTACATTGGCGTGAAAGTGATACTGTATTTTGCAACTAGACCACTGCAGCTGAAAGCCCTCTCCCATCTCCAACTGATGTTCTGAGAAGGGTTACTTTTATGTTGCTGAAACGCTTTCCCTTCGCTCACTGTCAAGACACTACTCCATCTCCAGGACGACTCGTGCACTCCTCAATTCATCTGCAGAGCTGCCCTGAAAGTGCTGAAGTTAGCACCACTGATCCCCTTTTGAGAGCACCAGGTGCCTCTATGGAATTTGCAGGTGCTAATTGGCACCCAGCTTCCCCTTATTTCGAGCCCTGTATGGGCACCAGTGACTGAGCACAAGCAATGAAATGTGGCAGTTCATGTTAGGCTACAGCTGCCATCACAAACGCTAGTTTTTTCCCGTTTTTTTTTTTTACGTCCAACTGTCATGTGTTAGAATGTTAATGGAAAAAAACTAGCAATCAGTGTTTGTAGGAAGGTGGCATGTGACAGCATTCTAACTTGTCTCGCCGTGACGAACGATGGTACAACAGGTACATGATGTTACGATGGTACAAGAAGCATGTGTTTTGATTTGAATTCAGACCATAATAACCCTCTGCCATACACTATAGTCTTGTGACGTATGGTTTTCGATAACTGTCCTGTATATTGCTGGAAAAACTACTGCATGGTTACAGGGGACACTGTCAACCCCCTTGGACCTCAGATTGTTCCTAGTTTAAACACATTTTGACTGCTTACATTCTATAGATTGCTGATGTAGCAGGTGGTTTGATTTAGATTCCTTTTTTCCTTTCTGAAAATGAGACTACCTACCATACTGGTGTTACCATGCACACATGTTCATTTACATTTGGTGATGAACTTCCATCGCATCGTTCTTGGACGTGGGTGGGAACACCTCCGCACAGTCCAGCCACTCATGACGCAGTGGGAGGAGAGGAGACTGTTGCATCATGCGTGACTGCACAGTTTTTTTTTTTTTTTTTGGGGGTAAGGTTGAAGAATTGTACAATAAAAGTTGATCAGGTATTTGAAACAAAACAAGATTGGGCTTAATTGCGCTATTCACATGCATTTCAGTTCTAAGTAGTAAGAAAGCAGCAACGTCAGTGAATTTTAGAGAAGTAAAGTAATCACAATGTGGGTTTTCAATTAGATTTACTGTAATGCAAAAAGGTTGTGTCCCTTTAACGAATACTGTTTCTGTAAATACAGGCCATAATATAAATTGTAAGCTAAAATGATCTTAAACTGTTTTTTCCCCCTTCAGTGTTCCCTGAAGATGTCAGGAGCTATTTAAACTTCTCCGTAAAGATGTAAATTTGTTCATATATGGCAGAATTGTGATTCATGAGCTTTTAGCTTTTCCCCCTATGGTTTTGGAATTGTTACTTCACTTGAGAAAAGCAGCTACTTAGCAATTCCATGTGGCGGTATGCTAATAAAAATGTTGCTAACTCCTGATGTCTGCACACTTTAAGCATTTGGGCATCATGTGGGCTTCAGTGATGAAGCGGAAATATTTTTCAGAGAAAGCAGCTTGTAATGTAACACAGGCCACAGTCTAGACATCTATTAATACCCTTAATAAAATGGGTCAGGAGGCTTCTGTGTCCTGATTGGCTGAGAGGTACCTCTGGACACGTCCTTATCTGGGAATATTGTGCCAGCCAGCAGCTCTTTAGCCAGTCAGCACAGAGAACACTGATCACTGTGCCAACTTCTGTCTTCTAGTGGCAGGGATGGAAACCCCTTCCCCGACATTGTGAAAAACAACCCAAGTGCCCTGTATTACCCTGCCCAGTACAGTAAACCGCTGTATAACTACATTTCTGACCTGTGCTGCCATCCAGCTCAGAAAGCTACAGAGAAAATTAGAATCACAAAAAACCTCACTGTTCACCGTGTCATGTTAGCTGCTGAGCTTTCGAATGAAAGCAGACACTCGTGCGTCCACCTGTCAAACGCCAGATAAAAAAACTGGAGAACAATGCTCTGAATCTGTTGTCCTGGCAACAGTTATTTGAAACAGCGAACAGCCGATGGAAATGAAACTGTAGTTTCTTACACTAGGCCGTCACGAGCTGCTCTACTATAAGCGGCTCCTAGAGGACACGCCACTTCAAAAAAAAAAGCTGACAGCAAGCACACAGTCGCATAGGATGCTGTCTGTCAATCTTTCATGAAGTACAAAATGCACGATCAGTTAAAAACAAAAAGTTAAAATAGCCAGGGGGTGGGCGCTCCACTATTATCGCAAACGTTTCCCAGTCAGCTTGGCCACTTTGTTGCTCCCTGGCAAAGCTAACCTTAACGCTACACAAAAATAAATGGACACACAAACCTGTGGGGGTGGGTGAGTGTGATGAGTACACAACCTGAGGAATGTATAGGAAGCCCTCTACTGACTATGAAACACATGTGAAAGTACTTTAATAGGACTGTTTTTGTACTATTTCAGGTGTTAATATCATTTTATTCCTTTGACTTTATTCGTTTTTTTTGCTTGGAAGGAGCACATTTTATGAGCAGAGAGGTGTTGTTTATTGGCTAAGAGCACTTCCCAGGTGCTAAAGGCACTTGGCCCAATCGCATCATGCCTCATTATGTGCTTGGGGCATGCTCTTAGCCATAAACCACACCTAGTCATGTCTTATTTGTTACTTAAACACTTTAACCTCATAATGTTCAGATAACCAATAATGTCCATTTCTGTACCATTTTTTAACCATGCGCATGACTAATAGAATCCGGGACTTCAAAGCTTGTCTGAAGCTACTGTTGCGTTTACCTGACCTCCCATTGTCACAGTTGAACTAACCATGACAGGGTATGGGTTATGCTGGGTTTACCCTCGCCTGGCGAGGTTCGACTACACCTCGCCAAGTGTGGGTAAATCCCAGCATAATCCACACCCTGGAGTGGTTTATTAAGATTATACAGTGTCCCCCCCCCATGACAAAAACTGAGACTAAACCAACCCGAGGGACAAACATACTTGGCTCAATATTAACAGATATGAATGAAGAAATACAGGGACTCAAATTACTACTACCATTAGGGGATAATGGCCACCAAATTATAGAAATGTCATATACAGCATATTGTAAAATGGCAAAACCATAAAGAATTGTCATAAAGCAAATTTATTAAAAAAAAAAAAAAAAAAAAATTCTTCACGTGGAACTGGAAAAAAAGAACTTATGAACCAGGACTTGGTAACCGTCTGGGAGAACATACAAAATTAAACTATTGCTCGGACAAATGGGTACCTATAATCTGTAAATATAAAAACAATTGGAGATGTCCCCCCCCCCCCGGTGGAATAAGAACATCAAATTAATCAGGAGAAAGAAACAAGTTTAAATAAAATCATTAAATAGCACAGGTTCTAAGCTAAAACACTGACAAACGACTTAAGCTGATCAGAATTTATGAAAGAAACTTGGAAACAAACTTGATCAAGTTTAAAAACAACAAAAATAATTGTATAATTATGTGGAGCACTTACAGGAAATCAAACGGGGGTAGGTCCAGTCATAACTCGAAATGAAATCCTTACAGATTTTAGTCTTTGGTAACCGGTTAAGGCCCACTAGGCACAAGTGCCTGTTTTTCAGGGGCGACCTGGAAGCACTGGGAAGTTAAGTGACTTGCTCAGTCGTACAGTATGCAAGTGGAGGTTGTGAGAATCAATCCAAGGTCTGGCCTGCTGGATGTACCAAGCTCGTTCACAGCCCGTTACTCTAACCTCTAGGCTATACTGCCAGATGAAGCAGACAAAGCCACCAAATTAAACCAATTCTTAAGTGTCTATGAACTGAAAGAAAAAATAGTTCAGCCTATTATAACACCATCAAATGACTACATTCCAATTACTGAGAATGAAATTGCAAAGTTATTAAAGGCCTGAAATACAGCAGTTCAGCAGGCCCTGATGGTATTTATTGCACCTACATTTCTGCAGGAGCTAGAAAATGAATTAGTGGGACCACTAACCTATTTATATTCTAGCCCTAAAAAATGGTGAAACACTACCTGAATGGAGACCAGTGTTCCCACTGAACCTGCGTAACGGGGTACAGGGTACCCACCTCCACATTTTTTAGGGGTACATTTTGAGTTTTGGGGGTACATCATACCCCTTTCAGAAAATCACGAGGTGCATATTGTTTTTAAGGGGTAAGCCACTGGCACAATCACACTCAACATAAGCACTAAGCAGAACCTGTTTCTGGTCCACTCGATCATAACTTAGTCACTCACTGCTTGAACTTGCTTATCTATGTTTAACTCAGTTGGTCTGTCACAAATATTTTAGTGATTTTGTTGCCTTCATGCATTTATTAAAGACTCTGACGAGTCTGCTGATTAATACACACATAAGATGAGGGAGGAAAAGTGACTGTACTAGAGGGTTAAGGTTAGTAGTGATTGTCAAGTCAGTAAGTCCAAGTCACACAACTGAATAAGCAACACTTCTGGCAAGCGACTGGGGTACACGGGTCTGATAGAGTGACGGACACAATCACAAACTGAGTCCGTGACGACTTGACTCTGATGACAGAACTATTTAGCTAAGCATTCTGTTACTCTGCATCATTCTGCATCTGCATGCACAATGCAGCACTCAAAATCCAGCCAGCATTTTCACTGATTGGCCACTTGGCTGGCTATCTGCTTTGTCCCATGGTTGAATTCCCTTTCTTTCCCCTACAGTGCAGTTCACTCGGAAAACAGTGCTGTAACCCTGTGGAACACTCGTAAATCTGTGTCCAACAAGTTAACACATGGCTGCCATGGCAGAATAACTCCAAGGAGTCTACTTGGAGGAAGCCGGGCGCATCGAAGTAAAAGTAACACAGCACAGTCAGCAGCATAGCCATATACAGTACAAAGCATTTCTTTTGTGATCACTGCTGCTCGCTGAGGGTCTGGGAAACATGCTTTCAAACAACATTAAGTCTTGCTGTATTCTGACAATTGCAGTTAGCCCCAGCCTTTAAACTGCCCCGGAGAACAAAGGGTTAACTTTTCTATGCATGGCATAGAATGTTCATCTCGAGCTCTGTTGAAGCCTCTGCCTGTTGTTCGAACTGCAACCATCAGATTCTTTACTCCGCCTCACTGAACAGTCGCTCCAGAGATTTCTCCTGCTGCTCGGTTTCAAGTCGGTTGAAGTGTCGGTTTTTCGGTCAGTTTTCTACCGAAATTGTTTCCGCATAGTCTGTTCAAGTCTCTGTCTGCAGTACCGTCAGTACTAGATGGGTTTTGTTCTGTTTTCTGTGTGGGACTTGTAAAAGTGTGGATCGGTTTGGCTGAGCAGATCATTTTCAGGTAAAATTTGTACTTTACTTTAGTGTGTGGTTACCGGTCCGTGTCAGGTTCTTTAAAAACGGGGTTTTAGTATGTTTTTTTTCCAAGACCCGCGGACATGGTCAGGAACCGATAGGGGAGTCTTGCCTGGCGGTTGCCGAAAAAGGGTAAGTTTGGTTGGCCATGTCTGAGAAACCCAAGAAGAAAAATGGGCCCACTGGGTTTCAACACTGCAGTGTGTGTGGGGAGGTCTTTGCTAAGGCCGATCCCCACACCACCTGTTTATTGTCTGGGGTTTGACCACCTCGATTCAGACTGCCAAATTTGCAAAAATTTTCCCAAATCTACCCTGGAAAAGAGATTAGGTAGACTGAGGGAAAGGGAGGCCGAGAAGTCCGCTGATCCGGATGGCCAGCCCGGTTCGGTTCCGACCGAACCAGAAGGAGTGCCCTCTGACCAGGGCAATACTTCGGGCAAAAGGAGAGCCGATTCCAAGGAATCGGTTCCGACGAAAAGACAAATCGACCGGTTCGGATCCAGAATTTCATACTCAGACCACCGATGAAATAGCCAAAGCGATTCATATTGTGGAATCGCTTCAATCGGTTCTGACTGATCCGGCACCTTTTGGCAGGGGCTCGGGTCAGTCGGTTCCCCCAGTTCAGGATTATACCCTGGAAGTATTTTATGAACCGGAGGTTGAGGAGGAAGGAGAGTTGGAAGATGATTACGGTGATGGTGAAAGTCTGGATGTGCCTATTGACCCGGACATCTCCCCAGACGGACCTTCAGGTGTTTCTCCTCCTAGGCTTTCTGAGTCCCCTTCACGTTTTACAGGAAGGTGGCTTATACCCTCCAACTTCCTGTGGAGGATCAGGAAGAGCCTGACTGTAGAGATGATGGACATCCCAGAGTCCAGGAGACTGTATTTCCCTCCACAAATCTTTTGGGAAACAGACACAAAAAATTCTCAAGTCTCCCAATTCCATACCTCCTGTGGACAGAAGAATGGACAAGAGATGTACTCTTTCAGGCTCAGATACGGAGTTCCTTTATCAGCAGTGCAGCCATGTTGGGGTTGTACAGGCTGCTGCCTGTGATAAGGCAAGCATTCCCTTGGTATCACACCCCCCAGACAAGGACTCCAGGAAGATTGATGCCATGGCAAAGAAGCGGTACATGGCATCATCCTTGGGACTCAGGCAAGCTAATTATATGGCCTATGCAGCCAGGTACCAGAAGTCCATGTGGGACACTGTACTGGCACTGGCTAAACAGGCTTCTTCCCCCCCCCAGCTGGCCAAGGAGCTGGAGGAGGTGGCTGCAGATGGGATTGAGGCATCGAAAGTTCAGTTTCATGCTGCTGTAGACTCCAGTGATGTATCAAGAGTCATGGCTACATCTGTGGCTCTTCGGAGAATGACTTGGCTCATATGTACTAGCCTCTCACAGGATACCCAGGCTAAAGCCATGGATTTTCCTGTAGTGGGTAATTCACTGTTTGGGGAGCAGACAGAGAATTACATGAAGAAAATAGATGAATACAGGACCACTTACAGGAGTGCTCAGGCCAAGGAAAGGCAAGCAGCTCCTCAAAGGCAGCAGTCCAGGGGTAGGCTTTTCCAAAGGCCTTTTTACCAAGCACATGCCTCTTCTTCCTTTTCTCAGAGGGAGTTCTTCAGAGGGAGAGGCAGAAGGGGGATGAGCAGGCCTGCATCCACCCCTCAGCCTAAAGCCCCTGCCAAGCAGACATCCTGATGGGTCTGCCCAGGTCGATTCTCCTATCCCAGTAGGGGGCAGGCTGGCTTACTTTGTCCAGGACTGGATGTCTTACATCAGACAAGTGGGTCCTGGAAGTAGTAAGCCAGGGACTGGTTCTCAGCTTAAAAAAATTTCCCAAGATGAGAGCCAGATCTTTTCCACCTGCAAATCTCTCCAAAACCCTTGCCCTAGAGGCAGAGGTTTCTTCTCTTCTAGCTCTAAGAGCTATAGAGAGTGCCTACCCTACACTGGGGCAAAGGATTGTACTCCAGGTACTTCCTAACCCCCAAAAAGACAGGAGGTGGCGACCATCCTGGACCTAAGATACCTGAACAAACATCTTTTAAAGCCAAAGTTCAAGATAACTCTGGGAATTATCCTTCCCTCTCTAAGGCCAGGGGACTGGCTAGCCTCCCTGGACCTCAAAGATGCCTACTTTCACATTCCCATCAGGCGCTCCTACAGAAAGTACCTCAGGTTCAAGTTACCCTCAGGCCACTATCAGTTCAGAGCAATGCCCTTTGTCCTAACATCAGCCCCAAGGGTCTTCAGAAAGTGCCTGGCAGTAGTTGTTACCTTCCTAAGAAGAAAAAAGATTTCCATTTTTCCATATTTGGACGACTGGCTCATAGTGGGCCAGTCCCCAGACCAAGTCAAGTCACACCTGCAAGTGACCCAGCAAGTGCTCACTTCTTTAGGATTTCTTTTCAACCTACCAAAGTCAATTCTTGAACCAATGGAGCTCCTCACCTTCATAGGGGCAGAGCTGGATACGGTAAAAGCAAGAGCCTTCCTTCCCCTGGACAGGGCAAGGGCTCTCATGGAACTGGCCTCTTCATCCAGCCTTCAGGTGTCTCTACCATCAAGGCACTTCCTTCAGCTATTGGGCCACATGGCAGCTTCTACAGCAGTGGTCCAAGGCGCAAGATTCCAGATGAGGGACATTCAGTTTTGCTAAAGAGCTTTTTGGTCCCAAAGAAAGGATTCCCTTACCAAACTGATTCCAGTGACTCGAATCCTGATCCAGGCCCTGCAGTGGTGGCAGGATCAGGACAATTTGAGGCATGGGGTTCCATTTGCCACTCAGTCTCATTCAGTGGTCCTCACCACAGATGCTTCCCTGCTGGGCTGGGGAGCTCATTTGGGGGAACTTGCCACCCAGGGACTGTGGTCGCCTCAGGAATCTCTTCTACACATCAATTTCTTGGAACTCAGGGCAGTGTTTCTGGCACTACAAGCTTTTCCCAAATCAGTACAGAACAGGGTGGTTCAGGTCAGAACAGACAACACCACCACCATGTGGTACATCAACAAGCAAGGAGGCACTCTGTCTACGGCCTTGTGCACAGAAGCGATGAAGTTGTGGTCCCTGGCTTATTCCCTGCAAACCTCTCTGATAGCAGTTCACCTTCCAGGAAAGGACAATGTTCTAGCAGATGCACTGAGCAGAATATCCCAGGCCATCACGGATGGGCCCTAGATCCTCTGGTGTTGAAAGTGATTTTCTTAAGATGGGGCACTCCAGAGATAGATCTTTTTGCAGCCCCAGACAATCACCAACTTCCTCTCTTTTGTTGCAGACCCCCAGTCTTGGGCTCAGTCCCCCTGGATGCTCTGATTCTGAACTGGGAAGGGAAATTTCTGTATGCTTTCCCCCCCTTCCCTCTCCTGTTCAGGGTGTTAGTCAAGATGAGGTTACAACCGTGCAAAGTGATTCTGATTGCTCCAGACTGGGCCAGGCAGTCATGGTATCCCTTGTTGCTGTCTCTAGCACTCCATCTTCCCCTGTCTCTTCCCAGGAATTACAACCTGTTAACATCCTCTCAGGGGAGGATTTGGTACCCCAATCTTCAGTCTCTCAATCTCAAGGCTTAGTTCTTGAAGAGTTAGTTTGCAGATCTGCATCTTTCCCAAGGGGTTCTGGATATCCTTAAGGCTTCTCGAAAGCCTTCCACCGGAAAGACTTACAACTCCAAATGGAAAAGATTCAGCATTTGGTGTTCTGACTCTGCTGAATTGCCTACAGTTCTGGATTATATGGTTCATCTCAATGGCCTAGGTCTCGGACCAGCTACTCTCAAGGTACACTTGGCAGCTGTTTCTGCTTTCCTGTCAGTAGGCAAGTCTTCCTCACTGTCATCCCATCCTGTATTTTGTAGGTTTTTCAAGGGATTGCTTCACACCAATCCCACCTTTAGGGATCCTGCTCCTGCTTGGGATCTTAATGTTTGCATTGCTCAGCTTATGCAACCCCCTTTTGAGCCTTTGTCCTCAGCAGAGCTTAAATACTTGACTTGGAAAACTGCTTTTGGTAGCAATTACTTCTGCTAGACGTATCCGTGAATTGCAAGCCTTGTCAGTGGAACCTGATTTCATCTCTTTTCAGAGATAAAGTGGTCCTTAGAACTAACAGAAAGTTCTTGCCTAAAGTGGTCTCAGATTTCCACCTGAATCGGTCTGTGTATCTCCCTGTTTTCTTCACTGATCATTCTTCCTCGGGAGAGAGGAGGCTACACAGTTTGGATATTGAAAGAGCCCTTGGCTACTACATAGAGTGTACCAAGGGTCACAGGTTTGACTCCCTCCAATTGTTCCTCACTTATGGAGAAGTTGGGAAGGGCAAACCTGCCACCAAGAGATCTGTTGCCAGGTGGATTGTTTCTTGTATTCAATTCTGCTATGAAAAACTGGTTAAAACTCCACCCTCAGGCCTGAGGGCTCATTCCACAAGAGGTACAGCTGCTTCCCTGGCTGCTACCAGGGATATCCCTCTTTCAGAAATTTGTCAAGCAGCCACCTGGAAAACAGTCCATACTTTTACCAAGCATCACTCTCTGGATATCCAGGCTAGGAGTGATGCTCGGTTTGGCACAGCAGTACTTCAGAGCCTATTCCCAAAGTAGGTTCTGCCCTTCCTCCATGGAGGTACTGCTTGGTAGACTGCAATTGTCAGAATACAGCAAGACTTCATGTTTGAAGAAAAAATTACTCACCTTAGTAATTGTTTCTTCTAGTGGAGTCTTGCTGTATTCTGACCTCCCCCCCGCCTCCCCTCTCAGAACCTAGATTTTTGGGATGTGGGTGGGCAGGCGCAGTGTTGGCACCCTAGGGGTTCTCCCTCTTACACCCTCTCTCTTTTCTTTGGGTGGAAGGTTATTTCATTTGATTGGTTTTTGTTTTTGGGTTTCCTGACTTGAGTCTTCCTTTGAGGACCCAAAACATTATTCGTCTGCCAGTTGGCTAGTTAAAAATTGTACAGTTTCCACACAGAACACCTAG
The DNA here is from genome assembly GCA_016271365.2 of Neoceratodus forsteri. Classification (NCBI taxonomy): domain Eukaryota; kingdom Metazoa; phylum Chordata; order Ceratodontiformes; family Ceratodontidae; genus Neoceratodus; species Neoceratodus forsteri. The sequence goes on from CM057452.1 coordinate 69,352,172, forward strand.
TGAGTTTTTGCTCGTAAAGATCTGATGGTTGCAGTTCGAATAACAGGCAGAGGCTTCAGCCGAGCTCGAGAGGAACATTCTATGCCATGCATAGAAAAGTTAACCCTTTGTTCTCCGGGGCAGTTTAAAGGCTGGGGCTAACTGCAATTGTCAGAATACAGCAAGACTCCACTAGAAGAAACATAATTACTAACATACTAACATACTAAAATGCCAGCAGAATAGGCCTAATGGTCTTTCGTGTCTGCTCGTTTGGTCAGCCCCCACCCTGGGTGCTGACCTTGCTGTCCCCCTCGCCTTCTCTGGCTTCTCCCTTCCCAGTTCCGGATATTCTTGCTGCATTGGATTTTGCTTCCTGAACCCTTCCCCTGTACCTGTCCCACCCCTCTTGAACCCCTCCACTGTCTCTGCCTCCACCAGCCCCTAGGTAGTGCATTCCATGGCTCTACCACCCTCTCAGTGAAGTAGCACCTCCTCCTTTCTCCCCTGAATCTTCCCCTCCAGCTTCCACCCATGCCCTCTAGTGGCCCCTTCCTCCTTCCTTCGAAGCACCCTCACTGTTCCTCCCCTATTTACCCTCTTCATGTACCTGAAGACCTCTATCACGCCCCCGGTCCCTTCTCTCTTCCAAAGTGTACATATTTAGCTCTTCGAGCCTCTCCTCATAGGTCCTGTCCCCCAAGCCCCAAATCATTTTGGTTGCCCTCCTCTGGACCCTCTCCAGGAGGTTAATGTCCCTCTTAAGTGTGGCCTCCCAAAACTGCACGCAGTACTCCAGGTGCGGCCTCACCAAGCAGTTATACAGAGGGAGTATCACTTCCCTCCTTCTGGAGGTGATCCCCCTAGCGATGCATCCCAGCATCCTGTTGGCCTTGGCTGCTGCCCTCCTACAAGTCTCAGAGTTGTTCATCTTTACATCCACCACCACCCCCAGGTCCCTCTCAGCCATTGAGACTTGTAGTATTCTCTCAAGGGTGTACACTTGGCCTGGGTTTCTGGCCCCAGATGGAGTACCATTTCCCTGCATTAAACCTCAGCTTCCACTTTCTAGACCATCTTTCCAGAGCCTCCAGGTCCCCTGCAGGGCCACCTCCTCCTCCCCATCCACCACTGCCCCAGTTTGAGTCATCTGCAAAGAGACTCATCTCACTACTGATTCCTGTCCTTATGTCAGATACGTAGGCGTTGAACAGAAGGGGCCCAAGGACTGATCCCTGTGGGACCCCACTAATGACCCTCCTTGGGGAAGAGATTATCCCACCAACTACGACCCTCTGGGTCCGGTCCTGGAGCCAGTTGCCTATCCATCGGATCATCTGGTTTCCCACCCCCATTTCTCCTAGTTTATCCAACAGGCCCCCGTGAGGAACAGAGTCAAATGCCTTGCTGAAGTCCAGAAAGAGGACATCCACTGGTCTACCCAGGTCCAAGGCACTTGTCACCCAGTCATAGAACTCCACCAGGTTTGTCTGACACGATTTCCCCGGGATGAATCCATGCTGTCTATCGTCCAGGCACCCTGACTTATCCCTGACTAATGTGAGTAATTTTTTTGTATTTGCTATCATCCTCCTGAGTCCTGATCCACCAAGTCAGTGTAAGGCAGAACTTAAGGCTGCTTAAAGTTAAAACCAAAAAAAACATCCCAAACCCAGCAACCTAAAGAAACTAGCTCTGCTCCAGTGATGGTCTCCGACACACACTCCCTCCACACAAAAGCGGATTAATAGTATGCAGCTACATTGGGGAACACTAACTGAGCTGACTTGACTGAGCTAGTAGGGACACCAGGGGACCTCTGCTTGCTAGTCAGCTGCTAGTCTCCATTATCCTTCTGTGGAAATTGGTAAAAAACAGATGCCGCAGCTTGCATTTTCAAATTGGAATGGAAGGAGATTGGGGTAGGCCCAGATGGTGGCAGGGAAATTACAGGAGCTGGACCTGAGCCCTGAGGTGAGTCGGACTTGAAAAACATGAGGGCGACTGTCGACTGAGCAGAGCTGGCAGTGTGGCAAGGCAAAGGATGGGGTGAGCCACGAGGGCACAACAGGTGCGTGGCTAATTGATTCTTGATCAGTCACTCTGTCATCGTGGAGGAAGGGAAATGAAAATGATTGCCATCATTGCCGGGTCTGGGAGGGTGAAAATTTCTGGAAATGGGAATCTGATTATTGTACTGTTGTGGGCGGCCTGATTTACGACCAAGGGATGCAGAGCACGGAAAAAAGGAGTGGACCCAAGAGTGGTCGGTGGTGGCACTGGAACTGGCAAGCAGTGAGGTGACTGAGGCCGGTCCTGGGGAAACGTATGCATGTCTGGAGAGAAGACCGAGAGAGCCGGGCCAGTAATCTGGTCAGCAGTCTGAGTTAGACAGAATAAAGGTTTTAAAGTGCTCAGACAAGACAACTCATCAGATCTGTCGCTGTTCGGCATGGACAGGTCTCTCAGCTGCAGCTGTGGGGTTGGGGAGACAGGGACAGGATCAGACGGTTCTTTGGAAATTGGTGGGCCATGGGTGCACAGTCACTCACACATCCAGTCACTCGATCCTCAAGAGAAGTCCACCTGTAAAACAAACAAGACACTAACCTGTCCTCTCCGACTCCTTCCTTGTCCTCTAGATTCCAATCACTGGGCCTTGCTGTCCTGATGTTCTGCTGCTTTCTCTACTGTTTTACTGTCTCCCATATGGACGAGTCCCACTGCACATGCGAAGCCCACTTAGGCGCTGTGCTTTCACCCCCTAGGAAACGGTGACAGTGGTGGAATGGGATAGGGTGTTTATTTTCTCTTGTGGTCTGTAGACCAATCCTATGATGGCTCCAAGTGTGGGGGAAATAAAAAAAAAAAAAAAGCACAAGCTGCACGTAAAGTAACTCGCGTTTCTGCATGCACAAAACTAAACCAGGCATCTTTAGCTGTTCCCACTTATACCCATTGATGTACGTGAATTTCTTAATTTTTATGTGGTTCACGTACATCTATGCATGAATAGGAACAGCTCTCATAACTCCAGTACATAAAACCGGTTCAAGATCAGAAACAAAAACCTACAGGCCTATAAGTTTAACTTCAGTTATAGGAAGGTTACTGGAAAGACTCGGTCAACATCGTATTATAGACCAAATGAGCAAAGAACAAATGGAAGGTAGCCCATGTCATGCTGATCCACAAGGAGGATCAAGAGAGGAGGCCGGAAATTACAGGCCCGTTAACCAGATGTCTGTGGTAGGCAAAGTGATGGAGGGTATTGTCAAGGAAAGGCTTGGGGGGTGTTACTGGAACAAACTGGTTACTTGAACGATAGGCAGCATGGCTTCGTCACTGGAAGATCTTGCCAAACAAACCTTGTGGAGTTCTATGACTGGGTGACGAGGGCCCTGGACAAGGGTAGGCCAGTGGACGTCCACTTTCTGGACTTTAGCAAGGCGTTTGATTCGTTACCCCACAGTGGCCTGCTGGCTAAGCTGAAGGAAATGGGGGTAGGGAAACAGTTAAGATGGATAGGAAATTGGCTCTCTGAGCATACTCAGAAGGTGGTTGAAGGGTTAGCCTCATCCCCCAAGGTGGGTTACTAGTGGGGTTCCCCAGGGGCCATTGCAGTGGTGCATGGGGAGGAGGGGAGGGTGGCCTTGCAGGAGGACCTGGAGGCTCTGGAAAGGTGGTCGGGAAAAATGGAAACTAAAATTCAATGCGGGGAAGTGCAAGGTTCTGCACCCTGGAGTCAGAAATCCAGGCCAGGGGTATACCCTGGGAGGAGACATGATTCAAGTGATTCATGATTATAGTGTCAGTGGCTCAGTAGGTAGCACACTCGCCTCTGAGGCCAGGAGATCAGAGGGCTGTGGGTTCAGTTCCCACATCTGGCACTTGGGTTAATATCCCAGTACTGACACTGTAGTGCAGCATGAGGTGTGCTGCATTTCTGAGGTGCCATCTTTTGGATAAGACATTAAACCGAGGTCTCATCTGTCTGGATTGGTGGCAGTTCAGGTGGATGTTAAAGATCCCATGGCACTTATCGAAAAGAGTAGGGGAATTTCCCCGGTGTCCTGGCCAAATTTGCCTCATTCGCTAAAAAAAATACCACCAACAGCTTAATCTGGTTCAAGGTCAGCTGGCATTCATCTGTATCCCCCTCCCCCGGGTCGTGCCTGAAAATAGGCAGGATTTGTCTAGTGCACTTACCCGGTCAATAAAAACTTAAAAAAAAAAAAAAAAAAAAAGTCACGGAGGGTGAGAGGGACCTGGGGATAGTGGTAGATGTCAAAATGAACAACTCTGAGACCTGTAGGAGGGCAGCGGGAAGGGCAAATAGGATGCTGGGATGCATCGCCAGGGGGATTACCTCCAGTAAGGCGGAAGTGCTCCTTCCTCTATACAACTGCTTTGTTAGACCACACCTCAAGTACTGTGTAGTTTTGGAAACCACATTTAAAGATGGACATTACACTCCTAGAGAGGATCCAAAGGAGGGCAGCCAAAATGATCTGGGGCTTGGGGGAGAGGACCTATGAGGAGAGGCTCAAGGAGCTCTACATGTACACCCTGGAGGAGAGGAGGGATGAGGGGACATGATAGAGGTATTTCAGTACATGAAAGGGATCAATGAAGGAGGCCCATTCAGGGTGCTCCAAACGAAGGAGGGTGGGGCAACGAGAGGTCACGGGTGTAAGCTGGAAGGGGCAGGCTCAGAGGGGAGAGGAGATGTTTCACTGTAAGGGTGGTGGATCCATGGAATGCACTGCCCAGGGAGCTGGTAGAGGCAGAGACTGTGGATGGGTTTAAGAGGGGATGGGACAGGTACAGGGGGAGGGTAAATCTGACCAGGCCCAATACAGTTGGAATATCTGGGACTAGGGACAGTATAACCGAAGGGGAGACACCAAAATCGGCCCTCAGTATAGGTGCTGAAAATCGAGCAGACTTGAGAGACCATTGGGCCTATTCTGCTGGCATTTTAGTATGTTAGTATATAACACAGCATGGATTCATCCCGGGCAGATAATGCCTCACCAATTTAATATTTTTGAACCTGTGATTGCAGCCTTGGAAAAAGGGATATGCCAGTGGATGTAATATTTTTGGACTTTGCCAAAGCATTCGACAAAGTATCTCACAAAACACTAGTTGAAAAACTTTACAAAATTAAGCTACAAACAATTATCAATTGGATTACATCATGGTTGAAAAAACAGGAAGCAAAAAGTAGCAATTAAGGGATAGCTGTCAGATTGGGGTTATGCAACAAGCGGAGAGCGGCAGGGCTCAGTATTGGGGCCTACCCTATTCAATACAGTGGTAGCTACACCGCAGACATCTGAAAATGCATGGCTAAATAAGTATGCAGACGATTGGGTTTGTACCAGACTCCCTAATTTGCAAAGTGATGGATGTAAACTCCAGGCTAACCTTGATAAATTATCAGTATGGGCAAAAAACAGAATGTTTAATATAACCAAGTGTAAAGTGATGCATTTTGGATCCAAGAACCCTAATTTCACTTACAAACTTGATAACCAGGTGCTAGAAAATATTTCCGAAGAAAGAGACCTGGGAATAATGACACTCTCATCGGATATAAATACAAAAGTGACTGTAAAGAGATGCCAAAAATTACTGGGCTGTATTCTCTCCAACATAAAAAGCAGCGAGCCAAAAATAATTCTTCCACTGTACAGCAGTTTGGTTCGCCCGCACTTGGAATACTGCTTAGTTTTCTGCAGTAACCACTGTTGGAAGTAAAAAATTAAAAGGTGTACAAAGAAAATTAAAGGTTTGCAACATCATAACTATAATGAAAGACTGAGGTTCTACTCTACTGATTATAGACAGTTAAGAGGAGACCTTTGTCTGGTGTTCAGGGCAACAAAAGATCCTAGTTTGACAGAGAATATTGGATTACAGAAATTATATGAACACTAAACTATTTTATAACTATAGATTAAAAGGAGAAACCAACGTAACCAAGAGATGTGATTTCTTTTACTCAAAGCATCATAAGAAGTTGCAACTCATTGCCTAAACATGTTGTAGAAAGCAATATTACATTTAAAAACAGACTAGATCATTATATGGGTGGGAAAAAAAATAAAAAAACTTGTTCTATCTGTGACAACAAAAGGTGGCAAGTTCATTAAAGGGACACCAGCAGCATTGCCCATCAGTTTACTTTCAATTCGCAAATGATAATCTGTGGGCACAAACGAGCACTAAATATGCTCTGGAATTGCCTTGCATCAAGGTGCTCAGTCTACCTGTTTTTTTTTTTTTATATTTTCCACTTTCTTTACAGTCGTCCCGACTGAAAGTCGCCATCCCCCAGAAGCAGATACCACACTGGTAACACACGTCTGCTGTGTACGCTGTGCTGTGGTGCATATTTTAGCAAATACATCGCAGCAGACATATAATCCAGCAAAACTAGTAAAATTAAAATGCTGCTGGTATGTGTCACAATAAAACGAGCGCTGGATTAACTGCAAATCCCTACCGGAGTCTGATGCCGAAATCCTGCACATGAGCACTTGCGGTCAGAGGAAAGATCTCGCGCATGTGTGAGAATGTGCCATTAGTGCACATGCGTGGGATTTCGGCGCCAGACTCCGGTAGTGATTTGCAGTTAATCCAGCTCTCGTTTTATTGTGACATATACCAGCAGCATTTTAATTCTACTAGTTTTGCTGGATTATATGTCTGCTGCAATGTATTTGCTAAAATATGCACCTCAGCACCGCGTGCACAGCAGATGCGCATTCCTGGCACGTTCTCGATGCGGTATCTGCTTCCGGTAGATGGCGACTTTCAGTCAGGACTGTGAAGAAACAAGTGCAAAATATAAAAAAAGGTAAACTGAGCACTTTTACTTTGATGCAAGACAATTCCCGAGCATATTTAGTGCTCGTTTGTGCCCACAGAGTATCATTTGCGAATCTGAACGAAACCGCTGGGCAAAGCTGACAGTGCCTTTAAGACAAAATTGTCTATAAAAAAAAAAAAAATTCAGTGTAACAATGAACCTATAAACAAAACAGACTTGTTTGCCATTTTTATTTTTTTCCTTTATTATTGCACCACATAAAAAAATAGTACTGTGTTGCTAGGGAGTTCTGTCCAGAGTTGTTACTATGGAAACGCTGACAGTTGCATTTTTTTTTAAACACAAGTAGGAGCAAGACACAAATGTAGCTTTACAGCAGTTTTTTCTCTTCAAATTGGTGTTGTATTGTAAGTGGAGAGGGTCATTTGTTAGGATCGGGGAGAGAGACCTGCTGGTGTTGTGGCATATTGGTTCCTAGTGAGTCTTTTTTTTTTTTTTGTCTCTGCATGCATGTCCTCCAGTGCTACAGCCCGAGATGTGTTCCCTAGTATGTATCTGGAATTCGATCACACACAAAAAGAAATAAAATTACTTGGGTAACCTCTTTTTAAAAATATATGCTGAATTTGTAGGAAACTGTCTGGGACGACTCTAGGAAACTGAGCAAACACCGCGGTTTTGTTTATGTGAGAAGAGCGGGCTGGTAAGTGGAAAGAGCAGGTCGCGTTTCTTTTTTTAGAAAAAATGCTTTATGGACTGTTGGGGGTCTATGGGTTTCAATCTGTAGTCCGTCTGAAACTGCCGCGTAACCATCACTTTTACCAACAATCAATATGGCGGTTTATCGCCTTCGATGTTTGGTAGCTCGGAGCGATTTCGATAACGGAGTTTTCTAGATGCGGCTGACTGGCACCTTTAGCGTGGGTAATGCTGGAATTTACCACGGCAGAAAGGTGGCAGTCAAAATCCTCCATTCCCAGTCCCCAGTGTATAACTGCTGATTTACCGTGTGCTGTAACATCCAGATGCTGCTGAGAACAGAAAGCAGGTACTCCTGCATTCCACTGATCTCGTTCACTTGAGTTTCATCTTGACACAAGGTCCAGCAGAGCTTGAATGGCCGAGTAGAGGAGTAGGAACACGGACGAGCCTTATCTGCTCATTTTTCAGATTATTGTGCTACACTGAACTTCTTCAGGTGTGTGACCATTTCTTGCATTTTAGTCAGTTTACAGAGGAGGGCGGAGCTCTTATTTATACAGCGTGTTCCTGGTTTAGCCCAGCATTCCATCTGATGGGACTTGAAACACTGAGGTTGTGTTTCCAGAGGTCACGCAGTTAGCCATATGTGCAGATATTTGAACTCTAATCTCTCTGTTCTTAGTTGGCTGCTGTAGGCCCAGATCACTAAAAGGGAAACATCTATGTTTGCCCCACATCTCAGTGTGGGGAAGCCCCTGATTAGTGTTTCCACAATTAGATAAAAGGTTTAAGCAGTGACCAAAGAGCCAGTCATTTCCTGAGATTACAACTGGGGGCCATGGCACAGCCAAGGGACACCCCACCCAGCCGGTAGTTAGTCTCAAGGAAATGACTGGCTCTGAGGTCATTATTGTGATTATAAATCTTATCGCAATAATAATTTAATTTCTGTTTTACTTTTTTTTTCTGGCACGAGCGGAGTTGCGGATTGGTTTGTAGGTGTTTCTTTGACAGTGCACAGCAGCTCCATCCTAGGGCAGGAGCTGTTGTCATGGCGAGGGAGTAATTTCTATAGGAGCGTGTGACTGGGTTTATGAATATTTATAATGTGAGCCTGTTTCTATGGTAGCGCAGGTGGGTTTATGAATATTCATTGGGGGAGCCATTTCTACGGCAGCATGCTGTGGATCACGCAGTGCAGCATACATTGGGGATTGCAACATTGTTCATCAGTTTTATTTTAGAAGCAAGCTACGGACACTTCAGTTCCTTGTTTTCTGAAAAAAGTAAGGAGAGTATTCAGCTACTGTGCTTCGTGGTATAAATTATCTGTTTTATTTTTAGAAACAAGCTATGTACGTTTCAGTTCCTTGTTTTCCGAAAAATAAGTGACTAGAGCTGTTCCGTGTAGCGCCAGATGAACAGCTGCAGTAGCGGGAAGATCAGACCGTATGCTGCGCCAGTCACTTCTAAGATTTCAGACTGGCGCAGCAGCCAATCGGAGGTGTCTGTTCCATCATGAATAATTAGGCTTATAATGCTACTTACAGGCTGTTAGTTTTTGTTACATTTTATCTGGTTGAACCTGATGTCCTCCTGTTGGTATTATGAATTGGGCACCTCTACCAGCCATCCCACAAGCTCTGACTGCTGAGCAGGGAGCAGCCACGGAAATGTATATTGTAAGTCCTTATAGATGGAGCTATTAAATGCCCTGGTTTGCGATTTAGAGGTCCCGGTGCTGTACAGAGAACGAAATATAGCTTGGTCATTGACACTGCCACCTACTCAACTCCACTGACCCTTTGAGCTCCATGCCTCAACCTGACTGTTTACAGATTGACAGAATGGTGACTGCCAACTTCATTTTACAAGCGTTGGAAGTATCAGCACAGCAAGAGATTATTGCAGTGCTTTATGGGGTGTTGTAAGTCACAGAACACTTAATGAGCTTCCTGGACATAGTCTCGACCACTCATTCACACTCTGGGACTACATTGGAGGCGCTAGGACCAAGCAGGAGCCAGAACTCTTAAGGAGGGCCGCACGGAATTGGCTCTGTGAGACCGGCTTGCGCTGTATAGGCTACCTCAGCGTCGACCCTCCAACCACCTTAGTTCTTTTTATCCCCGCTGTCGAGTGCGCTTCAGTGACGTCGCTCACCCACCGGGAGTCGACTCTTCACGTCTATACGACAGCAGCATAGTCATTCAGTATTTGATTTGTAGTATTTATAAAGTGTTTTCCTACAAAAGAAGACAGAAGTCCTCTTCAGCCTGTCTTTGACTAAGTCTACAAAGTACGGGGCCAGTGACGGTAGGGACAGTTCGCAAGATGGCTGTGTTTCCAGCAGGGCTGGGTCCGGTCTGGGGCCCTTTACGGAGGGGGAGGTCTGACTACGGGCAGTCTGGTGCATGGGAGGAAGGGTAGTCATCCCGAAAGCACAAAAAGAAGCAAACTCATTCTCAATCATAGTCTAGAACCTGGCACTGCTCGGCCTAGAGTTGTTCTCTGTCCCACCGGTCAAAGAAGAAACTGCACCGCTCGAGGTCGTCCTCTGGTGTGTCTGCTAGTTTGTCTTGTAACGAGAGACAGAAGGCAGATTCCGTCTGGGTCACCTGCGGTCTCTGTGAGTAGTAGCAGCAGGCATCCTCCACTCTGTAGTCCTTCCCCGCCCCCTGGGGGAGGGGTCCTGTGGTGAGCAGTTTCATCATTGGGCTGCTCTTACAGAGCAGTGGGTTCGGCGGTTGTCCCGTCTTCCCAAGTCTGCGGAGTCTGCCCCGGGACCTTCGGGCCTAGGGACTTTGAACCCGTGGGCAGGGAGGTTGAGTCAGCCTTGTTGCACAACACCTTCTCCGGTGCCGTCAACGCCACGCTGTTGTGCTTTTCCCCTTCACATGGCTGTGGCGAAGGGGCTAGCACAGGTACCATTTTCTCCTACTCATGATCTTCCCTTGTCAGTATTCACCATTCATTACTGCTGGGTGTAAAGCCGGAAGTGCACACCTGCTACGGGAGTTTTTTTTGGAGGGAGGAGTCTGCACCTACAGTGCCGCCCACGAGAGCGATGCACTACATGGTGTGTGAGGGGCGGCCGCTAGGCGCCTCCTCTGTCCCAGTTCTGTTTCTCCTGCCGTCAAGGCTGCACCCACTACGTGCGAGTGAACCTATTGCTGCTGCGCCATTAGGCCTTTCGTCGTGTTCAGACATCTGCTTCGAGCTCCTTCATTGCGGGTCGATTTTCCTGGTGCTGTTAAAGCCGGTAAGACCATTTTAGTTAATATTTCGATGCTGCTGGGATTTTTACAGTTTATATAAAAAACATTTTCGCATTGTCCGGTTTGGGAGCCAAGCAAAAGTAAAAAGCGGGCTGTACCCCTATGCGTCGGTGCTCCTGTGGCTGGCATTTCTCCGTGATGGACCGACATGTCTGCCTTCGGTGCCTGGGACCTAACTATGATATGGATAGATGTGACACCTGTTTCTCCATGGTTCGCCGTGTTCTCGAAATTCACACGTTCAAAGTCGGCAGGGCCCCACCAACTTTAGGAGTACTGCGTCGTTCTCGGGCTTCCCAAGCCAGGTCTTTAGGCCCTTCCTCCGGGTCCCCTCCCAGGCCTATATGGTCTGGTGAGGAGGAGGCCTCCTCAACTTCATGCCTTGCCGAAGAGGCCTCTTTTGCGGTGTCGGAGGAACGGCATGGCCCTTCCCGGCGTCGCATCATTGACACCGCCTCGGCAGTCACCTCTCCTGAGGTGCAGGCTCCCCCAGTGTCATGGCCCTTGGTTGCTGGGTCCGGCACTGGTGGACCCTCTACACCGCCTTCTGGCGCCGTCTCGGACCGAGGCAGTACATGGGTCGGGGCCGGGTTCTAGAGCCATCGACGGTGTGTCCGGAACGGCTGGCACCACGGGCGACGCCAGCATTGTTCGTGGCACTTTCTCGGGGGATTTTTGGGGTGATCAGTATCAAGATCCTCCTGGACGACTCGGATGTAGGACACGTGTCAGGCGGCCCAGTGCGCCATCCCTGAATCTCCATGGCGGTCTTCCTCTGAGGATTCCCAGTCTGGAGATGGCCTGGGGTCCTTTGGGGAGGACGGCTTGGGGGTTGGGGAGGGAACCCCCCTCCCCGGCAGCCACCAGCCTTGGTGCTGCTGCGCCCTCTCAGGGGGGATTGGGAGTCCTGTCTTCTGGTGCCTCCCTTGGAAGGCCCCTGGATCAAGGAACCCCTTCTCTGGGCTCGAGGAGGAGGGCGTCCTTGGAATCTGAGGGGTCGGGGTGAGGGGCATAAGGCACTCCTCTTCCACTCCTCAGGGTGCAGGAAGGAGCGTAGCACCGAGCCCCGCCTCTCCTTCTCAGGTTCAGGTGTCCCCTCCGGTGGTGCCGCCGTGGGTTGCCCTTCTGGACTCATGAAACCCCAGGTGCATCACAGGGGAGATCCCCCATTTGGGCTCTTCCAGAGTTAGCATTCCCAAGGTTCCGTCATGTGACCTGGTTTGATTTCAGGGATCCCTCCAGCTCTGGCTCAGTTCCCTGGATTCCGGAGCCCTGGCAGAGGACAGTCACCTACTTGTAGGTGTCCCTCTCAGATTCCTCTGCAGCCACCCCCTCTCTTCCAGGCCACATGGGTCCTACAGGACCGTTATCCTGAGACGTTCAGAGGCACTGCGGCAGCCTTCCTGTCATATGTTGGGTATATGCATGAACGTGTCTTTCGCCTCTCCCCACCACTGCAGGAGTCTTCTGGACATTAGTTCCCCATCCTCCTCGGCTCCCTCCTCGGAAGGAGAGGAACCTACTGCTCACCTTTTTTCCGATGTTGATTTCACTGAATATCAGTGCTTCCCTTCGAGGATTGTTGGGATCTCCGTATTTCCTATGTTACATGGGACAATACCAAGTGGGAGACTCGCAAATTCCTCGGTGAATTCAGTGCCCAGCACTTGGTGGTGCTATCCTGGCCTATTCCCTTCCAGGAGGCGTCTATCCGCACCTGGCAGTCTACAGCCAACCCTCTCCCAGCCCCGGCAGACTGCAGGAGGAGGTATTGTGCTCCATCTGAGTCTCTAGGTTCTCTCCCTAACCCACCCTCGGGCTTGGTGTTCCTAGAGACCCCTTCTGGGCGCCGGCACCTGGTGCATGACAGACCACCGGACTCTGATTCCCTACAGTTCGACTGGTGGGGGCAAAGTGTTCTCTTCTTATTGTGCAGTGTTGTGCATTGCGTCATATTGGGCACACCATGCTGCTTAGAACAGGCACTTGTGGTCGATGCTGGCTCAGGTGCTAGCATCAATGCCTGATATGGAGCAATCTCAACAGGCCATTGCCCTCTCCGCTATATGCCTGGAACTGGCAAGGCACTGAGCAAGGGCATCTTATGACGCCAGTGAGGTGGCTTCCAGGCTTGCAGGGACAGTGATATGCATTGGGCGGACGGCATGGCTTCGTCTATCAAGGTTGTCACCCCTGGCCTGGCATAGGGTGATTCGCTCCGCCTACCAAGGGATCCACCTCTTTTTTTTTTTTTTTTTTACCAGGGCTAAGAGGCTTCTGCAGGGGACACCTTCTAGCTCTCCTCGGCCTTAGGCTTCCAGTCTAGTACGGCCAGGGTCTCTTTTTTCCTGTTTCTCACCAACAGGAGGCTGAGGGTCTTGTTCCCTCAGGGTTATATTAGTCCCCCTCTGGTGGGGCTTGGTACTCACCCAGCAGTAATGAATGAAGATTGACAAGGGAAGATATAAAATTACATACCTACTGTAATTCCTGATGTTCTCTTTGTATCTTCACTATTCATTACTGAACTCCACCACCTTCCCTCATGGCCTCATTCTTGGGGTCTCCATCGCCTCTGCTCACTCTTCCTCCCCTCCTTCTTTCCTGGCCGTTTGAGCCTAAATCACCTAGCCTTTGGGTCTTCTGTTCTTCTCTCAGAAGAGGTAACATAAGTCTGGAGAGGGAGGAGAGCAAGTAGAGCTTCATCTTTCTCCTGAGGGAACTCTTTCTGATTACCCTTGAAGGTGTCCCTACTGGCACCCTTTTTTCTTAGGCCAAGTTTAATATAGAAACATAGACTTTGACGGCAGATAAGGACCACTTGGCCCACCCAGTCTGCCTATTTCCCTACCTACTGGATAAGCTGCAGATTCTAGTTAACCAACAGCCTACTTCCTGCAACCCCCCACTATAATTGCCTTGTGTCTATCCCATGCATGTTTGAATTCCCCCACTGTTTTAGACCCAACGACCTCCTCAGGAAGGCTGTTCCATGTATCCACCACTCTCTCTGTGAAAAAAAAATTTCCTCACATTACCCCTGAGCCGCCCCCGCTTCTTTAAATTGTGCCCCCTTGTTCTTACACATCTCTTTTTCTGAAAGATGCTACCCTCCTGGACTTTGTTGATTCCCTTGATTTACTTGAACGTTTCCATCATGTCCCCCCTGTCCCTCCTTTCATCAAGAGTATACATATTAAGCTCTCTGTCTCTCTTCATATGGTTTCTGCTGCAGACCCTGCACCATTTTAGTTGCCCTCCTCTGGACTACTTCCATCCTGTATGTCCTTGCGTAGATGAGGTCTCCAAAACTGCACACAGTACTCCAGATGGGGTCTCACCAACTGTCTGTATAGAGGGATAACCACTTCTCTTTTCTACTTGTGATGCCCTTCCTATGCATCCCAGTATCCCCCTGGCTCTCCTTACCGACTTTTCACACTGCTTACCCACCTTTAGGTCATCTGATATGACTTCCTCCAGGTCCCTTTCCATTTTTGTTGTTGTTAGTACCTCCCCTGCTATTGTGTACTCTTCTCCTGGGTTTTTGTTTCCCAGGTGCATTACTTTGCACTTCTTTGCAGTGAAACTAAGTTGCCATATGTCTGACCATTCCTCCAACCTTGCCAAGTCCCTTCTCATCTTTTCTACCCCCTCTTGTGTATCAACTCTGTTACAGATCTTTGTGTCATCTGCAAAGAGGCATACCTTTCCCGCCAGACCCTCTGCAGTGTCGCCTATAAAGATGTTAGAGGACTGGACCCAGTACTGAGCCCTGAGGTACTCAACTAGTAACCCCCCCTTTCTTCAGAATGTGTTCCATTCACTATACCTTCTGTGTCCTGTTGTGCAGCCAGTTTGCTACTCAGGCTACCACCCTGGGACCCACTCCCAGGCTGGCTAACTTGATTATTAATCTTTGTTGTGACTGTGTCAAATGCCTTGCTAAAGTCTAGGTAGGCCATATCCACAGCCCTCCTGGTCTATTACTTTGGTCACCCAGTCAAAGAAATCAATTAGATTCATCTGACATGACCTTCCTGCTGTAAACCCATGCTGCTTTGGGTCCTATGCCCCGCTGGCCTCTAGGTACTCAAGTCTTTCTTTCAGAAGTGATTCCATCATTTTCCCTACCACTGAGGTCAAACTTACAGGTCTGTAGTTTCCTGCTTTTGCCTTGCTCCCACTTTTGTGAAAGGGAATCTCATCTGCTGCCCTCCAGTCCTCAGGTACCACCCCATCCTCCCATGATTTGTTAAAAAGCGTGGTCAGTGTTGTCACTAGGTCCTCCCTTAGTTCTTTTAGGATTCTGAGGTGAATCCCGTCAGGCCCCATTGCTTTGTCCACCTTGAGTTTTAGGAGTTCTTTCAGGACTCTTTCTTCTGTGAATGGACTGGTGTCAACCCCCCTACCCAGAGTGCTTCTATTGTCTGGTTTAGGTAACTCCTCCTCTTCATCTTTTGTGAATACTGAGCAAAAGTATTCATTCAGTATCTCTGCCTTTTCACTGTCTCTCTCTGCCCACCTCCCCTCTCCTTTATTAATCTTCTCTATCCGTCCCTTAACCTTTCTATTCTCCCTAATTTATCTATAAAAGGTTTTATCCCCTTAACTGAGTTGGCTATTTTTCCTCAGTTTGGGCCTTTGCTAGTCTGACTGCCTTCCCACTTCTTTCTGCTTTAATTGATACAGTTCCCTGTCGTGCTCCTTCTGTGATTCCTTATACTTTTTGAATGCAGCCTTTTTCTCCTTAACCTTCCCTGCCACCTCTTTTGAGAACCATAGTGTTTTTTTTACTCCGCTTTGTTTTCTTTATTTGTTTCACTCAAAGGCTTGTTGCCTCTATGATGGCAGTTTTGATTTTTCTCTATTGTTCTTCCATCCCTCCTTTTCGGTCATTTGCTAGTGCATTTTTCAGGTATTCACCCATTTTGCCAAAGTCAGCCCTTCTAAAGTCCAGTATCCTTGTCTTTGTATGGCTCATCTCCATGGTTGTGCTCATTGTGAAGCACACTGTGCAGTGGTCGCTTGCTCCCAGATGTCTACTGACTTCTAAATTTGTGATCCTCTCTTCATTTAAGAGTACCAGGTCTAGTATTGCTCACTCCCGAGTGGGTTCCAACACTAGCTGTCTAAAGCCTGCCCCCTGCAGGGCATCGAGAATGACCCTGCTCTTGGATGTGGCTGCAGTACATGTTATCCAGTTAACGTCTGGCATATTGAGGTCCCCCATCAACAGTATCTCCCCTTTTTCAGCCATTTTGAGAATGTCCTCTATCATTTCATTGTCCATATCCTCCCCTTGAGACGGGGGTCTGTATACAACCCCTGTGCAGATTGTGATGCCATTCCCTGTCTCCAAGGAGACCCAGAGTGCCTCTTGTCCTCCCCTTTTACTTTTTAGTTCTGTAGCTTTGATCCCTTCTCTTATGTATAGGGTTACTCCTCCTCCTCTTTTACCTTCCCCGTCCCTTCTGTAGATTGTGTACCCTGGTATGTTGGCATCCCAGTCATGGTTCTCGGTGTACCATGTTTCTGTGACTGCCACAATATCCAATTGTTTCTCTTCAATCAGGGCTACTAGCTCAGGAAGCTTGTTTCCCAGACTGTGGGCATTGGTACTCATTGCCCTCCATTTAATGTTGGCTTTATCTTTTCTTCCATCCCTGCTCTTACTGTCCTTGTCTATTTTTCCATTTACCCCTGTCCTGCCCTGTGTTGAGCTCTGTACCTCAGTGTTTACCTTACTACCTGCCATGTTTTGTGGGGGGAGGCTTGAAATTTCTTGCCTTTTATCAGCGCCTCCCCCCTTGGCTAGTTTAAAAGCTTGCCAAGGAAGCATTTAAACCCATCACCTAGGAGCTTGGCTCCCTTCGTGGACAGATGCAGACTATCATGCCAGCATAGACCTTTATCTCTCCAGGTGGCCCCCCAGTCCCCAATGAAGCCAAAGCCCTGTGCTCTGCACCAGTTTTGCAACCATTCATTAAACTGCATGGTGTGCAGTACCCTAGCCTCACTCCTGCCATGGACTGGTAACATAGAAATATAGAAGTTGACAGCAGATAAGGACTGCAAGGCCCATGCAGTCTGCCCAGTTATTTTTCTACCTTATAAATGTGCCACCGGCCTTTGCTTTGTCAGTGGCCTATCTATTCATAGTCATTTGTATTGCTCCCTTATGCCTATCCCATGCCTGTTTGAAGCCCTGCACTGTATTCATAGCCACCACTTCTTGTGGTAAGCCATTCCATGCATCCACCACCCTTTCTGTGAAAAAGAATTTCCTCACATTCCCACTTAATCGGCCCCCCTCTAATCTCATGCTGTGTCCTCTTGTCCTGCTATTTTTCTTATATTTAAACGTTAGACTCTTTCACCTTGTTAGTGCCCTTAAGGTGTTTGAATGCCTCGATCATATCGCCTCTCTCTCTCCTCCTTTGCTCAAGGGTATACATATTGAGCTCTGTTAATCTGTCCTCCTGTCTTCTGATGTCGTCCCTGCACCATTTTGGTTGCCCTTCTCTGGACTGCCTCAATTTGGTTTATGTCCTTGTGAAGGTGTGGCCTCCAATACTGCACACAGTACTCCAGATGGGGCCTAACCAGTGTCTTGTAAAGAGGGATTATTACCTCCCTCTTAAGACGTGTGATACCCCTACTAATACACCCTAACACCCCACCTAGCCTTACCTACTGCTTTAGAGGTCTGCTTGGATGATTTCAGGTAATCAGTGATGATGCCCAAGTCTTTCTTCCTTTGTGACTGCTAGCAACTCCCCTCCCAGCCTATAGGTGGCTTCAGGGTTTCTCTTCCCTATGTGCATGATTTTGCACTTCTTTGCATTAAATCCTAGTTGCCACTCTTCTGACCATTTTGCTAGTTTATCCAGATCTCTTCTCATTCTGCCCACCCCATCTGGATCATCTACTCTGTTGCAGATCTTGGTGTCATCTGCAAACAGACAAGCCTTATCCTCTAGTCCATCTGCAAGGTCACTAATGATGTTGAAGAGAACTGGCCCCAGGACTGATCCCTGAGGTACCCCACTTGTGACTTGCATCTCTTCTGACTGTATACCATTTACCACCACTCTGTTTTCTGCCCGTCACCAGTTTGCCACCCAGTTGACCAACTTCGACCCACCCGAGCCTACCCAGCTTATTTATCAATCTTCTATAGTGGAACAGTGTCAAAAGCTTTGCTGAAGTCAAGGTGGCGACAACTGCTCCCGCTTGGTCCACCACTCTGGTTACCCAGTCAAAGAAATCTATGAGATTAGTTTGACAGGACCTTCCTTTGTAAACCCATGCTGTCTTGGATCCTGTGCCCTATGGATTCCAGGTGTTGCACTATCCTTTCCTTAAGGAGTGTCCTCCATAATCTTGCCCACTACTGAGGTAAGACTGACTGGTCTGTAGTTCCCCGCCTCCCTGCTACCACTCTTGTGGGCGGGATCACATAAGCCCTTCTCCAGTCTTCTGGGACCTCTCCTGTGCTCAGAGACTCACTAAACAGTTCTGCTAATGGCTCTGCTAGTTCCACCTTTAGCTCCTTAAGTACCCTGGGATGTATGCCATCAGGTCCCATTGCCTTATCCACCCTGAGCTTAGCAAGCTCTTGTAGGACCCTTTCTTTTGTGAAGAGAGTAATGCTCGCCTCCCTCCCCACTGTGTCCATGATGCTGAGCTGTGGGCCCTGCCCTACCTTCTCTTCAGTAAATACTGAGCAAAAGTATCTATTTAGGATAGATGCCTTTACAGGGTCCTCCTCTTCACATGCTCCCTTTTCTCCATTAAGCTTAGCAATACCCCCTCTGGACTTTCTCCTTTCACTAATGTATCTATAGAAAGTCTTGTCACCTTATTTTACTGTTCGTGCTAGTGTTTCCTCAGTTTGGGACTTTGCCTGCCTTACTGCCTTCCCTGCTTCCCTTAGGGCAGTTTGGTATGCCTCCTATCTTCATCCGCTGTGTTCCTTATTTCCTGAAGGCCAGCCTTTTGGCTCTGACCTTTTCTGCTACTGTATTTGAGAACCAAAGTGGTTTCCTTCTTCTTTTGCACTTCCTTTTCTGTCTAACACAATGGGATGTTGCTTCAAGTATTGCATCCTTAATGCTTGCCCACTTTGCCTGTACCTCCTCACCTGTGTTTCTTTTTGCCAGGGCTAGCTTATCTCTGTTGGCCATCTTATCAAAGTCCGCTCCTCTGAAGTCCCATATTTTTGCCTTGGATTGGGATGATTTAGATGTAGTAGCCAAATTGAACCATACCATGTGATGGTCACTGGCCCCCAGGTGACCTTCTGCCTGGAGATCTGTGATCCCTTCCCTGTTAGTCAGTACTAGATCTAGGATAGCCCTGTCTCTTGTGGGTTGCTGTACCAGTTGTTTGAGGCCCTCCCCCTGCAGGGAATCGACTGTCTAGTTCTGGCAGATGTTCCTGCTGGTGTTGACCAATCTGTATCCGGCAGGTTGAAGTCTCCCATTATCAGAACCTCCCCTTTAGCTGTCATGTTTTGTATGTCTTCTAACAGTAATGTGTCTATGTCCTTCCCCTGGTCTGGGGGCCTGTAGACAACCCCAGTTCTTATGGCTGTCCCATTTCCTGCTTCCAGGGTGACCTACTGTTCTTCTGGCTCCTTATGTGTATTCTGAATTTCTGCAGCTTTGATATTTTCATTGACATACAGGGCCACTCCCCCCCCCCTTTTTGCACCTCTGTCTCTTCTGAACAATACATAGCCTGCTGAAGTCTCCCAAGTGTGGTTACTGGTAAACCACGTCTCACTAATTGCTACTGTCCAGTTTAGCCTCTGACATTTTGCCTGCAGGTCTGGGATCTTATTTCCCAGGCTGTGAGCATTGTGTACATGATTTTCCATTGACCAGATTTTTGGTGTGTTAGTTGTTGGGCGCAGGTTTGGCATTACCCTGTGCGTCGTATGGGAGACAACCTTTTTCTTACCTGGTGATGCAAATGCTGCAAACATGCTGAATCCTGTTTGACCACTAGCTGAGGGGGGAGGGGTGTTCTTCCCATTCATCGTATGGGGTGCTGCACCCCTCTCCCCATTTGCTAGTTTAAATATTCTGCAAAGACGTCAAACTTCTGCCCCAATGCACTGACTCCCTCCTTAGTCAGATGCAGTCCATCAAATTTAAAGAACTTTCGCTCCCAGAACTGTTGCCAGTTCCCTACAAATCTGTGTCCTTTTTCCTGGCACCAGCCTTTGAGCCACGTGTTTAGCTCCCCTATCTCCCCTTCTCTGACCTTCCGTCCATCTGATCCCTCTCCCAGACTGGCAGGATCTCAGAGGAGGAGATGCCGGACGAAATAGATGATAGTTTGTCACCCAGCCTGGTCAGGTGTTCCTTGGTCTCCACAACTGACCAGCTGGCGAGATCATTAGTCCCTATGTGTACTAGGACATCAATGTTTTCTCCTGCTTTGTGAACAGTTTTAGCAATGCGGTCAGTGTCTCTCCATGCTGATGTACCTGGGAGACATCTGACCATTACCTCTGGCTGGAGATGGGTATCAACTCCCCGAATCATGGAGTCTCCTATGATCAGAAGTTTTTTGGATATCATTTTTGCTTTTTTGTTTTGGTTCCTGATTTGGGTGAGTTTTGTTGTGCTAGCTCCTGTGCTGGTAGCACCTTTGAGAAGGTTACCGTGCTTGCTACCTGTCTGAGGCCCCTCCCCAACTGCACAAATTCATTCTGCACTGATCCCATGCCTAGCTAGGTCATTTGTCCCAAGGTGGACTATATCTCGTTCCCTCTCCTGTGATGCTGCTTCTGCAATCCTGGGGATTCGCTTCCTGTCCCTCCAAGCCATGGCACCAGGCAGACACCTTACTTCCTTCTCCTCTCCCTTTCCCAGTTTACCCCCTAACAATAGGTCCCTATCAGAGCTGTTTCCTTCCCTGTGGTGTCCCTTGCCACCCTTTTGTGGGTCTCCCTTGTGGATGTCCTCAGCATTCTTCTGGGTCTCCACTGAGGGTGCCATCATAGAGGAACCTTGCTCTGCCAGAATGGCATATGATTTGTGTAGAGGTACAACTAGGGGCTTAGCCTCTGGTCCACCACCACACCCTCCCAGAACCCACTGTGGTCCAACTGCTCTTCATACTTGGCAACCTCTGGGGCAGTGGTTGTGGCAGTGGTGCTTTCGTTGGAAGTGGGAGGCCTCCTTAGTCCTTGCTAGTTCAGCCTGGAGGTGGGCAACCTCCTCCCTCAGAGCTGACAGTTGGCTGCAAATAGGACAGCAACGCAGTTTCCAGAATGTCTCCCGGAAAACTGCTGCCCCACAGCCAGTGCATTGCACCACTTCCCACATGTTCCTCTCCCTTATAATATACCATATGTAATATATATGTTTTTTAATTATTTGTGGTGTGTACCCTTTTGCACTGTGCTGGGTTATTAAGGATATGACCGTTCTGCCCCAAGACCTGTTGAGTGATGTCAGAACTGTGGCTATAAAGGAAATGCCACTCCTGGGGGGTAGGGTGGGTGGGTAGTCCACAGCCACTGGTGACTGTTAGAAACAATCAAATACACAACTGCTCCACCACCCTGGTGAGTATTGCCCTTTATAGTAATTCAACTAACACCACAATTTACTAGACCACGGCTCCTGCACAAACCACTACTGAGTCCAGGGATAAAAATGAACTCGCTCCTCAGCCAGCAGGGCACTTTTAAAATGTTGCAAAGATATCCTTCCAAATCCTAAGTCTCAACCCCAACAATCAAGCAAATTCAGTTGCATCACACTCCCTCTGGTTATAAAATGACTACATCCTTGATTTAAAAATATGTATACCTTGCAGGGGTTAAACTGCACTGAGAGAAAGTGATATTTCTTACACTTTTAATGGAATCCTGCAATTCTCTGCTTAATGCCAGTAAGGAAAAAAAAAATGAAACTTTTTGTAGAAAGCGTAGCTCCCCTTCTTAACAAGTCCCACCAGTATTATGCCTTACTAGGTTTCCAGGTCCTAAATGGAGTTAGTTTGTTCTTTGCAGTGTAGCAAGGTTCTCAACTTCCAACAGACAAATCAAAATCAAAGGACTAGTTCTTGAACGGTCCTGTTTCTTGGTTCTCTGACTTCGCTGGTATCTCTGGATCTTGTCATGTGTATGCTAGTCGAAGTCTTTCTAGCCCATTTTCAAAATTGCCTTCAGGAACTGGTGGTCTGATTCTTTGGCCTCTGTCCACTTTCTCAAGCGGATGCCCCCTTGGGCTTCAGTTCCCCTCTTCTCCCCAACACCACCTGTATTAACACATGGCAGTGTGCCAGTGGGGTCCCTTTTTCCCCTTTCCTAAGTTGGGCGCTCTTCCTCCGGAACAGATTGTGTGCCTTGGCAATCTGTGAGCTCTCAGCTTGAGTGATGGGCTTCGGGATAGTGGGAGGTGTAGGAAATCTGCTTTTTGTGTCAAGCTGTGCAAACGGTTCGGTTGAACCTTTAGACCAGTTTTGTTTTGAAGGGATCCTTGCTTCCTTGCCCTTTGGTTCCGAGCTGATAACCCTTAAGCCAATTTAACTCGCAGCTTGGCAGAATTTTTTCCTCCTCCCAGCATCCCACCTTCTTCTTCCTCCTCCTCCTCCTTTCTTCCTCTCCCTTATCTGTTACTCCCTTGGAGCTGAACCAGGAGTGAGGCCTTGCGGTCCCTTATGGTAGGGTTCTCCTTTCCTGCCCTTTATCAGCTTATTCCTTTTTCAGTTTTTCCTTTCCTTTTACTATCCCTTGTCTCTCTTGCCTCGCTCTTATTCTTCTATTCTTTTATTGGCCCCTCCGGCTTACAGAACTGGGATGGAGGAGTCTTCTGCGGCGCTTTACAGCCACCCCTCGCGCACCATGTAATGTTTCGCTCTCGTGGGTGGCGCTGAAGACGCTTGACTCTCCTAAAAAAAAAAAAAAAAAAAAAAAACCTCCCAAAAGCGGATGCACGCCTCCGGCTTACACCCAGCAGTAATGAATGGTGAAAATACAAGAGAAGATCAGGAATTACAGTAGGCACGTAATTTTTTATTTTTCAGATCTTCATCCTTGGGTGCACTGAGATTTGGGGTCTCGGGTGCTTCTGCAGCGCCAGTTGCATTGCCACCTTTGACTCTGGTCTTGGTGGCATTGCACCCGGCACAGTTCGCGGAGCTGGCGCCACCTCAGGTGACTGGATTCTCAACTTAGATTCGAGGAGCACTCCCTCCTGCTCTTTCCTCCATTTCCTTTATATACTGCCCTTCCTGGGCTATTAGGAGACAATATTGAGCCTGATCCTGATCTGTGATTAGGAGACGACTTTGATGAAGATTCATCTCTCTGAGTGGGAAGCAAACCCTCTACTTCAGCGGAGCTTCTGGTCGAGGACCTGTCCTTTAAGTCTCTACTGATCTCTCTCAGTCTCTCTCCCGACTTCACAGGTTGATACGGTGAAGTTGTTGCACCTTGAATATCTGCATGTCCTGGAGATCCCTGTGAAATTGACTCCTCTGGTGCAGCCATTGTTTGAGACTCTCTCACAAATGGTGTGGGACAGTCCAGCGCTTATTCCTCCCGTGGCTGTCCATGCACAAGAAGGAATGACCAATCCTGGCCTCTCAAACTTCTGTTGATGCCATAGTGGTTGTAGCAGAAAATGATAGCCATTCTCCCTCAGAAGTCTACGGCTCATCCAGTAAACAAGATTGTCACATTGGGGAAGCAAGTCTTCGCCGCCGCTACCCTAGGCATGCATATTGCTAGCTACCAGGGCTATTTCTCACAAAATGAGTATATCCTCTGGCATTCACTAAATGTCACTGGAGATTCTCCTGGAGTCTGACGTTGACTCAGAGCTTCTCCAAACTATCACTAGAGGTATTGAGTCCAATCAGCAACTTAACACTGCTGTGGATGCCTTTGACACTGCTTCTAGAGCAGCAGCAGCAGCTGGGAGATGCACCCGACACCACTCGTGGTTACAAAACTCTAGATTCACAAATGATGCCCAGCAAAGAGTCATGGATTTACCATTTGATGG
This sequence comes from Neoceratodus forsteri, assembly GCA_016271365.2. Lineage (NCBI taxonomy): Eukaryota > Metazoa > Chordata > Ceratodontiformes > Ceratodontidae > Neoceratodus > Neoceratodus forsteri. The sequence goes on from CM057452.1 coordinate 69,376,006, forward strand.
AGTTTATGTGGCCCACAGGTGGGGCAGGCACTTGAGGCCACACAGAAAACTAGGACTGCTGTCAAAACTACCAGACCGGCCCCTGCTGCCCCTCAACAGGGCGGTAACCACCGGCAGTTTGTCGGTTTCTTCTTGGTAAAGGCAAGGGGGGGTTCAACAAAAACCAAGCCCCTCAGCCACAAAAGAAAATGCAGCAGAAGGCGCATTGCCTGAAAGCGCCTAGTACCACCCTCTGAAAGTCCGGCCCAGGTCCCACCTCAGCTGTCCAAGGGGGACTCTTCTTTGGCAGTGGGGAGTCTGACTCTGTTTTACAATCTGTGGAAGTCTAACCTCGGACCAGTGGGTTCTCAAGATAATTCGCGAGGGTTATTCTCTGAATTTTTCAGATACCCTTCCAGATCATCCACCCAAACGACAGCCCAGGCTGTCTATTACTGTCGAACCTCCTTATTTCCGAGATTCAAGGCCTTCTGAACAAAAGGGCAGTAGACATAATTCTGCAAGAGCAACGGAACACAGGTTTCTACTCCCACTACTTCCTAGTTCCATAGAAAACAGGTGGTGTGCGCCCTATTCTAGACCTAAGGAAGTTAAACATTTTTCTCTTCAAGGTAAAATTCAAGATATCATCGCTTGGTACGCTTCTACCTCTGATTCATTGAAACGATTGCTGGCCTCCCTGGACATGCAGGATGCCTACCAGCATGTTCCTGTGCACCTATGCCACCACAAGTATCTTCGATTTGTGGCCCTGAGTCAGCACCATCAACTCTGAGTACTGCCCTTTGGGCTGTCCTCAGCACCTCAGGTTTTTACAAAGTGCTCTGCAGTTCTTGCAGCGCACCTAAGGAAACTCTGAAATCAAGTCTTCCCATATCTGGATGACTGGCTCCTAGCACGCTCCTCCAGACAAGGGACATTGGAAGCAGTGACCACAGCTTCCAGGTTCCTTGCATCGATGGGAGTTCTGTTAAATCTGGAAAAATCCCAGCTGCAGCCCTCCCAGCAAACTCCTCTTCATAGGAGTCCTGGATACCGCCAACGCAAGGGCCTTCCTCCCAGAGGACAGGAGAAATGATAAAGATGGCTTGCGCAATCAAAGAGAGAGGACTCAGTCCGAGCTCTCTCGATGCAGCGGTTGCTGGGTCTCATTGGGTCATCAGTGTTCACAGTTCCTTTGGCTCGCCTTCACATGAGGACCACTCGGTAGATGCTCAGTACTCAGTGGTCCCCGACCCCACACCTGCAGTCCTTTCACATCAAGGTGATGGAACTTCTAAAACTATCCCTCACTTGGTGGGTTCAAGAGAACAACCTTCTGAAAGGCTTTCCCTTTGCCCCACTGGAGACGCAGATTACCATCACCACAGATGCATCTCTACTCTGGGTAGCTCACTGTCAAGATCTCCACACCCAAGGTCTGGGTGAGTCTCAACTTCACATAAACATCCTGGAAAGGAGAGCTGTCCTGTTGTCTGTCTGAAGGAGAATTATTTTGTGACAGAGAATGTCCTTCAGGCCTCGGACTGCAAAGTGATGTACTACATCAACAGGCAGGGTAGGGCCCACACTTAGCCCTTGTGCAAGGAAGCAATGAGTGTGGGAATGGTGCCTGGATCATGAAGCACTGATCCAAGCAGTCTACCAGCCTGGGGCCCAGAACGATCTAGCATATTGCCTCAGCAGAACAGAGGCGGATCCTCATGAGAGGTCTCTCACCGTAAACGTCATGCAGTCGTTCTTCAGAGTGGGGCACACCAGACCTGGACCTTTTTGTGTCCCCACTCAACGCAAAACTGCCTCTATTCTGCTCCAGAAATCCAGAACCTGGCATTTTCTGTCAGAATTCATTGACTGTAGTGGACAAGATGCTTTCTGTACACATTTCCTCCTCTTCCCTTAATTCAGAGGGTGCTGCTCAAGCTGGAGGCATGGAGGGCAGAATGATCCTCATCGCCCTATTCTGGTCTCATCAGATTTGGTTTCTGTTCAACAGATTATCGAAATTCCACCGAGACAACTACCACTTCAAATGGACCTTCTGACCCAGGGCCCAGTGGTCCATCCCAACCTGAGATCCCTTCATCTCCACACATCACTCCTGGGGAGATAGAAGTGGGTAGATCTGATGTTTCCCATAGTCTCAGACATTCTCCTAGTGGCACGCAAGTCGACTACTAGGAAAACGTACATGGCGAAGTGGAAGATTTCTCAGTCTGGTGTGCAAAGTCCTCCCTGGATCCCTTTTCTTGCCCACCAAAGTCCTAGAGTATCTACTAGACCTGTCAAATACAGGGCTACAATACTCAACCATGAAGGGTCCATCTCTGCGCGATCTCAACTTATCACAAGCCTATACAGTCTATGGCTGTTACCCTTGGTTAAGTGGCTCCTTAAAGGTATACGCCACAGTAGGACACCAGTGGCTCCGTGGGATATTAACCTTGTGCTGGAGATGCTCACCCTTAAACCTTTCGAGCCTCTAGCAACCTGAAGTTTCTTACCTGGAAGGCCGCCTTCCTTGTAGCAATTACCTCCACTCATAGTGTGTCTGAAATAGATTACCTGGTTATAGACCCTCCATATAGGGTATTTAACAAGGACAAGGTGGATCTCAGAACTCACTCTTAAGTTTCTCCCCAGAGTAGTCTTGGAATTTCATCTGAACCAGCCCTTTGTTCTTCCGACCTACTTCGCGAACTTCCAGAATGAAGAATGTACCCTACATTCTCTGAATGTTAAAAGGGTTTTGCGGTTCTGCATAGACAGAACTAAAGAGATCCAAAAGTCAAAGTGGCTTTTGTCTCGTTCAGCATGCCCGGCTAGGTGAACCTGTTGCCATCAGGTGTATTTCGTCGTGCCTGATGGCATGTCTCTGCTACTCAATGGCACAGGTTAAGCTGGAAGGCAGGGTATACGCCCATTCTGCCAGAGCAGTCTGGGCATCTCTGGCAGAAATACAGAACGAGCCCATTGCAGACATCTGCAGTGCAGCTACTTGGAGCTCTGTGCACGCCTTTGAAGCACTATGCTTTGGATGTCCATGCCAGACAGTATCAATCCTTTGGCAGAACTATCCTTAATGGAATCCTGTCCTAAATGAGCTCCTCTCTCCTGCCGCCCTTCTTGGAAGTATTTTAGCTCGGTACTCTCCCATCAGTGTGAAAGAATGGTGGAGACTTTCTCCAGGAAGATATGGAAAATTACGTACCTACAGTAATTCTTGATCTTGGACCAAGTTTCCACCACTCATTCGCACGTCCACCCTCCATCCCCCGGCTCACTTAACTGTTTTTTGTCTTCACTCCCTCGATGGCTGGGCTGTGAAGACTCTGTTGTATTGACCCTTCTTATAAGTGTCGTTCGGATTATTTTCTATCCGACATAGGTTAGTTTCACTAGGGTAGTTTAACGCTGCACCTCCTCAGTAAAAAAGATACTGAAGTGGTTGGAGGGTCGACGCAGAGGCAGCCTATACAGCACAAGCAGGTCTTGTGGCACTTTCTTCGTGTGGCCTACCTCAAGCGCTTGACCCTCCTGAAGATTTTTGGCTCCTGTTCGGTCCTAGCACCTCCGGCGTAGTACCATCAGTGTGACTGAGTGGTGGAGACTTCGTCCAAGAAGATCAAGCATTACGGTAGGTAAGTAATTTCCATTTTTAAAGGTCCGAATAGAAGAGTTCATGTGGCAGAAAAAATATTTGTGTTGCACACACAGTTTGGTTTCAAGTCCTGTTCATCTGGGACTGTTAAGGATTTACCTTGCCTAGTTACAGACCCGCACATTAACACATGTATTACAGCAGTCATTGACATTATTCAGTGTATATTTGATGTGCAACAAATTGACAGTCTGAGCACTTATTGTGCCTAGACTGTTTTCCTGTCAGTCAGCCTCTGCAGTATTGGCTTGCACAGCATTTAACCAGGTGATGAGATTGAAATCTGACTTTGAGGAACTAGCCTGCCACAGCACCACACAAGTACTTAGACATTGTCGCATCTTATTTTGGAGCATGCCAGTGCACGCTTCACTGAAATTCAGTGGTGTCTGCCCTTTTTTGTCAAACTGTGTGCACCATCTAATAGTTGAAATTACTGTTGGCCCTGTCCACCAAATGGGGCAAAAAAATATATTTTGGTGAAGATATTGGTGCACAAAAATAAAAAGCCAGAGCTAGCCCTGTAGTTACATTGTTACACACACAAAGTTGCACTGACTGGTAGTTGGCATTGTGCCACACAGGTAGTTGCACTAAAAATGTAGATAACCTAAATTGGATGAGGCTTGAGGATAGGAGAGATTGGCATCTTAACTTGTATGTTTAAATTGCAAAAAGAAAACTTGCCAAGATTCATCCTGGATCCATTTAATATTTATTTTTTGTTCTTGCCTTATGCCGCCTTACATCAGCCTGGTCACGGACCCCTCTGACCTCCACCTCTGGCCATGACTTCTCCAAAGCCCCCAGGCTTACTCCCAGGGCAGGGCCGCAGCACTGTATTAGGACGGGGAGCCGGTCCTGGAGGCTGATCAGGGCAGAGGAGCTGGCTTCATAGGCACAGCAGACAGCTGAGTTTTTTTCCCCTATACAAGGGAATGGACGTGCAATGACAACCAGCATCCGCCCTGCCCCCAACATGCGGCACTTGTGCTACACAGCAGAGTGCACTGGACCTGTACCTTCCCCCTGGAAGGAGAGGCAGATGCGGATGTTCACCATTCTTCATTGGCCAGCCCTCCGGCATCCCGGATCCGTTCCCGAACCCGGGTCATTGGCGCCGCAGGTTGGCACTCTGCCCCTGCACCAGCGGACCTGCATGGATCCATTTACTATTAGAGACTAGAAAGTGCCCAAGGCAGCTCAGGGTTTAGAATATATTCCAGGATGTAATATGAATATTGGGAGATCATCAGTTTGGTTTAGAGGACTGATGCTGTGGAATTCCTTGCCTATCAGTTTGTGACACACAAACCCAACTATTGGCCAGGGCTCGATCAGTGATACTGTGATGGGGCTATGGCTCCATTGTAGTGCTGTGGAGAGGGCCTAACTTAAATGAGGAAACTGTAAAAGTATCCAGCTCTATGTGTAATGTATTGATTGTTTTGTGGGATACTAATATGTGGCTCTTCAGGAATTTTATCTATTTAGTATGAAATCTGTTCTTTATTGTTTCTGTGATGTATATGTATCCTCGATTTGTTTTACTGTGTGTACATTGACAGTTTTTATATTATATAGGAACTACTTTAATTGTAAATATAGAACCTCCTTGGAAATGAGCATTTTGCTCAGTGGAGTAATGTAACATCTTTCCTATTCATAACCATATGAATAAAATGCATTACTGCTGCATAGGGAGAGGCATCACCAGTAGAAAACAGGAAGTTGTTATCCCTCTGTACAGGCAGTTGGTGAGGCCCCATCTGGAGTACTGCGTGCAGTTCTGGAGACCCCATCTCTACAAGGACATAGACAGGATGAAGGCAGTCCAGAGGGCAGCTGAAATGGTGCAGGGTCTGCAACAGAAGCCATACAAAGAGACTAAAAGCTTAGTATGTATACCCTTGAGGAAAGGAAGGGGGTGGGGACATGATAGAAACTTTCAAGTACCTCAGGGGAATCAAAGTCCAAGAGGGTAGCATCTTTCAGAAAAAGATGTACAAGAACAAGGAGGCACAATTTGAAGATAGAGGGAGGATGGCTCGGGAGCAATGTGAGGAAGTATTTTTTCACTGAGAGGGTGGTGGACGCATGGACTTGCCTTTCTGAGGAGGTCATGGGGTCAAAAACAGTGGGGGAATTCAAGAATGCATGGGACAGACATAAGGCAATTATAGTGGGGGTGGGTAGGAGGAAGTAGGCTGGTCAACTAGAATATGCAGCTTATCCAATAGGTAGGGAAATGGGCAGACTAGGTGGGCCAAACAGTCCTTACCTGACGTTAATCTGTTTCTGTGTTACTACATAGCATGAGACAGGAAGATCCACACAACCTATATTCTATATACCTGTGTGGTTTGTGGGCATGAACAGTGATTCCGTCTCTTGCATCCCCCTAGTGTCGTCATAATTTAAATGTAAATGTTGCTTCACTCTGTTTTGCCTTGGTGTGAGAATGTTTGTCTTCATTGCAAAGGTCATGACCCCTCGTACAAAGCATCATGGGAGTTGACTGTGTACTTCCATAAGCCAGCAGACGTCAACTCTCCTTCAGTTTCTGTTACGTCTTGTGAATTCTCTGTATTCTCTAAAAGCATTTTTCTAACTCTGATACACTTTAAACTAGGAAACGGCAGGGCTCTTACTATGCCTTAAAGTTTAATGGCTAGCTTAAGACAAGAACTTGGGGACTGCAGAGGACAGCAGCAGCACTAACACAGCGTAACTACTACAGGCTTTAGCACTAAAACATAAATTTCCAGGATGCCTTGCATGAGTCTGGTCATGACCTTTGCAACAGTCTCCAGCAGGTTTTCATAGCAGACTTAAGTGCCTTCATTTACATTTAAATCCTGATGAAATTAGGAGGGTACACTAGAGGCAACTGTTACTGCTTACAAACTACACAGGTAAACAGAATAAAAGGCTGAGGGGGCATTCCCTTTAATCTGATGGCTAGGTAACATGATAGCCAACAAGAACTCTACGCACTCAAGGACTCAAAGGGGTAACTTCTTAAAGTACAAGTAATGCAAAAATCAAGAAATTTGTTGTGAAAACCACACATTTCCAAGAGCTGGTAAACACCCCAGCGCTTGAGGACCTTAATCAGGGGGCTTGATAGGCTTGAAGCTTGTTGGTAGCTTGCCAGTAAGAGTTTCTCCGTATTGGAGTAACAAGTTTTTTTTCTTTGGTTAGGAACGGGCCTTTAGTTTGTATTTTTGGCTTGGCAATAGTGGAGGTGTGCAAAATGGGCATTGACTGTAAGCAGGAGAAAAATGGCGACTGAAATGGTTTGAATTAATGTGTAGGGGTGATGTTTTGGTGCAGCAACAGACTGGCACTTTTTTCGTGGATTGCTGTAGGATTTACACTCTGCTATAGTGCCAGTCAGCTAGTCAGAATGGCGGATCCTCTGAACCCATAAACTCTGGCTTGAAAGGGTTCACTGTAGTATATACCAAGGGGGGGTGTGAAGCAAAAAAGGCCTAGTACTAACCCACAACCGCTCCTATCAGTTTACCCGTAATAGGCTAATTTATGTCCTTCGAGAATGTGAGTCTAGTTTTCTTTTGAACGGGGCTTATTTTCTGAACATATCTTTAGGGTAGTTTATTCCATGGGGACTCCACTCTCTTGGGGGGGGGGGCTCTTCTGTTAGTGTTGAATTTAATATGTCTTAACTGCAGGAGGTGACCCCTGGTATTTATGTTCGCATTTTTGTATTGTAGGTTTAATTAATTTAGCATATAATCCTGCATTATGTCATAGCATAACAGGTCCCCTCTTATTCTCCTAGTCTCTAGTGACATGAGTTGTAACCTGCCAAGTCATTGCTCATGTTACATTTGTTAGTTTATGTATCATTTTAGTAGCTTGTCTTTGTACTCTTTCAACCTGTTCTACCCCCCCCCCCTTTGAAATTGGTCCCCAGACCAGAGCCCATAGTCCAGTAATGGTCTGACATATGACCCATACCATGGCATGACGCCCTTTTGACTTCAACTTTTTTATGTTCCACAGCACCCTTTTTGCTTTTGTAATCTGCTTGTTAGTGTGATTTATAGGAGAGTTTACGATCACTTAAGCAATAATCCACAACAGGGTGTGGCTGGGATTTAACCACGCGTGGTGTGGTTTGGTCATGGGCTGCAGGCCGAGTGACCAGATCCATACCAGCATAACCCACATTCTGGGGTGGATTATTGCGAATATACAGTTGGTAGCAAATAAAGGTTTAAGAAACAATTATAAATATGCTTTTATTTGTGAAAAATGATTTTGTGTGGAATATCGTAGATCATCTTCAAGGATATCTCATCAGGTCACACCAATGGAACTATACCCACCAGGCACTAGGACCACACTGACACTTTTTTGCCTGTCATCCAGGGACCGCTTATGACTGTGTCCTATGCAGATATCCCTACTCTATATAAATGTGGGTGGGCCCACGCCCTCCTCAGTTCTTTTCTCACCGTCTACCATCTTGATCTGAATCCGTGGTGACACCACCACTTCAGTCGACCACCAAACTCTAAACTTTTATATTGTTTTTTCTCTCCCTGGTCATTTTCACTTTATTCAGAGTGATTCCTGTCGCTGTGTATGTTGATACCAGATGCCACAAAACACTGATTTTGAGTGTGGTAAAAAGATCCTCTGCAGCAACTAACACGCTGCCTGCATCTGCTGTCTCGGTGAGGTCCACGACTTTCAGGCCTGCAAGATCTGCCTCAACTTCAACCAGGCTACCCACTGCACTGAGCCTGTAAAGTCTGACCAGTTAGTTTTGTTCACCCCTGAGAGAGAGCGCCCCTGTTTCCAAACGGTGTTTGTCTAAGTGGTTAGCCAGTTGCATTGTCTGTTGCTACCACATGTACAAGCCCTTGCCATGGGTGGTCAAAGGTCGCTCCACTAGAGGCACAACTGCCTCCATGGCTTGCTTCAGAAACATGTCTGCCACGAATATTTGTGCAGCTCCCACCTGGAGTTCCATCCACACTTTCACCAAGCATTACAGTCTGGACATCCCCTCTCTGCATAGGGCTAATTTCGGCCTAGCAGACCTAAAAGGCCTTCTTTCCCGAGCTCGATGCTACTGCTTTCTCCTCCTGGTTGCCTTTCCTGGTCAGGACTGGTTCTGCTTGGGACTCTGTCCTACCGATGGCCTGCTGCAAGAGCCTTCTTCGAGGTAAGATATTACAGTTACGCAAGAACTTAAGTAAGCATTAATCACAGACAGAGAGGGCTCTACTGGTGATTAATGCCAGCGAGGCGTTGTTGCAGCGAGGCAAAGCCGAGGTATTCTTGGCGATAATCACCGGTAAACCCTCCTCTGTTAATGATGTGCACTAGTATTTCTGGACAAGCTCGATGTGTAGCAGGGCAAGCGTCCTCTGATATCTTTGCAGTCTGGACAGTGATTCGCAAGAAAGGCACCGGACACTAAGGCAATTTCTGTACGCTTTATTGTTACTCTGACATGCAATTACACTGCTCTGTTACATACCAATGTGTCTGAAAACAGGTATGGCTGCAGAAGGAGATTCTTGTGAGCCTGGCATTCTGATGAAGTGTCCCGTGGGTCGCAGCGGCCATTCGCGTCACAGCCTGACTCTGAGGTCTGTAGTTGCCGATGTGCTCCTGGGAGTCCTAATTTGCATACCAGGTGCGTCACGTGCTGTGCCTCTTGGAGTGTGCCGTCGCTTTGCCCGCACCCTTTTCGTGGCCTCGTCGCTTACTCGTGATGTCCGGTGGGCTGTGCCTGGCTTGCGGTCACACCGTAATTAAAAATTACAGTCCCGTGTACAGTGAAACTCTGGCAGCTGAACCCGTAGCCGGATGCTGGTGCTCCTCTTGCGAGTCCCGCAGCACTGCTTCCTGGCTCGCTCTGCTGGTCTGGTTCCGGGCGGCTGGATGTGTGGCCTGCTGCTCCTGCGTCCCGCTGTCTTCCACTCTGCTCTCCCAAGCGCTTTGGTGCAGTCTCCGGTTCCTCCTGCTGGCGTGCGCCGCTGTTGGTGGCGGGCCGAGGGTTCTCTGTGCCCCTGCATTCCCACCGATGTTGCTCACTGGTGCGTGGCTGCGTCTCACTGTGTCCCATAGCTCGTGCTGCTCTGTGGCTGCCATCTAGTGGGTGCTATGCCCCTGTCGTCACCTCTATGCCTGTGGCATGCACTACCTACTGCTCCCTGCTGTAGTGTCCTGCGCTCTGTGCTCCCAGTGTGATCTGCCTGTCCACCTGTGAAGCAGTACTGTAATATGAGGGTGTCATCTATGCTGTCCACTGTGCGGTCCGACTGGCTGTGAGAGGTGGTTGGCTGCTCGCTCACGCTCCGTGAAGGGAGCCACTGGCTGTGCACACCTTGGCTGTGGGACAGACAGGATGCTCGACCATCTCCTCTCTTGTTGTGTGGGTGACCAATAGTTCTGAATGCTGCTCTCACACCTGTGCCCTGTCACAGACATGATCTCACGGTGGGTACTCCTCGTGGACATCTGAACAGCAGTACTCCTGGCGCTGTGGTTTGTATAACGCCTGCTGAGCCTCATGCCCTCTGATATCTTTGCCATCATTTCACCAAGGAAATTTCTTCCGATCGGCTGCCTGGAGTACCACACCTCCTTCTGGTCAAGCAGCATCTGTGGTTGTTTAATGGGGTGCAGGTAGAATGCAGGTGCAGACATGGGGCACGGCTGATGTACTCTTTGAACAGTGCCACTGGGCAGTCCCTGGACTCTCCCTGTGAGTACAGCACACCTCTCAGCTCGCCTCTGTTGCTTTCGTCTGCCCGACCATGGTTTTTTGTGGCCTCATTAAATAAGGGTGACATACTCATGACCCATCTCATCCTCAGCAACCTCAAATGATCTCTGTGAGCTCCCTTAGGCCCTCGCGCCCTCTTCTTGCAAGCCTTAGCTGCAGCTCAAACCACAGCCGCTTCACAAGGCCCTGGGCAGTTTCTGGGTTGAGGCGCTCAGGGTCTCTTATTCTGTGCAAGTCCTCCTCTCTGATTGGTGGATGGTGCCTGGCAGTGTCTTTCCCCTGTCTCCTATACTGCTTAATAGCAGCAACAAAGATGTTGTTTGCTGCCTGACAGCGTGGGTCACTCATGATATTGATATTTCTTCCTACCTCAATACTGTTGATGTACCTGTTCAAGCCTGCTCTCAACCCACAGAATGAGCTGATGCTGTACTGCTCCCCATCCTCTGCCCTCACAGACCCATAGAACTCCCTGAGAATACTACTGAGCCTCTCAACTGAAACTGTGCCTATGTCTACTGACATCTGTTTTGCTCTGAGCCAGTCAGAAAAGACATTACACGCCCACTGCGTGTTTTTCATAGTGTTCTGATCCACCTTTCTGCTCTCCAACTGATCCAGCTCTTTTTGTGACATCTGGGCATATCTTTGGCTCTGGCAGCTCTCTCCACAACTGCTCTCCACTTCAGGCTCTATGGTGTCCAGCTCGTCATTGCTGCCCCAGGTGCTGCTGACATGCCTCAGCTTAGCAGCTCTCTTATGTGGGAGCAGCTGTCCTCACCCCTCTGGAACCTTTCCTCCATCTGCTCTTGTGCTGCTACTGCATTCCAGCGCGTTATTGAACTGTATCGGTCCGCGCTTCGAGAGTCATCAGTGCGCATAAACGAAACTGCACAGCCATCTGATTTTTGCCTACACTACCTGCGGCTCTCTACGTGTGTCCTGTCTAACTCTACCCCCTGCATACGCGCGTAGCAGTCTTGCTCCTTGCAGCCTCTATCCCCCGTTTGGATCGGTGAGCGCCGACCGCCCACAGCGCTACTTGCCACCCAGTGGCTATCGTGCCCACTACAGGAGCAACACGGCATTGAGACGATAATGCCGTGTTGGGCTCGGGAACGCGCATAGCAACACGGCATTATGAGAAATAATGCCGTGTTGGGCTCGTGAACGCGCTTCCCATAACAGCAACACGGCATTATCGGCTCACAATGTCGTGTTGCTCCTGCACCACGTGATGCCGTCGCGCCTATCGCGGGGAGCCCTGGCACGGCTCTCCATAATGCCGTGTTACAACTAACAATAGATCTTAGAGAGAAGCTCTTGCAGCAGACCCTGCTTTCCCCTGTCATTTTTCTTCTGTCACTCTCCTTCTGCTACTTCTCTGTTCTCCTTTTGCTGCCAGTATGGGGTCTCTGGCTGGAGAACTGAAGGTAGGTGTGGGGACCACCCCTTTTTATAGGATAGGCTGACGTCAGTGTGCTGATGTTGGCAGGGTGCAGTCCCCCGTGGTAGACTGCTAGCTAGAAGTTTTCAATGTGGTCCTGGTGGCTTAGCCCTACCAGTGATGGCCTGATGCAAGAGTTTCTCTCAAAGATCTACTGTTAGGGTAAATTCCTGCATAACTGTACTTCATGGGATCAGGTGGGGGGAGGGACCACTGGATATCATGGAAACATTCTTTATAGATCGGGCATGGGTGCAGGTTGTGGGAGGGACAGTTGGACACCAAGGAATACGTCTGCAGATGTAGTGTATGGGGGTGGGGCCACTGGCACTGGGGAAGAATGTATTTCCACATCAGTCCAATAATGGGGGGCTAGAACTAGGGATTCTTCTTCTTTAATTGGGCTGGCGATCACAGGGGGGAGGGGGACCACTGGCACCATGGAATTTTATTGTTTTGCAGTTGGGCCAATAATCGCAGGGGAGGGAGTAACCACTAGCACCAGGGAATCTTCTTTTTTCCTAATCTGGCTGGCCATCTGGTGTGGGGGGGGGGCCACTAGACACCTCTGACACCGGGCTGCCTCTGGGGCTGGGGGTGCTAAACTCCAGTGCGGCATATGTAAATGGGCCTATAATGAGCATGCAGATAGCCATATAGCACCTTGCATGCCCAGTGGGCTCACTTACATGGCTGCTTTTGTGAATTCAAAATAGCATAGCTGCACTATTAATTGCAGAGCAATACTACTGGCTGAATGTCGGGGCGGCGCCAGTGGCATTAGTGGGGGCAGTAATGGGTTAGTGCTGACTCGTCCTGGCCCGATTCACAGTCTGATAGTGCAGGTGCATTATTAGACTTGTGAATAGCAACCTTTGACAGAAGGGAGAGATAAGGGACCGGGGGGACATGATAGAGGTCTTCAGGTACATGAAGGGGGTAAATAGAGGAGGAGCAGTCAGGGTGCTTTGAAGAAAGGGGCAACTAGAGGGCATGGGGGGGAAGATTCAGGGGAGAAAGGAGGAAGTGCTACTTCACTGAGGGGGTGGTGGAGCCATAGAATGCGCTGCCCAGGGGGCTGGTGGAGGCAGAGATGGTGGAGGTGTTCAAGAGGGGGTGGGACAGGTGCAGGGGAAGGGTTCTGGAAGCAAAATCCAGTGCAGCGAGAATATCCGGAACTGGGAAGGGAGAAGCCAGAGAAGGCGAGGAGGGCAGCAAGGTCATCTCCCAGGGTGGGGGCTGACCAAACGAGCAGACATGAAAGACCGTTAGGCCTATTCTGCTGGCATTTTAGTATGTTAGTAAGACACCTGGGCAATTGCAAAGTGTAATGCAAACTTGTGCTGTGCTTTGCGACTTTTTGTGAATCTAGATTGTTTTATGTAGTATAACATCAATGTGTTGGGTGTCAACAGTGTGTGGAGAGAGAAAAAGGGAAACAAGAACACATTTGTCATGTTTGGTTAATCTTTTCCACAAATGCAAACATGGAGTACAGTACTATGACACCCTCTTAAAATAACATTCCCAAAAATGGGAGTAGTATCTAAGTTTTTATGCATGAAACTATTTCAGTCCCCTGTCATTTTCATAAAATGTGTCTGATGTAGAATATGGTTGTGAATATAACACAAGAAAGAAAATTGGGGTTGCCATGCTCCTTTTGTGGTGTCTCCCAGCTGAGTAGACTTAAATGTAAAGTTCCCTTACTTATCAGAAACCCCATTTAGCCAAACAATGTTATTGTCCCCCAGCACATTCAGATAACTGAGGTTATACTGTATCTGCTTTCAAAGTTGCAGTTTCAGAGATGGTTGGCTCAGGACAAAGAATTTAAATATCCCATTGAAAAATAGAATGCAAGAAAGCTATTTAAGCAATTTAAAAGTTCATGCAGAATGACACTGATTTTAATATAATCAGTAAGCAAAGACATAAGGTATGTAAAGTGCCTTAAATAATGCCAGTGGTTGCAGTTGTTGGCGCTAATTTCCTTGCTGCCATCTGGATATATTCTTAGCCGAACATGACATGTTCATTTATTTGAAAACTGGCAACTGGGAGAGGCACACTGAGCCAAGGCTCATTTCCATATGCGACACAGGGAAAAGGGAAAACAGTTGTAAAGAAACACAAACCAAGCTGAGTAATTACAACACAGTTGACATGAAGTGCATAAGTTGCAGCGCATTAACAAACAGCAATGCCAAACATTGCAACAGGGAGGCCAGTAAGTAGCATGCTGAATCAAAACAAGTGTGCAAATAAGGTAAATGTGAAAGTGTGGAGGAACCTGGACAAAGGGATCTTGAGCCATTATTCATAGGTACTGTAGGGAAGGGTTTAGGAAGAGGGTAGGCAGGAACAAGGGTGAGGAGGGAGAAGTTTTAGTTGGCGTTTGGAGAGGAGGAAGGGAGACACAGATGGAGGATGGTAGATGGTATGAGAAAGCAGATTTTATAGCTGAGGAATGTGCGTGGGGAAGGGAGAAAGTTCACAGGCCCCTGGAGAGCAAGGAATAGGAGGAGGAGGAGGAGGAGGTGAGGATAGGAAAAACGAGAAGGGATAAGTAGGAGAGGAGAGGCCCAAACCAGTATTTAGAGATGAGGGAGGCAGATTGGAGCTGGCAAGTTGTAGGGAGTGGGAGGATGGATAAGGAAGAATAAAGAGAGCAGTGGTGGGTGTGGGAGGGAAAATAGGATAAATCTTCATTGTAATAATGCTTCCATGTATTTAAGAATATACTTGTACCAGTAGCCAACCTTAAATGTTTTCAGGTTTGTGACAGGGTTGAATAAGGCCTTGCCCCATTTGTTATGCGGAAAGAGTTTAAAGGCATGTCTGTTCTACAGACCGGTCAGTCTTACCTCAGTAGTGGGCAAGATTATGGAGGCACTCCTTAAGGAAAGGATAGTGCAACACCTGGAATCCATAGGGGCACAGGATCCAAGACAGCATGGGTTTACAAAAGGAAGGTCCTGTCAAACTAATCTCATAGATTTCTTTGACTGGGTAACCAGAGTGGTGGACCAAGGGGGAGCAGTTGATGTCGCCTACCTTGACTTCAGCAAAGCTTTTGACACTGTTCCACATAGAAGATTGATAAATAAGCTAGGTAGGCTCGGTGGGTCAGAAGTTGGTCAACTGGGTGGCAAATTGGTTGACTGGCAGAAAACAGAGAGTGGTGGTAAATGGTATACAGTCAGAAGAGATGCAAGTCACAAGTGGGTACCTCAGGATCAGTCCTGGGGCCAGTCCTATTCAACATCTTCATTAGTGACCTCGCAGATGGACTAGAGGGTAAGGCTTGTCTGTTTGCAGATGACACCAAGATCTGCAACAGAGTAGATGATCCAGATGGGGTGGGCAGAATGAGAAGAGATCTGGATAAACTAGCAGAATGGTCAGAAGAGTGGCAACTGGGATTTAATGCAAAGAAGTGCAAAATCATGCACATAGGGAAGAGAAACCCTGAAGCCACCTATAGGCTGGGAGGGGAGTTGCTAGCAGTCACAAAGGAAGAAAGAGACTTGGGCATCATCATCACTGATGACCTGAAATCATCCAAGCAGACCTCTAAAGCAGTAGGTAAGGCTAGGGGGGTGTTGGGGTGTATTAGTAGGGGTATCACAAGTCGTAAGAGGGAGGTAATAATCCCTCTGTACAAGACATTGGTTAGGCCCCATCTGGAGTACTGCGCAAGTATTGGAGGCCACACCTTCACAAGGACATTAACCAAATTGAGGCAGTCCAGAGAAGGGCAACCAAAATGGTGCAGGGACTGCATCAGAAGACATATGAGGACAGATTAACGGAGCTCAATATGTATACCCTTGAGCAAAGGAGGGAGAGAGGTGATATGATCGAGGCATTCAAACACCTTAAGGGCATAAACAAGGTGAAAGAGTCTAACATGTTTAAATATAAGAAAAATAGCAGGACAAGAGGACACAGCATGAGATTAGAGGGAGGCCGATTAAGGGGTAATGTGAGGAAATTCTTTTTCACAGAAAGGGTGGTAGATGCATGGAATGGCTTACCACAAGAAGTGGTGGCTATGAATACAGTGCAGGGCTTCAGACAGGCATGGGATAGGCATAAGGGAGCAATACAAATGACTATGAATAGATAGGTCACTGACAGAGCAAAGGCCAATGGCACATTTATAAGGTAGAAAAAGAAATGGGCAGACTGGATGGGCCTTGCGGTCCTTATCTGCCATCAACTTCTATGTTTCCTATATGTTTCTATCCTCTCTCCTATATCTTGTCTGTCTGGTTGCACAACCAAATTTTCTTGAGCCCTAGGAGCGGATCACTCTGGTTTCGCAATTCTCTGCCTCTCGCTATCTCTGCCTTCCCTTGCTGTTCCCTCTTCTTCCCCCTTGCATATCTGTGGATTTAAAAATATATGTGAATCTTTATGTGGAATTGTTAGATACTGGGATCCCTTTGTTTTAAACTGTATTTTATACCGTTGAAATGATTGCAGAATGTTTGGAATTCAAGGAGTTAACCTGAGAAGCTGGTTTGCAAACTCTGAGATGCTGGCAACAAGAGGTCAGTTCTAGGTCACTATGTACTGTTTTGCTGCACCTGCAAGGAATGAAACTTACAAGAACATTCTGTGAGAAGCAGGCTCTCAACGAGTTCCCAGACAAAGATTTGTAAAAAGAGCGGCAATGCTTTTGCTAGCGGCAAGGAGAGTGAGACTGAGAGCGAAACTTAGAATTAAGAGGCCCTCAGAAGAATGACTTGGTTTTCTGTTTGTACTGCCTTTGAATATAGTTATACTGAATAATTCTTTTTTATTTGGCTGTTATTGAGAAAATTAAAATCCTGTTTGTGAATATTGAAACTGCTCCTGGTTTCCTATGCTTGCTAGTGGTGGACGAAGTAGGCTAAATTCGCTCGGCGAAGTAATTTGTGGAGTAACTCGGAATCCGCGAAGTGCTTTGCAACGTGAAGCGGAGAACTTCGCGTTATAATGGGGATCGTGAAGTCCATTGAAAACAATGACTGCGTTACTCCACCTTCCCCAAACCACTTCTCCACTAATTTTAAGGCGAAGTAAAACTGAAATCGATGTACTTCGCATCACTTCGCCTTGTTGAGTTCCAAAGCAAATTTGCAGTGCTTCATGGGATTGCAGGTCACATGGGAATTAGATTGTTCTGCACAGCCTCAGTTCTGTGTGTGTGTGTGTAGTGGAAGATGGAGACAGTTTCCTCTCAGAGCTCTGCCATTCAAATCCTCTAAAAGCTGTTAAAGCCTTTTTACTCCCATTTTTTTTTTTGCTCAAAATTTAGTACATCGAGTTGTAGGAAACCCTCCTGTGCTCATATCGAGTTTATTGTTTGTGTGTGGATTTTGAATGTTAATTTAGAACAGTCGGTCTGTGTACTGTGAAGTGTGCTTTGGGGAAGGGGCGTATCTGTGGTGTAGGTAGATTAACTGGGAGAAAAAGGCAGTCTTTCTGTTTTGGTTATATTTTTCTTGTATAACTGTTAATGTACACGCAGTAATATTTTCAGTAATTCTTAGCATTTTTTGATTGTAGTGGTGCAGCAGTGTATAATTTGTTTGTTTAAAACATTTGGTTATATTACTAAAGGTTTTCAATTTGTTACGCATTACTTGGGGTGCGCAATGCATGCATGCCATTAAATCAGATACCATTTATTGTGCCACAGAGTAATTGCAGCAGTGTGAACCTGCTGTCTACTGCACCTGCATGAATGTTTTGTACTGCTTGTGGTATCTTTATTGGTAGTAGTGGACTATTACTGCCGTGCACTACTCCCCCCACATGGTAAGTTATTCTTTTCCAAATTTGGATTTCTGATGGTGAGCACTGGTTAGGTGGTGGTGTGCCTTTGCGTCTGCCATCTCTTTAGTGCTCAGCGCAATCTTAATCTGTCTGTGCATTTGCATCTCTTTAGGGCCCAATCTCCATCTGTTAAGTCACAGTTGATCTTACTTCTCGAGATACAGCTCTTGCAGCAGGTTACTCCATTAGGACTGAAGCCAGCAGGCGCCAGGACCCCACGGAAATTTTCTAGCTAGCAGTCTTCAGCGGGGACCACCTCCGACGTTGGTCCCGCCCCCGACATCGGGCGTAGTACATAAGGAGGCGGTCCCCCGACAATCCTCAGTCGTCCTGCCGTCGACATCGCCAGTATCGGCCTCTGTCTCTTTTTCTAGCGTGCGACGACCTTTAGAACTACGACGATTTTCGACTTTGGATCAACTGATGTCCTCTCCAACAACTTCTTCTATTGAGGGTCACTATTCTAAGTGTGCCTGCGGCAAACAGATCCCCTTCAAGGATCCACATTCGGCCTGCGTGCGCTGCCTAGGCCCGGAACATGACACCAAGGCCTGCTCCTTCTGCCAGGGCTTCAACGGTTGCACCAGGATCTGCCGCCAGAAGGCCCTTCAAGCATTTCTCTTGGAGGAGAAACTGAAAACTATGGATAAAGAACCTTCCTCCTGGGGGGGGAGTAGTTGGGTAAAACCCACAAGCACCGGGAAAAGGAAAGGTCCAGGTCCCCTGTGAGGGCCTCGGATTCCCGAAGCTCCGGCTCGAGATCGGACTACTCTCCCTCCAGGGCTCAGTCGCAACCTCCCTGGTTCAGGTCAGATCCTCTAGCGGCTCCTCTTCTCTGCAGCCCCTGAAGACTTCAAGACCGTCTGCCTCTTCCACTCCATCTAAGGCCTCGTCTAAGTTCGGGGAGCACCATAAATCTTTTTTTCCCGCCGGGACACAGACGCCAGGTCAGTTTCCCAGCCTCCACGTGGATCGGATCCGGTTCCTCATAAGACCAAGGACCTGACGTCCGTCAAATGGACGTCGGACCAGACGTCGGCCAAGCATCACCGGCGCTCCCAGGAGCCGGCGACATCTAAACACCCGTTGCTGGCCAGGCGTTCACCTCCAAGGGCGTCAGCCAGGGGACCGATGTCTCCTACTCCGGAGAAGAGGACCGCACCACCGTCGCTGGCGGACACCGGTCAGAAGGACTCATTGGAAGAGGATGCCACACAGCCCGAGGACCAGGCGGGTGACACCAGGCTCCCACGGGAACCTTCCCCGGAGCAGGAGGCCACCGGCGCCAGGCCTGTCGTCTGGTATGAATCTGGCAGAGGTAAAGGAACTTTTTACCTTCTGGTGGGACACCATCAAAAAAGATGGGGTCACCACACGTCCTCCTCCCACTCCAACTCCGCTTCCACCTACACCTTCACCGCCTACGCCCTTCTCTACCCAAGAGGCCCGTGAGGATCGGCCGCCAACCCCCAAGGAGCAGACACCACCTCCTTGAGGCAGATCTTCAGAAAGACCTCCCTCTAGATCCCCCTCAGGGTCACCCAGTCCCAAGAGACCCAGACGATGCCGGTACACTCCGTCTGGGGAGGATTCCAGATCTGACACCTCTGGGTGCTCCATATCTCCTTCTCCTATCAGTATTCCCTCTCCGGACCCACATGACCTACCCAGGTTTCCTCCGGATGATCCCTCGTTCGTGGAGATCATGAGGCACATCCAGGAGAATATGGGGTGGGATGCTGAAGAACTCGACCCCGAGAGAACGCCTTGCTCGCTACCTTCGGCAGAAAGATCCGAAGCCTGTGGTAGTGCCACCCTTGGTGGATACCTTTGCAGACGTCACCAAGGCTGCCTGGAAACATCCGCACTCCACTCCCGCAGTGCCGAAGAAGGCTAACCGCCTATACAAGGCCCCTAGGAAGCACCAGTATCTGGCGAACCATCCTCTGGCTGACTCCCTGGTCATCACTGCTTCGCATGACCGGTCTCTGAGACCTCAGCATTTGAGCACCCAGCCACCGGACCAGGAATCCAAGCAATTGGATGTCCTGGGTAGGCGCACGTACGTGCAACTGGTGCCATCAGGTCACTGAATTACCTCACCCACATGGTTCAATTCCAGAACACACTGTGGGAACAGGGACATGACCTGGCTGAGATGCCAGACGGCGACCACAAGGAGGAGCTCTTGAACCTCCTCCAGACGGGTTCGGATGTGGAGACCCAGGTGCTCAGAACCGCATATGATTCTGCAGACTCTTCAGCCTCAGGCGTGTCTCTGGAGACACTCTTGGCTCTGTGTCTCCGGCTTTACCCCGGACGTCCAGAAGAATATCTTAGATGTCCCTTATAACGGCGAGGTCCTATTTGGTGAAGCCTTCAAGAGAGTAATCACCAAACTTCAGGACGCAGGGAAGGCAGTCCGATCTGTACAAGTTATATACAGGTGTCGGCCTAGTTCCTTTTGTAGGAACCAGCGCAGTTTCCGTGGCCGGCTACAAAGGCAACAGCCACGTTCCGGCCAACAGCAGAGGGGCACTTTCACCCGCAAGGCCCAGGCAAAGTCATCCCTGGCAGAGGCCAACGATTTGCAAAGTCTGCCCAGCCTGCCGGATCAAACGCTGCCACAGCACGACTCCTTCCCGGCCCCTGCCCCTTCTCCGGATCAATGGGAAAAGAAAGTCGGGGGTCGCATCGCATGCCACTTGCCAGGGTGGCAATCGATCACCCACAGGTGGGTTCTGCAGCTGGTCAAAAAAGGCCACTGTATAGAATTTGTAGGCAGTCCATCTCCAAGACCTCCCCTGCTCTCCCGATATTCAGGTCAGCATGCCCTGCTCATACAGCAGGAAGTGCTCGCGCTTCTGGAAAATGAAGCCTTAGAGCACGTCCCAGAGAACCAGAGAGGACTAGGGTACTGTTCTCACTTTTTCCTGGTTCCAAAGAAAACAGGGGACCTCCGTCCGATACTGGACCTCAGCAACCTCAACCTTTCGGTCGTTTACAAACGCTTCCGCATGGTGACCCTTCCGGGCCTAATTCCCATGCTGAAGCAGGGCACCTTTCTGGCGTCTTTGGACATGCAGGACGTCTACCTGCATATTCCGATTGCTCAGGCGCACTGGAGGTTCCTGCGCGTCAAGTTTCAGAGCCGTCATTATCAGTTCCGAGCTCTTCCGTTCGGGCTGTCATCCGCACCTCACGTATTCACGAAGTGCATGGCAGTCGTAGCGGCATCTCTGAGGAGACAAGGCCACTACGTGTTCCCATATCTGGACGACTGGCTTCTCATGGCGCCCTCCAGGGAGGCATTGATGATGGCTATTCACTGCACCCAGTTCCTTTTCCAATCACTGGGTATTCTCATCAACTACGAGAAGTCACTCCTGGTGCCGTCCCAGAAACTGCAGTTTATAGGAGCCGTTCTGGACACCATCAGAGGAAAAGCTTTTCTTCCCTTGGACAGAGCGGAACACATCAGATCCCTCACCAGGGACTTGTCGGTGAAGACCGTCCCACCCAGACTTGTCCTTCGCCTGCTCAGACACATAGCTGCGGTCATTGAGACAGTCCCGCTGGCACATCTCCACATGCGGGTAACCCAGTGGATGCTACGGGTGCAGTGGGACCAAAGGCGAGACCATCTGCAGCATCCAATCCGAATCACGAATGCCGTAATTCGGGATTTGCAATGGTAGCTTCACCCAGGGAACCTCTCTGCGGGGGTTCCCTTCACAGTGCCGTCTCCGACTGTGACCCTCTCTACAGACTCCTCAGGGCTCTGGTGGGGAGCACACCTGGACGGTGTTCGATCTCAGGGCCTGTGGACAGCCCAGGAGTCTCGTCTCCACATCAGCATTTTGGAAATGAGGGCAGTCCTTTATATTCTGCAAGCCTTCCAGTCGGAGATTCCACCGGGTACACTTCTGTTACAAACAGACAATACCACGGTGATGTATTACCTGAACAAACAAGGAGGCACTCACTCCTACCCGCTTTGCAGGGAGGCCATGAGAGTGTGGGAGTGGGTATTGCAACACGGCACAAACCTAATTGCAGTACATGTCCTGTGAGTGGACAACACCATCACAGACAGTCTGAGCCACTCTCAAGCCAGAGTCCACGAGTAGGAACTTCTGCAGGAGGTGGCAGAGGATCTGTTTCACAGATGGGGTACTCCAGAGTTGGACCTTTTCGCGTTCCCACCCAACGCAAAACTGACCAATTTTTGCTTGCTAGATCCAGGGCCTGGTGTTTTCTGGCGAGACGCGTTGTCCCTCTCCTGGACGGGCAGATCCTCTATGCCTTCCTCCTTTCCTGTTGATCCAGAGAGTTCTCTTAAACTTGCAGGGAGCAAGCGACGCCATTTTGATCGCATCCTTCTGACCCAGACAGATTGGTTCTCTTCTGCACCAGCTATCCCGGAATCTCCAGTTCCTTGCCAATCAGCTCCATCTATTGTCTCAGGAGGTGGGTTCATTGGTCCACCCAGACTTACGCTCATTGAACCTGCACGCTGGCTCCTAGAGACATAGCCATGATGCAATACGGGTCTCGCAAGAAGTGGCAGACGATCTTCTGCCGCCAGAAAACCGGCAACCTGACGCATAGCATACGCCATAAAATGGCGAGATTCTGTTTGTGGGTCAAGCGCTGCTTTCCCCATTAGACTGTCCCGAAAAGCTGGTTCTGGACTACCTGCTTTCCCTCTTCCACTCCGGACTGGCTTACCCTCATAGAAACATAGAATTTGACGGCAGATAAGGACCGCTTGGCCCACCCAGTCTGCCCATTTCCTACCTACTGGATAAGCTGCAGATCCTAGTTAACCAGCAGCCTACGTCTTCCTACCCCCACCCCCCAGAATTGCCTTATGACTATCCCATGCATGCTTGAATTCCCCCACTGATTTTGACTCCACAACCACCTCCGGAAGGCAGTTCCATGCATCCACAACCCTCTGTGAAAAAATACTTCCTTAAATTACCTCTGAGCCGCCCCCCCTCTATCTTCAAATTGTGCCCTCTTGTTCTTGCACACCTCTTTTTTTGAAAGATGCTACCCTCTTGGACTTTGTTGATTCCCTTGAGGTACTTGAAAGTTTCTATCATGTCCCCCCTCTCCCTCCTTTCCTCGAGGCTATACATATTAAGCTCCTTAAGTCTCTCTTCATAAGACTTCCGGTGCAGACCCTGCACCATTTTAGTTGCCCTCCTCTGGACAGCTTCCTTCATGTCTATGTCTTTGCGGAGATTGGGTCTCCAGAACTGCACACAGTACTCCAGATGGGGTCTCACCAGCTGTCTGTACAGAGGGATAATAACTTCCTGTTTTCTACTGGTGATGCCTCTCCCTATGCATCCCAGTATCCCCCCAGCCCTCCTTGCTGCCCTCTCTCATTGCTTGCCCACCTTTAGGTCATCTGATATGACTACCCCCAGGTCCCTTTCCATTCTTGTTGTTGTTAGTATCTCACCCCCCATTGTGTACTCTTCCCCTGGGTTTTTGTTTCCCAGGTGCATTACCTTGCACTTCTTAGCATTGAATCTAAGCTGCCATACATTTGTCCATTCCTCTAACCTTGCCAAGTCCTTCTCATCCTTTCCACCCCACCCTGTGCATCAACTCTGTTGCAGATCTTAGTGTCATCTGCAAAGAGACATACTTTTCCTTCCAGTCCTTCTGCAATGTCGCTTATAAAGACATTGAAGAGACCTGTCCTAATACTGAACCCTGCGGTACCCCACTAGTAACCCTCCTTTCTTCTGAGTGGACTCCATTTACTATAACTCTCTGTGTCCTATTCTCCAGCCAATTCTTTACCCAGGCTGTCATCTTGGGACCCACTCCCAGTCTGGCTAACTTGTATATTAATCTTTTGTGTGGGACTGTCAAATGCCTTGCTAAAGTCTAGGTAGGCCATGTCCACTGCCCCTCCCTGATCTACTACTTTGGTCACCCAGTCAAAGAAATCTATCAGATCTGCCTGGCATGACCTTCCCGCTATGAATCCATGCTGCCTAGGGTCCTGTGCCCCTCTGGCCTCTAGATACTCAACAGTTCTTTCCTTTAGAAGTGATTCCATCATTTTCCGTATCACTGAGGTTAAACTAACAGGTCTATAGTTTCCTGCTTCTGCCTTGCTCCCACTTTTGTGAAGGGGAATCACATCTGCCCTCCTCCAGTCCTCTGGTACCACCCCATCCTCCCATGATTTGTTAAATTAAAGTGCACCTCTGTGCAATCTCTGCTTATCATGCCCCCGTAGGCCATCGGACGGTGGCCCAGCTGGACACTACTCGTGCCTTCTTAAGGGGTGTCCTTCACCTTAGGCCGCCCATCAAGGATCCAGTCCCTCCTTGGGACTTACCCTTTGTCCTGGAGCAGCTTACGCTCACATTTTGAACCAGCTATGGATTGCGAGCTATGTTTTCTCTTGGAAGACGTTATTTTTAGTTGCTGTTACTCCGGCTAGAAGGATCTCGGAATTGCATGCTCTTATGTGCAAAGAGCCTTATTTGGTTTTCCACCAGGACAGGGTATCCCTAAGGACAAACCCAAAGTTTTTACCTAAGGTGGTTTCCGCCCTCGCACTAAATCAGGATATTGATCTACCAGTGCATTTCCCAAGGTACAGTAATCGAGGAGAAGCCCTTCTGCACTCCCTTGATGTGCATCGGTGCCTCAGATACTGCCTGACTAGAACCAAACCGCTCCGAAAGTTGGACCAACTTTTCGTCTCCGTTGCTCACAGGATGAAAGGAGCTCCTGTCTCCAAACAGTCACTCTCTAGATGGCTCATCCAGTGCATCGCTTTCTGTTATGACAAGCGCAATAATCCCTTACCGGGCGCGGTCAATGGTCATTCCACAAGAAGGGTGGCTACTTCATTTGCGGCGTTAAAGAACGTCTCCACCTCAGCTATTTGCGCTGCAGCTACTTGGAGCTCTGTGCATACCTTTATCAGGCATTACAGCCTAGACATTGCATCAAGATGAAGAGCGGGGTTCGGTCTAGCCATCCTTCAGGGACTTCTGTCCTAGGCTTGAGTAATATCGAGGTCTCTACATTTCCTCCTCCCAGTGGTGCATGATTGCCACTATTGCTTGGAAACCAGTCCTAATGGTGTAACCTGCTGCAAGAGCTGTATCTCGAAGTAAGATAGTACAGTTATGTAAGAACTAACCGTAACAGTAGATCTTCGAGAACAGCTCTTGCAGCAGGTACCTTCCCACCCACCATCCCCCCTTTTTTGGAGGTAGGTCGTAGTCAAGCACCCATCTTATGGGATGGGACATTCCTATTCACTAATCTTTGCCATTTGGTGGCGGATCCTCGGTCTCCTCTTCTGATTGATCCATCGGCCGGCAGTCTCCAGTGGGAGAACTGAGGATTATGGGGGGCCACCTCCTTATGTACTACGCCCGACGTCGGGGGTGGAACCTACATCGGAGGCGGTCCCCGCTGAAGACTGCTAGCTAGAAAATTGCCGTGGGGTCCTGGTGCCTGCTGGCTTCAGTCCTAATGGTATAACCTGCTGCAAGAGCTGTTCTCGAAGATCTACTGTTACGGTAAGTTCTTACGTAACTGTACTTTTCTTTGGCTTCCCTTCGGATTACTGGTGTGGTGCAAACGATTCACGATCATGTCACAAATAACAAAATAAATGTTTTGTAGCATCTCTCCAGGCTTCACCACTGTACCCATTGATATGAGTTTTCAAGCTGGTGAGTTTTGTGAACAGCCAGGTCATCAGGGAAGTACTGCAGTAGGCATTCGCATTCCCAGTACAGCTCCAAGTCCAAGAAAAATAAATTCATGTTTCATGGTCACAAATGCAGTCACGATTCACATCATGAATCACAAAATTAATTTTTTTACTAGTTACTTGCATCATGTAAGCCTTGTTTGTAGTGTCTCTCCAGACTTCACCACTGTACTCACTGATATGAGTTTTCAGATTGGGGAGTTTTGTTGATGCAGGTCATTGTCATCGGGGAACTACAGCCGTAGGCATTTGTGTTCCTGTACAGCATGAGAGTTACAGTACTGTAAGCCATGTGATGTGTGGGGGCCCCGGGGCTGCCAATATTGTCACTCCTCCTTACTTCAGGTTAAGGCGGTATGACAACGAGAAGTCACAATCACAAGGCGAAGTGGGCATTTCATGCTGGCCACTCTGCATAGCGGAGACACAACACAAAGTGCTCACCTCACAGGCACTTCACCGGTGGAATTTAAATTCACTCCATCTCTAAGATGGGAGACTTTGCATGTCTTGATACTCTTATTTCACTTCATCAGCACTGGGGGAATTTTCTGGACATAAGACAGTAGCATTTTGGGGATGAACATTAATTCTGGTCACTTTGTCTGACCACTGCCCAGATGACTGAGTGTGCCATTAATTCTGTGAGACTTTGCATTTCTTGGTACGCTCTCATTTCACTTCATCACTGGGAAATTTTCTGGAGGCAAGAAAGTAGCATTTTGAAGATGCACATTAATTCTAGTGACGGGGGGGCTCCCAATATTATTGTCACTCTGCCTTACTTTGCAATAAGGCGGAATGACAACGCAAAGTAATAAGGCGAAGTGGGCACTTCATGCTGGCCACTCTGTGAAGCAGAGTGACAACGCGAAGTGCCCATTTGCGTTCCCTTTGCCAGTGAAATTTAAATTAGCTGCATCTCTAATGCTTGCTTGCTTCCTGACCTGTGCCTCGATGACTAGGTGCATCAGAAAAATTGGAATTTGAAACGCTAAGTAATATCTAAGACATCACTCCTGGCTCTGCATTGTGGGTTTTGCCCTTGATGTGCAGTAGTCTGTCTTGAATGATACCTTTAAGGGTACTTGGCTCTTCAGACTAGATGTCTGTCCTACTCAACCTAGAGACCCCCCAAGAAGTCTATTAGGACTATTCAGTCCCTGACGTTGAATGATTCCCAACATGGCCATGGCAGAGGCAGGAGTGCTCATTAACCCTCCCTGTGTTCAAGGATGATGCTTTGCTTCCCAGCAGCAGTTCATGGGAGCCCACAACAAAACCACAAGGAGTGGGGTGGAATGGGCTGTCGGCTGCTCATTCCCCTTCCTTCCAACTCTTTAACTCCTCCACTGGTACCCTCGGGGGGGGGCACAAATAGCTCTGTTCCTGTCCCATTACATAGAATGTGACAGCAGGTGGGGACCGTATGATTAGTCTGCCCGTGATTTAAAGGAAAATTGTGCTGAACCTGCAAGCAACTTGTCCCAATAGAAGCTGTTTTTTAAATACTAGTTCCAGATCTGTTCCATCTATACTGGCATATTGGTGACCTCTGTGGTTGTTTGATTTACACTCTGGTAAGTGCCATTTTAGACCTGTATGATGTAGTTTGTCCCTCTCAACCACATAGTTCCAGAGCAGAACATGGATGCATTGTGCCAACAATAGAAGATCTGAGCAAGGGACATTAAATACATCAGAGTTCTAAAATGGTGCTTACTACCTGCTTGTAAACCATAAAAAACCCACTAGGATAGCACAAAAGCCTGCACAGATGGAACAGTAACAGAATTAGAACTGGTATTTAAAATCTTCTACAGGGGAATTCTAACAGGTTAAGTGCAGTTCTCCTTTAAACTCCCCACCTATTTTATTGCTCCCTTGAGCTTTCCACACTGCTTGTCCAGTGCCAGCTTAAATTCCCTGACTGTCTTAGCCCCCACTACCCCTGGGGGCAGGCTGTTCCACAGCTGTCTCCCTCTCTGTGAAGAACTTCCTTTTGTTGCTCCTAAATCTACCTCACTTTAGGCGCATGTTGTGATCTGTCTGGGTACAGTTGTTTTCCTGAAAGACTCTGTGCGCACCATTTTTAAACCCTTCAGGTATTTGAAGGTCTTTATCCTATCTCCCCCATCTTTGTTCCAGGGAATATAAGTTGAGTTGCTTCAGTCTGGCTTCGTAAGGCTCATGATGCAGACCCTGAACTATCTTAGTCTCCCTCCTTTGCACAGTCTTCAGTCGGTCCCTCACTCCTGAGGTGTGGTCTCCAGAAATGGACGCAGTACTCCAGATGAGGCCTCACCAGGGACCTGTGCAGTGGCATAATCACGCTAGCCTTTAGTGCTGCCTTTTTACATTGCTTGCCTACCCTCAAGTCAGATCACCCCAAGGTCACGCTCGTACTTTACTGTTCTAGGGACATGGATATGTTGTTCATCCACACGCATTGGCAGGTATCCTTGCCGCTTTAAATCTTGCCGGAAGGTCTTCAAGCTTGCTCCTCCCACCCACCCGGGTGGTATAACTCTCGGCTCCGCCCCATGACGCCAGATCTTCCTTACCGCTTGGAAGCTCAGGTTCCCTCCTTAACGCTCTGCGTTTGAGACTGGTTCCTATTTCTCCGTTTTGCGGATTTAAAAATAAATTTGCGAAAAAGACTTCAGTCTTGATCCCTCTGGCTGCGATGGACAAATAGACCCGGATTTCGGAGATGCCCATGCGGGCAGAAGATGTCTCGGACGGATCCACACTCCACGTGTGTCTACTGCTTAGGCCTTGAGCACGACCCGCAGGCTTGCGACCTGTGCTCATCTTTCTCGGCCTACGTCCTCGAAGACCATGCTGCCTGATTGCAACTGGGCCATCCCGAGAAGCGTTTCCCTCCGGTGAAGTCCAAGGAGGCCCGGTTGGCGGTGTCCGCGGCGGCAGGCTCGGCGGATCAGCTCGAGCGGATGGTCGCCCTCGAAGAGGAGGCGGCGCGGGCCGTATCTTCCTCGGCCGCGGCATTTATCCCGCTCTCTCTGGGTTCTTCCTACACGGCTTCTTTTAAGGAGCTTTGTCTGTCCCTCTCCACTAAGGGAGAAGGGCCTATGTCTGCTGGACCTATTCTTGGTCCAAAGGACGAGGTAAGTCCCTCCGTCGGCAGCTCTTGGGAGACGGGAAGGTCTCTCCGATGGAGACCGTCGGCCCGGTCGACCGCTAAGCCGGCCACTGGCCTCCACGGTGTCCCGTCAGGTCAGTTGACCGAGACTCCACCGACGAAGTCAAGATTTTTCTCGACCTGTTGGACGGGCTGTCGCCTTTAGCAGCGAGATTCCCTCCCGGTTCCCCGGAGAGTTGGGGATCCGTGGGCTCGCCTGTGCCTCCGGTTCCGGAGCCCTCGGATGGACCATCCGAGCCAAGGAGTGCGGTTCCGCCGACACCTCCCCGCACCGACCTCGGAAATTCGGGACTCTCTGTCTCGGACTTCTTCCTGATCCAGCCGATCCCACCGTCATGGGGGATTCTCGGTCTCGGCACCCGTGATGGCGTGCGCTTCGTTCGCCCTCCTCCTCCTCGGCCGAGGGAGGCTTCGGCGTAAAGTACGTCGAGATGTGAGGACCTCATGTTGCAACAGCTCCTCCTGGCCGGGGAGTAAGCCGACCCGTCGCCTTCCTGGCCATTAAGTGGCTGTCACCGGAGCGGCCGACACAACCCCTCGACTTATCCGAGGAGCCTATACCCAGGCCGGTTGTTCGGCCAAAACCAGCTGCTCCACCGATTCCGGTGGAACCTCCGCCTCCACAGCCACCTATTGGGGCTCCGACCAAGGATTCTCGGTCGGCTAAGGGTCTACCCCATCGGCTGTCAGTTACCCTCACTCCCGACCGACCTCGGCAGGTGAAGGGTGACTCAGGCCAGAGGCAGCTCTTCGAGGACTCTTCAGAGTCCGAAGATGATTCCTCCTTTTTCTCCAAGCGACTGGACTTGGAGTCTTCAGGAGGTCAGTCAATGGACGATAGCCCGTCGTCCTTCCTAGGACTGCTTCGGCTCATCTCGAGTCCACCGGATGGAGCTCGAACCCGTTTCAAGCGGGCCAGGTATCCCTCACGGAGATTCTGGACCGAGGGGATTCTCCGCGGAGGCCTTTCCGGTGGCGAGGCCATGAGTGGGTCGGCACTGGAGCTTTGGCAGCGCCCTGCTTCCCTGCCCTGCGCCTTCAGCCAGGATGGCCAGGAAGTATCACGGTCCCGGTTCCTTGTCCGGTTTTGAACACCCTCTGCTGAAGGTTGGTTACCGACAGCGTTTTCCGGCGCGCCGGCAACGCCAGGGATGTGGACAAACCTCCTGACAAGGAGTCCAAGAAATTGGACTATGTCGGGCGAAAAGTCTACGCTGCATCCTCTCTCGGCCTTCGTCAGGCCAGTTCGGCCGTCCTCATGGCACATTTTTCTCATGCCCTGTTGGGCTCCCTGGATGAGGTCATCCCTCATCTTCCCGCCGATCTGCAGACTATGGTTAAGCAGGTGCGGGACCAGGGCAGGGCAGTGGCCAAACAGCAGCTCCAGACTGCTTTGGATATAGGGGACTCATGTGCCAGATCGGTGGCGGCCGCAGTGGCTATGCGTCAGGTGGCTTGCTGAGGATATCCACCTTTACTGGATACCCAGCACAAGTTGGCGGATGTTCCTTTTGGGGACTGACCTCTTGACCCTGGGGTGGAAGGTCACCTGCAGAGGATCGAGAGGTCCAATGCTACCTTGGACTCGGTCTCTTCGCTCAGAAGGACAAGGCCGCAAGCCACAGCCTAAGCCCTGTCGTCCTTCTGTGCCCCGGCCCGGCCCAGCAACGTCAGGGCCAGCAGGCTCGGCCTTGGCATCCCAAACCCAAGCCGCCGCTTCCTCTAACAGGAGGCAGGAGGAAGGCCCAGGAGGTCCCTCGGCGGTCCCTCCTCCAAGCCTGCCCAGTGACGGGCTGAGGGTGTCGCCCCATTCAGTCACCTTACCCTGGGTCCCCTTTGGGGGACGGCTCCAGCACTTCCGTTCCGCCTGGTCCGCTGTTTCCACGGACAGGTGGGTCTTGAGGTGGTGGGAAGAGGCCTGCCTCTGGAATTCGAGCAGGCACCACCTTCAGAGCCGTCCGCCCTCGGGGGCTTCGGGATCCCAGCCTCACTGGCGGCTCGTCGAGCCGACATCGCCTCCTCCTCCAGAAGGAGGTGATAAGAGGTGGTGGACCCTCCTTCAGACCCAGGGTTTGTGTCCAGGTACTTCCTGGTTCCGAAACGGACGGGGGGCTGGCGCCCCATTCTCGACCTACACGACCTAAACAAGTTCCTAAGGTCTCGAACCTTCAGGATGGTCACTCTGGCTCAGATAATACCATCCTTGGAACGCGGCGTGTGGTTCTGCTCTCTGGACTTGCAGGACGCGTTTTTTCACGTCCCTATCCGTCCGTCTCACCAGAGATTCCTTCGCTTCCGAGCGGAAGGATCCCTCTTCGAGTTCCAAGCCATGCCCTTCGGCTTGTCTCCAGCTCCCAGGGTCTTCACCAAATGCATGGCAGTGGTGACAGCATTTCTGCGGCGCCGAGGGGTCCGGGTGTACCCTTACCTGGACGACTGGCTGATAGCAGCTCCCTCTAGGAAGGAGGCGGAGTGGTCCAGAGATCTGGCCCTCCAGGTCTGCTCTCAACTGGGCCTCCTTATCAACGAGGCCAAGTCGGAACTCGAGCGAAGCAGGTGATTCTATTCATCGGGCGCAGCTCGACTCTCTTCGAGCCAGGCGGCGGCTCCGGCGGACAGGGCCGAGGTTCTTTCCTCCTTTGCCCGATCATTTCTGGTTGGGCAATTCTGCACCCTGCCGGGACTTCCTCGCCTCCTGGGTCTCATGGCGGCCTGCACCAGCGTGGTCCGTTGGGCCCGCTGGAACATCGCCCTTCAGTGGGACTGGCCAGCCAGTGGTCACAACGCTGCGATCCCTTGACCAGCTTGTGTCGGTGACACAGGGGATGTGGAACGCTCTCCAGTGGTGGACCGTTCCAGATCATTTGCAGGAGGGCATCCCGTTCGTCCGCCCCGAGCCGATGGTCTCTCTATCGACCGATCCCTCTCTGATGGGTTGGGGTGCCCATCTGGGGGAACACCGGGCTCATGGCCTCTGGTCCCACGGGAGTCCCGATGCCACATCAACCTGCTGGAGCTCCGAGCGGTCCGCCTAGCTCTCGCCGCCTTTGCTCCGTTCCTCCGGGGTCAAGTGGTCAGAGTCCAGACGGACAATACCACGACCATGTACTATCTAACCGCCTAGGGCGGGATCGCGCCCATGCTTTTATGCAAGGAAGCTCTCCGCATTTGGTCACTGTAAGCAGCCTGGAGGCAGATCTCCTAGCCATTCACGTGGCAGGGCCTCCAACACCCTGGCCGATGCCCTGAGCCAGATAGGGGCTGCATCCCACGAGTGGTCTCTCCTGCGGAGGTAGTACAGCATCTGTTCTCCCATTGGGGCACACCTCAGGTGGACCTGTTTGCCTCCAGGAGAAGCGAAGGCTGAGTCTGTTCCATGCCGCCCCTCAGCAGGGCTCGCTGCAGGGGGATGCCTTCTCGAGGCAGTGGACCCCGGGCCTCTTTTACGCCTTCCCCCCATTTCCCTTGATCCACAAGGTGCTTCTCAAAGCGAGGAGGGACAAGGCGCAGGTGATTCTGATAGCCCCAGACTGGCCTCGCCAGTTCTGGTACCCAGATCTCCTCAGTCTCAGCTCCAGGACTCCGCGGCAGCTTCCAGCTCGCCCGGACCTGCTCAGTCAATCAGGGGAAGGTGTTCCATCCGGACCTTCAATCCCTGCACCTGACGGCCTGGTTCCTGAGCGGCTAGAGTTCCAGGCCTTGGGTCTTTCCGGCGAGGTCCTCAATGTAGTTGAGGCGTCCCGTAAAGTCGACCAGAAAATGCTATGCCTTCAAATGGAAAAGGTTTTCCATTTGGTGTCAGGGCAAGGGCTTGGACCCTTCCTCCTGTTCCTTGGCAAGCATCTTGGACTATTTATGGTCCCTTTCTAGTCAAGGGCTTAGGTCGACGACCCTAAGGGTGCACCTGGCAGCCATCTCTGCTTACCGGGCGCGGGCCGGGAAGCAGTCGGTGGCGCAGGAGAAGGTGGTCTGGCGCTTTTTCAAAGGCCTTGATCACATTTCCCCTCCAGTGCGGGAACCCCCACCTCCGTGGGATCTACTGCTGGTACTGGCAAAGCTCATGGGCAGCCTATTTGAACCTATGCACAGGTGTGTCTCTCACCTGTCGTGGAAGACCGCCTTCTTGGTGGCTATCGTCAGCCAGAAGGATGGGAGAGCTCCAGGTGCTTTCCATAGAGTCTCTTACCTGGTCTTCCACAGGGACAAGGTTGTCTCTGCTCCCCACCGAAATTCCTTCTGAAGGTGGTGTCGAGTTTCTTAACCAGGTGTTGACTCTGCGGTGTTCTACCCCAATCACACACCTCGGAGGCCGAATAGGCTCCATACTCTGGACCCTAGGCGCTCGCTTGTATAAGGCGCCGCAGCTGGGAGTCGGGAGAGGTTGCAGCCAGCTGTTTGTCACCTCGCTGAAGCCGCATCTGGCAGACCTGCAGCCAAGCGGACGATAAGCAGGTGGGTAACCTCCTGCATAGATCTCTGCTATAGTTGGCGGGCATGGAGCCTCCTAGAGGGATAAGAGCTCATTCTACCCGCCATACTGCTGCAACGGTGGCTGCTTCCAGGACGTCCCTATCCAGGAAATCTGCAGGGCTGCTACCTGGAAGTCAGCAAACACCTTCATTACCCATTACCACATCGACCTTGAGTCACGCGGGATGCTGGTTTTGGGGCCTCGGTTCTCAGTCTCTCTTTCCCAAGTAAGTATTGGGGTGTGCGTCTTGCCTCCCTCCTCCCGGAGAACTGCTGAGTCTGCCAATGATGTGGATGAACAACATATCCATGTCCCTAGAAATACAGGTTACTCACCTGTAACAGGAGTTCTAGGAATGGTATATATTTGTTCATCCACCACATTCCCCTCCATTTCTCCCGGCCCGGCACAGCCTGAGCTTCCAGCGGGCCAGATCTGGCGTCATGGGGCGGAGCCGAGAGTTATACCACCCAGGTGGGTGGGAGGAGCAAGCTTGAAGACCTTCCGGCAAGATTTAAAGCGGCAAGGATACCTGCCAATGAGTGTGGATGAACAACATATACCATTCCTAGAACTCCTGTTACAGGTGAGTAACCTGTATTTGCCAACTGTTCACCTCCTAGGAAGCATCTCCTCACTGGGTTGCCTCTTACTAGGTGCATAGCTTTACACTTTCTGGCATTGAACTTCAACTGCCAGCTTCTTGACAATTTTAGCTTTTTTTTTTTTTTGGTCAGACTCCATCGTTAGAGCCCCTTCGGGCGTGTCCACCCTATTGCAGAGCTTTGTATCGTCTGCAGATAGGCACACTTTGCAGTATAGTCCCTCAGCAATGTCATTGATGAATACATTGAAAAGGATTGGTCCCAGCACTGAACCTTGCAGAACTCCTAGTTACCCTGTTTTCCCCTGACAGCGTACCATTTACCAGTACTGTCCTCCCGTTGAGCCAACTTTTGATCCAGTTAACTGTTTTTACCCCAACTCCAGTGTGCTGCAGCTTGTTGATTAGCCTCCTGTGTGGAACAGAGTCGAAGTCGTTGTCGAAGTCCAGGTACACCACGTCTACTGCACCCCCCTGGTCCACCGTTTTAGTAACCTAGTTGAAGAACTCTATTAGATTAGTCTGACAGGACCTTCCTGCCGTGAAGCCATGTTGCTTTGGGTCCGGTTGCCTGCTTTCTTTTAAAAATACCACTATCCTTTCTTGGTAGGGGATTCCATAAGCTTCCCTGCTACCATGGTAAGGCTGACTGGGCGGTAGTTTTCCACTTGTTCCTTACTTCACTGTTATGGAGGGGTACCACTGTAGCCCTTCTCCAGCCCTTGGGGGACCTCGTCGCTATCCAGTGATTTGTTGAAGAGTTCTGCTAGTGGTGTTGCTAGTTCTTTCCCAAGTTCTTTCAGTATCCTTGTGTGTATTTCATCCAGCCTCATTACTTTGTCGACAAATGTTTTTGTGTTACTCCAGGACCCTTTCTTCCATGAAGGGACTTATGTCCGCTCCCCCGAAAAGGTATTCCTTTTTAGCACTGTGGTCCATTGCTGGTTTCTTCCTGTGTGAAAACTGAGCAGAAATGTTTGTTCAGGACCTCCGCTTTATCTCAGTCATTTTCTGCATGTTGACCCTCCTTTTTTGCTAATCTGACAATTCCTCCCTTACTTTTTGTTTCTCATACCTGTAGAAGGTTTTGTCACCCTTTTGGACCCCTCTTGCTAATTTTTCCTCTGTTTGAACCTTTGCAATCCTAATTGCCCTCCCGGCCTCTTTTAGTCTTTGCTTGTATACCTCCATGTCACTGTCCTCCTTCAGCTCCTTGTTCCAAAGGCTTTTTTCTCTTGGTTTTGCCAAATTGCCTGGTGCATCGTGAAGTGACTAAGGTTATTGCTTCCTTCAATTTGGTCCAGTATTCAACCCCCCGCCCTACAGTCCAGGTTATTTTTTGACAGGTTTTAATTTTGAGGAAGTCCAGGACTTTCAGTTTAGTGACTGGTGTCCTTTGTCATGTGCACTGTGAGCCATAGTCCCGTGGTCACTAGAACCCTGATGGCTACCTACTTTAAACTCAGAGACCCTGTTGCTATTAGAAAGCACTAGGTCAAGGACCACTTCTTCTCTGGTGAGTGGTTCCACCAGCTGATGTAAGCAAGCGCCCCGATAGTGAGAACCCCAGAAACCGGGCCAAGTGTACACCCTGGGGGATGCTACTAGTCTCGATGGCTGAGAGGGACCTAGGGGTGGTGGTGGATGTCAAGATGAACAACTCTGACACTTGTAGGAGGGCAGCGACAAAAGCCAACAGGATGCTTGGATGCATTGCTAGGGGGCTTGCCTCCAGAAGGAGGGAAGTGATAATCCCACTGTATGACTGCTTGGTGAGACTGCATCTCGAGTACTGCGTGCAGTTTTGGAGGCCACATTTAAAGAGGGACATTGAACTCCTGGAGAGGGTCCAGAGGAGGGCAACCAAAATGATTTGGAGGCTTGGGGATAGGACCTATGGGGAGAGGCTCAAGAGCTAAATATGTACACATTGGAAGAAGAAGGGACGGGGGACATGATGGAGTCTTCAGGTACATGAAGGGGTAAATAGCGGAGGAGCAGTGGGGTACTTGAGGAGGGCGTGGCAACTAGAGCATGGGTGGAAACTGGAGGGGGGGGAGAGTCAGGGGAGAAAGGAGGAGGTGCTACTTCACTGGGAGGGTGGTGGAGCCATGGAATGTGCTGCCCAGGGGGCTGGTGGAGGCAGAAACAGTGGAGGGGTTCAAGAGGGGTTGGGACAGGTACAGGGGAAGGATTCTGGAAGCAAAAACTAGTGTAGCGAAAATATCTGGGACTGGGAAGGGAGAAGCCAGAGAGGGAGACGGGGGCAGCGAGGTCGACTCCCAGGGTGAGGGCTGACCAAACGAGCACACACAAGACCGTTTGGCCTATTCTGCTGTCATTTTAGTATGTTAGTGCCACCAGGAATTCCCTTCTCCTTTCCGTTGCAGCTGTGTAGGAGCATCAGTCTACATCTGGTAAATTGAAGTTTCCGACCAGCAACAATTCCCGCTTGACAACCATCCTTCGGATGGTTTCCTGACTCTCCCTATCGTTTTCCATCCCTTGAGACGGGCTCTGTAGATCACACCCACCTGGATGGGGGCCTTGTTCCCGGTTCCGATAATAATCCATAGGGCTTCGGCCTCACTAGGAGTTCCCTGAATTTCTGTAGCCTTGATTCCTCCTTTTACATAGATTGCAACCCCTCCTCCTTTTCCCCCCTTGCAGTCCCTTCTGAACAGGCTGTATCTTGGGATAGTTGCATCCCAGTTGTGGTTTTCACTGATCCACATTCCTGTCACCGCAACTCAGTCCAGGTCTGCTTCCACCATTGTGGCAGTAAGGTCTGGGATTTTATTTGCTAGGCTGCGGGCATTGATGCACATTGGCCTCCACCCTTGGTTAACTGCGCTGCTTGCAAGGCTACCTTCTCCCATATGTGTACTCTTTTTACCTTTTATACATTTCATGTAGGGTCTGTTTTGGGAGTTTTCTTACCCTCTGGAACTTTTTTTTTTTTATTTTTTTTTTGTTTGTTTTTTGGTCCTATCAGTGGGCAGCTAGGTGATGGGGAGTGGTAACTGGTTCCCCGCGCCCTCTCCCCATCTCGTAGGTTATACGATCTACATAAATGTCTAACTTCTGGCCCTGCACTCAGACTTCTTCCCTTTTAAGGTGGAGACCATCAAATTTTAAAGAGCGCCCTCTCCCAGAAGTTCTGCCAGCCTCCTATGAAGTGGTGTCCCTTTTTGTGGCACCAGTCGTTTAGCCAAGCGTTTAGTTCTCCCATTCCATGATTTTTTTTATTTTTTCCCTGCCACCTCCCTTTTTCCATACAAGCAGAATTTCAGAAAAGGAAATGCCGGATGAAAGGGAAGACAGCCCCCTTGGTCTCTTTCACAGACCTTTCTAGGTGGTTGGTTCCTAAGTGGATAAGGATGTCTGTTTTTTCCTGCCCTTTGTACAGTTCTTTCAGTGTGGTCAGTGTACCTCCATGCCGATGCTCCTGGGAGGCATCTGACTACCTTAGATTGTCCATTGCATTTTAGGTGGGGACAGATTCCACGAATCATGGACTAGAAGGAAAAGTATGCCTCTTTGCAGATGACACAAAGATCTGCAACAGGGTTGATACACAAGGAGGCATGGAAAGGTTGAGAAGGGACTTGGCAAGGTTGGAGGAATGGTCAGAAGTATGGCAGCTTGGATTCAGTGCAAAGAAGTGCAAAATAATGCACCTGGGAAACAAAAACCCAGGGGAAGATTACATAATGGGGGGGAGGTAGTAACAAAAATGGAAAGGGACCTGGGGGTAATCACATCAGATGACCTTAAGGTTAGCAAGCAATGTGAGAGGGCAGTAAGGAGGGCTGGGGGGATACTGGGATGTATAGGGAGAGGCATCACCAGCAGAAAACAGAAAGTTGTTATCCCTCTGTACAGACAATTGGTGAGACCCTATCTGGAGTACTGTCCAGTTCTGGAGACCCTATCTCCGCAAGGACATAGACAGGATAGAGGCAGTCCAGAGGAGGGCAACTAAAATGGTGCAGGGTCTGCAAGAGAAGCCATACGAGGAGAGACTAAAGGAGCTTAATATGTATACCCTTGAGGAAAAGGGGAGGGGACATGATAGAAACTTTTAAGTACCTCAGTGGAATCAAAGTCCAAGAAGGTAGCATCTTTCAGAAAAAGATGTGCAAGAACAAGGGGACAAAATTTGAAGTTTGGGGGCTGTTCAGGGGCAATGTGAGGAAGTATTTTTTCACAGAGAGCGGTGGACGCATGGAACAGCCTTCCTGAGGAGACTGGGGTGTCAAACTGTGGGAGAATTCAAGAATGCATGGGACAGACATAAAGCAATTTTTGTGGGCGGTAAGAACAAATAGGCTGTTGGTTAACTAGGATCTGCAGCTTATCCTGCAGGTAGGGAAATGGGCAGATTAGGTGGGCCAAGCGGTCCTTAACTGCAGTCAGTCGGTTTCTGTGTTCCCCCATGACCTTTAGTTGTTTTTTTTTTTTTGGCAATGTCGTGGTTTTGAGTCGCCATTGGCAGGGGTTAATGTCAGGAAATGGGACAGCGCTCAACAGGGCAGGATTTTGGGTGCAGCCTCGGTAAGCAAGCCTCTAAACTTTAAAATGCAGACCGGGATGAGGCGCACATCAGACGGGGCATCATGTCTGTTTGTTTCACTGGTGCTGTCTAATGTTGATTTGCCAGCAATTACTTTTCGCAGTAATGCACATTTTTTTGTGGTTTTGGTGTGCACCACATCCTGGTCTATGTGCTGTTGGCAGGCATTGACCACAGGTTATGGATTCTGGACACTGTTCAGCACCTGGAGTTATCAGAACCCACAGCGATTCCTCCAAGGCCGTGCCTTTACTCCCTCAAGCACCTTACTGTTCTGAGATGAGGTGCAGGCATTGTTGCCCAAAATGACTGTTCAGGCCGGTCCAGTGGTGAGGTGGGCTAAGGCACTGGTGCCTCACTGTCTGCCACACTGGCGGCCCGGGTTCAGAAACAGACCGGGTAGCTTTTGGGGGTTGGTGTCCA
Source organism: Neoceratodus forsteri (assembly GCA_016271365.2). Taxonomy (NCBI): domain Eukaryota; kingdom Metazoa; phylum Chordata; order Ceratodontiformes; family Ceratodontidae; genus Neoceratodus; species Neoceratodus forsteri. The sequence goes on from CM057452.1 coordinate 69,414,720, forward strand.
TAGACTGTTCTGCTTCAGGATGGGGAGATGGCTTGTTCTGCTGCATTACTGGCACCTAGTGGAGACTAGACGTTACTAGCAGTGAACAGCTCTTGGAGGGCTAGGCACAGACGCAGAGTGCGTGTGTGACGCATCTTCACGTTGCATGTCTCTGCATACGTGCCAACCTTGAGGAATCTGGCAGAAAGCCAGAATACCTCGACCTTTGGATGAAGATGACCACCCTGCACTGCTGTCTGTGGCACCCACCAACCAGTGGTGGTCGTTAAGTTGTGGGACAGGGGGGACTGAGCTGAGTGTTGCAGTCAGATGGGGGCCTGTTGAGATGAGAAACTCCAGATGAAGGAAAGGCCATTCATTCCCATGATGGAAATATACTGCGGGTTCTACTCTAGGTATTTCCTGGTAACCAAGAAAACTGGCAGTTTCTGACCTTTCCTGGACTTTTGGGGGGGCCTCAAGAAGCATGTGGCATAGAAAGGTTCTGCATGCTGTCTTCAGTTACATTGTGCTGTTACAATAATAAATTCTCAGATTTTTTTTTAGTTTTCATTGACCGGGTAAGCGCACTAGACAAATTCTGCCTATTTTCAGGCACGACCCGGGGGAGAGGGATACAAATGAATGCCAACTGACTTTGAACCAGATTAAGCTGTTGGTGGTATTTTAGTGAATGTGATTATGTTAAAGGTACCCAGCATGTGTGATGCTAAACATTTACTTTCATAACCGGTTGCTTGGGACGTGAGTTTATATTCATTCATGCAAGTATTGTGGTTTCTTACCCCCCTCCCCCCAGTTTAGGATTATGCAGGTTGTACCTGTAAACCAGCTTCAGCTTTCTCTCCTGGTGAAATAATAAATAAAATTAATTAAAAACAAGGGACAACACCAGACTTGTCTTTCTCACTCTCACCCCAACCCTGAATCCACTACTTCAGCCTGGTTCTGGGACATATCGTCTGAATGGTCCTTTGGTAGGTTTGACTGTGTGGTGGATTGGCAAACCTCTTATACACCCAACGCGTCTATAGTAGCGAACATCCCTGGACATATATCTCTTAAACCTGTATAGGGCCTCTTATATGGGTTTAAGAGATATATGTCCAGGGATGTTTGCTTAAATGTTGTGAACTCTTTATTAATGCCTAATTTAGATTATGGGGATCTCCTTTATGGAGGAGCCTCTTTTTTTTTTTTTTTTTTTATAAACTGGATAGGGTAGATTTGATGTTAAATAGAATGGCTCAATTTGTCCTGGAGGTCCCTTATAGGACCCATAGATGTCTTTGTTTACCAGTTTGGGTTGGGTGCATCCTCCTGAGTGCAGGAACCTTCATCTCCTTAAATTTATGTTCCAAATTTGGAAGAAAGAGGTCCCAATTTATATCTCAATTGTTTCCTCCCGGAAGTGTGAAGGATAATCTTGGGTCTGCCCAGGGGTTGCATTATCTAATCCCAAAATGTAATCTGAATATTGGTAAAACAGCGGTTCACTTTAGAGGGATGACTCTTTGAAATAAAATTCCTGTGTCTAAGGGATGAGAATCAGAACTCAGTTTTCTGATCTGTATAAATGGTACTTGGGATGGGCCAGTAGTCAATTTAATTGTAGACAGTGTGATATTTATTAACCAACCGAATGCTTTATACAGTGCTCCTTGCTGTATAAATTATATATACTTTTTTATATTGTAGTGTGATCATGCTGACTGTCTTTTGAAACTGATGTTTGGTTGTCTTTCAATACCTGGGACTTCACTGTAAATGAGTTATGCTCAATTGAATGCTTCCCTTATTTATGAATAAAAAAATATTTACTGCTACTACTACTTTACTATAGTAGCATTGTAATTTAAGATTAGAAGATAACCGCTGGGCACCCTGGGTAATGGGGTAGCTTGAGAATCCCTATAAATTGGTACATGTTTGCATGGCATACTTATTTCATCCCTGCTTATGATGTGGGAGGGGCTGAACCTGATGGACCTCGACTTCAGGTTCCCTTGATAAGCAGAAATGGCATGGCTTACCTTGAAGGCCTTTACTGTCTTTATATCCATTGTTTCTGCTGGTTGGCTATGGGGTTCACCACTCTTTGGGAGAAGCACCTCCTAATATTACCCGTAAGTGTACCACCTCTGAATTTAAGGGCTTGACCTTGCATCAGGACACCAGATCATACATCTGTCTGTCTAATCTTAACAGTACCCTTGAACATGAGGAGGACTGAGTTCTTGTCCCCTCCCAGCCTCTTTCTCCAGTGTGTACTTAGTCCTCCAGACACTTGTAGCTTTTGTCCCTCCATAACGCACTGCCTTGGATTGCACTGCCCAACTGATACGGATGAGTGGTTATTTTGATCCCTACCCAGTCATTTGATTACCTTGTCTGTATCCTCGCAAATGTCTGTCCTTTACTGGAGTTTGTGTTTAAAAGCAGTTTGCATGAAGGTTAATTGGACATGAACCCAGTTAGCTGTCAGTACAGTAGTTTTAGCCAGTGTATTTTTAAATGTGTATATACAGGTTAAGTTAACTTGAAACATTTCTAGTAAAGATCAATACATTAGGTCAAGTCTAGCAACATCGATTAACAATCCCATGATCAGTGCAGTCTGGGTAGACCAATTCTCGATGGCTGAGAGGGACCTGGGGGTGGTGGTGGATGTCAGGATGAACTAGGAGACTTGTAGGAGGGCAGCAGCAAAGGCCAACAGGATGCTGGGATGCATCGCTAGGGATTACCTCCAGAAGGAGGGAAGTGATACTCCCTCTGTATAACTGCTTGGTGAGGCCGCACCTAGAGTACTGCATGCAGTTTTGGAGGCCACACTTAGAGTTACATTAAACTCCTGGAGAGGGTCCAGAGGAGGGCAACCAAAATGATTTGGGGCCTGGGGGACAAGACCTATGGGCAGAGGCTTGAAGAGCTAAATATGTACACATTGGAAGAGAAGAGACCAGGGGGACGTGATAGAGGTCTTCAGGTACATGAAAGGGGTAAATGGGGGGGAGGAGCCGTCAGGGTGCTTCAAAGGAAGGAGGGGGCAACTAGAGGGCATGGGTGGAAGCTGGAGGGGAAGATTGGGGAGAAAGGATGAGGTGCTACTTCACTGAGGGGGTGGTGGAGCAATGGAATGTGCTGCCCAGGGGGCTGGTGGAGGCAGAGACTGTGGAGGGGTTCAAGAGGGGGTGGGACAGGTACAGAGGAAGGGTTCTGGAAGCAAAATCCAGTGCAGCGAGAATATCTGGAACTGGGAAGGGAGAAGCCAGAGAAGGCGAGGGGGGCAGCAAGGTCAGCTCCCAGGCTGGGGGCTGACCAAACGAGCAGACACAAAAGACCGTTAGGCCTATTCTGCTGGCATGTTAGTATGTTAATTCACAAGAAATGTCTTAGTCTGTTTTGTGATTAACACTTGGAAGCAACTTAATATTGCAGAGTTGGGCCTTGAGTCAATTTGTAAAATAAAATGGGTGCGTTAGATTACTTTGTGTGCCAGGTTTTACATTTCACGTTTTGTCAGACAAGTTGCGTTTTTAGGTTGCTTGCCTTCTGAAAAAATTAATCTTGTATTGCTTTGTTTACCTTTAGCGGAACCACTGCCTCTGATGGACCTTTGCCGTCGTTCAGTGAGGTTGGCTCTAGGCAAAGAACGCTTGAACGAAATCCATGCACTCCCACTACCAGAGTCTCTCAAGAACTACCTTCTTTACCAGTGATGATGGAGCGTTACTGATGATGGTGAACTGGAATGATTAGTCCTCTGTATGGAGCCACTGTCCTGTGCATATCTGCCCACCACTCTGGATCTAAATGGACAACAGTGTTGAAACCATAACCGTTTCAGATTGGTTAACGCATGTTAAGTCTTCACATATCCTGTTCACAGCTGAACTCCAAGCGTGCGCGATGTACCTTTACTGTCCTGATCTTTTGTTATGATTTAGACACATTTTATCAATACAGTATATGCAGCTCTGTAAACTTCTGTGTTGTAGCAGGAGATTGGTTGTGTTCAAAATGTCAGTACATTTGAGTATTTAAACAGAAATGGGACAAGACTGTTGTATGGTATGTGCAGTACCTATAGAAGGCATGCAAAACATTTACCCTAACTGAACCTGTTCAGATCAGCAGTGGAATGGACCCCTCCACCCTGACTTATTAAATGCATTTTAACTGATGTATTCTAACAAACCATCCTGGAATTTGTATATTTATGCATTATTCAATTTAAAATGTTTAGCCAAAAAATATAACAATTTATCACTACTTGCAATACCTACCATTTTGTTGCCTGTATTCACTGCTGTTTGCTTTGTCAGTATTAGGAGGTCAGGAGGAAAAACTGAACATCTATTGCAGATTTATTTTTGAGCAAGCTGGCAACACATGAAAGATCCACTCCCAATCCCAAGTTATTTCAGAAGCAGTTCATTTTGAATTGGCATACACTGGTGAATTAGCAAATTTGGATTATTATTTTAAGGGAGTATGTTTTTAACGTTTTTAAAATAACACTTTGGTTTTGCACTTATTTTACCAAGCTTTAGGTGGTGGCAAATAAGAGAACCGGTACAAGAGCAAGGGCATCCTTCGGTGGGCCCAGTATTTGTCACTCTTTAGCTAAAATAGGGGACAGTATCTGAAAGGGAGAGACTGGATTGTTTATCTTTCAAATTGGAGATTTTGCTTTTTGATATAACAGAATGGCATTCAAGTCACTGCAGTAGACTGCACCATTATTTGTATGGTAGCTCTCAGATTTACCATACAATAGTACTTTTAAACTCAAACATTTTCAAAAAATGAATGACAATTGATGAATCTTCCTCCTCTCCTATTGACAAGTGCCCTTTAAAATGTTAATCAGGAGAGTAGGTAGTTTGCATTTTCCTGATAGGCTACTTTGACCTAGAATTAGTAACCTTTGGAGCCAGAGTACTCGTGCAAATTGGTTGCTCCTATGAATTTAAATTAACAGAAAAAAGATTAATTTGAAGTTTCTGGAGGAAATTTCTCATATATAATTATTTTGTACATTTCGGTGATGTCCTTGAAGAAAGTATATTAACATTAGCATGGGTAACCAAACTACACGTGCAGGGATTGTGTATATCTAGTATTTGAAGTGCAACCTACATGTAATACAATCACCTTTGATGTCTTTATCAGCTGAAACATGGAGAAAGTAGTCCTGGTTCTCATCCTCCAACCCTTCTCTTTCACATAAAAATAAAAAAAAATAAAAATTAAACCACTTTGAAAAAGTTGCAAATGCCAACAAAACACTTTACAGGCAGTAACGAAAAAACAAGCAGTCAATAAAAAACCAACGGCCGTCCTTGTCCTGGAAAAATAGTGTGAGCAACCTGTAGAAGCTGTAGTGTGCACAAGAAGTTGACATTTTTATAAAACCTTTTCTCATTTTTTTTAAGACTACCAGCAGGGTTTTTGTACAGAGTACATCAGTGACATGCATCCATTCTACTATTCCCTAATACTAGTGAATATTATAATAATTTTATCGTGTTTGCACATTTAAGATTTTCAACTTACGACCAGAATTTGATAGTTCTGTACATGTACAGTGGATGAGTTTTATTGTCTGTTTGAAAGGTGTCTTAAGATATATGAATTGTGTTCAAAGCTGCTGTAGGGTGCCTTTTGAATTACTCATAGTTTATTTTTAAATGAAGCAGAATGGTGCCAAGACCGGGTATATGGTTTGAAGACCAAGGGGCAGAAAAATGTGCATCTCTTTTAACATACTTCTGTGCAGGAATTTCATGCATTAGGCTAGTTTCCTTTGGGGACAGTTAAGGAGTTGCACAAACTTAGAAATGACTGTACAAAACTCTTCTTTAATCCAAAAACTGTCCACCATTGTAAGTGGCCGCAGCCTGTTGGTCGCCTGCTATGCATGCACGCTATATTACTTTAACTGTCTGAAATGGGTTGTCACTACAAGCCTGTACAGTTGTAAATCTTTTAATTTCTTTATACTCTCTGCTGTAGATAATTATGTTCACAACTACCTAATAAAGAATAAAGTTTATTAATTAAATTGTACAGATGTCATTTGTCAGTACTATGTGCTTTTATGGATGCATGCATTGTGATGTTTACTTTACCATACAGCAAGTCCTGCTATATTTTCTCTGCGGACATGGAAATGATTCCTGATTGTAAGTGACAACTCCTTTCATCTGGCTGGAGTGGCTCTATTGTATTGCATTCCTGTGCTTGATTTCTAACTTAGACAGTTGGTTGGGGAAGGGGGCTGGGAATCTCCCACAGGGTTGCACCAAGCACTGGGGGTGGGGGCATAGGGAAAGGAGTGCAGGAGAATACTCAGGGGTCACATAGGGACCCTGGCAGAGGGGGTCCAAAAGGACACTACCAAGGAAGCAGGCAGGTAACTGGGGACCCTCACAAAGGGGGGACGGAGGGACAACATTCTCAGGGAAGTAGGCAGATGGCCAGGGCTGGACAGAAGGAAGCAAGGCGGGGAGGTGGATCAGACCTTACACTCAGTAACCGCTTCAATTCTCTTCTTCTGCTCAAGGATGAGGGGGGTGATGTAGCCACGACAGAGGTGGTTAGAGACGGAAAGGGAGTGGGAGGCAGGAGGCAGGGACCAGATAGCAGGAAGAACGGGGGGGGGGGACCTGGAATGCAGGAGAATGGGGGGAGCAGTGAATCGGAGCAGGAGGGGCGGGGGAAGAGGGAGGAAAGCGCAAGGAGAAGGACCAGTTGGGAGGAAAGGTAAAGAAGGACCAGAAGTACAAGGAGGATTCAGTAAAGGGAGCTGAGAGTTTAGGCCAGGGGTGCACGACGAGCAAGGAGGAACTAAATGGAGACAGGAAGGAAGGGAGGATGAGCCAGGCTAGCTTAGCAGATGGGGGAGAAGGACCAGTTGCGAGCAGTGAGGGGGAATTAGCAAGGTACAGAAGGATACTCAGGAGGAGGAGGGCATGGGATTGGAGGGAGGGTGGCCATGGTAAATATGGAGGGGTGGCATGTGGCACCCAGATAGGGGAGGAACAAGGAGCCAGCTGGGTGGAGGGGCCTGTAGAAAGGATGAGGACATGGAAGGGGGGGAATGGAGGAAAAGGAGGTCAAGTGCTCCTGCTGGGGATTCTATGATCAGGGGTATCAAATGGGATAGGGAGGAGAAGCCTGGCCAGTTAGAACAAGATGCTTCCTGGACTAAGTGCACAGGCTAAGCACGAGGTATATCAGCTGGCAAAGGATTGTGGGGTTCCCAGACATACTGGTCCACCTGGGTACAAATGACATTGAGGGAAATAGCTAGAGAGATACAGGCAAGATTCAGGAGCTCGCCAGGGTCTGTCATGACATAGGATGCACAGTTTCCTCTCAGAAATCCTGCCAGTGCCAAGGGCTAGTGGGGAACACAAAAGGAAAATTAGGGAGATAAACCAGTGGCTCAGGGAGTGGTGTGAGGCCAGAGGGTATGGGCTGATGGGGATTGGGGAGACCTGGGAGGATAAGGAGCTGTATGCTAGAGATAGACTACATCTCAATTTGGAGGGAATTCTTAAGTTGAAAATAGAGGGGTTCATTGGTGAAAGTGGGGTTTAAACTTGTGAAGGGGATGGGATGGGAGAAAAGGCTGTCAAGGGGTGCGATAAGGAGGGACCTTGTCTCCACCCCCTGGGGACCAGGAGGATTGCAGGAAAAGGCCAACTGGCAAAGTGCAGACCAGGGGAAAACAGAATCCCCATGGGAACACGAGCAGGGGAAATGGATCTATAGGGAAAGGGTGGAAGGTAGTCCTGCTAAATGCCAGGAGCTTGGGCAATAAAATGCCTGAGCTCCAGGCGATGCTAACTGAGGGAGCAGTGGATGTGGCAGCAGTCACCGAGACTTGGGCCACTGCAAGATGTGACTGGGACCTGAACCTGGAGGGTTACACTATGTTCAGGAAGGACAGGGGAGAGGGAAGGGGAGGAGGGGTAGCAATGATAGTCAAACTGCATTGGCATAGGAGGAGTAGAGGAGGCGGAGGGAACCGTGGAGGCGATTTTGGTCACCTTGATAACAAGGGGGGGCAAGAGAGTAAAAATAGGAGTGGTGTATAGACCCCCTGCCCTGGCAGAGGAGCTGGAGGACAGTCTGGTGGCAGATGTTAGGAGACACTGAGACTGGGCAGAGGAACGGTGGTGGTGTTGGGGACTTAAACATGCCAGGAACAGACTGGGAGACTGACATCCTCTGTGACCAGGAACAGAGGTTGTTGGATGTCTTTCAAGACGCGTTCCTAACTCAGCAGGTGAGGGAAACGACCAGGGAGGCATGGGTACTGGATGTGGTCCTGGCACAGTGACCAGATTGGGGGCCTGGAGGTAAGGGACCCATTGGCGGGGAGTGACCATGCCACGGTCTGGTTCTGCCTGGAACTAGGAGGGTAGAAGGCTGCACAAAGACTGAAGTAACCGACTTCAGGGGGCGGATTTTAAGGAAATGGAAGGATCCTAAGGAGCATTTGGATGGGATTGGGTCAGACATGGACGCTGATAGTAGGTGGGAAATCATCAGGAGAGGGGTGCAGGATGCTGCCGCACCTGTGCAAGAGTAAGACCTAAAATGCGGTAGGGCCCAAAACCCTGTTGGTGGACCAGGGAGGTCCAGGAGGTGGTGCGGGGAAAGAAAGCAGCCTATAAGTAATTCAAGTGCTCAAGGAGTGAAAGGGATCGAGGGGAGTACAAGCTGATGGCTAGAAGGGCCACTAGAGTGGTGAGGGCGGCTAAGGCAAGGAAGGAGCAGAACCTGGCCAGGGAAATTAGGAGAGGGAACAAGGGGTTCTTTAGATACATTGGGGAAAGACGAAGGGTGAAGGGGCAGATTGGCAGGATTAAATCAGGGGAGAGATGGGCACAAGACCCGGGGGAGCAGGCTGAGGTACTAAATGAGTACTTCACCTCAGTTTTCACCAGGGAAAATGGGGGTGCTGCATCATACATGGGAGGAGACAGATACTGAGGAGGGGGGGACCCTTACCGATCGGCAGGTCTGGGGAGAGGGGAGCATCACTGGCAGGTGGGGGGAGGGCTACAGGAGAAGAGGTACCGGAAGTGGAAATCACAGCAGAGAGAGTGAAGGAAGCCCTCAGCTCCCTTAAGACGGAGAAAGCACCGGGGCCGGATAAATTACATCCCAGAGTGCTGAAGGAACTTGCAGATGTCTTGGCGAAACCCCTGGCAGAGCTTTTCACCATCTCTCTGAGGACAGGGTGGGTGCCCCAAGACTGGAAGGTGGCACATATAGTGCCTATCCACAGGGGGATCAAGGGAGGTGGCAGGGAACTACAGGCCTGTCAGCCTGACATCGGTGGTGGGCAAGGTGATGGAGGGCATTGTCAAGGAGAGGCTAGGGGGACCTGGATAAGTCAGGGTGCCTGGACGATAGACAGCATGGATTCATCCCGGGAAATCATGTCAGACAAACCTGGTGGAGTTCTATGACTGGGTGACAAGTGCCTTGGACCTGGTAGACCAGTGGATGTCCTCTTTCTAGACTTCAGCAAGGCATTTGACACTGTTCCTCACGTGGGCCTGTTGGATAAGCTGGGAGAAATGGGGTGGGAACCAGATCAGATGGATAGCAATTGGCTCCAGGACCGGACCCAGAGGGTCGTGGTTGGTGGATAGTCTCATCCCCAAGGACAGTCATTAGTGGGGTCCCACAGGATCAGTCCTTGGGCCCCTTCTGTTCAACGCCTACGATTCGACATAAGGACAGGAATCAGGAGGAGATGAGTCTCTTTGCAGATGACTCGAAACTGGGGGCGGTGGTGGATGGGGAGGAGGGGAGGGTGGCCCTACAGGGGGACCTGGAGGCTCTGGAAAGATGGTCTAGAAAGTGGAAGCTGAGGTTCAATGCAGGGAAATGCAAGGTACTCCACCTGGGGGCCAGAAACCCAGGCCAAGTGTGCACCCTGGGGGTAATGCTACAAGTCTCGATGGCTGAGAGGGACCTGGGGTGGTGGTGGATGTCAAGATGAACAACTCTGAGACTTGTAGGAGGGCAGCAGCCAAGGCCAACAGGATGCTGGGATGCATCGCTAGGGGATCACCTCCAGAAGGAGGGAAGTGATACTCCCTCTGTATAACTGCTTGGTGAGGCTGCACCTTGAGTACTGCGTGCAGTTTTGGAGGCCACACTTAGAGGGACATTAACCTCCTGGAGAGGGTCCAGAGGAGGGCAACCAAAATGATTTGGGGCTTGGGGACAGGACCTATGAGGAGAGGCTCAAGAGCTAAATATGTACACATTGGAAGAAGAGAAGGGACCGGGGACATGATAGAGGTCTTCAGGTACATGAAGAGGGTAAATAGGGAGGAACAGTCGGGTGCTTCAAGGAAGGGAGGAAGGGCCACTAGAGGGCATGGGTGGAAACTGGAGGGGGAAGATTCAGGGAGAAAGGAGGAGGTGCTACTCACTGAGAGGGTGGTGGAGCTATGGAATGCACTGCCTAGGGGCTGGTGGAGGCAGAGACAGTGGAGGGGTTCAAGAGGGGTGGGACAGGTACAGGGAAGGGTTCTGGAAGCAAAATCCAATGCAGCAAGAATATCCGAACTGGGAAGGAGAAGCCAGAGAAGGCAGGGGGACAGCAAGGTCAGCACCCAGGTTGGGGGCCAACCAAACGAGCAGACACGAAAGACCGTTAGGCCTATTCTGCTGGCATTTTAGTATGTTAGTTGGTGAGACCCCATCTGGAATACTGTGTGCAGTTTTGGAGACCCCATCTACACAAGGACATAGACAGGATGGAAGCAGTCCAGAGGAGGGCAGCTAAAATTGTGCAGGGTCTGCATCAGAAACCATATGAAGAGAGACTGAAAGCTTGATATGTATACCCTTGATGAAAGGAGGAACGGGGGGACATGATAGAAACTTTCAAGTACCTCAAGGGAATCAACAAAGTCCAGGAGGGTAGCGTATTTCAGAAAAAGATGTGTAAGAACAAGGGGGCACAATTTAAAGATTCTAGGGGGGTACAGCTCAGGGATAATGTGAGGAAGTTATTTTTCACAGAGAGTGGTGGATGCATGGAACCGCCTTCATGGGTCTAAAACAGTGGGGGAATTCAAACATGCATGGGACAGACATAAGGCAGTTGTAGTGGGGGTTTGCAGGAAGTAGGCTGTTGGTTAACTAGCATCTGCAGCTTATCCAATAGGTAGGGAAATGGGCAGACTGGGTGGGCCAAGTGATCCTTATCTGCCATCAAAGTCCATGTTTCTATGGATGGCACACGGACCATTCGGCAGATGCATCAACATTTTTTACTGTGCCACTTGGCATAACATCGTGGGTGGGTTTTCTAAATGTGAGTGTTGGTTTGTCTGCAGAAAAGTTGAGTACAATGCCACTACTTTCTCACTTAATTCGTATCTGCAATGCAGATTTAAAGGGGAACGTGATTGGCAAGAACAAGAGTAGGACTCTTATCTCCACGATATTGTCAAGTTCTTTTATTTTTGTTACACCTTCCTGCTGATGTTTCGTCCTTCGGCGTAATCATGATAGGTGGTTCTTAATGAATCTGTCTTGCCCTTACAGGATAGCTGGACAAGTAAGGGAGGCCCATTATATGACAATGAAAATGGAGGAAGGAAAAAGCAAATTGAAAGCATGAAGTAAACACGAGTGATTGCCTGACCCATTGAGTATTTAAGGGCCCCACAGTAGGACAAACCACACAGAAATACCAGTCTTGGTAAGACCTGGAGAAGGTAAGCGATGAGGCAGGGGGTTACTGCTAGGAAGCCGGTGGACTGAGTAGAAGAAATGGTGCATGAAAAAGATCACCGAGCAGGGCCTGTAGTTCTGTGCAGCACTGAAGTCCTGATTTTTATACGAACATGCGAAGAAGCCAGCAGAAGGCCATTTGGTCTATCAAGTCTGCTCGTGTTGCAGGGTGCACAGCTTGAGCTACTGTCCCTGCCCCCCACTCCTCCCATCCTCCCTACTGTGACTGGGAGCTCCTACCAGTCTTGAGGACCGACCTTTTCTTAAATCTGCTGCAACAGTTCTTCTATTTCTTAGCTTAATCTTTTTTTTTTCTTCAATTGTTTTACCAGGAGTAACACACTAAGCTGAAAAATTTTTTACAGGTGCGACCTGGGAGCACAGGGAAGTTAAGTGAGTTGCTCAAGGTCTCACAATATGCAAGTTGGGGCTGTGGAATTCAAACCCACATCTCCAGATTTGCAGCTCGGAGCCTTAAACCACTGCGCTATACTGCCTTCCTAGGTAGAATTCTTAAGTCCAGACTTTACAATTTCTAGTCCATAAGGTTGGCTACCTATGGGCACCCCCTTCCCTTTGACTATGCTATTGTGTCGTCTTTAATCTTCCTTTTCCGTCTTGGGTCCTCATACAGGGAGGTTATTGTGGTGACCTCCAAGTGTATGTAAAACAGGTTGCGTTTATCATTGTTGGATTTAGTATGTAATGGCACTATGTCATAAAATACCATGGCACTAGGCGTTTTTGATAAAGGTAAAAAGTACTAGGTGATTGTTAGTTGGGCTATTTAAAATGCATGTAGAGGACTTCCAATCGAATGGCAGCTTAACTCGAGAGCTCTGATTCAGCCTTTTAACAATCTTATTGTAGCATAGCAAACGCCAGCTTGCTTACAAACAAGAAATTAACTGATTACTGGATGCCTCCAAAACCTAAAAACAAAGAATCATCCCGCTACATCTGAGAAAGGGGTCAAACAGACCATGCCCAGCCAAAATGAGGCCTGCACCAGGGTCTCCTTTTGATCGGTCAGCCCGTCTGACACCACAGAAGCTGAGTGCACAATTACTTCTAAACAATTATGCACAACCCTCCAGCAAAAGAATGGAAGCCAGAGCGGTGGAAGATCGGGCCGCCTTGGAGACCTTAATTAAAAAACGGAGGCGATGGAACAAAGCCTCAGAGTATACCACCGTGACCGATGCCCACAACACAGCCTTACTAGACCTACACCACAGAACTCAAATCATGGAGCAGAGACTGGAAGAGGCAGTAAATAGAAATGGGCGAAACATCAGGATTTATGGCGTTCCAGAAGGCACAGAAACAGGCAGCATAAGAAGGTTCATGGAATCTTTTATTAAAGAAATACTTAACCTCCCAACAGATAGAGCTAAACCTTCAAACAACATGAAGTCTTGCTATATTCTGACTAATGTAGTGATATCCAACCTTTGAACTGCCCCGCAGAGGAAAGACTTAACTTTCCATGCAAGGCATGGAATGCTGAGCTCAAGCTCGGTTGAGACTGTCTGTTGTTGTTTGAACCCAAACCGCCAGATTTTTTACTCCACCTCACTGAACAGTCGCTCCGGAGATTTCTCCTTTGCTCGGTTCAATTTAGTCGGTTAAAGTGTAATTTTTTCCCTCTGTTTCAACCAAATTTATTCCATCTAACTTGTCTTCAGTCTGTGACTGTGGTACCGTGAGTACTAGATAGGGGGGTTATTGTTGGCTTCTGTGTGGAACTTGTAAACGTCTGATTGGTTCGGTTTGAACCGATCAGGTTTGTTAAAGTCTGTTCTGTTTTTTTAGTGTGTGGTAACCGGTCCTTATCGGTTCTAAAAAAAAAAAAAAAAAAAATTTCTTTACGTTTTTTTCCACGACCCGTAACATGGTGAGGAACTGATAAGGGTGTCTTGCCTGGCGGATTGCCGAAAAAAGGGTAAATTTGGTTAGCACTGGCCATGTCTGAGAAACCCAAGAGAAAAACCGGGCCCACTGGGTTTCAACACTGTAGTGTGTTTGTGGGGAAGCCTTTGCTAAGGCTGACTCCCACACCACCTGTGTTTATTGTGTGGGGTTTGACCACCTCTATTCAGACTGCCAGATTTGCAAAAGTTTTCCCACAGCTACCCTGGAAAAGAGAGTAGGTAGGCTGAGGGAAAGGGAGGCCAAAAAGTCCGCTGACCCGGATGGCCAGCCCGGTTCATTTCCAACCGAACCAGAAGGAGTGCCCTCTGACCAGGGCGAAACTTCTTCGTGCAAAAGGAGAACAGACTCTGAGGAGTCGGTTCCGGTTAAAAGAAAAAGAAGGGATAAGTCAGCCGGTTCGGATCCACAAGTTCTTTCTCCGACCGCTGATGAAATAGCCAAAGCGATAAGGATTGTTCAATCGCTAACTCCAGTTCCGACCGAGGTTCCGGATTATAATTTAGAGGATTTTTATGAACCAGAGGAGGAGGAAGGAGAGTATGAGGATAGTGATGGTGATCATGAAAGTCTGGATGTGCCCATTGACCCGGACATCTCCCCAGACAGACCTTCAGGGGTTTCTCCTCCTAGGCTTTGAGTCCTCTTCCCACTTTGTTTTACAAAAAAGTGGCTGAAATTCTTCAGCTTCCTATGGAGGAAGCAGTAGAGGATCAGGAGGAGCCTGATTATGTTGAGATGATGGACATCCCAGAGTCCAGGAGGCTGTCTATTCACCTCCATAGGTCTTTTGAGAAACAGATATTTAAAATTTTAAAGACTCCTAATTTTATACCTCCTGTGGACAGAAGAATGGAAAAGAGGTATACTTTTTCAGGCTCAGATACGGAGTTCCTTTCCCAGCAATGCAGCCATGTTGGGGTAGTGCAGGCTGCTGCCTGTGATAAGGCAAATATACCCTTGGCTTCACACCCCCCAGATAAGGACTCCAGGAAGATTGATGCCATGGCAAAGAAACAGTACATGGCAGCATCTTTGGGGCTCAGGCAGGCTAATTATATGGCTTACACAGCTAGATACCAGAAGTCTAGATGGGACACACTGATGGCTCTAGCTAAACAGGTCCCTGGCCAGCTTGCCAAGGAGCTGGAACAGGTGGTTACAGATGGTATTGAGGCATCCAAGGTGCAATTTCATGCTGCAGTGGACTCCAGTGATGTTTCATCTAGAGTCATGGCTACATCTGTGGCCCTTCGTAGGATGGCTTGGCTCAGATGTACTAGCCTGTCACAGGATACCCAGACTAAGGCCATGGATTTTCCTGTTGTGGGTAATTCTCTGGGGAGCAGACAGAGAACTACATGAAGAAAATGGATGAGTACAGGACCACCTATAGGAGTGCTCAGGCCAAGGAAAGGCAAGCCACTCCCCAGAGGCAGCATTCCAGGGGCAGGGGCAGGCCTTTTTCATAGGCCTTTCTACCAAGCCCAGGCCTCCTCGTCCACCTTTGCGGGTTCTTCAGAGGGAGAGGTAGACTGGGTACAAGCAGGCCTGCTTCCACCCCTCAGCCTAAAGCCCCTGCCAAACAAGCACCCTGATGGGTTTGCCCGGGCCGATTCTCCACTACCCGTAGGGGGCAGGCTGGCTTACTTTGTCCAGGACTGGATGTCTTTAACATCAAACAAATGGGTCCTGGAAGTAGTAAGCCAGGGACTGGTTCTCAGCTTCAAACAATTTCTCAAGATGAGAACCAGGTCCTTTCCACCTGCAAATCCTTCAGAGGCCCTTGCCTTAGAGGCAGAGGTCTCTTCCCTCTTGGCTCTGAGAGCCATAGAAAGGGTTCCACCCTTACACAAGGGAAAAGGATTGTACTCCAGGTACTTCCTAACTCCCAAAAAGACAGGAGAATGGCGGCCCATCCTGGATCTCAGATATTTAAACAAGCACCTTTTAAAGCCAAAGTTCAAAATGGTGACTCGGGGAATAATTCTACCCTCTCTAAGGCCAGGGGACTGGCTAGTTTCCTTGGACCTCAAGGATGCCTATTTCCACATTCTCATCAGATGCTCCCACAGAAAGTACCTCAGGTTCGAGTTGCCCTCAGGCCACTATCAATTCAGAGCAATGCCCTTTGGCCTAACATCAGCTCCAAGGGTGTTCACAAAATGCCTGGCAGTAGTGGTTGCTTTCCTAAGGAGAAAAAAGATCTCCATCTTTCCATACCTGGACGACTGGCTTATAGTGGGTCAGTCTCCAGACCAAGTCACACCTACAGATAACTCAGCAACTGCTCACTTCTCTAGGATTCCTTCTGAATCCTTCAAAGTCTGTTCTAGAGCCAGTGCAGCTCCTCACCTTCATAGGGGTTGAGCTGGATACAATAAGGCCAAGAGCCTTCCTTCCCCTGGACAGGGAAAGGACCCTTGTTACACTGGCCTCTTCATTCACCCTCCAGGTGTCTCAACCAGCAAGGCATTTTCTGCAGCTCCTGGGCCACATGGCTGCCTCTACAGCAGTGGTCCAAGGAGCAAGATTCCAGATGAGGGATGTTCAGTACCACTTAAGAGCCTTCTGGTCCCAGAGAAAGGATTCTCTGACCAAGCTAATCCCAGTGACTCAAACCCTGATCCAGGCTTTGCAATGGTGGCAGGATCAGGACAACCTAAGGCAAGGAGTTTCCTTTGTCACTCAATCTCATTCTCTAATCCTTACCACAGACGCCTCCCTTTGGGCTGGGGAGCCCACTTGGGGGATCTGACCACCCAAGGGTTGTGGTCACCTCAAGAATCTCTGCTTCACATCAATCTCTTAGAACTCAGAGCAGTGTTTCTAGCACTTCAAGTTTTTTCCAAGTCTGTTCAGAACAAAGTAGTTCAGATCAGGATAGACAATACCACCACAATGTGGTACATCAACAAGCAAGGGGGCACTCGGTCTACGGCCTTGTGCACAGAGGCAATGAAGTTGTGGTCTCTGGCCTATTCCCTGAATACCTCCCTGATAACAGTGCACCTCCCAGGGAAGGACAATGTCCTGGCAGATGCTGTCAGCAGGATATGTCAGGGCCATCACGAATGGTCCCTAGATCCCCTGATTTTGAAGGTGATCTTCTCCAGATGGGGCACCCCACAGATGGATCTTTTTGCAGCCCCAGACAATCAACTTCCTCTGTTTTGCTGCAGGCCCCCAGTGTTGGGCTCAGTCCCCCTGGATGCCCTAGTTCTCAATTGGGAAGGTAAGTTCCTGTATGCTTCCCTTCCCTCTCCTGTTCAAGGTACTAGTCAAAATCAGGTCTCAACCCTGCAAAGTGATTCTGATTGCTCCAGACTGGGCCAGACAGCCCTGATACCCTCTCTTGCTGTCCTTAGCAGTCCACCTTCCCTTGTCTCTTCCCAGGAATTACAACCTGTTAACATGTTCTCAGGGGGAGGGTTTGGTATCCGAATCTCAAATCTCTCAATCTCAAGGCCTGGCTCTTGAAGAGTGAGTTTGCTGATTTGCATCTCTCTCAAGGTGTTCTGAATATTTTAAAGGCTTCTCGAAAGCCTTCCACCGGAAAGACTTACAACTCCAAATGGAAAAGGTTTACTATTTGGTGCTCTGGGAAGCATATTTCTCCAGAGTCTGCTGGGTTGCCTACAGTCCTTGACTATATGGTTCATCTCAATAGCTTGGGACTCAGACCAGCTACACTTAGAGTGCATCTGGCAGCTGTCTCTGCCTTCTTGTCAGCAGGCAAGCACTCTTCCCTTTCAGCTCATCCTGTATTCTGTAAATTCTTCAAGGGATTGCTGCATACCAATCCTCCCTTCAGGGACCCTGCCCCTGCTTGGGACCTTAATGTTTGCATTGCTCAGCGTATGCAACCCCCTTTTGAGCCTTTGTCCTCAGCAGAGCTTAAGTACTTGACTTGGAAAACTGTGTTCTTGGTAGCCATTACTTCTGCCAGACGCATAAGTGAGTTACAGGCCCTGTCAGTGGAGCCTAATTTTTATCTTTCCATAGAGATAAGGTGGTCCTCAGGACTAATAGGAAGTTTTTGCCTAAGGTGGTTTCAGATTTCCACCTTAACCAGTCTGTCTCTTCCTGTTTTCTTCACTGACCATTCCTCCTCTGGGGAGAGGAGGCTGCACAGCCTAGATGTGAAAAGGGCCCTTAGCTACTACATAGAGCGCACCAAGGGTCACAGGTTTAACTCTCTCCAACTATTCCTCACTTATGGTGAGGTTGGTAAGGGGGAAAACCTGCCACTGAGATCTGTTGCCTGGTGGATTGTCTCTTGTATACAATTTTGCTATGAAAAATTAGGTAGGATCCCACCCTCAGGCCTGAGGGCTCACTCTACCAGAGGTACAGCTGCTTCCCTGGCTGCTGCCAGGGATATTCCTATCTTAGAGATTTGTCAAGCAGCCACCTGGAAAACAGTACATACTTTCACCAAGCATTACTCTCTGGATAACCAGGCTAGGAGTGATGCTTGGTTTGAAGTTTCAACAGTGCTTCAGGCTTGTTTCCAGTAGGTTCTGTCCCTCCTCCATGGAGGTACTGCTTGGTAGTCTGCATTAGTCAGAATACAGCAAGACTTCATGTTGTTTGAAGAAAAAGTTACTCACCTTAGTAATGTTGTTTCTTCTAATGGAGTCTTGCTGTATTCTGACCTCCCCCCCCCGCTTCCCCTCTCAGAACCTGGGTTTTGGGATGTGGGTGGGCAGGGACAGTGTTGGCACCCTAGAGTGCCCCCCCCTTTTCTCACCCTCTTTTTTGGGTATGTGTTGTGTTTTGTGTTTTTTTTTTTTTTGGGTTTCTTGGCTTGAGTCTTTGCCTTGGAACCAAAAAACCTTTTTATTAGTTTTAGTTGCCAGTTGGCTAGTGTAAGTTTACAGTTTCCACACAGAACGCCCAGTGAGTTAGCTCGTAAAGATCTGGCAGTTTGGGTTCAAACAGAGTCTCAACCGAGCTCGAGCTCAGCGTTCCATGCCTTGCAGGGAAAGTTAACTCTTTCCTCTCCGGGGCAGTTCAAAGGTTGGATATCACTGCATTAGTCAGAATACAGCAAGACTCCATTAGAAGAAACAACATTACTAAGGTGAGTATTTTTTTCTTATCAGAGCCCATCACTTATTGGTGGCACCCCCAAAGGATCCCAAGGTGTGCCCACGGTCCATTGTCCTTGCTTTTTTAGAATTTAGGGTAAAGGAAAAGATTCTAACGGTTGCTTTGGCTAAAAAAAAAGATCTATTTTGGAGATGTGCGCCTCTTTCTTGATCAGAACTATATTCCCCAACTTGTTTCACACAGATGCCAGGCCCTGCTCTTGGTGAAATTCCAACAAAAAGGATATAAAGCATACCTGGAATACACGGCTCGACTCTGGATCATCACCGGGGGGCAATGAGATTCAGACATGAAGTCTTGCTGTATTCTGACAATATTCAGTTAGCCCCAGCACTTGAATTCCTCCGGAGAGGAAAGAGTTAACTCTGTCAGAGCATAGAACGTTGAGCTCGAGCTCGGTTCAGACCTCTGTCTGCTGCACTTTCAAGTGTAACCGTCGGATTCTTTACTCCGCCTAACTGAACAGTCGCTCCGGAGAATCTCCTTCGCTTGTCTGTTTGGTCTCAGTAAAATGTCTGTTTTAAACTGTAAATGTTATTTTTTCGGTTCAAATCCCTGTCTGCGGTACAGTAAGTGTTGTAGGTAGTGGACATTAGTTTATTTTTCTCTGTGGAAATTGTAAAACTTTTCTTTCAGTCTGGCTGGAACCGATTATTTCTGTCTTTGTGAAATCTTTGGTTTATTTGTATAGTGTGAGGTACCGTTCCTTATCAGTTTCAAATAACTGATTTTAAACTTTTTTTTTTCCACAGCCCGTAACATGGTTGGTAACCGATAAGGTGGTCTTGCCTGGCTTTAAAGCTGCTAAAGGGTAAGTGGATAGGATGGCTACGTCTCAGAAACCCAAAGGAAAAAAACGGATCCACTGGGTTTCAGCACTGTAGTGAGTGTGGGGATGCCTTTGCCAAGGCAGACCCTCACACCACCTGTGTATTGTCTGGGGTTTGACCACCTTGATTCAGACTGCCAATTTGTAAGAATTTCCCGAAGGCCACCCTGGACAAGAGATTGGGTAGGCTTGGGGAAAAGGAAGCCCAGAAGTCCGCTGATCCGGATGGCCAGCCCTGTTTGGTTCCGACCGAACCTGAGGGAGTGCCCACTGACCTGGGCAATACTTCTTTGGGCAAAAGGAGAGCCGATCCCGAGGGGTCGGTTCCGTCAAGAAGGAAAAGGAAATTGTCCGGTTTAGATCCAGAACCATCACGACCAAACGCCGAAGAAATTGCCAGGGCGATTAGTATAGTGGAATCGCTCCATTTGGTTCTGGTCGATCCGGCGCCGCTGGGTAGACGTTTAGTCAATTCCTCCAGTTCCGGAATATTGTCTGGATGGTTATGATGAACCGGATTTGGAGGGGGAAGAAAGGCCTGGATGACCCCATTGAACCGGACACCTCCCCAGACAGGCCTTCCAGTGTCCCCTCCTAGGCTTTCTTGAGTCCTCTTCCCACTGTTTGTTTTACAAAAAAGTGGCAGAGACCCTCCAGCTCCCTCTAGTTGAAGCTGTTGAGGAACAAGAAGAGTCTGACTATGTAGAGATGATAGACATCCCAGAGTCCAAAAGGCTGTCTTTTCCCCTCCATAAATCTTTTGGGAAACTGACACAAAAAATACTTCAGACGCCAAATTCATTACCTCCTGTGGAAGAGAATGAACAGGAGGTATATGCTGTCAGGCTCGGGTACGGAGTACTTGTTCCCCCAATGCAGCCATGTTGGGGTCGTGCAGGCTGCAGCCTGTGATAAGGCTAATATACCTTTGTCTTCACACCCCCAGATAGACTCTAGGAAGGTGGATGCTATGGCCAAGAAACAGTAATTGGCATCCTCCTTGGGACTCAGGCAGGCGAACTACATGGCCTACACAGCCAGATACCGGAAGTCCAGGTGGGCTACTGTTCTGGAGCTGGCTAAACAGGCTTCCCCCAGCTAGCCAAAGAGCTGGAGGAAGTGGCTGCTGATGGGATTGAGGCATCCAAAGGCCAATTTCATGCTGCTGTGGACTCCCGAGTTATCATGAGTTATGGCTACATCTGTGTCTCTTAGGAGATTTACTTGGCTCAGATGTACTAGCCTCTCGCAGGACACCCAGGCTAAGGCCATGGATTTCCCTGTGGTAAGTAATTCTCTGTTTGGGGAGCATACAGAATTACATGAAAAAGATGGACAAGTATAAGACCACCTACAGGAGTGCACAGGCCAAGGAAAGGCAGGCAACTCCTCAGAAGCAGCAATCTAGAGGCAGGCCTTTTCACAGGCCTTTCTACCAGGCACAGGCCTCCTCTCCTTTTCCTCAGAGGGGGTTCTTAAGAGGGAGAGGCAGAAGGGGGATGAGCAGGGCTGCATCCTCCTCTCAGTCCAAGGCTTCTGCCAAGCAGACACCCTGATGTCAGCCCGTGTCGACTCCCCCTTTCCAGTAGGAGGCAGGCTGGCTTACTAATTCCAGGCCTGGAAGTCTGTTACCTCAGACAAGTGGGTCCTGGAGGTAGTAAGCCAGGGACTGGCTCTTGGCTTCAAAAAATGTCCAAAGCTGAGGGTGAGGTCTTTTCCACTTACAAACCTTTATGAAATCATTGCCCTAGAGGCAGAGGTTTCCTCTCTACTGTCTCTTAGAGCTACAGAGAGAGTTCCTACTACACACAGGGGCAAAGGTCTGTATTCCAGATGCTTCCTTACCCCAAAAAAGACACTGGAGTGGTGGCCCATCCTAGATCTACTTAAACAAGCACCTAGTCAAGCCAAAATTCAAAATGGTGACTCTGGGAATAATTCTTCCCCCTCAAGTCAGGGGATTGGTTAGCTTCCCTGGACTTCAAGGTTGCCTACTTTCACATTCCCATCAGGTGCTCTCACAAAAAAGCACCTTTGGTTCAAACTGCCTTCAGGTCATCAGTTCAGAGCAGTGCCCTTTGGGCTAACATCAGCACCAAGGGTGTTCACAAAATGCCTAGCAGTAGTAGTGGCCTTTCTAAGGAGACAAAACATTTCCATATTTTCATACCTGGATGACTGGCTCATTGTGGGGCAGTCTCCAGACCAAGTCAAATCTGCAAGTGACCCAGCAATTGCTCACTCTTCTGGGATTCCTCCTGTCTTCCAAAGTCAGTTCTCGAACCAGTGCAACTCCTGACCTTCATTGGGGTAGAGTTGGACACTGTCCAAGCAAGAGCCTTTCTTCCTCTGTCATGGGTAAAGGCCCTTGCAGACCTGGCCTCTTCCTTTCGCCTTCTGGTGTCTCGACCAGCAAGGCATTTTCTTCAACTCCTGGGCCAAATGGCAGCTTCCACTGCAGTGGTACAGGGGGCCAGATTTCAGATGAGGGACATGCAGTTCCGCTTGAGGGCTTTATGGTCTCAGAAAAAAGATCCTCTAACCAAACTAATTCTAGTGACTCAGAATCTGATCCAGGCTCTCCAGTGGCGGTTGGATCAGGACAACCTCAGACAAGGAGTCCCACTCATCACCCAGTTTCATTCTGTGGTATTAACCACAGATGCTTCTTTCCTGGGGTGGGGAGCTCACTTGGGAGTCCTCACAGCACAGGGAGTGTGGTCCCCTCAGGAGTCTCTACTTCATATCAGTCTTTTAGAGCTCAGGGCACTGTACCTGGCTGTACAAGCTTTCTCGAATTCTGTACAGAACAAGGTAGTTCCAGTCAGGACAGACACTAACACCATGTGGTACATCAACAAGCAGGGTGGCACTCTGTCTATGGCCTTGTGCATGGAAGCCATGAAATTATGGTCCCTGGCTTATTCCCTTCGGACATCTCTGGTAGCAATCCATCTTCCAGGGAAGGACACTGTGCTAGCAGATGCCTCAGGGCCATCACGAATGGTCCCTGGATCCCCTGGTGTTGATTTTTTTCAAGGTGGGGCACTCCAGAGATGGATCTCTTTGCAGCTCCAGACAGTCACCAACTTCCTCTCTTCTGTTGCAGACCCTTATTCTTGGGCTCAGTCCCCCTGGATGCTCTACTTCTGAACTGGAAGGGGAAATTTCTGTATGCCTTTCTAACCCCGGTAATGCTCAGAATATTCCTAACTTTATGCAGTAAGCCTGGAGGGTTGGACTGCCCAGAGAGACAGAACACATGCAAATGATGAACACTTTGCACGTGAGCATCTTTCAAACACTGCTTCTACTAACTGCCTGTGTTCTAAACCTCTTCAGATTTTTCTCTCCGCCTGAAAAGTCTGGTTGCTCGGAGTTTTGTCCACTTCTCCTGCGTGAAGAAAACTACTAAAAATCTACTATAAGTATATTTTTTTCATTTACTGCCTCTACTTGTTTAGTGTTATTTAACTAGTTTGCATTCAAATTTCTTTGTTTTCCCGGTTCCTCTCGGTTCGGTATAACCGTGGGGGAACTGGGTTAGTTTCTTTTAAAATCGGGGTTCTCTGATTAAAGAACTGCCTTAGTTTTACTTTAAAACTTGTTTTTATATTATTTATAACCGATAGCTCTCGGTTACCTGAACTGCTGACCAGGTTCCAGACCGCTACATCGGTTCGGTTTCTCGGGTACCTTTTCAGTTCCGGAACCAACCGTTTATATAAAAAAAAAGTTTTATTTTAAACATCATGTCTGAGAAACCCAAGAAGCGAACTGGTGAACCCAGTTTCAAAAATTGTTCCCAGTGTGGGAATGTGTCTGCTAAAGCAGACAAACACACTATAGCTGTTCTGTTTAAGTTTTGATCATCTTGAGGAATGTGAGATTTGTAAGACATTCCCAGACAAAACCTTGCAGAAATGCCTTGAAAGGCTTAGTCTGCTAGGGGTCCCTTTGGTTCTGACCAGCCGATACCCCAGGAATCTGTGGCTGAACCCACACCTATATCTGTGCCTGCCCCTGACACGGGCGAAAAGGGCACAAAATGTTCAAATGAACCAGCTGACTCCCCGGTTCCTTCAAAGAAAAGCAAAAAGCTTAAGTGCACAGAACCCCCTACTATTAAACCGGGGACTTCTATGCCTGCACCAACGGCCCAAGAGATTGCTCAGGCCTTCAAAATTATACAATCACTACAGGCAGTAGTCCCTCCTCAGCAGCCTCCTGCCCCTTCTCAGGGTTCCCAGGCTGGCAGTACTGTGCATCCTACCCCTCAGGAAGGAGGGGATCCCTTTAATGATGATGGATTTAGTGGTGATGGACCAATCGAACCAGAAGTGTCCCCTAAACAGGACTTTGGTTCACCTCCAAGGGTGACTGAGGATTTTCCATCCCATTTTACTTTTAGCAGGAGGATGGCAGATGCCCTTGACATCACCACCGAACAAGTCGAGGATGAAGAGGAGGTAAAGTATTTCGAGATGATGGGACTGACATCCACCAAAGCTCTACTCCTACCAGTGTAGAAGTTCTTAAAGAAGGATGCCTTAAAGATTCTTCAGACACCAAACTCCACATCTCCCATAGATAGAAGGATGGATAAAAAATACCAATTGGAGAGGGAGGGAGCAGATTTTCTCTTCTCCCATCCAGACCATCGGGGGTAATTCAGCAAGCTGCTTGTGATAATTCCAAGGTCCCACTGTCCTCACATCCTCCGGACAAGGACTCCAGAAAAATTGATAGCATGGCCAAAAAAGAGTACTGGTCAGCCTCCCTGGCTATGCGTTGGGCTACCTTCCAGGCTTATGCTGCCCAGTACCAGAAGTCACTGTGGCAGTCAGTCCTGGCTATGTCCCAGAAAGCTCCCTCTCCCTTGTCAGATGACCTGGCTAAAACTGCCAGGTTTGGGTTAGAGGCAGCTAAGTATCAATTCCAGATGGCTGCTGACACCAGTGATACTGCAGCCAGATGGATGGCAAATACAGTGGCACAGAGGTTTGCATGGCTCAGGGCCACAAACCTCACTCAAGATGCCCAATCTAAGGCCTTGGATTTTCCTCTAGAGGGAAACTCTCTCTTTGGGGAGTCCACTGTGGCATATATGAAGGTGGATGAGCATAAGGCCACTTGCAGAAGCAACTCTGCTAGGGAGAGAGCTTCACCATCCACCAGGCCTTACGGAAGGGGAGGCCAGGGCAGGTCTTTTTATACCAAGCCCTTCTTCCAGCCAGTGGCCTTACCCCCGTACTAGCAGTATCCACAGTAGGGGTACTCCAGGTGAAAGGGAAGGAGGGGCTCAAGGCGAGGATCCCAAACTCTGCCTCAGCCACAGTCAAAACACTCCCTGAACTGCAGGCCGCTTCCTTCCTACCGGTCGGAGGCAGACCATCTCTCTTCCTCCATGCCTGGTTAAGAATCACCACAGACGAGTGCGTTCTGGAGGTAGTGGGTCAAGGTATGTCCCTGGAATTCAAATCCCATCCTCCACAGAAAATCTGAGTTTTCAGGACCCCCTCACTAGCAGAAAAAAACACTGCTAGAATCAGAGGTTCAAAACCGGCTACAGTTCAAGGCAGTAGAACCAGTTCCAAAATCCCTGAGGGGAAGGGTTTTTTATTCCAGGTATTTCCTAACTACAAAGAAAAGTGGGGAGTGGCGGCCTATTCTAGATCTCAGAGCTTTAAACATGCATCTAAAAAAAAAAAATAGTTCAAAATGGTAACACTAGCTGTGATTTTTACCAATGCTACAAGAGGGAGACTGGTTAGCATCACTGGATCTAAAGGATGCCTATTTCCACACCCCCATAAGGGAGTCTTACCGCAGATATCTCGGGTTCAGATTCCCTTCAGGTCACTACCAGTTTTCAACCCTGCCTTTTGGCCTTTCTTTGGCCCCAAGGGTATTCACAAAGTGCCTAGCTGCTGTAGTAGCACATTTTCGGAGACGAGACATCACTGTCTTGCCTTATCTGGATGACTGGTTAGTGGTGGGAAAATCCCCACTGAAAGTACAGCAGGATCTAAGGGTCACTCAGGACCTCCTAGAATTTCTGGGATTTGTAATAAATCACAAAAAGTCTGCTTTCACCCCCACACAGGTGTTGCAGTTCATAGCAGAAATAAATACCTTACAAGCCAGAGCCTATTTGCCTCTGGAGAGAGTGCAAAACCTTCAGTCTGTGGCAAATTCCTTCAGATTGCACAAAGCAAAAACTGCAAGACAGTTTCTCCAGCTACTGGGGCATGTGGCTGCTGCCATAGGCACAGTGCAGGGTTCCAGATTTCACATGAATGACATCCACTTCCACCTCAGGGCTCACTGGTGCCAGAAAAAAGTCCCTTTTTCAAAGCTCATTCCAGTGTCAAGGGCACTGTTACAGGCCCTCTTGTGGTGGAAAGAGGAATCAGATTTAAGAAAAGGAATACCTTTTCAAAAGGAGAATCCTTCAATGGTTCTCAAGAGATGCATCCCTGTTGGGCTGGGGCGCCCATCTGGGGCAGCACATCACTCAGGGTACCTGGTCACATGCAGAGTCCCTTCAGCACATAAACTTACTGGAACTCTGAGTAGTTCTACTAGCTCTGCGAGCTTTTTCTCCCCTAATACATGGCAAGGTGGTACAGATCAGACAATACCACCATAATGTATTGCATAAACAAGCAGGGAGGCACAGGTCGGACCTCCTCTGTACAGAAGCAATCAGTATCTGGACTCTAGCTTACTCTCTGGGAATGTCCTTACAGGCAATTCACTTGCCAGGCAAGGACAACATCCTAGCAGACTCTTTGAGCCGAATAAATCGGGCCCATCACGAATGGACCCTAAACAGACAGGTGGTACAGGCTATTTTCAGAAGGTGGGGCACTCCACAGGTAGACTTGTTCGCATCCCACCTGAACGACCACCTGCCACAGTATTGTTGCAGACCACCAGGCAAGGGCACACTTCTTTTGGATGCCCTAACCCTGGATTGGTCAGGGAGGTTCCTGTATGCTTTCCCTCCTTTTCTCTATTTCACATGGTACTGCTCAAGCTCAGATCCCATGCAGCGTCATTGATCTTGATAGCTCCGGATTGGCCAAGGCAGTCATGGTACTCTCTTCTGCTCTCCATGTCTGTCAGAAAACCGATACATCTCCCTCGGAAGCACAATCTACTGACTTTCAATCAGGGCACCCTGTTGTACCCGAATCTCCAGTCTCTCAACCTCAAGGCCTGGCTCTTGAGGACATAGAATATGCAAAATTCAACCTTCTCAATCTGTCCTAAACATCTTGAAAGCTTATAGAAAACCTTCTACTAGGAAAACCTCTCTCCAAATGGAAGAGGTTTTCTTGTTGGTGCGCTAGCAAATCACTTACATAGAAACATAGACTTTGACGGCAGATAAGGACCACTTGGCCCACCCAGTCTGCCCATTTCCCTACCTACTGGATAAGCTGCAGATTCTAGTAAACAGCAGCCTATTTCCTGCAACCCCCCACTATAATTGCCTTATGTCTGTCCCATGCATGTTTGAATTCCTCCAGTTTTAGACCCTACAACCTCTCCAGGAAGGCGGTTCCATGCATCCACCACTCTCTCCGTGAAAAAGAATTTCCTCACATTACCCTTGAGCCGTCCCCCCCCTCTAACTTTAAATTGTGCCCCCTTGTTCGTACACATCTTTTTCTGAAAGATGCTACCCTCCTGGACTTTGTTGATTCCCTTGAGGCACTTAAAAGTTTCTATCATGTTCCCCCTGTCCCTCCTTTCATCAAGGGTAATTAAGCTCTCTGTCTCTCTTCATATGATTTCTGATGTAGACCCTGCACCATTTTAGTTGCCCTCATCTGGACTGCTTCCATCCTGTCTGTCCTTGTGTAGATGAGGTCTCCAAAACTGCACGCAGTACTCCAGATGGGGTCTCACCAACTGTCTGTATAGAGGGATAACCACTTCCCTTTTTCTACTTGTGATGCCCCTCCCTATGCATCCCAGTATCCCCCTGGCTTTCCCTACTGACTTCTCACATTGCATACCCACCTTTAGGTCATCTGATATGACTACACCTAGATCCCTTTCCATTATTGTTGTTAGTACCTCCCCTGCTATTGTGTACTCTTCTCCTGGATTTTTATTTCCTAGGTGCATTACTTTGCACTTCTTTGCATTGAATCTAAGTTGCCATATGTCTGACCATTCCTCCAACCTTGCCAAGTCCCTTCTCATCCTTTCTACCCCCTTGTGTATCAACTCTGTTACAGATCTTTGTGTCATCCGCAAAGGGGCATACCTTTCCTTCCAGACCCTCTGCAGTGTCACCTATAAAGACGTTAAAGAGGACTGGACCCAGTACTGAGCCCTGAGGTACTCCACTAGTAACCCCACTTTCTTCAGAATGTGTTCCATTCACTTATACCAGGACAGGCTGAAATTCCAGTTGTCCTGGATTATCTCATTTTGCATTCCTCTGGTTTACAACCCAATTCCCTGAAGGTTCATTTTTCAGCTATCTCTGCTTACCTCTCTACTGGTGCAGGGGTAACCATAGCTTCGGATCCCATCTTTAAAAGATTCTTTAAGGGCTTAATTCATCTACATCCACCCCATAGGGCACCAGTGCCAACTTGGGATTTGAATGTCTGCATAGCTAAACTCATGGGCCCTCCCTTTGAGCCCATAGCCACAGCTCATCTAAAATGTTACTTGGAAAACAATCTTCCTCGTGGCTATGACTTCTGCAAGAAGGATCAGTGAGCTTCAGGCTCTCTGTATAGATCAGGACTGTATCTCCTTTCATAGGGATAAGGTAGTCCTTGGAACAAACAAAATTTCTCCCCAAGGTAGTCTCGGACTTCCACTTAAACCAGTCCATCACTCTTCCTGTCTTTTTCACTGAACGTTCTACTTCTGGTGAAAGAAGACTCCACAGTTTTAGATGTGAAAAGGGCTCTGTTACTACATGACAGCCACAAAAGGCCATAGATGGGACACAAAAACTGTTCTTGACCTTTGGGGATGTGGGAAAGGGTAGTCCAGCCTTGAAAAGGTTCATTTCTCGATGGATAGTACAGTGTATCCAGTTCTGTTACACAAAGGCTGGTAAGGAGCCTCCATTAAGTTTGAGGGCTCATTCCACAAGAGGGACAGCTGCTACCTTAGCAGCTGCCAAGGATGTTCCATTACTGGACATCTGTAAAGCAGCTACCTGGAAAACTGTAATGCTTTGTAAAGGTGTGTACTATCTGGATATTTTATCTAGGGGTGATGCTAGGTTTGGCACAGCAGTCCCTCAAACTCTGTTCCAAATTAAGTTCTGTGCCCAACTCCAATGATACTGCTTGGTAGTCTGCATAAAGTTAGGAATATTCTGAGCATTACTGGGGTTAGAAGAAAAAAATACTTACCATAGTAATCTTCTTTCTTCCCAGTGATGCTCAGATACTCATAACTTTCCTCCCGACCTCCCCTTCAAGAACTTCAGCCTCTGCACTCTGCATGCTGGTGCCACCTTTATCATACACCCTTGGAGTGTTCCCTGCCCTACACCTGTTAATAGTTTGGGTAAATCGGTTTCATTGTGTTCTGCCTTTTTTGGGGTGTTTTTTTCTCTGGCATTTTGTTCTAACCTTGTTGAATTTTCTCTCCAGTTGGAGTTTTTAATTGTTACAATTTTATATTCTTTGGAATACAATTTTAATAAAATTATAGTACTATATAATTCTGGGCCTACTTTCCAGGCTCCATTTATAAAATCTGAAGAGGTTTAGAACGCAGGCAGTTAGTAGAGGCAGTGTTTGAAAGATGCTCACGTGCAAAGTGTTCCATCATTTACATGTGTTCGGTCTCTCCAGGCAGTTCAGCCCTCCAGGCTTACTGCATAAAGTTATGAATGTTTGAGCATCACTGGGAAGAAAGATTACTATGGTTAAGTAATCTCTCCCAACCCCCCCTTTCATCTTATTAAAAGTTCTGGTCAAGATAAGGTCACAATCTTGCAAAGTGATCCTGATTGCTCCAGACTAGGCCAGGCAGCCCTGGTATCCTCTATTGCTGTCCCTAGCAGTCCATCTTCCCTTTTCACTTCCCAAGAATCACAATCTGTTAACCTCCTCACGGGAGGATTTGGTACCCCAACCTTAGGGGTCTCAACCTCAAGGCATGGCTGTTGAAGAGTTAGAATATGCAAGCCTGCATCTGTCTAGGGGCCGGGGTCTGGATATTCTCAGACTCTCAAACCTGCCACCAGAAAAACTTAGTTCCAAATGGAAAAGATTCAGCATTTGGTGTTCCAATAAGCAGATACTGTATCTCCAGATACTGCTGATTTGGCTACAGTTCTGGATTATATGGTTCATCTTAATGGCTTAGGCCTCAGACCAGCTACTCTGAAAGTACACTTGGCAGCTGTTTCTGCATTTGTCAGTGGGGAAGGCTTCCTCACTGGCATCTCATCTGGTTTTCTGTAAATTTTTTAAGATTGCTCCATACTAATCCTCCTTTTAAGGATCCTACTCCCGCTTGGGATCTTAATGTTTGCATTGCTCAGCTTATGCAACCACCTTTTGAGCCTTTGGCCTCAACAGAACTTAAGTACTTGACTTGGAAAACTGTTTCTGGTAGCTATTACCTCTGCCAGGCGTATCAGTGAATTGCAAGCTCTGTCCGTGGAGCCTGATTTTTCTCATTCCATAGAGATTAGGTGGTCCTTGGAACTAACAGGAGCTTCTTGCCCAAAGAGGTTTCAGATTTTCATCTGAACCAGTCCATGTCTCTTCCTGTCTACTTCACTGATTATTCTTCAGGAGGTTACACAGCTTGGATGTTGAGGGCACTTGGCTACTACATTGAGCGCACTAAGGCCACTTAGGTTTGACTGTCCTCAGTTGTTTCTCACTTATGGTGAAGTGGGAAAGGGGCAAACCTGCTACTAAGAGGACTATTGCCAGGTGGATTGTCTCTTGTATACAATTCTGCTATGAGACGCTAGGCAAAATACCCCCTTCGGGCCTGAGGGCTCATTCGACTAGAGGTACTACTGCTTCTCTGGCTGCTGCCAGAGATATACCATTATTAGAAATTTGCAAAGCAGCCACCTGGAAAACGGGCCATACATTCACCAAGCATTACTCCCTGGATATCCAGGCTAGGAGTGATGCAAGGTTTGGTACATCGGTACTGCAGTGTCTATTCCCAAAATAGGTTCCATCCCTCCTCCATTAGTCTGCATATTGTCAGAATACAGCAAGACTTCATGTTGCTTGAAGAAAAAATTACTCACCTTAGTAATTGCGTTTCTTCTAATGGAGTCTTACTGTATTCTGACCTCCTTCCCTGCCTCCCCTCTCAGAACCTGGTTTTTGGGAAGTGGGCTGGCAGGTACAGTGCTGTACCCCAGGGGTGCATCTAACACTCCCCTCCGTATAGAGGAGTGGGTTATGTATGTTTTGTTATGTTGTTCACTACCTAGTTTTTGTTTTGGAGTTCTCGACTTGAGTCTTTTGGGACCCAAAACATTTGGTTGTCTTTTGGGCTAGTAAATTTACAATTTCCACCTAGCAGGTGTAGTTAGTATTCGCTCGAAAGAATCTGACGGTTACACTTGAAAGTGCAGTAGACAGAGGTTTGAACTGAGCTCAAGCTCAACGTTTTGTGCTCTGGCATAGTTAACTGTTTGCTCTCCAGAGCAGTTAGTGTTGGAGCTAACTGCATATTGTCAGAATACAGCAAGACTCCATTAGAAGAAACACAATTACTAAGGTGAGTAATTTTTTCTTTCAGGACATTGAGGCCGCAGCAGGCTTTTTAAAGGAGATTGGAATAGTTCTTCCCCAGGATACCATGAGGGGTGCTGAGGAGCTGAAAAGGGGGTCTTGGAAAGCGGTAGGAACCAAAAGAGACTGAGCAGGCAACCGCCTGACAATCCTGGCCACACAGAAGACTCCCGGTGAGGAGTAGGAAAGGGCTAGAGAAAAGAAAAATGTGTAACTGACACAGATACTGAGGGATGGTCCTCTGGGAGTGTGTGGGGTTGGGTGGGGGGCCTTTTGGCTACCAGGGCCCCAGAAGGTGTGGGGCTCGGGGGCTGGGACCTGGAACACGCTTTATTCAATGACTTATGATCCTCTACCTGATTAAGTTGCAAGATGCTGTGAAGCTAGGCCCTTGCATCCTCCAGGGAAGCTCAACCTAAAAGTGGGAGGTGGGGTGTGACAGGGGCTAAGGGAGTGCTGACAGAGGGTGGAGACCCTCGGGACAGCGCTCTCACCCTCTTTCGCACCCAGAACTGTTGAACATACAAAAGGTGTAAAGGCCACTGGGCTAAAATAGGAGCTACAAGGGCTTTAATTTGGGGGCGGGGTGTGTGCTGAGCAGCATGTGGATAGCAGGAAATTGGTATTTATTCAAATTAAAATGAAAACTCTGAACAAGCCTAAACAGGATGATTTGAGTGGGATGTTCCAGGTTGGGCTGCCTGGGGTCTGCTGTCTTGGTAGCGGCA
Source organism: Neoceratodus forsteri (assembly GCA_016271365.2). Classification (NCBI taxonomy): domain Eukaryota; kingdom Metazoa; phylum Chordata; order Ceratodontiformes; family Ceratodontidae; genus Neoceratodus; species Neoceratodus forsteri. The sequence continues at coordinate 69,446,873 of CM057452.1, forward strand.
GGTGCTGAAGGGGGGGCCGGGGACTGATGTGGCCCTCCTCACGCTCCTGGCTGGGTTGGGCTCTCTCCGCTCAGGGAGATGGCCTACATTTACTAAATATGGAAGGGGGGAAATCATAAGAAAGCGGAGGCTTGATGGGAAAAGAGGGGAATTGCTTTTCTTTATATTTAGCCTATGAAAGGTACTGTCCATAATAGACTGGTAGTCAACAAACATATCCGGAGATGATCCTGAACACAAACAAGGGAGTATCACAACTCTGGTGAGTCAGTGACATAGATCTGACTTTGGGGGAGGGGGCCCTGTTTCTAGGGATAGACCGTAAATCCCCCTCCTACCCTTCCAATTCTGGGTATAACATCATGTTAAGGAAGGGATCAGTAATCCAGAATGTTGGATTTCCCACCTTGGGAGCAAACGACAAGTTACTGGTCTTGGTTTAAAGCCCAGTTGGCTAAAGGTTATGTTAAAAGATTAACAATGTTTAGGATGTTTGTCTTCATCACTAGAGTGGTTATGGGTTTAGGAAAACAAGAATAGTGGCAGTAGTAGGGGGAAAGAGTAGACGCTCACAATGTATTCTCCACCCATTCTAAAGACAATAGATAAACAAAACACCACTATATGTACATAGTTTAACAAACCCGGTTAATAGGAGCAAAATCAAAGGTCACATTAAAAAGGTGGGTGTGGGGGCTTGCTTTTCTACAAGAAACACACCTGTCAAAGGTAGAACGTGAGAAGTTAGCCAAGTTTGGATTCAGGGAGGTAGCCGCAGCCTCCTATAAGAAAGGGAGAAGAGGGGTTGCCATTCTTGTAACACACAGAAACCCTTTCGAGAAGGTGGACACCCTAACAGTCGAGGGGTGCTATGTGATGATGGGACAATTGGGGGGGGGCATATGGTGACATTGGCATCCATTTATTTCCCACTGGGGTCTGATCTGACAGATTACCATTCATTCCTCCTAAATCTTAATAGTTGGGGGAAGGGTGCAGTTATCTGTGGGGGAGATTTGAACCCAATGCTGAACCCACAGCTCAACTCCACATCGAAAATCCCCTGAAGAGAGCACAAGATAGCCAGAGAGGTGGGCCAGCTGTTGGGCGAGCTTGATTGGATAAATGTCTGGAGGCACCGGAATGGACAGACGAGAAACTATACTTACTTCTCCCCGGCGCACCAGATGTATTCCAGACTGGACTACTTTCTCCTTCCCAAGGAGGAAGTGGTCATGGTGCAAGACATGTGGGTGGGAGACTTTGTGCTCTCCGATCGTGCCCCAGTATTTATGAAACTGGAGATGGGGGAAACCTGGAAGAACACATTTTGGCACCTGAATGTCTCCCTCTTGAGGGATGAGACACAATTAGGGATACATATAGACAATTTTTTAGATGACTACTCTGCCTCAGAAGTATCACCTGCAGTTCTGTGGGATACGGCCAAAGCAGTCTTAAGGGGCCAGTTTATACAAATTTCCGCAAGGAAAAAGAAGGGAAGCCAGATGAGGGAGCCTACTAAACCAAACCAAACCCAAAGCTTAGAAACACAGCAAAAGAAGATGATTAGAGAGTGCACTAAGGACTTAAAAGCTTTGAAGACAGAATTGAATGATATACTAGATTATCAGGTGAAGCAGAAACTGCTCATTCTGAAACAAAAGTATTACAAAGGCAGACCAAGGGCTCTAAAATAGCTAGTAGACTGAGGGCTTAAAAGGCTAGAGCAGTAATTACTTCTTTATCTCACCCACAAACGGCTCGTCTGGAGAACCAGATACCAAAAATAGCATAAGCCTTTAAGGATTTTTACACAAACTTGTATAGCCCAGATGAAGATCCCGAGGAGGAAAGGGTGAAGGAATTCTTAGACCGATTGGCCCTACTGGATCTATCCAGAGAACAGGGCCAAAAACTAACACCCATTAGTACAAAAGAGTTAAAAGAAGTAGTTGGCACGCTTAAAACGGGGAAATATCTGGGGACAGACAGGCTACCCTCAGAATTTTATAAATCTATTAGGGAAACAAGTCAACCATTGCTACTTCAGGTATATGCTGGGGTAATGGGCACAGAAGGGCAGATTCCGCCCTCATGGACGAGAGTGGTCATCTCAGTGCTGCCCAAGCCGGGAAAGGACCCCACCAAATGTACCTCATATAGACCAATCTCACTCCTAAATGACTATAAAATTGACAGCTATCTGGGCACGCAGACTACAACACATTCTCCCAGGTCTTGTATAACTGGATCAGACAGGATTTGTACCAGACAGGCAAGCCCAAGATAACCTTAGAACAGCAGCCCATATAATATTGTATCTCTAGAACGAAGACCCCTCCATTACTACTTAGGTGCCGAAAAGGCCTTTGATAGGGTCTCATGGGCTTTCCTTAGAAGGGTCTTTTCCTGGTTTGGGCTACCGGATGATTTTCTGGGTGGCCTATTCTGATTGTACAAGGGAGCAAATGCATATATCCAAGCAAATGAGCACATATCAGCAAACTTTAAATTAGGAAGAGGGACCCGCCAGGGTTGTCCCCTTTCTCCGCTATTTGCTCTGTGTATTGAGCCATTGGCGCAGGCCATACGCCAGTCAGGGGAAATTAAGGGTATCAGGATGGGACAGAGGGAGCACAAACTGGTATTATATGCCAATGGTATTTTACTGTACCTTACTAATCCGGACACCACCCTGGACTGAGTTTTTGACCTCATAGAAAACTTTTCCAGTCTCTCTGGATACTCGTTGAATAGAGCAAAGACCGAGATCCTGAGCTTTAACTATGAGGCACCACCAGAACTGAAGCGTAGGTTCCCCATGAACTGGGATATGGTATCAATGAAGTATCTGGAAATTAGACTGGGAACATCAAGTAGACAACTATTTTCACTAAGCTACCCACCACTGATAAATCAGTTAAAGATATACCTAAGGAAATGGTCAGTGCTGCCACTCCTATTACATGCCAAAGTACAGGCCCTTAAAATGAATGCTTTGCTGCAGTTGTACCTTTTCCGGCTTGTGCCCTGTAAGGTCTCATGAAAGGAAATGAAATAGTGGCAAAAGATGTTTTGAGGTTTTCTCTGGGGGAAGACTCTCCTAGGGTCTGGTGAACCTTACTATACCTTCCAAAAAAACAAGGGGGGCTCACCCTTCCCAATTTGCACAGGTATTTGGCAACAGCCCAGATGAGGGTCGCTCTACTATGGGGAAATTCACAATATGAGGTACTGTGGAAAAAGATGGATTTAGTAGAACAGGTAGAACCTCCCCCAGGGGTGATTCTGTTTATGGGAGATGCGAGGGACGCACCAGAATTTGGGTTCACTGGGATGAGAGCGGCCTTGGAAGGTTGGAGACAAGGGACACAGGGGGTGCTACACCCAAAAGCAACTATGGTTGCCTAGATGGCTGCTTTATGAAAGTTTCCCCCCCGGCCAGACAAGACAAATGGTATAGGAGGGAACAAGCTTCCAGAGATTTCGGGTCCCCAATTCAATTATTTCATGGTTTGACTAATATTTGAAGCAGCGCAACAAAAATTTCGGTTGGGGGGGCGGGGCGCAAGAGATAAGTTGAGATACTTCCAGGTCAGAAACTTCATTCAGGCCCAGCTTAGGAAGGAGGGCCCACTGGGTATGGAGTCCATTTTGGAAAAGTTTGTCTTCTCCATCTGGGGAACAGACCATTTCGCTCCTATATACAAACTACATATTAGACCTACAAATAGACTCCCAAGTATCTTGGAGAGAAGTGGGAAGATTAAAACCTGAACCTTACAGAGAAACAGTGGGAGATAGTATGGAGAAATAATTGGATCGCCTCCTCCTCTCCAACTTGGAGGGAGTTTGGGTGGAAGATCCAGGCTAGATTTTTCCTGGTCCCAACACAAATGACACATGGTAATAGGGGGACACCTACAGTGTGTTGGAGGGGGTGCAGGGAAGCTAATGCTACACAAGCTCACATCTTCTGGAAATGTCAGGGGTGGCTGCCTTCTGGGAGAAGGTGGAATACCATCTTACAAAACTTTTCTCAATCACAACACTGGGCCCAGAACATTTATTGTTTGGGATAAACCCCATAGAAATGAAAGGAGCGGAAGAAAAATATCTTTGGACTGTCCTGCTAGTGGGCGCGTCAAAATCCATAACTAAAAAATGGTTGACCCCGGAAACACCAACAATTGCCGAGTGGGTAGAGGTGGTAAATAGTATCCAAAGGTTGGAAAATGTGTCATTTGATACGTCGCAATAGGCTCCAAAATTTCAAAATATATGGACCAGATGGATCTTGTATGAGTGTGACCTTCACTAACACGTGCAAACATGAACTTTAGAAAAGTTTAATAATGGGTGAGCATCATAGAGAACAGCTTAGAGTAAAGGAGACCAGACATAGTTTGTGTTTTCCTTGATTTTTTTTATTGTACAACTATGATATTTAGCAATATTATAAAATTCTCGGAAAGTTGCACGAAAAATCTGCTGTAACCATAAGATAAGAGTTGGCAACACAGTGTAACATGAACATACTAATTGAGTATGGTTGGAAGGAATATTGCTGTACACTGTTACTTATGGATAAAATATTAAAGTGTAAAAAAAATGCATATAAATTGCTGTAAACTAAACAAGTCTGAAATGTCATGATTTGCATATATCCCATGATGCTTTACATTATGGAAGTATGTGTGATGTTTCTTTGAAACTAGGCTTATTGACAATGCCCTTTGGGGTAACCCATGTTTCACTGCTTCTGTAGTGAGGTTGTTTGTCTTTAGCTTTTTTTTTAATTATTATTATTTGAGCCTCCACCACCCAAGCAAACAAGGTCCGCATAGAGGTGGAGGCTGAATCTCAACTGCTAAGTTAGATCAGAGATCAGTGTCAGTAGGTGCTAGCTCAGTGCAGAGAAGGGACATGCATAGTCTGTTGCAGACTGTACTGAGGAAGAGATATGCTGTTGCTTAAGGTTAACACACTGGCCTCTAAGGCCGGGAGATCAGAGGGCTGTGGGTTCAGTTCCCACATCTGGCACTTGGGTTAATATCCCAGTACTGACACTGTAGTGCAGCATGAGGGGGGTGCTGCACTTCTTAAATGCTGTCTTTCGGATGAGACATTAAACCGAGGTCCCATCTGCCTGGATTGGTGGTAGTTCAGGTGGATGTTAAAGATCCCATGGCACTTATCGAAAAGAGTAGGGGAATTTTCCCCGGTGTCCTGGCCAAATTTCCCTCATTCACTAAAAATACCACCAACAGTTTAATCTGGTTAAAGGTCAGTTGGCATTAATCTGTATCCCCCTCCCCCGGGTCGTGCCTGAAAATAGGCAGGATTTGTCTAGTGCACTTACCCGGTCAACAAAAACTAAATAAATGGAATCTACTGTATTTTAAATAAACATCACACAGAGATTGTGTTGAACGAAGTTCGGTGTCTTGTACATCTGTTATCCCACAACCCCTCCACACCTACCCATGACCCTTGCCCTCCCCCTGTACCTGTCCCAGCCTCCCTTAAAGCTGCCCACTGTCTTCGAGATTACCTCTTCTGGCAGCACATTCCAAGTGTCCACCACCCTTTGTGAAGAAGTACTTCCTGACCTCCCTCTAAACCTCCCACCCTTCCGCTTAAGACTGTGCCCCCTCGTATTATGGTTGCCACTCAGCTTAGAGACTCTCCTTATCAACCTTATTTATCTCTTTCAAGTACTTGAAGGTCCCAATCATGTCCCCTCTCTCTCTCTCCCTCCCTTGTCTTCCAGTGAGTACATGTTCAGTGCCCTCAACCTCTCCTTGTATGCCTTACTCTGCTGACCAGCTATCATCTTTGTAGCCCTCCTTGGACCTTCTCCAGCAGGTTTCTGTGTCAGGGCTTCTAGGCTTCCGCAGCAGCATTTGTTCATTCCTGCAGCATGGATTTTGTTTCTGTGGTGGAGTGCAGTCCTGTCATTGGCTCAGATGTGATTTTTGTCATTTGTCACATGCTGTGTATAGAGGGACTTTGGTATAAACATGGAAGGGAAGAGAGCCAGGCACTGTGGAAAAACTGCATTTTAATGGAATATCACAACAAATGAATTCTGCGGCACTGTGTATATTCTGTGTAGAATACAAGTTGTGCAGTAACTTCCACAGTAGTAGAATTGCAGAATTCCAGGGGCCATGACGGGGTAAGTAAATAAGAACTGAAAATGTTGCAGAGTCTGTTCTCCTTTAAAACTAGTCGGCTCTTAAAGCTTTACTTGCCTCTCCTTGCTAGAGTCTTGTGCTGCGTTCAGAATTGTCACCTGCTTTCCTCTTACTGTAGGCCAACAGTCCTGAAGCCAAGGTGTCATTGGCAGCAACGATAAGAAACAGTCACACTTAGAAGGTGCCTACTTAAAAATGCCCAGTTTGTCAAAAGGTTCTGTGTTCTTTTGTGGGTGCTCAAGGTGGTTAACATGGGTAACAAACACTTTATAATAACCCTCTTCAGCCAGCAGGGGTAGAAGGCTTGATCTTCCTGGACATAGTCTCCATCACTCATTCACACTAATGGGAGTACGCCAGAGGTGCTAGGACCCAGCGGGAGCAAACTTTTTCAGGAGGGCCAGTGCTGAGATGGGGCGCGAGGAGGCGGGCACCGCGAGCCAGGTGCGTGCGGTATAGACTATCTCAGCGTCGACACTCCAACTGCCTCAGTTCCTTTTTTCCCCACCGTCGAGTGCACTAGTGACAACGTCGCTAGCCTGCTGGGAGTCCAACTTCAAACTAGCAGCTTAGTGTTCAGTTTTATTATTTTGTATTTTATCAATGATAAGTACCAATTATATTATAAATTCTTACTTGTACAAGAGAGAAGTCTTCAGCCCTCCATTGACTGAGTCGACCATGATTGGGGCAGATGACGGTAGGGAGACTTCGTATGAAAGCTGTTAAGTCAGACGGGCCGGGTCTGGTCTGCCGCCCTCCACGGGGGGGGGGGTCTGACAATGGACGGTCCAGTGCTCGGGGGAGATGGGCGGACTCCCCAAAAGCATAAAAAGAAACTGTCCCATTCTCGGCACTGTTCGTCCTAGAGTTCTAATTCGGCCCACAGGTCAAAGAAGAAATTGCATCATTAGAGGTCACCCTCTGGTACGTCTGCACATAGACGGTCAGTTGTTAGGGTCAGGAGCCGGTCTCCGCTTCCTTTGGAGTCGCCGGTTTCTGTCTCTGGTAGCCACCTCTTACCGGGAGCCCTCCGCCTATTGGACATGAGGCTTCCGATAAGCAGTTTCACCATTGGGCTGCTCTTGTGGAGCAGTGAGCTCGGAGGTTCTCCCGACTGCCCAAACTGGCCAGTCCGTCACCGGAGCCTTCGAGCCTGTCAGTTTTGGAGTGGCAGGCAGGGCGGTTAGGACTTCCTAGTCACGCGGCGCCTTCTTCGGTGCTGTCTTCTCCATGCTCCGGTGTCTCTCTCCCTCACATGGTTGCAGTGCAGGGGTCCACACCAATGCCTTTATCTCCTGCCATTTTTCATCCTTTAACTTCAAAAAGCAGTTCTCTGACTTCTGTGACAGTGCCGTTGACTGCGGTGCCAGCTTCTCTGGCGCCGAGGTCCTTTGCAGAGCCACGGGTGGTGTCGGCACTGCAGACTCTGTCGGCACCGTCCTTGGCGCTGGGGCTGGCATTGGCGCAGAGTGCGGTGCTGTGCTATCCGTCAGCACCTCTGGCGCAGAGGGTGGTGTCGGCACCAGGCATAATGCAGTTTTCTATGTTGGCGCCCTCTCTGTTCTCTGTGCCGTTTTCTTCAGCGGCGCCGAGGATGTGTACGGCGCCATCTTGTTTCCAGAGGTTTTCGACTCAGATTCTTTCTCCTTCTCTTCTTCCTACTGGTTTTCATTACATTCCTGTCTATGCAGTCCCCCCTGGACTGTCAGAAGATGATTTTGAGCCCAATCCAGATCTTCAGCTGGGTGATGATGTTGATGCTGATTCTGCCCTGGGGCAGGGATCAATCCTCCTGCAGAGCCTATCATGGAAGACCTTTCCTTTAAGTCTCTGCTCAAGAATTTAAATTCTACTTTCTCTCCAGTACATGGAAATAGATCTTGGGAATCTTCTGCGTCTACAATATCTACATGTACAGAGGTAATGTGAGGAAGTATTTTTTTACGGAGAGGGTTGTGGATGCATGGAACAGCCTCCCTGAGGAGGTCGTGGAGTCAAGAACAGTGGGGGAATTCAAGAATGCATGGGACAGACATAAGGCAGTCCTAGTGGGGGGGGTAGGAGAAAGTAAGCTGTTGGTTAACTAGGATCTGCAGCTTATCTGTTAGGTAGGAAAATGGGCAGACTAGGTGGGCCCAAGCGGTCCTTGTCTGCCATCAGATTCTATGCAGCAGTCACGATCCAGCCATAGCACCTCTACGGTGCAAGGAGCCTGATCCACCCACCCCCCAAAGAGATAGATAAGGTGCCACTTGCCCCCATGGGCAGCAGTCATGATCCAGCCATAGCACCTCTACGGTGCAATTAGCCTGATCCACCCACCCCCCAAAGAGTTAGATAAGGTACGACGCTTGAAAAATTGCCACAATTTCTCTGGGCTGTGTGAACGCTGAACCGGATCATCACTTGCAATTTACAGTTTTCAATTTTGGCACCTTCTCAGGGTAGCGCTATTGGCTCCACACCTGTGTAGAGCTCCCTGATTGGCTGGTCTCACTCACCTGAGACAGGAGCACCAGAGATGTGTGGCTTAATGTAAGCCTGCATCCCTGTACTCGGCTCCTAATTTATATATTTTAATTTAGCCTGTTCTGCTCAGCCTGTGTAAAGTAACTTACCACCCGCTGCAGTTTCTCTTCGACTGTATGTGCACTGATTCAGTGCTAGTTCTGCAAACTTCCCCTTGATTTTTCCCCAATTAAGCTTTCACTCTGTACACTGCCTTGAACTGAGTTTGTAAAAAAGTTTTACTGGCTTTAATATTTATTTTTTTAATCCTATTTAAGACTGTACTGGGTTTACATGCTTACTGCTATGGACTTAGAAAATTCAGTGAATTGTAGAATCTGTGTAGCCTCTGTCTTGAGCCTAAGGCTCCTGCCCTTGACTTTCATTCTTAATCATCTTCCTTTGTCCCGCTGTCCTTCTCTGTTCTGTCCCTCCTGCCCGCCCCCATCAGTCTGTTCTTTTGTGCTTGTTTTGGATTTCCAAGTTGGCCGGCACCTTGCCTCTGTCTGAGACTGCCCCCTGACTTCGTCTTTCAAGTTGGTGCTCAGCTCTCTTTGTGTGTCTGTTTAGACACTCTTCCCCCCACCCATCTGCTCCTATGTAATCTGCTGTCTCCTGCCTTACAGGTGCCACTTGCCCCAACGGGCAGCGGTCACAATCCAGCCATAGCACCTCTACGGTGCATGAAGCCTGATCCACCCCCCCTCCCCAAAAGAGAGAGAGAAGGTACGACGCTTGAAAAATTGCCACGATTTCTCTGGGCTGTGTGAACGCTGAACCGGATCATCACTTGCAATTTGCTGTTTTTAATTTTGGCACCTTCTCAAGGTAGCGCTATTAGTTCCACGCCTCTGTAGAATTCCCTGATTGGCTGGTCTCACTCACCTGAGACAGGAGCACCCGAGACGAGTGGCTTAATGCAAGCCTGCATCCCTGTACTCAGCTACTAATTTATATATTTTAATTTAGCCTGTTCTGCTCGGCCTGTGTAAAGTAACTTACCATTACCCCCCTGCTGCAGTTTCTCTCCAACTGTACGTGCACTGATTCAGTGCTAGCTCTGCAAATTTCAGCTTGATTTTTTGTTCCCCCCCCCCCCCCAGGCCTCCTTTAAATGCACACAGTCTCCACCCACTCCTATCTGATGTTTCGATTTATTGGTTACTTACTGTCAACAACTGCAATTCCTCCCATCCCCTTTTTGCAACTAAGCCTTCTAGCAGCTTTATCTCGTTCTGTCTTGCTCAGGCATACCATTTTGGTACTTTAGGTTTGCTTATTGCTCACTAGCAAATCCTGTCTTGCTAAGGCAGTTTATTTAGGTCAGGTGATCTCTCTAGTACTTTGTCTGCTCCAGAGAAGTAGCTAAGAAATTTGCTTCAAAGCCTCTCTGCCGCTAGTACTACTCTATAGTCAGGTGAACTCTCTTCTTATTAGCCTGACTAGGAGCTGTACTTAAGGATTACTGCTTCAGGGTCCCCTGCCTATAGTAGTATTCTGCAGGGATTAAGAAATTCTCCTCCATTGAGAATCCCTTCTCTTGCCTGCACTTGTAGTGCCCATTGGGTGATAGTCTCATAATGAGGGTATATTACTTGCTTCTGTGCTTGTCTTTGCTCATCTTACATGTATTGGACCCGAACGTGAATCAAAAAATAACTCCTACAGTGGAGAATGGCTCTCTTTTTACATTGTCCGACCGGGACTTTTCCTATCAAGTAGTAGAACTTGTATGTGGTGCTCTAACTTCCCCTAGCCCGCTACTGGTTCTTCACCTGCACCGGCATACAGGAACTCTCCTAGAGCCTGCCCACAGGGCAACACCACCTTCTGCACACTCCCCACTACTCCCATTGACTCTCTCGGTCAGGGTATTATTGTATGCAGCATCAGGAAAACTGGAAACTAGCCTCAGAACTCCCTATACTGCCACAGACAAATCACATAACCGAAAGAAGACTCAGCCACCCACACTTCTCCTAGGACTCTGCAGGGAACTCTTGTTCCTGCTTTTACTATGCTCAGGAAATGTTGAGCTTCATCCAGGCCCCCTGGCACCCATGGAATCTCCAGCAGAACTACAAAGCCTCAAGGGGCTTACATTCTTGCATGTTAATGTATGTAGCCTGTTTAAAAAAAAAAAATCACTTCTGTTCAGGCCTGGGTATGTCATACTGCTCCAGATGTTCTGGTGATTACGGAGTCCTGGCTCCAACCGGCGAGCAGTAACAACGAAGTTAACATCCCCTCCTACTCTTTGTTCAGAGCCGACAGGCAAACCAGAGGTGGTGGGGTAGCTGTTCACATCAATGATAAATTCCCTGCCTCCATAATTGACTCAACCTCTGTCCCAAAAGAATTTAAAAGCTTGTCATTAAAGATTAAAATTGCCACCGGTGTCTCATTATGTATAATGGGGTGCTACAGACCCCCATCAGCTGGACTACAGTTATTAAAACATCTCTGAAACATCCTGAGTTCAGCATCTTCAGAGTGTATCACACTAAGTGACTTCAACTTAGACTGGCTCTCCAGTGCATCCACCCCACTTAAAATGTTCTGTGATTCCCTTGGGTTGTCACAGCTAATAAACAAATCTACTTGTCCTAACAAGCTCAACCCTAATAACAGTACTCTCTTGGATATCATTTTAGTTAAACCCCATTTATTCTCCCATGCTGGCATCTTTTTCTCTGATATTAGCGACCATTGCTTCATCGTGTGTGTAAGATCCACTCTTAAATCCACAACTGCACCAAAATTCTCCTTTAAAAGGTCCATACACAACTTTGATTTCCATGGGTATATATCAGACCTAAGAGACTCCATGCGATGGCAGGACTTCTATCTAACCAAGTCCCTGACTACGGCTTATGATATTTTCTCAGAAACTGTGCTAGGGGCTCTCAACAAGTATGGTCCCATAGTAAAAGTTCGTGCCAGAAACAAATCCTGTCGGTGGTTTACAGAAGACCTGAAAGATGCTCATGGAGTAGGGATGTACTCTGAGAACTGCTAGGAAAACTAATTTAATAAATGACTGGAATTCTTTCCGGAGGGTGAGGAACCTCTGCACCAAATGGTCAGAGAAGAAAGCTAATTTCTACCACTCTCAGCTGGAGAGCTCCTCAAGAAATGCCTCCAAATTCTGGAAGACTATCAAAGACATTGAAGGTCACACCACTGTAAATTCCGTACCTACTAAATTTTTGATTGACAATACTGTCATCTCCGACAGACCACCTATCCTCTCTGCTCTCAATAATCATTTTGCCACTGCAGGGCTAGCCTTTGACTCCTCTTCCGCAAATATCCTCCACCAACAACTTAGATTGGATATACAAGAAAACCCATCCCCAGTCCATCCTTCTCTCTGCAGCCTACCTCCCTGAAAGAAATCGAAGATCTTCTCCTTAGCTGGACACTAGGAAAAGTGTTGGGGCTGACCTCATTGACCCGTACTTAAAGGTTGGCTACCGTGTCCTCGCAGTCCCAATTACTCATCTCTTCAACTTACCCTTGTCCCAGGGTGACCTACTGCCCATTTGGAAAATGCACTTGTGGTCCCTTTGTTTAAGTCGAGAGATCCTAGTGACCTCAATAACTACAGGCCAAACTCCCTACTTCCAATCCTGTCAAAGATGCTGGAGAAAATAGTGAACTCCCAGCTTCGGAAGTACCTGGAATCAGAAAAATTGCTCAACCCGTTACAGTCCAGTTTTAGAGCACAGCACAGTACAATCTCTGCTCTAGCCAAGGTGACAAATGACTGGCAGCTTGAATTAGACAAAAACTTTATGCAGTTTTCTTGGACCTAAGCAAGGCGTTCGATACCGTTGATCACAGACTGCTTCTGTCATCCCTCCGGAACATTGGTTTGGATTCCCCATCCCTTAAATGGTGCTCCAACTACTTCTCAGGACAACTTCAACAAGTGAAGGCAGAAGGGGAAGTTTCTCCATCAAAACCCCTATTGAGGGGTGTTCCGCAAGGTTCCATTCTTGGTCCCTTGCACTTCACCATTTATATTAACAACGTAGATGCCCCATCAAAGAAGCACAAATACACCTATTCGCGGATGATACGGTACTCCATGCTAGTAGCCCCACACCTGAAGCGGCCTGTAAATCCCTTCAAAATGAATTTAATCTGCTGCAACATCAGCTTATAAACCAGAAACTGCTCTTAAATACAAAAAAAACAAAGCAATGTTCCTCTTGCCCCTTCAAAATGCAATAAATCCTACAATTGCTGGGACACTCCCGCAGATCACTACCATTCTAGGTGATCGGTTGGACTACATACCAAAGTTCAAGTACCTGGGGGTCTGGTTAGACCATAGACTTACTTTCACAGATTACTTAGAAGAACTGGCAAAGAAACTTAGACAAAGACTTGGTCTGTTCTTTAGGATTAATAATCTCCTCACAAGAGACACTAAACTGAAACTGGTTCAAACTACCTTTCTTTTCCTATTGGATTACGCAGACTTTCTGTATAGTCAGGGACCTGCAGGTACCCTAGCCAAACTCGATACGCTGTATCACAGAGCCGTAAGATTTATCACAGGTCTTCCATACTCAAACCACCACTGTGCATTGTACACGGCAGTGGGATGGTCATCCCTTGCCAGGACGGCAAAAAAATTCTGCAGTTTGGACATACAAAGCTATCTCAAATAAACTGCCCCAGTATATCTCTGTCTGTTTACCTTTGTGCACTCTAGGGAAGTATGCCCTGAGAAGCACCTCATATATCTACCTTTATGTTTACAAAGCAAAATCTTGCATTGGCAGAGCAGCCATCAGCTTTGTGCTCCCTCAACTGTGGAACAAGCTGCAAAAACTTTGAAATTAACTCACCCCATCAGCCTAGCAGCTTTTAAATCTCTCTATCTACATCATAATAAGGAGTCCTGTGCCTGTTCTACCCTAAATAGTGACTCCTATAAGTCCAAGCACACTCTAATTACTACTGTTAAAAGACTGATCACATCTATAATCGACTCTTCCCTCTCCCCTTTTTCTACCCCCCCCATCTGTCCCTTCCACATTCCTTTGACCCTGGTTCCAGCTCTAAATTCTCCATACCGTATCACTATATATCTTTTTATATTAGGTTTTATTTGTGTTCAGTGCACCTGATATGTATATTTCTTTACTTTTATGAAAAATTGTGTCTTACCCAAAAGTAGCTGTATTTTCTGTTCCAAACATATACTACTGTCAATGCTACCTGCTGATACTTTGTATATACTGTATTATTGTATCTCACTTTATTTGTATTACTATTTTCTTGTGTGTTGCATCCCATGTATATTGTCCCTTGTTAACAAACCCAGGTCCACCTCGAAAATGAGCTTGCTCAATGGTGATCGCCTGGTTAAATAAAGACTTTGATTGTTTCTATGTTCCCGAAATCCTTATGGATTTAATGCCTCCGGTATAGCCCTCTTTTGAGACTCTCTCTCAGATGGTGTGGAAGAGTCCGGCGCTTATTCCTTCTGTGGCCAAGTCCATAGACAAACGTGCCCCTCCCAAGGATCGCCCCATTTTGGCCTCACAAGCCTTTGCTGATGCCGTCATGGTCCTGGCAGAGAATAAGGCTGTCCTCCCTCAGGAATCTACAGCCCGTCCTATAAACAAAGAATCTTGCAAGATAGACACCTTGGGTAAGACGGTCTTTGCTGCCTCAATCCTGGGCATGCATATTGCCAGCTATCAGGGCTATTTTTCACAATATGAGTATGTTCTTTGGCATTCACTCAAAGCAATGGTAGAAGCTCTGCCTGAGTCGGAGGTTAACTCAGAGCTTCTTCAGACCATAACTAGGGGTATCGAGTCCAATAACCAATGAGTTAAAGCTCCAATGGACACTTTCGATACTGCTCCCCGGGCGGCAGCGGCTGGCATTTGCACCCATCTCCACTCTTGGCTGCATACTTCGGGCTTCACGAATGACACCCAACAGCAAGTCATGGCCTTACCTTTCAACGACATGTATCTGTTTGGGTCTCAGGTGGAACAAGCACTAGAGGCCACATGGAAGACTAGGTCTGCCATTAAGACAGCCAGACCTCCGCCCACTCCCTCTCGAGGGGGTGGGAACAAGCGTCAGTTTCACAACAGTCTGGCCGTTTGGGGCAAAGGCAGAGGAGGTTTTAACAGAAACCAGACCCCTCGGCCGCAAAAGAAAACACGGCACAAGGCCCAAAAGTGCCCAGTGCCACCTTCTGAGTTTCCAGTCAAGGTCCCACCTCAGCTGCCCGATGGGGACTCTTCCTCGACAGTGGGAGGACATCTGACTCGGTTCTACGACCAGTGGAAATCTATAACATCAGACAAATGGGTCCTCAGGATAATCCGCGAGGGGTGCTCTCTCAATCTATCGGAAACCCCCTCCATATCCTCCTCCCAAGCAACTGCCCAGGCTGTCTGTGGCACAGTCAGACCTTCTTGCTTCTGAGGTACAAGGCCTTCTGAACAACAGGGCAGTAGTAGTAGTAGTAGTAGTTCCGTTGGATCAACAAAACACAGGTTTCTACTCCCATTACTTTCTGGTCCCAAAGAAAATCGGCAGCATGCACCCTATTCTGGATCTCAAAGTTAAACAAATTCCTGCACAAGGAAAAGTTCAAGATGATATCACTCGGTACCTTGCTGCCATTGATTCATCAATACAATTAGATAGCCTCCCTGGACATGCAGGACGCCTACCAGCACATTCTCATACACCCAAATCACCACAGATATCTAAGGTTCGTGGCGTTTGGTCAACACTATCAATTCAGAGTCCTGCCCTTTGGGCTGTCCTCGGCGCCTCGAGTTTTTACAAAGTGTTGTGCAGTTGTCAAGGCACATCTAAGGAAAATTGGAATCCAGGTATTCCCGTATCTGGACAACTGGCTTCTAGCAAGTCCCTCCAGACAGGAGACTACTTCCTCACGTCCATAGGAGTCCTCCTGAACCTCAAGAAGTCACAGTTGCAGCCCTCCCAAGAGCTTGTCTTCATAGGAACTCTTCTGGACACTTCTGTGCAAAAGCTTTTCTTCCAGAGGACAGAAGGAGCGATATCATACAGATGGCCCGATTCATCAGAGAACACTGCTCGGTTCAAGCTCTCTCTCTCGATGCACAGATGCTGGGCCTCATGGCATCCTCGGTGTTCACTGTACCCTTGGCTTATCTTCACATGAGAACCACTCAGTGGTCCCCAACCACTCACCCTCAGTCCTTTCTCATCAAGGCGACTGAACCTGTGAAGAGGTCACTCACCTGGTGGTCTCAGGAGGACAACCTTCTGGAAGGATATCCCTTCACTCCTCTGGATCATCAGATCTCCATTACCACGGATGAGTCCCTGCCGGGATCTCCACACCCAGGGTACTTGGACTCAGGACGAGTCAGCTTCACATAAACGTCCTGGAAATGAGAGCCGTCCTCTATGCAGTCCGAGCTTTGAAGGACATACTCTGTCACAAGAACATTCTCCTTCAAACGGACAACAAGGCAGTGATGTACTACATCAACAAACAGGGTGGTGCACACTCTTACCCATTATGCAGGGAAGCAATGAGAGTGTGGGAATGGTGCCTGGAGCACAAGGCTCTGATTCAGGCAGTTTACCTGCCAGGATTAGAAAACGAGCTGGCAGACCATCTCGGCAGAACGGAGGCAGATCCTCACGGGTGGTCTCTCTACTCAACCATCATTCAGTCACTCTTCAAAGAGTGGGGAACTCCAGAACTGGACCTTTTTGCGTCCCAACTCAACCCAAAACTGCTTCTCTCCTGCTCCAAAAATCCAGGACCTGGTGTTTGTCAGGATGCATTCAGGCTGTGGTGGACAAAATGCTTTCTATACGCATTTCTTCCTCTCACCTAATTCAGATGGTACTGCTCAAACTGGAGACTGGGGTGGGGGGGGGCCAGAATGATTCTTATTGCCCCGTTCTGGCCTCGTCAGATCTGGTTCCCTGTAATCAACAGATTATCGGAACCCTCCCCAAAACTGCTTCCCCTTCAGACGAACCTTCTGACCCAGGGTCCTGTGGTCCATCCCAACCTGCGGTCGCTTCACCTTCAGCTCCTAAGGAGATAGAGGTGAATAGGTTTAATGTTTCTCATAGAGTTTCAGATATTCTCTTGGCCATGCGCAGGCCAGCCACCAGAAAAACCTACACAGCTAAATGGAATTGTTTCTCTCTCTGATGTGCAAACTCATCTTGGAATCCTTTTTCCTGTCCACCGAATAAAGTCTTGGAGTATCTCTTAGACCTCTCAAACACAGGTCTGCAATACTCCACAGTCAAAGTTTATCTTTGTGCCATTTCAGCATATCATGAGCCGGTACTTTCCATGTCACTGGCTCAGCTGCCCGTAGTTGAGGTTTCTTAAAGGGATTCTGCATACTAGACCTCCTATTAGATGTTCAGTTGCAGCCTGGGACATTAACCTTGTGCTAGACATGCTCACTCGTAAACCTTTCGAGCCTCTAGCTACTTGCGAGTTGAAATTCCTCACTTGGAAAACGGCCTTCCTGGTGGCCATTACTTCTGCTCATAGGGTTTCTGAAATGCACGCCTTGGTCACAGACCAAGGAAAAAGTAGTTCTTAGGACTCATCCTAAGTTCCTGCCTAAGGTTGTCTCAGAATTCCATCTGAATCAACCTTTAGTCCTTCTACCTACTTTGCAAACTTCCAGAATAAAGGGACGTACCTTCATTCCCTGGATGTAAAAGAGCATTGCGGTTCTATCTCGATAGAACAAAGGAAATTCGCAAGGCTCAACAACTGTTTGTTTCCTTCACCTCAACCTGGCTGAGTCAACCTGTTGCTATCAGGTGCATTTCAGCTTGGCTGGTGGCATGCCTTCGCCACTGCTATTCTATGGCACAGGTCAAGCTGGAAGGCAGAGTGTATGCTCACTCTACCAGAGCAGTCGCGACATCTCTGGTGGAAATCTGTAATGTCCCCATTGCAGATACTTGCATTGCGGCTACCTGGAGCTCCGTCCATACGTTTAAGCACTATGCCTTGGATGTCCATGCCAGATGACATCAGTCATTTGGCAGGACAATTCTTAACGGACATCTGTCGTAAGAAAATTAGCTCCTTTCTCTCCTGCCGCCCATCTCGAGGGGGGGGGGGATTATTTAGCACGGTACTCTCCCATTAGTGTAAATGAGTGGTGGAGACTTTGCCCAGGAAGATATGGAAATTACGTACCTACTGTAATTCTTGATGATCTTGGATGAAGTCGCCACCACTCATTCACACGCCCGCCCACCATCCCCTGAGCTCACTTCTGTTTCTGGTCTTCACTCCCTCAATGGCTGATCTGTGAAGACTTTGTTGTTGACCCTTCTTACACGGGTCATTCGGACTATCTTGTATCCGGTTTATAGGTTAGTTATGCTGCACCTCCTCGGGGGTACCTAGGCGGTTGGAGGGTCGATGCCGAGATAGTCTATACTGCACGCACCTGGCTCGCGGTGCCGCTTCCTCGCGGCCCTATCTCGTGCCAGCCCTCCTGAAAATGTTTGCTCCCACTGGGTCCTAGCGCCTTGTGCATACTCTCATTAGTGTGAATGAGTGGTGGAGACTTCATCCAAGAGGATAAAGAATTACGGTAGGTATGTAATTTCCATTTTTGAACCCCAGGAAATCTTACTATATTCTGACATGCAGCATGGTCTCACTATAGGACTGCCCTGGAGCCGAAATGGTTAATATAACCTATACTAATGATGGAATGCTAGGCTCGAGCTCGGTTTTCAAACCACCGTCCCTGGAATACATCCTGAAACTGTTACATTCTTTACTCCACTTGCCTAAGTAAGACTCCTCGTAGAGCTCTCCTAAATCTTTCTTGAAGATTTTATTTTCTAGTTTTTTTAAAGTACCGATTATTTCTTTTTGTTTTAAAAGCAGTCCTAGGTATTACAGGTAGATTAGTCTAGATTTAGTGTTTCAGTAAGTTTTTCAGTTACTTGCTGGTTCCTCGCATGCGGGGGAAAAACAAACTTTTATATCTTTTAGGTAAAACCTCTTAATTGACTTCTCGGCCGGCCCGGTGGCACTGAGGGCTGAGGCACTAGACGCCACACCTCGCGCTGCGCCGGCGACCTGGGTTCGGGAACGGACTCGGGTGGCCAGGGGTCGGAAGGGGGGAGGGAGGATTGAGCGCCCCAACGGATGCCGCTCCTCAGGGTGGAATTAAGAACGCCTCCCACGCCTACATCACCTCGTGAGCCAGTGGAAGCACCAACAATAGAGGAGATGGAGGCGCTCCATCTAATGGAGTCGGGGAGGGGGCCGTTGCCGCGCATGAAGTGCTCTGGCGTGCATCAGCACGCCAACTTTTCGGGGCGTCGTCTCAAGCGTTCGGCGTCCCAGAGGGAAGGGGACGTAAGGGGAAAAAATGGAAAATCCCCTCCGGCAGCCCTAGATGAAGGCCGCCCTAAGTCCACCTACAGGACAGACCCCACTGTGCAAGGAGAGGACGACGGGCACTCTAGGGGCAGATCCCTAAGGTGGGCATGGGAGACATGAGCGGACGGAAGGAGGGGGCTCCGGAGGTAGGAAGGAGGATAAAGAAAGAAAGTAAAAAAATAAAAAATAAAAAAATAAAAAAAAAAAAATAAAAATTTGACTTCTCTGGTGGCTGGTTTCTTATTTACATTTAATTTGTGCCGTTAGCCACGGTAGCTCTCAGATCTTATCTTTGTCAATCTTCACCATTCATCACAATGGGTACTGGCCGGAGATCGGGAGCCTTTTTTTTTTTTTTAAAAGGATAGGCGGAGCCGACGCAGCATCGGCGCCGCCCTCGAGGCCAGCATACTATGTGGTGCTCGAGGATTAGCCGTTAAGCTGTGTCGACTCCCCCTGCCTACCAGTTCTTCATCTCCCGCCGTTGAGGTCACCTCGTGGGAAGCCACTGAAGAAATTGTTTTACAGTTTTTAGGCCTTAGCCTTCGAATTTGTGCATTGGTCAGTCCGTCGGTCTGCTAGTTCTGGGTTCTGCCTCCACTCGACGTCGCCAGTAAGATCTTTCCTTTTATTTTAAAGTATAGTGACATCGAGTCTATTTTTGGTGTTTTTTTCCACAGTTCATGTCGCGGTCGGGCAAGAAATTTTCTAAGACGGGTTGGCCCTATCTTGATCGGATTGCCCGATGCTGACGCCAAGTACTCCGTTACCGACCAGCATGACCGGTGTGTCTCGTGTCTTGGCCGCTTCCACGACATGGATTGTCACGATGCCTGCTTCTCCATGGACCGCCACTCGAACAGCACGCGCTTAAGTAGGCGAGCTCCACCCGACTTGGGGTAGGTCTCGCACTCGGGCCAAGCCGCGCCTCTCGCCTTTCTCTGGGTCCCTCCGGTTCTATACGGACCGAGGAGGGAGCCTCGGCCCTTCGTAGCCTAGCCTTGGCAGAGACTCCTTCCGCGGTGCAGGAGGCCCATCCCACTTCCTCCCGGGAGCGGGCGGGAGGCACCGCTATGGAAATCACCCCTTCGTGGGTGAAGGCTCCCCCGGTGTCGCTCCCACGGTCCGGAAGGCCCGGGTAGACTCCGTCCTCGACGCCATCGCTTGGTGCCGTTGGGACCGTAGGCGCCGTGGGCCTTGTCGGCACCGTGACCCTGGAATCGGCATTGCCTTTCACCGTGGGGCCTTCGGAGTCGTCCATCGGTGCCGTTCTCTCCGCTGTTGGCGCTCTCGGTGCCTCTTGCGGTGCCGAGGGGCCTGGCGGCGTCGTGTTGACGCCCGAACACCTCGAGTCGTGGCACTGCTTCGCGTCTTCGTGCCGTCGTGGTGCCGAGGGGCTGGCGGCGGCGCCGAGGCAGTTGCTGGGGCTTCTGTCGGTGCCGTCTTGTTCCGGTACTGCCCTGGTGCGGTGGACAGACGGGCCTGAGCTGGCCCTACTGCAGGACCTTGGCCCGTCTGTCTCTGCCGCCTTCTGCCAGCGCCGGCCATGCGGGCTGTGGAGGGTGCAGGTGCCGCTTGACCACTGCTTGGACTTCTGGGCCTTTGCTGGTTCCCTCACTCGCCCTCCTACTGTCTGGCTTAGGGCCTCAGACTCTACCTCTTCGGAGTTGGGCTCGGAGTCGAGCGGGCAGTCACACCCTCCGGGGTTGTCTGCACAGGAGGACGAGCCGGTGGTCTCCACGACGGGTCTTAGTCAGCCCCCTTCTGAGGTGCGTCTGGTTCCCTCCGAGGTTAGGGTAGTGGTACTGACCAGCAGGTTGTGGTGCGTGCCACCATTACCATGCAACCTGGCCTTGGGGGGTTCCTTGACCCTTTGGTGGTGGTACCCCCTCCGGTGGTGTGTCTCGATCGCCCAACTTTGGGGCCTATTGAGAAGCCCACAGGAGGGGAGGGTGCTGCTCCCTGGGTCTCCCCTTTGGGGGCAGCCCAGAGCTGCCAGCTTCCTAGGCTGGCCCTTGAGGACTAGGACTCTCTCGGACTCCGAGGGGTCGAGGTGTGGGGTCGGTGCACGACCTTTCTCTGGGACCCACCGGGTCCCTGGAAAAAGCAGGCGTGGACTTCCGCCCCTTCCCTTCTGGTTCCTTTGGGGTCCCTTCTTTGGAGGCAGGGGACCGTCCTTCTGATCTATCACGCCCTGTCGCCTCACTTGGGGATCTTCTGGGCGCAGCCTAGGCAGTACCAACATGGTTGTACAGCTGTCAGCTGTGGAGTCTTCCAGGACACCCCTGCGGTCCACAGTCCGTCCTAGCCCTGGCAGAGGTCAGCCGACTTCCTCCTCGGCTCTGCCTCTCCCTCTGCCGTTCCTCCAGCGTTCCCAGGTATTCTGGCCATAGCGATCCTCTCACCTGGGAACAGTTCAGAGCAGTGGCTGCTCTGTTCCCTGCCCACGTTAGGGCCATGGACAGCCAGGTTTTTCAACCTCCCCGAGCAGCCACTCTCAGAGCACATTGTGACCTCCAGCTCCTCATCCCCCTCTTCAGGGAGAGAGGAACCATCTGTCCATATCTCTCTGCCGCTGATCTCTGAGTATCAGCGTCGTGAGGATGCTGGAGGACCTTCACATCTCTCCCCTCTCCATGAGCAATCCTGAGCATGCGGCGCATGCCTTTCTAGGCGATTTCGGTGCGGCCACCCTTGTGGTGCCACCCTGGCCTGCTCCCTTTCAGGAGGCATCCATGCATTTCTGGCAGAGGCCCTTCTCCGGAGTTCCTGCCCCTAGGGACCTCAGCCAGAGGTATTGCACTCCCCTAGAGTCTCCAGGTTCTATGCCTCATCCACAGTCCGAATTGACGCACCTGGACACTCCTGATGGGCTTCGCGCCCTCCACCGTGACCGGCCCCCAGATCAGGACTCTTCGGATTTTGATATCTGGGGGAGGAGGACTTTCTACTCGGCACGGTTGCTTCTCTCCATCTCCGCTCATCAGGCCCACTATGCAGCCTACAACAGGTTCTTGTGGTCAGCGCTGGGTCAGATCCTAGCTGCTTTGCCTGACTCGGAGCAAACCAGGCAAGCCATCGCTCTCTCTGCACGTGGCCTGGAGTTAGCAAGGCACTAAGCAAGGGCATCTTACGACGCCAGTGAGGTAGTTACCAGGGTAGTAGGGACAGCGATCTGCACCAGGAGATCGGCGTGGCTTCGTCTTTCCCGGTTGTCACCCTTGGCCCGGCGTAGGGTGATTTGCTCCGCTCACCAGGGAACCTATCTCTTTTCCCGTAGGGCGAGACTGGCGTTTGTCGGGCAAATTCTTCTCCGGGGACCCCCTCGCTCTCCCCACTCGGGCCTCCTCAGGCCCAGAAGGTTCCCCTTAGTATGTCACCCACTGAGGCTAAGGGACACTGTCCCTTAGGGTGCAATTAATCAACTCTTCGAGCGGCTTGGTATCATTTCATCTAGATGAATGGTGAAGATTGACACAGATAAGATATAGAAATTACGTACCTACCGTAATTATGATCTTTCTGTATCTTCACCATTCATCACATCCGCCCACCATCCCCTGGGGGCTTCAGTCTCTGATCCTCCTCCTCTGTGCCTACCCCTCTTTTTGAGAGTGGTAAAGTTGGGACACACAGGGGGGTGATTTCTTCCTCAAGGGGTACAGTTCGAGTGGCACTTCCTCTCTACTATTATCTTCACCCCTACAGGGTGAGAACTGGTGGTTGCCCTCCTTCTGTTATCCTCTTTAAAAAAAAAAAAAGAGAGAACCCTTTTTTTCACCAAATATCTTTTACAGAGAGAGTACTGAGTCCCTGTACCCTGTCCTTCTCCAGAACAGCCGACTCTCCTTTTGGGGTTTGCCAGTTATTCAGTGCCTTGAATTCTGGCAGGTGAGCTTTGCCACTCCTTGCAGTTCCTATACAGTCTGGTGACGGACAAGGGTCCTGGATTCTTGTTACCTCTCACTATCCCCTAAATTCTCTCTCCCCTTTCCCTCCCTTCTTCCTTTTCCAGAGATTGGGGCCCCTACCCAATCCCCTTAATTTTACCTCTTCTATGCTGTCCTCTCAGTCGTTATTTCTCCTTTTAGTTCATTTTTCCTTCCTTTTTCTTTCCCTTGGACTCTCTTGTCCCACCCTCCATCCCTTCCTCTTACCTCTCCGGCGACTCAGAACTGGTAGGCAGGCGGAGTCGACACACCATACGTTAATCCTCGAGCGCCACGTAGTACGTCGGCCTCGAGGGCGGCGCGATGCTGCGCCGGGTCTACTTATCCTTTAAAAAAAAAAAAGGCTCCGCGGGGTCCTGATCTCCGGCCAGTACCCCATTGTGATAAATGGTGAAGATACACAGAAAGATCATAATTACGGTAGGTACGTAATTTCTATTTCTTACCCCAGGAGTCCTTTAGCATCAGTAACTATAGCAGTTAGCTGACTAGGTGCAACTGCCCCGGAGGTATGCCTTTAAGAGAATTATAATGAGCTAGGCATCAACCAGTCAAAACACAGGAAGGGAGTGTGCTGAGTGAGTACAGCCTGAAGGGCTTGAGAACTTTTTCTCTGCTGACTGTGCAACATTGCCCCAGAGGTGTCTCTCAACTTTCCTTGTTTGACCGCTTTTTTCTGCTTATCTTGGTAAAGTTTCCTCACAAACTAAATTTTTAGTGTAATTTTGTTGTTTTGTGGTTTTTCTTTTCTCGGTTCCCTCTGTTTATTTTACATTTATTTTACCACGATTGGGTATTTTTGACAATTTCTCTTATAAAATTACCTCTACTCCCTTTCTTGTGCGAACCATCGAATTTAATGTTTTTCCTGTAATTTTTTATGTCAGAAATCGCGGGTCCCTACTGCGAGGTAACCGAGGAACTGACAGTTATTACTGGGTTCTCTGTGGATTGGCTTGTCGGAGATTCCCAGAACTAACAGAATTCTGGACCTACAGGATTTAAAAAAGTGTCAGCTGTCACAGGTCTGGCATAACAGCTTTTTCAGCAACCTGTGTCAGTTGTTTTTGGTCCAGATCTACTGGTTCTCTTTGCACAAATTTGGTCAGAAACAGAGCAGAGACCTACCGATGAGGGGCCATCTAAAACTAATAAAAAAAAAAATTCAAGCAGGGGTGCTGATGAAACTCCAAGTCCCAACCAAAAAATAAAGCTTCCAAAGGAGCTGATGAAGTTCCTCCCAAATTTAAAAATAAGGGTACGGATGAAGTGCCTGTACAAAAAAGGAAGCATGATCAAGTTGCTGATGAAGTGGCTAAAAAGATGGTCTGTAACGACAAAAACGCTCCTGTTGCTCCTGGGAAACCTATTAGTGAGCGAACAGATGGTGTAAAACACAAAGAAAAAACAACATATACAGCCACAGTCTGCGCAGGATCTCCCATCTGTGCAGGGCATGGCAAAAGCATATCTCGTCTTTCAGACCCTGTAAAAGATGGGGTCTACAGCCCGCTGGTGCAGCGGTAGTGCTGCCGCTCATGACGCCATCAACCCGGGTTGGGGAACGAGCCTGGGGAGGCAGAGGGCTGGCTGGGGGAGAAGGCTTGAGTGTCCATAGGACTGCTCGCCTTCTCCGCGAGGGGGGGGGGGGACTTGGCTTGGTGCTTGACTGACCTCTGGTGGAAGCCGGAGGCTCAGCTAGCCAAGAAAGAGGGGTTGGGACGTGGTGGATGTCAGCGGTGATGCCTTGATGGGCACACACCACGCTCACAGAACAGGGAAAAAACAATGCTGGAACGCCGAGAGGAAGGAGCGCCAGTGCAGACCCTAATGGCTCCCTCCTGCCTGAACCACCGGGTACCCGATGAAACTAGGCATATTGGGGTGTCTAGACCATGCCTTATACCCGCCTGGGGGTACAGCCACGGCTCCATGGGAGTCCGCCGTGCAATCTAGTAAGGAGGTGAGGCGGGGCTGACACATCAGCATCTTCCCAACTGAGCAGGGTTCTGGTGTGAGGGAGAAGGATAAACAAAGTTAAAAAAAAAAAAAAAAGATGGAGTCTGTTTACCGGGGCTAGTAAACACTCTTCCACAGTTCTTTTCCAGAGACTCTGAGGGTGATGCAGATGATGAATGTTTTTATGATGCCCCTGACATGAATTTGGAGGTCCTAGAACCCGATGTGTCCCCTGACCCTTTTTTTTTTTTTTGGGAGCTCCCCTGGCTGACCAGAAGGATTCCTCCTCTATGCTTACATTTATCCAAAACATGTTGGACACCCTGGACCTCCCTACCCAGGAGTCCATCCAGGATGAAGATGAGGATAAAAATTATAGGGAGATGAAAGGTCTCCCACCCCCTAAAAGGCTAATTGTGCCTATTTATAATGCTTTCAAGTAAAATACCATGAAACTGCTTCAAAACTCCACTTCGGTGGCAGGGTTGACAAGTGAACTGAAAGAAAATACAAACTGTCTAAAAACAGTTCTCGTGTGTACACCTCGGTCATGACAGCATGGTGCAGCAGGCAGCATGTGAGAAAGCTGGGGGTCCCTTGTCCTCCTTACCCCCGGACAAGGACTCCATAAAAAAAATAGACTTCATAGCAAAGAAAATGTACACCACAGCTTCCCTACTTGTCAGACTTACATGGCTTTCACGGCCAAATATCAGAAAGTACTGTGGAACTCTGTCCTGGCCATTGCGCGCAGTGGGTTGGATGCAATGGTGCAGGAGCTAGTGGATACAGCAAAAACTGCCTTGTAAGCTACTAAGTACTAGTTCTACGTGGTAGATAACAGTAATGATGCTGCCTCCAGAGCCATGGCTCACGCCATCTCTCTGAGGTGCTTTGCCTAACTTAGAACTACCAGTTTAACCCCAGACACCCAGTCTAAGGCCATGGACTTTCCCTGTGATCAAAACATGTTTGATTCCAGAACAACTGACTACATGAAAAAGGTTGACAAGTACAAGGCCTCTTGGCAGTCACTCCTCTAAGCCTACTGCCCCACAGAAATCCCACCCCAGGGGCAGTAGGGTAGCAGGAGTTTTTTTTCCCCCCAGGCCTTACACTCCCTGTCCCCAGCCTGACTTCTCTAAGTACAGAGGGGCTTTCAGAGGGAGGGGCAGAAGGGGCCAAAAAAAGGGCCACTTCTACCCAGCCAGTGACCTCGCAGTCTAAGCCCAGATGTGAGTGTACAGGTCGCCTCCCCTCTACCAGTAGGTGGCAGACTGACCCACTATCTTCAGAATTGGTCCCTCTTTACCTGGTACAGGTGGGTTCTGGAGATAGTGGAGAAGGGTCTGCCACTACAGTTCAGGCAGATGGCAGACCTCAAGCGTACCCAGGTGTCAAAGCCTCTAACCACAACACAGGTATTACTGTTGGAGTCTGAGGTAAAAAACCTTCTAGCTCTGCGAGCGGTGGAGAGGGTTCCAGCCCACGAAAAGGGCAAGAGCCTCTACTCCAGGTACTTTCTTACATAAAAGAAAACTGGGGCGTGGTGACCTATCTTGGATCTCAGATATTTAAACAAACATTTGCAAAACCCCAAATTCAAGATGGTCACTCTGTCACTAGTCATACATTACAGCAGGGATACTGGCTAGCCTCCCTGGACCTACAGGATGCTTACTTCCATATACCCATAAGGAGGTCTTGCTGGAAGTTTCTCAGATTCAAACTCCCTTCGGGCCACTATCAGTTCACTGCAATGCCCTTCGGCCTCTCCTCGGCCCCAAGAGTCTTTACCAAGTGCCTGGCAGTGGTAGCAGCACACCTCAGGAAGCTAGGTGTCGCTATCTACCCCTGTTTAGATGATTGGCTCATAGTGGCAAAGTCTGTCAGGTCAAGGAGTCCCTTTCCCTTACAGGGCACACTTTAGAGTCTCTGGAATTCCTGGTAAATCTAAGCAAGTCTCACCCTGAAACCCACCCAGCTACTCACCTTCAAAGGAGCTCAGCTGGACTCCCAGAAAGGATATGCCTTCCTCCCACAGGAGAGAATTCAGAGTTTCTTTTCAATGGCAGATTCTTTCGTTCAGGGACAGCCAAGACCAACCAGACATTTCCTCAGGTTCTTGGGACACATTGCTTCAATGATTGCAGTGGTCCCAGGAGTCAGATACAGGAGGAGACACCTGCAAGCCTACCTCAGAACTCGCTGGTCTCAGAGAAGCAACAATTTTTTAAAGCTGATACCTGTGATGGAGCAGTTCCTTCAGATTCTGCTTTGATGGAAGAACCCTGCAAATCTGGCAGCAGGGGTACCCTTCCAGGCTCCACTTCCCACAAAGGTGATCACCACAGACGCCTCCCTCTTGGGGTGGGGAGCACATCTGGACAGTGCTTCAGTAAGTGGCACCTGGATGCTCCAAGAGTCACAGTTGCACATAAACCTTTTGGAACTCAGAGCAATCTTTCTAGCTCTCAAAGCATTTGCTCCTGTCATAAAAGGGCAGATTGTACAAATTTGAACAGACAACACCACTGCAATGTTTTACATAAACAAGCAGGGTGGTACCAGATCAGGAATACTCTGTTCGGAGGCTGTGAAAATCTGGTCACTCGCCTTCTCCCTTGGAGTTGGCCTTTCAACTACTTACCTCCCAGGCAAACACAATATCCTGGCAGATGCTCTAAGTTGCATCAGTCAAGGCCAGAGCAAATGGACTCTGAACTTGCAAGTACTAGCCACAGTGTTCAGGTGGTAGGGCACACCGGAAGTGGATCTGTTTGCCTCTCCCCTCAACTTCCAGCTTCCTCAGTACTGTTGCAAGCCCCCAGTTCCGGGAATGCTTCCCCTGGATACCTTGATCCTGAACTGGTCAGGGAGGTTCCTATATGTATTCTCGCCTTTTCCCCGATACTGAGTAGTACCGAAACTCAGACAACAGCCTGCATCAATGTTTCTGGTGAATCAGGATTGGCCCAGGCAAGCCTGGTACCCTCTCCTACTCTCACTATCCTGCAACAGGCCCATTTACCTGCCGCCAACTCACTCTGCTGACCCTTCCTCAGACAGGAGTGCATTATCCAGACATACACTCTCCACCTCAAGGCCTGGTTTTTGAGTTAGTTTCCATCCTCTCAGTACTCAAAACATGTCCATGCAGCCAAATGGAAAAGGTTCTCCCTCTGGTGCAAGAGCAAAAAGGTCACTCCTCTTACAACTTCAGACCGTCAGCTGCTTGATTACCTGGTTCATCTGCAGGCCTCCGACTTGAAACCCTCTTCCCTCAAGCTAGACCTGGCTGCAGTTTCGGCCTATCTTTCGGTGGGAGAGTCATTTTTTTCTCACATATTTAAACAGTTTTTCAAAGGTCTCTTGCACCTCCAGCCTCCAGTCAGGGAGCTGGTTCTTCCTTGGAGCCTGAACCTCTGCATAGACAGGCTTATGCGACCACCATTTGAGCCTATGGCCACTGCACATACCAAGTTTGTGACCTGGAAATCTGTCTTCCTGGTGGCCATTACCCCTGCCAGGAGGATTTCAGAGTTACAGGCCCTGTGCACTGAGCCTAATTACATCATTCCTCACAATCATAAAATTGAGCTCAGGACAGATAGGAAGTTCCTGCCTAAGGTGGTTTCAGTGTTCCACCTAAATCAGTCCCTAACTCTGCCTGTCTTCTTTACTGAGAAATCCACTCCTGGTGAGCAAAAGCTCCACAGATTGGATGTCAAAAGAGGTCTTCTACTACCTAGAGCATACTAGGC
Source organism: Neoceratodus forsteri (assembly GCA_016271365.2). Taxonomy (NCBI): domain Eukaryota; kingdom Metazoa; phylum Chordata; order Ceratodontiformes; family Ceratodontidae; genus Neoceratodus; species Neoceratodus forsteri. The sequence continues at coordinate 69,475,692 of CM057452.1, forward strand.
AGTCCGGGGGCTCTTCCACTCAGTTGTTCCTCACCTACGGGGATGTAGGCAGAGGAAGACCAGCTTCCAAGAGAACCATTTCCTGATGGTTGGTCTCTTTTATAAGATTCTATGAAAAAGCAGGTCATCAACCTCCTGTGGGGCTCGGGGCCCACTCCACAAGGGGCACTGCAGCCTCTGTGGCAGCAGCAAGGAGCATACCCCTTCTGGATGTCTGCAAAGCAACTACCTGGAAATCTGTGCACACCTTCATGAAGCACTACAGTTTAGGTGTGCAGTCCAGATTTGACGCCAAATTTAGCAGGGCAGTTCTGCAGAACCTCTTTCCTAAGTATATTCTCTGCCCACCTCCCACTTGGTACTGCTCAGTAGTCTGCTATAGTTACTGATGCTAAAGGACTCCTGGGGTAAGAAGAAAAAATTACCACAGTAATCTTTCTTCCAAGTGGTCCTTTAGCATTAGTAAGTTCCCACCCTTCCTCCCCAGTTTACCTGTCAGGAGAAGGGCTCTGTTCTCAGTTTCAGACCCCAGGAAATCTTACTGTATTCTCACAAATGCAGTATGGTCTCACCATGGGACTGCCCCAGAGGCAAAATGGTTAATAGAACCTATGCAGATAGTGGAATGCTAGGCTCGAGCTCGTTTTTCAAACCACTGTCCCTGGTTGCACTTCCTGCAACCATCTGATTTATTCCATTTGCTTCAGTAAGACTTCTCTGGAGAGCTCTCCTTCACTTTCCTGAAGTTTATTTTACCTTGGTTTATTGAAGTCCGTTTAATTATTTTGATTTTTGAAGCACTGTCCTTGGTTCACAGGTAGACTTAGTCTAGATAGAGTGAATTTTGGCAAGTTTTCTCTGTTCCTTATCAGTTCTTTTAACCGGAAAGGAACAAATAGTATTTTACCTTAAATAAAATTTCTGGGTTCATTCAGTTTTTCCAACCATCCAGTAAGTCGGTCTATTTCATTTGCTAAATTTCTAAAAAATTTACTGATTTGATTCTCGGTTCTTCGGTTTTAACCGACCGATAAATGTCATAGACTAGGAAATGAACGGGCCCAGAGGTTTCCAGCATTGTACAGAGTATGGGGAACCGTTTGTTAAAGCAGATCTTCATTTAATTTGTGTTTTTTATATGGGGTTTGATCACCTCAAGGAGGACTGTGAAATTTGTAAAAAGTTCCCTCAGTTGATGCTTGAGAAGCAACTTAAACGACTGCAGGAGATGTCTGAGAAGGCTGCTGACCCAGTTCTAGAAAAACCAGCTACCAGCCAAAAAGAACCTGAGGAACAGCTCTCTGACAAGGACGACTGTTCCTCACCCAGGAAACATCCTGCCGCTAACCCGGCAACCGCAGGAAAGAGGAAATAAAAAGCATACAGAGGTCAAACCGCAACCGAAGAAAGCACCGCTTCCGACTGCTGAAGAGATAGCGAGTGCTATCAAAATTATTCAGGCGCTCCAACAGAGTACCCTGGTTCCAGTTGAGAAGTGGCTGTGCTTACCTCCCTCTGGTTCTACCTCTGTTCCCGGTTCCTTGGAACACTAAGTGGAGCAGGAGGAGGGGGAGGCTGGCATACCGTTGGCATCTCACCCTCCAGACAAGGATTACAGAAAGATGGATTCCATTGCCAACAAGGTTTACTTGGGATCTTCAGGCAGGCATCGTACATGGCCTAGGTTGCTAGATATCAGAGGACTCTTTGGAACACTGTGCTGGAAATCACAATCAGTCCCAGCCCCTATGGCAGCCGATTTGGAGGAAGCTGCGAAAAGGGGTACAGAGGCATTGAAAGCCCAATTTAGTATGACTGTGGACAACAATGACACTGCAGCCAGACAAATGGCTGCTTTTGTATCACTCAGGAGCTTTGCTTGGCTCAGGACTACTAACCTGACCCAAGACACTCTGTCTAAGGCCCTGGATTTTCCATGTGAGCCTACTTCTGTGTTTGGGGAGCAGGCAGAGGCTTACATGAAGAAAATGGACTAATACAAGACAGCATACAAGAGTGCTGCTGCTAAAGATAAGGCATCTACTCCCCAAAAGCAACAAGCTTTGGGGGGGGGTAGTGGCAGGGGACACTATAGGCCATTCTTTAAGCTTCAAGCTTAATCCCAATCCCAACAGCAGAGAGGTTACTTCAGAGGCAGGGGCAGGAGAGGTGGCAACCGAACTAGCCCCAGCACTCAGACAGCATCCCAAGCAGATGCCCTGAGGTGTCTACCCGGGTCGCCTCCCCAACCCCAGTGGGGGGCAGGCTGGCCCACCACCTTCAGGAATGGCAAACCATCACTACAGACAAGTGGGTGCTGGAGGCAGTGTGCCAAGGTCTGGCTCTCAGCTTCAAGCTCAGACCAAAGCTGAGGGCAAGGGTCTTCAGACCCTCCTCCCCATCAAAAAAAAATTGTTGCTGGAAGGGGAAGCATCGCATCTCCTATTCCAAGGGGCAATTTAACCAGTTCCTCTGGCACAAAGAGGGATAGGGCTGTATTCAAGGTACTTCCTCACAATAAAGAAAACTGGAGTGGTGACCCATATTGGATCTCAGGCACCTGAACAGGCATTTGGTAAAGTCAAAGTTCAAGCTGGTGACCCTGGCAACAATCCTTCCAACCTTAAGACAAGGGGATTGGTTGGCATCTCTGGACTTAAAGGATGCATATTTCCACATCCCCATCAGGCAGTCTCACAGAAAAGTCCTCCGATTCAGACTGCCATCAGGCCAGTAGCAGTTCTAGGCAATGCCTTTTGAACTTGCTTCTGCTTCAAGGGTGTTCACAAAATGCTTGGCCGTGGTTGTGGCACACCTGAGGAGACAAGGAGTGGCAGTCTTACCTTACCGGGACGACTGGCTGGTCGTAGGGCAATCCTCTCAACAAGTAAGGGAATCCCTGGCACTTATCACAGGAACTACTACAGTCACTAGGGTTCCTCATCAACCTGAAAAAGTTAGTGTTGGAGCCAGTACAGAGCCTGGAATTCATAGGAGCTGAGCTGGATTCGGTGAGAGGAAAGGCTTTTCTGTCTCAGACAAGGGCAGGCAGCCTGGTACAGTTAGCAAGTACCTTCAAGCTTCATAGCCTAAGGCCAGCAAGGCACTTCCAGCAGTGGCTGGGCCATATGGCAGCTTCAACAGCAACAGTGGCAGGAGCAAGGTTCCAAATGAGATATTCAGTATCATATCCAACTACACTGGCATCAGAAAAGAGATTCACTATCAAAGCTGATGCCAGTTACACAATCACTTCAGTGGTGGCCGGACATGGGCAATCTTAGGCAAGGGGTGCCATTCCAGCAGGAAAACCCTTCCTTTGTGCTAACCACAGATGCTTCCCTACTGAGGTGGGGAGCACACTTGGAGGAGCACACTGCTCACGGCACATGGCTCAAACAAGAGTCATTGCTGCACATCAACCTGCTGGAGGTCAGAGCAGTCTTCCTGGGACTCCAGGCATTCACCAGCATGCGACAGGGAAAGGTGGTGCAGGTCAGGGCAGACAGCGCAACCACAATGTACTATTTCAACAAACAGGGAGGCACACGGTCAAACCCTTCCCCCCCATCCACAGAAGCCATGAAAATTTGGAGTCTGGCATATACTGTGGGAATTTCCCTGTCAGAGGTCCACCTGCCAGAGAAGGACAATGTACTGGCAGATGCTTTGAGCAGGATCAGTCAGAACCACCACAAGTGGTCCCTGAACAAGCAGGTGTTACAGATGGTGTTCAAAAGGTGGGGCACTACAGAGATGGACCTCTTTGCAGCCCCAGACAACTACCATCTTCCTCAGTTTTGCTGCAGGCTCCCAGTGAGGGGCTCAGTCCTACTGGATGCACTGATCCTGAACTGGACAGGGAAGTTTCTGTATGCCTCCTCTCCATTCCCATTGTTGCTGAGGGTCCTAAACAAGATCAGATCCCAGCCGGCTACAATGATCCTCATTGCTCCAGACTTGGCCAGGCAGCCATGGTACTCACTGGTTCTGGCACTGTCAGTTGCCAAATCGATCAGCCTTCCCAGGAAACACAATTTGCTGACTTCTTCCCAGGGCAGGATCCTATACCCCAACCTTCAGTCTCTCAGGCTCAAGGCCTGGCTCTTGAAGACCTACAGTATGCCAACCTGCACCTTTCTGAAGGTGTCATGGAGGTCCTTAGGGATTTTAGAAAGCCCTCCACTAGGAAGACCTACACGTTGAAGTGGAAAAGATTCTCTATTCTAACCCCAGTAATACTCGGGTATTCATAACTTCTGCAGTGTCCCTTTAAGACTGAACTGCCCGGAGAGAATTTGAAATTGTATGCAAATGATGGAATCTTTGTGCATGTTATTTTCAAATGCTGCCTAAAACTAACTGCCTAGGTTCTAAACACTCAAATTTCACTCTCCACCTGTCAAAACCAGAAGTTCGGAGATCCTCTCCTCATCTACTTGTCCTGATGTGATAATTTATAAAAATACATACGTATTTATCTTTTTTTTTTTTTTTTGAAATCATATTTTATCCCCTTCTCGTCCTGCCAGCCAGCCCTGACCCTTCGGGGCTGCTAAGGAGTCATCCTCCTGCCTCCCGCTTTACCCATTTCCACCTCTGTGTCCCCATGGAGCCTTGGATTACCCCAGGCTGAGGCGGGGCCCCTAATGCCCCGAGCTACTTTGTGCGTCCAGTCAGGTAGCAGAGCTGGCGGGGGCACATCGGCAGCTCAAAGCAACCCGCTCTGGTCCGGTCCTGGCAGGAATTTTCCCTTTTTCTCCCACCCCTACAGCATATGACCCAGACGCTAAGCGTTGATTGCCGATGTCACGCTGTTGTGTAGTGGCGCCCATCCCCTGTTGTAAGGGGCTTGTAATACTCGAGCCTCGGTCAGTCAGCCAGAAGCGCGAGCTATGGCCTCCAACCCTCCCGGGTAGGCAAGCTGTCGATGGGACGCTCAAGCTATATCCTCCGGCCCACCCATCATGGAGCTGAGGTATATCCAGTGTCTCAACCTCCGCCGCTACTGGGTCAAGTTTCCTAAGTATTTTTCTTTCTTTTCATTTGCTGCCTTTTACTTTTTAATCTTGGCTAAACCTTTGTTTTGGTATTTAAATTAAAATTTTCTAGGTTTATTCCATATTTATCAGTTTTTCCTGACTAAGGATCTCCATTAGTTTAAATTTATTTTAAAATATTTATTTTGTGAACCGCTCATTACGGTTCTTTAACCACTAGCTCCGGTTCATTTTTTTGCTCGGTTCCGATCTATTCCTTATCGGATCCGGAACCGACCGTAAGCGCTAAATAAGTTTTAAAAATCCTTCTTATTTAGCGGTTATTAATTTGGAGGATTTTTTACCCACAGAATGTCTGAAAAACCTAAAAGAAAAACTGGTGAACCCAGTTTCAAACCTTGTACCGATTGTGGTGAGATTTTTGCCGAGGCGGGCTATGAACATTTAAAAGCAGATTGTGATACTTGCAAAACCTTTCTAGATACAACTATTGTGAAATGCCTTGAAAGGTTCAAGAAAAAGCTTTCTGCTCCTAAGGGTCCCTTGAGCTCTGACCAGCCGACGCCCTCTGATCTTACTTTGAGTGGGAGATCTTGCAGCAGGCTATAACCATTAGGACTAATGCCGCAGGCCTTAGGACCAACAAGAAAAAACTTAGCTAGCAGTACCCAGCAGGGACTGCCTCCCGATGTCTGCTCCACCCCAACATCAGTCACGCCATAAAAGGGGGCAGACCCTGGCTCCACCTCAGTTCGTTTCCCGCTGCGACCCGCTCATGTTGGGAGAATCTTGGTGCTTGCTTCCAGCAGTTCCAGTGAATTTCTTCAAAAATGTATTTTTTCTCACCTTTGCGTTTCATCCATCTTATGTCTTCACTGTCATTGGTCTCTTCTTCCGGGCCTAAGAAGACTAAGTGTGCCTGTGGCCGCCAGATCCCATCAAAGAACGGCCACGTGAAGTGTCTTCTGCCTGGGACCAGACCACGACAGTGCAGCTTGCAAGATCAGCAGAGGCTTCGCCAGCAGGATGCACATACTACACCTGAAGGCCCTCAAAGTCCACGTGTCTATCTATATTAAGATTTCTCGTAAGGAATGTTTTTTCAGAAATATTTGTCTAGGCCCTAATCAGGACTTTCTGTCCTGTTTTATTCTTAATGGTTGAGGTATATACGAAAAGATGAAATGTCGGTGTCAATTGTTATTTTTATAAAAGAAAAAATATTTTTGAGATTCTACTTGACATTTTTCCTGAGAATATGAATCTTTACCATACAGATTAAAGGTATTTTCATTTTTATAGTTTGGAATATAAAACCATTTGATCTTAGATTTGTAGAGATTTTTTGTATTGGTGGGTAATAATGAGAATGTATCTTATTAAGCAGTAACCTTATTATGTACATGCCTCTAAGTAGAGTTGACTTTGTAAGGTAACTAGCACTGTCATTTAGATTATGACGTATGCACTGATTAGTTTAATAAGGTTTGGTTTCACCTGTGTGGCTTAACCCCCTTGAAGACTTTTGTGGTCGAGGCGCTAGGGGCTACCACACTTCACATTTCTGCAGCTTGCATTTTTTGTATTCACTTTCATTGCAGTAAAAATATTTGCTTACTGGCAGATTTGCATTCTGTGTTCCTTGCGCAACACATATCCTTGTACTATACTATTTTGTGGAGGTTGGCCGCCTTGTTAGTGGTGCTTACAGACGACCACTTTGTTGGAGCGCAGAGGAGTTCTGTTTGTGTGTTTAGAACAGCAAATGGATGTCCTGCAAACCTCTGAGGACAAGGGAAAGCATCAGGACAAGTCCTGTAAGTGGTCCTGAGACAAGGACTGTAGCCGGTCCCAACACCATTCCACTCCCGCTCTCCTCCCAGGAAAGCCTCGCCTTCTCCCAGCTCAGGCGCCCCAGACCGTCCAAAGCATCCTTGCAAGGAGGATACCTCCAAGTCAAGCCTTCCCGCCAAGGATCCAACTTCAGTCAAGATGAGAACTTCAGGGGAGAAGCCCTCCAAACCAAAGGTCACGCCGCTGCGTGTCTCATCAGTCCCGAAGGATTCTTCAAAAGCCTTTTTGGCACAAGCCTCGGCCCTGCCCAAGAAGGCCTCAGCTTTGCCTGGTTCGGGCAAACACTCTAAGGATCCAGTCACCCAGGCCAAACCCTCTTCGGAGCCTCACTCCCTGGTTCCGGCCTCTTCGAAACTGATGCTGGCTAAAGCACCAACTCCGGCAGAAGTTCCTGCTGTGGAAGACACTCCTACAGAGGCGGCGCCTCTTAAGGTTCTGTCGCCGGTCCCTAGATCTTCCACCCCATAGGGCTCTTCAGGGGATTCCTCTGCTGATGCCCTGCCGGATCCTCTGGCTTCTCCGGTCCCCTTGGTAGGGACATTGACTTCTGTATTTAACAAGGAGTTGTTACAGGAACTCTTCTCCTTCTGGTGGAGTCAGGTAAAGGAGACTCGACCAAAGCCGGACCCATCACCGGTTCCTGATCGGCTGGACAACCAGGAGCCTGAGGGTCAACCCATTGGTTCGCAGGGGAAGACCCCCAAGCAGCCTAATCCCCGCTCTCCCTCGGGCACTTGTTCCTGGTCCCAGTCTGGGGACCGTTGTCGGCACCCTTCCCAGTCGGGTAGCTGTCGTCGGTCCCGGCCCAGGAGCAGGTCCCACAGCCATAGATCTTGTTCCAGGCGGCTTGCTCCTCTGACCGGCATCAGTCTCTGCTCTGTCATCTGTCCCGAAGCCGACATCGGTCCCCGGACCGGCGTCTATCGGTTAGTCACTGACGCTCAAGTGGGGATAGCCCAAGACACAGCTCAGGCTCCTCTCTGTTTAGTAGCAGGTCTTTTTCTTCCTCGTCTTTCCAGGTGTTGGGGGTTCCCCTGAGGATAAGGACCAACCCTGCTCGCCTCCTGACGATCCAACTTTTTTGATGTCATGAGGCACATCCAAGCCTCTAATAAGTGGGAGACGGAGGACATGGATCTGGATCGCCAGTGACTGGCCCGTTACCTGAGGCAGAGGGAGCCCAAGCCTCTCATGGTGCCTCCTTTGGTGGACACTTTCTAAGACCTCACCAGGATGACTTGGAAGCATCCCGCATCAGTCCCGGCGGTTCCAAAGAAGTCAGGCTGTACAAGGCCCCGAGGGATGAGCCTTTTTTTAGCAGAGCACCCTCAGGCGGATTCTTCGGTTATCATGGCTGCCCATGACAAATCCAAGCAGTCCAAGCATCTCGGCTCTCAGCCTCCTGACCAGGAATCCTGTTATTTGGACCAGGTGGGCAAGAAGGTCTACTCTGCCTCCACTTGCTCCATTCGCTCCCTGAACTTCCTCACGCATATGGTCCAGTACCAGAATGCACTTTGGGAGAGGGGACAAGAACTGGTCAATGCCTTACCAGACACCACTGAGAAGACTGAGCTCCTGGATATTCTCAAATTGTGCTCGGACGTAGGCACCCATGTCCTTTGTGCCTCGTATGACACTGCGGATACAGCAGCAAGAGCGGCAGTGTCTGGTGTCTGTCTCCGGCACCATGCCTGGTTGAGAGTCTCCAGTTTTCACTAGGATCTGCAGTCCGGAATCCGGGACCTCCTGTTCTAGGGTTCCGTCCTCTTTGGGCTGGAGACGGAGGCTCTCATCTCTTGTCTCCAGGAGTCAGGCAAGTCTGTCTGGTCCATCTGAAAGATGTATCGAGGAGACCAGAAACATGCTAGACGTCGGCCTTTTCGTAAGCCCTCAGGCTCCTAAGCCTGTAGCAGTCAGCAAGGTCAGAGAGGGGGCTTCAAGAGGAAAGCTGGCAACCAGCATCCTGGAGCCACTCCTTTTCGAAGCCCAAACACCTCCCCAGCCTCTCTTTCCACCCCCGGCTCCGCACAATGACTCCCGACCCCTCCTCTGGAGGAGACACCAGGGGAGGTGGTGGGGAGTCACTTCTCCTTTCATCTGGAGGGATGGAGCTCCATAACAGTGGACCAGTAGGTTCTGGACATTATAAGGAGGGGACATACGCTGAAGTTCACCGAGATCCCTCCAGAAACTCCACCAAGGTCCTCCAGGTATCCTCCTTCTCACATCCCCCTTATAGAAGGAGAGATTCAGGCCCTCTTGCAAAAAAGTGCGATAGAACAAGTTCCCCTGCAGCAGCGAGGAGGGGGATATTACTCCCACTTCTTCCTGGTTCCAAAGAAGACGTAAGACCTTTGGCCCATCCTGGATCTCAGTTCTCTAAATGCCTATATAGAATACCGAAGGTTCAGGATGGTGACCCTTCCAGGTCTTATCCCTCTGCTGCACCAGGGAGACTGGCTCTGTTCCCTGAATATGCAAGATGCGTATATGCACATCGGGGTCTTTTCCCCCTCACAGGAAGTACTTGAGGTTCCACTTCCAGGGGGAGCACTATCAATTTCGGGTTTTTCCGCTCGGCCTTTCCTCTGCTCCTAGAGTCTTCACCAAGTGTCTGGCAGTGGTAGCTGCGGCTCTAAGACGCCAGTGACATTGTCTTCCCTTACCTCTATGATTGGCTGCTCGCAGCCCTGTCAAGGACGCGTCTTCTTCAAGCTGTCAGAGACACTTATACTCTGTTCCGAGACGGGATCACCCTGAACCTTCCAAAGTCTTCCCCAGAGCCCAGCCAAAGACTCTTCTGTATTGGAGGGGTCCTGGATTCGGTCCAGGGCATGGCCTTTCTTCCTCCAGAGAGAGCAGATCGTCTGCGGGAGATAGCCGGATCGGTCCTAGTAACCCCTTAGGTCCAGGCCAGGACCTTTCTCAGACTTCTGGGACACATGGCGGTGGCCATCCCTGTCACTCCTTTGGCCCGCCTCCACATGAGGGTCCCACAATGGATGCTCAGGGTGCAGTGAGATCAAAGCTTAGATGGCCTAGACCACATGGTCAGGATCGCAGAGCCAGTCAGGAGGACCCTGCTTTGGTGGTTGGACCCCCTCAATCTGGAGAAAGGGGTCCCCTTCCATCAGGAGCCCCCAAGTCAGACTCTAAAAGATGCATCTGATTTGGGGTGGGGGGTGCACCTGGGGCCCGCCGGACTCAAGGGGTCTGGACCCCAGAGAAGCACACCCTCCACATCAATGTTCTGGAAATGCTAGCGGTCCTCAATGCTCTAAAAGCTTTTCAAAAGGACCTTGTACCGGGCTCTCTTCTCATTCAGATGGACAACATGACGGTTGTCTTTTACATCAACTAGCAAGGGGGAACTCACTCCTACCCTCTATGCAGGGAGGCGATGAGAGTCTGGTACTGGGCGCTGAAGCATCACATTTCTGTCCATGGTGCATGTTCCAGGCACCCAAAATTACTTGGTAGACAGCCTAAGCAGGTCTCAGTCCAAGGTGCATGAGTGGAAGTTGCTACAGTCCATAGCGGACCAGCTCTTCATCATTTGGGGTCGTCCAGAGCTGGATCTCTCTGCGTCTCCACGCAATGCCAAACTGTCAGTGTTCTGCTCGCGACAGCATGCACCTAGTGTTTTCTGGCCAGACGCGTTGTCCCTTTCCATGCAGTGGCCGGCACGGGCACCACTTTTCCTTCTCCTGAGGATTTTCACCATTGGCATTCCCCACAGTGCTGTTGGTCCTGGTGGCCCGGACGACACCATGAGTGGCGCCGCGGGTGCCGTGGGCGGCACCGTTGGTGTCGGTGCCGTAGGTGGCGCCATTGCTGCCATCATGGGTGCTGTTGCTGGTGCTGTTGGTGCCTGGTGGTGCTGCGGGTGTCGTGCGGTGCTGCTGTGGGCACCCAGGGGTGCCTTTGGGTACCACCGCGGGTGCCCTCGGGTGTCACCCAGGATGGCATCAGCACTGCTTGGTGCCATCCTGTGCCATGGGGGGTGCTGGTTGGTGCTGTCCAGCAGAACAAGTGGCAGACTTTTCCTTCCGCAGACCTCATCTTACATGGAAGTTGTGGCGAGATATGTTCCACGGAATAAAGTCCTGTTCTGCAGATTCATTTTCCGCAGATCTTAGTGAGTGGCAGTCTGCGTGGGATCTTGACATCCAGCGGTTTTCCGCTGATGGAGCTCTTCTGTGCTGTTCTGCCAGCGGAATCCCTCATTCTGCTCAGCACTTTGTCGGCTCCTTACGTGGTGTCGAGCTCCTCGACACCCTTCCTGGTGGCGGAGTCTCTAGTGACTCTGACCTAGACCTCCCTTTAGGGGTCCTTCTGGGGTAGAAGTGCATCTGGATGAGTCTGTCCCTGTCCTACTTGTTGGTGATACAGCGGATGACTTATTTTATAGGCAAGCCTTCTCTATCACCAGAGTCCGTGATGGATGATCTTCTTTTCAGTTGTTCCTCAGTGATGGGGTCCACCATAGTATTTCAGACTGCATCCATGGGCCAAACGCTTCTGCGTCTAGACTCTTGTCAGTCGTCAGAACAATTACACTGTGTGGAACATTCTAATTCAATGGTCTGGAGCCATATAGGCTCTTCCACTCTTTTGATAGGGGTATATAACCCCCTTGTGATACTGCCTCTACAGTGGTTTCATCAGCAACAGGTGGTTAACATCTCTTCAGCTGCGATTGGTCCAGTCACAATTTCAGTTATGGATGCTTGGGCTCCTCCTGCCCCTCAGATGGATGATATCTTCGTCATTCTTGTATCAGGCAATCATTTTGAGATAGCAGCCTGAAAGCCTTGTCAGGTTCGGTCTAATTGTAAAAAAAAAAAAATCAGCAGCACAGGGCCTAGCCCGAAATTACCCAGTACCATCCTTCTGAATCCGGCCAGGTTCCACCTCAGCCCATGAGGCGGTTGTCTCTAAGCTACGGTGAAGAGTACCTGACTTCTTCTACCCCTAGGGGAAGTCCGATCCAGCGGAGTTGTGGGTCATATCATTTTTACAAGGGAGATTTCTCTTATTCAGAGATATTTCCTTGACCTAGGTGGCAGCCCAGTCTGTTGGTTTCCCTTTCTTATCAGGCTTTTCTTCTCTTGATCAGAGCCTCCGAGCAACAGAAGTGACTCCACAGTGAGTCGGAACTCAGGTTCCTAATTCCTTGCTTGCTTCAAGTTAACAGACGGCATGCTACTTTCTTGACTGTAGGTCAAGTAGATCTTTTTTTGGAGATGGCTTCTCGATATTCACACCTTCGGTTCCTGCACACTGGTTCCATGCCAGTCGCTCATGAAGTTACCCACTTCGAGTGGGTGACGAAACTGTGATGTTTGTTTTTCATCAGCAAGCAAACTAGAGTCCTTTCCTACTCCCTTTCAGGAAGGGCCGGAGTGAGTGGTGTCTCACCATGTTGAGTCACTTCTGCCGTTATTCAGTCACTTTCAGCGAATGGGTTAGCCCGAACTTGGTTCTGCTGCGTCCCCCCTCGATGCAGATCTACCTCTATTTGCCTTAGAAATCTAGACCCTGTTTTTTTCTGTCAGAATGTTTTTCCGCAGTGGACACGTCCTCCTGTACACTTTCCCTCTTTTCTCTTAGTTCAGAGACTGCTACTACAGTTGTAGGCACACACGGGCAGAATGATTCCTTTTTGGATATGAAGTGGGTAGGATCTGGTTCTACCAGACTACCACAAGAGACTTCTGAGTCATGCTTTTGCTTTCCATCAGGAAGGTTTCAGTGACTAAGTCGAAACCATTCTTGATGGGCTAACCCCACTTGGACCTCCTTTTGCTCACCAAGTAAGGGATTCAAGTTCTCCTGGACCTGTTGTTCACAGGTCAGCCATACTTGGTAGTTGGGGTATCCATCTGAGCTTTTCGGTCTACCCTGAACCAGTAGACTTTACCTCCGGCTCTTTCAGTTCCTGAGGTCTTTTTATGTTAGATTAGTAGCATGTCTTTGACACTATTAATTTTTGTCTTAGACCAAATTGTGAGGCCGGGTTCTCGCTGCTCTTCTAGAGTGGTTGTGGCCTCCTGGCAGAGTTTCATTTTGTGTCCATTGCAGTCTTCTGCAAAGTAGTGAGTTAGAACTCAAGTGCTTATCTTGTAAGCACTATGTTCTAGATGCTCTTTCCAAGATGGCTCTTTTTATTAGGAGGACAGTCCTTGGACGTCCTTTCTGAGTGAGCCCTATCTCCTACCGCCCTACTCAGGGTTGTTGGTTTTAGCTCGGTACTCTCCCACTAGTGTGAATGAGTGATGAAGACTTCAGTCCAGAAAGATATGGAAATTACATACTTATTAATTGTTGATCTTCTTGGACACAGTCTCCATCATTCATTCACACGCCCACCCACCATCCCCTGGGCTCACTTGTTTTCTTTCCTGGTCTTCACGGTCTTATGGTTCAGGTTTTGAAGACATTGTTCTTTGACCCTTCTTGCAAGGGCCATCCAGGCCCTCTCAGGCCCAGAAAGTCAAGATAAGTTATTTTCATTAGTTACACTGCACCTCCTCGGTTGAAAAGGTACTGAGGCGGTTGGAGGGTCGACGCTGAGATAGCCTACACGGGCGCGAGCTAGTCTCGTGGTGCCGCGCATGCGTGGTCCTGTCTCGGCGCCGACCCGTCAGAAAATTTTTGGCTAACGCTTAGTCCTAGTGCTTCTGGTGCTATCCAACTAGTGTGAATGAGTGATGGAGACTGTGTCCAACAAGATCAGCAGTTACGGTAAATACGTAATTTCCATTTTTAAGCAGTGCCTGTCCAATTGGTTGGGCAACTGTATTCACTTCTGCTACCAGAAGTATGACAAGCCTCTGCCAGGACCAGTCAGAGGTCATTCTACAAGGGGCATGGCTGTTTTGGCTGCTTTTCTTCGCAATGTTTCAGCAGCCGATATCTGCACAGCAGCAACGTGGAGTTCTGTCCATACCTTTACCACACTACAGTCTGGACTTTGCTTCTAGGTGGAAGGCAGGTTTTGGCCTAGCTGTTCTGCAGGGCCTTCTGTCCTAGGGTGGTTCTACTCTGTGTTTTCCTTAGTTGGAGTTTTTCCTCCTCCCTTGTTTCTCTCGGTCTCTCTGCAGAGGGACTGCTTGGGATTCAGTCCTATATGTGATGACCTACAGAAGGCGCCCTCTCGAAGTAAGATGGTATAGTTATGTAGGAACTTACCATAACAGTAGATCTTAGAGAGAGGTTCCTTCGGTAGGTCATATTTTTCCCACCCTCCTTCCCCCTTTTTTGTTTAGGGACTCCAGACTCTGTTTCTTCCTGCTGTCAGGCCTATTCCAGGCTCTGGCAGGAGAACTGGAGGACTGGCGTGGGGACCGTCCACTATATAGCGTCATGCTGATGTTGGTCATGTGACATCAGGTGGGCAGTCTCCCATCAGGTTTTGCTAGAAAAACTCTGCCATGCGGCCAGACGCCAGGTGGCGCTAGTCCTATATGTGATGACCTACTGAAGGAACCTCTGTCAAAGATCTACTATTACGGTAAATTCCTATGTACAGTAACTGTACTTTCCTTGGGCATCTGTTGACTTGAGTCTTAGAAGATGTCCTCAGTTGTTTAAGAAGGGTTTGCCCCAAAAAGGGGATTAATTTTGTTTTATTTGAATAGATTAGTTAGCTAGTTTGTTTAGCTTCTGCATGCTTCATAAGAATCTGATGGTTGCAAGAAGTGCAACCAGGGACAGTGGTTTGAAAACCGAGTTCGAGCCTAGCATTCCACTATTTGCATAGGTTCTATTAACCATTTTGGCTCCGGGGCAGTCCTATGGTGAGACCATACTGCATTTGTCAGAATACAGTAAGATTCCCTTAGAAGAAACAAGGTTACTATAGTAAGTAATGTTTTCTTTCTTACCAAATTTGGTTTTCTATTAGAGTTTTTGTGCTCAGGGTGTTATCAGTTTTCATACTTTTGCATGTTTTTTGAATCCTGTTGGTTCACTTTTCAGGGCATGTGTCCATTTTCTTCGAAAATATTCTGAAGCCCTTCAGGCTGCTCTCACTCTGCACACTTCCCTCCTATGTTTTGTTTGGCTGATGCCCTAGCTCATTATAATTCTCTTAAAGGCATACCTCTGGGGCAGTTGCACCTAGCCAGCTAACTGCTATAGTTACTGATGCTAAAGGACCCTTGGAAGAAAGATTACTGCAGTGAGTAATTTTTTTTCTTGCTTCGGTCACTGAACCGACTGCAAAAAAAACCCCAGAGAAGCCTTACTTTGTATGTGTGTATCTGACTCAGAGAAACCCAGTTTACGGGGTTTTTTATGAATCACAACTCAAGAAAAGAACCGTCCCTACAGGTTTCCAGCATTGTACAGAGTGTGGTGAACCATTTGCTAAAGCTGATCCGCACTTAATTTGTGTTCCTGCCTAGGGTTTGACCACCTGAACACAGATTGTGAAATTTGTAAAAATGTTCCCCATTCGACGCTTGATAGGTGATTGAACCAACTGAGGGAAAAGATGTCCGATAAGGCTGCTGACCCAACCTCGGATAAACAGACTCCTTCTCACTCTAAAGAAAAACCCAAGGAACTGGACAAACAGCCCTTTTGACAAGGGTGAAGGTTCCCTGGGAAGGAAGGGAACCACAGAGGCTGCTGCTGAACTGGCAACATCTGCTAAAAAGAAAGGGGGGGGAGAGGGATCGCAACTGACAAGCCCATCGGTTCCTACCGATGAGGAGATTGCTAATGCCATTAGAATAATTCAGTCGCTGCAAACTAGTACTTCAGTTCTGGTTCTGTGACTCTGTTCACATCATCCATTGGTTCAAACTTCAGGTTCCTCCTCAGTCCCTTTGAATATTACTCTGAAATTTATGGCGATGATAGGGATGAGGACTTTGGGGAGCCCCCTGAACCGGATATATCCCCTGAACCTCAGCGCCCTGATTCCCATGATAAGGGACCTGAGGATTTTACCTCACATTTTGCTTTCATGAAGTAAGTGGCAGACTCTGGACCTCTGCACTCAGGAATCTACAGAGGAGGAGGAGGAGGAACCAGATTACATGGAAATGATGGATGTACCAGCAACTAAGAGGTTGCTACTTACCCATCCATAAGTCCCTAAAGAGACAAGCCACTAGGATTTTGCAAACCCCCCACTTCTATTCCGCCAGTGGACAAGATGGATAGGAAATACTGGGTGGCCAAGGCTAGAGCTGAATTCCTTTTTGGGCATCCCAGTCATGAAGGGGTGGTGCGGGCTGCTGCATGTGAAAAGGCAGGCATTCCTCTGGCATCACATCCGCCTGATAACGATTCTAGGAAAATGGACTCTATGGCCAAGAAATCTTATTTGGGTTCTTCTCTGGCCATCAGGCAGGCCACTTACATGGCCTATGTTTCCAGATACCAGAAAAGTCTCTGGAATATGGTTTTGGAGATTGCTAAGGCCTTCCCTGCTCCCATGGCATATGACCTAGCTGAGGCTGCAAAAAAGGGGCATAGAAGCCTCCAGATACCAGTTTTGGACGGCAGTGGATGCCAGTGACATTGCAGCTAGACTGATGGCAATTTCAGTGGCCCTTCGGAGGTTTGCTTGGCTAAGGGCCACTAATCTATCCCAGGACACCCAGGCGAAGGCCTTGGATTTTCCTTGTGAGCCCATATCTCTCTTTGGTGAGCAGACAGAGGCCTGCATGAAAAAGATGGATGAATACAAGGTGGCTTACAAGAGTGCTGCTACTAAGGAAAAGGCAGAAACACCTCAGAAGTACCAGAGTAAAGTGGGGGTAGGGGTACAGCCCACTACAGATCTTTCTTCCAGACTCTGGCTCTCCCAGCCTATCAGCCACAGAGAGGGTACTTCAGAGGCAGGGGCAGAAGGAGCAGCAGTCGAGCTGGCCCCAGTCCCCAGCCAAGTGCACAAGCAAAGCAGACCCCCTGAGAGGTCTGTCAGGGTCGCCTCCCCACTCCCAGTAGGGGGCAGACTGGCTCATTATCTCTAGGCTTGGAGTTCCATTACCACGGACAAGTGGGTCCTGGAGGTAGTGAGCCAGGGCCTTGCTCTCAGTTTCAAGGTCTTACCAAGGTTGAGGGCAAGAGTTTTCAGACCTGCCACCCCATCAGAAACAGTTCTATTGGAGGCCAAAGTAGTGGAGCCTGTCCCCTTGGCCCAAAAGGGAAAGGGACTCAAGATACTTCCTCAGTCTAAAGAAAACATGGGAGTGGCGACCCATGCTGGCTCTCTGGCATTTAAACAGAAAACCAAAGTTCAAAATGGTCACTCTGGCTACCATTCTCCCTGCACTCAGGCAGGGAGATTGGCTGGCATCCCTGGACCTAAAGGATGCCTACTTCCACATTCCAGTCAGGTAATCCCACAGAGAATGTACCTCCAGTTCAGATTGCCTTCAGACCATTATCAGTTCAGAGCCATGCCTTTCAACTTCACTTCTCCTCCAAGAGTGTCTGCAAAGTGCCTAGCAGTAGTGGTAGCACACTTAAGGAGGCACGGAGTTAGTCTTCCTATACTTGGACGACTGGCTAGCGGTAGGCCAGTCACCCCAGTGTACACCCTTCCATAGAGCTTTGTCATCTGCAACCAGGCAGATCTTACCCTTGATCCCATCCTCTGTCTTTTATGAATATGTTAACACTAGAGCACAGAGCCCTATGGGGACTCCACTGGTCACAGGTCTATCTTCTGAGAATCCCCCTTATACCACCTTTTGGCTTCTGTCCTGCAGCCAACTTCTGACCCACCCAACAAGCTTAGCCCACCCCCACCCCAGTCTTGTAGCTTTCTGGCCAGTCTTCTATGAGATATGGAGTTGAAGGCTTTGCTAAAGTTCAGATACAGGACATCGCCACTTGGCCTCTGTCATGGTGACCCAGTCGGAGAAGTCAATTGCTAGTCTGGCAGGATCTCTGCCTTCACTATATCATCTCCCCCGCCACACGCCTAAACTTGTCTTTTCTTCCTCAGTTTCTACAACCTGGAAACACTCTACAGTTATTCCTCTCCCTAAAGGTGGTGACCCCACAGTTCCAGGGAATGATCGACCAGTCTGTCTTCTCCCTATCCTAGCTAAGCTCCAGGAGTGTATTGTACTCTCAACTCACCCCCTATCTCGACTCTAGCTCCTTTTTTATCCCTTTCCAATCTGGCTTCCGCAAGTCCCACTCTACCACCACCTCCCTCATACGGTTTACTGACTCTATACTCACTAATAAGGATCCGGACCATGTGGTCTAGGCCGTCTGAGCTTTCATCCCACTGCACCTTGATCTGGGACACGTAACATCTGCTGTATTTGTCAACCTTGCTAAAGCCTTCAACACAGTATCACACTTCTCCTCCAAAAGCTCACAGCTGCTGGGTTATCCACCCCAGCCACAGCATGGTTTCAATCTTACCTAACCGGCAGATCTCAATCGGTCAAGATCGCCTCCTCCCCTTCCTGTCAACACTGGAGCCCCTCAGGGTTCAGTACTCAACACACTTATTTTCAATCTTTCTAAATGACCTCCCTGCAGTCTGCTCTTCTTCTCAGATTCATATGTATGTGGATGATAATATCCTTTACACTTCTAATGCTTCTCATGCTGAAGCGGAGGCTAGACTACAACATGATTTCAGTAGGGTCCGGTTATGGTTCCAATCCAACCAGCTGTTTCTGAACATTAAAAGATGATCTCTGTGTCCTTCGGCACTAGACAGAGGCTATCTAAACTCCAATCCCCCTGCCACCTATTGAGAATGTCACCTCCTTCAGATACCTGGGGGTCTGGTTAGACCAACACTTGGACTTTTCGGCACATATAAATGCAATCCAAAAGAATCTGCACCCCAAGCTTGGTGCTTTATACAGAAACAAGGCTTCAAACAACATGAAGTCTTGCTGTATTCTGACTAAATGCAGTTAGCCCCAGCACTTGAACTGCCCCGGAGAGTAAGGAGTTAACTCTATGCAGAAGCATAGAACGTTGAGCTTGAGCTCGGTTTTCAAACCTCTGTCTCTAGCACTCTGAAGTGTAACAGTCAGATTTTTTACTCCGCCTAACTGTGAAGTCGCTCCGGAGATTCCTCCTGCACTTCGGTTCGGTATAAGTTGAAATCGGTCGGTTTTACCTGTTTCTTTATTTTGGTCTTCTTACCTCCGTCTCGGTAACAGTAAATGGTAGTAGTAGGTAGTTACTGTATTATTGTGGAAATTGTTTTTTGCCTTCAGTTCTTCTCCAGTCGGTCCGGTTTGGAACTGAACCCGATTCTGTTTCTGTTTTGTTTCTAAATATTACTGTGGTTTCCAGTACTCATCGGTTCCTAAAAAAATTCTGATTTCGGGTTTTTAACCGACCTGTGACACGGTTGGAACCGATCATTTTCTAGTTGCCTGGCGTAATAGCTGGTAAGGGTAACTTTTCAGTATTCCAGCATGTCTGAGAAACCCAAAAAGGAAACCGGTCCCACTGGGTTTCAGCACTGTACCGAGTGTAAGGAGGCCTTTGCCAAGGCCGACCCTCACCTCATCTGTGTTTACTGTCTGGGGTTTGACCACCTCAAAGAAGACTGCCAAATCTGTAAAAACTTTCCCAAAGCCACTCTGGAAAAACGTTTGAGTAGGCTAAGGGAGAGGGAGGCCAAGAAGTCCGCTGACCCGGATGGCCAGCCCAGTTCGGCGGTTGCCGAACCTGAGGGGGTGCCCACTGACCTAGGTGATACCTCCTCGGCCAAAAGGAGAGCCGATTCTGCAGAATCGGTTCCTAGCAAATGGAAACGAAAAACAGTCGGTTCGGATCCTACTTCCCATGGTTCATCCGCTGAGGAGATTGCTAAAGCAATTTCTATTGTTCAGTCGCTTTGCCTGGTTCCGGCCGAACCGGCAACTGTTCATAGGGGTTCAGCTCGATCGGACATAGTTGCTTCTGACATTGATCCAGAGGCTTTCTATGAGGGCGATTGGGATGGAGAAGAAGAGTATGATGAAGAAGAAGATGAAGGCCTAGATGAGCCTGTAGAGCCTGACATCTCCCCAGACAGGCCTTGCAATGTGTCTCCTCCCAGACTTTGAGTCCCCCTCCCATTTCTTGTTTTACAAGAAAGTGGCTGATACTCTTCAGCTCCCAGTGGAAGAAGCTGAACAGGATCAGGAGGAACCTGACCTCATGGAAATGATGGATGTCCCAGAGTCGAAGAGAGTGTCTATCCCTCTGCATAAATCCCTGGGGAAACAGACACAAAAAATGTTGCAGTTTCCAACTTCTATACCTCCTGTGGATAAAAAGATGGACAGGAGGTATACCTTGTCAGGTCCTGGAACAGAATTTCTTATGACTCATTGCAGCCATGTTGGGGTAGTGCAGGCTGCAGCCTGTGATAAGGCTAATATTCCCCTGGCATCTCACCCCCCAGATAAGGATTCTAGGAAAGTGGATGCCATGGCCAAGAAACAATACTTGGCATCCTCTTTGGGACTCGGACAAGCCAGTTATATGGCATATACAACCAGGTACCAGAAATCGAGGTGGGATACAGTTCTGGAACTGGCTAAGAATGCCCCTCCCCAGCTAGCCAAGGAGCTGGAGAAGGTGGCTGCAGATGGTATTGAGGCATCCAAGGTCCAATTTCACGCTGCTGTTGACTGGAATGATGTGCATTCCAGGGTCATGGCTACATCTGTCTCCATGAGGAGATTAGCTTGGCTCAGATGTACCAATCTATCACAGGATACCCAGCCTAAGGCCATGGATTTTCCTTTTGCTGGTAACTCTGGCGAAAAAACAGTCTTACATGAAGAAGATGGATGAGTACAGGACCACTTATAGGAGTGCTGCAGCAAAAGAGAAGCAGGCCACTCCTCAGAAGCAGCAGTTTAGGGCTGGCAGGGGCAGGCCTTTTAACAGGCCTTTTTACCAAGCCCAGGCTTCCTCTTCTTTCCAGCAGAGGGTGTTCTTCAGGGGAAGAGGCAGACGAGGGATGACCAGGACCCCAGCATCCACTCAGTCCAAGCCCCCTGCCAAACAGACACCCTGAGGTGTCAGTCCGGGTCGCTTCTCCAATTCCTGTAGGGGGCAGACTGGCTTACTATTCCCAGGCCTGGGATTCCATTACTTTAGACAAATGGGTCCTGGAAGTAGTGAGCCAGGGACTTGTTCTCAGCTTCAAAAGGTTCCCAAAACTGAGAGCAAGATCTTTCAACCCCATCTCCCCCTTGGAGACAAAGGCCTTAGAGGCAGAAGTCTCCTCTCTTCTGCTCATGCGAGCAGTAGAGAAGGTACCTCTTTGTCACAGGAGAAAAGGACTTTATTCCTGATACTTCCTTACCGCAAAAAAGACAGGGGAGTGGCGACCCATCCTAGATTTAAGGTACCTCAACAAACACTTAACAAAACCAAAATTCAAGATGGTGACTCTGGGAGTAATTCTTCCCTCTCTGAGACCAGGAGACTGGCTAGCCTCCCTGGATCTCAAGGATGCCTATTTCCACATACCCATCAGACATTTCCACAGAAAGTACCTCAGGTTTGAATTGCCCTCAGGCCATTATCAGTTCAGAGCCATTCCTTTCAGCCTAACATCGGCTCCAAGGGTGTTTACCAAGTGTCTGGCAGTAGTGGTGGCATTCCTCAGGAGACAGGGTATCCTTCTGTTCCCATACCTGGACGACTGGCTCCTAGTAGGTCAGTCCCCAGGCCAAGTCAAGTCAGCCTTAGAGGTCACCCAAAGGCTCCTGGAGTCCTTGGACTTCATTCTAAACCTAGAAAAGTCGGTTCTGGAACCAACTCAACTGCTCACTTTCATAGGGGCGGACATAGACACTACCCAGGCAAGAGCATTCCTTCCTCTTTCAAGAGTTCAGTCTCTAGTCACTCTGGCTTCCTCTTTTCAACCTCTAGTTTCTCGTCCAGCCATGCATTTTCTTCAGTTACTGGGCCACATGGCAGCCTCCACAGCTGTGGTCCAGGGAGCAAGGTTTCAGATGAGAGATATTCAATTTCATCTCAGATCTTACTGGTCTCAGAAAAAGGACCTTCTCTCCAACTTGGTTCCAGTGTCCCAGACTCTAGTTCAGGCACTCCAGTGGTGGCTGAAGGAGGACAACCTTCGGTAAGGTGTCCCATTCATCAGTCAGGCTCCTTCAGTGATTCTCACCACGGACGCCTCCCTCCTAGGCTGGGGGGGCCCATCTGGACCAGCTTGCAGCTCAGGGAACCTGGTCTCACCAGGAGTCGCTTCTTCACATAAATCTTCTGGAGCTGAGGGCTGTCTTTCTAGCTCTGCAGACATTCTCAACTGTGGTTCAGGGGAAAGTAGTACAAATCAGGACGGACAATACCACAACCATGTGGTACGTCAACAAGCAGGGAGGCACTCAGTCCTTGGCCTTGTGCACGGAGGCCATGAAGGTATGGTCTCTGGCTTATTCCCTTCACGCTTTCCTGGTGGCTGTGCACCTGCAAGGGAAGGACAACATCTTAGCAGATGCTGTCAGCAGAATTCTCAGGGTCATCACGAATGGACTCTGAATCCCCTGGTCCTTCAGGTTATCTTCCACAGGTGGGGGACCCCAGAGATAGATCTCTTTGCAACCCCAGACAATCATCAACTTCCTCTTTTTTGTTGCAGGCCTCCTCTACTGGGCTCTGTACAACAGGAGGCTCTACTATTGGATTGAACAAGCAGGTTCCTGTATGCATTTTCTCCTTTCCCTTTGATCTTCAGGGTTCTGATCAAGGCCAGATCTCAGCCTTGCAGATTGAGCCTAGTGGCACCAGACTGGGCCAGCCAGTCGTGGTATCCTCTACTATTGTCATTGTCAGTGACAAGGCCTCTGTGTCTTCCCAGACGGTTCAATCTGCTGACGTCCTCTCAGGGGAGAATCCTCTATCCCAATCTTCAGGCTCAAGGCCTGGCTCTTGAAGAGTTAGAATATGCACATTTAAACCTTTCTCAATCGGTTTTGGATATTCTGAAGGTTAGCAGGAAACCTGCTACCAGAAAAACTTACAATTCCAAGTGGAAAATATTTGGTTTTTGGTGTTTCCAAATACCTGTTCAGCTAGAATTAGCTGACATTGCTACTGTATTGGACTATTTGGTGCATCTTAATAGTTTAGGCCTTCGGCCCACTATGCTTAAGGTGCATTTGGCAGTTGTGTCTGCCTTCCTTTCAGCTGGGAAGGGCTCTTCCTTAGCCTCTCATCCAGTTTTCCAGAAATTCTTCAAAGGTCTGATGCATGTTAATCCTACCTTTCGAGCCCCTACCCCTTCTTGGGATTTGAACATCTGTATAGCACAGCTTATGCAGCCCCCTTTTGAGCCTCTATCTTCAGCAGAGCTGAAATACTTGACATGGAAAACTGTATTCCTGGTAGCCATTACCTCTGCCAGGAAGATCAGTGAGTTACAGGCTTTCAGTGGAACCTGATTTTATTTCTTTTCACAGGGATAAGGTGGTCCTTCGAACTAACAGAATGTTTCTTCCCAAAGTGGTCTCAGACTTTCATCTGAACCAATCTATGACATTGTCTGTGTTTTTTTACTGACCATTCTTCCTCTGGGGAACGAAGATTACACAGTCTTGATGTGAAAAGGGTCCTTAGTTACTATGTGGAGCATACTAAGGCCTATAGGAATGGATTTTCTCAGTTATTTCTCACCTATGGTGAGGTGGAAAAGGGCAAGCCAGCCACCAAGAGAACTATTGCCAGGTGGATTGTCTCCTGTGTCCAATTCTGCTATTCAAAACTTGGGAAGGAACCTCCCTCAGGCCTGAGGGCTCATTCTACCAGGGGTACAGCTGCTTCGCTCGCAGCAGCTAGGGATATACCTTTAGTGGAAATTTGTAAAGCAGCCACCTGGAAAACTGTTCACACATTTACCAAGCATTATTCTCGGGACATTCAGTCTAGAAGTGATGCTAGGTTTGGCACAGCTGTGCTGCAGAGCCTGTTTCCAAAATAGGTTCTATGACTCCCTCCTCCAAGGGGGTACTGCTTGGTAGTCTGCATTTAGTCAGAATACAGCAAGACTTCATGTTGTTTGAAGAAAAAATGACTTACCATAGTAATGTTGTTTCTTTTAATGGAGTCTTGCTGTATTCTGACCTCCTTCCCCTTCTAGAACCCAGTAGTTTTGGGATGTGGGTGGGCAGGCACAGTGAAGCACCCCAGAGGTGTACTTGGCTTGCCCTATCTTAGGGGTTTTAGTTATGTTTTAGCTCTCTACCTACTTTGGTTTTATATTTGGCTTTCTTTTCAGGGTTCTCGACTTGAGTCTTTTGACCTAAAAATAATTTGTGCAGCCATTTGGCTTGCAAGAGTT
The DNA here is from genome assembly GCA_016271365.2 of Neoceratodus forsteri. Classification (NCBI taxonomy): domain Eukaryota; kingdom Metazoa; phylum Chordata; order Ceratodontiformes; family Ceratodontidae; genus Neoceratodus; species Neoceratodus forsteri. The sequence continues at coordinate 69,499,860 of CM057452.1, forward strand.
GAAATGATTTCCACCTATTACTTAGTGCGCGTAATAATCTGACGGTTACACTTCAGAGTGCTAGAGACAGAGGTTTGAAAACCGAGCTTGAGCTCAACATTCTGTGGGGTGGGGGTAGGAAAAAGTAGGCTGCTGGTTAACTAGGATCTGCAGCTTATCCATTAGGTAGGGAAATGAGCAGACTGGGTGGGCCAAGTGGTCCTTATCTGCTGTCAAATTCTATGTTTCTATATTTCTGCTGGGGCTAACTGCATTTGGTCAGAATACAGCAAGACTATGGTAAGTAATTTTTTCTTGCATTCCGCAAACAGCACGCGATGCAATTGTGCAGAACATGATCCTCCCCACCTTTGACTATGCTGATATAGTCTACAGTGCCACAACAAAAACTACCCTGGCCAGACTGTCGCTTTATTTTATTCTGCCCCCTTCGTACTCATCACTGTGATCTGTATAAAGCCCCCTTTCTCTCCCATCCCTGGAGTCCAGATGCCTGTCTCATTCTGCTAGTTTCATGGCCTGTTCTAGGAACGGGAGAAGGATGGGTGTATTTCCTGCAGATTGGGGGCCTGCTTCCCGGTACACACACTGATAGCAAAGCGACTGCGAGAGGCACCGGAGTCCTAAGAGGAGCGGAAGAGAAGGAACTGCGAGGACAGACGCTATCAGGGCAAATTTTTTTTTTGTTAATTATTTGTTTACTTTCCCATGCAGGCTGTGGAAACTGTTGCTTACATTTTGGTATACTGTGGACAAGGGTCTGTTTGAAGGGGAAGTGGTGTTTGCAACTGGGAGAGGAAGGCCTGAGGCTTGACTCTGAGGATCAGGGCCGATTGTCTCTCAGGAGAGATGAGGCTTATCGCGCCCACCCTCCACGTGCTCATCCACATTTATAGGGTGGGGAACACAACCTGCCCGTGACCACAAACACACAGAACATCTGGGAGGAATAAGTAGGAAAGGGTTAGAAAACACAAACCCCTGTCTTCAGCTGACACATAGTGAAGAGGAAGACTGGAACGGGGGGGGGGTAATTGAGGGCCTCCAGTCAAATGGAGGAGCCAGGGGTGGGCAAGAGAGATCAAAGGGTGGGGTAAGGAGGGGCGAGAAATAGAGGGTAGGGCAAGAAGAGATGAAGGAAGGATAGTTGTTGCAACAGCTGCAGAGCAGCCTTCTTAAATATTGCATGGAGGGCGGTGGGTGCTTGGTTTAGGCAGCTAAGGGAAGAAATTGGATGACTGAGAGAGGGGCAGGGAGGGTCTGGGGGGACAGCTGGCAGTCAAGAGGCCATAGAGTTTACACAGATGGCCTAGCACACAGGCACGGGGGGGGGGCAAAATAAGCTAAAAAACCCTGTATCAGCAGGTATCAAAGGAAGCTGTGTCAGAGAACAGGACAGTGGTTAGGAACCAGAAGAAAACTAAGCCATGGGCAGGAATGGAAGGCAAAGGACAGAACGACAGGGGTGACTAAGGACATGGCCAGGGAGAGGAGTAATAGATACACAGTGCTGACAAGCCCGGAAGATCAGAGGCAAGGGGAGTTCGAAGAGGGGGGAGCAAACCGTGGGACCAGCAGTCTGAAAGATGGCAAGGGGAGGCGGCTTATGCAGCAGGGAAGATACTAAGGTGGTTCGAAGAGGGAAAGGGGCAAGATGGAAAGAGGGGGAGCAGGAGGGGGGGAGAAGGGATGAGGAGGTTGCTTCAGACCGAGAGGTGTAGGGGCAGTGGGTGAACATGGGGACAATGGGCAGAGGAGGGATGAGATTATGCCTGGTGAGGATAGAAGGGAGGAGGAGCGAATAAGGAATCGGGGAAGGCAGGAGAAAACAGTGACATGGGGAGCAAGGATACTGTGGAGGAAGGGGACCAAGACAGTGGGAAACCATAAGGGAAGAGACCATGAAGGGGGAGGTAGGGTCATAGTTTTGGGGGACTCCATTCCTAAAGGGGTGAGATGGGGAGGCAAGAACACTAGAAAGGGCTGCATGTGGGTGGACTGCATGCCAGGCATGACCGCAGGAAAAGTGGGGCAGTTTCTTTTGAAGTGCGTGGAGAGGGAAAGGGAGAAAACGCACATAGTGGTGCACCTGGGCACGAATGACCTGGAATGGGACACAGTTGGGGAAGTACAAGAGAGATTTAGGGAGGTGGAGAAACTCTGTGAGGAGGTAGGCCACTCAGTTGCTTTCTCAGTTCTGCCAGTGACCAGAGCTAGCATAGTTAGGAAGCAGTGGATAAAGGAGGTCAACGCCTGGTTGGGGAAATTGTCACTCCAGGGGGCATGGGCTGGTGGGGGGGCACTACATGGGGGAACAAGAACATGTATGCCCTCGACAGGCTACATTTGAGTAGTGAAGGCATAGGAACCCTGAAACAGAGGCTTGGGAAGTACATGGCTAGAAAGGTTCCATTAAACTAGGAGGGGGATGCAGCAGGTTGGAAGACAGAGTAAGTCTCCAGGACAGGGAGGCCAATAGGCACCCCCCAAAAAAACAGGAGAAAGGTGAGTTCAGACTCGGGGGAGGAAAGTAGAGTAGTCCGGAGAGGGGAACAAACTGGAGGGTGGTCTTTTTCAATGCATGGTACCTGGGGAACAGGGCCGCTGAGTTGCAGGCAATGATGGTAGAAGAAGAGGTGGATGTAGCAGCCACCTGAAACATGGGCCACCCAGTACCATGACTGGGACCTGGTGATCGTACCGAAATGATAGGGGGAAAGGGGAAGGGGTGGCTTTATATGTGAAGGAGGAAATATCTTATAGCAGAGAAGGGTGGGGAGGAGGGCAGAACAGAGGCTTTATGGGTATGGTTACAGGACCCAAAAGGAAGGAGGGTGAGGCTTGGGGTGGTGTATAGGTCACCAGCTGAAAGCGAAGAGTTTAATAGAGAGCTGGGGGAGCAGATAAGGAGGGTCTGTGCAAAGGATCACACTGTCATAGTGTGGGACTTCAATCTGCCAGTGGTGGAATGGAATATGCCTGCTACCTCAAATAGCAGGGAGCAGGTCCTCCTAGAGGCTTTCTAGGACAGCTTCCTGGTACAATTGATAAGGGAGCCAACAAGGCAGTGAACTATACTGGACATTGTGCTGACGAACCACCACACTGTGGTTTTCACTTGGTATGAGAAAGGAGACAGCAAGTACCAAGACAATGGTGATAGACTTCAGGTGGGCAGCCTTTGGAAGAATGGGGGATATACTGGAGGGACACATCCTCAGAATCCAACCACACATGGATGCCAATCAGAAATGGGGGATTATCAAAACCTGGCTAGTAGAGGCCACAAGCTCATGTACTGATTTTATCTCCTGCTGTTTTTAAGTATATCTGTATGTATTTTATTATATTGTGTACGGCGCCCAGAGCCTCCGTGATTGGGCGCCTTAAAAATAAAATTTGCCTTCTAAGCTCCAAAGCAAGAAGGCCAGATCAAGGAGGCCCAGTTAGTTAAGCAATGAGGTACTGGGGAGTGTTAAGGAAAAGATGGCAATCTTCCTGAAATGCAAGATGGAGATACAAAAAAGCAGAGGTTAGGGAGGACTCGTATGCCCGTAGTCTAGGTAACAAGCTTCCTGAATTAGTGGCCTTGATGGAGAAGGAACATCTGGATATCGTGGCAGTCACAGAAACATGGTACACACAAAACCATGACTGGGACGTAAACATACCAGGATACACTATCTACAGGAGGGACAGGGAGAGTAAAAGAGCAGGAGGAGGAGTTCTTTACATAAAGGAAGGAATAAAAGCAACAGAACAAAAGGGTAAACAGGGAGGAGAAGAAGCACTGTGGGTAAATTTGGAGACAGGCAATGGCACCACAATCCGCACAGGGTTGGATACAGACTCCTTCTCAGGGGGAGGAAATGGACAAGGAAATGATAGAAAGTATACTTAGAATGGCAGAAAAAGGGAGATACTGCTGATGGGTGATCTGAATATGCCAGATGTTAACTGGAGTGCAGTTGCAGCTGCCACTCAAGAGTGCAGTTATTCAAGATGCCCTACAGGGACATGCCTTAGACAACTAGTACTGGAGCCCACTCGAGAGGAGCAATATTAGACTTGATACTCTCAAATGGAGATGGAGAGAGGATCACAGATGTAGAAGTGGGTACCATCTGGGAACTAGCGACCATCAACAGTATGGTTCACAATAAACACAGTAATAGAGTCAGCTTTCACACAAGACAAAAGTACTGGACTTTAGGAGGGCTGACTTTGCCATAATGGGTGAGTACCCAAGGAATGCACTAGCAAATGGGCAGGAAGGAGGGTGGAAGAACAATGGGGAATAATAAAACTGCCATCACAGAGGTAACAAGCCTTTGTGTGAAGCAAATAAACAAAGATGATGTAAGAAACCACTATGGTTCTCAAAGGAAGTGGCAGTGAAGGTTCAAGAGAAAAGAAGTATCAGGAAGTACAAGGAATCAGAAGGAGCAGGACAGAGAACTGTATCAGTTAAAGCAAAGGAGGCTGGGAAGGCAGTCAGAACAGCAAAGGCCCAAACCGAGGAAAAGATAGCCAACTCAGTTAAGAAGGGGAATAAAACCTTTATAGGTACATCAGGGAGCCGAAGGAAGACCAAGGGAGGGATTGTGGAGGCTTAATAAAGAGGAGGGAGGGTGGGCAGAGGGAGACTGTGAAAAGGCAGAGATACTAAACAAATATTTTTGCTCAGTATTTACTAAGGAAGAGGGGAGATACATAAAACAAACAGTAGTAACACTCTGGATACAGAAGTTGATACCGGCCATTTACAGAAGAAAGGGTTCTGAAAGAACTCTTAAAACTGAAGGTGGACAAAGCAAGGGGCCTGATGGGATTCATCCCAGAATTCTAAAAGAACTAAGGGTAGAACTAGTGACACCCACTGACTACCCTTTTAACAAATCATGGGAGGATGGGGTGGTACCCGGGAGACTGAGGGCGGCAGATGAATTCTTCACAAAAGTGGAGCAAGGCAGAAGCAGGAAACTATAGACCTGTTAGTTTAACCTCAGTGATAGGGAAAATGATGGAATCACTTCTAAAGGAAAGAATTGTCTAGCATCTAGAGGCCAGAGGGCACAGGACCCTAGGCAGCATGGATTCACAGCGGAAGGTCATGCCAGACTAATCTGATAGATTTCTTGACTGGGTGACCAAAGTAGTAGATCAGGGAGGGCTGTGGACATGGCTACCTAGACTTTAGCAAGGCATTTGACACAGTCCCACACAAAAGATTAATATACAAGTTAGCCAGCCTGGGAGTGGGTCCCAAGATGACAGCCTGGGTAAAGAATTGGCTGGAGAATAGGACACAGAGAGTTATAGTAAATGGAGTCCACTCAGAAGAAAGGAGGGTTACTAGTGGGTACACGCAGGGTTCAGTATAGGATCGGTCCTCTTCAATGTCTTTATAGTTACATTGCAGAAGGACTGGAAGGAAAATATGTCTCTTTGCAGATGACACTAAGATCTGCAACAGAGTTGATGCACAGGGTGGGGTGGAAAGGATGAGAAGGGACTTGGCAAGGTTAGAGGAATGGTCAAATGTATGGCAGCTTAGATTCAATGCTAAGAAGTGCAAGGTAATGCACCTGGGAAACAAAACCCAGGGAAGAGTACACAATGGGGGTGAGATACTAACAACAAAAAGAATGGAAAGGGACCTGGGGTAGTCATATCAGATGACCTAAAGGTGGGCAAGCAATGTGAGAGGGGCAAGTGAGGCTGGGGGATACTGGATGCATAGGAGAGGCATCACCAGTAGAAAACAAGAAGTTATTATCCCTCTGTACAGACAGCTGGTGAGACCCCATCTGGAGTACTGTGTGCAGTTCCGGAGACCCAATCTCCAAAGACATAGACAGGATGGAAGCTGTCCAGAGGAGGGCACTAAATGGTGCAGGGTCTGCACCGAAGTCATATGAAGAGAGACTGAAGGAGCTTAATATGTATAGCCTCGAGGAAAGGAGGGAGAGGGGGACATAATAGAAACTTTCAAGTACCTCAAGGGAATCAACAAAGTCCAAGAGGGTAGCATCTTCCAAAAAAAGAGGTGTGCAAGAACAAGAGGGCACAATTTGAAGATAGAGGGGGGGCTCAGAGGTAATTTAAGGAAGTATTTCTTCACAGAGAGGGTTGTGGATGCATGGAACGGCCTTCCGGAGGAGGTTGTGGAGTCAAAATCAGTGGGGAAATTCAAGCATGCATGGGATAGTCATAAGGCAATTCTGGGGGGGTGGGGGTAGGAAGAAGTAGGCTGCTGGTTAACTAGGATCTGCAGCTTATCCAGTTGGTAGGGAAATGGGCAGACTGGGTGGGCCAAGCAGTCCTTATCTGCCATCAAATTCTATGTTTCTATGACTACCCAATAAAATCAAGAGGTTAGATTGGTCAGGGTGGCCAAGGCAGCAAGAGAGCTTAGTCTGGCTCAGTGACAGAAGGGGGGAGGGGAGAAGAGGATTTCTTCAGGTACATATGGGAGAAAAGAAGCGGTAGGGATCAAATTGTTAGAATCAAATCAAGGTGGTTGATAGATGGGCGGAGAATGGGGTGGAGCAAGCAGGAGCACTCAATGACTACTACTGCTCTGTATTTACCAGAGAAAAGCAGGGTCCAGTGCCACAGGGGAGGGAAATGGGGGGGTACGAGTGTGAATAAGGCACCAGGTCCGGACAGCATCCTCCCCAGGGTGCTGAGGGAGATGGCAGGGATCCTGGCAGGACTGCTGGCAGACTTGTTTAGCACCTCCCTGAGGAAACAAGCACCTCCCTGAGGATAGGTCGCATGCCCCAAGACTGGAGGGTGGCACATGTGGTACCCATCCATAAGAGTGGGCCCAGTGACTAGTCAGGGAACTATAGACCGGTCAGTCTCCCCTCCATCGTAGGGAAGCTCATGGAGACTATCTTCAGAGGCGCTAGTAACCTTTCTGGAGAAAAATGGTCTCCAGGACAGCAGACAGCATGTGTTTGTCACAGATAGTTCTCACCCCCCAGGAATTCTCCAATATTCCTAACTCTTGCAGTATCCCTTTATGACAATACTGCCCCGAAGAGAATGGAACATGTACTAATGAGTAGAATGCTATTAGCTGGTGCCATTTTCAAATGCTGCCTTGGTCAACTGACTGTAGTCTAATGCCTCAGACATTTTCTCTCCGCTTGCAAGTCAAGACGCCCTGGAGATCTCTCCCTCCCACAGTCGTTCCTAACGTGTTTCTTCATTAAGTACTTAAGTATTTCTTGATATTTGTCCATTTGCTGCATTGGTTTATTGTTTATGTATTTTAAAACCTTACTTTTGAGTGTATTTAGATTTGTTTTTGGTTCCTCGCGGTTCACAGGAACCGGAGGGGAACCAAGATTTGTTTAAATTTAACCGGAGTGTTTATTTAGTACTCCAATTACTGTTTGGGTTATTTTTATTTAATTTTGGGATATTTTGAACTGCATGTATCTGTTCTTTCACCCTGGTTTCCAAACTGACCACAACCGAGAAGTTTTATTATTTTTCTCGGTTCTGGAACCGACTGCAACCAATAACTTTGTTATATTTACTGTTTGAAGTTCCTGTTTCTTCAGATTTATCTTGAAGATGTCAGAAAAACCTATGAAAACAGGACCCCCGGGGTTTAAAAACCGTATTGAATGTTCTGAAGTGTTAGCCAAGGCAGATAAACATGACTTGTGCGTTATCTGCCTTGGGCAACAACACCTTACTGTTGATTGTGATAGTTGCAAGTCTTTTCCCCCAAAGGACGCTTGAAAAATGTCGGAAAAGGCTGCAGACAAAATTGGAAAAAGGTGCTATGGTCTGTGACCAGTCCACACTCTTGAAAGCTGTGGGTAAAACTGCTAAGGCTTCTCATACCACCCCCGATAGGGGTGAAAACTCTGGCAAAAGTGGCATTGAACCTGCTGACTCCCTGGTGAATGCAAAGAAATTAAAAAAGACTAAACACTGGGACCCCTGCCAGAATGTAACAAGGGACTACTACAGTGTGTGCAAGTATGCCTTTGCCTGATGACATTGCACAGGCTTTTAAAGTTATACAGGTGCTGCAGGGCTTGATTCCCTTCCCCCACCCCCCACCCCAGCCACCTGCTCAAGCCCTGACAAGGCAAGCAACTACCTCTGCCCCCTTACTCCTGTAACAGTTGCAGTATGAGGAACAAGAAGAGTTTGAGGTAGATGAGGGTATTGAACCTGAAGTCTCCCCTGAACAAGAGTTTGGTTCACCCCCCAGACCTACTGAGGATTATTCCTCACATTTTTCATTTGTCAGAAAAATTGTGGAGGCTTTGGATTTTTCAACCATTAAGAAGGTGCAAAATGATGAAGCTGAGTACATGGAGATGATGGGGTTGATACCCACTAGAAAGTTGTTACTCCCTCTGTACAAGTTTTTCAAGAAAGGCATTATGGCTATATTTCAAATGCCTAATACTGTCTCTCCCATTGACAAGAAATATGACCAAAAGTATCAGATGGACAGGGCAGGCGCTGAGTTTTTTTTACTTGCCCTGACCACCTGGGTATAGTTCAGCAGGCTGCCTGTGAAACGGCTAAGGTGCCGCTGGCTTCACACCCTCCTGAAAAGGATTCCAGAAAAATTGACGGCATGGCAAAAAAGGCTACCTATCTGCTTCTTTAGCAATTGGACAAGCCAACTATTAGGCCTATGCAGCCCAGTATCAAAAAGCCTTATGGCACTCAGTACTGGCTATGTCAGAGAAGAATCCATCCAGCATTTCCTCAGACCTAGCTGAAACTGTTAGATTGGGTCTGGAAGCCTTCAGGTATCAGTTTAAAAGTGGCAGCAGATACTAATGACACTGCTGCCAGGTGGCTGGCTGGCACTGCAGCCCTAAGGAGATTTGCCTGGCTTAGGGCCACTAACCTGACATTGGACACCCAGGCTAAGGCCATAGATTTTTCTGTGGAGAACAACTCCTTGTTTGGTAAACAGAGGCCTACATGAAAAGGGGGATGAATATAAAACCACTGTTAGAAATAATTCAGCAAAGGAGAAGCCCTCTCCCTCTTCCAGGTCCTATGGAAGGGGAGGTAAGGGTAGGTCTACGTATACCAGGCCCAGGCTGTACCTCAGCAACCACATTACCACCCTCATCTGGCTGGCTATTATAGGGATAGGGGCAGAATGGATTCCAGGCATGGCTCCCAGGCTGGCCAAGCCCAGTCACAAATGAAACAGAACCCCTGACTCCATTCATCAGGCTGCCTCCCAAGTACCTGTAGGGGGCAGACTGACTCATTACTTGTAGGCTTGGAAGGATATCACCACAGACACATGGGTCCTGGAAGTAGTGGGTCAGTGATTGTCTCTAACTTTCAAATCCTTCCTTCCCTTAAGAATGAGTGTTCAGAGCAGCTTCTCACTCAGAAAGAAAGCTTCTAGAAAAGGAGGTAGAGGCCCTGCTCTTATCCAGAGCAATAGAGCCTGTGCCCCCATGCAAAAGAGAAGGGGTTTTTACTCTGGGTACTTTCTTACCACAAGGAAAACCTGGTCAAATCCAGGTTCAAGATGGTCACACTGGCAATGATTCTGCCAGCTTTACAAAAAGGAGACTGGTTAGCCTCCTTGGACCTAAAAGACTCATATTTCCACATTCCAATAAGGGAGTCTCTCAGAAAATATCTAAGGTTCAGACTCCCTTCAGGGCACTACCAGTCCCACATCAGCACAAAGAGTGTTCACAAGGTGTCTGGCAGTTGTGGTGGCTCACCTAAGAAGGTTAGGTGTCTGTGTTTCCCTACCTGGATGGCTGGCTAGTCATGGGAAAGTCCTCCCAGCAGGTAAGGGAGCATCTGCAGGTAACCCAGGACCTTTTTACAGCCCCTGAAATTCCTGATAAATGTGAAAGTCAGTCCTGCTCCCTGTGCAAACACCGCAACTCGTACGGGCAGAACTGAACACCATAGTGGGAAGAGCTTACCTACCTCAGGAAGAGTAAGCAGCATCCTGCAGCTGGCTGGCTCATTCAAACTGAACAGGCCAAAAGCAGCAAGATAGTTTCTGCAAACCTGGCCGTTTTGAAGTCATGTAATTTTGTATCTCTGTATTGCTGTAACTCAATGTTATTACCCTATGTATACCTTTACAATGTCCTGTAATCTATGTATCACGTGGAACCGCTGTAAAAGAGTCTCTGGCTCATAGGTATGTCTGATATTTCAAATAAAATAAACATGGCTGCCATAACAGGCACATTCCTAGGTTCCAGATGATGAACATTCATTTCCACCTCAGAGCACAATGGTGCCAGAGAGGGGACCCATTCTCAAAGCCAATTCCAGTAACAAGGGGAGTCCCCTTTCAACAGGAGTCTCCATCAGTGATCCTGACAATGGATGCATCACTACTGGGGTGGAGTGCACACCACTTATGGTACCTGGTCAAGTGTAGAGTCACTCCAGCACATAAATCTGCTGGAACTGAGAGTAGTGTTTCTAGCCCTGCAAACCTTTGCTCACCTAATTTGGGGAAGGGTGGTATAGATCAGAACAGACAATACCACCACAATGTACTATATAAACAAGCAGGGAGGGACAAGATCCACTCCTTTGTGCATAGAGGCAATAAAGATATGGAGCATGATTCTCTACATGCTGTTCATCTGCCAGGAAAGCACAACACCCTAGCAGATGCTCTGAGCAGGATCAATCAGGTCCATCATTAGTAGACCACGCAGATGCTGAACGTAGTGTTCAGAAGATGGGGTTCCCCAGAGATGGTTCTCTTTGCATCCCACGAGAATCACCATCTGCCACAGTATTGTTTCAGACCACCAGCCAGGGGCACAGTCCCTCCGGATGCTCTGATTCTGGACTGGTCAGGGAGGCATCTACATGCCTTCCCTCCTTTTCTCCTGTATGGAGTACTGATCAAACTCGGATCCCAGCCAGCATCAATAATTTTTGACAGCACCAGTTTGGGCCCAGCAGCCCTGGTATTCTCTGCTGCTTGCCATGTCTGTGGCCAGGCTAATACTCCTCCTCCAGAGGCACAACCTGTTAACCTCCAACCAAGGAATGATCATGTACCCCAAACTCAGGTCCCTCAGGTTCAAGGCATGGCTTTTGAGGACCTAAAGTATGCAGGCTTGCAACTCTGAGGGTGTCCTGGAAGTGCTGAGGGGGTACAGGAAGCCCTCCACTAAGAGAACCTATGCTTCAAAATGGAAAAGGTTTTCACTTTGGTGCTCTACTAATGGTGTGGTACCAACACAGGCAGGAGTTCCAGCCCTGTTGGACTACAGCATTCGACCCTGAAGGGTACATTTAGCATCAGTGTCTGCTTACATTTCAGCTGGAAAGGATGTCTCTCTGACATCCAATCCAATCTTCAGAAGATTTTTCAAAGGACTGTCCTACCTGCACCCCCCTCAAGGGAACCAGTGCCAACTTGGGACTTAAACATCTGTATTGCTCAGCTCATGCTTCCTCCTTTCGAACCCATGGTCTCAGCCTTAAGTATGCTACTCGGAAGGCAGCTTTCCTAGTGGCCATCACTTCTGCCAGAAGGATCAGTGAGCTTCAGGCCTTGTGTACTGAAAAGAATTACATTTTCACAGAGACAAGGTAGTGCTAAGAACAAATAGGAAGTTCCTTCCTAAGGTTGTATCTGTCTTCCATCTGAACCAATCTATTACCTTGCCAGTCTTTCCACTGTGCACTCCAGCTCAGGGGAACACAGACTGCACAGTCTGGATGTAACTTGTTACTACATAATTTGCACTAAGGACCATAGGCAGGACAGACAACAGCGTTTCCTGACCTATGGCGATGGGAGCAAAGGAAACCCAGTATCTAAAAGGACCATCTCTTGCGGGATAGTTCAATGTATCCAGTTTTGCTATTCAAAGGTGGGAAAGGAGCTCCCAACAGGCCTCAGAGCTCATTCCACAAGGGGTACAGCTGCTAGGTAAGTTCCTTTGCTGGAAATCTGTAAAGCAGCTACTTGGAGGTCAGTCCACACCTTTACTAAGCATTACAGCCTGGGCATCTTGTCCAGAAGTGATGCCAGGTTTGGCACAGCAGTCCTGTAGAGTCTGTTTCCAAAGCAGGTTCTGTGCCCACCTCCAAAGGTACTGCTTCAGAGTCTGCAAGAGTTAGGAATATTGGAGAATTCCTGGGGTGAGAAGAAAAAATAACTTATCATAGTAATCTTTCTTCCAAGGGATTCTCCAATATTCATAACTCTCCCACCCTGCCTCCCCTACTAGAATCAGTGGCCTCTGCACACCAAGCTGAGCAACTGTGTGTGAGGGTACCACACACTGGCATTCTTTATCTCTTTTTAGCCCCGTTGGGCCTTGTCCCCCCACACCTGATGATTCTGACATTAAGGGAGGTTTTGATGTTAAAAAATGTTTCTGACCCCAGTTGGTGCCTATTATTGTTGGTTATCATTAAGTAGATTTACAGTAAGTGTGTTGGGCCTCTATAGCAGGCTCCATTTTAATCTGAGATATTAGAATACAGGCAGTTGACCAAGGCAGCATTTGAAAATGGCACAAGCTAATGGCATTCTATTCATTAGCATATGTTCCATTCTGTCTGGGGCAGTATTGTCTTAAAGGAATACTGCAAGAGTTATGAATATTGGAGAATCCCTTGGAAGAAACAAGATTACTATGGTAAGTAATTTTTTCATCCTGCCAGACAAACATGGTTGACTTCTATGACTGGGAACAAGGGCAATCGACAGGGGTCAGTTAGTGGATGTCCTGTACTTGGACTTCAGCAAGGCCTTTGATTCGGTGCCACATGCGAGGCTGGTTAGCAGATTGGGTCAGCTGGGGGTAGGGGAGATGATGGTGGAGCAGGTCAAAAACTGGCTGCGGGATAGGCAGCAGAGGGTTGTTGTAACGGGGGGAGGAACTTTCATCCCCAAGGGCTGTAACAAGCGGGGTTCCACAGAGATCAGTGCTGGGTTCAGTGTTTGGCATCTTCATTGCCAACGTAGCAGATGGGGTTAGTAACAAGATCAGCCTATTTGCGAACGACGCAAAGATCGGAGCAGTGGTGGACAGCACAGAGGCATGGCTAGAACTACAAGAGGACCTGGATAAACTTAAACGATGGTTGGACACATGGCAGCTGGGGTTCAATGCAAAGAAGTGCAAAGTTTTGCGCATGGGAGCCAGAAACCAAAAGTTCTGCTAGTCTGGGAGGGGTACAGTTATTCAAAACATATGAGGATAAAGATCTTGGGGTGATAATCACAGGACAGATGAACAGTTCAGCACAGTGCATTAAGTCAGCAGTTAAGGCTAATAGGATGCTGGGGTGTATTGCCAAGGGCATCACCTCACGGAAGAAGGAGGTTATCCTGCCACTGTACAGGTCACTGGTCAGACCACACCTGGAGTACGGCATGTGGTTTTGGCAGCCCTACCTAAAGAAAGATGTAAAGTTGCTAGAGGGGTTCCAGCGCAGAGCCACCAGTATCCTCATGGGAATGGAGGGCAAACCTTACGAGGACGGACTGAGGGAGCTCAACATGTACTCCCTAGAGGATAGGAGAGATGGCGGGGATATGATCAAACCCTTCAAATATAGGAGGGGCATAAACAAGGTTAGTACAGAGGGGACTTTTAGATTAAAGGGAGGGAGAAACATTAGGGGCACAGTTTGACACTGAAGGTTCAAGAGGGAAATGAGAAAACACTGCACAGAAAGGGTGGTGGATGGATGGAACGCTCTACCTGAGGAGGTGGTGTTGTTAGACTATGGCCAGTTTTAAGAGGGAGTGGGACAGGGTCCGGGGAAAGGTCACTACTGCAAGGGGTGGGGCAGCTGCAGAGTAATACACCACTAGCTGCATACTCGAGTAGACTCTATAGACCTTAGGGCCTGTATCTGCTGGCGTTTTTTGTATAGCCAAATTCAAACAACATGAAGTCTTGCTGTATTCTGACTTAATGCAGTTAGCCCCAGTACTTGAACTGCCCCGGAGAGTAAGGAGTTAAACTCTATGCAGGAGCATAGAACATTGAGCTCGAGCTCAGTTTTCAAACCTCTGCCTGTGGTACTTCCCAGTGTAACCGTCAGATTCTTTACTCCGCCTAACAGTGAAGTTGCTCTGGAGATTCCTCTGCTCGGTTCGGTAAAGTTTAAAAAGCGTTCGGTTTAAAACGTTCTTTATTTTTTTTTGATTTCCAGCCTCTGTCTACGTTACAGGTAGTGTTGTAGATAGGTAGCGACTGTGTTTTATTTTCAAGTGTGTGTGGAAATTACTCTCTTCCTCGATTTCTTTCTGGTCGGTCTGGTTAGGAACCGACCTTGTATTATTTCTATTACCTGAGAAAAATTTTCTGGGATTAGAGTGGTGTTCCGGTATCGATCGGTTTCAAAAGAACCGGGCCCTTTCTGGTTCTTTTTCAAAACCGTGACATGGTTTGTAACCGTTCGATTATTTCATTACCTGGCTTGAAAGCTTCTATAGGGTAATTTAGTAGATTGGTCATGTCTGACAATCCCAAAAGGAAAACCGGTCTCACTGGGTTTCAGCACTGTCCTGAGTGTGGGGAGGCCTTTGCCAAGGCCGACCCCCACCTCATTTGTGTTTATTATCTGGGGTTTGACCACCTCAAGTTGGACTGCCAAATTTGTAAAAACTTTCCTAAATCCATTCTAGATAAGAGACTGAGTAGGCTGAAGAAAAGGGAGGCTGAGAAGTCCATAGATCCCGATGGCCAGCCCGATTCGGTTACGGCTGAACCTGAGGAGGTGCCTACTGGCCTAGGCGATACCTCCTCGGGCAAAAGGAGAGCCGACCCTGAGGGTCCGTTTCTGTCAAAACGAAAACGTAAGTCCACCGGTTTGGATCCTGTACCACATTCTCCAACCGCGGATGAAATAGCCAAAGCGATTAGTATTGTTTGATCGCTTAGACCGGTTCCGTCTGAACTGGAACCGCCGGTTAGGCAGTCGGTTCGGTCGGATCTGTCTCCTTCGGATTATGATCCAGATACTTATAAGGAGGAGTGGGAGGGAGACGAAGATTATCCTTGTGGTGGTGGTGGTGGTGATGACAACGGCGGCGACGATGACCAGGGGGTCTGGATGTGCCCATTGAACTGGACATCTCCCCAGACAGGTCCTCGGGTGTGTCTCCTCCTAGGCTCTTTGAGTCCCCTTCATACTTTTTGTTTTACAAAAAGGTGGCTGAAACCCTTCAGCTTCCCTTGGTTGAAGCTGCAGAGGAGGAGGAAGAGCCTGATTTTGTGGAAATGATGAACATCTCAGAATCCAAAAGGCTGTCTATCCCTCTTCATAAGTCCTTGGGGAAACACACACATAATTTTGCAAACTCCTAATTCAATACCTCCTGTGGACAAGAGAATGGACAGGGGATGTATGTTATCAGGCTCAGCTACGGACTTCCTTTATAATCATAGCAGCCATGTTGGGGTAGTGCAGGCTGCAGCCTGTGACAGGGATAACATTCCTTTGGCTTCACACCCCCCAGATAAGGACTCCAGAAAAGTGGATGCCATGGCCAAAAAACAGTATTTGGCATCCTCTTTGGGACTCAGGAAGCTAATTATATGGCCTACACAGCCAGGTACCAGAAATCCAGATGAGATACAGTTCTGGAACTGGCTGAACAGGCCTAGCCAAAGAGCTGGAGGAGGTGGCTGCTGATGGAATTGAGGCATCGAAAATGCAATTTCATGCTGCTGTGGACTCCAATGATGTGGCATCTAGAGTCATGGCTACATCTGTGTCTCTCAGGAGACATGCTTGGCTCAGATGTACTAGCCTTTCACAGGATACCCAGACTAAGGCTATGGAGTTTCCTGTAGTGGATAACTCTCTGCTTGGGGAGCAAACAGAGGCTTACATGAAGAAAATGGATGAATACAGGACCACATACAGGAGTGCACAGGCCAAGGAAAGGCAAGCCACTCCACAAAAGCAGCAGTCTAGGGGCAGGGGCAGGCCTTTTTACCAAGCCCAGGCCTCCTCTCCCTTCCCACAGAGGGGGTTCTTCAGAGGGAGAGGCAGGAGGGGGATGAGCAGGGCTGCTTCCTCCTCTTCCCAGTCTAAGGCTCCTGCCAAGCAGACACCCTGATATGTCAGCCTGGGTCGACGCCCCAATTCCAGTAGGAGGCAGGCTGGCTTACTACTTCCAGGCCTGGAAGTCTGTTACCTCAGACAAGTGGGTCCTGGAAGTAGTAAGCCAGGGACTGGTCCTCAGCCTCAAGAAGCTCCCAAAAAAGAGGGCCAAGTCTTTCCCATCTGCATCAATCTCAGAAACCCTTGCTCTAAAGGCAGAGGTTTCCTCTCTTCTGGCTCTCAGAGCTAGAGAGAAGATTCCTACTCGGCACAAGGGAAAAGGGCTGTACTCCAGGTACTTCCTTACCCCAAAGAAAACAGGGGACTGGCGACCCATCCTAGACCTAAGGTATCTGAACAAGCACATTTTAAAGCCCAAATTCAAAATGGTAACTCTGGGAATAATCCTTCCCTCTCTAAGGTCGGGAGATTGGTTAGCATCTCTGGACCTCAAGGATGCCTATTTCCATATCCCTATCAGATGCTCCCACAGAAAATACCTCAGGTTCGTGTTGCCTTTAGGCCACTACCAATTCAGAGCCATGCCATTCGGCCTAACATCAGCTCCAAGGGTGTTCACAAAGTGCCTTGCAGTAGTGGTGGCTTACCTCAGAAGACAGGGTATCACCATCTTCCCATATCTGGATGACTGGCTCATCGTGGGTCAGTCATCTCTACAGGTCAAGTCAGCTCTGCAAACTACCCAGGACCTACTCAGTTCCCTGGGTTTTCTTCTCAATCTTCCAAAGTCTGTCCTCGAACCAGTTCAACTTTTCACCTTCATAGGAATAGATTTGGACACTGTTCAAGCAAACGCTTTCCTTCCCCTGGCAAGGGTGAAGGCCCTAGTGGATCTTGCTTCATCTTTTCGACCTCAGGTTTCTCACCCAACAAGGCACTTCCTCCAGCTTCTGGGCCACACATCAGCTTCCACTGCAGTGGTGCAGGGAGCAAGATTCCAGATGAGGGACATTCAGTTTCACCTAAGGTCCTTCTGGTCTCAGAAAAGGGATTCTCTTACCAAATTGATTCCAGCGACTCAGACTCTGGTCCAAGCTCTCCAGTGGTGGCTGGATCAGGACAACCTCAGACAAGGGAGTCCCATTTCTCCTGCAAATTCTTTCAGTAGTTCTGACTACGGATGCTTCTCTCCTAGGTTGGGGAGCCCACCTGGGGGCCCTGACAGCCCAAGGGGTCTGATCCCCACAGGAGTATCTCCTTCACATTAACCTTCTGGAACTCAGGGCAGTGTTCCTGGCCCTTCAATGCTTCTCAGATTTGGTCAAGGGCAAGGTGGTCCAAGTCAGAAAGACAACACGACCACAATGTGGTATATCAACAAACAGGGTAGCACTCAGTCCTCAGCCTTGTGCACGGAAGCCATGAAACTGTGGTCTCTGGCCTATTCTCTTCAGACTTCCCTAGTAGCAGTTCACCTTCCAGGGAAGGACAATGTACTGGCAGATGCTCTGAGCAGAATATCCCAGGGACATCACGAATGGTTCCTGAATCCCCTCATACTGCAGATCATCTTCTCCAGATGGGACACTCCAGAGATAGATCACTTTGCAGCCCTGGACAATCACCAACTCCCTCTGTTCTGTTGCAGACCTCCACTCCTGGGGACTGTGCCCCAGGATGCCCTGATTTTGGATTGGAAGGGCAGGTTCCCCTATGCCTTCCCTCCATTCCCTCTGCTGTTCAGAATCCTGATCAAGATCAGAACTCAGCCTTGCACAGTGATCCTAGTGGCTCCAGACTGGGCCAGGCAGCCTTGGTACCCTCTGCTCCTGTCCCTGACAGTGCCTCGTCCTCTGTCCCTTCCCAGGAGACACAATCTTCTGTCCTCTTCCCAGGGGAGGATCTGGTATCTCCAGTCTCTCAATCTCAAGGCCTGGCTCTTGAAGAGCTAGAATATGCAGACCTGCATCTTTCTCAGGCAGTGATGGATATTCTGAAAGTTTCCAGGAAACCATCTACTAGAAAGACTTATGATTCCAAATGGAAGAGGTTTGCCATTTGGTGTTCTCAGAAAGGCATTGTCCCTGATTCTGCAGGCATCTCCACAGCCTTAGATTATCTGGTTCACCTCAATGGCCTAGGCCTTAGGCTGGCAACGCTAAAGGTTCACCTAGCAGCAGGTTCTGCTTTCCTTTCAGCAGGGAAGGGCTCTTCAAGGATCTGGTTCATACAAACCCTCTATTTAGAGAACTGACCTCTGCTTGGGATCTTAATGTCTGCATTGCACAGCTCATGCAGCCCCCCTTTGAACCCATGGCTTCGGCTGACCTGAAATACTTGACCTGGAAAACTATGTTCCTGGTAGCCATTACTTTGGCCAGGAGGATTAGTGAATTACGGGCGTTGTCAGTGGAACCTAATTTCATATCCTTCCATAGGGATGAAGTGGTCCTAAGAACCAATAGAAGGTTCTTACCCAAAGTGGTATCAGATTTTCATCTGAACCAGTCTGTCTCTTCCTGTGTTTTTCACTGACCACTCCTCTTCAGTTGAAAGAAGGCTACACAGCTTGGATGTTAAAAGAGCTCTTAGCTATTACATAGAGCGCACTAATGCTCACAGGAATGACTGTCTTCAGTTGTTTCTCGCCTATGGCGAGGTGGGGAAAAGTAAGCCTGCCATGAAAAGAACTATTGCCAGGTGGATTGTTTCTTGTATACAGTTCTGCTATGACAAATTGGGGAAAACACCTCCTTCAGGCCTGAGGGCTCACTCGACTAGGGGTACAGCTACCACTCTGGCTGCGGCCAGAGATATACCCTTGTTAGAGATCTGCAAAGCAGCCACCTGGAAAACAGTACATACATTCACCAAGCATTACTCCCTGGACATCCAGGCTAGGAGCGATGATAGGTTTGGCACAGCAGTACTGCAGAGCCTCTTCCCAAAGTAGGTTCTGCATTCCCTCCTCCATATGGAACTGCTTGGTAGTCTGCATTAAGTCAGAATACAGCAAGACTTCATGTTGTTTGAAGAAAAAGTTACCCACCATAGTAATGTTGTTTCTTCTAATGGAGTCTTGCTGTATTCTGACCTCCCCGCCTTCCCTCTCAGAACCTAGTTTTGGGAAGTGGCTGGCAGGTACAGTGTTGCACCTCAGGGTGTACCTTGCACCCCCCCCATCTTGGGTGGGTTATTGTTAGTTCTGTTTGTGTTATGAATCTGTTTGGTGTTGTCACTACCTTTTTCTTCTTGGGTTCTCAACTTGAGTCTTCTGGGCCCAAATTGTTGCCTTTTGGCTTATACTAAAACAAATTCCACACACACTTAACATACTAACATACTATTTGCCAGCAGATTAGGCCTTACGGTCTATCGAGTCTGCTCGAACCTCAGATCCCTAGTTGGGTGCCGAGGCCTTCCCCTCCCTTGTGTTCCAGAAACCCCTATCATCCGTCTCCACCCCCCTGGGACAGGCCATCATCTGATACATCCACTTTCTGTGTCTGTCCCACCCTCTCTTGAAGCACTCCACTGTGGATCTCTGAACCAGCTCACCAGGCAGTGCATTCCAAGGGTCCACCACCCTCTCAGTGAAAAACCTCCTCCTCCCCCCACCCTTCCACCTTCAAACCATGCCCTCTGGTGATACCTCCCTGCTTTAGTCTAAAGATCCCCTCCATGTTTACCCTATTTATTCCCTTGAGGTACTTGAAGACCTCAATCATGTCCCCCCTGTCTCTCCTCTCCTCCAATGAAAACAGACAGAGCTCCTCAAGTCTGTCCTCATACGTCAAGTCCCCTAGCCCTTGTATGATCTTAGTTGCCCTCCTCTGTACTCTCTCCAGGAGCTGTATGTCCCTCTTCAAGTGTGGTCTCCAGTACTGTACACAGTACTCAAGGTGTGGTCTAACCAGTCCATTGTACAGCGGCAGAATCACTTCCTTGCTCCTAGAAGTGATCCCCCTTACGATGCATCCCAACATCCTGTTTGCCTTGCTAGCTGCTTTCCTGCACTGCTCAGAGTTATTCATACATGCATCCACCATGACCCCTAGGTCTTTTTCCCTATTGAGGCCTCCAGCCTCCTCCCAGGGTGTATCTGTGTTTAGGGTTTCCCACCCAAGATGCAACACCTTGCACTTGGTGATATTGAAATTTAATTTCCATGTGTGAGCCCAGCTTCCAGGGTGTCCAGGTCCTTGCAGGGCCAACCTCCCCTCTTCCCTCAACTACTGCTCCCATCTTGGAGTCATCAGCGAAGAGACTCATTTCACACCCTATACCCTCCCTGATGTCCGATATGTATGCATTAAACAGGATCGGACCCAGGACCGAGCCCTGCGGTACCCCACTACCAACTTCTCTAGGGTTCGAGAGCTCCCCACAGACCACTGCTCTCTGGGTGCATCCAGCTAGCCAATTTTCAATCCATCTGACCATCAAAGGGCCCACTCCTAACCCCATCAGTTTCTCCCCCAGACCATTGTGGGGGACAGAGTCAAATGCCTTGCTGAAGTCCAAGAATAATACATACACAGGCTTTCCCCTGTCCAGTTCTGATGTTACCCATTCGTAGAACTCCACAAGATTGGTTTGACATGATCTACCTGGCACAAACCCATGTTGCCGATCATCCAGACCTCCCACCTCCTCCAAGTACACCCCCAATCATTCCTTTAGTATACTCTCCATTAATTTTCCCACCACCGAGGTCAAACTGATGGGTCTATAGTTACCTGGTACTTCCCTCGGCCACTGTTTATGGATTGGCACCACATGTGCCTCTCGCCAATCCCTAGGTACCCTCCCTCTCTCAAGTGACCTGTTGAAGAGCTCCGCCAGGGGTGCAGCCAGTATGTCCACCAATTCCCATAGTACTCTCGGATGAATGCCATCCGGCCCAGGAGATTTGTCTTTCTTTAGGGCCTTGAGGGCTAACCACACCCTTTTGGCGGAGATAGCATCATCCATCCCCTCCACCTTACTGGCCTTTTTATCCTTATCCAGATGTGACACCCCTGGGGTACCTCTCCCTCCCTCTTGCTCCATTTCTGTTGCTCCCCTGATCCCACTTACTGCCGCTTCTATCCCCATCGTGCCTTGCTTTGTAGATATCCCATCCCCCTCCCTAGTGAACACAGAGGCAAAGTACTCGTTAAATACCTCTGCCTGGTCCCTCGCCTCTTCCACCCACCCTCCTTCTGATCTCAATCTGCTGAGATGGCATTACATATTATATATTAGACTCAGCTAGTTAGTTGCTCGTAAGAATCTGATGGTTACCCTGGGAAGTACCACAGACAGAGGTTTGAAAACCGAGCTCGAGCTCAACGTTCTGTGCTCCAGCATAGAGTTTAACTCCTTACTCTCCAGGGCAGTTCAAGTATTGAGGCTAACTGCATTGTCAGAATACAGCAAGACTCCATTAGGAGAAACAACATTACTATGGTGAGTAATTTTTTCTTCTGGTCTGGTACTCTTCCCCTGTCTTTCCTCTTCTATCTCTGCTTCCTCCCAGTGCATTTCCTCCATAACACTGACCACAAATCCCTTGCCATCCCCAACCGATCTACGGCCGCCGGACAATCTGCCTTCTCCTTCCACTGTCCAAAGCTGTGGAACTCTCTTCTCCTCCCTTTCCATCCGCAGTGCCACCTTTCACAAATCCCTCTCCTCTCTTTTACGTGACTACATCTACCCCACCTGCTCCTGCCTAAACCTACCCACCTCTCAACTGCAGAATCTTCTCTCTACTCTTCCTTACCTCATATTTTCCCTCCTGTCTCACCACACCTCCAAGCCCTACCCAAAACTTATTAGATCTAGTTTCCATCCTATGCTATGATCAGCTAATCTACCAGCCTTCCCCAGGTAATGGACCTTAGCTTGCCAATACCAATTTTCTCTAATCAACTGTTACACCGATTTGCCCGATCTGGACGCCTTTCCAGGTCTAAATATGTATTTATGATTTTAATATTGCTAATTTGCTGAAATGGCAGATCTATACTACTGTTATTTTCAATGTAAAAAATCTCAACTTGTATGTCAACTGTACTCCACCTCCCCTTTCCCCCAGGGTGCATCTGGAAACTAGCAATCCTGCTCAGTATGCCTTCCTGATGAAACCTTGAAGGGACACTGTCAACCTTTTTTGCATCGTATTTCTAATTAAAAACCCACATTTTATAATTGCTTACCTTCTGTAAAATTCATTGATGCTACTGGTTGTTTTATCTGCCTTCTTTCTTAGTAGAACTGAAATGCATGTTTGTTTTATTTTAAATTCTTACTGTACTCTTCATGCATACTTCCTGAAAATTAGAAACTACCAAAAATAGTGCAGACAGACACGATGGATTTTATCCTCTCTCCTCCTACTACATAATGAGTAGCTAGATTGTGTTGGAGTTATTCCAAGTTTAGAAAAGATGCAGTGGGAGTTGATCAAGAAATGAAAACAAACATGTTTTTGTGTGGTAACACCAGTATTGTGGGCAGTCTGTTTTCCACTTTTTAAAAGAAAAAAGGAATCAATCAAACTCTGAGCTGTATCAACAGTTTACAAAATGTGAACAGTCATAACATGAGTTTTTTAAACTAGGGACATTTTGAGGCCTAAAAGGGTTGACAGTGTCCCTTTAAATAAATAAAAATAAATCTCTCCCTCACAAACCCATGCTGCCTCATATCCTGGAGCTCATCCTCCAGAAAGCTCACCAATCTCTTTTTCAGGATGGTCTCCATCAGCTTGCCCACTATTGGTCAGGCTGACTGGCGGCTTGTATTTTCTTAGTTCATCCTTTGGCCCACTTTTATGGAGTGGCACGGCATGTGCAGATCATCAAGGGTATCTCTTGCAGCAGGCCACACCTATGGAACTATAGCCTCCAGGCACTAGGACCACACTGAAAACTTATTCTACTAGGGGCCATCTATGATGACCTCGGATGACATCCACTGACGTCCCTCCCACATAAAGGTGAGCGGCCTCTTGCCCTCCTCAGTTCTTTTTCCACTATCAACCATCACACATTGGACTCCACAGAGAACACTGCTGCTTCAGTCGATCTCCAAATCAATTTTGTTTTCCTTTTTCTCACCCTAGTTTTAATTATCACTTTAAAGTGATTTCTTCCATCATTTGTCTGCTGCTTCCGAGAAACTTTTCAGACTTTGCAGGTGCAGCAGGAATATCGACAAGGACAACCACAACCCCTGCATCCACTGTCTCAGCACAGAAAACTACATCCAGGCTTACGAGGTCTGCTGCAAATTCAATGAGGCCACTCAGCAATGCTGTCAAAGGCCCTAGAAGCCTTCCTCCTGGAACAGAAGGTCACCTGAGTGGAGAAGGAGCTCGAAGGAAGACGCTTCTCTGCATTGCCAGCTCCATCCATGGGCTCCCACTCCTCCAAGGCCTGGGACAAATCCAGTGTCAAATACAAGCACCGGGATAAATACAGGCCTAAGGACAAGGCCGCCCTGGGGTGCTCTTGGTTGCTGCTTCGAAAACCGGCCACTGCTGGGTCATCGACCACTTCAGTGGCGACCCCCACTGCTGCCCACAACTTCTTCTCCACAGGGTCAGCTTTGGCAGCACCACCTGCCAGTCTGTTCTTGGCCGGCGCCAGCTTGTCGATGTCAGGCCTCCTGACATCCTCGTCGATGCTTCAGCCCCTGTCACTCAGGCCCATTCAGATTCAGGGTCAACCATCAGGGTATTCTGACGGACCTCTCTTGGTCAACAATGGCCTCTTGACGTTGGGATTTTCACATCCCCCGTCAAGGCCTTTGACCATTTCATCGATGTTGGGGATTCAGTCTCCCCCATTGACTCCTCTGGCCCTCTTGTTGATGCCGGGACTCCAGCTTCCGCCATCAATGCCCCAGAATGCCTTGTCTGCACCGGAACTGCCACCTCTTTCATCGATGTTGCAGACCATACTGCAACGCAGGGGCCTCAGCCTCTCTCATTGCTGCAGGCTACACTGCCGACGCAGGACCCAGCGCCCCCGTTGACGCCGCTAGGTGCTCCGACATGGATTGCCATCAACGTCCAGACCATTTTGTCATCCTGGGAGTTTATGCACTGCACTGCTCCCCCCTCTGGGCCCATCAATGCCGGTGTCTACCAGGCCTGCTCCTTTGCGTCTTCCATGGCGACATACCCATCACACCCTCGGTTGTTGCTGTCCTCAGTGCCCTGTTCTGAGCCAAGGGATGAGGATGAGTACAATCCTGATCTCCTCCCTCTGGATGAGGAGAATGAGAAAGGGGTCCTAGGAGCCCTTCATTTACTTCTACTGTTTCTTCAGGGGAAGAGGACTACACTAAACATACCCCAAGTCCCCCCCACCCACGATGACCCCTCCATCTCCTCAGTGAAGAGGCAGCTGCAAGCAGCTATGGGGTTTGAAGCTGAGGAGCAGGACATTGCCAAGAGAAATCTGGCAGAATATTTGGAATTGCCAGATCTTACTTGGAAGGTATCTCTTGCTGTAGGCCACACCTATGGAATTACTGCCATCAGGCACTAGGGCCACGCCGAAACTTTTCTAGCTAGCAGTCTATCAGGGGACCACCCACTCCATCACTCTGATGTCCGCCAACCCTATAAGAGTGGGCGGCCCCCGCGCCCTCCTCAGTTTTTTTCCTGCCATTGACCAACACACGTCGGACTGCCAGATATGACCGCAAACTTTGGTTGGCTGCCATTTTGTATTTCCTTATCTCTTTATTTCTCTCTGTGGTTTTTCAATTTTTTCAAATTCTTCTTTCATGTCTGACCAGCCTTTATCATCCAGCCATGCCTCCAAATTGAAGTGTGATTGTGGGAAGCAGCTCCCAGAGAAGGATGGCCACTCTGCCTGCGTCTGCTGCCTCTGGCAGAATATTTGCCCCTACCCGTATAACCAATGTAAGTGTTCTCCCTGACTCGCTCAGTGATCACTCTCCAATAATATGTACCTGGACAAATAAGTTTCATAAGCCGCCTCCAAAAACCATCTATAGCAGAGTCCTACCTTATGGCAACCTTACTCATCTCAAGACCTGTCTTAGGCAGATAGACTGGTCCTTGATTTACAAAACTCAAGATGTTGACCTAGCCTTGATTACTTTATTACTACTTTCAACACTGCCTGCAGACACCTATGCACCAGTAAAAAAGCGCAAAATCAAAGCACTCTCAAATCCCTGGCTCACGGCAAAGCTATTGGCACAACTCAAAAGTAGGGATCACCTCTGGGCCACTGCAAGAGCTACTGGCACTCTGTCGGACATTCAAAAGTATAAATAGGCTCGCAACCACTGTACTAAACAGATCCGCTTGATGAAGAGCCCCTACTTCAAGAATGCCCTCTCCAACTCCTGGGGCGAAGGGAAATCCTTCTGGGACAACATAAAGAATGTCATGGGTCAGCAGTCCAAATCCTCTCCTACAATAATGAATGTGAATGGAACCACTACATTAGACCCAGAGATCATTGCAAACACCCTAAATGATATCTTCACGGACCTTAGTGGTGTCCTTTCATCTGATTTCTTTACTGATACTGACCCTCCAATTTCTACTTCTACTACTGCCTCTCCAACCAAACCACCCTTCCATTTCAAACTAGTAAAGGCACATGAAGTCTATAAATATGTAAAGAAGGCCATTTCTAAGTCCAGCAAGCAAGCGACACTATTGACCTTAAATTTCTGTCCCTCACTCTGGAGGAAGTACTGCTCCCCTCACAAAATTTTCAATCTCTCCTCTGCTACAGCCAATTCCTAGGAAATGGAAGGCTGCAGTTGTCACTCCGTGACAAAAGTGGTGATAAGTCACTGCGTGGTAACTATCGCCCGATATCAATACTACCACCCTCTAAGGCCCTTGAACGCTTGGTGGTGGACCAACTTTCAGACTACCTGGAAAAGCACAACATCCTATGCACTCAGCAGCATGGATTTAGAAAGGCACAGCACACGACTGCCCTACTTGAATTCTCAGGAGCAATCCACAATGCCATGGACAAAGGAAACCTAACTGGAGCAGTCTACATTGACTTAACCAAGGCATTTGATACAGTTCACCATGGCCTACTTATCAAACAACTTCTATCCCTAGGGCTCTCGAGGTCCTGGTGACTGGGTAAAATTACCTTGCTCAGCGCTCTCAATCTGTAAAAGTAGCTGGAGTTCTCTCAGACTCAAAACCGGTTCGCTCAGGAGTTCCTCAGGGATCCATCCTGGGCCCCCCTCCTTTTCAGCCTTTTCCTAAACTCCCTCCCCAAATCCTGCCCTGAACAATTAATCCTCTATGCCGATGATGCCGTGATTCTTGCCACTCATAAAGATCCGAACCTCTTACACCTCAACCTTCAGCATGCTTTTTCCAAAGTTGAGATGTGGTTCCTTGAACATAAGCTGGTTCTAAACCAAAAAAACTAAATCCATGCTCTTCTCTAACCCGCAAAACAAGAAACGGCAAGTCCCACTCACCATTAATACATACCTGGGAAATACCCTTGAACAAGTGCCAATTTTCAAATATCTTGGAATCAACTTTGATCAAGGCCTAACCTTTGCAACTCACATTGATAGTACAGCAAAAACTATCAATCAGCAAATTGGGATTCTGTATCGGAACCAGCAGCTTCTTACCCATTCTGCACTGAGGATTGCCATCCAATATTCTATCATCTCAGTCGTTGACTATGGCTTAGTTATATGTGGATCTGCCACTACTACAGCAATTAGTCGCATTACAACATCCCTAAATAAGGCCTGTCGGCTGCTCACTGGTGCACATTGACGTACCCACACATGTGAACTCTATGCTGACTCAGGTTGGTTGCAACTTTCAAACCGGATAAAGTACCTTACCTGCTTGATGACGAAAAAATCCACTCTGGGCTCACTCCACCTGTATCAAGACCTGTTATGCCCGAGCGCTAGCACCCGTTTTACCAGAAGATCAGAACAACAGCCTCTCAAGTCCCCGATGCCGGACTTCAGGGACAAAGATCATTTGCCTATCGTGCCCCAGCTGGCTAAATGCCCTCAGCACTCATATTACTGCCTCCACCTCTCTAGGTATTTTCAAATCAAGGCTTTTCTCACCTTGCCACCTCCAGCTCCTATGACTGCCCTGATTAAACCTCCTATTTTCTCACTACCCACCCTGTTCCGTTATTTGACAAAGACATGTTTGGGAAACCTTTTCTCCTGCTATTGTCTGTTCCCCACACCTTTCACTTAACCTCTCTGTTCTGGACTTTTTCCCTATTTGTTTCTCCTAATCTGGCATGACCTCTTTCTTGTAATAATAATGTGATTATTGATATCTCATGTCCTTTTGCACAAGTGATTTGATATGTATTTGTATATGTTTTCTTGCTCCTGACACAACACAAATTGTTGTGTTATCTATGTAACCTTTTGTACTGTACCTAATTGACGTGGAACCTTTGTAAAAGAGCCTCTGGCTCCAAGGTAGTAATTCCTAGAACAATAAACTAAACTAAACTGGCCTACCCATGACACCCAGTCCTGCAACATCTACTGAGGTTTTGACCAGGCCACTCGATGCCATCACCAGCAGGCCTTGGAAGAATTTCTCCTTTAGCAGAAGGTGGCCAACATGGGATGGAGCTGCAGGACAGAGGCTCTTCTTCAACGGCCCTGTCTTTGGGGCCACAATCCTCCTTCCCTGTGGGGAAAGCCAGTGGCAAGCACAAGGACTGTGAAAAACCTCAGTCCTCCTCCCGTTTGTGGTCCCAACATAAGCCTAAGGCTGCAACAGGGTCAGCTGCCTCCTCAAGGGTGGCCTCTTCTGCCTCACACACCCTCTCCGCCACAGGACTACCCTTGGCAGTATCTCTAATCAACCTCTCCTTATGTGGAGGCTCTTTGGGGGCAGGATCCTCCCTGCCCCCCCAGCTCCTGCTGTTCAGGCCTCTTCTTGTGGCAGGGCTGCAGTCAGGAGTTTTTGCCAGTTCTGTTCAGTCCAGCATGGGCTTGGTGAACTCTGGGTCATCTTCTGCCACCTGTCCACCGCCCTCTCTTGTGCAGGCAATCTCATCCTCAGTTGTGGACCCTACATCTTCGCCGGTGTCCCTTGCCCAGCCGTACCTTGGTCACCTTTGCCTTCTCCTGTGGTGCCTACCACTGGCATCCCCCTTTGGGCGTTGTCGGCCTCCCTTCATCTGCACCAGTCAGGTCTCTTCCTCCTCTGATGCCTGTTTGGCCCCCAGCCAGCACAGGCCCCTCCACCACGGATGCTGGTTCCTCCTAGACTGAGGCTGCTGGGCTACCTGATATCTGTGACTGTAGACTTTCAGTCAATGCTGGCATCTCTATGGGATTTCATGTAGGCGCAGCTTCTCCCTCTGCAGGACTGGGCTCCATGAGGCCCCTCACATCCCAACACAGCGACCGATGTCCCCAGGGAACCCCACTTTGCCTCATGTCAGCCAGCACCCTATACGCCTTCCGTACATCCAGGAGAAGAGGGAGAATATCACCCGGACCTCCAACCTCCTGATGAGACAGAGGAGTCTGAGGAGGATGATGGGGCTTTCTCCCTCCCTCCAGTTTCCGACATTGAAGAGACCCCCAAATACATACCATGGTCTCCCCCAGATGACCCATCTTTCAGTGAGGTCATGCATCAGATTCAGTCTGCCATGGACATTGAAACTGAGGAATTGGATCCTTCCCCTCTGCTGATTGAAACCCTTGAGGATGCCACCATGACTGCCTGGCATTGCCTGAACCAAATACCAGTTATTCCTAGGAAGGCAGATAAATTAAAGCCCTTCTTTGGGGAACAGCCACAGGAAGACTCAGTGGTCAATGCTGCTCACACCCACTCTAAACGCCAAAGCACCCGAGCTCCCCCAGACAGGGAATCCCAGAAGCTGGACCACTTAGGAAAGCGGGTTTTCGCTTCTGCCACTTTGGCCATAAGGACCATTTATGTGGCCCACATGATCCAATACCAGGATGATCTTTCCCTTGTCAGTCTTCACCATTCATTACTGCTTGGTATAAGCCAGAGGCGTGTACCGGCATGGGAGCTTTTTTTGGGGTGGGGGGGTTGGTGCAGACAGCACCGCCCATGAGGCTGACTCATTGCGTGGTGCACGAGCATTGGCTGTTAGGCGCTGCACACTCCTCCTCCACCCCAGTTCTGTTTCTCCTGCTGTTGAGGTTGCACCTGCTGCATGAGTTCCAGAAGTTTGCTGCTGCATCACTAGGCTTTCGCCAATTCAATGCTGTTCCTGCTATCTCCATGCTCCATCCGATTTTGAATATCTCCCGATGCCACTGGAAACTGGTAAGCCCATTCCTTTTATTTCTTACCGACGGCGGCGGGTCCTTTTTCTGTGAATTTTGTTACATTTCTTTCACGTCATGTCTGGTTCGGGGGTTAAGAAAAAATCTAAACTGGGCAGTGCCCCTGGGGCCAGCATTTTTCCGTGATGGACCAACATGATGTTTTTCTGCATTGCCTGGGTCCCAGCCATGATATGGATAACTGTGATGCCTGTTTCTCCATGGACTGCTGCATTCTCAAGAGCCGGGCATTTAAAATCCACATGCCCCACCGACTTTCGGAAGATGGCGTTGTTCTAGGGATGCCATGGCAAGATCTCTTGACCCTGCTTCCGGGTCTGTACGGCCTGGTGAGGAGAAACCTCCTCTGATTCCAACCTTGCAGTCGAGGTTTCTTCCACGGTGCCGGAGGAATGTTTTGGTTCCCTGTGGAGCCAGGTCAAGAGCACCGCTACAGCAGTCACCTCCTCTGAGGTGCAGGCTCCCCAGGTGTTGCGGCCCACAATTGCTGGGCCCGACACTGGCGGACCCTTGACGCCGCCTACTGGCACCACTTTGGATCCCAGCGCCGGTGATTGAGGCAGTGCCATGTCTTGCGCCACCATTGGTAGGAGAGCTCCCGGGGTCACTAGTCTGGCAGTATGTGTGATGTCCTCTTCGGAGGCGTATAACTCGCAGTCGAGAGTCAGGGAGTCCCCTTGCACACGGCACCAGGTGGCCCAATGTTCACCTCCCGAGTCTGTGGTCCAGTGTTGGGGGTGTCGCGGTGCATTGCGGCTCCGGGGGACCTTGTGAGGTGGTCTTGACCTCAGAGGGCCAGGACAGCTGCCACATCTGGTGCTGCTGTGGCTTCCTTGGTGGGGATGGGGACCTCCTCTTCTGCAGTCTCCTTGGGGGGGGCCTGAAGGATTGGGGGACTCCTTAGCACTGGGTTCAAGGAAGAGGGTGGCCTCAGAGTCTGAGGGGTTGAGAGACCGGGGTGAGCTACGGAGGCCTTCAACCACTACTCTGCAGGGGGTGGGGAGGAGCCGCAGTGCTGAGTCCCATTTTTCCTCCTCTGTGGCTTCAGGGGCACCCTTAGTGGGCAACACTGAGGGTTGCCCTTCTGGTACCATGACAACCTCAATC
Organism: Neoceratodus forsteri; assembly: GCA_016271365.2. NCBI lineage: Eukaryota > Metazoa > Chordata > Ceratodontiformes > Ceratodontidae > Neoceratodus > Neoceratodus forsteri. The sequence continues at coordinate 69,530,361 of CM057452.1, forward strand.
GCACCACAGGGGAGATTCCCCCTCAAGGCTCAGCCAGGATTTTTCATATTCACAGCGTCCACTGACTGGATTGACCCCTGGATCCCCCCGTGTGGGAGGATCTGCTGCAGGGTCCCAGAGGTCGGGCACTTTTGGTGAGGTGCCCTTCCCCAATCCCTCTGCTGACACCTCCCTCTCTTCCAGGCCATGTGGGCCCTACGGGACCTTTAACCTGGGTGACATTCAGGGCCACTGCAGCAGCTTTCCTTTGGTATGTTAGAGCCATGGACGAGCAGGTTTTTCACCTGTCTCCCCCACCACAGGAGGACTCTGAACACCTGAGCTACTCTATGTTCTCGGCATCCTCATCTGAGGAAGAGGAACATTCTGTCCACCTTGCCTCCAATGCTGATTTCACCGAATAGCAGCGATTCCTCTCAAGGTTAGTTCAGGAGCTCCACATTTCCCATGTGGTAAGCCGCACTCTTTTCTGAGTGAGTTTAGTGCCAACCACCTAGTGGTGCCTTCCTGGCCTATTCCCTTCCAGGAAGCAATCCGCACCTGGCAGTCACCAGCTGCCTCATCCCCAGCGGACTGCAGGAGGAGGTATTTTCACTCCCCAGAAGTCTCTTGGTTCTCTGCCTCACCCACCCTCAGGGCTGACGGCTTTGGATACTCCTCCTGGGTTTCAACACTCGGCACATGACCAACCACCGGATCCAGATTCCGCAGAGTTCAGCTGGTGGGGAAGAAGAGTTTCAGCTCGTGTGTTACACTTCATCAGCTCGCATCAGGCTAACCATGCTACCTACAACAGGCACCTGTGGTTGATGCTGGCCCAGGTCTTAACATCCTTGCCTGATTCAGAGGAATCTAGGCAAGCCATTGCCCTCTCTGCACAAGATCTGGAGCTTGCAAGGCATCAAACAAGGGCATCGTATGATGCCAATGAGGTGGCTTCCAGACTGGCAGGGACAGTGATCTGCATAAGGCAGACGGCATGGCTTTGCCTGTCTAGATTGTCACCCGTTGCCCAGCGTAGGGTGATTTCCACCGCTTTCTGGGGGACCCGTCTTTTCTCCTGCAGGGCGAGGGGGAATCTTCAGGCATGTCTTCTGTCCCCCCCCAGCCACGGGGAAACCTCCTTGGCCTGACCAGCCTTAGGCCACGTTGACCTAGAATAGCAATAAGGTCTCTCCCTCCTGCATCTCCCCCACAGGAGGCTGAGGGAATATGTTTCCTTAGGGCAGTGCCAGATCCCCTCCAGGGGGCTTGGTACTCACCCAGCAGTAATGAACGGTGAAGACTGACAAGGGGAAGATATGAAAATTACATACCTACTGTAATTCTTGGTCTTCTCTTGTATCTTCACCATTCATTACTGATTCCGGCCCACCTTCCCCTATTGGGCCTTCTCTCCTGGGTGCTGCCTCCACCCTGCTCGCCCTTCTCCTCTTCGAGGTCAGTTGGGGGCAGAGTCCCCCGGTACATTGGGGCCCTTTGTTTCCTTCTCTAAAGTCAAAGAGCGCTCATCCTAGGAGGGTGGCGAGTAGGGTCTTCACCCTGGCCTCGGAGGGAACTCCCTGGGATTCACAAGGGGATGCACTGTGGTGTACTCCATAACTTGGCACAGATCTTAATCCATTTTGATTTCTTAATCTTGAAGTGGGGACTGCATCAGTGCATCTTGTGGGATTACCTATAGGGATTTTTCCTCCTCCTTTCTCCTCTACTTTTAGAGGCCATTCTGGACAGAGTCCTCTCCTGTTTAAAGGTTTTTTCACCCTTGACTAGCCGTCAGATGATAACGTGTAGAGGACCATGTTCCAGGACTTTCATCCCAAATGTGGGTTTAGGGGTGGGGAGGAGGGGCTGACTCCACCATGCTCATATTTTCCAAGACCATTTCAAATTCTTTTGTTCTGGACCTCCGTCCATTGGTCCCTGAAGTTGATGGGATCCTGCACCTGTGTCTTCATACGTTTTCAGGTTTTTGAGGCTAATGTAAGCCAATGGTTTTCCAGCTCAGTGTGGCAGAGGGCCCTCCGTCTTCCTCTATATATGTTGCATCTTTCTCTTTTCTCTCTCTCTCTCTCCACTGTTCCTATGCCACCACCCAGGTGCTGGAGCCCTAAGGCCAGTTAGAGAAGTTCCTTTCCCTCTGTCCTCTGGTCGGCTTATTCCTGTTTCAGTTTATATCCTTTCCTTTCCTTTTCCTATCCCCCTTTGAACCCCAGGAGTCGCTCATTATGATTAAACTGATGCAGTCAGCCTCCAGTGTTTGACTGCCAGGAGAGATGGAATGCTATGCAAATGATAGAACTCTTATTGGCTCGTGCCAATTTCAAACTACTGCCCTAACAACTGCTGCACTCTGAGTGCTTCAGATTCTTTACTCCGCCTACCTAGTGAAGACGTCCCGGAGAGCTCTTCTTCAAATTACTTCTAAATCCTTTAATTGGGTTGATAAGTACCATTTTAGTTACTAATTTTAGACTGCTGCCCTTATAAGTTAGTTTGGTATAGTCTTATAGAATTTTATTGTTTTTTTGTCTTTTTTTTTGCGGTTCCCTCACAGTTTCCTGGAACCGAGGGATCTGCTATCTCTGTGAGTTTTTTACCTCAAATTTAGCGTTATTTATCGCTTACATGACGGTTCCGCTTGGGACCCGTTGAATTTTTATTTAAAATTTAGTTTTTTTATTGGTTCCCTTGTCTGTCAGGGAACCGATTGGCACTCGATGTAAGAAACCACTATGGTTCTCAAAGAAAGTGGCAGTGAAGGTTCAAGAGAAAAAGAAAGCATTCAGGAAGTACAAGGAATCACAGAAGGAGCAGGACAGAGAACTGTATCAGTTAAAGCAAAAGGAAGCCGGGAAGGCAGTCAGAACAGCAAAGGCCCAAACTGAGGAAAAGATAGCCAACTCAGTTAAGAAGGGGGATAAAACTTTTATAGGTACATCAGAGAGCGAAGGAAGACCAAGGGAGGGATAGTGAGGCTTTATAAAGGGGAGGAGGGTGGGCAGAGGGTGACTGTGAAAAGGCAGAGATACCAAACAAATATTTTTGCTCAGTATTTACAAAGGAAGAGGGGGAGGTACCTAAAACAAACAGTAGAAACACTCTGGATACAGAAGTTGATACCAGCCCATTTACAGAAGAAAGGGTTCTGAAAGGACTCTTAAAACTGAAGGTGGACAAAGCAATGGGGCCTGATGGATTCATCCCAGAATTCTAAAAAGAACTAAGGGTAGAACTAGTGACACCACTGACTACCCTCTTTAACAAATCATGGGAGGATGGGGTGGTACCCGAGGACTGGAGGAGGGCAGATGTGATTCCCTTCACAAAAGTGGGAGCAAGGCAGAAGCAAGAAACTACAGACCTGTTAGTTTGACCTCAGTGGTGGGAAAATGATGGAATCACTCTGAAGGAAAGAATTGTTGAGTATCTAGAGGCCAGAGGGGCACAGGACCCAAGGCAGCATGGATTCACAGCGGAAGGTCATGCCAGACGAATCTGATAGATTTCTTTGACTGGGTGACCAAAGTAGTAGATCAGGGAGGGGCTGTGGACATGGCCTCATCTAGACTTTAGCAAGGCATTTGACACAGTCCCTCACAAAAGATTAATATACAAGTTAGCCAGCCTGGGAGTGGGTCCCAAGATGACAGCCTGGGTAAAGAATTGGCTGGAGAATAGGACACAGAGTAATAGTAAATGGAGTCCACTCTGAAGAAAGGGGTTACTAGTGAGGCACCGAGGGTTCAGTATTAGGACCGGTCCTCTTCAATGTCTTTATAAGCGACATTGCAGAGGGACTGAAGGAAAAGTATGTCTCTTTGCAGATGACACAAAGATCTGCAACAAGAGTTGATGTACAAGGTAGGTGGAAAGGATGAGAAGGAATTGGCAAGGTTAGAGGAATGGTCAAATGTATGGCAGCTTAGATTCAATGCTAAGAAGTGCAAGGTAATGCACCTGGGAAACAAAACTCAGGGAAGAGTACACAATGGGGGTTGAGATACTAACAACAACAAAAATGGAAAGGGACCTGGGGGTAGTCATATCAGATGACCTAAAGGTGGGCAAGCAATGTGAGAGGGCAGCAAGGAGGGCTGGGGGGATACTGGGATGCATAGGGAGAGGCATCACCAGTAGAAAACAGGAAGTTATTATCCCTCTGTACAGACAGCTGGTGAGACCCCATATGGAGTACTGTGTGCAGTTCTGGAGACCCAATCTCCGCTAAGACATAGACAGGATGGAAGCTGTCCAGAGGAGGGCACTCAAATGGTGCAGGGTCTGCACCAGAAGACGATGAAGAGAGACTTAAGGAGCTTAATATGTATAGCCTTGAGGAAAGGAGGGAGAGGGGGACATGATAGAAACTTCAAGTACCTCAAGGAATCAACAAAGTCCAAGAGGGTAGCATCTTTCAAAAAAAGAGGTGTGCAAGAACAAGGGGCACAATTTGAAGATGGAGGGGCAGCTCAGAGGTAATTTAAGGAAGTATTTTTTCACAGAGAGGGTTGTGGATGCATGGAACGGCCTTCCAGAGGAGGTTGTGGAGTCAAAAACAGTGGTGGAATTCAAGCATGCATGGGACACTCATAAGGCAATTCTAGGGGGTGGGGGTAGGAAGAAGTAGGGTGCTGGTTAACTAGGATCTGCAGCTTATCCATTAGGTAGGGAAATGGGCAGACTGGGTGGGCCAAGCGGTCCTTATCTGCTGTCAAATTCTATGTTTCTATGATTCCAGGAACCGCTAGCGGTTGTTTAAATTTGATCTAGTCGGTTCCAGGGAACAGATTATTTTTCACTAACATTTAAATCCTATACTCTGCTCAATGTCAGAGGTCCCTGCTGACAAACCTAAAAAATGCACAGGGCCCACAGGGTTTAAATATTGTGAGTCTTGTGGAATGGTTATAGCTAAAGCAGACAAGCATTCTCTTTGTGTATTTTGTCTGGGAACTAGTCATATATTTTCAAATTGTGAAATTTGTAAAACTTTCTCTCTCAAGACTTTGAAAAAGAGAGAAAAAAAATGAGAAGAAATGGCTTCTGCCTCTGCCAGTACAGCAGAAGAAAACTCCTTTCTCTGTCCCTAATAAGGACAAAAGGAGGTCAAGGATGCTGACATGGGGTCAGATAAGAATGAGCAAAGTAAATCTAAAAGGACTGTGGAGACGGTGGCTGAAGCTGTCCCACTTAAGAAAAAATACAAAGAAAACATGTCGCTGCACCGCCAGCCGAGAAAGCTAGGGAGCTCCCAGCAGACAAAATATGCCCTCAGCTGAGGACATTGCAAAGGCTCTACAGATATTACAAGTCTTACAGGCTGTGGTACCGGTCCCCACACTTGTTCCTGTGCAAGCTGCAGCACCACAGGAACCTCAGCCTCTCTGTGATATTCCAGAGGAGGATGCAGGGGAGTTTATAGAATCAGAGGTCTCCCCAGAGCAGAACTTGGGCTCCCTTCCCCAGGGGACCAGAGGACTTCACTTCTCATTATGCCTTTAAGAATATGGTGGATACCCTCAATTTCCCCCTCCAGGAGACTGAGGAGGATATAGAGGAAGCAGATTTCCTGGACATGGTGGGACTAGCTCCCACAAAACGCCTTCTGTCGCCTATGCACAAGTCTTTAAAAAAGGCTGTGCTGCAAATTTTAAAGACTCCAAAATCTGTACCCGGAGTGGACAAGAAGATGGATAAGAAATATCAGCCGGACAGAACCTCTGCTGATTTTCTGTTCATTCACCCTGATCCTGAAGGGGTGGTCCAGACGGCTGCCTGTGACAAGGCCAGAATCCCTTTGGCAACCCATCTCTCTGACAAGGACTCATGGAAGATGGATACCATGGGTAAGGAGGAGTATATGGCTGCTTCACTCATTGTTATGTAGGCAAGCTATATGGCCTATGCTGTCAAGTATCAGAAGGCACTATGGAATTCTGTACTTGCTCTGTCTGATAAACTTCCAGGTGAAGTGGCAATCGACTTGCAAGGGCTGCACTTGATGCAACCAAATATCAGTTCTACATGGCAGTGGATGCTAACGAAACTGCAACTAAACTGATGGCCTTATCTTTTTTTTATTTTTAGTTGTTTAACCAGGATTAGCACACTAAGCTGAAAGCTTTTTTACAGGCGCGACCTGGGAGCACAGGGAAGTTAAGTGACTTGCTCAGGGTCACACAGTATGTAAGTGGAAGCTGTGGGATTCAAACCCAGGTCTGGTCTGCTGGATATCACCAGATTTGTAGCTCAGAGCCTTAAACCACTGCGCTATACTGCCTCCCTTATCTGTTTCCCTTAGGAGATTTGCCTGGCTAAGTGCTACCAGCTTAACCCTGGACACTCAACCTAAGGCTATGGATTTTTCCTGTGAGACAAATTCCTTATTTGGTGATAAAACAGAGGCCTACATGAAAAAGGTGGTGGTGGGGGGTTACTTCCGGAAAGCGAACGGACAAGACGCATGCTGTAAGCTCCACTGATTAGTTGCTACTTTCGGTGCTAAATGGCTTAAACTCACTTGAAATTAAATAAAGAAACTGCCGAGGGTAACCTGGACATGGTGGAGAAATTCTTGTCTCCGAAAACTGGGAAGGCTACACCGACAAGGAGGACTGTAGTGGCTCCCAGTGTTGCCGGCAAAATGGCTTCCCTTGTTACAGGATGCCCTGAACCGGGCGCCAAACCAAAGCAGTCTGGTAAACCTACACTTCAATCGATACAAAATCTGTTAATTGAGTTTCAGGATGAGACGCAGTCTTTAATGAATAAAGTTCAGACCTTGCTGGGAGAAATTGCTAATCGTTGCCTGCAGATAGAGGGAAAAATATTTTCTTTTGAAGAAAGGTTGGAGACTGCGGAGAAGGAAACTGGGAAATTGCCAACTCGAGTCCTGACGGTAGAAAGTGCAGTTAACGCTTCACTGCATGAGCAGCTGTCTACGATCTCAAAGCTTGAAAGAATTGAAAATACTCTTCTGCTAAAGAATTTGAGGCTTATTGTACTAGTAGGGGACATTCAGACAGCAGATTTAGAGAGTTATATCGAGGAGATGCTTACAAAAGTTTTGGTTCTTGAGAGTCCACTCGTTTTGGAATCTGTATTTCGTCCACAGGGGAGAGTAACTTCAGTGAATTCTTCCGGTCAGAGATCTGGAGTGAGATATGTTATTTGTACTTTTAGCTCAATAATTGAGAGAAATAAAATTCTACAGATGAGACGAAATAAGGGATTTATGTATGAAGGAGTTAAACTCCATCTTTACCCTGACTTCTGTATGATAACACAAAGACGAAGGAAACGCATTTTAGTGGTTCAAAATTAATTTATTCAAGCTGGGGTGCCTGTGGTTCTTCAAGCTCCGGCTAAGTTAAAGGTGACTTTCCAAGGCAAGGAAGTTTTTTTTTGTAGATGTAGACGTAGCTCGCTCGTTTTATGAGAAGAATGTAGCACTGCCTACTAATTTGAGCTCTGAGACAGACAGTGAAGCTGAAATGGCAGAAGAAGTTAATAATACCCAATATCTCCCAATGACTTCATAAGAAAATAAATGAAAGTCTCTTAGTGAGCTGAAACTGTTAATTTAACCATTTGTTTATATTTCGTGTTTTTTGTTTTATTTTTGTCCTCTAGTATTATGTAACTCAGAGTAATTCTAAGTACATGTTTTGGGGTATGTTTTTCTTTTTTGATCTTTATTCTTTTTAAATGGAGGATTAAGCTTGGAGCTCACAATATATTATTAATGTAATAATCTAAGAAGCTTCCTATGTGATTATGCAAATGGAAAACTTTTAACCCCCACTGAAATATTATAACTTTATGGATTTGGAATAATGTAATTTATTTTGATAGAATTTCTTTTGGATTGATATTTTTCTTCTTTGTGTATTAAAATGTTATCTCTCTGAACTAAAAATAAAGTTTAAAAAAAAAAGAAACAGGTGGAGGAGCACAAGGCCACCTGTAGAAGTAACTCTAAAGAAAGACCTTCCATCTCTTATAGGGCCCAGAACAGGGGAGGCAGGGGTAGAGGAGCTAACCCGAGACCCTTTTTCCAAGCACAGGCTTCGCAATTCTACCAGCAGCCAAGAGGCTATTTCAGAGGTAGGGGCAGAAGGTCTATGAGACTGGCTTCCCCCTCACCACAACCACAAGTTCAGCCCACACGCAATCCCTGGTGGGCTGGCACAGGTCGCCTCCACCACCTCCAATGGGTGGCAGATTGGCTCACTACCTCCAGGTTTGGCATTCCAGCACCACAGACAAGTGGGTCTTGGAGGTAGTGAGCCAGGGGCTGTCACTCAGCTTCAAATCACTTCCCAAGCTAAGGGCAAGAACCTTTGCTCCAGTCACCTCTGCAGACAGAATCCTACTGGAGGCAGAGGTAAAGCACCTACTTTCAGTCAAAGCAGTGGAAGTAGTGCCCCTAAACCAAAGAGGCAAAGGTTTCTATTACAGATACTTCCTTACCAAAAAGAAAAATGGGGATTGGCGACCTATCCTGGTCTGGATCTAAGGCTTCTAAACAAATGCATTCAAAATTCAAAATGGTGACTATCAGTAATAATCCCCACGCTGCAAAAAGGGATGCCTATTTTCACATTCCTGTCAGGTCAACTCACAGAATGTACCTGAGGTTCAGACTAACCTCAGGTCACTATCAGTCCGCAACACTGGCATTACGTCTGACTTCTGCACCAAGGGCATTCACAAAATGCTGGGCAGTGGTAGTTGAATACCTGAGAAAACAAGGTGTGGCAGTCTTCCCTTACTTGGATGACTGGTTAGTCGTAGGCCAGTCCCTGCAGCATGCAAAGCGATCACTGGCACTCATGAAATCCACGCTGGAATCCCTAGTTTTCCCTGTAAATGAGCAGAAATCACACCAAGAGCCAGTTCAGGTACTGGACTTCATTGGAGGAGAGTTGGACACCACCCTGGGCAGAGCTTTTCTGCCCAAGGACAGAGTGGACAGCATCATACAGGTTGCAAGTTCCTTCATGCTAGGCAAGCCCAAACCAACCAGGGGATTTCTCAGGTTACTGGGACACATGGCAGCTGCCACTATAGGGGTGCCAGGCTCCAGATTTCAGATGAGATATCCAGTTTCATTTAAGACAGTACTGGTCATAAAGGACAAATCCACTGTCCAAACTGGTTCCAGCCAGCCACCCACAGCCTGCTGCAGGTACTTCAGTGGTGGATGGACGAACACAACCTCAGGGTGTATGCATCTCCTTTCTAAGGGAACAGCCCTCTATAATTCTCACAACAGATGCTTCCCTTCTCAGTTGGGGGCACACACGCTGGATTGCACAGCAAGTGACACATGGTCTCCTCAAGAGTCCTTATTGCACATAAACCTACTGGAGCGCAGGGCTGTGTACCTGGCTCTATTGGCTTTTTCCCCACATCTGCAAAACAAGGTGGTGCAGGTCAGGACAGACAGCACCACAGCCATGTACTACATCAACAAACAAGGAGGAACCAAGTCCACCCCACTTTGCCTGGAGGCAATAAAGCTGTGGTCCCTAGCATATTCCATGCTGGTATCTCTTTCAGCCATACACCTACAGGGAAGGACAACGTACTGGCAAGACTTTCTCAGCAGAATAAGTCAGGACCACCACCAGTGGTCACTGAACCCTTAGATCCTCTGTTCAGTTTTCAGAAGGAGGGGCACTCCAGAGGTGGATCTTTTTGCCTCTACAGAAAATCACCAATTGCCCCAGTACTGTTGCAGGCCCCCTCACAGGAGTACAGTTCCTCTGGATGCAATGGCCCTGGATTGGTCATGGAAGTTTGTGTATGTCTTCCCCCCCACCTTTCCCACTAATACTGTGGACCCTAGTGAAATTAAGGTCCCAACCAGCAAAAATGGTACTGGTGGCACCAGACTGGTATTCACTCCTGCTGACCCTGTCAGTGACCTCCCCAATTCACTTGCCCAGGAGGCACAACCTGCTGACCTCCTCCCAGGGCAGGATCCTATATCCCAACCTTAAATCACTGAGACTCAAGGCCTGGAACTTGAGGACTTAGAATTTGCTAACTTCAAGCTGTCAGAACAGGTTCTGACAGTGTTCAGGGGTTCCAGGAAACCTTCCACTAGAAAAACATATTCCTCTAAGTGGAAGAGGTTCTCCATTTGGTGCTCAGGTAAGGGTACTGACCCCTCCAGGGCTGACCTTGCTCCTCTGCTGGATTACCCAACACATCTCCACTCATTAGGACTGAGGCCTTCAACCCTTAAGGTTCATCTGGCTTCATTTTCAGCTTACTTGTCAGCTGGTAAGGAGAGTTCCATGGCCTCTCATCCAGTTTTCAGAAAATACTTCAAAGGATTCAACTTTCTTCACCCTCCTCTGAGGGAACCCATCCCGGCCTGGAATCTAAAGATCTGCATTGCCAAGCTGATGGACCCACCATTCAAACCCATGGCAACTGCAGATCTGAAGTATGTCACATGGAAAACTGTGTTCCTAGTGGCCATTACCTCAGCCAGGAGGATCAGTGAGCTGCAAGCCCTGTGTACAGATGTAAACTACTGTCGTCGAGGCACAGGTCAGGAAGCATAGAGAAAACCCAGGAGCAGTTGTAAAATTCCACAGAACTGTTTATTTGTAGTTGCAGTAACATCAAATAAACCTGTTCAGAATAACTATATACATAAGCAAAATAAAATCTCTTGTAAAGAAATCTCCCTTGCAGCTCAGCTTAGCTGTTTTTATAACTCTTTTCAACCCACATCCTTTGCAAGCATCCTGTCCTTTGTAAATTTCAGGAGCTGCTAGAACATTGAGAACTTCCGGAGGTCCCTACAGCAACTGCAAAATGCTCAGGCATTTGCACCCAACTAACCTCTAGCTTTTAACAGTTATCTCAAATTATAAATATATACATTTAAACAGTAACACAATTTTCTAAACAAAAGTGATCCCAATATCAGCTACATTTCCATACATTGATTCTCATTATATTTTATATTAGTAGATATAGATATGCAAGGAAGAAAGACAGCAAGAGAAAACTAAGAGATAGCGAGAGGCAAAGGATTGCGAGACTGGTTGGGTTGATCAAGTCCAAGGTCTCACGGGAAAATTTGGTTGCGCAACCAGAGAAGAAAGAAAAGGAAAAAATACATTGCATTTAAACACTTTCTCCAAAACAAATGGGACAGGGTCCTATTCTACCCTGTCACAACTACATTTCATTCCACAGGGATAAGGTGGTCTTCAGGACCAATATATCTGATTTCCATTTGACCAGTCCATGACTCTGCCTGTTTTCTTTACAGAGAACTCCAGTTCCTCTGAAAGAAAACTTCACTGCCTCGATGTCAAGAGGGCACTTAGCCATTACATTGACAGAACCAAGGCATACAGACCAGGACAGACAGAGCTCTTCCTCACTTATGGTGAAGTAGGTAAGGGTAGAGCTGCCACAAAACGTACAATTGCTCGCTGGATAGTGGCATGTATACAGTTTTGTTATGATAAAGTAAATAAATGGGTACCCTTAGGACTGAGGGCACATTCCACAAGGGGTACAGCTGCATCAGTGGCAGCTTCAAGGGATATTCCACTACTAGAAATCTGCAAAGCAGCTACATGGAAAACAGTGTACACCTTCACAAAGCATTACAGCCTGGATCTACAATCCAGAAGTGATGTCAGGTTTAGCACAGCAGTTCTGCAGAACCTGTTTCCCAAATAGGTTCTCTGCCCAACCTTCAAAGGTACTGCTTGGTAGTCTGCATCAATTTAATCACAATGAGTGATTCCTGGGGTTAGAAGAAAAAATTACTCACCATAGTAATCCAGTTTCTTCAAAAGGATCACTCATTATGATTAAAGCACCCATCCTGCCTCCCCTACTAGAACCTTTACAAAAAAAAAAAAATGGAAAGTATTTTCGTTCTGCTTCCCTGCTTAAATATTATGTATAGGCCAGGTTAGAGACTCACTTTTTTAAACCAGTTGGTTTCCTTGTGGTCTTGTTTTTAGGCCTGTCTCTGGGTGACTTTTGATCTTGGGGGGTAGTTTATATTTATTATAACATTAACTAGGGGGTCTTATACCCAGTTAGGCTCTGAAAGAATCTGAAGCACTCAGAGTGCAGCAGTTGTTAGGGCAGCAGTTTACATAGAAACATAGAAACATAGAATTTGACGACAGATAAGGACCGCTTGGCCCACCCAGTCTGCCCATTTCCCTACCTGATGGATAAGCTGCAGATCCTAGTTATCCAGCAGCCTACTTCTTCCTACCCCCACCCCCTAGAATTGCCTTATGACTGTCCCATGCATGCTTGAATTCCACCACTGTTTTTGACTCCACAACCTCCTCTGGAAGGCTGCTCCATACATCCACAACCCTCTGTGAAAAATACTCCTTAAATTACCACTGAGCCCCTTCTATCTTCAAATTGTGCCCCTTGTTCTTGCACACCTCTTTTTGAAAGATGCTACCCTCTTGGACTTTGTTGATTCCTTGAGGTACTTGAAAGTTTCTATCATGTCCCCCCTCTCCTCCTTTCCTCAAGGCTATACATATTAAGCTCCTTAAGTCTCTCTTCATATGTCTTCCGTGCAGACCCTGCACCATTTTAGTTGCCCTCCTCTGGACAGCTTCCATCCTGTCTATGTCTTATGGAGATTGGTCTCCAGAACTGCACGCAGTACTCAGATGTGGTCTCACCAGCTGTCTGTACAGAGGATAATAACTTCTTGTTTCTACTGGTGATGCCTTTCCTATGCATCCCAGTATTCCCCCAGCCCTCCTTGCTGCCCTCTCACATTGCTTGCCCACCTTTAGGTCATCTGATATGACTACCCCAGGTCCCTTTCCATTTTTGTTGTTGTTAGTATCTCAACCCCATTGTGTACTCTTCCCCTGGGTTTTGTTTCCCAGGTGCATTACCTTGCACTTCTTAGCATTGAATCTAAGCTGCCATACATTTGACCATTCCTCTAACCTTGCCAATTCCTTCTCGTCCTTTCCACCCCACCTTGTGCATCAACTCTGTTGCAGATCTTTGTGTCATCTGCAAAGAGACATACTTTTTCTTCCAGTCCCTCTGCAATGTCGCTATAAAGACATTGAAGAGGACCGTCCTAATATTGAACCTCATGTACCCCACTACTAACCCCCTTTTTCAGAGTGTTCTCCGCTTATATTACCTCTGTGTCCTATTCTCCAGCCAATTCTTTACCCAGGCTGTCATCTTGGGACCCACTCCCAGGCTGGCTAACTTGTATATTAATCTTTGTGTGGGACTGTGTCAAATACCTTGCTAAAGTCTAGATAGGCCATGTCCACAGCCCCTCCCTGATCAACTACTTTGGTAACCCAGTCAAAGAAATCTATCAGATTTGTCTGGCATGACCTTCCCGCTGTGAATCCATGCTGCCTTGGGTCCTGTGCCCCTCTGACCTCTAGATACTCAACAGTTCTTTCCTTCAGAAGTGAGTCCATCATTTTCCCTACCACTGAGGTTAAACTAACCGGTCTGTAGTTTTCTGCTTCTGCCTTGCTCCCACTTTTGTGAAAGGGAATCACATCTGCCCTCCTCCAGTCCTCAGGTACCACCCCATCCTCCCATGATTTGTTAAAGAGAGTAGTCAGTGGTGTCACTAGTTCTACCCTTAGTTCTTTCAGAATTCTGGGATGAATCCCATCAGGCCCCATTGCTTTGTCCACCTTCAGTTTTAAGAGCTCTTTCAGAACCCTTTCTTCTGTAAATGGGCTGGTATCAACTTCTGTATCCAGAGTGTTTCTACTGTTTGTTTTGGTACCTCCCCTCTTCCTTTGTAAATACTGAGCAAAAATATTTGTTTAGTATCTCTGCCTTTTCACAGTCACCCTGTGCCCACCTCCTCCCTTTATTAAGCCTCACTATCCTCCCTTGGTCTTCCGTCGCTCCTGATGTATCTATAAAAGGTTTTATCCTCCTTCTTAACTGAGTTGGCTATCTTTTCCTCGGTTTGGGCCTTTGCTGTTCTGACTGCCTTTCCAGCTTCCTTTTGCTTTAACTGATACAGTTCTCTGTCCTGTTCCTTCTGTGATTCCTTGTACTTCCTGAAGGCTTTCTTTTCTCTTGAACCTTCACTGCCACTTCCTTTGAGAACCATAGTGGTTTCTTACCTCATTTCATTTGTTTATTTGCTTTACACAAAGGCTTGTTACCTCTGTGATGGCAGTTTTATTATTCCCCATTGTTCTTCCACCCTCCTTCCTGCCCATTTGCTAGTGCATTCCTTAGGCACTCACCCATTTTGGCAAAGTCAGCCTCCTAAAATCCAGTACCTTTGTCTTTGTATGGCTTGACTTACTTGCTGTGTTTATTGTGAACCATACTGTTCGATGGTCGCTAGTTCCCAGATGGCTACCCACTTCTACATCTGTGATCCTCTCTTCATCTCCATTTGAGAGAACAGATCTAAGATTGCTCCCTCTCGAGTGGGCTCCAATACTAGTTGTCTAAGGCATGCCCCCTGTAGGGCATCTAGAATAACTCCACTCTTAGAAGTGGCTGCTGCAACTGCACTCCAGTTAACATCTGGCATATTCAGATCACCCATCAGCAATATCTCCCCCTTTATCTGCCATTCTAAGTATACTTTCTATCATTTCCTTGTCCATTTCCTCCCCCTGAGAGGGGGGTCTGTATACAACCCCTGTGCGGATTGTGGTGCCATTGCCTGCCTCTAAATTGACCCACAGTGCTTCTTCTCCTCCCTGTTTACCCTTTTGTTCTGTTGCTTTGATTTCTTCTCTTATGTAGGAGCTAATCCTCCTCCCCTTTTACCCTCCCTGTCCCTCCTGTAGATAGTGTATCCTGGTATGTTTATGTCCCAGTCATGGTTCTGTGTGTACCATGTTTCTGTGACTGCCACGATATCCAGATCTTCCTCCTCCATCAAGGCCACTAATTCAGGAAGCTTGTTACCCAGACTATGGGCATTGGTACTCATTGCTCTCCATTTTTTGATGGCTTTACCTTCTGTAGCGGCATCCCCCACTGACCTTTCTACCTTGGTCTTTTTCTCATTTAGTACCCTGTTTTGTAGGGGGGAGGCTGGGATTTTCCTGCTGCTTATCAGTGCCTGCCCCTTGACTAGTTTAAAGGCTTGCCAATGAAGCATTTAAACCGATTGCCCAAAAGACTTGTTCCCTTCCTGGACAGATGCAGACCATCCTGCCAGTATAGGCTGGTGTCCCTCCAGGTGGAACCCCAGTCCCCAATGAAGCCAAACCCCTGTGCTCCACACCATTTTTCAACCATTTGTTAAACTGCATGGTGCAAAGTACCCTCGCCTCACCCATGCTACTGACAGGCAGCACCTCTGAGAAGGATACTGTGTGTGCTACTTGTCTTAAGCCCCTCCCCAACTCTACAAAGTCCTTCTGCACTGCTCTAATCTCATGATGAGCTAAGTCATTTGTCCCTAGGTGGACAATGACGTCGTTTGAAATTGGCACGAGCCAATAAGAGTTCTATCATTTGCATAGCATTCCATCTCTCCAGGCAGTTGAACACTGGAGGCTGACTGCATCAGTTTAATCATAATGAGTGATCCCTTTGAAGAAACAAGATTACTATGGTAATTTTTTTCTTCTGTTTCATCCTCTCGAACAGGACAGAACTGGGGTGGAGTCGTCTGCGGCACCTAACGGCCAACCCTTGTGCACCACGCAATGCATTAGCCTCATGGATGGCGCTGTCGGTGCCAACTCCTCCCCCCCAAGACAAAGCTCCCGTGCAGGTGTGTGCCTCCGGCTTACACCCAGCAGTAATGAATGGTGAAGATACAAGAGAAAATCAAGAATTACGGTAGGTGCATAATTTTCATTTCTGTGGGATCAAACCATAAAGATGTCAAATCTCTGCCTGAGGGATCGGCTAGTCAGTAGCTCCTGTAGGCCCTCAAATCTGGGGCAGACATCAACCCACACCTCTTGTGTTCAGCCTACGATGTGGCAGACACTTCGGCCCAGGCAGTGGCAGTCAGAATCTGCCTTCGCTGGCACTCCTGGCTGAGGGTGTCAGGGTTTGCTTAGGATGTTCAGATGTCCATCTTGAACGCTCCCTTCAGGGGATACAGATTGTTTGGGACTGATGTTTGGAATATCCTATCCAACTTACAAGCCTTTGGATGCACCCTACAGTTTATACATTTGCTGTTCCATACTCAACCAAAAAGTGTGCAACGGTGCCTTTTCGTCAGACTACTCACAGACCCAGACCCTCCTCCAAGTCAGCCAAACATAAGGCTGCCTTAGCCCTGCCCACCCCCTCCTCCAGCAAGGATATTAGAAGAGGAAGGGTGGCACCAGTTACTGCCCCTTTCACAGCCTGACTCCTTGACTGACACCCCCCGGTGGATCTGGTGGTGGCAGTAGGGGGTCACTTCTCCCTGCTCCAGGACAGGTGGGCAGAGATCACAGGTGACAGTCGGGTACAGCAGCTCATAAGCCACAGCCACACTCTGGAACTTGGAGTGGCCACCATAGAGACCTCCAGTTCCTTCTTCTAACCCCCCGACCACATTCCCGTGCTTTGGAAGGAGATTCAGTCCTTGCTCAGGAAAAGAGCCATAGAACCTGTACCAGAAGGTTAGCAGGGCAAGGGGTTCTGCTCCCATTTCTTCCTGGTTCCAAAATGCACAGATGACCTCCGGCCCATTCTGGACCTCAGGGAATTAAATCTCATCTAGTACAAGAATTTCAGGATGGTAACCCTTCAGGGTCTGTTGCCCCTTCTGCACAAGGGAGACTGGATGTGCTCCTTCGATATGCAGGATTCATATCTTCACACCAAGATATGTGCTACCCACAGACAATACCTCAGATTTCAGTTTCAGGGGGCACATTGCCAGTTCCAGGCCTTGCCCTTTGGCTTGTCCTTGCTCCTCGGTTATTTATCAGATGCCTAACAGTGGTTGCAGCTGGCCTCAGGAGGCTGGGATTCTGTCTTCTCTTATCTAGATGATTGGCTGCTCAAAGCTTCATCCAGGGACAGCCTTGTCCGGTGTTGCCTTGGCCAGCACCCGCAGGGCCTATGCCCATTCTTTCTCTGCTACAGCCTGCGGGCCCCACCTTCTCAGCCAGTGCCTTTGGGCCCAACGCCTGTCCTTCCGCCATACACACCTGCAGGACCTATGCCTGAGTACCCTACGCTGGCTCCTGCTGGTCCATCACCTGTATATCCCTACCTGGTGCCAGCGGGTCCAACGCCAGGCTACCTATAACTGGCTCCTGTGGGTCCATTACCAGTCCCCACTTATACAGCACCTGTGGGACTGTCGCCAGTCTCTGTGGATTACCATGGTCTGATCTCTGCCTTGTGGTCCTTTATACAGACACAGATCCCAGCCTCATTGTCGAGGACCTCCCCTGGGACCTACCTCCCTGGTCCCTGTTCAGCTAGGCCCTAGTGCTCATTGCACACCCAGGGATGGATCTGATGCCAGGGCAGCTGAATGCTAGGACAGTCAGCCCAAGGAAAGCAGGGATGATGACGCAGATGATGCTGACCATAGCTTCAGCAGGGAGTCTTCCTCCTTGGGCCCAGATTCCTCTGAAGGGGAAGAGGCTCCCAGCAATGTCCCCAAGTCCCCCCCCGGATGACTACATGTTTATGGCCATTATGAGGCACATTCAGGCCACCATAAGGGTGGGAGATGAAAGAACAGGACCCAGAGAGACATCGGTTTGCCATATACTTGCATCCGCCAAGCGCCCTTCCTCTGGTGATCCCTCCTCCCCGATTATCGACTCCTATGAGGACATCATCTGGGCTGCTTGGAACCACCCCCATATCATACTGGTGGTATCCAAAAAAGCAGAAAAACTTTATCATGCCCCAGTTGGCAAGTTGTATTTTGACAAACAGCCCAAGTCCAATTTGGTCATTATCAATGTGGCACACGACTGCACCAAAAGAATGAAGCACCTAAGCTCCCTTCTCCCAGACCAGGAGTCCCACTAGCTAGACCAGATGGGCAAGCGTACCTTCGCCTCTGCCACTCTGGCTACCCAGGCCATTAACTGTTTGGCCCATATGATACAGTAACAGAACCTGCGCTGGGACTAGGCTAGAGAGGCTGTCCTAGCCATGCCGGATGACCCTTCCAAGCAGCAGACCCTCCAGGCCCTCAGAATGGGCTCAGACATTGGTACCCACGTCCTCAGGCTATGATGCGGTAGATGCTTTGGGCCTGGTGGCAGCTGTCAGCATCTGTATGAGACGCCACTCCTGGCTTAGCATCTCTGGCTTCACGCAGGATGTCCAGTCTTAACATCAGAGAAGTCTAACATCAGAGTGTTCAACCTCTTTGAGAGAGATGTCCAGGATATCATCTCTGAACTAGAGACCTCAGAATGGGCCCTCAAATCCATCCACTCTATATACCACACCCAGCTGAAGTCAGGACAGCGGGCTCCTTTCTAGGGATATGGATATGATCTAGCCACACGTCTGCAGTGTCCTTTCCCTTTAAGATGTGCCGGAAAGTCTTCAAGCTGGTTCTTCCCACCCACCCGGGTGGCAACTCCCCTTGCACCACCCGTGATGGCAGTTCTTCCTTTCCACTGGAAGAAGCAAATTCCCTCCTTATAGCTTTCGTGTATACTGAGGCCCTTTGCTACTTTTGCTAGTTTATTAAAAACTAACTTGTCTTCATTTATTCTTCTTGCTGCCACTGTGAATGACACAAAGTCCGCTCCAGGGTTCTGGAAATGCAGTTGCAGGCAACTTCAGATTCTCACACCTCGTGCGCATACTGCCTAGGTCATGAGCACAATGTCCAGGCCTGCATCCATTGCCGTTTGTTTTTACCGGCTACTTTGGAAGATCACCTTGCTCGCCTACTCCTTGGCCATCCGGACGACAGGAATCCTCCTATTCATTCAAAGGATGCTTGTCAGGTGCTCTCCGTGGCTGCAGGGTGCACCAAGCAATTTGTGGCTTTCAAGGAGGCTGTGTCCCAGGCCACAGAGCAGTCCTCCTCCATTTTGGCCTTTTTGCTGCTCCCTTTGGACGCTTCCTTCTTGGGGGCATTCAAGGATTTGTGTCTGTCCCTTCCTACTCTTGGGCAGAGTCTTAAGGGCACCACCTCCAAGAAGCAGAAAAAGGACAAGGAGAAAGAGACCAAGAAGCAGTCTTGCTGACGTATTTGGGATCAGGAGCACTCTCGGGCTTCCAATTCCCACACTTCACTGGAGCACTCTGCTTCAGCCAGTGCTTCGGACATGGCTGCTGGCTCCATGGTCTCCTGTCAGGCCAGTTGGTCGAGACTCAGGTCAATGTTTCAGATGAGATTTTTCGCTACCTGGTCGACACTTTGTTTACCGAGGAGGTTGACACCTCCTTGTCCAGCACTCCGGTTCTGACATCCGGGGGGGGATGGGGCAGCCCACTGTTCTGCCATCCCCCACTACAGAACCCCAGGACCTGGAGAGGGCTCGGTCTTCACCAGCCCCTTCTGAGACCTGCCTCCGGTCCATCCAGGTCCCACTCCAGAAGCCTGGACTCGGGCAGCCCACATTGTTCACGATGCTCACACTCCAGGCACTCGGGCAAGTGGCACCACTGGTATTCCTCATCCTCGGGCAAGGAGAGGCACTGGTGCAGGTTGCATCAGTGCTATGAGGATCTTATGTGGCAACAGCTCTGGCTGACCTGGATCAAGCCAATCCTTGCTTCTCCGGCCCTTCCTTGGGTGCCACTACTGGAGCTGCAGCAGACCCCACTTCAGCAGGAACTGGTTTGTTCAGTCCCAGCACAGCCCCCTCCAGCCTCTCCACCAGTCCTGGTGGAGTCACTGCCTAAATAGACAACCAGTGCTCCTACTAAGGACACCTAGCCGGGCAAAGGGTTGCCCCATCTTCTGTCATCATCACCCCAGACCGCCCTTGCCGGGTGAGTGGGGACTCGGACTGGTGACCCTTTTTCCACTATTCTTCAAAATCTGTGGGGTCCTCCCTCCACTCCCATCCATTGAACATGGATTCGATGGGGGACTTGTCAAAGGATCAGGGTCCCACTTCTTTCATGGGCCTACTCCCCTTGATTACCGAGTCAACAGGTCTCAAGCTGGAGCCCTTCAAAAGTGGGAATGGTACTCGCTTATCGAGGTCCTAGACCGGGGTGACACTCCTATGGAGGCCTTCCTGGTGTAGGATGCCATTCTTGGTCCAGTCCTGGAGCTGTGGCAGCATCCAGCGTCTTGTTCTGCACCATCGGCCCAGATGGCCCACAAGTATGCGGTCCTTACTGGATCCCTATCGGGATTCACGGAGCATCCTTCGACTGAGGAGCTTGTAGCCGACTCCGTTTTTCAGTGCATGGGCAATATCTGGGATGTCGACAAACTTCTACCTCTGCAACAATGTAACCTCTGCAGTTAAATTCTTCATGGGTGCCCTCCTTCGGTTGCAGGACCTCCACTTCCCCCTCACTACTCACAGGGTGAGAGGGGGCTGCATCTGCTGGTTAACTAAGGATTTGCTGTCCCTAATGAAAGATAGAGGGATAGTAAGTGGAAAGCCTACAAAAAGACCCCGTCCCCACAAATCTGGAACACTTACAGGTACTTGCACAACACATGCAAGCAAACTGCCAAATCCCTCAAGCATAACTTCTACATAAATCAACAAAGAAACAACCTTTGTGATCCACGTTGTTTCTGGGCCTCTGTTGGATCCCTACTAAATCCCAGGACTCACAGCCAAGTCACTCAACTCTCCTTACACTCAGGCCCCTTGACTGACCCAGTGGAAATTACAGAGATCTTAAGCAAAACAATTCTCACACCTCTCCATCTATCTTAGTAAACTCCCCTCCTAACTACCCTCTTGCCCTAGTAGTCAGGCAAACCTCTCCTCCTCCACCCCACCCCGCTCTCCTGACTCCCCTTCTATTTTAAAGCCATCAACCATAATGTTACTGCCAGACTCCTCAAGTCCCTCTGTGCCCTGGGGTAGTCCTGGCAGTGATGGGCTCTTCCTCTCATTCCTCAGGCTCCTCTCCCCTGCCATTATTGAACCCCTCGCCTATATATTTACCTTCCCCTCTCCACATCCATGATGCCTGACTCCTGAAGCATGCTAATGTGGTGCCTGTTTTCAAAGCAGGTGATCCCCTCTCACCTGTTAACTATAGGCCCATCTCACTTCTCCCTCACCATAGCAAGCTTATGGAAAAAATAATACACTTCTTACCCCAGGAGTCCTTTAGCATCCGTAACTATTGCAGTAAGCTGACTAGGTAGTACTGCCCTGGAGGAGGAATGTATGGTAATGAATTGTATGAATTAGCCAATCAGAGAGAAGCTTGTGGGTGTGCTGAGCAGAGGCTTTTAGGAGGGCTTCTGAATTTTTTCACCTCTTGACTGAGCAACATGGCCTCTGAGGTGCTCTCTCTCTTGCCCAAGAGAAAAGTATTTCATTGACTGGTAGCTATAGTTTTGTTTTACTTAGTATTTATTTAGTGCTGAGTAGAATTTTTTGTGTTTCTCACGGTTCCCCTCGGTTTCTGGGAACTGCAAATTTTGCCCGGTTCTGTGGTTCCTCACGGTTTCCTTTACATTTTTTTTGCTCCTCCCTCGCTCCCCAGCCGACCACTCCTTCAGGTCACCTAGGACCCCTGCCAGCACTCCACCCCCCCCACCACCAACCACCACCCCACATGTCAGCCTCCTGGGTAACCCGACATAATCCTTCATCGGATGGGGCCCCCCCCATGGGGAAAGGCACCGGTGGGGACCAGGCAGTGCAACACATTGGCCCAGGTACTGCTGGGTTGGACCGGGCTTGTTGGGGGCTTTGTGGCAGCGGGGGACCGGCAACCATCATTCAGCCAGTGAGCCATTTCCTGGTTTTCTCCCCTTGGGAGTGTGACGTCCTGGACATCTAAGCCAGAGCAATCGTCCGTCGTGCTCCCTACCTGATGGGACCCGACATACTGCCATGCCTCTGGCCTCTTCCAGAGGTCGGCAGATACTGGGATGTGCACACGCCTTCCCCCGGAAGATGGTGAGCCGTTATGGGATGTTCAGTCCCATCTCCCCCCAGCTGACCCTCCGACACCTGGGTCTGTTCCCCGAACCTGGATCATCGGCGTTGTAAGCAGAAATCCAACTGCAAGCCGGCCCGGTGGTGCTGTGGGTTGAGGCGCTGGACGCCACACCTCGCACCACGCCGGCGACCCGGTTCGGGAGCGGACTTGGGTCGTCGATGGGTCGGCTGGGGGGAGATAGGCTGGAGCGTCCAATGACAGCTCGCCTTCTCCGGGGAGGGATTTGGCCGATGCCCAACACTTGCATGACCCCGAACGGAGGCTCGAGGAACTTCAAGCTCCATTTGGTGATGGGCGGCCATTGAGCAGCATGGAAGTCGGCGCGTGCGTCATGACATCGGGGGGAGGTTACTTGCTGCTTGGGGAGGGAGAAAATGCGGAAACAAGCCTGCCTCAGCCGGGAAGATGGGAGGACCATGGCCGTGCCCACAATTTGCCTGTACCCGCCCAGCAGACCTCAGACCAATGAAATGTAAGTAACGGGGTCTGAGCCCCCCCCCTCGTCCCCGCCCGGGGGGTAATCCATGGCTCCATGGGGCCTAGGGGTCTGCTTGGGTAGGGTTCCGGGCAGTGGGATGTCCAGTTGTCCCTCTGAAGGGTCAGAGGTGGCAGGCTGGGGAGGAGGAATAAATAGTAATTTCAAAAAAAAAAAAGAAATCCAACCACTGCACAGGCAGGCTGGCCCTTGTCTTTAATTTTAAAAACTTTTAGTAACCATTTTCGATGGTTCCCTAGTTTAATTTTATCTGTGGTTCTCTTTTTTAAGCGGAAACCAACAGTTCCTTAATTTTTTGGCTGTATTTTACCTCAGAAGATCACGGTTCCTACTGCGAGGGAACTGACTGTTACTCTCCATAGAATCCTATAGGGATTCAAATTTCTGAAGGGTTTTCTGAGGTTTGGCATGTCAGAAATCCCTAAAAAGAAGACTGGACTCACAGATTTTAAAAAATTATTTAAAGTGCTGCAGAATAGTGGCTAAAGCTGATACTCACAACCTGTGTTTAAAGAGTTTAGGTCCAGATCACTACTGCTTCCTCTGCTCTAAATTTTGTTCAAAGACCTTAAGAAATAGGGCTAAAAGGCTTAGAATGATGGCTGAAGAAGGGTCTTCCTCTGTACCCAAACAAAGACCCAAGGCTACCAATGAGGGGCCTTCTAAAAATAAGAATTCTAAGCAAGGTGCTGATGAGGCATCTGTTAAATCTAAGCATGTAAAAGGTGCTGATGAAGTGCCTATAAAAGGGAAAAATGCAATTTTAGGTGCTGATGAAGAGCCTGTCAAGTCAAAGGCTTCAGAAGGGGCTGATGAGGCTCCACTTAAATTAAAACATATTAAGGGTGCTAATGAGGGGCCCAGTTTAAAAAGAAAGCCTGATCATGCCACTGATTAGGTGACTGCTAAGAAACCTTACAAGAAAAAAACAAACCACTGTCCCTCCCAGTGGTGCTAAAGGTGAGACAGCAGTGGGTAAAAAGCACAAGGATAAATCCAAACACACACAACCCCAGGATAGTAACCCCAAAGACCCACAAGGGGAGTTACCTTCCATGGAGGACATGGCTAAAGCCTGGCATATTTTTCAAACCTTACAGGGCATGGGACCTCTGTTCAGTACCCCTGCCTTCCCCAGGCCAAACCCCTTCTGCAGCTCCTTCTGATACAGGAACCTATGAGGAGGATGATGAAGATTTTTATGATGCTCCAGAGCCTGATCCTAATTTCGGTGCAACTCCCACAGATCAGGAGGATACTTCCTCTATGCTTACTTTCCTCCAACACATGGTGGACACCCTGGATCTTCCCTTTCAGGAGCCCACCCAAGAGGAAGGCCAGGACTACAGAGAGCTGAAAGGTCTCCCTCCACCTAAAAAGCTGTGCTTCCTGTTTACAAACCTTTCAGGAAGAATGCCATGAAGCTTCTCCAGACCCCTACATCCTTACCGTGTGCGGAGAAAGAGTGACAAGAAATATCAGCTGTCCAAAAATGACACTGCTTTCCTGTCTGTACACCCTAGCCCTGAAGGAGTGATACAGCAGGCGGCATGTGATAAATCAGGAGTCCCTCTATCCTCCCAGCCTCCTGAAAAGGATTCCAGGAGGTTGGACTTCATGGCAAGGAAAACTTACACCTCAGCCTCCCTTCTTCTCCACCTTTCCTCTTACATGGCTTACATAGCCAAGTACCAGAAAGCTCTGTGGAATTCGGTTCTGGCAATAGTTAAGCAGGGCTGTGACTCAGTGGCCAAGGACCTGGTTGAAACTGCCAACACTGTCTTGGATGCAACGAAGTACCAGTTCCACATGGCAGATGATAATGATGCAGCCTCTAGGCTGATGGCTCAGGCTATCTCCCTTAGGCGGTTCACATGGCTGAGGTCAACAAACCTGACACAGGCCACTCTGTCCAGGGCCATGGACTTCCCCTGTGATCAAAACATCCTGTTTGATTCCAGAACTGAAGAAAACATAAAGAAGATCAATGAATATAAAACCAGCCTATCAGAGTAATACAGCAAAAGTGAAGTCTTCTACTTTCCAGAAACTTCAATCTAAGGAAACAGGGGCAGGGGATACTTCCCTAAGGCCTATTTTGCCCTTCCTCCTCAATTCAATTACTATAAGATGAGAGGCTTCTTCAGAGGGAGAGGCAGGAGAGGTCAGAGGAGAACTACCTCTACTACTGCAACTCAACAGGAGCCCTGATGTCTCTATCCAGTTCACCTCCCCTCTGCCTGTAGGGGGCCAGCTCTCCCACTACCTCCAGTCTTGGACCCTGATCACTTCAAACAAGTGGGTCCTGGAGGTAGTGGAAAAGAGCCTGCCACTTCTGTTCAAAAAAGATGCCAACCCTCAGGTGTACCCAGCTAGCCAAGTCCCTAACCCCAAAAGAAAGGCTACTGTTGGAGTTAGAAGTGAAACACCTATTGGCAGCAAGGGTGGTAGAAAAGAGTACCTGCCCATCAACAGGGCAAAGGCCTCTACTCCAGATACTTCCTAACACAAAAGAAAAATGGGGAGTGGTGACCTATCTTAGACCTCAGATACTTGAACAAGCATCTGCTAAAGCCCAAGTTCAAAATGGTCACTCTGAGAATGGTAATACATTCTCTGCAGCAAGGAGACTGGCTAGCCTCTTTAGACCTCAAGGAAGCATATTTTCATATACCAATAAGGCAGTCCCACAGAAAATTCATGAGGCTCCGACTTCCAACAGATCACTGCCAGTTTGCAGCCATGCCCTTCAGCCTGACTTCTGCACCAGTAGTATTTACCAAATGCCTGGCCATGGTGGCAACACATCTGAGAAAAAAGGGAATCTGTCTATTCATACCTGGATGACTTGGTCATTGTGGGAAGAACCCCTCTTCAAGTGGAAGAGGCTCTCTGTCAGACAAAAGACACTTTGCAATCCCTGGGGTTTCTCAAAAATCAAAAGAAATCCCACCAGGAACCAATCCAACTCCTTACTCTCATAGGAGCACAGTTGTACACTTTGCAAAGCAAAGCTTTTCTTCCCTTGGAAAGAATACTGAACTTTTTGTCAGTAGCAAACTCTTTTCTTCTGGGCCAGCCCAGGCCAGCCAGACACTTCTTAAGGTTCCTAGGACACATGGCATCCATGACAGCCGTGGTCCCAGGGGTCCGGTTCAGAATGAGGGACATACAGCATCACTTCAGGTCTCACTGGTCCCAAAGGTAAAATTCACTATCCAAGCTGGTTCCAGTCACAAAGACTTTCCTTCAGGCTTTACTCTGGTGAAAGAAAACAAACAACTTTTGGTGGGGATCCCTTCCCACAAAAGTCATCACTATAGATACTTCCCTACTAGGATGGGGAGCTCATTTGGACAGTACTTCTGTCAGTGGCACCTGGACTGCTATTTAAAATGCATGTAAATTTCTGTAAACTGAACAAGTCTGAAATTTCAAGGTGATTTGCATATACCCCATGATGCTTTGCATTATGGAAGCATGTATAATGTTGTATTTCTTTGAAACTTGATTTCAAACAACATGAAGTCTTGCTATATTATGACATATGCAGTGAGTTCCAACCTTCGAACTGCTCCGGAGGTGAAAGAGTTAACTTTCCATGCCAGGCACTGAACCTTGAGCGCGAGCTCGGTTGAAAACTCTGTCTGTTGTTCTTCAAACTCAAACTGTCAGATTCTTTACTCCGCCTCACTGAACAGTCACTCCGGAGATTTCTCCTTCTGCTCGGTTTGTTTGTCGGTTAAAAAGTATTTTTTTTTTATCGGTTTTTTGACCGAAATTAAACCGTAACCGGTCGGTTCAAGCTCTGTCTGTGGTATTGTAAGTAATAGATAGGCTTACATTTATTTTATTCTGTGTGGAACTTGTAGACGCTTTTCGGTTCGGTTTGAACCGATCAGGTTATTCTCAAACTTACTAGTCCTTATTTAGAGTGCGGTTCCCGGTTCTTATCGGTTCTAAAAAAAAAACGGATTTCATTACATTTTTTTCCATGACCCGTGACATGGTTGGGAACCGATAAGAGAGTCTTGCTTGGCGGATTGCCATAAACGGGCAAGTTTGGTTAGGCTGGAACTATGTCTGAGAAACCCAAAAGAAAAACCGGGCCCACTGGGTTTCAGCACTGTAGTGTTTGTCGGGAAGCCTTTGCTAAGGCTGACCCACACACCACCTGTGTGTATTGTCTGGGGTTTGACCACCTCAATGCAGACTGCCAGATTTGTAAGAATTTTCCTGCTGCCACCATAGAAAAAGAGAGTTGGTAGGCTCAGAAGGAGGCCAAAAGTCCGCTGACCCGGATGGCCAGCAGTTTGGTTTCAACCGAACGGAGGAGTGCCCTCTGACCAGGGCGATACTTCACCGGCAACGAAGAGCCAGCTCTGAGGAGCCGGTTCCAACTAAAAGGATTCAGAAAGTCAGCTAGTGGAGCCAAAGTTCTTTCTCCAACCGCTGAGGAAATAGCTAAAGCAATCAAATTGTCCAGTCACTTTCCCGGTTCGATCAAACTGACACCGCCAGGGAAGCGCCGTCTGCCAGTTCCACTGGTTCAAGATTATGATTTTGAGGATTTTATGAACCGGAGGAGGGGAGAGGAGTATGAGGAGAGTGAATATGGTTTTGAAGGTCTGATGTGCCCATTGAACCGGACATCTCTCCAGACAGACCGTCAGGGTTTCTCCTCCCAGGCTATCTGAGTCCCTTCTCATTTTATGTTCTATAAGAAAGTTGCTGAAACTCGCAGCTCCCTGTTGAAGGTTGTTGATGACCATGAGGAGCCTGATTATGTAGAAATGATGGATATTCCAGAGTCTCAGGAGACTGTCTATTCCTTTGCATAAATCTTTTGAAACAGACAGTAAAATTCTAAAACTCCTCACACTATACCTCCTGTTGATAAAAGGATGGACAAGAGGTATACATTATCAGGCTCTGATACGGAGTTCCTCACACAGCAATGCAGCCATGTGGGGTGTGCAGGCTGCAGCCTGTGACAAGGCAAATATTCCTCTAGCTAGCACCCCTGAAAAGGACTCCAGGAGGATTGATGCCATGGCAAAGAAACAGTACATGGCAGCCTCTTTGGGACTCAGACAGGCAAATTATATGGCTTATGCTGCTAGGTACCAGAAATCCAGATGGGATACTGTGCTGGCCCTGGCAAAACAGGTCCCTGACCAGCTTGCCAGGGAGCTGAAACAGGTGGCTGTGGATGGTATTGAGGCATCCAAGGTGCAATTTCATGCTGCAGTAGACTCTAATGATGTGTCATCAAGGGTCATGGCTACATCTGTGGCACTTCGGCGGAATGGCTTGGCTCAGATGTACTACCCTGTCTGGATACCCAGTCTAAGGCCATGGATTTTTCCTGTTGTGGGCAATTCTCTGTTTGGGGAGCAGACAGAGAATTACATGAAGAAAATGGATGAATATAGGACCACCTATAGGAGTGCACAGGCCAAGGAAAGGCAGGCCACTCCTCAAAGGCAGCATCCTAGGGGCAGGGGCAGGCCTTTTCATAGGCCTTTTTACCAAGTCCAGGCTTCCTCTTCTGCTTATGCCCAGAGGGGGTTCTTTAGAGGGAGAGGCAGACAGGGTACAAGCAAGCCTGCTTCCACCCTTCAGCTCAAAGCCCCTGCCAAGCAGGCACCCCGATGGGGTGGCCAGGGCTGATTCTCTACTACCTGTAGGGGGCAGGCTGGCTTACTTTGTCCAGGACTGGAAGTCTTTAACATCAGACAAGTGGGTCCTGGAAGTAGTAAGCCAGAGACTGGTTCTCAGCTTCAAAAAATTTCCAAAGATGAGAGCCAGGTCCTTTCCACCTGCAAATCCATCAGAGGCACTTGCCCTAGAAACAGAAGTTTCACCTCCTGGCTCTCAGAGCTGTGGAAAGGGTTCCACGCCTACACCAGGGCAAAGGGTTGTACCCCAGGTACTTCTTACCCCAAAAAGACAGGAGAATGGTGGCCCATCCTGGATCTCAGATACCTAAACAAGCACCTTTTAAAACCAAAATTCAAAATGGTGACTCTGGGAATTATTTTACCCTCTCTAAGGCCAGGGGACTGGCTAGTGTCCCTGGACCTCAAGGATGCCTACTTCCATGTTCTTATCAGAAGCTCCCATCGAAAGTACCTCAGATTCGAGCTGCCCTCAGGCCATTACCAGTTCAGAGCAATGTCCTTCGGCCTCACCTCTGCCCCGAGGGTATTCACAAAATGGCAGTAGCAGTTGCCCACTTAAGAAGGCAAAAGATTGCCATCTTTCCTTACCTGGACGACTGGCTCATAGTAGGCCAGTCTCCAGAACAAGTCAAACTACACCTTCAGGTAACTCAGCAACTGCTCACATCTCTAGGTTTCCTCCTCAATCTTCCAAAGTCAGTTCTAGAGCCTGTCCAGCTCCTCACCTTCATAGGTGCAGAACTGAACACAAAAGAGGCCAGAGCCTTCCTTCCTCTGGAAAGAGCAAGGACCCTGGTCTCTCTGGCCTCCTCTTTCACCCTGCAGGTCTCTCGACCAGCAAGGCATTTTCTGCAGCTCCTGGGGCACATGGCTGCTTCTACAGCAGTAGTGCAGGGAGCAAGATTTCAGATGAGGGACATCCAGTTCCATTTGAGAGCCTTTTGGTCTCAAAGGAGAGACCCTCTAACCAAATTGATCCCAGTGACTTGAACCCTGATCCAAGCCCTTCAGTGGTGGCAGGACCAGAGCTATCTGAGACAGGGGTTCCCCTTCACCCCTCAGTCTCACTCCTTAATCCTTACTACAGATGCATCCCTCTTGGGGTGGGGAGCTCACATGGGCGATCTCACTACCCAGGGATTGCGGTCCCCACAGGAATCTCTGCTCCACATCAATCTGTTGGAACTCAGAGCAGTTTTTCTAGCACTTCAAGTTTTTTCCACAGCTGTTCAGAACAAAGTGGTACAGGTCAGAACAGACAACACCACTACAATGTGGTACATCAACAAGCAAGGAGGCACTCGTCTACGGCCTTGTGCACCGAAGCAATGAAGTTGTGGTCTCTGGTTTATTCCCTGAACACCTCCCTTATGGCAGTTCACCTCCCAGGCAAGGACAATGTCCTGGCAGATGCTCTCAGCAGGATTTCCCAGGGCCATCACGAATGGTCACTGGATCCCCTAGTACTGGAGGTAGTATTTGCCAGATGGGGCACCCCGCAGATAGATCTTTTTGCAGCCCCAGACAATCACCAACTTCCCCTTTTTTGCTGCAGGCCCCCAGTGTTGGGCTCAGTCCCTCTGGATGCCTTCCTTCTCAGTTGGGAAGGGAAGTTTCTCTATGCTTTTCCCCCCTTCCCTCTTCTGTTCAAGGTACTGGTCAAAATCAGATCTCAATCCTGCAAGATGATCCTGATTGCTCCAGATTGGGCCAGACAGCCCTGGTACCCACTCCTTATGTCCTTAGCAGTCCACCTTCCCCTGTGTCTTCCCAGGAATCACAACCTGTTAACCTGTGCCCAGGGGAGAGTTTGGTACCCGAACCTCAAATCTCTCAATCTCAAGGCCTGGCTCTTGAAGAGTTAGAGTTTGCTGACCTACACCTCTCCCAAGGTGTATTGGATATCTTGAAGGCTTCTAGGAAGCCTTCCACCAGGCTACTTATAATTCCAAATGGAAGAGATTTTCATATGGTGCTCTGATAAACATATTTCCAGAATCTGCTGACTTACCCACAGTCCTGGATTATATGGTGCATTTGAATACTTTGGGCTGAGACCAGCTACCCTAAAGTGCACCTGGCAGCCGTGTTGCTTTCTTATCAGCAGGTAAACCTCTTCTCTTCGGCTCATCCTGTATTCTTCAAGTTTTCAAGGTTGCTTCACACCAACCCCCATTCAGGGACCCTGCCCTGCCTGGGATCTTAATATTTGCATTGCTCAGCTTATGAAATCCCCTTTTGAGCCCTTGTCTTCAGCAGAGCTTAAGTACTTGACTTGGAAAACTGTGTTTTTGGTAGCCATCTCTTCTGCCAGGCGCATAAGTGAATTACAAGCATTGTCAGTGGAACCTGATTTTATCTCCTTTCATAGAGATAAGGTGGTCCTCAGGACTAACAGAAAGTTCTTGCCTAAGGTGGTTTCAGACTTCCACCTTAATCAATCTATGTCTCTTCCTGTGTACTTCACTGACCATTCCTCCTCCTGGCGAGAGGAGACTGCACAGTTTAGATGTCAAAAGAGCCCTTAGTTACTACATAGAATGTACCAAGGGTCACAGGTTTGACTCCCTCCAACTGTTCCTCAGTTATGGTGAGGTTGGTAAAGGGAAACCTGCCACTAAAAGATCCATTGCCTGGTGGATTGTCTCTTGTATCCAATTTTGCTATGAGAAACTGGGTAAGGTTCCTCCCTCAGGCCTGAGGGCTCACTCTGCCAGAGGTACAGCTGCGTCTTTGGCTGCTGCCAGGGACATCCCTATCCTAGAAATATGTCAAGCAGCTGCCTGGAAAACAGTTCACACTTTTACCAAGCATTACTACCTGGATATCCAGGCTAGGATTGATGCTCGGTTTGGCACAGCTGTGCTTCAGAGCCTATTTTCTAAGTAGGTTCTGTCCCTCCTCCATGGAGGTACTGCTGTGTAGTCTGCACATGTCATAATATAGCAAGACTTCATGTTGTTTGAAGAAAAAATTACTCACCTTAGTAATGTTGTTTCTTCTAATGGAGTCTTGCTATATTATGACCTCCCCCCCTGCCTGCCCCTCTCAGAACCTCTACTTTTGGGATGTGGGTGGGCAGTGTAGTGCTGGCACTTAGTAGATGCCCACCTTATTTTTCACCCCTCCTTTTTGGGGTGTTTGGGTGGTATGTTTTAATTTCTTGGATCCCCTGACTTGAGTCTTTGTTTTGGGACCAAGAAAAATGTGTTTTTATATTTAGTAGCCAGTTGGCTAGTGTAGGTTTATGGCTTCCACACAGAACCTTAGTGAGTTTTGCTCGTAAAGATCTGACAGTTTGAGTTTGAAGAACAACAGACAGAGTTTTCAACTGAGCTCGCGCTCAAGGTTCCATGCCTGGCATGGAAAGTTAACTCTTTCACCTCCGGAGCAGTTCGAAGGTTGGAACTCACTGCATATGTCATAATATAGCAAGACTCCATTAGAAGAAACAACATTACTAAGGTGAGTAATTTTTTCTTGTTGCCAATGCCCTTTGGGGTAACCCTTTTTTCAGTGTTTCTACACTGAGGTTCTTTGTTTTTAGCTTGTTTTTCCTTTTTGAGCCCCACTACCCAAGCAAATGGGACCCACATAGTGATGAAGGGTTTTCACTGAAAAGTGGTTAGATTAGAGAGCAGTGTCTGTAGGTACTAGCTAAGTGCAGAGAAAGGACATTCATAGTCTGTTGCTGCAAACTGATGTATTGAAGATAAAATATGCTATTGCTGAAGCTTATTTCCTGTATTCTGAATAAACAACACACAGACATTGTGTGTTGAACCTGAAGTTTGGTGTCTGGTTCATCTGTTATCCTGCAACCGCTCCACACCATTGAAACAGTAGAAGAGATTCCCTGCACATCCGTGAGTTTCTCCTGCTGCCCTGTTGATTGATATATGCCACTGTCGTTCGATTGTCTGTTAGGATCAACACATCGTGGTTGAAGAGTTGCCATTCGGAGTGCAGAAGGGCTAGGCACACTGCTCTCATTTCGAGGATGTTGATGCTGCACCTTGTTTCCAGCAGAGACCATTTGCCTTGAGCTGACCTCTGATCCAGGTGTGCCCCCCAGCCCCTGAGGCTGGCATCAGTCGTGACTCAAATTTGGTGAGGATGACCCAACTTGCGACCCCTCATAATATTGGTCCTTTGAGTCCACCAATGAAAGGCAGTCCTTAACTGGTGAGAAATAGGGATCTGTTGGTTCTGGCTGTGTCTGGACTGGGACCACAGTCTGAGTAGGTGAGCTTGAATGGGTTACATGTGAATTAGTGCCCAGGGGACTGAATCTGCCGGAGATACCATAGTCCCAATGAGCTGCATGAAGTTGTGAGTCAGCAGCTAGTGGACATTGTGAAACTTCTTGATGAGCGTCTGCAAATCCCTGAATTTCATTTCTGCGAGGAACACCTTGTTCATCTGTGTCTTGAAGTCTGCCCCCAGAAGATTCAAGGTCTGTGTCAGAGTTAAGGAGCTCTTCCTCCAGTTGATGACAAATCTGTGTGCTGAGACGCACCAGACCACCTCCTCCAGTGCTTGTACTACTTGGAGACGAGGGGCCTTGATTAGAATATTGTCCAGGTAAGGAAACGGTTGTATTCCCTGGTTCTGGAGGTGAACAATGACTGTTACTAATACATTTGAGAATGTTCTTGGCGCTGAAGACAGCATGAATGGAAGCATTTTAAATTGGAAATGATGCTCCCCACTTTGAATCTGAGATATTGCCAGTGGAGCTCTTGAACGCAAATAAGCATCCTGCAAGTTGATTGAGGCTAGAAAATCCCCTTGTTGTAATTCCCTGACAATTGATGACAAGGTTTCCATCTTGAAGGGTCTGTTGCGGATGAAGCGATTCAGGAATCATGGGGAAGTTTTCCCAAAAGTGGATAAGCACAACTTGTGCCTTTTTTGCCTGAGCTCCTCATATTTTATGGCTGATTGTGAAATTTGTGAGTCTTCCCAGCTAAAACCGTGGAAAAAGCATCTTGAAAGATTTAAAATGAGAATTGCTAACACTTCAGTTCCAAGTGATCCGGAGACGGATCAACCTACTACTTATTCAAATAGAAAAAATAAGAAGGATATGGAACCGAACGCCTCTAATAAAGTCGAGCCGTCAAAGCCAAAAAGAACTGGGAAACCAGCTGGTGAACCTGTTCCAGGTAAAAAGAAACAAGAAAAAGCACACCGAACCTCCTGGTGAAAAACCAATGGAGCTCCCGGTGCCAAAGTATACCATGCCTTAAACTGAAGCAGTGGCTCAAGCCATACAAGTTCTCCAAGCCTTGCAAAGTCTGGTACTGGTTCCACAACCAACACCAGCGGTTCTATTGGATCCTCTGACAGTTCTGACCTCTGTTCCACAAACGGTTCAGGGCTTGGTTCCAGTACTTCAGGAGCCCTTGTATGAGGTGTACAATGAGGATGAACCTATTGAACCAGAGATTTCACCTGATCAGGAATTTGAATCACCTCCTAGATTCCCTGAGGAATATTCCTCACACCACACCTTTGTCAAGCAAATGGTGGAGGCCCTCAACCTTGCTACAAATGAGTTGGTAGAGGATGAGGAGGAGGCAGAATTCCTAGATATGATGGGGCTAGCACCTACTAAGAGGTTTTTGCTTCCCATCAATAAGTCACTAAACAAACATGTCATGGTGTTGGAGACACCAAATTCAGTGCCCCCTGTTGATAAGCCTCTCTATCCTCCTTTCTGAATTCTACTCCTTGTATGGCCACTCTTCTCTGATCTGACACTCCACTCCCCTCTTTCAGTCTGCTGCCCCAAATACCTTGTTGTGACCCTGGACCCTATACTGTCCTTCTCCAACCATATCGATTTGGTTGCGAAATTCGTAAATATCTGTATTGACCTTCTCTATAAACATAGACACTGTTTGACACACAGTGCTCTTAAACTAGCAATACACAGCTCTATTGTCTCCATCATTGACTATGAGCTTGTCATCTACGGAGCAGCCACAGCTACAGCACTATGACGTATAGTTACAGTGCTGAACAAGGCCTGCAGACTCCTCACTGGAGCTGCCCACCGTACACATACTTGCGACCTCTACGAACAGTCAAATTGGCTGCAACTACAGGGATTACATACCAAACCTGCTTATTAGTAAAAAAAATCACTGATGGGACTCATGCATCCTGGGGTTCTGTCCCTCGTAAGCCCAGCCAACTGCTCACATATCACAAGAAGCTCTGACAATGTTGCATTATCTGTCCCCCATTGTTGCATTTCCCAAGACCAGCGGTCTTTTGCAGGTAGAGCCCCCAAGATGTTTACCTCCCTGGGCAGTGAACTAGCCAACTTAAACACCCTCTGCTCATTCAAACACAAACTACTCCAAACGCTTGTGTCCAGGGTCACCTGTGACTGTTTCTCTTAAATTCCCTACCTGTCACTCTCGTTTTCCCACCTCCCTAAATTCTCCACCCTAGCAAACCTCCAGCCCTCCTAAATTCTCCACCCTAGCAAACCTCCACCCTTCCCCCTCCACCACTCTTTTCCCTTGCCTCTCTTCCTAGTCCTGGTCCTTCCTCACTCTCTCTCACCCACAGTCACCTCCCTTTCCCTTTCCCTGCTCACCCCACTATTGTTTCACAGTCCCCCAGTCCTTGCCTCTCTTCCCTTCCCCCTCTCCCTACCTCCCTCCCAGTAATCCATCTATGTCCACTCTCTCTTCCTATTCTCCTACTCTACCTTACCCCTCACCTCCACCCTACCCCCCTCTCTGTACCCCCTCAACCCTCTATCTGGGATAGCTCACCTGCCTTATCCTCCTTGCCTAACCTGTAGAAGCTCAATCCTCTACTCCCCCTTTCCCTTCTCGACAAAGCCCTTCTGGCTGCTTTACAACCATGTACATGTAGTTTGCAACCTTGTAAACCTAGTTTGCTGTGAATCATCATTTTTATTTGTATGCTTATTGTTTTTGTTACTACTGTTAATTTACACTAGCTTCAGCTCTTAGCCTGTTTACCCTGTATTACATATTGTACTTTAATTGCTTGCCTTCTAATCTTACTTCAATTTTGTACTCACATTCTCTGTATTATGACATGGAACCTTTGTAAAAGGGTCACTGGCTCAAAGGTATAAATCCAAAATTCCAATAAATAAAAAAATAAATAAAAAAGTGTGAAAGCAATGAGCTCGAGGTCAAGCATGTTATCATTCATTCTAGTTTTCCCTAAAACTTGCAAAAGGTATTTTTTTGGCTTTGTTTTGAGGGACAGTTTTGAAGTAGAAATGTGGGGCAGTGCCAGTATGGGTAGTCTGCCTGTTATTTAGATTTGTGCCACTTGGGGGAGTCCAGGAAGTCAGGGGCAAGTACACTACTTAAGTCAATAAATGCCTTATTAAAGGTGTTTGCTATGATTTTGGGGGTCCTGAGTTGTGGTTTCTTCAAGATTTAGCATGGTTGGAGGTGTCTTGTTTTTTTTTCCCTTTTAGGGTCCCGCTATTGTCCCAGAACTTGCAGCTGTCCCCCCAGGAGTTAGCCAGCTCATTTTTGCAGAAACAGCTTTTCACTTGACGTATAGCCCAGGTACATCTATTTTGGGTGGTTTTATAGTTCTGATTATCTGTTGGAGAGCCAGTGCTTCTAGCTTTATGCCAGAGGTTGTCTCTTTGCTTCATAAGTGTGATGAGGGATGGAGTGATCCAAGACTTACAAGCCCCACAAACTTTCTGCTTACGTAGGGGGCATATGTTGCATGCCGCATTGAAGGTCTTGATGAAATGGTCAAGTGCTTCATCAGCGGCATTTGTGGCAAATAGGTCTGTCTAGTCTTGCTGACTGAGGTGTGCTTTAAGTGAGGCAAGCTGCCCCTTCTTTTGCACTCTAGATGTGAGTGTTTAGCAGGGGTTCTAGGGGACTTATTCGACCAGATATGGAGGATAGTGGAATGATCACTGATGGAGTAAGGGAGGACAGCTGAGTGGGTTATTCTGTGTGGCCGGTTGGTAATCATTCAGTCTAGCAGTGTTCTGGTTCCAGTACAGTAATTCATTTGAGTGGGAGAGTCCACTGATTGGGCCATGTGTATTGAGGAGACTGCATCCTTGTAGGGTGCTGCCTCAGGGGATGCTTCTTTAAGGGTTCAGGTGTTAGTGGACTGGGTCCAGGGTAGGGATGGACATTGCCTGACAGTAGCAGTAGTAGCCATGCCATTCTTATTGCTTGCCATTTTAGTTGTTTTAATGACTGCGTGTGGTTTCGGACTTTTGAGCATTCTTTTCTGTTTTTGTTAGAGATTGTGATCATATTTAAAGTCACAGGAGTGAGGGGATAAGTGGTGTAGTCCTGAGCTGATTACCACTTATGCAAGCACAATGTCGTACCAAAGACTGAGAACACTGGAGTAGATGGGGTTTTATGGCACCGTTGATGGTGCATCAGTACGCCATTTATTTTGTTTCCAATAAGATTGGCTTCACTAAGCGTGAAAGGTGGACTTACTGGGATTAGTGTGAAAATGAGCCAAATGTAAAGTGGGCCGATGGTCAAAGAGGATTAGGTTATATATCCGTGATGACTTGGGTTGTCTGCAGCTACTTTGTCCTGTTAGGACCAGGGGTGGCAATGGGTGCAGAACCAGCTATGGCCTTGGGATTAGAGTTTGGGAGGCTTATGTGGGGGTGGAGGTGGAGGATGAGAGGTCTGGTCTCACCCTTTCAATCTGCAAGGAAAATAAGGGAGAGAGATGTAGCAGGAATTAGAAGGGTTGCTGGAATAACTCACTGGTTAGGGTACTGCCTCTAGTGCAGTGAGTCAGGGGTTCAAATCCTGCAACAGTACTGTGAGGGTGAGGAGGATACATAGGTGATACTAGAGGGCAGATGAAAAATCAGGACTTGGTGAATGCTAGTAGAAGTGGCTACATTTTTGCTTATACTAAATTAAATTATGCATAAAATGAAGTGAGGTTAAGATGAGGTATAAGGAGCAGAAAAAGTTAGACAAAAGTGTGGCTGATGGGATGGCATAGTGGTTAGAGACCCCCACTACAGTACAAAGGAAGAAACAAGATTACTAAGGTGAGTCATTTTACCTTCCTTCTTATCCACAATTGTCTTAAAAAAGCCACTTTAAAAATTCTACAAACACCTTCCTCTGTCCTCAGAGTGGACAAGAAGGTTGAGAAAAAATATCAAGTTGATAATTCTGCTGCTAACTACTTGTATTCTCATCCAGACCATGAGGGTGTGGTACAGGCTGCTGCCTGCGTTAAAGCTAAAGTCCCTCTCTCATCTCATTCCCTGGATAAGGATTCAAGGAAAATTGACACCATGGGGAAGAAGGTTTTTTTAGCTTCCTCCCTTTTCCTCAGACAGGCAGCTTATATGGCATATGCTGCACAATATCAGAAGGCCCTTTGGAACTCTGTACTAGGATTAACTGACAGAGTGCCAGGCGATGTGACACATAATCTGGCTGTCACTGCCAGGATGGCATTGGATGCCACAAAATACCAGTTTCACATGGCTGTGGATGTAAACGATACTGCATCCAGGCCGCTGGCCCTATCAGAGGATCTGAGGAGGTTTGCCTGGCTCAGAGCAGTTAATCTTACCCCAGACACTCAGTTAAAGGCCATGGATTTTCCTTGTGAAAACAGTTCCCTTTTTGGTGACAAGACTGTGACATACATGAAAAAGGTGGAAGAGTACAAAACCACATTGAAGTAATTCCACAAGGGAAAGAGTCTCCACTTCTTTTAGGTCCATGAGAAGGGGAGGTAGGGGATACTATCCCAGAGCTTATGCCCCAGTCTCCATGCTTGTAGATTTTACTCAGGCCAGAGGCTATTACAGAGGCAGGGGACCTTCTAGGTGGACTGACTCAACACCAGCTCCCAGACCTCAGTCCAGACAGAACCCCTGAACAAACATCACCACAGACAAGTGAGTTCTGGAAGTAGTGAGTCAGGGTCTCTTCCTACATTTCAAGCATTTTCCAAAACTTCAGGGTCGCAGAGACTTCCAGCAATCAACTCCTGCAGAGACAGTTTTGCTGGAGTTAGAGGTAAACAAAACAAAAAAGCATCTGCAAGCCAGAGCAATAGAGCCAGTCCTCCTCTTCCAATGGGGGAAGGGCATTTATTCCAGATACTTCCTGACCAAGAAGAAGAATGGGGATTGGCAGCCAATCCTAGACCTCAGATTCCTGAACAAACACTTGTCAAAGCCCAAGTTCAAAATGGTAACACTTGCCATCGTTCTACCATCTCTAAAGAAAGAAAACTGGTTGGCATCTCTGGATCTGAAAGATGCTTTCACATCCCAATCAGGCCTTGCTACAGGAAATACCTAAGGTTCTCTCTGCCCTCAGGTCGCTACCAGTTCTCAGCACTCTCCTTCGGGTTTACCTCTTCCCCAACAGTATTCACAAAGTGGCTGTCAGTGATGGCAGCCTACCTCAGTAGGCAGGGAATCACAGTATTCCCTTACCTGGACGATTAGCTAGTTGAGTCACATCAGCAGGTAAAGGAATCCATCAGGGTCACCCAAAATATTCTAGAATGCTTGGGATCTTGAATCATCAATATCCAAAAGTCTCAGATGGAACCAGTTCAGTCACTGGAATTCACTGGAGCAGAACTGGATGCCGTCCAAGGCAAGGCATTCCTCCCTCAGGAGAGGGTAACAAACTTACTAACCCTAGCAAACTCCTTTGTCTTGGGTCAGCCCAGGACTGCAAGGCAGTTCCTAGCTTTACTGGGACACATGGCATTAACTACCACAGTAGTATCAGGTGCCAGGTTCCAGATGAAAGACATTCAGTACCATTTGAGGTCCCACTGATCCCAAAGATTAGGCAGTGTAATTTCCATCAATGGCCCAGATATTCAAAAGAGTTAAGCCATGCGCAATAGGGTTGCGCCTGCGCAAGTCCAAATTTGTGCCATACTGCGATATTCAGCAGGAGGCAGTTGCGCCCCCGAAATCATGCTGAGCAACAGCGCAATGATAATGAAGGTATGCGAACCTGTTGTGAGGAACTACACAAAATGATTTATGTGGATATTCAAAGACTTGCACAATGCGCAACAGTGGAGCAAGCGGAAGTTGCGCCATAGCGGAAATGAGCCAAAATAAAAAGGAGCAAGGAAGAGGCGCAAGAACGCTACAGGGAAGCCACATGAGGCAGAAGCAGAGGCACACAGACAGGGCAAGTGGCAGGAACAGGGCAGGCCAGGGACAGGCCACAGTCAACAGCCAGGCACAGGGAAGGTGTGGGGAGCCACACAGCACAGAGGCCAGCACAGGCAGGTGTACCCGGTGCAGGGGAGGTAGCAGCCAGGACAGCGGGGGGAATAAAGTAACAGCTGCCAGGGAGGGTGAACACAAGCCAGGGACATGGCCAGTGCCACCTTCCACATGGAGGCCGTAATGAGGGGGGTGAGAAGGCGGGGCAGGGGGCGTGGCCGTGGAAGGGCCATCGGTATGCCCCAGCAGGCAATGCACGAGCCCACACAGCTTTGAGCTGTACACAGATACTGAAATTGTGGGCCGGTACCGCCTGAACAGGCAATACTGAGGCGGCTCTGTGAGCTGTGCAGTGATGTGATACAGGCACCCACATGACAGAGCCATGCCCTCTCAGTGGAGACCAAGGTAACAGCCTGCATGTGCTTGCTCACCACGGGTACCTTCCAGAGACCAACTGGGGACACCACAGGCATAACCCAGTCAGCCACGTCACGCCACCTCACCCAGTTCCTCAGCGCACTGCTGCCACATGCTGAGGAGTACATCCATTTCCCCAGCACAGCGGCAGAGCGCACAGCAAACATACAGGAGTTCCACAGGGTAGCACGTATGCCTGGTGTGCTAGGGGCAATAGACTGCACCCATGTGGCCATCCATGCACACCACCTGGCCCAGGGGGGCCGCATACATAAATCGCAAGGGCTATGCCAGCATCAACTGCCAGGTGGTGTGCGATGCCAGGGGGCGCATCATCAATGTCTGTGCCACGCACCCTGGGGGAGCACATGATTCTTACATCTGGCACCAGTCGGCATTGTGCCACAGATTCAAGAGTGGGGACATCCCCACTGGACACCTAGTGGGTGAGTATGCAAACCAAATGGACACATATAGGGCCTGGGGGGGCATGGCCAGAGGTGCCATGGGTAGTGGCCTACATGGCTTGGGGCAGGGTGATGCTGATCACCAAACTAACCTCCACCCTCTACGCACAGGTGACAGTGGATACCCACTCTGTCCCTGGCTGCTCACACCCTACCGGCGGCCCACGACCCCATCGCAGCAACGCTATAATGAGGCACACGCCACCACACGCAATGTCATCGAGCGGGTGTTCGGGATGCTGAAGGCACGTTTCCATTGCCTGGACACCTGTGGCAGTGCCCTACAGTACAGCCCCTCAAAGGCCTGTGGGATATTCCTGGCCTGTTGCATCCTGCACAACATGGCCAACGAATGTGGGATAAACTGTACAGGCCAAAGAGGGGGACAGCGATGGGGACGCCGGTGATGATGGTGATGGGCAGCCCCCCCTTGGCCGACGGGACCCCCGACTGCTCCGGCTGGCACAGCTGCACCGGGACACCATCATGGAGGAGCACTTCAGCCAACCCAGGTAAGTCATGGGGCCATGCGCAACCACCAGTGGCCAAGGCACAACCCACAAACACGCAGGAACCCACACTGGGGGTGCATGCTGTCGAGGGAAGTGGCAGGGCACAGAGGCACACACACAGCCAAGGATGGGTGAGGACTAACATGCCACCCCGAAGGACACACACACACACACACACGCACACACACAACGCAACAAACGTGCACAGAGGGCAGAAGGCACACTGATCCAGAACGCACACCCTAGCAACACACATGTCCACAGGGCACCGC
The DNA here is from genome assembly GCA_016271365.2 of Neoceratodus forsteri. Lineage (NCBI taxonomy): Eukaryota > Metazoa > Chordata > Ceratodontiformes > Ceratodontidae > Neoceratodus > Neoceratodus forsteri. The sequence continues at coordinate 69,571,537 of CM057452.1, forward strand.
ACACTGCCTGTCCATGTGCGTGTGTCAGATGCTGAGCACCATTGCACTTTGGTGTACAGTGCACTTCAGGCATCATCATGCACATGTAACTGCGGACAGCAGCCGGGAGGGTGTGCAGGTGGACTGTGTGTCTGCATGCAGGGCCGGGTACTCTCCCGTACACTGCCCACTGAAACACACAATGCACACAGGGCAGCACCAGACAGTAGCCGCACTGGGAGACAGGTCAGTCCTGCGACACAGTGCCACAGCCACCACGGATGTGTGAGCAGCCCTGCCGAGACCTGCCAGCACTGGCAGGCTGACCACTGGCCTCATGGGGTGGCACCGTTGGTCCCTCAGGGGTTCCACTGCGTGAACGCGACCGTGCCCGCGTAGGGGTCTGCAGCACACCGAACATGCCTGCACCAGGAGTGCTCGGGATGCCCACAGCTGAACCCAGCATCAACAGGGTGGGAGTCGCACGACGCCGGGAATGGGGGTTGGATAGTGCACTACATGGTGTCTGCGATGCATGGGTACCTGACTGTGTGTCCATTGTGACCATGACGGCAATGAATGCCTGTCAATGGCAGCAGTCACATCCTCCCACAAACGGTCCATCCGTGCCAGGATCTGTTCAGTGTCCCTGCTGCGCTGCTCCTCTGCCCGCTCCAGAGCCACACACAGTGCTTCCACGGATGTCGCAAGCTGCATCTGCTGCTGGACCGATGCTCGCAGTATGCGGGTGTGCTCGTCCAAGAGGTCATCAGCCTCCTCGGCATCCTGTCCCTCAGGGTGTGCAAGGGCCTGATGTTCAGCACCCCTTGAGGGTGGGTGCTGCACACCAGGACCAGGTCTGGGCATGTCCACAGGCGGTGCACAGATGCCGCCGCTGAACCCTGTACCCCCAAGCCCAGTGAGTGACTGCTGATGCTGCCCCTCTGGCTGCTGCACCCCTAGGCTCAGTGGTGCCACCACAGTGGCCGCAACAGTCCCACTGTCCTGAACAGACACCAGTGCTGCCCCACTGGTGCTGACAGGCACAGCCTGGGACTGTGCTGACATGCAGGCCCCCACGGTGGCACCACCCACAGCCATGGGCACGAATTGCCCTGCTGTGTGACAGTCATGTCATCATCACTGGTGCCGGACTCTGCCCCGGCCACAGTCACAGCATGCTGGCATCCATGGACGCCAGCATGCTGGGACACAGGCAGGGCTTCCTCCACGCCTGTGTCAATGACATCAGTGTGGACAGCCAGGCGGCCCCACTGTTGTACAGATCCACACATACCTGTGGAGGTGGATGGTCCCACCTCCGACTCCATCCAACTGTCCACAGTGGACAGGCCCAACACCGCTGACCCATGCAGATGCACAGGATCTGTGAGGGAAAGCAAAGTCTCATTACTTTGTGTGACCTACCCTGCCCTCCCCCAGACAGACCATGACTTACCATGCAGTGATGGGCCACCACCAGTCTGGAAGCCACCACCCGGAACTCCCTTTATGGCACTTCGGTGCATGCTTGCAGCAAGCCTGTCCTCTGCTGGGGTGAGCTGTACCACCTCCGGCTGTCCCCCACCCGTTGCAGCACGTGCTGCCCTGATGGCAGCCACCTTCTCCTTTACCCTCCTCCTGTCTGTCCCCATCTTCTTCTTACACTCCTGCACGGAGCGCTGGTGGCTGCCATGCAGGATCATGGCACGTGCCACCTCCTCCTATGCAGCAGTACGGGCCTGAGGGGTGCCCCGCCGTCCACTGAGCAGTGGCTCCTGACCCAGGTAGGCCTCGAAAAGGGTCTCAGTTTCAGCCTTAGTAAAATTCGGCCTCCTCCTCCTCCCACCACTGTTGTTCTTCTCTCCAAGAACGTGCTCGGGCATTATGTAGCATGTAAGAATGGCAGTTGTTACCTGTGACTGTGCAGTCCCATGCATGTCCCTGAATCCACAGTCCACACTCCCACACAGCATGCAACTCACCAATAAACTGCAGTAACTGACTATGGCCACTGCAGCACAGTGTCGCACCTTTATAGTGCAATCCATGCAAATGAGGCGAGGAGCAACTTTAATTAGATGCAATTTGCAGTGCTGCGCCATTGAATGGCTGATTGGATGATTTGCATATGACGGCTGAATATCACGCTGTTGCGCTTTGCGTAGTTGTGTTGAACATGCTGAGCCAATGGCGCAGTTCTGTGGCATGCGTAGTACACCTCACTGCACATGCCCGGGTTGCTGACGCAGACATCTGCTGCGCTGATGACATGCTGTACATGGTAGGCACTGCAGGGCACGGCCACCATTGTGCCAGTGGCGCTATAGCGATGGTCACTACATGGCGCTGTGGCAATGGGCCTTCATAGGCGCAGTGGCCCAACTGCCCGATAGTCCACTGTGGCGCTGGCACACAGGCAGCCAATCACGCTACACGCATTGTCATCCGATGGCGCTGTGCATGGCCTTGTGCCAGAGACCCTTGACCCTGTGCCCGACCTTTGCCCCCTTGGCACCATGCATCAGGCATAGGTGCACCTTTAGCATGCTGTTCGGTAACAGCACAATAGGGAATGGCAGTGGGGTACCATGCTGTGGAGCACCATATTGCCTACTATAGCTTTTGCAATGGTGCGGAGAAGAGCTGCTCCCTGGACGGCCATCAGGCTTGCTAATTTGGTGGCCATAGTCGAGCCACACCATGGTCCTCTCTTTGGAGAGGATCCCCTGGATAGGGCAAGGACCCAGGTGTGGCAGGAGGTGGCCACAGCCCTGAGGAGGCAACAGGCAGGGGGCAGACATGAGCAGTGCAGGCACCGATATGGTGACCTGCAGAGGAGGGAGCTGAGCTACTGGCCCGACTGAGGTCACGTGCCAGGAGGGGCATGGTCCCATGTCCAGGTAGGGGTTCCATCAACACACTTTTATCGTCCATATGAGTCACAGTGTTGTATGTGTCCAGCACATAGGGGAGGGACCGTGGGTTGGCTGTGGCAGTGTTCACAGGGTGTGGGGTGGGTGGGTCTGGCTGGTTGGGGGCACACTCCTTGGGGCAGGGGGCTTGCTTTGGGAATGTAATGATGTTCTTCTCCCCTTTTTGTCCCCACAGGCCTGGAAGAACTGCGCCGAGTGCGTGCAGAGCGGAGGGGAGTGGAAGCAGCAGCCAGGTGGGCCGAGGACCAGCAACGGCCACCTGACCGGCCCGATGTGGGTGAGTGCCAGACATCCATGATTAATACTGCATGCTGTGTGACAAGGTGGGCAGCGGGGCATGGCTATCATTCATTGACATCACTGCCATGCACGCCACTTGTTACAGTCAACACTGTCCAGTGGCAATGCATGTCTGGGTGTGCATCACTGGTGGTCCATGCGTGCACCAGGTGCATGGCTGTGCCACTGCCTTTGCACCACATAGCCATGTCACTAGATGGCCATGGTGGTGCTGTGTGTGACTTGGCCGGTGGGTGTGTGCAGCATTCCACATGGCTGTATGCACCTGGGTTGGCAGGTCCTGTGGACGTGATCACTGCGGCTGGTCACACACCATCACAGTGGTATGTACCATGGCCGTATGCCATGCACAGTGGGCGGGCTGTATGGGGTTGTGTATTCACACCTGTTGACTGTGCTCCCTTGTCCTAGGTGTGAGACATCTGAGGGAGATCAGGGACACCCTTCGGGAGCTCCTTATTCTGGCCCGTGAGACCGTGACAATTCTTCAGAGGATTGACGAGTCGGGGGTTCTTCAAAGACACAGAGCCAGGGGGAGCCAGAGCCAGGACTGGCAGAGCAACCAGTAGTCCCTTGGTCCCTGACTTCCCCTACCCCCCTGGACCCACCCTCACACCCCTCCTATCCCATCCCATTTGTCCACCCCTTCCCCCCCACCTTTGTTGTGTCCCCCACCACAAACCTGTATATAGTTCTTATTTATGTACATAGTTGATTTTTCTATTTTTATAATACATTTGACTTTTATATGAATACCGTGGTGGTCTCTGATTTGCAGCGGGCTATAGGTGCTCAGCTGCAGTGGTGTGCATGGCATCAGGGGTGGTGCAGTCATGGGTATGTGTGTGTGTCCATGTGGAGGTGTCTATGGTATGGGGGGGTAGATATCAGTCAGTGTCTGTGTTGTGTGTGTTGTTCCCTGTGCACTGGATGACTGTGTGCAGTGGTCCATGGCACATGCTTGGTGTCCGTGGTGCACCCATCGGCCCGTCCATGGCCTGTGCAGCCGACACACATGCCTGTCTGTGACCTGCATGGTCTGCTGGCATGTCAGTGGTGGCATTCCCTGCAGGGTGGACACTGTACCCGTCGCTTTGCTGGGTTGCCCATGTCACTGGTATTAAATAGGTCCGCCAAAGGTCCTGCAAGGACCTCTGCCAGCTCCTTCAGTACCCTGGGGTGGATGCCATCTGGGCCTGGTGCCTTGTCCACCCTCAGTGCCTTCAAACCCTCTCGAACTCTGCTCTCCATGATTTCCCCATCTGTCACCACTTCCCCCCCTGATTCTGCCATTTCTTCCACCTTGGGTGTTACCCCCTTCTTCTCTTTAGTAAATACTGAACAGAAGTACTCATTTAGTGCTTCCCGCCTTATCGCACCCTGCTTCCACCCAACCCCCTCCTTCCTAATCCTTACTATGTGGTCCTTGCAGCCCTTTTCTCCCTGATGTACTTTAAGAAGTCCTTCTCCCTTCTTAATGCCTTGTGCCAGCCTGAGTTCGTGAGATGCTGGCTTCCTTACTGCCCTTGTCACCTCCTTCGATTCTGTCAAGTACTCCTCCCTGTCCTCCCCCTCCCTGTTTTCTTGTACTCCTAAAGACAGCTCTTTTCTCCTTACCTTTTCATGACCTCCTTGCTCAACCAGATCGGTTTCTTAGCCCTAGCCTTCTTACTCTGGGCTTTGCAGCAGGTTTTGGTTGCCTCCACTATCCCCAGCTTTATGAGCTCCCACCTCTGGTTAGTGTCCATACTAGATTGAATTCTGGCCAGATACCCTTTTACTACTGCCCCCATCCTCCCAAAGTCGGCCATCCTGAAGTCCAGCACTATTGTGCCAGATTCCACTCCTTCCTTGCCCATATCCAATGTGAGCCATACTGAGCGGTGGTCACTCCCTGACAGCGGTTCCTCCACTGTAAATTCTCTCACAAAGTCCCCATTTGCCAGCACAAGGTCAAGGGTATTTCCTAACCTGGTTGGTTCACTGACCATTTGCAGCAGGAAGGCATCCAGCAGTACCTGCTCCCTTCTTTTCCTGGTTGTTGGGGTGCTCCAGTCCACCCCTGGCATGTTGAAGTCCCCCACAATCACCACACTACCCTTCTCGCAGGTCCTCCTGATCTGTCCCGCTAGTTCCCTGTCTAACTCCTCCGTCTGAGATGGTGGCCAGTACACCACTCCCATTCTAAGAATCCTATTCTTGGAATCCTGGATTTGCATCCAAAGTGACTCCGTACTACCCTCCTCCCCTTCCTCCCTTACACACTTCATTCCTTCCTTCACATATAGTGCCACCCCCCCTCCTTTCGAAATCACCCTATCCCTATGAAATAATCTGTACCCTGGTACAGACAGGTCCCAGTCATTGTATTGGGTGGCCCATGTTTCCATGATGACTGCAATGTCCACCTCTCCCTCTGCCATGAGAACCTGTAACTCTGCAGTTTTCCTCCCAAGGCTCCTAGCATTAAGGGTAACCACCTTCCATCCTTTTCCCCCCCTCCCATCCTGCCCTCCTTTACTAGCATCACCAATAGTACTTGTTGTTCCTTTGTCACTGTTATGGGGGTAGTCGCTATGGTTTCCCAACCTGTGGTCTCTGCATATCTCTTCCCCAACTGCCACCCCCACTCCTAGTTTAAATTCCCAACTCTATGTACCTCTCCATCCTCTGTTTCAACACTTTCTTTCCTCCTCACTCAAGTGTAGTCTGTCCTGGCATAGAGACTACTGTCCTCCCAGGTCCCTCCCACCCCCCAACAGCCCATACCTTTAGCACAACACCAGGTTCTTAGCCATCTGTTAAATTCCTCTATTCTCAGCTTTCTTGTTGTCTTGCCTTTGGCATGGAAGTATCTTGAAAAGTTACTGATCTTCCTGCCCCTTCACATAATTGTGCTAGTTCCTCAAACCTCCTCTGGACTGTATCTACTGTCTTGTCAGTCAGGTCGTTTGTCCCAAGATGTATAATTAAATGAGGCTTGTCCCTACCCCTTCTAGCATATTTCAGAACAGACTGTCCCACCCTTTTCCGCTGTCATTCTCTGGCATGGCCTCCACCCAAATGCGACTATGCCTCTCCCCCTTGCTACCCCACCTGACTCCTCTTAGTATTGAGTCCCCCAGCACTAAGATTCCACCCCTCTTACTCCCTGCTTGCTTCCATTCATCTCCCTCTCTCATTTCCAGCTCCTCTTCTTCCTCCTGCACATTATTTCCCCCTTTTACCCTGTTGCAATTCTCCCAGCAGTACTTCCCCCTGCTCCAGTTTGGTCCAGGCATTTATCAATTACTCCTCTAATTTCATCATTTCCCTCCTCCACCGTCTTCCTCTCTAGTAGTGCAAAACTATTTTCTGAAGGCCCTTCACAAATGCCCGCTCCCTCTCTCTTCATAGTAACCTGTTCTCTCCTTTCCACTCCATGACTTTTGCCACTTTCGCCTCCCTCACAAGTCCCTGTCTCCTCCTTTCATTTGTCTTTTGTCTCCTGACCTGGTTTCCCGGCAATTGTTCTTCCTGGCCTGGGCCCCTTTGTCTCTGCTTCCCTCTTCTGACCCTCCTCACCACTGTTGGCTTAAATCGCCTTCCTCATCTCCCTTCTTCCTCCCTCCAGTATTGGGCTAAACCCACCCCCAATCTGCCTTTACCTGTCTTAGTTCCTCCTGCAGACCCTCAATCTCCTTTCTAAGTTTTTCTATGTGGTTGCACACTAAACATCCTCCCACACTCCAGGCAATTTTTAGAAAGATTGGTGCACCGCAGTTGTTGCAGCCTACCACCCTACCAATTGCTGTCGTTGCCCACCAGTGACCTCCCACCCTTCCAGATGCAGGATACCAAACACTGCCCCAAGTCTCCCCTCTCCCTCCTCTATCAGTGCAAAACATTTTCTTTATTTCCCTTACCTCCTTTGTTGCACACGTTGATATATTGAGCAACTGCTTTTTATATTCCTATCCTTCCTATCCACACTCAAAAACAGACTTTAAGTAGCCATTGCACAACCTTCTTCAAACTCCTACTCCTCCGTTCCCCAATGCAATATCAGTGTGAAGAAGTAATAATGAAAGCTCCTAGATTTGCATTTACTTCCGTTCCATTGAGAGAGCAGTCACCTCTTCACTTGCTGCTGTTCCTTTCCTGGATGTCTGCTTTTGCTATGACAGGTACATATCCTTTGCCTGTTTGAGGAAGTGATGTCAGAACCCCTGATATAAAGGAAATAATGGACCAAGGGTGGGACCAGCCCAAGTCTTCCAGAAACAATCAGGTAGCTGAGGCCTCTGGTCAGGCCATTAGCACTCTTCCCCCACTCTGCACTCAAACTTTGCAGCTAGTGAAGCCAGCAACAATGAATCACAATTCTACTCAAAGCCCCCAAAATAGGTTTGCTACCCAAAGAAACAGGACTCCAATTCAAGCAGCTTCACCAACAACACATCAAAATAGGCTTGGAATTAGAAGATATATGTCTCCAATTCAAAGAAACAGACCCAGTTAAATCACACCAATTATGTTTTAAAACAGAAGAAATAGGTCTCTACAAATGCAGCCTGCCACACAGTGAATCAAACAAATGAGCCCACTTATAGCTACCAAAACAGGTTTCAAAAATTCCAACAGCCCCAAACAATACCCTGCTAGCCCCTTAGTAGTAAGAAAGAAAAGAAATAACCTCTATCAAGTAGAATCCACAAGAAACAATGTAAAACAACAAGAAGCTACTTGTAGATCTGATCTTTGCCCTTCTAGTTCCTTCTGAGAAGCCAAAGCAGAGTTCCAAACTCTGTGATTTCCTTTGTGCTGCTTTCAAAATCAGACAGTTCCAAACTCTGTGATTTCCCTTGTGCTGCTTTCAAAATCAGAGTTCCAAACTCTTTGACTTCCCATGTGCTGCTTTCAAAATCAAACAGTTCCAAACTCTGTGATTTCCCTTGTGCTGCTTTCAAAATCAGACAGTTCCAAACTCTGTGATTTCCCTTGTGCTGCTTTCAAAATCAGACAGTTCCAAACTCTGTGATTTCCCTTGTGCTGCTTTCAAAATCAGACAGTTCCATGATATCCCTTGTGCTGCTTTCAAAATCAGACAGTTCCAGACTCTGGCATTTCCCTTGTGCTGCTTTCAAAATCAGACAGTTCCAAACTCTATCATTTCCCTTGTGCTGCTTTCAAAAACAGACAGTTCCAAACTCTGTGATTTCCCTTGTGCTTGTAAACTTGTAAACGGTTCATCGGTTCAGTTTGAACTGATCAAGTTGTTTAAAAAATCTTAAATTGTACTTTTAGAGTGTGGTTACCGGTTCTTATCGGTTCTAAAAAAATGGATTTTATTACATTTTTTTCCGCTACCCGTGACACGGTTGGGAACTGATAAGAGGGTCTTGCCTGGCGGATTGCCATAAAAGGGTAAGTTTGGATAGGACTGGCACTATGTCTGAGAAACCCAAAAGAAAAACCAGGCCCACTGGGTTTCAACACTGTAGTGTGTGTGGGGAAGTCTTTGCCAAGGCTGATCCCCACACCACCTGTGTTTATTGTCTGGGGTTTGACCACCTCAATGCAGACTGCCAGATTTGTAAAAATTTTCCTGCAGCTACCCTGGAAAAGAGAGTCGGTTGGCTCAGGGAAAGGGAGGCCAAAAAGTCCACTGAACCGGATGGCCAGCCTGGTTCGGTTCAAACCGAACCAGAAGGAGTGCCCTCTGACCAGGGCGAGACTTCTTCGGGCAAAAGGAGATCTGACTCTGAGGAGTTGGTTCCAGCAAAAAGGACTAGAAAATCAGCTGGTGTGGAGCCAAAACGCTCCTCTCCAACTGCTGAAGAAATAGCCAAAGCGATCAAAATTGTCCAGTTGCTTTCTCGAGTTCGACCGAACTGCACCATCAGGTAGGTATCTGTCTGAAGCGGTTCCACCTGCTCAAGAGTATGATTTAGAGGAGATTATGAACCGGAGGAGGGGGAAGAGGAGTATGAGGAGAGTGAATGTGGATTTGAAAGTCTGGATGTGCCCATTGACCTGGACATCTCCCCAGACAGACCTTCAGGAGTGTCTCCTCCTAGGCTTTCTGAGTCCCCTTCTCATTTTATGTTTTATAAAAAAGTGGCTGAAACCCTCCAGCTCCCTATGGAGGAAGCTGTGAATGATCAAGAGGAGCCTGACTTTGTAGAAATTATGGATATCCCAGAGTCTAGGAGGCTGTCTATTCCCTTGCATAAATCTTTTGGGAAACAGACATTTAAAATTCTAAAAACTCCTAACACTGTACCTCCTGTGGATAAGAGAATGGACAAGAGGCTCTGATACAGAGCTCCTTACACAACAATGCAGCCATGTTGGGGTAGTGCAGGCTGCAGCCTGTGACAAGGCAAATATTCCCTTGGCTTCACACCCCCCAGACAGGGACTCCAGGCGAATTGATGCCATGGCAAAGAAACAGTACATGGCAGCATCCTTGGGACTCAGACAGGCAAATTATATGGCCTATGTGGCTAGACATCAGAAATCCAGATGGGACACTGTCATGGCTTTAGCAAAACAGGTCCCTGGCCAGCTTGCCAAGGAGCTGGAGCAGGTGGCTGCTGATGGTATTGAGGCATCCAAGGTGCAGTTCCATGCTGCAGTGGACTCAAATGATGTGTCATCAAGAGTCATGGCTACATCTGTGGCACTTTGAAGAATGGCTTGGCTCAGATGTACTAGCCTGTCACAGGATACCCAGACTAAGGCCATGGATTTTCCTCTTGTGGGTAATTCTCTGTTTGGGGAGCAGACAGAGAATTATATGAAGAAAATGGATGAGTATAGGACCACCTATAGGAGTGCACAGGCCAAGGAAAGGCAGGCCACTCTCCTCAAAGGCAGCTTCCCAGGGGCAGGGTCAGGCCTTTTCATAGGCCTTTTTACCAAGCCCAGGCCTCCTCTTCTGCTTATGCCCAGCGGGGGTTCTTTAGAGGGGAGAGGCAGACGGGTTACAAGCAGGCCTGCTTCCACCCCTCATCCCAAAGCCCCTGCCAAGCAGGCACCCTGATGGGGTTGCCAGAGCCGATTCTCAGCTACCTGTAGGGGGCAGGCTGGCATACTTTGTCCAGGACTGGGAGTCTCTGACATCAGACAAATGGATCCTGGAAGTAGTAAGCCAGGGACTGGTTCTCAGCTTCAAAAAGTTTCCAAAGATGAGGACCAGATCCTTTCCACCTGCAAATCCATCAGAGGCACTTGCCTTAGAAGCAGAGGTCTCTTCCCTCCTAGCTCTCAGAGCTGTGGAAAGGGTTCCACCCCTACACCAGGGCAAAGGATTGTATTCCAGGTACTTCCTTACCCCAAAAAAAGACAGGAGAATGGCGGCCCATCCTGGATCTCAGATACTTAAACAAGCACCTCTTATAACCAAAATTCAAAATGGTGACTCTGGGAATTATTCTACCCTGTCTAAGGCCAGGGGACTGGCTAGTGTCCCTGGACCTCAAGGATGCCTACTTCCATATTCTCATCAGAAGCTCCCATCAAAAGTACCTCAGGTTCAAGCTGCCCTCAGGCCATTACCAGTTCAGAGCAATGCCCTTTGGCCTTACCTCTGCTCCAAGGGTATTCACAAAATGCCTGGCAGTAGTAGTCACTTCTCTAAGAAGGCAGAAAATTGCCATCTTCCCTTACCTGGACGACTGGCTCATAGTAGGCCAGTCCCCAGACCAAGTCAAGTTACACTTGCAGATAACTCAGCAACTGTTTACTTCTTTGGGTTTTCTTCTAAATCTTCCAAAGTCAGTTCTAGAGCCTGTCCAGCTCCTCACCTTCATAGGTGCAGAGCTAGACACAGAGAAGGCCAGAGCCTTCCTTCCTTCCACTGGACAGGGCAAGGACCCTGGTCTCTCTGGCCTCCTCTTTCACCCTGTAGGTATCTCGACCAGCAAGGCATTTTCTACAGCTCCTGGGGCACATGGCTGCTTCTACAGCAGTAGTGCAGGGAGCAAGATTTCAGATGAGGGACATTCAGTTCCATTTGAGAGCCTTTTGGTCTCAAAGGAAGGACCTTCTGACCAAATTGATCCCAGTAACTCGAACCCTGATCTAGGCCCTACACTGGTGGCAGGATCAGAACAACCTGAGACAAGGGGTTCCCTTTGTCACTCAGTCTCACTCTTTAATCCTTACTATAGATGCCTCCCTCTTAGAGTGGGGGGCTCACATGGGCAACCTCACCACCCAGGGGTTGTGGTCCCCTCAGGAATCTCTGCTCCACATCAATCTGTTGGAACTCAGAGCAGTATTTCTAGCACTTCAAGCTTTTTCCAAATCTGTTCAGAACAAAGTTGTTCAGGTCAGAACAGACAACACCACCACAATGTGGTACATCAATGCTGCAAGGGGACTCGGTTCACGGCCTTGTGCACCAAGCAATGAAGTTGTGGTCTCTGGCTTACTCCCTGAACACCTCCCTCATGGCAGTTCACCTCCCAGGCAAGGACAATGTCCTGGCAGATGCTCTCAGCAGGATTTTCCAGGGCCATCATGAATGGTCACTGGACCCCCTGGTCTTGGAGGTGATATTTTCCAGATGGGGCACCCCACAGATAGATCTTTTTGCAGCCCCAGACAATCACCAACTTCCCCTTTTTTGCTGCAGGCCCCCAGTGTTGGGCTCAGTCTCCCTAGATGCCTTAGTTCTCAATTGGGAAGGGAAGTTTCTCTATGCTTTCCCCCCTTCCCTCTCCTGTTCAAAGTGCTAGTCAAAATCAGATCTCAACCCTGCAAGATGATCCTGATTGCTCCGGACTGGGCCAGACAGCTCTGGTATCCACTCCTGCTGTCCTTAGCAGTCCATCTTCCCCTGTGTCTTCCCAGGAATTACAACCTGTTAACCTGTGCTCAGGGGAGGGTTTGGTACCCGAGCCTCAAATCTCTCAATCTCAAGGCCTGGCTCTTGGAGAGTTAGAGTTTGCTGATTTTTACCTTTCCCAAGGAGTAATGGATATCCTGAAGGCTTCTAGAAAACCTTCCACCAGGGCTACTTATAATTCCAAATGGAAAAGATTTTCCATATGGTGCTCTGGTAAGCATATTTCCCCAGAATCTGCTGATCTACCCACAGTCCTTGATTATATGGTCCATTTAAATAGCTTGGGGCTGAGGCCAGCTACACTAAAGGTGCATCTGGCAGCTGTGTCTGCTTTTATTTCAGCAGGTAAGCCCTCTTCTCTTTCAGCTCACCCTATATTCTTCAAGTTTTTCAAGGGATTGCTTCACACCAACCCTCCATTCAGGGACCCTGCCCCCTGCCTGGGACCTTAATGTTTGCATTGCTCAGCTTATGCAACCCCCTTTTGAGCCTTTGTCTTCAGCAGACCTTAAGTACTTGACTTGGAAAACTGTGTTTCTGGTAGCCATCACTTCTGCCAGACACATAAGTGAATTACAAGCCTTGTCAGTGGAGCCTGATTTTATCTCCTTTCATAGAGATAAGGTGGTCCTCAGGACTAACAGAAAGTTCTTGCCTAAGGTGGTTTCAGATTTCCACCATAATCAATCTATGTCTCTTCCAGTGTACTTCACTGACCATTCCTCCTCTGGCGAGAGGAGGCTACACAGTTTAGATGTGAAAAGAGACCTTAGTTACTACATAGAGCATACCAATGGTCACAGGTTTGACTCCCTCCAACTGTTCCTCACTTATGGTGAGGTTGGTAAAAAGGAAACCTGCCACTAAAAGATCCATTGCCAGGTGGATTGTCTCTTGTATCCAATTTTGCTATGAAAAACTGGGTAAGGTTCCCTCCTCAAGCCTGAGGGCTCACTCTACCAGAGGTACAGCTGCTTCCTGGCTGCTGCCAGGACATCCCTATTCTAGAGATATGTCAAGCAGCTACCTGGAAAACAGTTCACACTTTTACAAGCATTACTCCTGGACATCCAGGCTAGGAGTGATGCTCGGTTTGGCACAGCTGTGCTTCAAAGCCTATTTCCTAAGTAGGTTCTGTCCCTCCTCCATGGAGGTACTGCTTTGTAGTCTGCATATGTCATAATATAGCAAGACTTCATGTTGTTTGAAGAAAGAATTACTCACCTTAGTAATGTTGTTTCTTCTCATGGAGTCTTGCTATATTCTGACCTCCCCCCCTGCCTGCCCCTCTCAGAACCTTTGTTTTTGGGATGTGGGTGGGCAATGCAGTGTTGGCACTTAGTAGATGTCCACCTTGTTGTTTCACCCCTTCTCTTCTTGGGGTGAGTTGGTGTTATGTTTTTCATTTTTTGGGTCTCCTGACTTGAGTCTTTGTTTTGGGACCAAAAATGTGTTTATGTTTGATAGCCAGTTGGCTAGTGTAGGTTTACAGCTTCCACACAGGACCTTAGTGAGTTTAGCTCATAAAGATCTGACGGTTTGAGTTTGAAGAACAACAGACAGAGTCTCAACCGAGCTCGAGCTCAGTGTTCCATGCCTGGCATGGAAAGTTTAACTCTTTCATCTCCGGGGCAGTTCGAAGGTTGGGACTCACTGCATATGTCAGAATATAGCAAGACTCCATTAGAAGAAACAACATTACTAAGGTGAGTAATTTTTTCTTATAAGCCACTCCCAGTTTGCTATTTACTGATTTACAAGTGGTCTGGATATGCAGGTCAAAGCTAAGTGTGGGATCAAGAAGAACTTCCAGATACTTGAAAAAGGTGATGGCCGTGACAGGAGAGCCATTGGCACAGGTGATGGTAAAAAGCTTACAGCAATCTTTCAGTTTGGCAGCCGAGCCAAACAGCATAGCTTGTGTCTTGGCTACATTGAGAACGAACTTATTTCTGGTTAGCCAGGACTGGATTTCCTGAAAGACAGTGGAGAGGTAGTAGTTAATATGAGTCACGCAGCTGGCGCTAGAGTATAGGACCAGATCGTCCGCATAGAGGATACTATAGAGGTGCAAGGGAGGATGCTGAGGGATAAATGATTAACAAAGATAGTAAAGAGGAGAGGACCCAAGATAGAGCCCTGAGGCACACCAATATCAATATGGGTTTGTTCAGGTAGAGCATTAGTGACTTTGACCATTTGTATTCTATTGGATAGGTATTTTTGGAACCATGCCACGGATTGTGTTGAGAACCCAAGGGACAGGAGATTTTCCAGAAGGAGAGGGTGATCAACAAGATAAAAAGCTTTGGTCAAATCTGTGAAGATGACACCCATGAGTAGGCTGTTGTCCATGGCGCAGAGTATGTCGTTTGTAAGTTGAACAAAGGCAGTGGAGGTGCTGTGGCCCTTCCAGAAACCATGTTGGTTAGGTGACAGTAGATTATGTTTGGTGAGGAAATCAGCCACTTGCATGTAGACTAGTTTCTCAGGTATCTTACTCAGGACAGAAAGTATTGCAATGGACTCATACCTGTCGTGTTTCCTTTCCCCCTGGACGGCCAGTGCCTCTGCGCTCTCTGACTCTGGACCTGGCCTGGACATAGAAAAAGAAATTGCTAGAGTTATTTAAGATGGTTTGTGTACTCTCTTCTGACTCTCAGTTTAACAGGTCATGGGGAGAATAGGGTTCCAGGGGAGGCAAGATAATTACCTCACAATATTCCGAACCTCCAGTAGGGGGGAACCACCCGATACTCGATGAAAGGATGGAGGGAGGAGGGACTAGCTCCGGTGGTGCCCATTCCCTCGGGCATAGGCACTCTCACGAGACCCTCTGCAGTAGTGCGCACTCTCGTGGGGCATCTCCTTGAGCTCAGGCGCATGTTCGAGAGAAGGGATACTCATCTCTCTCGCGATATGACTCACGCAGCCCCAGCGCGCACTCTCGATAAGAGATGGAACCAAGGGAATCTCTGCTTTTCATAATATAATACGCCCTGACTTGGGATGGGCCCATCCTGATATGGTGGGGGCCCTATTTAATGAGGTTGCTTTTCATATGATCATGATGAATGAGCAACGAGTCCCCCCCTTCTTTTTGGTTGTCCCTTCTACCCTCCTAAGTATTTAGCTGTTCTTAAAGGAGAGGGACTGTATTAATGAAATTGGGGGAACCTCTACCAACTATAGGAGGTTCTCCATGAGCTTGCCAGCACAAATATGGATATCACTTCTCAGAGTGATGTTCACAGTTTTAGGGGGACTTACCCCCCCTTTAGGGCCTTCCTTCCCATTACCAATGGGAGCTCAATCCCTAGCTCCTCGGGCTCCACAAGTTATGATACTGGAACCTGGGCAAGCCCCCAGAGGGGATCCAACTATATTACCTCCAAGTTGGAAGTCACAAAAATTTTAAGGTTTAAGGCTCAAACTTTTAAGCCAAAATACATGGGTTAGGCAGGGAGGGGGGAGGGGAAACGGATTCCAGGTTCTTGGAATCCTGTTAGAAGTTATGGTTATTATTTTAGACATAGCTAAATCAGGTTCTAAATCACAATTCCCCAGGTTGAGTAGGGGAATTAAAATCCCTTTTTATTGTTTGTACCTAGTTGGGTTTAGTGGTAACTCAAATGTTTATATTAGACACAGTGTTTTAGGAAAACAAAAAGACACATACTTCAAGGTTTCAAAGCTCTTTATTAACAATCCCCCTGATGGTCATGGCCAGAAGCATACCCCCAGTTCATCTAAAAAGGTGTGATGGCGGTGTGCCCCACTGAAATATTTTCTATGAATGTCAGTGGTCTCCACAGTCCCATAAAGAGATTGCGCCTAATGCAATACTTGAGGACTCAGGCGGATGACCTTTATTTGCTACAGGAGACCCACCTCTCAGATCTGGAACCTCAGAAGTTAAAATGGGGAAATGAATATGAGGTCTACGCGTCTTCTCTCTCCAGGGCCCACAGAAGGGGGGGTCGCTGTCCTGGTTTCTGATATGACCCCTCTGGAAATTCAAGATAAAGTGATCGATGCCCAGGGCAGATTCATTATTTTAACTGGTAAACTTTATTCTCAAGAGGTGACCCTGGTAAATGTCTACCTCCCCCGAATCATCTCTCCCAGTGATATGTGCTTTCTTACAGAAAGTTCTGGCCTCTTTATGGGACATTTTAATTATGGCAGGGGACTTCAACCCAGCCCTATCACCCCAGCAAGATATCTCTTCTCCCCGAGCCCATAGATCAACAAATGCTCCTAAATACTTAAAAGGGACCATGTCTCATTTGGGTGTCGAGGATGTCTGGAGAAGGCTCTTCACATCTGACCCAGGTTTTACATATTTCTCACCCGCTTCTCCTGTGAACACCTATCTCTTATCTACGACCTTGCCCAGGGACCCCGCATATTGTCGGATCATCACCCCTTAACCCTTAAAATAAACCTAGGTAAAACCACAAAATTAAAACTATGGTGATTTAACCCCTCACTTCTAAGAGACCAGGAATTTGTGGACTATATGAATAGTAGGATTCCGCAGATTCTTAAAGAGAATGAATCAGCAGACACTCCTATCCCTATACTATGGGATACCTTGAAAATGGTGGTTAGGGGGGATATAATTACATATGCTTCCCGAAAAAAATGTAAATTAGAAGCAACATATAATCATTTAATGGAACAGCTCCACACATACCAATTACTATATATGGAGGCGGACAGAAAGATTCAGAGGAGGATAAGGGAAATCAGAAAAGAAATTCAAAAGATAATGGACCTTAGAGTTCTCCAAATGCTAACTTACTTAAAAAAACAAATTACGAGAGTGGAACAAGAGGTACACGTCTACTAGCCTGTAAACTTAGATCCAGGAAGTGAAACTCCACTATTTTGAAGATTACACACCCAGTCACAAAAGTTACCTCCCATACAGACAAACATATTCGTTCATCCTTTCTTTCCTACTACCAAGCTTTTTATACCCTTCCCCCTTCAGGGAACCCTGAATCGGTGGATTGGACACAGTTTCCCTTGGGCCTCTCCCTTCCAAAACTAACAGAATCCCAACATCAGGTATTGGAAGCTCCAATAAAAGCAGATGAAATCGTATCCCATATTAAGGCCCTTAAAACTAATAAATGTCCAGGCCTGATGGATACACAGTGGAGTGGTACAAGAAATTCACAGGCCCTTGTCTCTACCCTGCTGTCTACTCTAAGGGTGGTGGCAGAGGGAAGTCCACTCCCCCGCCTGGAGTCATGCGGTTATTGCTCCCCCCCTCAAACCAGATAAAAACCCATCAAGCACATCTTCACTGCCCAACCTCCATCCTGAATGTCGAATATAAAATGTATATGGCAATTTGTGCCTTGAGGTTGGAATCCCTTCTCCCTTCCCTGATACACCCTGATCAATCAGGCTTTATCAAGAGGCGTAGCATCTCGGACAATATCAGATGAACAATGCTTCTTCTTGAACATATTCACTCCTGGCAAATTCCATCAGCCATTCTTAGTCTTGACGCTGAGAAGGCTTTTGATAGTCTCGTGGCCTTTCCTATGGGACACTCTCTGGGCCTTCCAATTTCTAGACACTTTCCTTACCTGGCGTCAGGGTTTATATTCTCATCCCAAGGCATATATTCAGATTAATGGCTCTATGACCCCCCCTTACTACAGCAGAGAACCCATCAGGTTTGTCCCCTCTCTCCCCACTTATTTGCTCTTTACATGGAACCCCTGGCAGCGGCACTGAGGATAAACCCAAACATTGAAGGGGTACCACTAGGCTAACAAATTTACAAAGCTTCTCTCTTCACCAATGATATTTTTCTAACTCTCCTGACCCCAGAACACTCGATTCCAGCTACATGGGAACTACTGGGGGAATAGGAAAGGCTAGCAAATTTAAAACTCAATTCTACAAAAACAGAGGTATTAGCATTATATTTTCAACCCCCCCCAACTGAGAACCTCTTTCCCTTTCAGGTGGTGATGCACTAAAATAAAATATCTTGGAATCCATATCCCCCACAAATTAGACCATCTGGGAGTACTAAATTATGAACCCCTATCCCTTCAGATCCAAGACGACCTAACAAAATGGGGGCAATTGCGTTTTACCTCCTTCCAACATATTGAAGCTATTTGAATGAAAATACTTCCCAGATTACTGTACTTTCAAAATATCCCAGTCTTCCCTTCCACCTTCTACTTTAAATCTTGGAATAAATTCATGTCCTCATTCATATGGGGTGGCCAGAAACCATGAGTACGCCTATCCCTACTCTCTCTTCTGGTGGACAGGGGAGCGGTTAACCTCCCTAACCTGAAATTTTATGCCAAGGCAGCTTTCCTGAGACCTTTATTTCTATGGCTTTCTCCCGAGGCTAAATTTGCCTGGAAAGACATAGAATTTACAATAAGTGACATGCATGATATTGAAAAAATAATCCTTTCCTCTCTGGGGCGAGCCCCCATAAGATTTCACTCACTTCACAGCATAAATCTGTCTGCTATGGTATCACCTAAAACAAACTAAACCTTTAAGACAAATGTTCTTCTTTTTCACATTAATATCCGAGGATATAAATTTTCATCCCATCGAGATGGACCCCTCTTTTGCCTTATGTCTCAGATTGGGCCTTAACTATTACTATCAGTTTATTAACACTTCAGGGATTATATCCTTTGCTGAAATCCAAAAAAAGTATGACCTACCCGATCAAGACTTATTTAGATATACACAGGTAAGAAATTACGTAATAAGACAAAGAGACTTGACCCCCACCATTCCCTGCCCCTCCAACTCTCTGGGCCATCCTTAAGGACAAGCTGGGTGGCTTGCCATGGGGAAATTTAATAGGCCACCTTTACAGAATAATACGAAGCTCATTAAGGGATAATTCCCAATCCATTCTGGAGACCTGGAATAAGGACCTGAACCTGGAGGTCTCCTTTGAGACATGGGAGAGAGTGGCCTCGAGAGCAATTAAAATCACAAATTCCAGTACTTGGAGGGAGTTTGCAAGGAATCTTCACTCCAGACATTTCCGTTCCCCCACCAAATTGACAAAATATTTCCCCTCTTTGTATGGGCACTGTTGGAGAGGATGCAGTTGTACCTTAGCCAACCTGGGCCATGTGCATTGCCCAAAGCTAACCCCCTTTTGGTGTATGCTGCAGATGGAATTAAATGAATGCTTGGATGAGTCTATTGAATTGACAGAGGAAGTCACAATTTTATCCATTTATCCCCCTCACAAACCAGACTGGAGTAAATCCTTGCTGCCTCTCTTTCTCCTGGCTGCCAAGAAGACGGTAACACGTAGGTGGATGACCCCTACCATACCTACCACCTCAGATTGGCATCAGATAGTCCTGGAAATATACAGAATGGAATACCTTATAGCCAGGCTGCATGACACTTCCACCTCCTTTATTAAGAAGTGGCAATGATGGCTCATATACACCTCCACAAGAGACCCCGAGTTTGTCCGATGAGGAGGAGAGGGGGTGACCCCAAGCTCCTGATTCCACCAAAGGGAAGGGGAGTGTGATTAACCCACCACTAATATGATATGGGATGGGGGTCTGGCTGCCTGCCTGACCTTAGCACTTGGTGTGGACCACCAGTGTGAGACCAATAATTCAATCAACTAAATAAAACATTGAATGAATTAACTTTATCATTAGGGCTAAGTTACATTACACCAACAAGTTTTGTATCGGTCACTGAAACGATATCTGATGTCATCGCATGATTGATATGTAAAGCATGTGTTGTCTTTTTCAATAAAAATGACATTAAAAAAAAAGTATTGCAATGGGCCAATGGTTAGCAATGTCTTTTTTGTCCCCTTTTAAAGATAGATGTAACCTAGCAATCTTCCATATGTCAGGAATGTGGCCTTGGCATAGAGAAAGTGTGAATATTCTGGCCGGGGCAATGATGGGGACAGCCAATTTTAGGAGCCTTGGTTCTAGGCCATCGGAGCCTACGCTGGTACTATCCGATATATTCCCAAGTAACTTGAGGACTTCCAGTCTAGTAACAGCCATAAAGTAAAAAGGGGGATGACTAAACCGAGAATATGGAGGCTTTGGGAGAGGCTGGCTGACTGTACCATCCGGAAAGGATGAAGAGTATTTAGAGAGGTCAGAGAAAAGTCTGTTGAAGGAGCTGGCAATAGTGTTTGGGTTATTACAGTGGGCTCCATCAGTTATCATATCATTCATGGCGTGGGATTGAGTAGCACCCAGGAAAGTTTTTATATGGGACCAACATTTTTTGGAGTTACCGGCTGCACCCAGGAGCAGGCCTTTGCAATAGGAACTTTTAGCCAGCCTAATTTGATGCTTACAGTGGTTTCTCTGGGCTCTGTAATTTTCATAATCTGATAGGAGGCCGGACTTTCTGTATTTTCTCCAGCACTTGTCCCAATGGTGAGGTTGTCCGAGCAAATCCTCATGTAGTCATCTAGTCTGCTTGCCGCGTACCCTTCTAGTGCAATATGGTGCATGTGCATCCTGGATAGGCATGAAACAGGACATAAACAGGTGTAGTGCAGTTTGGGCATCATTAACCTGATAGAGAGGGGACCAGTCTATTGAGGAGACATCTTATAGGAATGTGGTAGTGACCAGCTTGGCAAAGCACCAAAACGTGATGTACCGTGGTGGAGGAGAGGGGACTGTGGAGGGACCCCAGATGCAATAGACTGGATTGTGGTCTCTAATTGCATCAGGTAATGTCCCTGCTGCCATAATCCTATGTACTTGATTAGTAAGGATCCAATCGAGAAGGGTGCTGGAAGTAGAGGAAGACAAAGTCCTAGTGGGGTCAGTTATGGCTTGGTGCAAGTTATGACTCTGTGTTAGGGTAAGAAGGGTATTATGGGTATGCCTCAGCTAGTTCTGGTTCATGTCACCCAGGATCAGTAGTTCATTTTGACCAGCTATGGTGGTGGACATATTTAGGAGCTCTTTAAGCCCTGCATAGCCAGATTTTGGCTAGTTATAGCCACATAGGACATGTAGCTTTTTGGAACCCAGTAACAGTAGGGCTTGGAGAGATTCACAGAAAGATACAGAGGTACTGGGTAGAATCGTTAGATTCAAGTGGGCTTTGTAGTAGATAGCAACCCCCCACCTCTCATTGATGACGCTGTGTCCTGTCTGACCAGGTTGTAGTTTGGTAAGGAATAGGCACAATCGGGGTAGAGGGCTTTAACCAAGTCTCCGTAAGGCACAGAACATCAGGCTGATGAACGTCAACCCATGCCTCTAGTTCAGCAAAGTTGCACTGCAAGCTTCTTGTATTGAGATGGATAAAGCATATACCCTTAGAGAGAGAAATAGTGCTGTCTTGTGTGGCATTTGATAGGAGGCCAGGGTTCATCTCACTGTCTCCTGATAGAAGGAGACCGAGTAGGATCAGGTACCAGAGCTTACGATTAGTGAAAGGTGGGCGAAAGGATAGGTAGTCACGGATAAGATACATGGCCGAGACTACGGAACTATAATAAGTTGACCTTGGGAGTAGCAGTGGAGTATAATCACCCAGTGCAGAGGGCCCCACAATCATATTAGAGAAGGAGAAGTCAGTTAAATTAGGTGATGAGCCTGCCATCACTTGTGGCCCTGGACCTGAAGTAAGAAATGCAAGAAAGAGCAGGCCTATGGAGAACCCCATGAAGCTGAGTAGTTGTGCAGCTGTCTAGAAAAGGAGTCCAAGTGAGTGGAGATGAGAAATATTTAGAATAACTAGATACTGGAGAGAGCAATAGTAAGGTATTGGAGAGAGCAAGAATAGCAAATCACTAGCTAGCAGAGGTAGGATAAGAAACTCCCCAGTGGTGAGTTTGTATAAGGAACTAATTGGAAGGTGGACTGTTAGCCAAATCATGTGACAATCTGTATCTATATAAGTCAGAGTTCATATGGGGGGAGCTGGAGCAAAGTACCAGCAGGGAACAAATAAGCAAGCAGTAAAGAGATGTTAAAGAGATTTAGCAGAGCAGACTGCAAAACAACACTATGATGTATCCATCTTAGCCACACCCCCAATGAAGGCTTAGTGCTGAAGTGCTGGGGTATTGGCATTTGTTCGAGCTGAGCAAAAGCACAATAAATGTGGTATTCGCCTACATCTTTTTTGGCAGCATACCTCATGATACTTCCTGATGCAGTATGTATTTTGCACTCTGAACTGAGGATGAATTAAAGGATTTTCTACTTTTGAACCACAGTCTTTTGCATGTCAGTGACTATCGGGTGCTTTCTTCCTAACTCTTTTGTATTTGTTACTTGTTGTGAACAGCACCACAGTAAATTCCTGATGCTCTTGCCTTCACCTGCGTTACATCATCTGAAAGTATCTATTATATGGAAGAAGACCCGGCATCAATCCTGGGTTCTAATTTCTCAACCAGGCTAGTGGGCATCTGGAGCATGATGCAGAGGCATTATGCACATACCCCGTGGGAGGATACTGATCGTCTCACTCTCTGAACACCACCTACATGTGGGAAGGAAACTTCCTTAGTGCTCTGGGTGACCACATGGCGTCAGCACCTCCCACGTTCAGGTTGGTGCCACGGGTCCTGATTGGCTGCTTGCTGGGAAGGTGGGAAGGTCTAAAAAGCAGAAAATGCTAGAACAAGCAGCATGATAGCCGGTGTCTGGTCCCCACTCTTCGCTACCAGCCACTCCAACCCCGCATAAGGTGTCTCAGTTTGCATTAGCTGGAGTGGTGGGGGATGTTGTCTGGTTGTGGTTGGGCCCCACGTTGGGGCAGGCCATGGGGGTGGCAGAAAAAATCAGGGAGACAGTACCAACTCCCTCCACAAGCTAAAGTACAAAATGGGAAGAACCCAAGAGGAATGGAATCCCTCAGGGTGGAAATTAATAAAGGAAGCAAAGCAGTGGACATGAATGGAGATGGAAATGGAAGTATTAAAAAGAGAGGGGGGAAGAGAGAGGGCAAAAAGGAAAGACATGGGGTACCAAGTAGAGTGATAACAAAAGCCATGTGTGAATACTAGAAGTCTAGAAAATAAGATTCCAGACCTAGAGGCCATAATGGCAGAGGCTAGCCTGGATATTGTGGTCATGACCAACTCATGGTGCACTGAAAAGAATGACTGGGACATGCCCATACCAGCCTATACTCTATTCAGGAGGGCAGGGTGAGAAGGAAAGGAGGGGGTGTGGTGCTTTATGTAACAGAAGGTATAAAAGCAACAGAGATACAGGGGGTAGCAGAGTTACTGTGGGTCTCCCTAGAGACTGGAATTGGAGCCTCTATTTGCACTGGTGTGCTCTACAGACCTTCAGCACAGAGGCAGGAGTTAGATATGATACTGCTGGAAGCTGCTGGCAAGATGGCAGAAAAGGAGGAGGTGCTGCTGGAGGGGACTTCAGTCTGCTAAATGTAGACTGCAACCTCCCAGCTTCAGCCAGAAGCAGAGACATCCTGGACTCCCTGCAGGAGGCATTCCTCAGGGAAACTAGTCAGTGAACCCACTCGTGATGGGGCAGTACTGGACATGGTTCTCAGTCTCTTGACAAGGTGCCTTTGTAAATGAGTCTATGACTCAAAGGTGTGGAAACTGATGATCTAATAAATAAATAATGGGGTCAGTGCTGCAGATGTCAAGGTAAGAGGCCACATGAGGAACAGCAGTCACTGTACAGTATGGTTCAATATAAGGACAGCTGTGGAATTGAACCACACAAGGGTGAGGGTCCTTGACTTCAGGAGAGAAGATTTAAAAAAGATGGGTGAATGCCTCAGGAATGACCTGGTTGGGGTGGAGGAACAGTTGGCGAAGCTAAAAAGGGCCACAGGGAAAGCAACAAACCTCTGAGTCAAGCAAGTAAGCAAAAGCAAGAGGAAAAAGAGACTACTGCGGTTCTCTATAGAGGTGATTGAAAAGGTAAAAGCTAAAGGGTAGCATTCAGAAGGAATAAGGAGATGCAGAAGGAGGAGGACAGGGTGGTGTATCAGGAGAAACAGAGGGAAGCAGGGAGAGCAGTAAGAAGCATAAAGGCATGAACTGAAGGGAGAATGGCCCAAGTGGTGATGAACGGGGAATTTTTTTTTTTTAGGTATATAAACGAAAGGAGGAAGACCAGGGGTGAGATTGTAAGGATAAAAGGGAAGGGGGAGATGGTGCAGAAGTGGACCAGGAAAAGGCAGACATCCTGTACAAATACTTTCGTTCAGTGTTCATAGAAGAAGGTGAAGGGGAGGAGCCACAAAAGAGGAACAGAAGCATTGGAGGGAGGAAGATGGACACTAGTCCATTTTCGGAGGAGAGTGTCCTGAAGGGAGACAGTACTGTGTAACAGCTCGTTGGGAAAAAGGTGCAGCTCCAGAGGACTGCAGGAGGGCAGATGTAGTCCCACTTCACAAAAGTGGTAGCAGGAAACAAGCTTGCAATTGTAGGCCAGTCAGCCTGATATCGGTGGTGGGAAAGTTAATGGAGTCACTGCTGAAGGAAAGCGTTGAAAGGATTGTGGAATATCTTGAATCCAGTGGGTTCTAAGACCCAGGGCAGCATGGAATCACAGCGGGGAAATCATGTCAAGTGATTCTGATAGATCTTTGACTGGGTGACCAAGGAATTGGATCAGGGTAGAGCAGTGGATGTGGTCTACCTAGATTTCAGTAAGGCTTTCGACATCGCTCCACATTGGAGACTAGTAAGCAAGCTGGGTAGCTTAGGAGTGTGTCCAAAGGTCGTAAACGGGTTAAGAAATTGGTTAGGGGATAGGCAGCAGAGATCGGTGGTAAAGAGAGTTCACTGTGAGGAAGGCAGGGTGAACATCAGGGTGCCTCAGGGATCAGTGCCAAGATCAGTTCTCTTTAATGTCTATATAAGTGACATTGCAGAGGAACTGGAAGGGAAGGTCTTCCTCTTTGCGGATGTCCCCAAACACCACAGTAAGGTAGACACTCCGGGGGGGGGGTGGAAAGAGTGAGCAGAGATCAGAGAGAACTGAAGGAGTGGTCAAAGGTATGGCAGCTGGGTTTCAACACAAAAAAAGTGCAAAGTAGTGCAGGGGCAGAGTACAAATGGGAGAAGTGGTACTGATGACCACCAAGCAGGAAAGAGACCTGGAGGTACAGTACAGTAGTCATATCAGATGACCTAAAGGTGGCCAGGCAGTGTGACAAGGCAGTTGGGAAGGCTAGTGAGATGCTGGGGTACATAGAGAGGGGTATCATCAACAGAAAGAGGTCCGGTGGTATTACTTCTATAGAGATCACTAGTAAGACCCCACCTAGAGTACTGTGTTAAGTTCTGGAGACCACATCTCCGGAAGGACATAGACAAAGTGGAGGCAGTCCAGAGGAGGGCAACTAAAATGGTGCAGAGTCTGCATTAAGAAGCCCTATGAGGAGAGACTTAAAGACCTAAATATGTGCACCATGGAGGAGAAGAAGGAAAGGGGTATGTGATAAAGACTTTTAAATATCTTACAGGAGTAAATAAGGTACACAAGGGAATTATTTTTCAGACTAAATTTTTTTATTGTATGTTGCACCTTGCTGCAGCTCATGTGTTATTCCTTACTGGTGCTACAGTAACTTCTGTTTATCAAGGAAGTCCGATATTTGGGGTTTCCCTTGTGCACTGAGAGTTAGTAATTTAAGTGTATACATTCCAGAAGGCAAATTTGTGCCATGTCTTTTGTAGGTGATTGTTCAAACAACATGAAGTCTTGCTGTATTCTGACAATTGCAGTTAGGTTCTGCCTTTCAACTGCCCCAAAGAACATAGGATTAACTTTTCTATGCATGGCATAGAATGTTCATCTCAAGCTCAGTTGAAGCCTCTGCACGTTGTTATTTGAACTGCAACCGCCAGATTCTTTACTTCGCCTCACTGAACAGTCACTACGGAGATTTCTCTTGCTGCTCGGTTCAAAGTCGGTTGAAGTGTCGTTTTTTCAGTCAGTTCTCTATCGAATTGTTGTTTCCGCATAGTCGCTTCAAGTCTCTGTCTGTGGTACAGTGAGTACTAGATAAGGTTTTGTTCTGTTTTCTGTGTGGAACTTGTACACTGTGGATCAGTTTGGCTGAACCGATCATTCTGAGGTAAAATTTGTACTTTACTTTAGTGTGTGGTTACCGGTCCTTATCGGTTCTAAAAAAAATGGGTTTTACTACGTTTTTTCCAAGACCCGTGACACGGTCAGGAACCGATAGGGGAGTCTTGCCTGGTGGATGGCCGAAAAAGGGTAAGTTTGGTTAGGTTGGCCATGTCTGAGAAACCCAAGAAAAAAAACAGGCCCACTGGGTTTCAACACTGCAGTGTGTGTGGGAGTCTTTGCTAAGGCTGATCCCTACACCACCTGTGTTTATTGTCTGGGGTTGACCACCTCGATTCAGACTGCCAAATTTGCAAAAATTTTCTCAAATCTACCCTGGAAAAGAGATTAGGTAGACTGAGGGAAAGGGAGGCTGAGAAGTCCGCTGACCCGGATGGCCAGCCCGGTTCGGTTCTGACCGAACCAGAAGGAGTGCCCTCTGACCAGGGCGATACTTCTTCTGGCAAAAGGAGAGCTGATTCCGAGGAATTGGTTCCGACAAAAGGAAAAAAAAGAGTCAGCTGGTTCGTATCCAGAATCTTATACTCCGCCGATGAAATGGCCAAAGCAATAAGGATTATGGAATCATTTTGATCGGTTCCGACTGAACCGGCACCATTTGACAGGGGCTCGGTTCGGTCGGTTCCCCCGGTTCTGGATTATACCCTAGAAGAATTTTATGAACCGGAGTTTTAGGAGGAGGAAGAGTATGAGGATGATTATGGTGATGATGAAAGTCTGGATGTGCCTGTTGACCCGGACATCTCCCCAGACAGACCTTCAGGTGTTTCACCTCCTAGGCTTTCTGAGTCCCCTTCACACTACGGGCCAGATATTCAAAAGGGTTGCACCATGCGCAATAGGGTTGCGCCTGCACAAGTCCGAAATTGCTCCATTCTGCCATATTCAGCAGGAGGCAGTTACGCCACTGAAAACATGCTGAGCAACAGTGCAATGCAATGAATGCATGCTGAACTGGAGGGGAGGAACTGAAAAACTGCACAGCCCGACAGTCAGCCGAGTTGTGCAGAGTTGTGCAGGCGCAACCCCAACCTGCACCTGCACAACTTTGAGCCAAAAAAAGGATCAAGTCAAGGTCCAGCCACAGGTGAGCTGCCGCATTGCAGGGCGCAACACAGCAGCTGCCACCTGTGGCTGGCCTCAACCCACTCCCTGTGCCCCTGCAGCCCGATCGCAGGCAAAGAGTGTAAAATCCCCACCACCACCCCCCCACTGGCCCAATCGCTGGCATAGCTTTAATCCCCACCAGCCCGATCGCGGGCAGCAATGTGTCTCCCCCAACACATCCCTGGTGGTCCAGTGGACCGATAAGCCGATCGCGGGCTGGGTAGTAAATCACCCCTCCCGAATATATCCCTGGTGGTCCAGTGGACGATAAGCCCGATCGCGGGCTGGGTAAGTAAATCACCCCGAATATATCCCTGGTGGTCCAGTGGACCGATAAGCCCGATCGCGGGCTGGGTAGAAATCACACCCGCCTCCTTCCGAATATATCCCTGGTGGTCCAGTGGACCGATAAGCCCAATCATGGCTGGAGTAGTAATCACACCCTCCTCCGAATAGTATCCCCTGGTGGTCCAGTGACCAATAAGCCTGATTGCGGCTGGAGTAGTAAATCACACACCCCCAAACATATCCCTGGTGACCTAGTGTCCCCACCCCACCCACCCACGAAGCCCCACCACCCCGCTTCCCTCAAGCCGGCGGGCTGGCAGCATCCCACCCTCCTGCCTCCCCACCACCCGCTGACTGACTACTCCGGTAGGGCTGCACGCCTATTGGTGCAGAGCAAGAGCCAATGGGCATGCAGCCCATACCGTACAAGACAGTCCAGATTTGTGAATGAATGTATTCATTCCACCCCTCAGCCTAAAGCCCCTGCCAGGCAGACACACTGATGGGTCTGCCCGGGTCGATTCTCCTATACCAGTAGGGGGCAGGCTGGCTTACTTTGTCCAGGACCGGATGTCTCTTACATCAGACAAGTGGGTCCTGGAAGTAGTAAGACAGGGTCTGGTTCTCATCTTCAAAAAATTTCCCAAGCTGAGAGCCAGATCTTTTCCACCTGCAAATCTGTCAGAGACTCTTGCCCTAGAGGCAGAGGTTTCTTCTCTCCTAGCTCTCAGAGCTATAGAGAGAGTTCCTACCCTACACTGGGGCAAAGGATTGTACTCCAGGTACTTCCTCACACCCCCCCAAAAAACAGGAGAGTGGTGACCCATCCTGTGCCTAAGATATCTGAACAAACATGTTTTAAAGCCAAAATTCAAAATGGTGACTCTGGGAATTATTCTACCCTCTTTAAGGCCAGGGGACTGGCTAGCATCCCTGGACCTCAAGGATGCCTGCTTCCATATTCTCATCAGAAGCTCCCATCGAAAGTACCTCAGGTTCGAGCTGCCCTCAGGCCATTACCAGTTCAGAGCAATGCCCTTTGGCCTCACCTCTGCTCCAAGGGTGTTCACAAAATGTCTGGCAGTAGCAGTTGCTTCTCTAAGAAGGCAAACAAATGCCATCTTCCCGTACCTGGATGACTAGCTCATAGTAGGCCAGTCCCCAGACCAAGTCAAGTTACACCTACAGATAACTCAGCAACTGCTCACCTCTCTAGGTTTCCTTCTGAATCTTTCAAAGTCAGTTCTAGAGCCTGTTCAGCTCCTCACCTTCATAGGTGCAGAGCTGAACACAGAGAAAGCCAGAGCCTTCCTCCCTTTGGACAGGGCAAGAACCCTGGTCTCTCTGGCCTCCTCATTCACCCTGCAGGTGTCTCGACCAGCAAGGCATTTTCTACAGCTCCTGGGGCACATGGCTGCTTCTACAGCAGTGGTGCAGGGAGCAAGATTTCAGATGAGGGACATTCAGTTCCATTTGAGAGCCTTTTGGTCTCAAAGGAAAGACCCTCTAACCAAATTGATCCTAGTGACTCGAACCCTGATCCAGGCCCTACAATGGTGGCAGGATCAGAGCAATCTCAGACAAGGGGTTCCTTTTGTCACCCAGTCTCACTCCTTAATCCTTACTACAGATGCATCCCTCTTGGGATGGGGAGCTCACATGGGCGACCTCACTACCCAGGGGTTGTGGTCCCCTCAGGAATCCCTGCTCCACATCAATCTGTTGGAACTCAGAGCAGTTTTTCTAGCACTTCAAGCTTTTTCCAAGTCTGTTCAGAACAAAGTGGTACAGGTCAGAACAGACAACACTACCACAATGTGGTACATCAACAAGCAAGGGGGCACTTGGTCTACGGCCTTGTGCACCGAAGCAATGAAGTTGTGGTCTCTGGCTTACTCCCTGAACACTTCCCTTATGGCAGTTCACCTCCCAGGCAAGGACAATATCCTGGCAGATGCTCTCAGCAGGATTTCCCAGGGCCATCACGAATGGTCACTGGATCCCCTGGTCCTGGAGGTGGTATTTGCCAGATGGGGCACCCCACAGATAGATCTTTTTGCAGCCCCAGACAATCACCAACTTCCCCTTTTTTGCTGCAGGCCCCCAGTGTTGGGCTCAGTCCCTCTGGATGCCTTAGTCCTCAATTGGGAAGGGAAGTTTCTCTATGCTTTTCCCCCTTCCCTCTGCTGTTCAAAGTGCTAGTCAAAATCAGGTCTCAACCCTGCAAGATGATCCTGATTGCCCCAGATTGGCCCAGACAACCCTGGTATCCACTCCTGCTGTCCTTAGCAGTCCATCTTCCCCTCTGTCTTCCCAGGAATCACAACCTGTTAACCTGTGCTCAGGGGAGGGTTTGGTACCCGAAACCTCAAATCTCAATCTCAAGGCCTGGCTCTTGAAGAGTTAGAGTTTGCTGATTTACACCTTTCCCAGGGTGTAATGGACATTCTGAAGGCTTCTAGAAAACCTTCTATCAGGGCTACTTATAATTCCAAATGGAAGAGATTTTCCATATGGTGCTCTGGAAAACATATTTCCCCAGAATCTGCTGATTTACCCACAGTCCTGGATTACATGATCAATCTAAATACCTTGGGGCTGAGACCAGCTACCCTAAAAGTGCATCTGGCAGCTGTGTCTGCCTTTATTTCAGCAGGTAAGCCGTCTTCTCTTTCAGCTCACCCTGTATTCTCCAAGTTTTTCAAGGGATTGCTTCACACCAACTCTCCATTCAGGGACCCTGCCCCTGCTTGGGACCTTAATGTGTGCATTACTCAGCTTATGCAACCCCCTTTTGAGCCTTTGTCTTCAGCAGAGCTTAAGTACTTGACTTGGAAAACTGTGTTTCTGGTAGCCATCACTTCTGCCAGACGCATAAGTGAATTACAAGCTTTGTCAGTGGAGCCTGATTTTATCTCCTTTCATAGAGATAAGGTGGTCCTCAGGAGTAACAGGAAGTTCTTGCCTAAGGTGGTTTCAGATTGCCGCCTTAATCAATATATGTCTTTTCCTGTGTACTTCACTGACCATTCCTCCTCTGGCGAGAGGAGGCTTCACAGTTTAGATGTCAAAAGAGCCCTTAGCTACTACATAGAGCGTACCAAGGGTCACAGGTTTGACTCCCTCCAACTGTTCCTCACTTATGGTGAGGTTGGTAAGGGGAAACCTGTCACTAAGAGATCCATTGCCAGGTGGATTGTTTCTTGTATCCAATTTTGTTATGAAAAACTGGGTAAGGTTCCTCCCTCAAGCCTGAGGGCTCACTCTACCAGAGGTACAGCTGCTTCCCTGGCTGCTGCCAGGGACATCCTATTCTAGAGATATGTCAAGCAGCTACCTGGAAAACAGTTCATACTTTTACCAAGCATTACTCCCTGGATATCCAGGCTGAGGTGATGCCGGTTTATATGACTGCTTCAGAGCCTATTTCCCAAGTAGGTTCTGTCCCTCCTCCATGGAGGTACTGCTTTGTAGTCTGCATATGTCATAATATAGCAAGACTTCATGTTGTTTGAAGAAAAATTACTCACCTTAGTAATGTTGTTTCTTCTATTGGAGTCTTGCTATATTATGACCTCCCCCTGCCCCTCTCAGAACCTTTGTTTTTGGGATGTGGGTGGGCAGTGCAGTGTTGGCACTAGTAGGTGCCCACCTTGTTATTTTCACCCTCCTTTTTGGGGTGACTTGGTGTTGTGTTTTTCATTTTTGGGGCTCCTGACTTAGTCTTTGTTTTGGGACCAAAATGTGTGTTATGTTAGTAGCCAGTTGGCTAGTGTAGGTTTACAGCTTCCACACAGGACCTCAGTGAGTTTAGCTCTAAAAGATCTGATGGTTTGAGTTTGAAGAACAACAGACAGAGTTTTCAACCGAGCTCGAGCTCAGTGTTCCATGCCTGGCATGGAAAGTTAACTCTTTCACCTCGGAGCAGTTCGAAGGTTGGGACTCACTGCATATGTCATAATATAGCAAGACTCCATTAGAAGAAACAACATTACTAAGGTGAGTAATTTTTTCTTATCTGTCGTGAAAGTCTCTGTTTCTATGTTAAGGAGGAGAGTAGATGTACCCAAGGTGCTTAAATGCCTATATATGTCAAAATTGTTGTGGGGGGTTGGGGCTTGCAGCATATTAGATTTATAGAATTTACCGTGCTCAGTAGAGCACTGTTTTTTTCTTTATCTCCTTAGGCATGTTTGAGCAGAAGGAGAAATCTTGGAGGGTGACAGTTTTGTGAAACTAATGGAGGCAACCCCTGGAGACCTTTTGGTGGGTTGATAATGCCTGAGAGCTTCTACCATGCTAGTGACCCCATTGAATATCATGAACTTCTGGAGTAGGAGAATGAACCTAAGTCTGATAAATCTGTATCAGCTTTTTTTATAAAGACGCTGTTGGAAGCAAACTTTGGATAAAATCCCTTAAAAGGTACTCCTTAATGTCTCCCTCTTGTGGTTTCTGATTTGACCTTTCGGCCTTCCTGGAGGTGCACCTAATAATTTTTGAAAGTTTTCCGAGGTTTCAGTTGAGCTTGGGTAAGGGAATTGTGGCTATCTTAAACATGGAGCAGACATCTCCCTAGCCAGAAGTAGCGACGTGCAAGCTGAACCTTGGGATCTTCGTATTTTGCTGTTTGGTGCAGACTCATCATTATTTTTATATAATTACTGGTCAGCAATTTCTCTTAATGTACTGACCAGGTTGATATTTTCCATAACAACCGGCTGGTTGTTATGACATTCATGAGCCATGCCAATCAAACTATGCTGCTGCCTCATTGGCCAACATTCTGTATGTGGGTGGGGCCAAACAGTCTCACAAACTGCTGGAGAAAAATTGCTGGCCTGTTATTATAAAAAATAAAAGATGGGGAAGGTGTTTCATATGAGAATTTAATGCACACCCTCATTGTAGGATGCTTTGATAAACCCCGAGGGCGAAGCCCTCGGGTTTATATGCATCCCACAACTCAGGTGTGCATTAAATTCTCATATCAAACTCTTCCCCATCCATTATTCTCTATATACTATTTTAGCCCTCTGCTATTAAATTTATGGATTTCAGAGTCTAAATGGAGCCATTTAGTCCCATTATAAATCAACCAATTTCTGTGTATAAATGGGGTTTTCCAGCTTTTGCTTATAACTCGATGACTGTTTACACACAAATGGAGTCACTCAACACCTGCTCAATGACCAAAATGCACAAACTCTTAGGTTTCTCAGTTTATGGATTTATGAAAACACGGCACTATATTTGTGTCACCTATAACAGTCTGAACTTTTATCTGGACTCTATATTTCCTAATTAAAAACAGAGTTACAAATCTAACGACTTAGCAAAAATCCAGTGAAAAATACCATGAACAGCTCCGCATAAATGTTTGTATGATGCATTAATTGATAAATCGCTGCTAATTTTATTTAGTCTTTGTATATTAGGGTGTTGTCATATTTATAGAATTGCTATTTAATCTTATTCCTGTGAAATATGTGCTACTACAACACTCGTAACACTTAAGCTTTTAATTTGGTGTTACTAGTTAAGTTTTTTAATATGTACCAAATACTGAAAACTTGTTCCTAATTAATACTAAAATGTTTCTTATTTTTGTGAGCATTGCGACATTGCTCCTGAATTACATACATGGAAACCCAATACAAATCATAGACAAAAGGAAGCTATTACATGGTTAATGAACACAGGTATGAAGGAAATTAAATATTAACTCTGGTAGAACTAAGGCTCCAGATTGACTAGGATTATCCAGGGCAAGTAAGTAAGGTCCCCACTTCTAACCCCAGGGATTCTTCAATATGACTAACTCTAGCAGTCAGCCTCCTGGATTGCACTGCCCCAGAGATGAATGGAACTTTATGCAAATAGTGGAATATTCACTAGCTAGTGTCACCATTCAAACCTACTGCTCTTACCGACTGCTGCGTTCCATGATGCCCAGATTTCATTCTCTGCCTACTTTGTTGGATGCCTCGGAGACTGCTCCTCATTATGATTGAGAAAAATGTTATTTTTCAACATAAATAAGTATTAACATTTATTTACTTCATTTCTGCACCCTTTGTAGCTTTATTTAAGTTTTAGTTAGTTTGCTGTATTTTTCTCAGTTCCTCGCTGGTTCTTTAGAACCGCTGGGGGACCGATCAATCTTATTTAGTGTTAAATCACTTTATTTTTAAAACTTATTTACTTAAATTGGGTCTTTCTGTCACTGGGTATATTCCAGTTATAATTTTATTTAACATCGCAGTTTTCCTCGGTTGAGGAACCAACCACAGGGAATTTTTGTAACTGCTAGGCAGTGTTTAACCAGTTTTGGCTTGGTTGAGAAACTGATTTAAGTTTATTTTGAAGTTTAACTAAATACTGTGGTTATGTCCAAAAGGTCTAAAAAGAAAACTGGGCCAACCAGATTTAAAAATTTTCTTCTGTGTAAGGAAGTTTTTGCAAAAGTAGATATACACGACTTGCGCTTATTTTGCCTCGGGGCTGAACACTCCGAGGCAGAGTGCGAGATTTGCAAAACTTGTGGTGAGAAAACTATTGAAGAACACATCAAGCGTTATAAGGAAAAGATGTCTACAACTTTGGTTCCAAATCCGAAGGATCCGACCACAGAACCTAAAGACAAGTCTAAAGATGCCAGTGATAACTCCCCTGAAAAGGGCGAGACATCCAAACGAAAAAGACCGGGTGAACCAGTAAAGGATTCAGTTCCTTCAAAGAAACTAGATAAAAGGAAAAATATTGGTTCCTCAGCTGGGAAAGCAATGGGGTTCCCAGTATCACAGCCAAATGTGCTTACAGCTGATCAGGCAGCACAGGCTTTAGAAATTTTAAAAGCCTTGCAAACAGGATTAGCAGCAACCAACTGCAACCGGTCCATCAGTTTCAGGCTTGGGCTCCTCAGTTCAGAGTACAGTCATGTTTGACCCCTCTCTGGAGGAATATGGAGAGGAAGAGGAGGTAATTGAACCAGAGATTTCACCGAAGCATGGGTTTGAATCCCCACCAAGGGCTCCTGAGAACTGTTACTCACATTTCACTTTTGTGAGGTAAATGGTGGTGGTGTTAGACCTTACACTGTATGAACCTGAACAAGATGAGAAGGAATTACAATTCCTGGAAATGATAGGGTTAACACCCACAAAAAAGATCCTGTTACCTATTAATAAATTCTTGAAGAAACAGGTGGTAAAGTCACGGGAACCCCCAAATTCCATACCTCCTGTTAATAAAAAGGCCAACAAGAAGTATCAGCTAGACCCCCTGGGTTCTGAGTTTTTACTATCCCACCCAGATCCAGAAGGGGTATTTCAGACAGCTGCTTGTGATAAGACCAAGGTACCTCTGGCCACCCATCCTCCTGAAAAGGATTCCAGAAAATTGGATGGAATGGCAAAGAAAGGGAACTTGGCTGCTTCCTTGGGCATCAGGGAAACTAACTATATGGCTTATGCAGCACAGTATCAGAAGACCCTCTGGCCATAGCGGACAAGGCTCTACCAGGGCTTGCAGCTGACCTTATGGAAACTACAAAGTGTGGTTTGGAGGGCCACAAAATATCAGTTCCACATGGCTGTAGGTGCAAATGATAATGCAGCCAGGTAGATGGCCCTAACTATAGCATTGAGAAAGTTTGCCTGGCTTAGGACAACCAGCTTCACACTAGACACTCAAAATAAGGCTATGGATTTTCCTGTAGAGAACCATTCCCTTTTTGGCAGTAAGACAGAGGAATATATGAAAAAAGTTGATGAATGCAAGTCCACTTATAAGAATAACACTGCAAAAGAAAAGGCCTCGACTTCCTAAAGGCCATATGGAAGGGAAGGTAGGGGTTATAACAGACCCTTTTTCCAGACTCAAGCTACCCCTGGGTACCAACAAAGGGGTTACTACAGGGGTAGAGACTGCTGGGGCTCCAAAAGAGGGGACCAATCCTCTCAGACTGCCACACAAGGAAAGCAGAACCCTTGATGTGACAGTCAGGGTCGCCTCCTTGATCCCAGTTGGGGGCAGACTGACCCACTACTTCCAAAATTGGAAACCCATCACCACAGACAAGTGGGTGCTGGAGGAAGTGGATAAAAGATTAGCCCTCAGTTTCAAAACCTTCCCTAAACTGAGACCAAGGTATTTCAGTTTCCCAAGTCTGTCTGAGAGGGTACTACTAGAAAAAGAAGTGCCCACTCTGCTAGTGTAAACTCCAAGAAAACCAAAAGCATGCTATTTGGCTCCAAACAGAAGCTTGCGAGGTGTGCCATCAACAACGCCAATGCCCTAAACATTTCAACTGCTGATGGTGGTACCATTGAGGAGGTTAGAGACTTTAAATACCTGGGAGTTAAGCTCGACCCAACTCTCACCTTTGAGTTTCATATCAGCTCGGCAATAAAGAACGTAAACCAGTGAATCGGTATGTGCTATAGACTTAGACACCTGTCTTCTGAAGCAAGACTAGGGATTGGGAGGGGTCTTCTCCTCCCCATACTCAATTACTGCTCCCTGGTAATAGCCCTCACACCCTCCTCACTACAAAATTGCATAAATACCATCTACGACAACATATGTAGATTCATCACCCTAGCCACATACCGTACATATCACTGCCATCTCTATAAATCTCTAGGCTGGCTCTCCCCCTGTGACCGGAGAGACCTCAGACTTGGATCACTTATATCAAAAACCTTGCAGGACGGAACAGAGTCACCTCTGTTCAGGCTGCTACATATGAAAAGAAACAGTCATGAACTCCGGTCCTCTACCTGCAGGCTTCTTGAATGTCCCAGATGCAATACTGAGACGGGTAGGAGGGTCTTCTCCTATGCAGCCCCTAAACTTTGGAACTCCCTCCCTAGTGAACTGCAAGCACCACTTTCTCCTCACATGTTCAAAATGAAGTTCCAGGAAGCTTTGCTTGGTGGATCCTTATGTGAATGCTACTCCAAGTAATTTAGTGAGTGAATGCTGGATGCCCCTTACCTAGAAATCAACTAGCTAGGTCAGTTAAATGCACTTACTTGCTGTTGTTTACATATTAGAGTAGATAATATCTATGAAATAAGTGACGGCTTTTCTTATCTATGTCTGCTAGTTTATTACTGTATTCTCTCTCCCACTTTGATTGTAAACTTGTCATCATTGTATTTTTATTTTTTTTTCTATTTTTTCTCTCTGTGATTCCAAATAACCTGTACCTTGTTGTCAGATGTGCCATCTTAATGGCTCGGGTCATGCCTGAAAATGGTCCCTGGGATCAGTGCACCCACCTGGTAAACAGATGAATAAATAAATAAAAATAAAAATAAATCAAAGGCAATAGAACCAGTCCCTTCCTCTCAAAGGGGAAGAGGCTTCTATTCCGGATACTTCCTAACCTCAAATAAAAATGGGGAGTTGTGACCCATTTTATATCTGAGAGCTTTAAACAAGCATCTCACAAAGTCAGAGTTCCGGATGGTAACTCTGGCAGTGATTCTTCCAACACTACAACAAGGAGACTGGCTGGCATCACTAGACTTAAAGGATGCTTATTTTCATATTCCCATAAGGGAATCACACAGAAAGTATCTAAGGTTCAGACTACCTTCAGGTCATTACCAGTTCACAGCTCTGCCTTTCGGCCTAACCTCTGCCCCCAGGGCATTCACAAAATGCCTAGCAATAGTGGTGGCACACCTAAGGAAGCAGGGCATATCAGTGTTTCCATACCTGGATGACTGGCTAGTTATGGGGCAATCCCCTCAACAGGTAAGAGAACCTCTCAGAATCACACAGGAGACATTGGAGTATCTGGGATTCCTCATAAATGCCCAAAAGTCTGTACTACAGCCTGTCCAGGTTCTGCACTTCATAGGAGCAGAACTGGATACCCTGCAGGGATGAGGTTTCCTCCCTCAGGACAGGGGGGACAACATCCTGCACATTGCAGGATCTTTCACCCTAAACAAACCAAGGCCAGCAAGACATTTTCTGCAGTTGCTGGGACACATGGTTGCAGCCACAGGTATAGTGCAAGGCTGCAGGTTCCAAATGAGGGACATCCAGTTTCATCTCAGGGCACACTGGTGCCAAAGAAAGGACTCTCTCTCAAAGATAGTGCCTGTATCAAGACCTCTCCTACAGGCCTTAAAGTGGTGGCAAGATAGAACCAACCTAAGGGAGGGAATTCCATTCAAAAAGGAATCTCCAACCCTAGTGCTCACAACAGATGCTTCGCTTCTGGGGTGGGGTGTCACAAACGCACTCAGCAGGTCAGGCCCTCTGCTCCCACAGTGCCAACCTCAGAGTGCAATAGTGTGAACAGGTAACAGACAGGGTAACCCTCATGTCTGCTTTTGGGTCTGAATCACCTTTAGTCTCAAGTTCTGGGGGGATTCAAACTGTGAACCTTATGCTAGTGTACCCAATGTACAGGCTCAGATATGTACCCTCTTCGGGGATTGCAGTACAATCTTTCTCCAGGGGCACCAAGCCAGGCTTCCAAAATGAACTCTTAAAACTCTGTAAGAAACCTTAGGTATATTCTTACCTTTTCCCAGTTTGGTAGTTTATTTTTATTTATTTTATTGAGATATTCAGAAAGACCTTTGAGTCAAAGACTCATTTACAAAGGTTCTACATCGTACATTAAGGTACGGGGCAACATTTGTTACAGAGATAACAGTACATTACATTACATGTTACAGTGCATTTCATTACATAACAGACATTTGAATACATTGTTGTTCAGTTGGACGCTTTTAGTCAAGGATAGCAAAAGGACTCAGTACTTTAGCACACCATATAGTTGCAGTTGGTTCTGTAACAGGCTGATAGTCGTAGAGTAAAATAGGGGCAATGTAGTCACGGGGATCTGAGACCATCTGTTCAGATAGATGTAAGACAACATGCTGTTGGAAGGGGTCAGGGGCAATCACATGTGTTAGAGTCCTGGAGGTACTCCCTTAGTCTAGATTTAAAAGGGCCAAGTCTTATTTCATTGGTTATTTGGCTTGGGAGTGAGTTTGTCCAGTAAGGGGCTTGGTACATGAAAGTTATTTGAGATTGGGAGGTCCGACAGCACACCCATAACAACGGTTTGTCCGAGTTACGGGTGGCTCTGACTGGCGATGCTGGGTGGATAATTGAGGAGAGTGTGGGAGCAGTGAGAACAAGCACTATTTTTTTTGTCATTAGGCAGGTGTGGTACCTGATTCTGCTGTCAAGGTTTAGCCAGTTAGTGGAGCTGTAGAGTGAGCAGGTGTGTGTGGAACGATCACATCCGAGGATGAGGCAGCAGGCTTTTAGTACAAGGCGGAGTCTGTTTAGTGCAGAGGTGGCGTCAGCACTATAAATGAGAATACTGTAGTCCAGAAGGGAGAGGACAGAGGAATTGACAGTAAGCCGTAGGGCCTCAGGAGTGAGGCAGTGTTTGTACTGATAAAGAACATCTAGTCTCAAGTTAAGGCCAGTGGCTAGGTGAAGAATATGTTGCTTAAAGTTGAGGGCTGGGTCTAGTGTGACCCCTAGGTATTTAAAGGTGTTTACCTGATCGAGAGGGGTTTGGATGGTGGTAAGAAAGGGGGGCAGAGGTTCTTCAGGGGGTTCTGTGGATGGGAGAAGATCATGACTTTTGTTTTCTTGTAATTGATTATTAGGCACTGTGTGGTGAACCATTGTTCTGCCTCATGGAAAGAGAGTTGGAGTGTTTGGTGAAGTTTAAGGGGGTCAGGATCAGAGGCGAATAGGACGGCATCATCGGTGTAGAGGAGCAGGCTCCCGGAGATGGCTGATGGGAGGGAGTTTAGATATAGGCTGAACAGCTGAGGGTCAAGAATTGACCCCCGTGGAACACCAGAGCTGACAGGGAGGCTGGGGAACAGGATGGTTCCTACCTTGACCTGTTGTGTTCCATCTGTCAGATAGCTGGTGAACCAGTTTAAAGCATCATTGGAAAAGCCACTGGAGGAGAGTGTGTTCAGTAAGAGGGCATGATTGACTGTATCAAAAACTTTAGAGAGGTCCACAAAGATAGCGCCTGTGATGTGGACACGCGAGGTGAAATCGAGGAGGGTGGTGGTGCTATGCCTCTCACGGAAGCCATGTTGTTGGTTGCAGAGAAGGTTATATTTAGTGAGGTGGTCAGTGATTTGGTCGACTACAATATGCTCTAAGGCTTTAGACGGGGGGAGAGAATGGAGATAGGTCGGTAGTTGTTCGTGGCAGTGCGGTCCCCACTCTTATAGATGGGGGTGATGGAGGCCTGTTTCCAATGGGAGAAGAATTTCCCTTGACAGAGGGAGTGATTGAGAACATGAGTGAGCAGCTATAGGACTTCCAGGAGAGTGAGGCAAAGGAGTATCAGGTCTAGGGAATCGCTACAGTAGTGTGAGTGGCTTAGGGCTTTGACTAGGTAGGGTTAGGCAGTCTCAGGGGTGATAACGTGTAGATGTAATGGAGGAGCATGGGGAGGAGGGGGGTGGGCCCGTACGGGCAGGGGGTCGAAGAAATTTGGTGGGAGGACATGGTTGAGATTAGTGAAAGCAGAGTTAAGGGCTGAGGCTATACTGAGGGGATCCGTGGAGATGTTACCATCTATTTCCATTTGGTCTGGGGGCGGGTTTGGGGCTTTACCACAGAGTTCCTTAATATTGTTCCAGAATTTGCGCCCATCACCCCAGGAGGATGTTAAGGACGCTTTGTGGTAATCGGCTTTGGCAGTGAGTAGGGCCCATATGCATTTGTTGCGGGCCTTCCTATACCGTTGCCTGTCGGCTGGCAGCTGGGTCTCATTAGCAAGGTGCCAAAGGGAATCATGCTGTCGCATTAAGTCCAGGAGGTGGTCAGAGAACCAGGGAACCTAGTTACCTTTGGACATTCTCTTTGTAAGGGGGGCAAACTTATCACAGATACCGTTGAAGGTGGAGATAAATAGATCAAGCACGCGATCAGGGTTGAGGGTGTTTACGAGGGGTGTCCAGTCCCAGTGTCTGAGGTGGGCCTTGAGTTGAGAGAGTTTGCCAGGGCCAAGTTTGCATTGTAAGGTAATTTTGGGGGTGGTTTTGGGGGCACTGCAGGACCAAGTGCAGAGTACTGGAGAATGATCGCTTAGTGCCTTGGGGAGTACCGGGGTGTTGGTTATTCTATGGGGATGGTTTGTGAAGACAAGATCCAGGAGGGAGGATGTCCCTGTATGGCCGTTTACCCGGGTGGGGGAGGTGACTACCTGAGTGAAATCAAGTGCTAGGGTAGCATCTATGTACGGGGTGGCTGTGTTTGCCAGCCAATTTATGTTGAAATCACCCATAACAATTTTTTCATGATGTGGGGGTAGAGTAGAAAGATAGGTCAGAATGGCCTGGAAGGCTATTCTGTGCTCCTTGGGAGGAATGTAGACAATGGTGAGTAGGAGAGGGGAAATAGATCTGCCTAGTGTTAATTTTAGCGTGACAGTCTGTGCCCTCGATGTTATTTGTGGCAGAGGGAGTAGTTGGCCTGATAGCGAGTCCTTGAGGTAGAGAGCGCAGCCGCTCCCTCACTTACGCACCCTATCGGATTGATAGAGGAGGTATCCAGGGAGGTTTACAGCAGAGTCTGGTACAGAAGGGGAGAGCCAGGTTTCCCACAGTGCAATGATGTCAGAGTGGTGTTGGAGTACCCACCCCTGAAAGGGGTCTCGTATTTTTGAAGGCTGCAGATGTTTAGAGAGGCAATGCACAGCCCACTGGCTGGGAAGAGACTGGGCAGGGGAGCAGTTAGGGGGCCAGAGTTTTGGTGGACATTGCCCATCTGGAGTAGTAGAAGGACGAGGGACCTGAGGTAGTTGTTACTTGTATAGGTATATCGTTGGTGACACTTTCGCGGCATATTTCCCTTGGCGGGATGGAAAGTGGGTATTGGGAACTTCAGGGTATGGGAGGCAGACAGGAGGAGGAGGAGTAAGTGGGGAAGGGGGAAAGGGTGCCATGATGGGGATGCAACTGGCGGTAACAGAGAAGGAGAGGGGCTGTAGAGAGCCATTTCCGCAAGAAGATGACAACTGATAGAGAAGGTGAAGGTGGGGAAATTTATGGTTAAGTTATTTGTGGTATGGGGGTGGGGGCAGAGGGGTACCTGCCTGCCCTTGAACACGTCCGTCGTTCAGGAGTAACCTGGATAGGGGAGAGCATGGAGGTGAGTGCCAGCCTGCTAGTAGATGGAAAGTGATTGTGTTGTTCCACTTCCCATGGGTGGGAGAGGGAGGGTGGGGCATTAAAGAGAGCAGCAGAGTGATAGTGAGGAATGTGGGCAGGAGCATGGTGAGTTGGAGAGGTGTAGTTACAGCTTTAATGTTTAGGAGAGGGCGCTTGGAAGTAGATAGGACCTCTAGTGGTGGGCAAGTATAATCTGCAGATGAGAAAGCAGGCTGATTGGTTAAAATCATGTATGGAAGGGATTCTGCTATGCTATATAGTTCAGAGTCCACCAAGGGTGGTGGTGGGGAGCCGATGTTCTGCGTTGGCAGGGATAACACAGAGATCCTCCTTGTGTGCAGCTGAGCAAAGCTTCTACCTGTTGCAGTGTTCGGGAATTGGGGGGGTGGGGAGGGCTACTCCACTAGTCCCTCACGACCTCCGGCGACTTGCCTTGGCTTGCTGTGAAAGAAACAAGGACTCTGTGAGTAAATTTATACTGTTGCAGCTCCTGTGGATAGTGGGGGAGGGTCTAGGGCCTGAAGAGATTAAGTGTAATGGGGAGAGGCTTTGTTTAAGGAGGCCAGCTGGGATTGCAGTTTTAGCAGCAATGAGTGTAGAGCAAAATAAAAGTAAGGAGCTATATTAAAGTAACCAACTGGGAGCTGTATTAAAGTAATCAAGTGGGAGCTTTCAAAGTACAGCTAAATAGGGGAGACAGAGAGAAAAGAACGATTTGCATGGGTTCCCCAGTGATTCACGGTGACTGGATGGGAAATACAGTTAGCATTGAAACACAGTAAAAATAAGTAGAAAACAGTTGTAAGTTGTTAAATTAAGGTAACCTCCTATGTGCTCAAATAAGTACAGGTTTGCACAAAATAACAGAGTAACATAGACTATCTCCACTTGCATGGATGTAATACCATCAAGCCCTTCAGAACAGCTGTCAAACTTAACCACGTATACATCACATGCAAAAAGAACTTGGAAGACACGCCCAGGTAGTATCTTTCAAATAAAGATTTTACTAAAAGATGATAAAAATATGAAAAATGTAAACACAGAACAATGTATCAGAGCATCACAGTCACGTAAAAGAAAAATAAGGAAAACTACAGATCTTTTCTATCTAAAGTATTACCTTTGTAAGTGCCTAAGTTAAATCAGAGCGGTGTCTTTGAGTCCGAAAAAATATATCATATTCCCCAGTTACAAGGATACATTTCAACCCCATCTCCCCATCCCCTTGGTGAGTCATCTAGCTCCTCCTTTTTAGAATTAAAAAAAATACAAACATGATGTCCTATCAGAAGGTATATTAAATAAGGTGACATCAGCAAAAACTAATTTCCCAAATTATGAGTCTCTGATCCCCCAGTTCCTTTTGAGGTTTACAACCCTGCAATCTGTCACCTAAGTGTGATATAGCTAACAGGAATCAGCTAAATTATGCCCTGTAATAAAATGTATATTTAGCTTCCCAACTTCAAAGCAGCAACAGGTCATAACAAGCATTTGTCAATGCCGAATGTTGTCGTGCTAGTATTGGCTTTGGTAGTGCAGTGTGGAAACACATTTTTGGCAGGATTTGAAAAATGACAGCTGTACTGTTCATAAAGAGGTGTAACAAAATGGCAGTGGTGAAAATGTGGCAGGTAAATATTGCAAATTTGCGAAGTTACAAGGGTGCGTGGGAAATTAGCAATGCACACTTGTAACACAGTCATTTTATGGAGTTTTGGCACCAAATTTTCAACATAGGCATTTTATCACCTCTGCTCATGTACAGTGTCGCTGTCATTTCCTCAAACTGTCCCAAAAAGTGATTTCGCACAGCAACCACGCTATTCTGCGCCGGACGTGCGAAACACATTTTGGGCAGGATATGTAAAATGACAGCTGTACTGTTCATCAAGAGGTGAGGAAAAATGTCAATGGTAAAAATCCAGAGTGAAAATATTACAAATGCACAACGTTACGAGTGTGTGTGCAAACTGTGCAATGCATGCTCGTAACACAGTCATTTTATGGAGTATCATCACCAAATTTTCAACATAGGCATTTTAGGACCTTTGCTCATGAACAGTGTCACTGTCATTTTTGTAATCTGCCCTGAACACTGATTTTCCACAGCAACCGCGGTATTGTGTGTCGGAAGTGCGGAAACACATTTTGGCCAGGATGTGAAAAATGACAGCTGTACTGTTCACAAGGAGAGTGTAGAAAAATGCCAATGTTGAAAATCTGGCATGAAAATATTGCAAATTTGGCAAAGTTACGAGCATGCCCAGCAACTTCATAGCACTGCGGCTCGTAAAACAGCCATTTATTAGTTTGTTCCACCAAATTTGCAACATAGTCTTTTTGAGAGACCACCTCATGAACACTGCCACTGTCCTTGCATTAATCAGTCCTGAAAGGTGATTCTGCGCAGTGACTGCAAAATCACCTTTTGGGACCGATTAATGTCATAACAGTCACAGAATTCATGAGGGGGGTCCCAAAAACCCCATGTTGAAAATGTGGTGCAAAAATTCCAAAAAATGCCTGAGATATGCATTAAAGTTGAAAAAACCCTATTTATTCCATTATACAGCTTACCGCCATT
This sequence comes from Neoceratodus forsteri, assembly GCA_016271365.2. Taxonomy (NCBI): domain Eukaryota; kingdom Metazoa; phylum Chordata; order Ceratodontiformes; family Ceratodontidae; genus Neoceratodus; species Neoceratodus forsteri. Next base: position 69,615,888 of record CM057452.1, read on the forward strand.
TCCTCAGTTCTTGGTCGGCTTTGAAGAGTGAAGATGTGTTCCCGGTCCACCAAAGATCATTGCGCCAAGCTCCAGAAGTAAGTGTGGGGTGAGGGGTGTGTGGGAGGCAGGGTGCGCAGTGGGTGGGTGTGGGTGGTGGGTAGGGAGACTACGAGGGACCTTTTTTTGTTTACAGGTAGTAAAAAAACTCGTGGACGTTTTCTTTTACAGGTGGTTTCTTTTTTGGGAAGAGTACAGTAGCCGACGGAGATTGGAGCACCCCGTCAGCACAAAAGAGGGGACATCATGCCAGCGAGGTGGGCTCCCCATTAGCACATTAAAGTTGGAAGGGGACGGATGCCGATGGGGATTGGGCACCCCTGCACAAACAATGAAAGCGGGGGCGCATGTGCAGAGGGGATTGAGCACCTCCTAGGCAAGCAAAAAGGAGGAGGGACACATTCTGCTGACGGGAGTGGGCTTCCCCAGCCAGCACATACTTGAGAGGTGTCGATCAGGGATTGGGGCCCCTGAAGTCGGCAGTTTAGCGGCCTCTGTGCCGCCATGTTTGTAGCTGGAGAAGCACGTAGGAAGGGTCCGCAGCGTGTTACGAGCTTTGCTCACATTGCAGTGGACCTTTCCTTAGATGTGCTCACCACATTAGTATGCATGGTGTGGCGCCGACATGCAGGCTGATTGGGGAATGAGGGATGTACCTACTGGTGCGTGCCCTGCATTCTCCCAACAGCGACTGCGCCTCCAAATCTGCACTACCGCAAGATGTTGGTTGTGCAAGCGTGGCAACATAAAAAAGGCCATAAAGTGAAATTTGTCAAGGAAGTTAATTATATTACAGAGATCTCCTGGTCAGTTACATATATTCTGTAGCTTCACTGAAACCTTGGTGGGGGGGCAGCCATGGAAGCACAGCTGTCTTTTGTGAGACAATCACATATTATATTTTTATTTTACAAATATCATACAATAATCATAACCGGCTGGCAAAGCATCACAATCCTCCCCACCTATACTGAATTTGGGGGCTCTATCCCCTGCATGGGATGAGCTTCCTAAGTCAGTTCACTCCTCATATAGACACGACAGACCATCTGTTCTGATTGGTAGCTCCAGCCCTATGTAAGATTGTCATGTCATACCCTAGCAAGGCAGGACTCCATCTTAATAGTCTACCATTAGTTTTTCCCATTGGGGTCAGCCAAACCAGGGAGTTGTGGTCAGTTTGTACCTCAAAATGCTGGCCGTATAAGTATGACTCTAACTTCCTTAGGGCCCACACTATGGCAAGACACTCTTTTTCCACAGTAGAGTAAGCCTGCTCCTTGGGAAGTAACTTTTTACTCAGGTACACTACGGGGTGATCATACCCTTGGTTGAATGTCTGACTCAGTACTGCCCCAATACCCAAGTCTGAGGCGTCAGTCTGGACTATAAAGGGTCTGCTATAGTCAGGACTTGTCAATACAGGAGCACTGCACAGTGTCTCCTTCAGCTTGGTAAAGGCTTTTTCACAGGCTGGTTCCCAGGTAATTTTCATAGGCACCTTTTTCTTTATCAGGTCGGATAGGGGGGCAACCTGGGCACTGTAATTGGGTACAAATTTCCTATAGTACCCTGTGGTCCCTAGAAAACTCCTGACCTGCTTCTGCATTTCTGGTCTGGGCCATGCCTTGATCACCTCTATTTTTCCTTGGTTAGGACGGAGCAGTCCCCGGCCTACAACATGCCCGAGGTATGCCACTTCAGCCATGGCTACCTGGCACTTCTCAGCTTTGACAGTGAGCCTGGCCCTCTGTATCCTGCCAAGCACTTTCCTAAGGTGGGACAGGTGTTCCTCCCAGCTGGCACTAAAGATGACAATGTCATCCAGGTATGCCACAGCATACTCCTCAGCACCATTTAACACCTGGTTCACCAACCTTGGGAAAGTGGCCAGGACGTTCTTCATTCCGAAAGGCATTACTTTAAATTCAAATAAGCCTATCGGGGTGATGAAGGCCGACCTCTCCCTAGCTCTGTCAGTTAACTCTACCTGCCAATACCCCTTTGTCAGGTCAATAGTCATAAGGTATGTCACTCCTCCCAACTTGTCCAGGAGTTCATCCGTCTGGGGCATCGGGTGGGCGTCTGACTTTGTGACTGCATTCAGTCCACGATAGTCCACACAGAAATGAATAGAGCCATCTGGCTTGGGCACAAGGACTACGGGTGAGGCCCAGGGGCTGTGGGATCTCTGGATTACTCCTAAATCCAGTATTTCCTCCACCTTCCTCCTAATGTCCTTTTGGACAGCCTCTGACACCTGATATGTTGTCTGCCGTATGAGCGTTTGTGTCCCTGTCTCCACATTGTGCGTTGCTAAGGGGATTAGTCCAGGCTCAGTGCTAAACAGTGGGGCAAAGTCTGCTAAAACCTTCCTTACTTCCTGGATCTTGTCTGGGGCCAGCTGAGGAGACAATTTAACTGCCTCCACAGAGGACTTCCGCTTGCTTTCTTCCAGCAAGTCCAGAAGGGGGTCTCCTTCGTCCGTCCCTTCCCCAGGACTACATACTGCAAACACCATGTCAGCCCTATTAGCATATGGCTTCATCATCTTGACATGGTACTTTCTTTCTGTATGTCTTCTGTCAGGTAACTCGAGGATATAGTTCACGTCATTTACCTTTCTAACTACTTTGTACGGTCCTGCCCACTCAGCCTGCAGCTTGTCTTTCCAGACCGGGATAAGGACCATGACTTCCTTCCCCACCATGTACGAGCGAGCTCTGGCTCTGCAGTCATACCACACTTTTTGTTTCTGTTGGGCAGCTGTCAGGTTGCTCTGAGGTGTCCCCATAAGCTCCTTTAGCCTTTCCCTAAACCTAAGGACATAATCCATTATGGGAGTGCCCTAGGTGGCATGCTTGCCTTCCCAGTCCTCCCAGATCAAGTCTAGGGGCCCATGTACCCAGCGTCCATATAGGAGCTCAAAGGGGGAAAATTCTGTCGACTCATGGGGCACCTCCCTGTATGCAAACAACAGGAGGGGAAGGTATTTCTTCCAGTCCCTCCCATGCTGTTCAGCAAACGCTTGGAGTATTGACTTCAGGGTACCATTACATTTTTCTACAAGCCCATTGGCTTGCAGGTGATAAGGTATTGAGTGCCTCTGTACGACCCCACACTTCTCCCACAAACATTTCATCAGGTCCGACATGAAGGAACCCCCTTGATCGGTTATAACCTTCTGTGGAAACCCAGCATGGGAGAAAATCCCAAGTAAGGCATCTGCCACTTTGTCTGTCCTCAGTGAGGATAGGGCGATTGCCTCTAGATACCGTGTGGCATAATCCACCACAGTCAGGATGAACCTCTTCACGGAGGAGCTGGGGGTATTTAAAGGCCTTACAATATCCATTCCCACCCTGTGGAATGGCTCCTCCACTATGGGCAATGGAATTAGGGCGGCTTGGGTTTTCTTACCCACCTTCCCTATTTCTTGGTACCAGTGACAAGACCTGCAATACTCCTTCACCTGCTGGGTGAAGTTGAACCAATAGAAATTCTGGGCCAACCGCTGCATAGTGCGCATGATTCCCAGATGGCCGGAGAAGGGAATATTGTGTGCAATCTTGAGCAACTGCTCACGGTACCCCTGGGTAATGACAAGCTGCCTGCCTATCACCCCTCCCTCCCTCTGTCTTCACAGCATCAGTATACACCAGTCCATTTTCCCAATAAACCTTATGTTTACCGTCACCTCCCTGTGCTCCATCAGAGTCTGCCCAAGCCCTCAGCTTCTCTAGACTAGGGTCACTTTTTTGAGCAGCTGCAAACTCCTTACACATTCCCAAGGCATGGAACAGGTCCCCTTCAGTCTCTAAACTAGGGTTCCTAGCACTAGTGTCAGGGCACTCAGGATCACTGTCATCCCTAACCCTCTGACAATGGGTCACCCCTCCTTCTTCGGAGTAACCATCCATAGCTGTGTGGTTAACTGCTACTGGGGAAATTTCTACCCCCTTTTCATTAGTCTTCATATCAGGGGACACAGGCTGGGGAACCAGCCTTCCAGTGGTTTCCACACTGGCTTCTATGGGGTCCAGGGAATTACAATTTTCCCTTGCCGCTTGGCTATGGGTAACTGCACACACCATGCCCTGTTTGAAATTGTTGCCAAGGATAACATCAGCTGCTAAAGTTTTGGCTACAGCCACCTGTTGAACAGTTCCCCCTGTTTCACCCCAATCTAGGAGAACACTAGCGAGTGGCAATGTTTTCTCCTCCCCAGTGAAGTCTTGTACAGTTATGAATTCATTGGGTATAAGCTGACCAGGCTCTACCAGATCCCCTTTTACCAATGTCAGGGATACTCCTGTGTCCCTTAACCCTTGTGTCTGTACACCATTCACTGTGACTGGATGCATGTGTTCCCTCATGTTCACAGGCATGCTTCCAGGGACACACAAACAACCCACTTCTTTCCTAGCCCCATTTTGCATATTGCTCATCCTTTTGGGACACTGTCTGGCAATATGCTCAGTTTCTTTACAAAGCCAACATTCATTTCTTTTCTCAGAAAAAATCTTTTCTTTGAAACCTGGGGCTTATTGGTTTTGGTGGAGGCAGTGAGGATTTTAGCTGCCCTGAAAGCACGCTTTTCCCTTTCTGCGCTGCCACGCCTGCTCCATTCACTCTTAGAGCAGGTCTGCTCTTGGCATAGTGGTCTGAGAGTTCAGCAGCCTCTTGCACTGTTTTGGGATCTCGGTCCTCCAGCCATGTTTTCAGCTCTGCTGGGCATGCCCCCCAAAACTGCTCTAACAATATAGCATTTTCAATTTTATCTACAGAGTTTGCTTTAATTCCTTCCCACCAACGTTTTAAACACTGACGTTGTTTTGTGGCTAGCTCCTCTAGCTCATGTCAGGCTTCTCCTGAGCTTATGGAATTTAGCTCTGTATGCTTCTGCAGTTAAATCAAACTTTTTTGAAAGTGCAGCTTTAAGTTTGCTGTAATCATTACTGTCCTTATTGTCCATTTGACCCAATGCATCCCGAGCTTTCCCAGTAAGTAGCGGGGATAGCGGGAAGCTCCAGGATCCTCTAGGAATTTTTGACTGAATACAAACTTTTTCAAAGGAATTTAAATAGGTATCCATATCCTCCCCCTCTTTAAATTTGGCTATCAATTTGGAATTTAATTTGTAACCCAGTCCTGTAGTTCCAGATAAACTCAAACCACTTACCTGCTCTGGTGCTGGGAGTCGTAACTTCTCTAGTTCGTTGCCTCTGATGCTCACACTCTTCACGGTCTGCCTCTTGCTGTTCACGTTCAGCTTCTTGCTGTTCTCACTCCCTCTTCTCCTCTGAGGCTCGCTTCTCTCGCTTCACTTCTCTCTGTTCTTGCTCCCTCTTCTCCTCTGAAGCTTTTTTTCTCTTGCTCCACTTCTCGCCGTTCCTGCTCTGCCTCATTCTGGAAATCCAGCTCCATTCTGCGCAACTCAATCTGCAGCCTGATTGCTTCTGGCTCCAGAATGCTGGTGACCTTCCCCTGCTGCTCTGGCCCTTAGCTTGCACTGGCCCTGCTGTCTTCCCCACCGGATCCAGACACTGCACTGGCCGCTAGCCCCTCCACACCCAAGGTTTGGTCCTTTACAGTCTCAGTCTGTGACTCGATGCTCTGGGCATCTGCTGCCATCAGGGCATCCACAAGGTTCTGTTTGGTGGCTCTCCCCTCGTGCAGGACTCCTCAGTCCTTGCACAACTGCTTCAGGTAGTCTGTATTGTACTGACTGTAGTTGGAAGCCATCTTCTTCCCTAACTACGGCTACTCTAACTTGCACTTTAAAAAAAAAATTAAACAAGTAGGAGCTTGACTGTAAACAAAATTATATAGTTCTGTTCCTTTTTAACAATAAATCACGTCCTTATTTTTCAAGTGAGCTGTACAGTATTAAGCTGACACACTGAACAGTTAAAGCTTGTGTTACCCATTTTATCCCACTGCTACCATCAAATCTGTCACAAACGCACTCAGCAGGTCAGACCCTCTGCTCCCACAGTGCCAACCTCAGAGCACAGTAGTGTGAACAGGTAACAGACAGGGTAACCCTCCTGTCTGCTTCTGGGTCTGAATCACCTTTAGTCTCAAGTTCTGGGGGGATTCAAATTGTGAACCTTATGCTAACGTACCCAATATACAGGCTCAGATACATACCCTCTTCGGGGATTGTGGTACAATCTTTCGCCGCCGGGGCACCAAGCCATGCCTCCAAAATGAACCCTTAAAACTCTATAACAGACCTTAGGTATATTCTTACCTATTCTCAGTTTGGTAACACCATCAAGCCCTTCAGAACAGCTGTCAGACATAACCATGTATACATCACATGCAAAAAGAACTTGGAAGACACACCCAGACTGTATCTTTCAAATAAAGATTTTACTAAAAGATGATAAAAATATGAAAAATGTAAACACAGAACAATATATCAAACAGCATCACAATCACATAAAAGAAAAACAAGGAAAAATACAGAACAAACTCCTACCTAAATGCAGTTAAATCTTTTCTGTCTAAAGTATTACCTTTGTAAGTGCCTACGTTAAATCAGAGAGCTGTCTCTTTGAGTCCCAAAATAATATGTCGTATTTCCTAGGTACAAGGATACATTTCATCCCCATCTCCCCACCCCCTTGGTGAGTCATCTAGCTCCTCCTTTTTAGAATAAAAAAAATACAAACATGATGTCCTATCAGGAGGTATATTAAATAAGGTGACATCAGCAAAACATAATTTCCCAAATTATGAGTTTTTGATCCCCCAGTTCCTTTTGAGGTTTACAACCCTGCAATTTGTCACCTAAGTGTGATATAGCTAACAGGAATCAGCTAAATTATGCCCTGTCCTGTAATAAAATGTATATTTAGTTTCCCAATTTCAAAGCAACAACAGGTCATAAAAAAGGCCATAAAATGCAATTTCTCAAGGAAGTTAATTACATTACATAGATCTACTTGTCAGTTACATATATCCTGAAACTTCACTGAAACCTGGGTGGGGGGGGCAGCAGCCATGGAAGCACAGCTGTCTTATGTGAAACAATCACATACTATATTTTTATTTTACAAATATCATACAATAATCATAACCAGCTGGCCAAGCATCACAGGGAGCACATATAGATTAACACACAGTGCATGGCACTTGGTCTCCCATAGAGTCACTACTGCACATAAATCTCCTGGAGCTCAGGCAATCTTTCACATCCCTGATAGGAGATAAGGTGGTACAAGTCAGAACGTCAGAACAGACAGTACCACCACAATGTATTACATCAGCAATCAGGAAAGGACAAGGTCCGACCTGCTGTGTACAGAAGCAATGAAGATTTGGAGTCTGGCATACTCCTTACAAGTATCCGTAGTGGCTGTCCACCTTCCAGGAAAGGACAACACCTTGGCAGATGCTCTCAGCATAATCAACCAAAATCACCATGAGTGGTGTCTCAACAGACAAGTACTGGAAGTGGTGTTTCAAAGGTGGGGCACACCAGAGATCTCTTTCCCTCAGAAGAGAATAATCAGTTGCCCAAATTCTGCTGCAGGCCTCCAATGAGGGGTTCTATGCCAGTGGATGCCTTGATGCTGGACTGGTCAGGGAGGAGTCTGTATGCATTTAACCCTTTTCCTCTACTGCTCAGGATTCTGATCAAGCTCAGGTCCCAGCCAACTACAATGATTCTGACAGCTCCAGATTGGGCCAGGCAATAATGGTACTCTCTACTGCGCTCCCTGTCTGAAGCACAACTTCCTGACCTCCTCCCAAGGGAGGATTCTGTACCTGAACCTCAGGTCACTCAGACTCAAGGCATGACTCTTGAGGACTTAGAGTATGCTGACCTAAATCTCTCAAAGGGTGTACTCAGGTTCTGAGGGGTTCTAGAAAACCCTCTACAAAGAAAACATATGCTTCCAAATGGAAAAGGTTTTCCATATGGCGTGGCACCAGAGTTGTGTTACCATCTGAAGCAGGAATACCAGTCTTGTTAGACAACTTAACTCACCTGCATTCTATGGGACTACAGCCCACTACGCTTAAGGTCCATTTGGCATCTGTCTCTGCCTGTCTGATGGCTGATAAGTGCATTTCTCTGGCTGCTGATCCAATATTCAAGAAGTATTTCAAGTGGTTGTCTCACCTACACCCTCCTGATAGGGAACTGGTGCCCTCCTGGGACCTAAATGTCTGCATTGCCAAATTCATGGAACCTCCATTCGTGCCCTTGGCTACAGCACATCTGAAATTTTTCACTTGGAAGGCTATTTTATTAGTGGCTATCACATCAGCTAGAAGAATAAGTGAGTTACATGCCCTGTATGTGGAGCAGGACTACATCTCCTTCTACAGGGACATTGTGGTGCTCAGGACTAACAGGAAATTTCTCCCAAAAGCAGTTGCTGACTTTCACCTCAATTAGTCTATCACTTTGCCAGTCTTCTTTACTGAACACTCTACTTCAGGGGAATGCAGGCTACGTAGCCTGGATGTAAAGAGTTCTCAAATATCATATTGAGCACACCAAGGCCCATAGGAAGGACAGACAGCAGTTGTTCCCGACCTATGGTGATGTAGGGAAAGGAATGCCAGCTTCGAATAGAGCAGTTGCTTGCTGGATAGTGGCATGCATTCAATTCTTCTACAGTAAAGCTGGCAAGGCGCCCCCAGTAAGCCTGAGGGCACATTCCACAAGGGGTACAGCTGCTACAATAGCAGCAGCCAGGGATATCCCTTTGTTGGAGGTCTGTAAAGCAGCTACATGAAGAACAGTACACCCCTTTACAAAGCACTACAGATTGGACACTCAGTCCAGGAGTAAGGCCAGGTTTGGCACAGCACTGCTGCAGAGCCTGTGCCCTAAATAGGGTTCTGGGCCTGCCTCCAAAGGTACTGCTTCATAGTCTGCTGGAGATAATCATATTGAAGAATCCATGGGGTTAGAAGAAAAGATTACTCACTGCAGTACTCTTGTTTCTTCCAAGATATTCTTCAATATGATTAACTCTCCCACCCTACCTCCCTTTCCAGAACCAGTTAGCCTCTGCAATACAGCTGGTACTCCTTCTGATCTGTTGGACATTTACTGGTACTGTTAAGTTTAAACCAGTTGGCCCTGTTTTTTTTTTTACTGTTGTTAGCCTCTTTGTGTATTTCCGTTGGCATGGGATAAATAGGGGAGTAATCATTAAATTGGTTATCATTATTATTTAGTGGTTAACTATTAGAATAGCTTAGTTAAGGGGTCTAATTGCAAGCTGCAGTGAATCTGAGCATTATGGAACACAGCAGTTGGCAAGGGCAGCAGGTGTGAATGGTGGTATGAGCAAGTAAGTGTTCCACTATTTGCATAAAGTTCCATTAATCTCCGGGGCGGTGCAATCCAGGAGGCTGACTGCTAGAGTTAATCATATTGAAGAATACCTTGGAATAAACAAGATTACTGCAGTGAGTAATTTTTTCTTCTGGGACTTGACACTGGTCAGTAGGGATGGGCATTCTGAAGGTTTTTGTTCTGCACTGTTGTTTATAACATGTTCACATAGCAAAAAATAGGCATGACACGGAGCACTATGCAGTGCATGGTGTAAGCCAGTATAGCAGTAAGTGTGGCAGTGTTTGCTAAAGGTGTGGTTGCTTTGCTTTTGGTAGGCCCATATACTGCAAATGTGTCAAGACTCTAATGGTGGAGTAACCTGAAAGTTTGAGGGATATAGAACCAGGATCAAGTTTTTTGTTGAAGTAAAATCAGATCCCTCAGGCTATAAAACCCTGAGAGCACTGACAGGATGTAATCTTCCCCCTGGATTCTACAAATGGTGGCATTGATGTTATGTGATTACATGGGTCAAAGTACCTACCCGGATTATAAGTATGCAGACCAAACTGGTATAATGGTATATTTAATGGGAATGAGTAACATAGGTGGTTTCCCGTGGAGCTTTCTAAATATTTGCTGCTAGGGCGAACGTTCTGTAAGAAACAGAGCAATAGTACTACAGGGTGTAAACAGATCAAGTAGTGGAAGGGGCAGTCTGGTTAGGCTCTAGGTATACTCCATGCTAAGGTAGGCATAGATTACATAGATTTGATCTCCTCTGGTGTCTTGTTCAGAAAATAACCAGCTGATGGAAATGATTCAAGTGACCTTAATATTATATCACAGTAGGATGATTGGGTTTCCTGAGTCACTGATGCTTCCCCATTTTTTAAGAAATTGGGTAGACCCTGGTATTTATTCCTTGCCTTTCAACTATTACTAGGTGCCAGGTATGGAATGTTTATTCTATTTCTATTGGAATAGGTAGTTTATTCAACAACTACAATTAATTATTAATATGTATATGTGTATGTTTATTGGAGATATTTAATCTTCCTACTCTATGTATTTGCATGAAATGATTGTATTTAGTTGTTTTTAGTATAATGTAATGGCTTTTTAGCTGAACAATAAAACCAAACTTGATACACCAACTACAACCAACATCTGGGAACACAGGAAAAAGCACTTACCACTTGCTGTCAGTTTCTTTTCTCTTAAGATAAATCCCATAAGAATGGACAGCTACAGTTTCTTCAGCTGCCTGAAAGCAGATACATTTGAACTCCTCTTTAATGTTGTAGTGAGTGAGAGAAAGTAATTTAAACGCTAATGAGAAAGAGATACCAATGAAGGGCGACCAGTCCCTCACCATCCAGACAACATATTGCTTTGCACCACTGGAGAAAGCTCAGGTACCTGACTCCATCAGGAGGGGGCCTCTGAGTCAGTCGGGGAAGTTAGGCAGGATGACTTGGTGGCACGGGGGTTAATCAGGAGGAAGTCAGCAAAAAGAGTCTTAGTGTTTGGGGACTCAATGATTGGGGGAGTAAAGAGGGTGGTGAGTGGGGGAGGGAAGGGGGGTGTAATGTTCTGATGCCTTCTTAGTACATCAGCATCCAGGTAAAAACCAAAATCTGGGAACCCAGAGAACAATACTTCCCATTTGCTTTCAATTTCTTTTCTCTAAAAGATTAATTTATTTTTCTCTCCAACAGAAACACTCCAGTGAAAATTAGTCTTCCTGTTTGTCAGGGGTGCAAATACTGCAATGCTTTGATCTGTAAACTGCTAGTCTATGTTTTGAATCCACATCCAACCTTTATATCTGTCATTCTGCTCAGCTGTTTCCTCTTTGACCTGAGGAAGAGGGTTTTATCTCTTGAAAGCTAGTCATAGAAATAATTTTGTTAGTCCAATAAAAGGTATTACCTGAAACATAGTTGTTTTTTTTCTCTACATTGTTGACTGGACTAACACAGCCACCACATTTCTTTTTTTTTTCTCTTAAAAGTAAATCCCATAAGGATGGGCAGTTACAGCTGTGGCTTTTACAGTGCAGTATAGTACAGTTTATGTATTTAGATGGAATAGGGAGAATGGCAGAGGAAGGGAGCTGGGGGTGCGGGCACACTTGGGTATTGACATCGGGCGAGCCAGCCTGTGGAGGCAATGAAGTGAAACTTTTAAGAGGCTGGGGGAGTGATTTATGGTGTACTCAACTTTCTGGCTTTTTCCAAGGTCCTCCTTGTGAAGTATAGGGGGAACAGAAATGATATAGTAAGAAAGGACGAGACTTGAGGAGTTTACAGGGTGGTGAAAGGGATGGTGTTAGGAGGAGGCATACCACTTTGTGGAGGAAGTTAAACTGACTGTGGGGGGGGGAGGCTGGGAACCACTGTAAAGGGAGGATGGAGATTGGCTAGGCTCCCCTGAAAGGGACTAGTAGCAACAAGGTGGGATAACAGTAAGGCTGAAGTTCAAATTAGGTTAGGGGAAAAGCCAATGAGGGAGGGTTGACAGAGTCTACATTCAGCATGACAAATAAAAAATTAAGGACATTAGGGAAGAATATGGGAGAAGGAATAGAAAAATGCAAGAAGAGATAAGGAGAAAGATGGAAAGGACTCTCAATCAATCAATCAAAATTTTTATTTTCCTAGGCGATCACCATTGAGCAAGCTCATTTACAAGGTGGACCTGCAGTTTGCAAGGACGAGGGTACAGAATACAGTACAAGTAAAATATACATAAAACAACAGTAGCAAGACGTATACAACAAAATATATACAGTGTAGAAATAAAGATAAATAATATATACAGAGATGCCTTTGTAATCCTATCCATCAATAACATGTTCATAGCCTATAAAGGAGTCCCTGGGATATGGAAAAGTGCATGCGTAGGAGGCAGGGACGCTGGCAGAAAGATTCTGGGATACTAAGCAGGTGGTATCAGGGCATAAGAGTGTGCGATGGGGGTGTGTGTTGCAGTGAGTACGTAGTACCAGTGGGACTGGAATGGACTGAGGTGAACCGGTAGTACTGGTGGGACTAGAATGGACTGAGGGAGGGGGGAATAATCTTGGTAAGGTAACACTTAGTTTGAACGGGAAGGACTTAGATTGAGCGGAAACATCGGCTGGACAGCTAGGAATGGTGGAAACAGTTACAGAACTCCACAAATGTTTTGGCATACGGGGTCTTGAACATAACAAGATTAACAGGGGAGCTAAGTCTCAGCAATTTCTGTATCCTATTACAAAGCATGGGCAGGACAAAGCTTATGGTTGCTCTTCCAAAGTGGGTACCGACCCTAGGTACTTTCAGGGAAACCAGCGAGTGACTTCTCAAGGCATAATTCCCAATCAGGCTTAGTGGGAGACAGTCAGCAATGTATTGTGGGAGTTTGTTGCTGATGGCTCGGAGCATCCAGAGGGCTGCATTTCTATACCGCCTGTGTTGAAGGGAGGGCCAACCCACAGCTGCATATAGTGAACAGTGGTGGGTGGAAAAGGGGAGATCTGTTATAAATCTCAGAGCTCTATGATACAGTATGTCCAATTTAGCAAGGTGTGAGGCTGGGCACTGGCCATATATGAAGTCAGCATAGTCAATTAGTGAGAGGAACGTGGATTGGACGAGCTGTCTTTTGGCATCTGCGGTCAGGAGGCAATTTATTCTGAAGAAGAGTCCAAGCCTCTGCCTCAGCTTTTTCAGCAGTTTCAGACTCCTGCCTTAATGCCAGGAGTCTGGAAAATAAAATTAGGGAGCTCCAGGCAGTGGTGGCAGATATTGCAAGGGACCTAGTGACCATCACAGAAACCTGGGTAGCAGAGATGGGGAAGCAGAATCTCCGCAGGTTCAGTTCTCAGCATCCCCAGGCAAGAAACTATGAATGGTGGTGATCTACAGACGTCCAGGACAGGGAAAGAGAGTGATAAGGAGCTAGGGGCAAAACTAGAAAGGGTGGTGGCAAAGGGGGAGGTGGTGGTGGTGGGAGATCTAAACCTGCTGGATATTGATTGGGTCACTCCAGCAGCCAGGTGCTCCAGAACTCAGGCCCTGCTGGATACATTTCAGGACTGCCTGCTGGTGCAGCTGGTTAGGGAACCCCCTAGGCAGGCTGCCATTCTCCATGTGGTGACCACCAACTTGGAAGTGGTAGGAGAAGTGATTGTAGGGGAGCCACGATGGTCCAGAAAACATAATTCTATATGGTTCAACCTGGCGCTTGGGACAAGTAAGCCCTCATCAAAGATTGAAGTCCTAGATTTCAGAAGGGTAGACTTCAACCAGATGAGGGAGCTGGTCTGTGACAAGTTAGAGTTGACAGTATGAGGGATGTGGAGGAAAGATGGGGGTAGTCAAGGGGGCCATTCTCGAGGCTATAAAGTCTTGCATGTGAATAGTAATCAAAATAAACAGGTATAACAGACCAATATTGTTCTCTGGGATGGTCAGGGAAGCAGTGAGAGCCACAAAGGCCTTCCTCAGGTTCAAGGAAAAACAAGGAAAAGAATGGGAGAGTACCAAATGAGAACAATGGAAACCAAAAAACAAAGGCAGATACAGAGTTGCATATTGCTGAGGAGGTCAAGAGAGGGGAAAAACAGTTATTTAGATATATTGTAGAATAAAGAAAAGGGAGGAGGAATTGTTAGGCTAAGAGTGAGGTAGGGTAATTGAGAAGAACGGGCAGAAAGCAGCTGTTCTTAATGATGACTTCTGCTCTGTATTCACAAGGGAAGACAGGAGGCCTCTGCCAGAGACTGGCATTAAGGCAACTGTAAGGGGGGGTCCCTGAGATGAAGCAGCAAGTATTTACCATTGAAGGGGGTTGGAAAGGGCTGGCAGCCCTAAAGCTAGATAAGGCCCTGGGGCCAGATGAGATGCATATGAGTATGAGGGTACTCAAGAAATTTGCAATGGAACTAACTAAATCCCTGGTAGGACTATTCAATAGCTTTATTCAGACAGTGGTAGTTCTAAAAGACTGGAGGGTATTGGATGTAGTCCTGCTTCATGGCGGGGGGTGGATAAGGAGCAATGAGGTAACTGCAAACCTGAGAGTCTTACCTCTATTGTGGGTGAACTGATGGAGCCACTAGTCAGACAGGACCTTGTGAACTACCTGAAGAGCAATGTACTCCATGACAGTAAACAGCATGGGTTTGTGGCAGGCAGGTCTTTCCAGACCAACCTAATAGTATTCTTTGACTGGTTAATGGGGGTAGTGGATAAGGGCCAGTCAATGGATTTACTCTACATCAATTTTTACCAAGGCTTTTTACTCTGTACTTCACAGAAGGTTGCTGAAAAAGCAAGACAATCTGGGTGTAGCAAAGAATCAGTTAAATATGTGAGAAACTGATTGGAAGGCAGATGGTAGAGGGTTGTGGTTAACAGAGTTAAATCAGAAGATGAGGAGGTCACCGTGGCAGGTGGGGGGTGCCACAAGGATTGGTCCTGAGTCCAGTCCTTTTCAGTATGTTAATCAGTGACATGGGTGAAGAAATTCAGGGCAAAATGTGTCTCTTTGCAGATGACACTAAGGAGGGTATCATCATAGGTACTTCAAGCTAATATGGACATTGCATCTGTGGTGCTTGCCAGAAATATTAATTAACAAAGAATTTAACGTTGTCCCCAATTGCTGAGTCTGTTTATTTTGAAGGAGTCCATATATGGGCTATCAACTACCTCTGTTGGGAGGTGATTCCACGTTGAAACAACCCTATGGCTAAGCCAATACCTTCTTCGCAGAGTAGTCCATTTGGCCAAGTATAATTGCTTAGAGTGTCTTCTATTACTGACTCTATTGTCAGTAATAGTGATGCCTAGTTCGTTGCTAAGGATAGGGTCGCTTAAAGCTCTAAATAGGAGGCACATGTCTCCCCTCAGTCTTCTATACTGGAGCGTATACGTGTTAAGCAGTCTCAACCTGGATTCATATGGCTTTCTCCCATCCCTATAATGGCTCTAGTAAGTCTTCGTTGTACTCTCTCAATTCTTAAAATGTCTTCCTTGTAATATGGGGACTACACCTGGGCACACTATTCAAGATGTGGCCTCACCAAAGCAATGTATTAAGGGAGTAATACTTCTCTCTTACGACTAGATACGTGCCAGAATATACAGTTGAGGTTTTGATTAGCTTTATTAATTTGGATTTTACAGAGGGTAGACAGCGAGGAGGGGGTTAAGGAGATGCAGGGACACTTGCAAAGGCTGGAGAGGTGGTCAAGCATTTGTCAACTGAAATTCAATTGGTCCTTTTAAAAGCTGTCTTCGACAGCACCTAGCCAACCGCAGCAGCTGTGACTGCCCCACTTAACCCCTCTCCTTATACCTATCTTGCCATTTTAATGACGATGCCCTCTTGGGCTGCTATTCTGTGTCACCACTGAGTCTACAGTCATCTGCAACGTTTCCCACACTATAACCTGGAAAAGCACCACTATTATACCCTGTCTAAAGTCAACCTTCTTGACTGCTCCTTCTTCTTTTCTTCCTCCACCTATTGGCCTGTTATGCCTCATAACTCATCACTATTCTAGTTTGCTTCTAACTGGCTTTCTCTGCCTGTACACCTGCCCTCCACCAACTTCTGGTTACCTTTTTAACCCTAGCACTTAAAATCAGTATTATTATGTATTTTTAACCTTAGCACTGAATATCAGTGTTGTTATGTATTGTATGTTCTAGGTTTATTTTCAAATGTCTCCTGGGTTTATTGTACCTCACTCAGCCTGCTTATTTGTACCCAGTGTACTCGTGTCTGTTACTCCCTCTTCTAATTCCTTGTTGACATGGAGCTTTTGTAAAAGAGCTCCTGGCTTCAAAGGTCTTAATTCTGAGGTTCAATAAATAAATAAATGCCAGAAAGTGCAAGGTGATGCACATAGGGAACGGGAACCTGAGGACAGAGTACTGGTTTGGGGGAGGGTAAAGCTGGACATGACCTCTGAGGAGAGGTCTATAAGTCATTATCAGTGACTCTCTAAAAGTCAAGTCAGTGTAACAAAGCCTACAGTAAGACAAACAGGATGCTAGGGTGTATAGGAAGGATACTGAGAGCAGGAGGAAGGGGCTATCACTACCTTTCTCTAGATCACCGGTGAGGCCCCACCTGGAGTACTATGCCCAGTTGTGGCATTCTCACCAAAGGAAAGATCAGAACAGACTTCCTGTGACATCATCCTCAAGATGTCAGCTTGAGAAATTAGGCAGTGGCTGCCCTTGGCTTAAAACCCCTAATTTAGTCTGGTTTCAGTCAAAATTGTACTCGTTATGATGAAGAGGAAGGGTCCTTACCAGGATGGAGTGCAGTTAATCTAAAAACTCGGGCTCTGAGTGAGAGGATGCTGAGGAACTCATAGCAGGTGGCTCTGACAGCGAGTACTCCTAGGCCTCAGTTGCCTCCTCCCACTCGGGCCACTGCAAGATGGGGCAGAAATGAAAACCAAAATCTCCACCCACAGAGCAGCTTCATCAGAAGATCGATCTCATGACTGCGGAGATACGGGATTTCTGAAAGGAGTTTAGAGGCACCACAGCTGCTTTTCAGACTGATGTCACAGAACTAGAAAAATGGGTAGACGGCCACGAGGAACAGTTCACAATGACTGACTGCCATGTGGATGCAGCAGAGGTGGCAATCTGCCACCTGCATACAACACTGAAAGTGACTGAGGAAACAGTCTATCTGAAATAGATTATTTTTACTTGCCCTCCACCAGCCTTTAATGACTTCAGCTATATCCCCATCAAAGTGTAAGGACATGCATTTCTGTGGTTTAAGCAAGATTTATGGAGATATGGATGGCTTGAATGCACCATTATGTCAATGCACATTGATTTAGAAATTAATAAATTATAAGTAAGAAAAAAAAAAAACATGACTGGGACAGAGTGAAGGGCTAGTGGTTGCTCAGAGTGGTAGCAGTAGTGGTAGTGTAAGGAGCATGGGGTAGATAGTGTGGGTTAGAACCTTGTATGGACAATGGGTCCTAGGTTTGTTAGGGAGTTTTATGGTCAGACTGGATGGATCAGTGGTCTTTCTGCCATCATAGTGTTATGCTTTTGCTATGTGCAGTAGGATGCATAACATATACGAGAAGTCCGGTACTTCCCCAGTTTGTATGGTTTCTGTAAACAACATAACCAAAATCCTCAAACCCAGCACATATCATAATGGGTATGCAAATTTGTGTTGCGGGGTGAAGGGAGAAATTGACTAGAAAATTATTCAGCTGGTGCTGCATTCTGTTTGACAGATCACTACACGGACCTCACCACAGCCATCTCACACACTGCAAATAACAAGTAAGGATTAACCCACGAGAGAGCAAACCACCCAGGTGTGGATTAATTCTCATGTTAACCCATGCTCTCGAGTGGGTTAATTAACTTGTAACATAGCCCTCACTGTGTCCAACCTGTAGCTCGTGACCTGGTGCATGCCAGTAAAAAGTCCTGGTTTGGGGGGAGCAGGTTAAAAATAGATGTTACCTGTATTAATCTTCACCATTCATCACTTGTGAGTCTAGCGGGAGGTGCTAGGACCTTGCAGGAAGCTTGTAGCTTTAAGCTTTTTTCAGTTTCCCAAGAATGAGGGGCCAGTGTTGGGGACAGTGTCACCCTTGAGGCTGACATATAGCGTGGTGCGCCAGGGTTGGCCAGTAACCGACGCTGGCCCCTCCATCACCTCAGTTCTTCTTTTCCCGCTGTTGAGGTGCATCACCCTGTGGGAGCTCAGCCATTTTATCTATGTAGTCTCCAGAAGTCTGTCGGAAGTTCTGTTGCCGTTACTACTACTCGATGCTGTAGACTCTATAGAAGCCGGTAAAAACGTTCTTTTATTTCTTTATTTATTTTCATTATTTCTATGGTGCTGAGTCTCTTCTGTAGTTATATTTTTGTTTTGTTCATGCGATTATGTCCGGTTTAGGGCCTAGTTTGAAATCTAAGGTGGGGCATGCCCCTATGCATCAGTGCCCTTGTGGCAAGCCGATGACCATGATGGATCACATAATCGCTGTTTAATCTGCCTGGGTCCATCACACGACATTGACAACTGTGACACCTGCTTCTCCATGGACCTCTGGGTCCTCGAGGTGTGCGGGATGAAGGTGGGTCAGGATCCTCCCACCTCCAGAGGGCGGTGTTGGTCCAGGGATGCCAAGGCCAGGACTTTGGGCACTTCCCCTGGGTCTCCCCGGTACTATATGTTCGAGGGAGCAGGCCTCCGCTAGTTCCAGTCTCGCTGAGATGGGAGGCTTGTGTGAGGGGTCGAGTGCCGTATCGTCCTCTTGGGGTTGGCTGAGCACCACGGTCCCAGCTCTCCTCAGGAGGCAGACACCTTGGTGTCGCGGGTCGCAGCTATATGCTGGGCCTGAGCTGGTGGATGCTTTGGCCCTGACACTCCTTAGTATTGGTGAGTGAGGTGGTGCTGTTATCTGTGCTGGGTCCCCTTCCGATGCCATCCGTGGTACTGGGAGAGGGAGAGTTTCTGGGGTGGCCTCTTTTTTTGTTCAACTTTATTTCCTTCCTGTCACTGCTGCCTGGGACCCCTTCAGTTGACCTATCTGTTCCCTTGTACTCCTACCTGAAATCCTCCCAGCTGTGCCCTGGTCCTTGACACACCTGCGACATGCATCATGGAGCAATCCCTCCAGAATCCACCCCCCTGAGTGGGACCGCCTTCTGCTCCTTGGCGCTTTCTTCCAGTGCTTCCATGGGCAGAGGTGATGCAGAGACCAGGTCCACAGTGGGCAGGATCCAGTGCTGGAGGTAGAGACAGGTGACGCCTACCCCCCAGCCAACGGGTGTTTTCCCTGTTCTTAGAGAGCTCCCACTAGGAGCCTGGACATGCAATGACATCCAGTGTGGCTGGGTGTGCTCCTACACCCAGCCCGCGGACGTCTGCCAAGGCTCCTCCCATTGCATCAGCATGATCCCCAGACTGTAGCACTCCCAGCCTCTGCTGGGAGCCGCTCACGCCGGGGAGTCATCCACTCACCCTCCCCAGGAGAGGAGAGCAGTCCTCTGGACACTCAATCCTCTCCTTCCCCGCTGACCCCTGCTGACCCAAGCTCGCTCCTGAACCTGGGTTGCCGGTGTGGAATGAGTTGTGGCATCCAGCGCCTCAACCCTCAGCACCACTGGGCCGGCCTGGGTTGGCCTCTTTTTTTTTTTTTTACTTATATTGTCTGCTTTTACCCCCTTCTCTCCAATGCGGTGGAACTTCTTCTGGGAGCCCTCGGATGGTATTCCCCTAATCCCTCCCCAGGTATCTCTCAAAGTGTCACTTGGACCTACCTCCATCATGCCTTGGCCTACCCCCCCCAGGCGGGGAGGAGAGGGGTTCCCCAGTTCCCCCTCCAGTCCATTAGTGAGCGGCAGGAAGTCCACTGTGGCATCTGTTGAGAGCCCAGTTATGGGTTATCTGGAGCAGCTGGGTCCCGTGTACGTCCGCCGCAATGGGGTATTTTCCTTGTTTCTGGCCCACCCCTCAGGACATCAGCATGCTAGGAGAGCCAAGGGGCGTGACACGTCATGACATATGAATGCTCCGGCGCTCGTCCGATGTCCTCCCTCCCTTCTTCCAGCTGTACCTCCACCCGTGGTCACCCAGGTGGCGGTAGAGCTGCGGGACAAGCAGCCCACCCTCCCCGGAGGAGAAGAGCAACCTCTGGGCACTCAGTCCTCCTCCCCCAGCCGGCCCGAGTCCATTTCCGAACCCAGGTAGCTGGCGCCGTGAGCGGTAGCCCTACCGCTGCGCTGGCTGGAGTGGCCTCTTTGATGGTCTCCCTGATCTCCTCAGAGGAGGAGGAGGAGGAAGGAGAAGGGGATGATCTAGATTGTCTGCCCGACTCTCAGGAGTCCAGTCACTCTCCTATGCCTAGCTGTTCAGTCTCTGGTACAATGGGATGGGCAACTACTCTTTCTGGGCCCACCCTTGGGGCCGACTCCTCCGTGTCCTCCGGTGCAGACTTCAGTGCCAGAGAGGGGGTGAGCGCCGAGGGATGCACCGGGTTGGAGTCCTGTGATGATCCTGGTGCTGGGTCTGGTTCCAGCGCCATGCTGAGTTGGATTCCAGCATCGACCCCGGTGCTGGGTCTGGTTCCGGCACCATGTGCAATACTGAGTACTGTGATGGATTCTGACACTGTCTCTGGTGCCAGGATTATTTTGGAGCCCCTTCTCTTGGCTACTAGGGGCCAATCAAGGAGCAGATCCCGATCTGGGGAGGTGGGCATGGGGAAGTTGAGGTTGGCATGCAGGCTCTCTACTAGAACAGCTGGTGGCTCTGGGAGGAGCCACAGTGCAGACCATTCTCTTCTCTCCTCTCTTCTCCTCACTGGACCAGGTAGAGTCTGCAACAGGTGGGGACAGGGGCTGCCTGCAAGGGACAGACCAGCTCTGATCACCCCATTATGGGGTCCTTGCCCATGGACACCACTCTAGCTGCCCCTGTCTAGTTGGGCAGCCTGCAGTGGGTAAGTTGCGCAGCTCCCCCCCCCCTTGGGAGGGGTCCCCTGTGCATTTTGTTAGCCCTAGTAGAGAATCCTACTCTGGCTCCCTCAATCTCCCCTCCGCCATCAGATTCTCTGCCTCTTCCCCCTTCTTTATCAAGTCTCTGGGGCCCTTCGGGGCCAATGATCTGGGAGCAGTTCAGGGCATTGGTGGCTGCTTTCCCCCAGTACCTCAGAGCCCTGTATGAGGTCATCTTTAGACCTGAGCCTACAGCTGCCCCTGACTCTGAACTGGGCTCCTCAGCCTCCTCGTCTTCCTCCCCTGAGGAAGAAGATCCCTCTGTCCACCTGTCCACAGACACTGATATCACCAGCTATCAGTGATTCCTGTTGGGGATGCTAGGGGAGCTCCACATCTTCCACTTTGCAAGCTGCAATCCTGACCATGCGACGTGCGCTTTCCTTGGGGAGTTTAGCACAAAAAAACATTGTTATCCTTCCGTTGCGTCTCCCTTTCACAGAGGTGTTGCATCGGGTCTGGCAGCATTCCTCTGCCCCCTCTCCAGCCCTGAGGGACTGTCAGCACAGGTGTTATGCAGCCCAGGGGTCTCCAGGTGCTATGCCCCACCCCTCTTCAGGAGTGGAGCTCCTGGATACCCCTTCTGGGCATTGTTGCCCAAGGCATGACCGCCCCCCAGACTCTGACTCAGCTGAGTTCAACCACTGGGGTAGAAGGGTTTTCTTGGTGGTGCACCTCCTTTTGTGCATCTTGGCACACCAGGCTGCCTACACTAGGCACCTGTGGATGGTGCTGTAACAACTTCTGGCATCTTTGCCTGACACAGAGGTGACCAGGCAAGCCATCAGCCTTTCTGCGTGTGATCTGGAGCTAGCACGACACCAGACAAGAGTGTCCAATGATGCCAGTGATGTAGCTTCCAGGCTGGCAGGAACTGCAGTCTGCATTAGGTGGACAGTGTGATCTCGCCTTTCCAGGCTATCACCCCTGGCCCAGCATAGGGTGATTGCCTGTCCCTTCCAAGGGGCCCAGTTCTTCTCCCGTAGGGTGAGGCTCAAGTTATCGGGGCACCTTCCTTCTCCCAGGCAGCAGGAGTCTTTGCATCACCCTGGCCAGTCTTGGGCCTAGCCAGGCCCCTAGAGGGGCCCTTCCTCTCTGTGTGCTTCCCCCACAGGAGGCTGAGGGAAGATTCAGCCCTCAGGGAGGTGCCAGCACCACAGTTGTGATGCTTGGTACTTACCCACTAGTGATGAATGGTGAAGATTAATACAAGTAAGATATGAAAATTACGTACCTACTGTTATTCTTTGAATTTCATCAGCCCCCACTTGCATACTGTGTGAACCCTAAGCAAGTCACTTAACTTTCTTGTGCTCCCAGGTCACACCTGGAAACAAGATCTGGCTTAGTGTTCCTTTCCTGGTTAAACAAACAATTTCAATTTCTTCTTGATCTTCCTGTCTCTCCTCACCATTCATCACTACTTCCCGTCCACCATCCCTTCTTGGGCCCCAGTCTCCTGGGCAGTGCCTCCTCCCTGCTTGCCTTCTCCCTAATTGAGGCTAATTGCAGGTGTAATCCCGCTGGCACCTTGGGGTTCCCTGAGTCATCATCTGAAGCACCTGGGAGCCACCTCTGGAGAGAGGGCAAGCAGGGGCTCTTGCCCTCTTTTTACTGGGGGCTCCTTAGAGCCCAACACAACCTTGATGGGGGCTCTCTGGGGAGGGCACCATGGCTCAGGAGCTCATTAGTTTTTTCCAGGCTCCTTGGCTCCTTCAACCCTATCAGGAAGTTCAAGGTTGCCCTCATTCTTGGGTCCCCGTCTTGGTAACAGGGGCTCCGAGGACCTTCTCCTACTTCTTGGAGCCTTAGCTTGCTCCAGTTTTCTTCTCTCCTCTGGTAACCCACTTCTGGATTCACATGGGGCGAGGTCCCTCTCAGCCCCCCCTTGGATCCCTGACCCCATTAGAGGCCCATGTCCTCCGCCTCCACTACTTTCCCAGTGGCTGTGGGTATGGGGGAATCAACATCTTCTTAGGGTCTGGGGGTTCACCTAATTAGGTGTCTCCCTTCTAGGGGGATCTTGCCCCAGGGTGGGTCCTTTCCCCACCCCTTTTTGCAATAGGCGAAAGGGGGTGAGAGATCCAGTGGCCCCATCCCTCTTTCTCAGCTAGACCAGGAGAGTGATTCCTTGTGTGGCAGTGGTGGGAATCAACTATGCCTTGCCCAGAATCCTGTGATGTTTCTCAAGAACTCTTGAGTCTTTTGTCCTCTCTGACTTCCTTCTCTCTTGCCTCCAGGGTTCCCCTTGTAAAAAAGGAAAAAAAAAAAAAAAGAGAAAAGAGGAGGTGGATCCCCTCTTGGTCCACAAGGAGAGCATCCCTCAGGTCCTCCCTTTGGGGTACAGGTTTTCTCTTTCTCTCCCCCTCTTTCCTTTCTCTACTCTCTTTGCTTCCTCTTTTCTCCCCTCCCATCCTCTTAACCCCTCCTTGGCCTGCCCGGTGGTTGGGGGTCCCCCTTCCAGACCCCTTAGAATCCTACCCCTCCTCCTGGGGCTGGCTTATTCCTTTTTCAGTTTATATCATTTCCTTTTGCTATCCATTGGACTCACTTGCCCCATGCTCCCCTCTTTTCCTCTGTCTCTGATTTTCTCTTTGGCGAGCAGAACTGAGGTGATGGAGGGACCAGCGTCACTGACTGGCCAACCTGCAAGCATCATGCAAGATGTCGGCCTCGATGGCAGCGCCATCCCCGACATCGGACCCTCCTATTTATCTGTTTGTTTATTTATTTAGTAACCGGGTAGGTGCACTGATTCAGAGGACCGTTTTCAGTCACAATCCGAGCCACAAACATAGCACATTAAGCAATGCAAAGACAGGTAAACGCACACTAGTACAGGCTTCAAACAGGAGTGTAGGAATTACAGTAGAAGGGGTCATTATGTAAAGAAGTTACATAAGACACATGGTGCCATTTAAGGCCAGCAGACAGGTAAAATACATAGTCACAAAAACACAGAGATCATACATATGGTGTCAAATTATCGGATACAATAAAAATAAAGTGCAATTGTATTCAGGTAAACAGCATTCAGGTAACAGTAGAAAACAGGTCATCAGGCAGATAGGTACTCATAATACAGTGTAACAAGTCACCTTAAATAACGTGCAGTGGCAAAAAACAGTAGGGATGCAATAGCCACACTGAAGGAGGGCGGAGAGCAGGAGATGGAGGGGAGTCTCAGGAAAGGGTCTGACCCAGCCATAGGTGTTTTGGGGGGCGGAGAAAGAATGGGACTGCCCGGGATTACCGAGGTGCACAGTGGCATTTGGTTTCAGACTGTAGCAGCCAGGCTTTGAATTGTTTTTTGTTTTCCTCCTTAGGAAGCCGAAAAAGCTTAAAGCTATAAACTTCCCACAGGGTCCTAGCACCTGTGGCTAGACCCACCAATGATGAAGGGTGAAGATATACAGGAAGATCAAGAATTATGGTAGGTACGTAATTTTCATTTCTAACCCCAGTAATGCTCAGTATATTCATAACGTTGTGCAGTAAGCCTGAGGGGTTGGACAGCCCGGAGAGATGGAACACATGCAAATGATGGAACGCTTTACACGTGAGCATTTTTCAAACACTGCCTCTACTAACTGCCTGTGTTCTAACCGCTTCAGAGTTTTCTCTCTGCCTGAAAAATCTGGTCACTCGGAGTGCCGTTTGTCCACTTTCCCCTGCATGAAGAAAACGACAAATACTGAACTTAAGTATATTTTGTTTTCATTTATTTATTATTATTTATTTATTTATTTTATTTACTTTTGGTACCCAGGTAGGCCCACTGAGCCCCGAAGGTCCCTTTTTCAGGGGAGACCCGGAATTAGTTACACAGGTATACAAGTACAGTAAAGGAAACAAGGTCACAGTGCAAAATAACATTGGTGGAAAATCAAGTACATGGATAAACAGTGCTGACGTAGTGCAAAAAAATTAGTTACAGGAGAAGACAGTTACAGGAGTAGATAAGGGTAGCGGTGTAGCAATCAGGAGTGGGCTAATACATAATACAGCAGTGCATGGCTTAGTCTAGCGAGGGCCTGGCCTTAGTATGGGTAAGTCATCTCATTGACATTAGCAGGCGCTAGCTTCTAGTAAGTGAGCATTTACTGCCTCTACTAGTTGTTTTGTATTATTAATCTTATTTACGCTTAAAATTATTGTTTTTCTCGGTTCCTCTCGGTTCGGGATAACCGTGGGGGAACCGGGATAGTTTTAGTTAAAATTGGGGCTCTCTGGCCGGCCCAGTGGCACTGAGGGTTGAGGCGCTGAGTCGCACACCTCGCCTCACACCGCGACCCATGTTCGGAATGGGCATGGGTTGCCGTGAGTCATCGGGAGGCGATGGATTGAGAGTCCAAGGGACTGCTCTCCATCTCGGGGAGGGGATTGGGCGGCGGGCTTGCCTGACCCTAGCGGAGGCCGACATTGCACGTAGCTGCAAGCTTGGGGGCGGGTCATGAGGCGCTTGATTGGGGCGCACGTGACGGAGCGCGCGGCACCCAGTCACTGGCGTCATTGCACGCCATGACCCGCCGGGAGGAAAACAGCGAAAAAAGTGAGCCTGGCAGCACGAAGTTGTTCCCCACGGCGCCATTCCTGGAAGGGCATCTCCCTGGCATGGATCCGTTGGGGTGGGTTGAGTCGCTCCCCACCACCCTGCCGTGAAGGGTAAGTCGCGGGGTGCACAAGGGAGGGGGTCTGATGTCCGGGGATGGCGCTGGGGGGAACAACGGAGGGTGGGGGTCGTAGCTGGAGCTCTGGAGGAGAGAAAATAATACCAAAAAAAAAAAAAATTGGGGCTCACTGACTAAAGAACCGCCTAATTTGTACTTTAAAAATGTTATTTTACTTATTTCTTGTAACTGATGAAGCTTGGTTACTGAACCGCTAACCCGGTTCCGTATTTTGTAACTGGTTCGGTTTCATCGGTTCCTCTTCGGTTCTGGAACCGACCGTAAAAAAAAAAAAAGAAAAAAAAAATCTTTTTCCTTAATGGTTACTTGTTTTTGAACTATGTCAGAGAAACCCAAAAAGAAACCTGGTGAACCCGGTTTCAAAAACTGTTCTGAATGTGAAAAGTTATTTGCAAAGGCAGACAAACACACAATACGTGTAGTTTGTCTGGGTTTTGATCACTTAAAAGAGGAATGTGAAGTATGTAAAACATTCCCTGAGAAGACCATTGAGAAACGCCTTGAAAGGCTTAAAAATAAATTTCCAAGGAGTCCCTCTGGCTGTGACCAGCCGATACCCCAAGATATTGTGGCTGAACCCACATCTTCATCTGTTCCTGCCTCTGAGACGGGCACAAAGGGAACAAAAAGAGTTACTGAACCAGCTGACTCCCCGGTTCCTACTAAGAAAAGCAAAAAGCTGAAGCACACAGAACCCTCGCCTGCAAGACGTCTGTACCTGCTCTGCCTGTACCTACAGCCCAAGAGATTGCTTGGGCCTTTAAAATAATTCAGTCTCTACAGGCAGTAGTTACTCCTCAACAGCCTCCTACCCCTCTTCAGGGTCTCCAGGCTGGCAGTAACATGCATCCTCTCCCTCAAGAAGGAGTGGAGCCTTTTGGTGATGATGATGATGATTATGCTGAGGAGGAGGGACCAATAGAACCATAAGTGTCCCCTGAACAGGACTTTGGTTCTCCTCCAAGGGTGTCTGAAGATTTTTCATCCCATTTTACCTTTGTCAGGAGGATGGCAGATGCGTTGGACATCTTCACCACTGAACAAATTGAAGATGAGGAGAAGGTGGAGTATTAAGAAATGATGGGGCTAACACCCACAAAGGCTCTCCTCCTCCCTGTTTATAAATTCTTTAGAAAAGATGCATTAAAGATTTTACAGGCACCAAATTCCATTCCTCCCATAGACAGGAGAATGGACAAGAAGTATCAGCTGGAGAGGGAGGGAGCTGAATTTTCTCTTCTCCCACCCCGACCACCAGGGTGTCATACAGCAAGCTGCCTGTGACAAGGCTAGGGTCCCTCTGTCCTCATATCCTCTGGACAAGGACTCTAGGAAAATCGAAAGTATGGCCAAAAAAGGATACCTGTCAGCCTCACTGGCTATGCGTCAGGCTACCTTCCAGGCATATGCTGCCCAGTATCAGAAATCTCTGTGGTAGTCAGTCCTGGCCATGTCTCAGAAAGCTCCCTCGCCCTTGTCAAAAGACCTGGCTGAAACTGCCAGGTTTGGGTTAGAAGCAGCTAAGTACTAGTTTCAAATGGCTGCTGACACTAATGATACTGCAGCCAGATGGATGGCGAATACAGTGGCACAGAGGAGGTTTGCTTGGCTCAGAGCCACAAACCTCACTCAGGATACACAATCAAAGGCTTTTGATTTCCCCTAGAGGGAAATTCTCTCTTTGGGGAGCCCACTGTGGCATATATGAAGAAGGCGGATGAGTATAAGGCCACTTATAGAAGCAACTCTGTTAAAGAGAGAGCTTCTCCATCCACCAGGCCTTATGGAAGGGGAGGCCAGGGCAGGTCCTTTCACACCAGGCCCTTCTTCCAACCAGTGGCCTTACCCCAGTACCAGCAGTATCCACAGCAGGGATACTCCAGGGGAAGGAGCAGAAGGGTCTCTAGGTGAGGATCCCAAACTCAGCCTCAGCCGCAGACTAAACAGACCCCCTGAGCCACAGGCTGCCTCCTCTCTACTTGTTGGAGGCAGACTATCCCACTTCCTCCAGGCTTGGCTGAACATCACCACAGACAAGTGGGTCCTGGAGGTGGTGGGCCAAGGTCTGTCACTGGAATTCAAGTCCCTTCCTCATCAAAAGACCAGTTTTCAGTTCTCCCCCCAGCAGAAAAGATACTGCTAGAGGCAGAGGTTCGAAACCTGCTACAGCTAAGAGCAGTGGAACCAGTTCCAAACTCTCTGAAGGGAAGGGGTTTCTACTCCAGGTACTTCCTAACCACAAAGCAAAGTGGGGAGTGGTGGCCTATATTGGATCTCAGAGCTCTAAACAAGCTTTTGAAGAAACCAAAGTTCAAAATGGTAACTTTGGTTTTGATTCTTACACTTCAAAAAGGAGATTGGTTGGCATCATCTGGACTTGAAAGATGCCTATTTCCACATCCCCATAAAGGAGTCTTGCTGAAAATATCTCAGATTCAGACTCCCTTAAAGTCACTACCAGTTTTCAACCCTGCCTTTTGGCCTTTTTTCGGCCCCAAGGGTGTTCACAAAGTGCTTGGCAGCTGTGGTGGCACATCTTCGGAGACAGGGAATATCTGTTTTTCCTTATCTGGACAACTGGCTGGTGATAGGAAAATCTCCTCTGCAGGCACAGCAGGATTTGAAGGTCATCCAGGACCTCCTGGAGTCTCTGGTATTCCTGATCAATTACAAAAAGTCAGTCTTCACTCCTGCACAGGTATTGCAGTTCATAGGAGCAGAAATCAATACCGTACAAGTCAGAGCATATCTGCCTCTGGAAAGGGTAAAGAGTCTTCAGCTAATAGCAAACTCTTTCAGGTTGCACAACTTAAAAACTGTAAGACAGTTTCTCCAGATACTGGGCCACATGGCTGCTTCCACAGGCACAGTGCTGGGTTGCAGATTCCACATGAGACATCCAATTCCACCTCAGGTCTCATTGGTGTCAGAGAAAGATCCTTTTTCAAAGCTCATTCCAGTAACAAGGCCACTGTTACAGGCCCTGCTGTAGTGGAAGGAGGAAACCAATTTAAGGCAAGGAGTTTCCTTTCAGAAAGAGAATCCATCAGTGGTTCTCACAACAGACGCATCAATCTTGGGCTGGGGCATCCATATAGAAGAACCCACAACCCAGGGCACCCGGTGAGCTGCAGAGTCCCTTCAGCATATAAACATACTGGAGCTCAGAGCAGTTTTGCTAGCTCTAAAAGCTTTCTCTTTCCTAGTACAGGGCAGGGTGGTACAGATCAGAACAGACACCACAACCACAATGTATTACATAAACAAGCAGGGAGGCACAAGGTTAGGCCTCCTCTGCACAGAAGCCATAAAAATTTGGACTCTGGCCTACTCCTTGGGAGTATCTCTGCAGGCAATTCATTTGCCAGGGATGGACAATACCCTGGCAGATACATTGAGTCGAAAAAATCAGGCCCATCATGAATGGACCCTAAACAGACAGATGGTACAGGTTATTTTCAGAAGGTGGGGCACTCCAGAGATAGACTTGTTTGCAACCCACCAAAACCACCACCTGCCACAGTATTGTTGCAGACCACCAAATCAGGGAACATTTCCTCTGGATGCTCTGAATCTAGATTGGTCAGGAAGATTCCTTTATGCCTTCCCTCCTTTCCCTCTGATCTACAGAGTACTGGTCAAGCTCAGATCCCATGCAGCATCACTGATCTTGATAGCTCCAGATTGGCCGAGGCAGCCATGGTACTATCTTCTGCTCTCCATGTCTGTTGCAAAATCAATACATCTCCCTTGGAGGCACAACTTACTGACCTCCAACCAGGGAACTCTGTTGTATCTGAATCTCAAGTCCTTCAATCTCAAAGCTTGGCTCTCGAGGACTTCGAATATGGTAATTTAAAACTCTCTGAACCTGTCTTAAATATTTTAAGAGGTTACAGAAAACCTTCTACTACAAAAATAAATTCATCCAAATGGAAGAGATTTTCTATCTGGTGTTCGTACAAGACTCTGGTACCAGCCCAGGCTGGATTGTCAGTGGTATTGGACTGTCTCACCCATTTATATTCTCTGGGTCTACAGCCCAGTTCTTTAAGGGTTCATCTTGCAGCAGTGTCTGCTTACCTTTCTGCTGGGAAAAAGGTAACATTAGCTTCAGACCCTATTTTTAAAAAGTTCTTTAAGGGCCTGAATTATTTGCATCCCCCTCATAGCCCACCAGTGCCAGCTTGGGATCTGAATGTATGTGTATAGCTAAGCTCATGGCTGCTCCTTTTGAGCCCATGGCTACAGCTCATCTAAAATATGTGACTTGGAAAACAATTTATCTAGTGGCAATGACTTCTGCAAGAAGAATCAGTTAGCTTCAGGCTCTCTGTATAGATCAGGACTATATCTCTTTTCACAGGGATAAAGTAGTCCTCAAGACAAATAGAAAATTTCTCCCCAAGGTGGTATCTGATTTCCATTTAAATCAGTCCATCACTCCCTGTCTTTTTCACCGATCATGCCACTTCTGGTGAAAGGAGGCTTCATAGTCTGGATGTAAAGAGGGCTCTCAGTTATGACATGACAGCCACTAAGGACCTTAGACAGGATAGAAAGCAACTGTTCCTGACTTATGGGGATGTAGGAAAAGGTAATCCAGCCTCAAAAAGATCAATTTCTCAATGGATAGTTCAGTGTAGCCAATTCTGTTACACTAAAGCTGGTAGGGAGCCCCCATCAGGATTGAGGGCTTATTCTACAAGAGGGGCAGCTGCTACTTTGGCAGCTGCCAGAGATGTCCCATTGGTGGATATATGTAAAGCAGCTAGCTGGAAAATAGTACACACCTTTACAAAACACTACAACTTGGATATTTTATCCAGGAATGATACTAGGTTTGGCACAGCAGTCCTGCAAAGTCTGTTTCCAAAATAGAGTCCTGTGCTCTCCTCCAGAGATACTGCTTGGTAGTCTGCATAAAGCTATGAATATACTGAGCATTACTGGGGTTAGAAGAAAAAATACTTGCCATAGTAATCTTGTTTCTTCCCAGTGATGCTCAGATATTCATAACTTCCCTCCCTACCTCCTCTTCCAGAACTTCAGCCTCTGCATTTCGCATGCTGTGCCACCAAGTCACAATACACCCTTGGAGTGAATTTTTTTCCCTGCACCTGTATTAGTTAGGTGAACAGAGTTCATTGCGTTTATCTTTTTGGTATTTTTCTGGCATTTTGTTCTAACTTTATTGAATTGTTTGTTCCTCCAGTTGGGGGTTTGTTTTTGTAAATTCACATTGTTGGGAAAACCCCAATTTTAATGATAAAATTATTGTACTATATGATGCTAGGCCTACCTTGCCAGGCTCCTTTATAAAATATGAAGAGGTTAGAACACAGGCAGTTAGTAGAGGCAGTGTTTGAAACATGCTTATGTGCAAAGTGTTTCATCATTTGCATGTGTTCCATCTCTCCAGGCAGTCCAACCCCTCAGGCTTACTGCAAAAAAGTTATGAATATCTGAGTATCACTGGGAAGAAACAAGATTATTATGGTAAGTAATTTTTTCTTACCGACTGCGGGACAGGACATCTGCTGGAGTTCGTTCATCCCATCCTGCTTCACTGGACAGCTCGCGGTAAAAGTCTAGTCCTTGGAACCTGCGAGTGCTACAGCTGTAACACTGCCCTCCTCACAGAGTCCAGTCTGGATCCTTCTCCACTCCACTTTGTGGCTGTTGGGCTGCTGCGGAGGTTTGATGGGTTTTGATGGGCTTCTAGTGGGCTGCCAAGCTGCACAGGGGTGGGAGCAGTGGCAGATGCTACGTGTGGGAAGTGCGGACAATAACAACGTCAGTTGGATGGTTGCAAGTGAGGTAACTGTGCCCTTGTTGCCATGATAGGGTTTCAGTTGGATTTTCATTGTCTGGGGTGGGATGGAAACAGTGAAGGGGTTACTGTGGGAGACAGGGTTAGGGATTTTCATGGTTGCACATACACAGATAGGGACTGCAGCTG
The DNA here is from genome assembly GCA_016271365.2 of Neoceratodus forsteri. Classification (NCBI taxonomy): domain Eukaryota; kingdom Metazoa; phylum Chordata; order Ceratodontiformes; family Ceratodontidae; genus Neoceratodus; species Neoceratodus forsteri. The sequence goes on from CM057452.1 coordinate 69,647,451, forward strand.
CAACACAGATAGCACCCAGTGCTTTCTTAAGCAGGAAGGCTTTCAGGCTCGGTTGCTGAGATGTGGCCTGGTTTTCTTCCTTCAGCAACGCTCCCCCATTCTGGCTGTAGAAAGGCGTGCCCATGCGCTCGATATACTCATGCCGCGTATGCAGGCATGCATATGCACTTGCTCTGGAGACTAACTGTGGATTAATTCCAGCAACGGTGGATTACTTGGGAATTAATCCACAGTCGAGTGAGCTCTTTTAATGAATGAGAACATTGCATTTTCCATAGCCATGTTACAATAATCTTTAAAATCTACACAAAGGGTACACAGAATGACAATAGGCAGAAGCTGTCACTTCCTGCCTCAGAAGTACAGAGATTCTATATTTTAGGATTGTGTGTTGGATAAATCTGATTTCTGAAATGGTAAGCGAAAAAGTCTCCAGTCACTTATTTATCTTGACATGCACATCAACACAGAATACATTTGGCTAGAAACACAAAGGCAGGTGGTAGCTTTTATGCTAATACACTGTACACCAAATTAAGCTTCAGTTTTCACCACAGGTAGCAAAGGCATTTTACCATATGTGGGCAACAAAAGGATTGTTATTCATCATTTTCTTAAGAAAACTTTTTCTGGAATGTGTGCCTTCAAGAGCTATAAACCGTATCAGAAGAAAAAAATTAGCTCACGCACAAGTCCAGACACCCAAACAGAGTTTTGTTCCAGCTGTGCTGAATATTTGAGATGGCTGACCTCTTCTGGGCCGAGGGTTTGCATTGTTTATACAGGACACTATAGTAACAAAGAACACAGCCATGTGATGATTTTGGGTGTATTAATCAACACATGTCTCAGATCAACAAGTACGAATAAATCACATTTAATTTCATCTTGCATTGCTTATGCATTATTCAGTTTGCCCACAGCAACAAAACTGGTGTTGTTTCCAGTTAGCAATTGTAATGGTTTGTATGCGATTTAAAGAGCTTGTGCACTCCAGTTCCACAACGTCATCTGAGCTGTTATTTACCTTTTTGTTTGGATGACCATTGTAGACTGTTGTAATATCAAATAGATAAGAGGAATGCTGATTACTTGGTTGGGCTGCGGCAGGGATGGACTGTGAGGGGGTAGCTTCACACGTCTGAGATCATAATTATGACTGAGTTGAGAGCACATCCCAGTCAAATATGTGAATCTGCGTTATGTTTGGAAATACTGTTGTATAGCAGAAGCTCTTTCACTCTTGCAAGGTGCAGATCTTTGGGTTATGTACATTTAGTTGAAGTTATATGAAGTATTACCCCCAGATCTGAAAAACAGATTAAAGCTAACATATTCTCCGTATATTGAATGTATTCTGTATAAATATGTGGATGTCTGGTATGAGTTGTAAAACTTAATTTTTTTATTGTAAATGCAGTAAAATATAAGTTAAAAAGCTAAAGAGCTGGTGTACTGCCTGAAGCTAATATTAGTTTCCAAAAGCAGTCAACCATTACCTTTTATATTTCAGGTACATTTTCTTGGAAGCACCTCTTGTAGTTGACAGCGATGTTGCCGACATCCATTACATCAATGGCACCTCTGCGTTGTGCTGTCAATGTTTGAGGTGTTTTTTGCGGGGGGCAGTGCCACCCACGCCCCCCCATGCGGGGGACTCTGCCCCCCGCACTTCTTATAATCAGCTCCAGGTCGGAGTTGTTTCGGTGAAGGGGCAGAACACCGAGAGAATCCGCTTTGGTGAAACCCGAACCATTACAGAGACTTTCGCTGTATTGGTCTCTTTTTGGGTTTCGCTGTTGTTATGTTGCTGTGCAGTGGGTCACTGCTTTTTCTTTTCCCTTTGGTTAATTAGAAGATTGTTTATCTGCTGTTAGTAGGTGTGGTGTGGGACAGACTCTGCCTGGCAGATGACATATCTCTTTTCCCCCCACTATATCATCATCACTGTGACCCCACTGCTGCTTAAGAACAGCCACTCCATAGTTGCCAGATCAGTCACCTGTGATGTCACTGTCAGTGAGGTCACAGTGATGCTAATATAGTGGGGGGAAGGGGGGTAGATATAAATATGTCAGCTGCCAGGCTGAGTGGTTCCACACATCCAGCACAACATTATCACATAGAAGATTTTCTAATGAACAAAAGGAAAAAGAAAATACTTCAGAAATAAAATGTTACAACTGACTACTTCTTAAAATGTGTATTATTTTCCTGGCTGCCTGCTTTGGTTCCACTAGCTCTTTAATGTGGGTTTAAACCAGACATTACAATATTAGTACAGTACATTAGAATTGACATGTAGCACAAGAATATATTTATAGCTACCAGCACCTTGGGAAAAAAATAGAGAAAAACACATTGCTCTCATTCTTTTGCAGAAAAACAGTGTCTTGTTCCATTATAAGCTAAAACAGTTGGCTACAGGAACCAAGGCTGTAGCTACAGACAAGACAGACAATTGCATCTAAAAAAACGTAGAGCTTGCAGCACTGGTATAAAAAGTCCATCTGACAAAACAGGACATGGATAAAAAAAAGCTTGCTTTATTAAATCAAATAAAACTTATTATAAAAATAGCATGATAGCAGATATGCACCCAAACAGGTAGCCAACAGTTTTGTGTGTCCTTGTGCGTTTCTCAAGGCATAAGCATCAGTCTTGCTCTGGAAATGATTATGAGTTACAATAGCTCATGAAGTCAAGTGTAGAAAAACAGCAGGAGCATATTAAGTCAGAGATTTATTTATTTAGTTTTTGTTGACTGGGTGGGCCTATTTTCAGGCATGACCTGGGAGAGTTAGAAGATACAAAACATAACAAGCTGAAAAATATATGTCATTGACAGTTTTGACAAATCAAATCAGTGTTACAAAATTAGAATCAGTACATGCTGAACAGTGTAAATATAGGTGAATAAGCTTAGGCAGTCAAAGGAGGGACAATGAGGGAGGGATGTACAAATAACAGCTACAAAATAACAATAAATACAGATCTTGGTCCTAACACTACACCTAGATACAAGTAAGCATTAATCCCCGATGAAGGTGGCATGTAATGGGGACTTAATGCATGGTTGGGACCGTTGTGGCATGAGGCTGGAGTCCGAGTGCATACAACGGTTCAACCATGCATTAACTCCCCATTAGATGCCACCTTCGGAGGGGATTAATGTGCTTGTAAAATGGACATCAGCATGGTTACTACTGAGTACACATCTTGCTAGTGATACAACAGAAAAGACTACAAGACTGATATGCTGTGCTGTGATTTTTAATGTTACTTTCACATTTTTCAATAGTACTGTGTTACATACAGATGTGCTTATTTTTGTTTTTCGATGCACTCAACTGTTATTTATTTGTTTACGATTCATGCACATTTGAACGATTTCTGCGTGGGTGTTTAATCAATATTTGATCTAGGATGACTGTGATTCTGCCGCTTTTGCTCTTTCCACAGTCTCTGCGTCTCTGATTTGAATACCACCAGCGTCATCTGCTGAGTCCAATTTTTAATTCTATCCTCCTTGCCCTCTCTTCCCCACTACTGCTTTGTTTACCTTTTGTGAGTTATCCTGTCTCTGTGCTATGCTCCGAGTGTGTCATTCTTCCTCCGTAGTTGAAGTTTCCTGTGCCGTGGACCGTGAAACTGTTACAGTTAAATGCGTTGCCGGATGTTCCACCTGTGGGCTCCCTGTTCCCATGTGCTGCTTCCTCTCTCTCTCACTATTTGTGGTCCGGGGTCACTCATTGTGTGACTGTGTCCTGCTCTCTCTTCAGTGTTTCGCTGTGCTTCTCCCTCTGTGTTTCTAGTTAGCTTCTCTCGGTCTGCCATTTCTGGATGTTGCTCGCCGACATTCCTGTTTCTCTCCCTTTCACTCTCTTCCGGTGTTTCTCCCTTTCTCCCAGGTCTCTCATTCCCTTGCAGCCCTGTGATATTCTGCCACTACCTATGTCCCTCACTTCTGTTTCTCCCCCTGCCTGTCTATCCTACTCTCTTGTTCTTCCCACAGTGTGTTGCTCTTATTTTTTAACGGTCACAACTCAAAACACTGCTACTTTAATTCTGGTGGCTGCTTTCTGTAATTCAGAAGCAACATGGCATTATCGTCTCATAATGCCATGTTGCTCCTGTACCACATGATGTCTTCTGTCCTATCTGCGTTCCTCCTCAGCGTTCTCATATTTGTGCCATGTTACAATTAACAATAGATACACCTCTTGTTTAACACATTAGTTAGTACAGTAGGTACAATAAGTGACTGAAGACTAGAAAAGATCAAAACAGGGTTGGAGTAGGTTACTTGCATGTACACTTAGACACCCTGAGGAGAGGATCATGGAACCTTTTACTGCCTGATAAACAGCTTGTTTATGTGGCTGACCCACCAGCACAGCAGTAGAGCTACCACTCACAGCACCGATGACCTAGGTTTGGGAACAAGCCCGGGCCATCGGAGGGCCGGCCGGTGGAAGGTAGGATTGAGCATCCCACAGGACGCTCTCCTGTTCTGGGGAGGGAGGGTGTTGTGACCCACTGCAATACTACCACCTGGGCGGTCATGAGTGGCAGTGCAGGGGTTCAGCAACTCACAGGGAGGGACCCTCAGACCGAGAGTGTGGAATGGCTGGACTGGCTCTGCTGGCACCCTAATCCAGTTGTGCTCCCAGAGGGGTCAGTGAGCCAAAGAAAATGGGAAAACAGAATTGCAGGCAAGGAGGATGAAGCCACAGCCTGCTCATCAGGTCTAACACTGGAACCGAGCCACCTTCCTCCGGGGCCACTGCTGGTCTTCACTTCTGCCATGGATGGCCAAATGGACAGCGGGGAAGAAATGCTGTGGAGCTGAAGGTATACCCAGCCCGGGGGGGTGTAAGCCAGGAGGGCTGCACAGCAGTGTGTTGTGGGCAGGCCGACTGTCCCAATTGAATAGTTGTCAGGATCTTGGTCGGATGGAATAAGGGCATAAGCCGGCTCAGTAGAAGGAGGTCCCTGCCTGGCTCGGAGCTGGCAAACTACATAAAAAAAAAAAGAAGTGCCTGTTTATGTAAATGTCCATTGTAATCAAGAACAGAGCAAAGCACAGAAAATGTATATAATATATTCAAACACCATGAAGTCTTGCTATATTCTGACATATGCAGTGAGTCCCAACCTTCGAACTGCCCCGGAGATGAAAGAGTTAACTTTCCATGCCAGGCATGGAATGCTGAGCTCGAGCTCAGTTGAGACTCTGTCTGTTGTTCTTCAAACTCAAACCGTCAGATTCTTTACTCCGCCTCACTGAACAGTCGCTCCGGAGATTTCTCCTGCTGCTTGGTTCAATTTGTCGGTTAAAGTACCGCTTTTCTCGGGTTTCGACCGAATTTAAACGTAACCTGTCGGTTCAGTCTCTGTCTGTGGTATTGTGAGTACTAGATAGGTTTTATTTTATTCTGTTCTGTGTGGAACTTGTAAACGGTTTATCGGTTCGGCTTGAACCGATCAAGTTGTTTAAAATCTTAAATTGTGTATTTTAGAGTGTGGTTACCGGTTCTTATCGGTTCTAAAAAAACCAGATTTTATTACGTTTTTTTCCACGACCCGTGACATGGTTGGGAACCGATAAGAGGGTCTTGCCTGGCGGATTGCCATAAAAGGGTAAGTTTGGTTAGGACTGGCATTATGTCTGAGAAACCCAAAGGAAAAACTGGACCCACTGGGTTTCAACACTGTAGTGCGTGAGGGGAAGCCTTTGCCAAGGCTGATCCCCACACCACCTGTGTTTATTGTCTGGGGTTTGACCACCTCAATGCAGACTGCCAGATTTGCAAAAATTTCCCTGCAGCTACCCTAGATAAGAGAGCTGGTAGGCTCAGGAAAAGGGAGGCCAAAAAGTCCGCTGAACCGGATGGCCAGCCCGGTTCGGTTCCAACCGAACCAGAAGGAGTGCCCTCTGACCAGGGCGAGACTTCTTCGGGCAAAAGAAGAGCCGATTCTGAGGAATTGGTTCCGACTAAAAGAACTAGAATGGAAAAATCAGCTGGTGTGGGGCCAAAACTTTCCTCTCCAACTGCTGAAGAGATAGCCAAAGCGATCAAAATTGTCCAGTCGCTTTCCCCGGTTCCGACTGAACCGGCACCATCAGGCAGGCGCTCGGTTCGGCAAGTTCCACCGGTTCAAGAGTATGAGTTAGAGGAGTTTTATGAACCGGAGGAAGAGGAAGAGGAGTATGAGGAAAGTGAATGTGGATTTGAAAGTCTGGATGTGCCCATTGACCCGGACATCTCCCCAGACAGACCTTCAGGGGTTTCTCCTCCTAGGCTTTCTGAGTCCCCTTCCCATTTCATGTTTTATTAAAAAGTGGCTGAAACCCTCCAGCTTCCTATGGAAGAAGCTGTGGATGACCAGGAGGAGCCTGACTATGTGGAAATGATGGATATCCCAGAGTCTAGGAAGCTGTCTATTCCCTTGCACAAATCTTTTGGGAAACAGACATCTAAGATTTTGAAGACTCCTAACACTATACCTCCTGTGGATAAGAGAATGGACAAGAGGTATACATTGTCAGGCTCTGATACGGAGTTCCTTACACAATAATGCAGCCATGTTGGGTAGTGCAGGCTGCAGCCTGTGATAAGGCAAACATTCCTTAGCTTCCACACCCCTGGACAAGGACTCCAGGAAGATTGATGCCATGGCAAAAGAAACAGTACATGGCAGCATCTTTGGGACTCAGACAGGCCAATTATATGGCCTATACTGCTAGGTATCAAAATCCAGATGGGACACTGTTATGGTCCTAGCAAACAGGTCCCTGGCCAGCTTGCCAAAGAGCTGGAGCAGGTGACTGCTGATGGTATTGAGGCATCCAAGGTGCAATTCCATGCTGCAGTGGACTCCAATGATGTGCCTTCTAGAGTCATGGCTACATCTGTGGCACTTCGAAGAATGGCTTGGCTCAGATGTACTAGCCTGTCACAGGATACCCAGACTAAGGCCATGGATTTTCCTGTTGTGGGTAATTCTCTGTTCGGGGAGCAAACAGAGAATTACATGAAGAAAATGGACGAGTATAGGACCACTTATAGGAGTGCACAGGCCAAGGAAAGGCAGGCCACTCCTCAAAGGCAGCTTCCCAGGGGCAGGGCAGGCCCTTTCATAGGCCTTTTTACCAAGCCCAGGCCTCCTCTTCTGCTTATGCCAGAGGGGTTCTTTAGAGGGAGAGGCAGGCGGGTACAAGCAGACCTGCTTCCACCCCTCAGCCCAAAGCCCCTGCCAAACAGGCACCCTGATGGGGTTGCCAGGGCCGATTCTCAGCTACCTGTAGGGGCAGGCTGGCTTACTTTGTCCAGGACTGGGAGTCTCTGACATCAGACAAATGGGTCCTGGAAGTAGTAAGCCAGGGACTGGTTCTCAGCTTCAAAAGTTTCCAAAGATGAGAACCAGATCCTTTACCTGCAAATCCATCAGAGGCACTTGCCTTAGAGGCAGAGGTCTCCTCCTCCTAGCTCTCAGAGCTGTGGAAAGGGTTCCACCCACACCAGGGCAAGGGTTGTATTCCAGGTACTTCCTTACCCCAAAAAAGACAGGAGAATGGCGGCCCATCCTGAATCTCAGATACTTAAACAAGCACCTTTTAAAACCAAAATTCAAAATGGTGACTCTGGGAATTATTCTACCCTGTCTAAGGCCAGGGGACTGGCTAGTGTCCCTGAACCTCAAGGATGCCTACTTCCATGCTCTCGTCAGAAGCTCCCATCGAAAGTACCTCAGGTTCGAGCTGCCCTCAGGCCATTATCAGTTCAGAGCAATGCCCTTTGGCCTCACTTCTGCTCCAAGGGTATTCACAAAATGCCTGGCAGTAGTAGTTGCTTTTCTAAGAAGGCAGAAGATTGCCATCTTCCCTTACCTGGACGACTGGCTCATAGTAGGCCAGTCCCCAGACCAAGTCAAGTTACACTTACAGATAACTCAGCAACTGCTCACTTCTTTGGGTTTCCTTCTAAATCTTCCAAAGTCAGTTCTAGAGCCTGTCCAGCTCCTCACCTTCATAGGTGCAGAGCTAGACATTGTAAAGGCCAGAGCCTTCCTTCCCCTGGACAGGGCAAGGACACTAGTCTCTCTGGCCTCCTCATTCGCCCTGCAGGTGTCTTGACCAGCAAGGCATTTTCTACAGCTCCTGGGGCACATGGCTGCTTCTACAGCAGTAGTGCAGGGAGCAAGATTTCAGATGAGGGACATTCAGTTCCATTTGAGAGCCTTTTGGTCTCAAAGGAAGGACCCTCTGACCAAACTGATCCCAGTAACTCGAGCCCTGATCCAGGCCCTCCAGTTGTGGCAGGATCAGAACAATCTGAGACAAGGGGTTCCCTTTGTCACTCAGTCTCACTCTTTAATCCTTACTACAGATGCCTCCCTCTTGGGGTGGGGGGCTCACATGGGCGACCTCACCACCCAGGGGTTGTGGTCCCCTCAGGAATCTCTGCTCCATATCAATCTGTTGGAACTCAGAGCAGTATTTCTAGCACTTCAAGCTTTTTCCAAATCTGTTCAGAACAAAGTTATACAGGTCAGAACAGACAACACCACCACAATGTAGTACATCAACAAGCAGGGAGGCACTCGGTCTATGGCCTTGTGCACCGAAGCAATGAAGTTGTGATCTCTGGCTTACTCCCTGAACACTTCCCTCATGGCAGTTCACCTCCCAGGCAAGGACAATGTCCTGGCAGATGCTCTCAGCAGGATTTCCCAGGGCCATCACGAATGGTCACTGGACCCCCTGGTTTTGGAGGTGATATTTTCCAGATGGGGCACCACGCAGATAGATCTTTTTGCAGCCCCAGACAATCACCAACTTCCCCTTTTTTGCTGCAGGCCCCCAGTGTTGGGCTCAGTCCCCCTGGATTCCTTAGTTCTCAATTGGGAAGGGAAGTTTCTCTATGCTTCCCCTTCCCTCTCCTATTCAAAGTGCTAGTCAAAATCAGATCTCAACCCTGCAAGATGATCCTGATTGCTCCAGACTGGGCCAGACAGCCCTGGTATCCACTCCTACTGTCCTTAGCAGTCCATCTTCCCCTGTGCCTTCCCAGGAATTACAACCTGTTAACCTGTGCTCAGGGGAGGGTTTGGTACCCGAACCTCAAATCTCTCAATCTCAAGGTCTGGTTCTTGAAGAGTTAGAGTTTGCTAATTTACACCTCTCCCAAGGTGTAATGAATATCCTGAAGGCTTCTAGAAAACCTTCCACAAGGGCTACTTGTAATTCAAAATGGAAAAGATTTTCCATATGGTGATCTGGGAAGCATATTTCCCCAAAATCTGCTGATCTGCCCACAGTCCTTGATTACATGGTCCACTTAAATAGCTTGGGGCTCAGACCAGCTACACTGAAAGTGCATCTGGCAGCTGTGTCTGCTTTTATTTCAGCAGGTAAGCCCTCTTCTCTTTCAGCTCACCCTGTATTCTCCAAGTTTTCAAGGGTTGCTTCACCAACCCTCCATTCAGGGACCCTGCCCTGCCTGGGATCTCAATGTTTGCATTGCTCAGCTTATACAACCCCCTTTTGAGCCTTTATCTTCAGCAGAGCTTAAGTACTTGACTTGGAAGACTGTGTTTCTGGTAGCCATCACTTCTGCCAGGCGCATAAGTGAATTACAAGCTTTGTCAGTGGAGCCTGATTTTATCTCCTTTCATAGAGATAAGGTGGTCCTCAGGACTAACAGGAAGTTCTTGCCTAAGGTGGTTTCAGATTTCCACCTTAATCAATCTATGTTTCTTCCAGTTTACTTCACTGACCATTCCTCCTCTGGCGAGAGGAGGCTGCACAGTTTGGATGTCAAAAGAGCCCTTAGCTACTACATAGAGCATACCAAGGGTCACAGGTTTGACTCCCTCCAACTATTCCTCACTTATGGTGAGGTTGGTAAAGGGAAACCTGCCACTAAAAGATCCATTGCAGGTGGATTGTCTCTTGTATCCAATTTTGCTATGAGAAACTGGGTGGTTCCTCCCTCAGGCCTGAGGGCTCACTCTACCAGAGGTACAGCTGCTTCCCTGGCTGCTGCCATGGACATCCCTATTCTAGAGATATGTCAAGCAGCTACCTGGAAAACAGTTCACACTTTTTCCAAGCATTACTCCCTGGACATCCAGGCTAGGAGTGATGCTCGGTTTCACACAGCTGTGCTTCAGAGCCTATTTCTAAGTAGGTTCTGTCCCTCTTCCATGGAGGTACTGCTTGGTAGTCTGCATATGTCAGAATATAGCAAGACTTCATGGTGTTGAGAAAAAATTACTCACCTTAGTAATGTTGTTTCTTCTCATGAGTCTTGCTATATTCTGACCTCCCCCCCGCCTGCCCCTCTCAGAACCTCTGTTTTTGGGATGTGGGTGGGCAGTGCAGTGTTGGCACTTAGTAGGTGCCCACCTTTTTGTTTTCACCCCTTCTTTCTTGGGGTGAGTTGGTGTTGTGTTTCTTCATTTTTGGGTCTCCTGACTTGAGTCTTTGTTTTGGGACCAAAAATGTGTTTTATGTTTAGTAGCCAGTTGGCTAGTGTAGGTTTACTGCTTCCACACAGGATCTTAGTGAGTTTAGCTCGTAAAGATCTGACGGTTTGAGTTTGAAGAACAACAGACAGAGTCTCAACCGAGCTCAAGCTCAGCATTCCATGCCTGGCATGGAAAGTTAACCCTTTCATTTCCGGGGCAGTTCGAAGGTTGGGACTCACTGCATATGTCAGAATATAGCAAGACTCCATGAGAAGAAACAACATTACTAAGGTGAGTAATTTTTTCTTCAGTGCCAGTGTTCTTTTTTTCCAAGTTTTCCTTGAGGCTGCAGTAGCTCAAGCACTGTCCCTTTGCCTAATACCTAATACATCATGAGTACCAGCATTTACCACCTCACTGGGCAAGCTGGTCCATCCCTCCTCCACCCCCTCTGAAAAAAAAACCCTCATGTCCTTTTTGATGTTATCCCCTGCCAACCTATATTTCTACCCCTTCCCCCAGTGTCTTTGGTCCATTTCATTGTAAACTGCTTTATCATGTCCATCCTGTTAACCCCTGTAGAAACTTGCATGTTTCTCATATTCCCTCTCTGCTTCTTGGTATATAGGGAGTACATGTTAAAGATCTGTAACCTTGTATCAAGTGTGCTGTACTGAAGAAGATCATCTTTTCTGCCTTCCTCTGGACTGGCTCCAGCCTTTCCTCCTCATTTTTTTTAAGATGAGGAGACCAGAACTAGAAATGGTGCTCCAAGTCTAGTCTCACCAGGAATCTAAACAGAGGCAGGATCACCTCCCTCTTTCGACTAGTGATTCTCCTTCCATGTATCCCAGAATTCTGTTTGCTTTCCCATAGGCCTTATTACACTGAGAACTGGGCTTAAGAGTAGTAGTAGATTTTGTTTGTGGCACCCTTCTCCTGAGGCCCAGGGCACCATTACACTGAGTAAAAGCACACATTATATAGATTTGCAAACCAAGAGATCCCAGTTTCACATAAAGAGTCACATATATTTTTTTTAACTACAGAGACACTGGGGGAAAAAGAAAGGATAGAAACAACAAGTGAAAGAAGGGAGATAACGGGGAAATTGTGGGATCATTGGAGTCGTCAAATCCTAGGTGCCACAAGAAAATTTGATCGTGCAATCAGACAGGCAAGAGACAGACAAGTAGCAGAATTGGAAAGGACAAAATAAATCATTGCTTTTAACTCTCTCAGCATATGAAATGGGAGATGGCCTTACCCAACCCTGTCACATACCGCCTCGTTAAGAGGGAACCTGTTTTATTTTTTCTTGGGAAAGGGAAAGGGAACATTGTTTAACCAGGAGTAGCACACTAAGCTGAAGCTTGTTTCCAGATACAACCTGGGAGCACAAGGAAGTTAAGTGATTTGCCCAGGATCACACAGTATGCACCTAGGCAGCTGTGGGATTCAAGCTCAGGTCTCCAGATCTGCAGCTCAGAGCCAACCTGAAAACCCAGGTTTCCAAAACCACCTTTTGTTTCTCTTTTAATGTTACCTTATAACATTTACAGATCTTTGCATATGCAATATCCCCTTTTTCACACCTTTTATGAAAAACATTTCAGTTAAGCACACATTTTTTATTCAGCGTTCTGAATTCTCAGTTCCTGAACCATATCTTGACAGTAAATCAGCATTGATAATCTCTTTTCCGGATTTGTGTATCACTTTAAATTAAAATGGCTGTAGTGCTAAGTACCACCTTGTGATTCTGGGATTGTTATCCTTCATTTGATTAAGCCAACAGAGAGGATTGTGATCTGCTATAAGTACAATGTTAACTCATGGCAGATAAAACTTAAGGGTCTCCATTGCCCATTTTGCAGCAAGGCATTCTTTTTCAATAGTGGAGTACTTTTTTCTCCCTGTTGTGTAGTTTCCTACTGATACACAGAATGGGATGTTCTTTCCATCCATATTCTGACTCAGGACTTCACCAAGGCCTACCTCTGATGGATCTATATGTAACAGAAATAGTTTCTCAGAGTCTAGACTTATTAAAATGGGGGCTGAACATAACGCAGCCTTGATAGCCAGAATAGCTTCATCACACTGTGGAAACCATTTCACATTATACGGGTATTGTTTTTTCATGAGCTGTGAGAGGAGGGTAGCTAACTGGGCAAAGCTGGGCACAAATCTCCAGTAGTAACCTGTCAAACCTAAAAAGGACCTGACCTGCTTCTTAGTTTTAGGAACAGGACTGTTAGCTACAGCTTTTGTCTTGAAACTGTCTGGCTTTACTTCTCCATTTCCCAAACTATAAACTAAATATCTGGTGTCGTGCAGGCCTAAGGCACACTTAATAGGATTAATGGTCAGATCTGCTTTTGCGATAGATTGGACAACTGCTCGCAGGTGTTCCAGGTGACTTTTCCAGTCTGGATTCTACACCACAACATCATCCAGGTAAGCAGCATGATAAGCAGTGTGAGGAGGTAGAATTACATCCAGGTACCACTGGAATGTAGAGGGTGTGCCACGTAAACATAGAAACATAGAATGTGATGACAGATAGGGACCTCTGGAGCCATCTAGTCTGCCTACCCCCTCCTCTATAGGACTTATTTTCTGATGATCACCTTGTGTCTGTCCCATGCAGTCTTGAATCCCCCAACCATTTTAGTCTTCACCACGTAATGAGGCAAACTGTTCCAGGGTTACACCACTCTTTCTGTAAAAATAACTTCCTCATATTCCCCCTGACTTCCTCCTCTTCAGCCTCATGCTGTGCCCCCTGAATCTTATGTAGTCTCTCATCTGAAAGAGGTCCTGCACCTATTTTATTCCCTTGAGGTACTTGAATGTTTCTATCATATCACCCCTTTCTTTCCTTTGCTCAAGTGAGTGCAAGTTTAGCTCACTCAGTCTCTCCTCATACGGTCTGTGGTGCATCCTTGAATCATCTTTGTAGCCCTCCTCTGTACTGTCTCAAGCCTGTCTGTACCTTTTTTGAGGTGTGGCCTCCAGAACTGGACACAGTAAAATAGCTGGGGTCTCACTAGGGACCTATGCAATAGCAGTACCACCTCTCTCCTTCTGCTCGTAATGCCCCACCTGATGCACCCCAGCATACCGCTAGCCTTCATTGTTGCCTTTTCACACTGTTTTGCCACCCTCAAGTCTTCTGATATAATGACACCCAGGTCCCTTTCTTGTTTGGTTGCTGGCAGTTCCCCCCCCCCGTAGTACTCCCAAATGGCATGGTGGTAAACTGATAGAATCCAACTGGAGTGGAAAATGCATTTTTGTATGTGGATTCTTTAGCTAGGGAACTATGCCAGTAACCTTTGGTGAGATTGAGGGTACTAATGTATTTGGCACTTGCCAATCTGTTCATCAAATCATCTATCCTGGGCATAGAATAGCTGTCAAATATGGAAATTTGATTGTTTCCTACAATTAAGGCAGATTCTTAAACCCCTTCTTCTTTATTTACAATCACCATTGGTGATGACCAAGCACTTCTCAAATCTTCAGTGACACCCAACTCAGTCATTTTTTTGTATTTCCTTAACGATGTCTGCTTTTAACCACTTTGGTAATCTGTATGTCTTTTGTCCGATAAGAGGAGCATTCTCTGTCACTACTACATGCTCAACCCCTTTTGCTTGGCCTGGAACTGTGGTAAAAGTACTTTTAAATATCTTTTGCAAGTTACGAATTTTGCAGTTTGTTCTGTGGGTAAGGAAACATTCAACTTTACAGCATCAAATGTTACACTTTGTTCCAGTCTTTCATAAGCTGCATCAGTATCTTCTTTAGCAGTTTCTGGTAACACTAACAAAGGAACCTTTGGTGTTTTTCAACCCATTTCTTCAGGTTAGCATGGTATATCTTGATAGGATTTTTCCTATCAGGGGTCCCAATCTCATAGTTAACTGTACCAGTATAAGGCGCTAGCCACTTCATTACCAGTTTCTCTGTAGTAGGTAACAGTAACAAGATCTTTTCACCTGGCTCAAAAACTTTTTTTTTTTTACTGCATGGTTATAATGCACTTTCTGCTGATTTTGGGGTTCTTTCCAATTACCGTGAACAATTTCAACATATTTTGCCAGTTTCTTTCTCAGTGCACACACTTAAGATGTAATAGATTCTTTCTGAGTGGAGTCTTCCAATGTTTCTTTCATTATGTCTAGTGCCCCTCTAGAGTGTCTACCATACATTTCAAAGGGTGAAAAAACTGTTGATGCTTGTGGCACTTCTCTGTAAGCAAAAGTCAGGTAAGGTAAGTATTGGTCTCAATCTTTCCCTTCACCTTTCACAAACCTTTTTTAACATGTGTTTTAAGGTTTGATTAAAACACTCAACAAGACCATCTATTTGAGGATGGTAAGGGGAGGTTCTTATGGCAGTGATACCTAGTAGTTGGTACAGTTCTTTCAGCAATGCAGCACCAAAATTACTGCCCTGATCAGTTAATCTCTTTAGGTATGCCCACTCTGCTGAAATGTTTGGCAAGCCCTGTTGCCACTTTTGGAGCTGTGATAGTACACACTGGAATTGCATCTAGGTACCAAATAGTGTGACAGGGTAGAATAGGACTCTGTCTCATTTGTTATGGAGAAAGTGTTTAAATGCAATAATCTTTCCTTTTCTGTCTCTTCTCTGTCTGGTTGCGCAACCATATTTTCCTATGAGACCTCGGACCTAATCAACCTGACAATCTCGCAGTTCTGTGCCTCTCACTGTCTTTCAGTTTTCTCTTGCTGTCTGTTTTTCTCCCTTGCATATCGAGATCTGCTGATATGAAAATATGTGCAAATCATTGCATGGAAATGTAACTGATATTGAGATCCCTTGTGTTTTGAAAAGATATAGCATTACTGTTGAAATGTATATAATTATAATTTGAGATGACTGCAAAAAGCTGTTGGAAGCTAGAGGTTACCAGAGTTCAATTTTTAAGCCTTTTGCAAAAGTTGTGTGTGTGGGGGGGCTCAAATCAAGAAGCACACTGTGTTCTAGCTGCTCCGGCCTGATATTTACAAAAATAGGATGCTTGCTAAGGATGGGGGTTGAAAGGACATATAAGAGCTAAGCTGCAACTGCATGAAAGATTAGAAGAAAATGGGACACAGAGATTGAAGGAAAACTTTATTTTATTTTGCCTTTGTAAATAGTTATACCGAACAAGTTTATTTTTTTATGTAACTGCTAGTGTAAATAAATATTTTTGGTGAATTCTACAACTGTTCCTGGTTTTCCTATGCTTCCTGACCTGTGCCTTGATGACAGATGGTGTTGGTGTTGGTGTGGGATTTAAGCCATGCATACCCTAAAACAGGAATTATGTGCATGAGTACTAGACCTAGTACCAGGGAAGCACAGAGGAAGTTATGAATTCTGCAGCAGCAAGTGCAGCAGTGGTTACCAGGAGAATGCCAGCCAAACTAGCAGAGACAGAAGTCCAGTCTGAGATTGTACAGCCAGCACAAATTATGGAAAAAGAACAGGCAGTGACAGAACCTGAAAGCCTGATGGACTTTTTCAAATGATGGGCTATACAACAAAAACAGATGGAGAAGCAGAGAAAAAAAGAGATTCAGCATTTAGAAGTGCAGAGGAGAGAAGAGATGCAGCAATGGGAGCAGTGATGGCTGGATGCCTTGCAAGCTATCAAAGGCAGAGGATCCGGCACAGATCCAGACAAGCAACAAAATGCAAGCAACTTAAAAGCCATTAAACTTACAAAGTTGTGTCCCTCAGATGATATCGAGGCATACCTGACAACTTTTGAAAGAGTTGCCACAGCCTGCCAATGGCCAAAGCAGCAATGGACAATCAGACTGGTACCCTACCTGACAGGGAAAGCCCAACTTGCCTACAGCAGTATGGACACTGCACAGTCAGAAAACTATGACCTGGTGAAAACCAAAATCCTGAAAAGGTATGACATCTCTGGAGAGACCTACAGGCAGAGATTTCGATCTCTGAGGTATAACTCGGTCGACAATCCTTGAGAAGCCTTCACCCGACTCAGAGAACTCCTGATAGAATGGACCCAACCAGAGGGCAAAACAGTCCCACAGGTCATTGACACATTTGCCATGGAGTAATTCATCAACATCTTGCCTATAGATGTGCAGCTAAGAGTGGGGAAAAGGCTATTTCTGTGGCCGAGGACTACCAAATGGCCACACAGATGCCACAGCAGCGAGGTAGCAGCCAAGCACCGGTAAGACTCTTTTTCCCATTTAAACTCCAAGCCTGATAAGAACTCTGGTAGGGGTAACAAATCTGTGTCCAAAGACATTATCTGCTATAACTGTAATAAGCCAGGCCATTTTGCAAGAAACTGCCATAGAGTAAGAAGAGTGGCACTGGAGCTGATTTGTCCTTGGCAAATTGGGACAGGTACTTAACAGATGTGAAGGTGGGGGATAAGACTGTGAAGGGATTCATTGATTCAGGAAGTAGACAGACCTTAGTGCATGTTAAAGTGCTGTGAAAACACTGTGCAAAGGGACCAGGTACTGGTGTCATCTGCATCCACGGGGACACTCGATACTATCCCGCCACCCAAGTGACTCTGACTGTTAAGGTTGTGCCGCATCAAATGAAAGTGGGGGTAGTACCTAAGTTACCTGTACCTGTGATTATTGGAAATGACTTTCCAGGGTTTACTGAGCTGATCAAAGAGGGGGTAAATCCTGATGTTTCAGCAGCAGAGGTGACAAGAGCTCAGGCAAAGAAAATTTCAGATGGTGGGGACACTTTTTCTTTCAAAGATTTCGATTTGGACTTGTTAGAGCACAGCTCCAAGATCCCGAAATCCAGGAAAGAAAGACGAAGGCTGAAGAAACTGTGGCAACAAATGACTAATGGACATAAGGGGTTAACATATGAAAATGCTGAAGCTAAATTGATAACTGATTGTGATTTTCTTTCAGAACAAGCTAACAATGTTTCTCTACAAGGTTATTTTAAGCAGCTGGGGGTAAAACCAAAACAGGATGGACCAGTGTTTAAAAAATGTAACAGGTTACTGTACAGAGTTTGGGTTAAACCTCAGACGCAGGAACAGGCAGAACAATTGGTTATACCACAGAAGTATAGAACAGAATAGTTACAGATATCACATGATAGTCCTATGGCTGGTTACTCAGGAGGGATCGTACCCTTGCCAGATTGCTGTATAAATTTTACTGGCCTGGAATTCATGAGGATGTTGCTACCTATTGTAATTCCTGTGCTGAGTGTCAGAAAGTAGCCCCAGTCACTAGAAAAGACAAGGTGCCCCTGGTGCCCCTACACTTAATAGATGTGCTTTTGAGAAAATTGCAATGGATGTGGTTGGTCCTTTAGACAAAAGTAAAAAGTGTAATAGATTTATCCCGGTAGTATGCAATTATGCTACTCGATACCCAGAAGCAGTGCCAATCAGTACTGTTACAGCCCCAGAAATTGCAGCAAAGCTTGCCAAAATTTTCAGCAGAGTGGGCATACCTAACAAAATTATTACTGATCAGGGTAGTCTTTTTGGTGCTGCATTGCTTAAGGAGCTGTACAGACTACTAGGTATCACTGCCATAAGAACCTCCCCCTATCACCCTTGGACAGACTGTCTTGTTGAACGTTTTAAACAAACCCTAAAACGCATGTTAAAAAGGTTTGGGAAAGGGAAAGACTGGGACCAATACTTGCCTTACCTACTTTTTGCCTACAGAGAAGTGCCACAGACATTAACAGGGTTTTCACCATTTGAAATGCTGTATGGTAGGCAGCCAAGAGGGCCACCGGGTGTGATATAAGAAACGTGGGAAGATAACCCCACTCAGAAACAATCTATAATATCTTATATGTGTGCCCTATGAAAGAAGCTGACAAAATATGTTGAAATTTCCCATAGTAATCAGGAAGAGGCCCAGAACCAGCAGAAGGTGTATTATGACCATGGGGTAAAAGAAAACGTTTGTGATCCAGGTGAAAAGGTTTTGCTACTGTTGTCCACAACAGAAAATAAATTGTTAATGAAGTGGCAAGGGCCCTATAAAGTGCTTAGACGTACTGGCACTGTTAACTACAAGACTGAGACCCCTGGCAGGAAAAATCCTACTAAGATAGACCATTCTAACCTCTTCAAGAAATGAGTTGAAAAAATGGCAAAAGCTGCTTTGCTAGTTTTACCAGAAACTGATAAGGAACCTATTGATGTAGCTTATGATAGACTGGAACAAACTGTAAATGCTGATGCTGTAAAAGGTGAATATTTCCTTAACTTCAGAACAAACTGCAGACATTCATAATGTGCCAAATACATTTAACAGTACTTTTACCACGGTACCAGGCTAAGCAAAAGGGATTGAGCACATAATAGTGACAAGGAACTCGTCCTATTAGGCAAAAAACATATAGGTTGCCAGAGTGGTTAAGAGCTGATATGGTTAAGGAAATACAAAAAAATGAAAGAATTGGGTATGATAGAGGAGTCAAGGAGTGCTTGGTCATCTCCCATGGTAATTGTAAACAAAAAAGAAGGGGGTGTTAGAATCTGCCTTGATTTTAGGAAATGTAATCAAGTGTCGGAATTTGACAGTTATCCTATGCCCAGAACAGATGATTTGGTGGACAGACTGGGGAGTGCAAAGTATATCATTACCCTTGATCTCACCAAGGGTTACTGGCAAATACCTTTAGCTAAAGAATCCAGAGATAAAACTGCATTTACCACCCCCATAGGATTCTATCAGTTCACCACTATGCCATTTGGTTTACATGGTGCACCAGCTACATTCCAGTGGTACATGGATGTCATTTTATCACCTCACATTGGTTATTGTGCTGTGTACCTGGTTGATGTCATGGTGTACAGTCCAGACTGGAAAGCCACCTGGAACACCTATGTGCAGTTGTCCAAGCTATCAAAAATGCAGGTCTGACTATTAATCCTACCAAATGTGCATTGGGCATGCAGGAAACCAGATATTTGGGTTATGTGTTGGGAAATGGAGAAGTCAAGCCAGAGGTTTATAAGATAGAAGCTGTAGCTAACAGCCCTGAACCTAAAACAAAGAAACATGTCATATCATTTTTAGGGCTGGCTGGTTATTATCAAAGATTTGTTCCCAACTTCACTGAGTTAGCTACTCCGCTCACTGAACTCACAAAGAAACAGTACCCAAATAGTGTGAAATGGACCCCGAGTGTGATGAAGCTTTTCAATCCAGAAAGGCTGCATTATGTTCCGCTCCTGTTTTAAGAAGCCCAGACTTTGAGAAATCATTTCTGCTACAAACAGATGCATCTGAGGTAGGCCTAGGTGCAGTCTTAAGTCAAAATGTAGATGGGACAGAACATCCTATTCTGTACATAAGTGGGAAACTGCATGAAAGAGGGAAAGGTTACTCCACTATCGAAAAGGAATGTCTAGCAGCAAAGTGGGCCATGGAGACCCTTAAGTTTTATTTACTAGGAATTGACTTTGTTATTGTAACTGATCACAATCCTCTCTGTTGGCTTAACCAGATGAAAGATTAAAATTGCAGAATCATAAGGTGGTACCTGGCGCTATAGCCATTTAAATTCACAGTGATTCACAAATCTGGTAAAGAGAATAGTAATGCAGGTTTTCTGTCAAGATATGGCTCAGGAATGGAGTATTCTGGAGATTGAAAAATAAATGTATGGGATTGAACTGTAATGCTGTACTGCTATAAAAAAAAAGATGATCTACATGTGCTTAATGTCTGAAAGCAGCAAATGTTCTTAGAGAATGAAAAGTTTTGGAAACCTGTTTGGTAGAACAGGTTCCCTCTTAAGGAGGGGAGTGTATGTGACAAGGTAGAATAGGACCCTGTCCCATTTGTTATGGCGAAAGCATTTAATTGCAAGGATCTTTCCTTTTCTGTCTCTTCTCTGTCTGGTTGCACAATCATATTTTCCTGTGAGACCTCGGACTTGATCAACCCAATAATCTCGCAATTCTGTGCCTCTCACTGTCTCTCAGTTTTCTTTTCCTGTCTGTTTTTCTCCCTTGCATGTCTAGATCTGCTGATATAAAAATATGTGCAAATCATTGTATGGAAGTGTAACTGATATTGGGATCCCTTGTGTTTTGAAAATATATAGCATTACTGTTGAAATGTATATTTATTTATTTAACATACTTTAGGATTACAACCTTTGAATCAGACTCATTTACAAAGGCTCCATGTCAGAGTACAGAAAAAAACCCCAGAACATACAAAATACATAGTAACAGCATGATGGAATTACGGGTTACATGCGAAAATTATATTAACAGGAGTACATAATTACAGTTGCATACAGTCATGTTTCATGTTGAACTTTGGAAGAAGACAGGCAGAGTTCAGCAGCTATCATAACCAATCTTGAACTGGTCGGACTAGCAAAGTAAACGTATGTGAGTAGCCACAAGGCCTTGCCAGGTGGTTGACAGTGAAGTAGCAGTAAGGTATCGGCTAACTAGATGGTGCATTGGCACCGCCGAGAGGCAAGCATGTGTTCTTGAGCGTCAGCGTGGCTCAGTTGGTAGCACATCCGCCTCTGGACCAGAAGGTTGTGGGTTCTCGTCCCACACCGGGATTGGACTTGCACCTAAAAATCGCTAGCATCCGAGTGCAGTATTGGGGGGTGCTGTACTGGTGGGGTGTGCCGTCCTTCGGATGAGACGTTAAAAACCAAGGTCCCTTCTGCCCATCCTGGTGTTGTCCTGGTGGGTGCCCAGGTGGAAGTAAAAGAACCCAGGGCACTCTTCGCAAAGAGTAGGGAACATTCCTGGTGTCCTGGCCAACATTCCCCTTCCCATAAAACCGGTTCATGCAATTATCCAGGCTGTGTGTGGGTGATGATGTGCGATATGGCCGCCACCACACATTCAGTCACTTCACTACCAGTCTAGCATTGCTTGTAAAAGCGCTTTGGATGTATGAAAAGCGCTATATAAATGCTGATTCTTCTTCTACTTTGAAGGGACCTAAATTGGGGATGGAGGATATATCCAATGGGTGTTCATTGTACTAAGTAGCTGCCCTGAAGGAGAAGGACCTTTGGGCTATTGAGGTCCTGACCCTCGGGGTCGACCATATCTGTTTGCTGGTGGTGTGGGTATTTACCGTGGTGTGGGAGGATTGGAGTGCAGCAGATACCCCCAATGGGGAGAGCCCCAGGTGAATTTTCTTTGTAAGGAGGCAAGTTTGGTAATGTATTCTCTCATCCAGGTCTAGGAGGTTTGTCAGGGAGTACAGGGTGCAGGTGTGGCAATGCTTATCTGCCCTTGATAGTAGTCTGCACGCCTTATTTATGGCCAGGTGGATTTTGTTCAGCACCGTGTGATTGGCGGCTGAGTAAATGGTTAGCCCATAGTCAACGAGAGAGGACCGAGGTGGTGACAGCCAGGCTAAGGGCTTCAGGAGGTAGCTGGATCTTGTGCCTAAACAGTAGCCCTATGTGGGCGTTGATGGCTGAGGACAGGTTGTTTATGTGCGAGTGGAAGGAGAGGTGGGAGTCAAAAGTTACACCTAGGTATTTATATGTGTGTACCTGCTCAAGAGGAAGGAGAGAGTGGGAGAGGATTGCAAGTTGCATATTCTTGGCCTTATTCTGATGATGGGCAAAGAGCATGGCTTTAGTTTTTTTCACATTGACTATGAGTCTTTGGTCTATGAACCAGCTTTTGATTTGGTTAAACGCATATTGGAGGGATGGTTGCAGAGAACTCGGATCTTGGTGTGAGGCAAAGAGAACTGCATCATCTGCGTACGGCAGTAGATTACCAGAGCAAGACTTGGGCAGGGCATTCAGGTAGATGCTAAACAACAGTGGGCCAAGAATTGAGCCCTGGGGAACCCCAGAGCAGACTGGCAAAGTGGAGGACAGGGTAGTGTGTATTTTGATGCATTGTGACCAGTCTGTGAGGTAGCTGATGAGCCATGCTATGGGTCCACTGGATAGGCCTAGGTGTTAGAGAGTGCGTAGAAGTAGGGGGTGGGACACGGTGTCAAAGGCCTTTGACAGGTCGATGAAGATAGCTCCCGTGAGGTGTTTCTTATCCAGGGCAGAGTGGATGTAATTGGAGAACTCAGTCAGGGCTGTCTTGGTACTGTGCCCTGACCTGAATCCATGTTGCTCACTGCCCAGCAAGTTGTAAGTGAGAAGATAATCAGTAAGTTGGGTGGCTATGATCTTTTCAAGGGCTTTGGAGGGGGGGATGGAGATGGGCCAGTAGTTATTGGGGAGTGTACAGTCACCACTCTTTAGTATAGGGGTGATAGTGGCCATCTTCCAGGTTGAGGGGAACTGCCCCAGACATAGGGAGTGGTTTAGGAGGTTGGTCAGTGGGGAGAGAACTGTGTCGAGTACAAGCCCAAGGACCCTCATATCAAAAGAGTCCTTATAGTAGCAAGAGCCACTGAGGGCATTGGTGAGAAATGGCCTAGCCTCGTTCATGGACACTACTTTGAAGTGGAAGGGAGGATACTGAAGGTTAGGAGGCTGGGTGGCCGGTGTAGGATCAGTGGTAGGGACATTGTTTACTGTAAGTAGGGCCGGGGGGTATGTCGGGTTTTGCTGTTCAGTTCCTTGATGTTATCCCAAAACAGCTGCGAGTTCCCCCAGGAGGAGGCTAGGGTTGCTTTGTAGTATTCAGATTTTACCTGCTTTATTGCCCAGGTGCATTTGTTGCAGGCTGCTTTATAGGCCTGCCTATCAGCTTGTGAACTGGAGGAAACTGCTTTCCTCCAAAGGTCATCTCTGTGTCTGAGCTGATGGAGCAGTTCGGTCGAGACCCAGGCAGCATTGTGCCTCTTGGTCTGTACATTAGCGAAGGGGGCGTAAATATCGCAGGCTTTATTAAATGAGTGGGTAAAGTAGTCTAGGGCTTCATCTATGGTAGGTGCCCATGTGATTGGGGACCAGTCCCAGCAGGCTAGGTATTTTCTAAGTTTAGCGAGGCTACCAGGTTTGAAGTGGCACCGGGATAGTTATAATTATAATTTGAGATGACTGCAAAAAGCTGTGGAAGCTAGAGGTTACCAAAGTTCAATTTTTAAGCCTTTTGCAAAAGCTGTGCAAAGGGGTGCCTCAACTCAAGAAGCACACTGTGTTCTAGCGGCTCCTGCCTGATATTTACAAAAACAGGATGCTTGCAAAGTATGGGGATTGAAAAGACATATAAGAGCTAAGCTGCAACTGCAAGAAAGATTACAAGAAAAAGGGACACAGACACTGAAAGAAAACTTTACTTTATTTTACCTTTGTAAATAGTTATACTGAACAAGTTTATTTTTTTATGTAACTGCTAATGTAAATAAATATTTTTGGTAAATTCTAGAACTGCTCCTGATTTTCCTATGCTTCCTGACCTGTGCCTCAATGACAACTAGCATAGTCACATACTACCAAACTGAATCGATTACCCTTTTTACTTTTGTCTGAGGGACCAACCACATTCACTGCAGTTCTCTCAAAAGGCACCTTTATCAAGGGTGAGGGCACCAGGGGCACCTTGTCTTTTTTTGTCACTGGGACTACTTTCTGACATCCAGCACAAGAACTGCAGTAGGTAGCAACATCCTCATGAATCCCAGGCCAGTAAAATCTGTATAACGATCTGGCAAGGGTAGGGTCCCTCCCCAAGTAACCAACCATAGGACGATCATGTGCTATCTGTAACAACTCAGTTCAATGGTTCTTTGGTATGACCAATTGTTCTGTCTGTTCCTGCATCTGTGGACTAACACAAACTCCGTACAGTAGCCCATTAAATTTTTTAAACATTGGTTCACCCTGTTTTTGTTTTACCTCCTCCTGCTTAAAATAACCTTGGAGAGAAACATCGTTAGTCTTCTCAGAAACAAAATCACAATCAGTTGTCAATTTAGTTTCAGCATTTTCATATATCAGCCCCTTATGTCCATCAGTTTTTTGTTGCCACTTTTTTTTTAGAAGTCTTCTTTCTTTCTTGGACTTCCATATCTTGGAGCTGGGTTCAAAGAAGTATGAATCAAAGTCACCAAAAGGAAAAGAGTCCTCAGCATCTGAGATTTTCTTTGCCTATGCTCTTGTTACCACAGCTGCTGAAACAGCAGGGTTTACTTCCTCTGTGATTAACTTTGCAAATCCTGGAAAGTCATATCCAATAATCACAGGTACTAGTAACTTTGGTACTACCCCCACTTTCATTTGGTGTGACACCCATTAATGTTCAGTGTCACTTGGGTGGTGGGATAGTATCGAGTGTCCCCGTGGAAGCAGATGACACCAGTACCTGGTCATTTTGCACAGTCTTTTCCCAGAACTTCAACATGCGCCAGGGTCTGTCTGCATCCCAAATCTATAAGTCCCTTCACAGTCTTAACTCCCACCTTGCATTTGTTAAATACTTGCTAAGGCCAAATTTGCTCCATTGTTATCCTCCTTATTCTTATGGAAGTTTCTTACAATATGGCCTGGCTTATTACAATTATAGCAAATAAAGTCTTTGGGTGCAGGTCTGGTTACCTCCATCAGAGTTCTTCTCTGATCTGGAGTTTTAAATTGGAAAAAAGAGGGTTTTACCATTCCCTGGCTCTTACTTCACTGCTGCAATGGCTGTCTGGCCATCTGATAGTCCTCAGCCAAAGAAATGGCCTTTTCCCCACTTTCTGGTCAGTGCCCCCCCCAACCAAAGCTGCACACTTGCAGGAAGGAAGTTGATGAACTGTCCCATTACAGATATGTCGATGATCTGCAGTACCACCCTGCCCTCTGATTGGAGCCATCCAGTGAGGAGTTCTCTGAGTTGGGTGAAGGCCTCTTGAGGATTTTGACTGAGTGGTACTTCAGGGACTGGAATCTCTACCTGTAGGTCTCTTCTGAGCTGCCATTCCTTTTAAGGATTTCTTTTTTCATATGGTCATACTTTTCTGACTGCGTGGTGTCCATATTGCTATAGGCAAGTTGGGCTTTACCTGCCAGACAATGTACCAGCCTGACTGCCTACTGCTGTTTCAGCCACTGGCATGCTCCAGCGACCCCCCAAAAGTCATTAGATATGTTTCAGTATCATCCAAAGAACACAACCCTGCAAATTAAATGTCCTCCAAGTTGTTTGTTATGTTGATCTGCTGGACCTGCACCAGATCCTCCAGCCTTGATAGCCTGCAAGGCATCCAGCCATCACTGCTCCCATCACTGCATCTCCTATTCTCTCTGTTTCCCCATCTCTCCTTGTTGTATAGCCCACCATTTGAAAAACACATACATGTTTTCAGGTTCTGTCCCCTGCCTGTTCTTCTTCTTTCATTACTGGTGCCACCTGTACAGTCTCAGTTTGGACTTTTGTTTCTGCTTCTAGTTTGGCTGGCATTCTTCTGGTAACCATTCCTGGGCTTGTTGTTGCAGGATTCATACCTTTCTTCTATGCTTCCCTGGTACTAGGTCTAGTGCCCACACACACAAAACTTCTGGCATAGAGTATGCACATCGTAAATCCCACTTCTTACACCAACTGTGGTAGAGGCATAAGTCAGGAATCATAGGTAGACCAGGAGAAGTCATAAAATTTGCAAGTAGCATTTCATTATTATCATTAACAATAAAATATAAAAAATTAAATTGTACAGGATAGCTTTTCATAAAGGTAGTATACACAAAAAAAGTCCTCCATCTGAGTCCCCCCTGGAAAAACATTGCTCTGATTGTATCAGATATTTTTGACTGGTAGTTCAGACTCTGCATCCTACTGTTGTAAGTTACATCTCCTGTTTTTCACAAAGTTAAGGTTAACTGGGATCTGCAGCTTATCTGTTAGGTAGGAAAATGGGCAGACTAGGTGGGCCAAGCGGTCCTTATCTGCCATCAAATTCTATGTTTCTATGTTTCTAAAGTGTAACAAAACTTTGCCATTTTCCTTCATGAGATCAGCCTGAAGAATACATCTAGTCTTAGCAGGTACAAAAATAATGCATTTTGTCCCCGGAGCTAGTTTTCTGTTGAAAATTCTGTAAACAAGCTTGTGGTCAAAATGCATCTCAAGGTCAACCTCCTGTGTTCCAGATTGTTATCTTTTCTAATAAACTAAAATTGTTTTCTGCAGTTATTTTAACAATATAATTATATAGATTTGCAAACCAAAAGATCCCAGTTTCAAATAAAGTCTTACATGTATTTTCCTTAATCACAGAGAAGCAAGGGGAGAAACAATAGAAACAGCAAGTGAAGGAAGGAAGATAACGGTGAAACTGGGGGACCATTGGAGTGACCAGTTCCTAGTTGCCATGAAGATTTAATTGCGTAATCAGACAGGCAAGAGACAGACAAGTGGCAGAATAGGAGAGGACAAACTAGGTCCTTTCATTTAACTCATTCTGCTTAACAAATGGGACAGGATCTTGTCCAATTCTGTCACAGGCCTGCAGCATTTTGTTTTTTATTTTATTGTTTTTGGTAACCAGGTAAAGTCTACTAGGCACAAGTGCCTGTTTTCAGGGGTGACACAGGAGCACTGGGGTGGTTAAGTGACTTGCTCAGGTCTGCTGGACATACCAAGCTCATTCACAGCTCATTACTCTAACTTCTTGGCTATACTGCCAGCCCCATTTGCCCAGCATTTGCCAGGGTTTTAATTAGACTACATGGAGACATTGCAGGAAAGCCTTAGATGTTCATTTAAAACTTAAGGCAATGAGGATACACAGTGTGCATCACAGGCTGCTTTGCCATCATCACCCGCTCCTCTCTACAGCTTGAAGTTCACCTGCCACTCTCCGCGGTTGATGGTGCCACCTGTAGATAGACTGCTGCTGAATCAGCAGATGAACACTGCCATGCTGATGAGGATAAGCCGTGGCATTGTGACAAGTATGCCTCTCCTGTCAGGTCTCGCTCTCTTGAGTGGGAAGTCCACTGACAAAGACAGGCTCTAGGCTAAGTGCTTGGGTTCTGCTGCCCTTCCCACTGACTGTCTTTCCGACATCAGGGTCAGGGTCTGGCACTGGCTCTAACACCCAACCTAGGGGCTTCACAGCCAATTTCATTGTCTGGCACTGTCGCATGAACAATTCAGTTGCAACCCCCTTGGGGCCCATCAACATGCAGATGCTGTTTTAAACTGTTTCAGCTGTTTCAAAGGCTTCTGCCCGTGGCTCTGCTTTTGAAGCTAACCTTGTTGCTGCTGTCAGATCCACCACTGTCTACTTTTCAACACCACCAGGGCTTCTTATGCAGGTTACTACACCTTGCCAAGAGCTTCTTTAGTCAATGCCTGCACCGTCAACCACTCCTCCAGTGCACCCTTCTTCTGCTGTTGACCTGCTGCCTATTGTGGCCAACGTGGAGGAAAATCTGGAGTATAATCCAGACCTGATGGAGGAGGAAAATGAATAGGAGTAAGAAGGCATGATCTCCCCCTCCATGTGGTGGGTTCCAGCTCCACTTTATCTTTTGTGTCGAGAGAACAGTGTACATTATACATCTTGGTCCTCTCCTGAAGATGCCTTCTTTCAGGCATTCCTATGGCAGTTACAGGCCAAGCAGGACTTCACCTCTGAGGAAGAGGATTCCTTCAATAAGACCCTCTTGTGAATTTTCAGAGTTTTCAGCTTTGCCTACATTTATTGTTCCTCCTATCCATTTGGCTTTGGAGAATGCCACTTTGGCTGCTTGCAGTGGCCCAGTGCTTCACCTGCCATGCATTGTAAGGCAGATAAACAAAGTCCTGCCCCTTCAGGCAAGCCTTATTATTCTACACAACCTGAGATGGATTGTATGTTTTTTTTATGGCTGCACGTGACTGATCTAAAGCTCCTAAACACATGAGCTCTCTTCCTCCTGACAAAGAATCAAGAAGGTTGCTTATGATGGGCAAGAGGATATATGTGTCAGTGTCCCTTGGCCTCTGGATTTCCAGCTACCAAGCTTACATGATTAAATATCAGAATAACCTGTGGGAGTCAATGGCTGCCATGGCCAACGAGCTGCCTGATGGACCAGATAAAACTGGTCCAACAGACTTTTGCCCATGGTCTGCAGGCTGGTAAACACCTCTTCAAGTCATCTTTTGATTCCTCTGATGCTGCTGCTCATGTGTCTGCTTCTGGCATTTGCCTGCACCGTCATTTGTGGCTATTGATGGCTGGCTTTGCCGCTGATGTCCAGAAATTGATCCTTAATGCTTCCTTTAGAGGTAAGAAGGTTTTTGGTTCCGATGTTGTCTGCTTTGAAGGACTTTCAGATGTCTAAACTGACCTTGAGGTCCCTTCATGCCCTTAATTGGGGTTCCTTTCGTAGGCCCTATGCCTACCCTGGTAGAGACTGTTCCAGGGGACTGGGGCTTCCCTTCAGGCCCTTTTTTTCTCCTAGTGCCCATGCCAGTGTCACAAAGATGTTGGCCTGGGAGGGGCGCCAACCACTCGAGTCTTTTTTTTAAACATATTTTTCCACAGGGCACTGATAGGGTCCTCCTCCTCCCACCACAGCCTGCCTCACTGCCCTCCCGCTTCCCTCTGTTTTACCAGGCACTTCTCCCTATCCTCCTCCTCCTTCTGTATTTCTTTGTACCTCTTGAATGCCACCCCCTTTTTTCCTTGACTTTCATGGCCACCTCCCTAGAGTACCATAGTGACCTTTTATTCCTCCTGCTTTTACTCACAACTTTCACACAGAGGCTGGTTGACTTCACCATTCTTTCCCTTATTTTTGTTTTCCATTTTTCCTCTACCCCGCTCTGGCAAGCCATTGCTGCTAGGCTGTTGCTAAGGCAGTTTTTCGTTACTTTAAAATCTTGAAGTCCAGGACACTCATCCTTGTGGTTTGCTTCTGCACCCATCTTAATATTGTTATTACTTAATAAAACTTAAAACTTTATTTAACTATACTTATTAAAACTTTCTTGTAAATCATATTATGCATCCCAGCCTAAGACTAGCCCTGTGGTCATTATGGCTGCCCGTGGGTGATCCAGGGCTCCAGGACATGTGAGTTCCTTGCCCCCTGATAAGGAATCCAGAAACCTGGATGTTACTGGGAAGAGAGGTTATGCCTCTGCCTCCCATGAACTCAGGATTATGAACTACCAGGCTTACGTGATTGAATTTCAAAAGAGCCTGTGGAAATCCGTGATGGTCAGCATTGCTGCCCTGCCTGATAGATCAGCAAAAGCACATCTGGTCAAGACTGTCACTGCAGGTCTTGAGACTGGGAAGTACCAATGACGCTCTGCATATGATGCTTCTGATGTTTCTGCCAGGGCTGCTGCCTCTGGAATCTGCCTATGCCACTCTTCCTGGCTTAGGGTGGCTGGCTTTGCTACTGATGTGCAATGATCTGTCCTCAGTGCCTCATTTAGAAGTCAGAAATTGTTTAGTGATATGGAAAAGACCTTGATGTCCCTTGACCTTCCCAGTTATTCAGAATGAGATGTATTTTAATTAGGTTAGCTATGCTAAACAGTAAATACCAAAACTAATGTTCATTGCTTCTGATTTGGGCCTTTGTTAATGATCCAGGTCCTTCATTGTATCTTTGCACAATGATATGTGTACAGGAATGCAGTAATGTACTGTACATGAATGCAGTCTTGTGTTTTAAGGCTAAATAATGAATACAGTAATCACTTTAGAAAAGTCATGCTTGGGTCGGCCCTGTGGTGCAGTGACTTTGGGTCTGGAATGGACAAGAGTTTGTTGGAGTCCGGACATGGAGGAGGAGGAGGACTGAATGTACCAGGATATTTAATTTTTTCATGATGGGCATGGCACGGGAGTGGGAACATTGAAACACTTCAGAATCCTGTATCTTGGTTCAGAAATGAAAGGAAATGTAAAGAAAAATGGGTATCTTGATATTTTTGCCAGACGAACATTACTGCTGAAGAAAACTCTGTGGTGATTAACAAATACTGCTGCTTTAAGAGCACATGTTGATTAGAGGTGGACAAACCAGATCAGGCTCGAGCCTAGCGCCTGACATGGCTCGGCTCAACCACTGGAAGCAAGTGAGAGCCAATACCAAGCTGAGCTAAGTATGGTCAAAGTAAGCATTTTTGTCAGCCTGAACAGTTAGTAGTGTCTGAAACGTTCCACTCCTATGTAGAGAACAGCCTGCAGTAGTCAGGGATTGGCTCATGTTTTAGCTCGTAGTCAAGTCAGACCCCTGGCTCAGCTCTGGCTTGGCTCTAGGTGAAAAATTCCTGGCTTGCCCACCTCTAGTTTTGATTTGTATCATAATGTCATTTATTTAAAATTTTAACTAGGAAAGGCTCACTCGGTACCGATTTTAGACCTAATGGTGCCCCAAGCAGAAATATGTGTGGTGCCCCCTTCACTACTTCCACTGCTCCCTCTTCTCCCTTTTGCTCCACCCCACATCCAAAAAGTGGTAACAATTCTAGGAATACAAAGGGAACAACAACTTTTTGTATTGACACTTTTTGCATTTCAAGCTGCTCTCTGCTTATATCTTCTACATTGGTGCACCTTTTCTGTGCTGGTGTCCCAAGCAGCCGCTTAGTTTGCTTGTGCCTAATGCCACCTCTGGGCTCACTGAGCAGAAGCACATTTCCAGGTGCAACCCAGGAGAGAATTAAGCACATAGAGGATGTGATTCGCTCAGAGTATGCAGGAAGTGGTGGTGGGATTCAAACCCTGGTCTTCCAAGTCCCCACGTTTACAGCTGTGTGCGCTAAATACTAGGCTACACTGCTTCCCTAAAACAATCTCACTATGTTTCTGTGGCTGTAGAATCATCTCAGTGCCAAAAGACCAGAACATTGGCCCATCCTGTTGTAACGAGTCTTACTGAAGTCCAAAAACATATAATAAAAGTACTGTTAATGGCTATTAAAGAGAGTATTTTCACCCTTGAAATGGCACATGGTATTATTTAAAAGTTCCGATGCACACATATTCTTAACACAGAATACACCACCACAGACAGAGAGCCAGTATTTGATGTGGATGCCAGAGTTTTTTTTCTGAGCTGTGTTCAACAACTTTCTTAATGTTAACAGCACTTTCGGCCAAGAGTCTGAGCTGGTCTGTTACACACAGTGTTCTGTTACTGGAGAAAAGTTTCCTAATCAGAACTAACCTGGTATTTTTCAATGACGTTAATCTAAATTATAAATCATGACATGGTTCTTAGCTGATCAAGACTGTTTATTTCCAAACATTCCACGTGCCTTTATTCCCCAAAGAGGGTGCCTCATGGAAACAGTTCCAAAATTCTGAAGTTCCATGTTCAGTTGGCAGAGTCCATTTTCCACACAGGAGTTTCTCTAATTTTCTACAAAGTAAACATTTTGATTTAAAAGTTAAGCTTCAGTTTTTAAAAACAGAAGTCTTCAACATGATTTATAATATGTTTATATGTACAGTTAATGTGTCTCTTATGGTTATAAGAGTTTCTTTTCAAGTCCTTTGTGTGCCAGAACTGCCTAGCTTCACGTCACAGTTCTCTCCCCAAAAGTATGATCGCACTCTTCTGTATGTTAATTCTGCCACCGAGACCACTTTTATGGTTGTAAAAGTGGTCTCACATACAATAGTAGGGTATGAGAACAGCAAACCATAGGTGTGCAGTTCTTATACCCTAATAATGTAAGTGAGACCACTCTTACAACTGTAAGAATGGCCTCAGTGGTGGTATTAAGATGTTATTGATCAAGATTGATCAGTAATATATTAACATTTTAGAAAACCTTCCTCAAATGTGTCTTTTTTTTCAGTGCAGCTGCGTGTGAGACACCTTACAGAATGAGCGTCTCACGCACAGGGGAAAAGAGCACTCCAACTGATTGTGAGCAATCCCTCGATCTATAAAAAGCATAAAACTGAAACTGTACATGTAAACATATATGTGTAACCCCCCAAAGGTTGGGGGCTTACCATCGCTGTTGTCCTCCTCCCATTTTGTCTGCCAACTGTCTGGGTCCCTGGCTCTTCCTTGTCTCCTGCTGGCTCTTGTGGTCAGCTCCTGTGTGGGGGGACTGGAGGAGCATGTTTGAAAAAGAAAAAAATAATTAAATCACCTGTTGTGAAACATTAGAGAGCCACTAAATTAAATCACCTGTTGTGGCAAAACATTAGAGAGCTACCAAGCAGTTCACATCGCGAATGTGCGAGCTGGTGGGGCGCACATATGCTGAACAGCGTTATGGGACTTCTAGTTAAAAGTCACTCATTAAAGCCGTGGATCTACTCCCCTCTGTGTGCTCCAACCCCAGAGCAAGCTAATCAGGGTCCGGAGACACACAGGAGGTGCAAGAGGAGTGGAGAAATACACTTTGTTGTGACGCATACAAGCGCCTGTGCCTTTAAATTTTACTGTAGCTGCCATGCACTGAAAATCCTGCCTGCTGCCTGGGGGCATGTTCTATTCAAGGCACCGACAGGCAGGGAAGACCTCTGAAGACCCCACTCTGCTGTTGGATAACTGGGTAGAGGGGCTGCTACCAATTGCTGGGGGCAAATAAATATAAAATAAAACAGTTTGGCTGCAAGAGACTTTGTAAGTTGGGACTACATAGGAACTGTGTTCCCTGGAATACAGGTGTTTACGAGGTGACGGGTGATGTGTTTAGTATACAGAGCCTTTACTGATAAACTGTGGGACTGTCTAGGTCTGGAATTCAAGGGCAATACACAGAACATGAGAACCCACATACTTCAGCTAAAGGGTGAAATATGTCAAACAAAGAAGAGAGCAACTTGGTTTAGCCAAATAGTAGTGAATCTATGGAACAGACTCCCTTTAGAGGTGGTGGCTAGTAAAACCATGAACGAATGTAAGAATAAATTTGATATCTATTGTAAAACAAGTAGTATAACTGGATATTCCCTTTTCGCAAAGGGTGAGCTGTACATGGGTAGATGCCTGACCTGGCTTGTTTACTCCTATGAATCCTATAACACTGGTACCAGTGGGGAGGTGGGCTTATGTGTCGTTGGGGTGGGCACTGCTATTTTTGTTGTTCTTGGTTCTCCGATTCATTCAGTGTTCCCATTGCTGTTCAAAGTTTGCATTCCCACTACCCCTTTCCTTATTAATAAATATTTTTATTGTTGTTGTTTAAAACTGTCCCTGAACATATTAGTGTAACCCCCCTGCAAATGGGGGTTCCCAAAAGACTTCCAGGAGCTTGCTTGAATGTTCCAAGCCTGAATGGTGTTTGGCATTTGAGCCATTTATCAGTGAGTGTTTTTAGAGCCTCTGGTACTGTCTCTTTAAGAGCTGTCTGCTTGCAGACATAATTAGTTTGTATGGGGGGACTGTGTGCTTTTCTGTTTGAGTACCACTCGAGCTGCTGCCAATTCACTCCATTTTGCAGTCACTAGGAGTGCAAAGGGAACCTATCTGAAAGATGTAACTGTTTGCCAGAAATCATTTAGAGTAATAATGAAATTACAGTTTGTCTAACCTGCTTTCTTTGCAGTCAGAACTGTGTCTGCCTAGTTCCCCATTCTGGTTTTGAACTGCTGAACTGGACCAATCAGTGTGGGTAAGCTAGCTCTAAAATGATGCCTTGACGAATCAGAACTTGGACTCATAATCTGAGCCAGCTACAAGAGGATTGTATGGGCGGTGACTCTGGAGATGTAGTTTAGACTTCGCGCCTTTTTGGACCAACAGGAGCAGTCTATTGTGAGTGACAGCCAATCCAGTCAAGAACTGGGAGGAACTCAAAGGAAGTGCCCGGTTTTGTCTGTTGGAGTTTCAGTTTTAGCTCTGGCAGTGAAGGGAAAGGAACCCTGTGCTCCTTCAGTGCAAGTTTTAGTCGGAACATGTGTAAGGTCCGAGTTCCGTCTGCAGCTTGTGTAACTGCTTGTTAGGACTGAACTGCCCTGTGAAGAGAATCAAAGGATATCTGAAGAGTAGAAACCAGGCTCACCCTGTAGAAGACTGGAGAAATTGCTGAATTGCACTCGGTCTGTCAGGAACTGAATCTGCTGTGTGTTCTCCCGGGTATTGTGCAGTAATTGCGATCGGGATAGAGAAGCAGCCTGCCTGGTATAGTACTTTCTTTTTGCCATATAAATGTGTGAGGAGTCTCGTGGAGCTCAAGAGTAGCCCTGCTGACACTGAAGGACCCTATCTTGTTTGGAGGTCGTGAGTACTAATTCAGGGTCGCTCCCTGTTGAATTGCCACATTGAATCCAAATAGAATTACTGTACTGCTGACTGTTTAACTAATTTTTCTTTTCTCTGTGTGAAAGGGCCCCTACCAGCTGCCACGGTTTGGACTAGCCACTAGGGCTTGGGTACCCAGGGACAGTAACTGGTAGGGATAGGCCTGTGCACAGAGCCATAGGTAGATGAGTAAAAGTATAAGCTAATTAACCTGATTTCCCCCTGTCCTTGTTATATTCCCCCTAAATAAATCAGAGCTGCTTGTTTCAGCAAAGTTATACTGCCTGAGGTATTTGTCTATGTTAAAGTATTGTACTGTGATTGTTGCACTGTATCTTATTTTACAGGAGGTCCCAGTGCCTGAACCAGCCCTGGGGTAAGTGTATACTGTGAAGGTAATTCTGATATATTTTGTGGGCCACTAGTGGGAAGAAAGGGGGGTTGCAGTGTCCCAGAGGGCTGTGACCAAGTAAGTTTAACTATTGCAAACCCTGACCTCTGGGTGGAGGCACCCGCCATTGGATCCAGGCCCCTCAACCTGTTAGTGGCAAATCAGGCAGGGGTAGTAGCCCCTGGGATAGTGCCATCTAGGGGTTACATTAGCAATAGCTATTAACTGCATGCAACATAGGATATTACTGTGATTTATGGTATTTCACATGTGGGGTGACTGTGAGGGGAAGTGCAGCATCCCAGGGGGTTGTACCCTACAAATACAGTATCTGGCCCCCTATATTTACTCTGGGTGGAGGCATCATACTTTTATTTTCTGTTCTGGCAAAAGAACCCCCAGTCGCTATCGGAACAGAGCCCAGGCCCCTCAACCTGTATTGCGGTCAGTAGGCAGGGGTAGTAGCCCGCTGGTACATGGCGCCCGGGTTACATACGCTAGTGTATCATTTTATTTGTCCTTTTTTTGCTTTTCCACATATAAACAGTCAAGATGAGTGCTTCATCTTCTTCAGTGCTGTTGGGAAACAATGATTTTTCAGTACAATGCTGTAACTTGGAAAAAAGTGTGGTTAGTTTTTGTTGGCTACTGTTTTTGAGTAAAAGAATATGGTTTCAGATAGAGATGCTGTTTTTTTTATTTTTTTTTAATTTATTTAAATTGGAAAGACCTTTGAGCCAAGAGCTCTTTTACAGAGGTTCCACGTCGAGTCACAAGAATAACAAATTACAATGGTTTCAGTAAGTAGTACAACATGAGCAAAGTAATTATATAAACAAAATAATAATATGGCAAGATAAATATTGTGTCGAGTGCAGCCAGTGGCCTTGTCTGAAGAGGGGTGGAAGGGATTACAAGGAGAGAAGGGTAGGGGTGAACTGGGGGGTGGAAGGAGCAAAATAAGAGCAAGGAGGGAGATTCCACAATGAATATTATGTAGGAAAAGACCCATGGGGAAGGGTAGAGGGAGAGACAAGGTGAGGAAACAGAGGGGGGAGGGAGGGTAGAGGAAGGGGGTGAGGTAGGATGAAAAGAGGGCAGGGATGGGGACGGAAAGGGATGAAGGAAGGAAGTGCTGTATGTGGAATAGCGCAGCAACGGGGTAGGACTATATAGGGGCAAATGGTAAAAGAGGGAGGTCCCAGTGCATTTAGCTGTCTGCAAAGATTAGGTATAACAGTTACAAGATGCTCTGGAAACTAGGAATTGACACAGCTTCCACTTAAATGGTCCCAAGGTTGCAGTCGTCGCAGTCTTAGGAGGAAGGGAATTAAATTAATTAGCTGCTCTAACTGCAATGGATCGCTGTTGGAGCGAGGTTCCGATAAAGCTACATAATATGAAAAGCTTTCTCCTACAAGCCTCTTTGTCTCTGGTCTGACTTCCCCACTCTCTCTGCTCTTCCTCCTCCTCCTCCTCCATTAAAAAAAACAAACTTACATTGTGAGCTAAGTCCCCACCCCACCTGCAATTAGTCCCTTCTTTCCTGCTCCCTCTCCCTGCTTGCCCCCTCCTCTTTCCCACCTTGTTCCCAAACCCCCTTGCTTCCCTTTGCTCTTGCCATGCAGTTTGCCAAATCTCCAATTGCCCCTGCTGACCTGTTGAACCTTTTTGTCTACTGCACAACAGTATATTAGTACTCCTGCTGTTTTGCTGTTGCTCTATACACCCTCCACAGTAGCTATCGTCCTTGAATTATAAAACTTTTAAAATAATAGCATATTATGCAGTGTTTTGTTTTCACTGTTCTCTGTCCTGTATTCTAGTTTTCTTTTCCCCAAGCAGGCGAAAAAAGTTTTCCTCTGCTCTGTGTTACCTCCAGGCAAAATATTCTAAATAACAAAAACAAATATCCAGTGAGAAAGGCAAGACATATCTTTAAATTCAGAAAAAAGGAAGAATTTGTCCCTTTGACTTTTATATAGCAGCCTACCTCCTACGCATTTGGGAAGTCTCAGTTCTGGGGATTTCTAGTATTTCATAACACCGCTTTTAGATGTTTATAATTTGTAAAAACTGCAAAGTTTAGTGTAACTTTAGGGGCAGCAAGGCGAGCGAGCTCATTAGGGCACTTCGTGGAATGCCGATTCCAAAGATGTATGCCCAGCATGTGCTATGAAAGTGAGCTAAAAGGCCAAGCAGCCATGTTTTTCTAATACCTCATTCACACTGCAAGAATGTAATGTCAGCGCCGTGTGGATCGTTGTGGCCATGCTTGCTGAAATGCTGTGGAGCAGCGGTCAGATGGCACGGCCCTGGAGCACTGTGGATGCCCCCAGATGAGTTCTGGAATTTTTCAGGAGGGTTCTGTTGGGGGGGGGAGGGGCAGTTGAGTTACAAGAACACCACCATAGACTGAGGATAGGTTTTCCGACCCGAGTTCAGCTTAATGTTGTTTTTGGTAGTGGAAAGACAGCTGAACTCGGGGAAGTGCTTCTTTTTGTAAACCAAGGGCTAAAAATATTTTATTTTATTTATTAATTTATTGAAATGTTTCACCAGGAGGGCACACTGAGCTACAAGTAGCTCATCTCACTGTGCGACCTGGGGGGTGGGGTTACATGGGGACAGAACATGGAGTGACACAGAAACACAATATACACAATTGGAGTGACATACAATAACATTCAAGCGGAGGGGAAGCAAGAGAGTGGAGCTAGCAGACAGTGCATAAAATAGAGTGCAAACAGATAGGACTAGGCGAGCTGGTGACAATAGCACAACAGTACAGTCAGCTACACTGCAACAGAAGTGCAAGTTAAACTAAATTAAAATTCAAGTGCGATTTTGGTGTGGGGGCTTGCTGGCTTATGCAAAGGAGTGCAGAGGAGGAGGAGTTAGGTGGTTGTGTAGAAGGGGGGAGGAAGGGGGTGGAGAAAAGGAGATGGGAATCATGCCAAGAACGGACCCCTTCAGGATGCTGTGAACCCTGCCGGGGCAGAAACAAGGTGAAGTTAGAGGAGAGCATTCCAAGGGCAGATCCCTTCAGGATGCTGTGAACCCTGCCAGGAACAGAAGCAAGGCAAAGATAGAGGAGCGCCCTTCAGGATGCTGAGAACCCTGCCGGGGGCAAAAACAAGGCAAAGACAGAGGTGAAGGCACGAAGAAATAGGGGTTGTGGGAGGTGGGTATGGAGTTAGTGCTGAGGAGTGCAATGGAGGAGGGGGAGGGGATGGGGAGGGAGACATACCAAGGACTGACCCCTGCAGGATGCTGAGAACCCTGCCAGGGGCAGAGCAAGGCAAACACAGAGGAGGGGAAGAGAAGGGGTGTGGGGGCAGGAGGGAGGAAGGGAGAGAATGTTGGAAGTAGAAAGGTGGGAAGGGAAAGGGGATAAAATTATAGGAGTGGGAGATTTGGGGTGAGATAATCAGGAGCAGAGTTTCGGGAAGAGGTCAAGGAGGAATATAGCAGGAGCAGCTAGGGCAGAGATAGTTGTGTAGAGCAGATCTGAGGAAAAAGAAGGAGGAGGAGTGGCATATTTTAGGGGAGGGGGGAGGGAGTAGAAAACACAATCTCAGATGAGCCGTGACACTAGGCATACACTTATACATATGCATGAGCGAATGCCAAGTGTCATGGCTCAACTCTGAGACTGTGTTTTCTATGATTTTTAGCCCTCGGTTTACAAAAAGAAGCACTTCCCCGAGTTCAGCTCTCTTTCCACTACCAAAAACAACAGTAAGTTGAACTCGGGTTGGAAACATTAAAGAGCAACTATCTCGCTCTTTTCCTGTACCTCCCCCAGAAGCATAAACAAACCTTGCTGGACTTCGAGTCCACCGGAGCCAAAATTGACATTTTTCTGTGCCCCCATTTCAGAAAGGAAGGCATCGTATTTTGGATCCATGGAGCCGAGCCGTGCTGATCTCTTCCACTTCCTGATGCCACCGCAGTCGGCGATCCACCCCGTTCTGCCCCCACGCTCACTCGTTTTGTGATGTCATTCTTTGTAGAACGTGGGGGTGCACTTCCATTGAAATGAATGGGGTACTGTTTTCAAAGTTAAATTTATGTAGTTTAGATGGCCGATGGGAACAAATCATGGCCACCGCTTAACTAGCACGGGCCTTTTTAGTTAAGTGATGGCCATGATTTGTTCCAAACGGCCATCTGAACTACTTAAATTTAACTTTGAAAACAGTCCCCCATTCATTTCTATGGAAGCGTGCCCCCACGCTCTACAAAGAATGACATCACAAAACGAGTGAGCGAGAGGGTGGAATGGGTGCAGATCGATGACTGCAGTGGTGTCAGGAAGTGAAAGGGATCAGTGAGGCTCAGCTCCATGGAGCCAAAATACAATCCCTTCCCTTCTGAAATGGGGGCGAATGTAAAACAAAAAAATGGGCACTACAGGACTTCTGCCCAGGTAAGGCTAAATCATGCTTCTTGGGCAAGGGTACTAGATAGTCGCTCTTTAATGTGACTGCAGCATAAACAACCACAAGGGCAGGCTGGGCAAAGCCTACTACAACACTGTGGCTGGTGCAGGCTGTTCAGATGGCCAAGGAAAATGGCGCAGAACACCCACACCACTACGCAATCCCAAGGAAAGAGGGATTGCATTCACATTGAAATGCAACCTGCAAACATCAAAACTGTGGCATTCAGACATGCACACCAGCAATGATTTTGCTGCTGTGCATCACCAGTAATGCTGCAGATTTGACTGTGTGAACGGGGCTTAAGTGATGTTTCTGATGCATGCAGTCACTGCGTAGCTTACAGCTGGCAGTGTCAGTGGCTCAGCAAGTGTGCAACTTTCCTCTGAGGTGGGAAGATCAGAAGGACATGGGTTCTAGTCTCACACCAGGAGCTTGGGGTAAAACCCAATAGTGACACTGTAGTGCAGCATAAGTGGGGGGCTGCACACCTGAGGTGTTGTCTTTCAGATAACACATTAAACCAAGGTCCTGTCTACCTGTTCTGGTGGTTGTTTAGGTGGACATTAAAAATTCCATGGCACTTCTTGAAAAGAGTATTGGAATTTCCCCAGTGTCCTTGCCAAATTTCCTCCTCCACTAAAAATAT
Source organism: Neoceratodus forsteri (assembly GCA_016271365.2). Lineage (NCBI taxonomy): Eukaryota > Metazoa > Chordata > Ceratodontiformes > Ceratodontidae > Neoceratodus > Neoceratodus forsteri. The sequence continues at coordinate 69,687,535 of CM057452.1, forward strand.
ACCACCCAACAGCTAAACGTGATTCAGTATGTCACTTTGCATCTGTAACTCCATCCCCTGGGATGAGGCTGAAAATAGATAGGCTTGTCTAGCCCTCCTTTCCCAGCTAACAAAAACAAAATAATAGACTTCCAGTGCAGCGCTCCATGAGTATGGTCGCGTGAAGAAGGAACCCTCCACCACCTAGTTCTAAAAACTTGCAAACTATCCTTAACTAACAAAAAATTAAAGTTAAATACTGAAGGCAAGGTATGGCCCATGCTAAAACCAAAAGAGGAACAAACAAATTTTTAGTACTGGAGCACGAAGAATTTAATTTGGATTTGGAAACTACAGACTCGGAGGCCTCGGTGACATCACAATCCATGGGGCACTCGACCGCTTCAAAACCTTCCAAATTGAGTGGGAAAAAAGGAGTAAAAGCCATGGATGCTAAATTAGATAAAATACTTACAAAGCTTCAGGATATAACAGCGGAGGTCCACAGTTTTAAAGAATCGCAGGAGGCTCTACGAACAGATCTGATGGCTCTGGAAACCAGGGTGGTAACCGTGGAGGCGTCCTTGGCTGAACAGGCCACACAACTTCAGCAAATACATAAAACTCTGGGCAAAGTCATTCAATCAATTTTATTTGAATACTGGAATGTATGTGAGCAAAAATGCCCGTTTTCACAAATGTCCAGTGTAGGAATACAACATATGAACACATCAGAGGCCATTTGAATACAGAGAACATGCAACTAAATACATAGGAGATAACATGAAGTAAATTCATTAAATCATGAGGGAAAAAAGAAAACATAATCATTATATTTACAGGTGTATAATAGTACAAGGAGCTGTAGGGTACAAACTATATAATAACATATTGCATGGGTCAGAAAAGACTTGCCTGCTTCTGTTGGAAGCTGAGAAACTTGCTATACTGCAGAGAACAAACTAGAATGCATTTCAGGAACTGGGAACCTGGTAAAACATAATATTGTTGGGGACTAGTTAGGAAGGTAAGCTACGCTTTCTACAGAAAATTTCATTATTTTCTTATTGGCATTAAGAATTGCAGGATTCCATTAAAGTGTAGTAATTTTATAACCAGAGGGGGTGAAATACAACTGAAGTTGCTTGATTTCTGTGCTAGACACATAGGATTTGGAAGGATATTTGTGCAATATTTTAGAAGTGTCCTGCTGGCTGAGCAGTGAGTTCGTTTTTATCCCTTGACTCAGTAGAGTGGTTTGTGTAGGAGCAGTGGTCTAGTAAATTGTGGTGCTGGTTGACTTACTATAAAGGGCAGTACTCACCAGGGTGGTGGAGCAGTGTGTATTTGATTGTTTCTAACAGTCACCAGTGGTTGTGGCATTTCTTTATAGCCAAGGTTCTGACATCACTCCTCAACAGGTCTTGGGGCAGAACTGTCATATTCTTAATTACCCAGCACAGTGCATAAAGGGTAAGTATACACACACACAAAAAATGTATATATTACTCATTGTATATTATAAGGAAGAGGAACATGGGAGTGGTGCAATGCACTGGGTTGGGGCAATTTCCAGGAGGCATTCTGGAACTCATGCTTCGCCCTATTTGCAGGCAACTGTCAGCCTGAGGGAAGAGGTTGCCCACCTCCAGGCTGAACTGGCAAGGACTAAGGAGGCCTCCGCCACCTAAAGAGCACCAGTTCCACAACCACTGCCTCAGAGGTTACCATGTGTGAAGAGCAGATGGACCACAGTAGATTCTGGGAGGGTGAGGGTGGTGGAACAGAGGCGTAGCCCCCGAGTTGTACCTCTACACAAATCATATGTCAGTCATGCAAATCAAGGTTCCTCTATGATGACACCCTCATTGGAGACCAAGAAGAATGCTGGGGACATCCACAAGGGAGACCCACAAAAGAGTGGCAAGGGACACCACAGGGGAAAGAAACAGCTTCTGATAGGGGACTCAGTTGTTAGGGGTGTAGACCTGGGGAAGGGAGAGGAGAGGGAAGTAAGGTGCCTGCCTGGTGCCATGGCTTGGAGGGACAGGAAGCAAATCCTCAGGATCGCAGAAGCAGCATCACAGGAGAGTAAACTAGATATCATTGTCCACCTCAGGACCAATGACCTAGCTAGGCATGAGATCAGTGCAGTGCAGGATGAATTTGTGGAGTTGGGGAGGGGCCTCAGACAGGTAGCAAGCACTGTAACCTTCTCAGAGGTGCTGCCAGTCTATGGCAGGGGTGATGCTAGGGTACGGCACACCATGCAGTTTAACGAATGGTTGCAAAACTGGTGCAGAGCACAGGGCTTTGGCTTCATTGGGGACTGGGGGCCACCTGGAGAGATGAAGATCTATACTGGCATGATGGTCTGCATCTGTCCAGGAAGGGAAACACGCTCCTAGGTGACAGGTTTAAAGGCTTCTTTGGCTTTTTCTGAAGAAAGGGGGCTTACTAGTGGAGTACCTCAGGGCTCAGTACTGGGTCCAGTCCTCTTTAACATCTTTATAGGTGACATTGTAGAGGGTCTGGAAGGAAAGGTATGCCTCTTTGAAGATGACACAAAGATCTGTAACAGAGTTGATACACAAGGGTGGGTAGAAAGGATGAGAAGGGACTTGGCAAGGTTGGAGGAATGCTCAGACATAAGGCAACTTAGATTCAATGCATAGAAGTGCAAAGTAATGCACCTGGGAAATAAAAATCCAGGAGAAGAGTACACAATAGCAGGGGAGGTACTAACGACAACAATAATGGAAAGGGATCTGGGTGTAGTCATATCAGATGACCTAAAGGTGGGTAAGCAATGTGAGAAGTCAGTAAGGAGAGCCATGGGGATACTGGCATGCATAGGGAGGGGCATCACAAGTAGAAAAAGGGTAGTGGTTATCCTTCTATACAGACAGTTGGTGAGACCCCATCTGGAGTACTGCGTGCAGTTTTGGAGACCTCATCTACGCAAGGACATAGACAGGCTGGAAGCAGTCCAGAGGAGGGCAACTAAATGGTGCAGGGTCTACATCAGAAACCATATGAAGAGAGACTGAGAGATTAATATGTATATCCTTGATGAAAGGAGGGATGGGGGACATGATAGAAACTTTTAGCACCTCAAGGGAATCAACAAAGTCCAGGAGGGTAGCATCTTTCAGAAAAAGAGATGTGTAAGAACAAGGGGGCACAATTTAAAGTTGGGGGGGGGACGGCTCAGGGGTAATGTGAGGAAATTCTTTTTCACAGAGAGAGTGGTGGATGCATGGAACCACCTTCCTGGAGAGGTTGTGGGGTCTAAAACAGTGGGGGACTTTAAACATGCATGGGACAGACATAAGGCAATTATAGTGGGGGGTAGGAGGAAGTAGGCTGTTGGTTAACTAGAATCTGCAGCTTATCCAATAGGTAGGGAAATGGGCAGACTGGGTGGGCCAAGTGGTCCTTATCTGCTGTCAAAGTCTATGTTTCTATGGGTAGAAACATATAACAAATTGCATGGTTATAACTGTACAAGAGTCAACCAGAAGACAAACAGATAGACAGTAATGTTTAAAGTTGGGGTGGGGTGATTAGTAGCTGGAGAGATTACTTAGGACAAAAGAGGAGAAAGGAAAGAGCAGAGGAGGAGCAGAGGGTTGCAAGGCCTGGATGAAGGGATCCAGTTTAAGTAGGCAATTCCGACAGACTATTGTAAAGGGCAGAAAGTGATCAGCATTTGCCAAATGACAGCTGATCACCAGGAGGATGCCGAAAACAGACAGAGGAGAGAAAACATTAGAATTTATGCCATTCCGGAGAACAGTGAAGGCCCCAATATTATTGAATTTATTGAAATGACGCTGTGGACTGCCTTATCTTTGGAGCCAGATTTTCAGCTTGAAATTGAGCGTGCTCCGGTACCAGGCACTGGGGCCTAAGCCTACTAACCCCAGTGCTACACCCAGATCAATAACTGTAAGATTTTTTCGCTATGCCACTAAAGATCTAATTTTGAGAAAAGCATGGTCACAGAGCAAACTTTTTTATGGCTCCACCAGAATCTTTCTAGATAATGACTATGCCCCAGTGACTATGCAGAAATGAAGGGAATATATTCCTTTATTCCAGATTCTATATCAACAGCAGCTGAAGTTTCGGACTCCCTACCCGGCGAGGTTGGTTATACAGTGCCCTACTGGACAGCAGAACTACAACTCCGCTTTGGAAGCCTTAGAAGATATGTAAATAAAGGGAATCCCTGTTTCATCGAAGCTCCACTTGCCTCAGAGACAGGCAGCAACCCAGATGAAGAATCAACTCTTAATACAAGACCTCGGGGCTCAACAGTCCACCTTAAATGGTACACGGAGAACCATGACTGGGATGTCAACATACCAGGATACACAATCTATAGAAGGGACAGGGAGGGTAAAAGAGGAGGTGTAGTAGCTCTCTACATAAGGGAAGGGATCAAAGCTACAGAACTGAAAGGTAAAGGGGGAGGACAAGAGGCACTGTGGGTCACCTTGGAGACAGGGAGTGGCACCACAATCCGCACAGGGTTGTATCCAGACCCCCGTCAGGGGGAGGAAATAGACAAGGAAATGATAGAAGACATTCTCAGAATGGCTGAAAAAGGGGAGATATTGTTAATGAGGAACCTGAAAATGCCAGATGTTAACTGGACGACATGTACTGCAGCCACATCCAAGAGCAGGGTCATTCTCAATGCCCTACAGGGGGCATGCCTTAGACAGCTAGTGTTGGAACCCACTCGGGAGGGTGCAATATTAGACCTGGTACTCTCAAATGGGGAGAGGATCACAGATTTAGAAGTGGGTAGCCATCTGGGAACAAGGGACAACCACACAGTGTGGTTCGTAATAAGCACAACCATGGAGACAAGCCATACAAAAACAAGGATATTGGACTTTAGAATGGCTGACTTCGCCAAAATGGGTGAATACGTAAAGAATGCACTAGCATATGGCCAGAAAGGAGGGGTAGAAGAACAATGGAGAAAAATCAAAACTGCCATCATGGAGGCAACAAGTCTTTGTGTGAAACAAATAAAGAAAACAAAACGGAGTAAAAAAACACACTGGTTCTCAAAAGAGGTGGCAGGGAAGGTTAGGGAGAAAGAGGTGGCATTCAAGAAGTATAAGGAATCACAGAAGGAGTATGACAAGGAACTGTATCAGTTAAAGCAGAAGGAAGTGGGGAAGGCAGTCAGCATAGCAAAGGCCCAAACCAAGGAAAAGATAGCCATCTCAGTTAAGAAGGGGAATAAAACATTTTATAGGTATATTAGGGAGCAAAGAAAGGTTAAGGCAGGGATAGTGAAGATTAATAAAGGGGAGGGGAGGTGGGCAGAGGGAGACAGTGAAAAGGCAGAGCTACTGATCGAATACTTTTGCTCAGTATTCACTAAAAAAGGAGAAGAGGAGTTACCTAAACCAAACAATAGAAGCACTCTGGGAAGGGGGTTGACACCAGTCCATTTACAGAAGAAAGGGTCCTGAAAGAACTCTTAAAACTCAAGGTGGACAAAGCAATGGGGCCTGACGGGATTCACCCCAGAATCCTAAAAGAACTAAGGGGGGACCTAGGGACTCCATTGACCACCTTTTTTAACAAATCATGGGAGGATGGGGTGGTACCTGAGGACTGGAGGAGGGTGGATGTGATTCTCCTTCACAAAAGTGGGAGCAAGGCAGAAGCAAGAAACTGTAGACCTGTTAGTTTTACCTCAGTGACAGGGAAAATGATGGAATCACTTCTGAAAGAAAGAATTGTTGAGTACCTAGAGGCCAAAGGGGCACAGGACCCAAGGCAGCATGGATTCACAGCAGGAAGGTCATGTCAGACGAATCTAATCTATTTCTTTGACTGGGTGACCAAAGTAATAGACCAGGAAGGGGCTGTGGATATGGCCTACCTGGACTTCAGCAAGGCATTTGACACAGTCCCGCACAAAAGATTAATAATCAAGTTAGCCAGCCTGGGAGTGGGTCCCAGGGTGGTAGCCTGGGTAGTAAACTGGCTGCACAACAGGACACAGAAGGTAATAGTAAATGGAACTCACTCTGAAGAAAGGGAGGTTACTAGTGGAGTACCTCAGGGTTCAGTACTGGGTCCAGTCCTCTTTAATGTCTTTATAGGTAACATTGCAGAGGGTCTGGAAGGAAAAGTATGCCTCTTTGCAGATGACAAAAAGATCTGTAACAGAGCTGATACACAAGGGGGTGGTGGAAAGGATGAGAAGGGACTTGACAAGGTTGAAGGAATGATCAGACATGTGGCAACTTAGATTCAATGCAAAGAAGTGCAAAGTTATGCACCTGGGAAACAAAAACCCAGGAGAAGAGTACACAATGGCAGGGAAGGTACTAACAACAACAAAAATGGAAAGGGATCTGGAGGTAGTCATATCAGATGACCTAAAGGTAGACAAGCAATGTGAGAAGGCAATAAGGAGAGCTGGGGGGATACGGGGACGCATAGGGAGAGGCATCACAAGTAGAAAAAGGGAAGTGGTTATCCCTCTGTACAGACAGTTGGTGAAACCTCATCTGGAGTACTGCATGCAGTTTTTTAGACCCCATCTCCGCAAGGATGTAGACAGGATGGAGGCGGTCCAGAGGAGGGCAACTAAAATGGTGCAGGGTCTGCATCAGAAACTGTATGAAGAGAGACAGCTTAATATGTATACCCTTAATGAAAGGAGGGATGGGGGACATGATAGAAACTTTCAAGTACCTCAAGGGAATCAACAAAGTCCAGGAGGGTAGCAACTTTCAGAAAAAGAGATGTACAAGAACAAGGGGGCACAATTCAAAGATAGAGGGGGATGGCTCAGGGGCAATGTGAGGAAACATTTTTTCATGGAGAGAGTGGTGGACGCATGGAATTGTCTTCCTGGGAGGTTGGGGGTCTAAAACACTGGGGAAATTCAAACATGCATGGGACAGACATAAGGCAATTATAGCGGGGGGTAGGAGGAAGTAGGCTGTTGGTTAACTAGAATCTGCAGCTTATCCAATAGGTAGGGAATTGGGCAGACTGGGTGGGCCAAGCAGTCCTTATCTGCTGTCAAAGTCTGTGTTTCTATGTTTCTATGTAAATGCCCTACAGAAAATGCTGACCAGCTTTGCATCAACACCGTTTTGGCTTTGTTGTCTTGGAGGGGTTGGGGTTGGGTGACTGGGATCTTTCTGGCTGTGTCCTTACATACCTCGGCCATCTCTGGCTTGGCTCCTGGTGGGGTGGTTGTTTGGTGTGGAGATGGCTACTTCACTGAGCGGGCCTCTCGCCTACTGCTCCTGGCTCCTACTTTGGCTACCCAGTCCACCTTAAACTTGGAAGTGGGTTGACATTTTGAACATTTCTCTAGCCCTTTATTGGACCGGTCTTGCCCTGGTGGGGGCTGCATATGAGGTAACCGACTAGCAGTGATGTAATCTGCTAAATAAGATACAGCTGCAATGTTTGGGGGGTTGGGAGCTGATGCTGAGGAAATTGGATGGAAGGTGGGTAGGGATGGGCTGGGCCTCATGAATTGAGACCTGTCTCGTGGGTCCCCCTCAGAATCTTGACTCCCATTAAATAGGGAATTAATGTTATGACTCAGCTTGGTTCTCCCCCTACCGATTGCATAACTTCACAGGGACGGTGGCCGGGGTGGGGTTGAAGGCTCTCTCCCCGTGTGGATCCCGGGAAGGTTGTTATTCACCTCCGCTAAATAGGGGCTCTTAACATGGTTGCACCAGTGCCAGCCTGGTGGCACTGAGGGTTGAGGTGCTGGATGCCATACTTCATGCCACGCTGGTGACCCGCGTTTGGGAATGAGCCAGGGTCATCAGAGGCTGGCAGGGGAGGGAGAGGATATGAGTCACTACCAGCTGGTAGCGCTCAGCCTCAGGAGGAGATCTCCAGCACTCTTGGAGCTTGGCTGCCCCCTGGTGGAGGCCGGAGGGATGGTGCCAGTCACAAGGAGCTCCGACATTAGGTCAATGGGGAAGGTAGAAGGGACCCGGTCTGGAGCTGCGGAATGCATGTGCGCATCCACGCGCATGCGGTACCGCTTCCGGGGGTTCCGGGTAGCAATCACGGGAGAAACGGAGGAAAATCATGGGGGCCAATGAGGATGATGCCCCTGGACCGACTCTGGGGATCCGCTGGTGCGCGCATGGTGCTACAAGTCCCTGAAGGACCCCGAGTCTGGTAGGCTTGGCGGACGCAGAAGTCAATCCGCCAAAGGAGGATAAATACAGTTCACAAAAAAAAAAAAAAACATGGTTGCACTGAAGGTGGCCTCTGTGGGGAGGTGGACTGGTTTGAGGGCAAAAAACATAGGATTGGAGGGATTATGCCATAATTGTTTATTGTTTATTAGTAATTCGGAAACACTTTGAGTCAAGGACTCATTTACAAAGGATCCATGTAACAGAAAATAAGGTACAGACAGACGTAGCTAACAGTATATCAGTGTATAAAGTTCAGATTACTTACAGTGAGAGGTAGGCAAGTATACAATGAGAATTAACACATACAAATACTAAGATAACTTCGTTAAGATTCTACATAACAGGAAAAAACAGATTGGGAGCAAATATTGACATTACTAGTTTGGACTGGGAAGCAGACAGGGGAATGAGGTAGTTTCAGGCAGGGGGCCATCGTCAAAGGAAATTGTCAGCTCAAGAGCAGTCACAGGTTCTTGAGGTCAGGAGGTGTTCCCTATGGTGGGTTTTGAATAGCCCAAGTCTAGATTCATATGCTAGTGAGTAATGGAACACTGCATTGACAGGGGGTTTTCGGGGGGCAGACGGGTGGGGGGTGGTGGCTCTGGCACCTTGCACCCACCCGGGGGCTGATGGAGGGTCTGGGGGAAGTTGGGACAGGAGCCAGTGGGGTACTGGTGGCCTGCTCTGAACTTTCCTGACCCGGGGTTGAGGAACCGGTGGAGAACATTGAAAAGTGAGTGGGTGGAGGGACAGCGTTCTCCTCCTCCTCAAGTTTTATAAGACTGGGCACAGATATGGGATGGAACAGAAGGCCATTTTCTTCAGTGATTATGCAACTGTGCATCTTAACCTGCGAAGATAGCAGAATCCTTTTATTTTTTATTGAACATTGACACTGGAGATCGAGGGACAGTTTATCAGGCACAGAGACTCTGTAGTACCATGGCCTTCTCAATCTTATTTTACCATGCAATTATGTAGTGCAATTGTACCATGCAATTGTAGTGTCAGTGGCTCAGTAGGTAGCACACTCGCCTCTGAGGCCAGGAGATCAGAGGGCTGTGGTTTCAGTTCCCACATCTGGCACTCGGGTTAATATCCCAATACTGACACTGTAGTGCAGCATGAGGGGGGTGCTGCACTTCTGAGGTGCCGTCTTTCGGATGAGGCATTAAACCGAGGCTCCATCTGCCTGGACTGGTGGTAGTTCAGGTGGATGCTAAAGATCCCATGGCACCTATCGAAAAAGAGTAGGGGAATTTCCCCGGTGTCCTGGCCAAATTTCTACCATTCACTAAAAATACCACCAACAGCTTAATCTGGTTCAATTTCAGTTGCTTACCATCTGTATCCCCCCCGGTCACCCCTCAAAAAGGGACTTCTAGGCCCAGTGGGCTTACTGGGTCAACAAAATTAAATAAATAAATGTTCCCTTTTTGTCTTTGGTTGTAAGAGATGCAGTCAGACAGAAGAATGCTCTAAAAGAATTCTGTTTAAAGTCTGAGGACCTTTTATAATGTATATAAACATACTACCTAAATCAGTTCCTCAAGAAACTTAAAAAATGGAACGAGTGGTGAGGGGAAGAAGATTTAAGGCTATGCGGAGAAGAAGCACCTTTATACCCAACTCTCACTGTTATTTTTTTTTTTGGCTTATCCCATTTCATTTCTACCTGTATAATTCCTCACTTGTTTTGGGGGTTTTCCCCCCAAGAGAACTCCCTCATTGAGAAGGTGTTCCCTACAGGGTGACCATTGCGAATTTGCCTACTGGTGATTGGTATATCCAAATGCCTTTTGGAAGTTCCATACTGTATAATAGTTGAACCACTGGTGGGGAGGGAATGGTATCTCTCTTCACTTTTGGTCCCCAGACTTTGGCCCCGTTGGCCTAGTTGGCTGCAAGTTGTAGATGTTTTGAGTAGAGGTTTAAGTTTTTTTGTTGTATGGAGCTTGATACCTATTATTAACCGAAGACAGTGCCTTAGCCTTAATTTGTACCACATGTGCACTCTAGGTAATGACTAAGACAGATGTCATAAAGGTGGTTTCCCAAAATGTCAGCAGTTTGAGTAACCTAGTGAAAAGGAACAGAATAATTTCCAAGTTAACAAAATATTACCTGCAGCCTATTTTGTTCCAGTAGACCCTTGACAGCTATGGAACATCAGAAGTTGATTAAATTTGGAATGTCTCAGGTGGCTGCTAGCATGTATCATTCGGGAAGGAGAAGGGGGTGGCAATATTAATCCCTAAATATTCAGCATTTAATGTTGTAAACACATTTCGAGATAAGGAGTGTCACCTAGCAATGGTCAGGGCGATCGTGGTATGGTCAGCAATGTACGGTGGCCAATATATGCATTCCCCCGGGTGCTGATGCCTCCACACATCAGATTTTATTTAACAACATCCTTGAATTTCAACAGGGGGTCCTTTTATTGGGAGGAGATCTGAAGGCAGAGATAGTTCAAATCCACGCCCACCCAAAGCAACAGCAGAACAAAGACATGGCAGGGGATTATTGAAGGATCTGGGGCTTCTGGATGTCTGGCGACATTTGCACCCCATGAGCAGGCAATATATTTTTTTGTTCCGGGGTTTACCATACCTTTTCTCACCTGGATTATTTTTTTGTATCCAGGGAGCCTGTAGATTTAGTAAACAATATGTATGTACACCCCATTTTACTGTCAGACCATGCTCTGATCCTGATAGAATTATCCACTTCAGAGGGGCAAGCTATAAGGCAGTGGCGGTTTAATAACACTCTATTGAGAGACCCCCAACTATTAAAGATACTTAAACAGAGGATCCCACAAATAATTCAGGAAAACACCTCTTGTGTTATATGAAAGCGAATTCTTTGGGACACAGTGAAGGCTATATTGAGGGGGTTATATTGATTGGTTACACCTCTAACAAAAAGAAACAACAAACCCGAATGCATGAAGAATTAGAAGATGAACTAGAATGTTTACAGCAGGCCCACATGCAGGGCGATACTTCCCTTCTACCCCAGATAAATCAGATAAAAGAGAAACTACACAATATCCTTGCCTGTAACACAGAGCAAGCTCTTATGTACCTAAAGTAGAGATACTACAAGGGAGGCTCTAAAGCATCTAAAATGTTACCCTACAGATTACGACAACAACAAAAAATCTCCACGGTCACGACACTCAAACACTCAAATACTCATGCTATTTTAAATAAAACAAAAGAGATTTTGATGGGATTTAAGGATTACTATGCCCAATTATATACTCGGGGCTTTGAACCAGAAGATCATAAATACCAGGCATTCTTTAAAAAAATTAGTTTACCACGTCTTACTGATGACCAAAAAGAAATGTTTATTTGACCAATCTCTCAGGCAGAAGTCACAATGAGTATTAAAAATTCTAAGTTAGGGAAAAGTCCGTGTCCAGACGGATTTACAACAGAATTTCATAAGACCTTTCAGAAAGAATTGCTCCCCCTATTAGGTAACCTATTCAGTGATATCTCTAAGGGAGACACTCCACCTCCCTCAGTTGACAATATGCCAATATATCAACAATACTTAAACCTGATAAAGACCCCTTACAGTGGGAATCACATAGACCAATATCGGTTTTAAATCAGGAGTATAAATATTACACTTCCATACTGTCCAAGAGACTTGAAAAAATACTCTCGAGTATCATTCATAAAGACCAAGCAGGCTATATAACTCAAAGATGTACCTTGGATTATGTGAAACGTACACTTTATATTTTAGAAAAAATTCAAAAGGACTCCACTCCTATGTTATTACTAAGTATGGATGCACAAAAAGCATTTGACTGAGTATCTTGGAAATTTCTTCATTCTACTCTGGAGAAATTTGACTTTCCTGAAGCATTTCGACAAACAATCGGTACGCTCTGTACATTCCCCCAAGCTATGGTGAAGGTGAATGGCACATTTTCAGATAATTTCCCTCTGTTTTGGGGAACTCGAAAGGGGTGCCCACTCTCCCCTCTGTTGTTTGCATTGTACGCAGAACCGTTGGCTCAGGCCGTAAGAGAACATCCACAAATTAGTGGAGTAAAATATCAGGAGGTGGAGCATAAAGTAGCTTTTTATGCTGATGATTTACTAATTTATATGATGAATCCTCTTTCTCTCAGCATTGTTTGCAGTATTGAAGGATATAGAAGAATTAGCAGGATATAAACTAAATACTACAAAGACAGAGGTACTGTGTTTTGGATATGAGCCAAGTCCGGACACTCAAATTATCTTTCACTTCCGATGGCATTGTAGAAAATTAAAATACCCTGGGATTATAATTCCCAGGGATTTAGAAACCCTATACAACTCAAATTATGACCCACTGGTGGCAGCTGTTCAGGAGGACCAGGAGAGGTGGTTTTATCTGCCCCTATCATTAATACAAAGAATAGATTCTATTCGAATGAATATTCTAATGAGATTCTTATTTCAAAATATTCCATTACTTCCACATAAATCAGAATTTCAGAAATAGGATAAATTGATACTGTGATTTGTTTGGGCGGGTGGGAGGCCATGAAAGGCCTATACATTGCTGCAGCTCCCTAAATAGAGGGGGACTTGGCTCTACCAAATCTAGAGAGATACTGCCAGGCAGCCCAGATTTTACATATACTTCACTGGTTAGATGAACAGTCAGATCAACATTAGAAGGCCCTGGAACTTAGAGAAGACTATAACCAAATTCATACTTATCTTTTAGGAACTTAACTACCAGACTGGAAAGTTTGGGGATATCTCTTCAACATACACCAAACTAGGTTTACTAGGTATTTTAGGAAAAAATTAAGGCCGAAGCCCATCTAGATTTTCCCCCATACAATGTGGGCAAATTATGTTATATGGTTCTGGTTTAGCCAAAAGTCAAGCCCCTTTTTAAATGCATCAATGTTACTAGAATCTACCAATTCCTGTGGTAATTTATTCCACAGTCTAGGTGCCCTCACTGAAAAAAAGATTGAGCCTAAGATTGGTTCTTGCCTGTGGGACAATAAGTTGCTTGGTATGGCATCTAGGGACAATTCACCTGGTGGTAAAAATAAGTCCACACTTATTCATAAGTTCGTTTTTTTTTAGTAACTTATATGTTAAGAGTAGGCCCCCCCTCTGATTCTTCTATTTTGCAGTGAGTGTAAGCCCGTTGTAATGAGTCTAGTATGATAAGGACTATTTGCTAGTCTCGGGACCATCCTAGTTGCCTGTCTTTGGATTCTCTCCAATCGGTCAATATCTGCCCCAAGGTAAGGGCTCCAAAATGGAGACCCGTAGTCAATAAGAGGTCTGACACAAGCTCTGTAAAGAGGAATCAAACATTGTTCAGTATTTGTTAACATGTAGTTAAGGTTTGGAGAACCCTTTTGGGCTCCCCAGAGGTAAAATTAATGGCCAAATATTTGGAACTGCTGGCCACGGACCTGAACTTTGACCCGGCCTGGATGGATTGCACATTCAGACTTTGGCAGAAAAAAGGTTTGAAGTACAATTACCAGTACTATGAAAATGGATCTTTTCAAGCCTTCCAGATGATGAGGCAAACATATCAATTAAGACAGCACGACCACTATAGATATTTGCAGACTTTACTTTGAGCAATGGTTTGGACTGCAGTGGTCTCTAGCAGAGGCCCATCCATTAGTTCAGTTAATTGTCACAATCTTATAAAAACAAATGCCAGAACATATTATTTCCTTGAGACAACCATTAAAAAAATCCTGTCGGGATGGGGAGCGGATTTGATACTGGAGATGTCTGATACAGACTAGGAGGCAGTCTATCGGATACAGCATCAGGTAACAGCCTCACATATCTGAAAGGAGTTTAGATGGAAATGCGTAGTTTGATTTTTTTTAGAACACCACAGATCACAGGGAAATAGGATTTAGTACATGGAACAGGTTGTTGGAGGGACTGTGGTCAATCTAGAGCAGGCCATGTCCATATTTTCTGGGATTGCTCAATGATGCGGCCATTTTGGCAGGCTATAGGGAAAGCTATGGCAGAACTTTTCCCGGAGCTGGGAGACTTGTCCCCCAGATAGTGCTTTTCTTACCCTAGGAGTCCTTTAGCATCCGTAACTATAGCAGTTATCTGGCTAGATGCAACTGCCCCAGAAGTATGCCTTTAAGAGAATTATAATGAGCTACAGCATCAGACAATCAAAACACAGGAGAGGAGTGTGCTGAGTGAGAGCAGCCTGAAGGGCTTCAGAATTTTTTCTCCGCTGACTGAGCAACATTGCCCCAGAGGTGCCTCTCAGCTTTCCTTGCTGACAGCCTCCTATTCACTTATCTTGGTAAAGTTTTTCTCACAAACTTACATTTTTAGTGTGTGGAGTGTAATTTTACTATTTTTTTAGTGTTTTTTTCACGCATCTACGTTATTTTTTTACCGCAACTGCGTTATTTATAAGATATTTTTACCACATCTGCTTATTTTATACTTGCTTTTTTTACCATGGATGCTTATTTTCAAAGGTTCTTCACTTTTTTGATGCGATTCATGAAGGAACCGTCAAATTTTTGCATTTTGCCTCAATTTTTACCTTAGAACTCGTGGGTCCCTACCGTGAGGTAACCAATTGTTTTTCAAACTTTGACAGTTGTTGCTGGGTTCTCTGTGGATTGGCTTGTCAGAGATTCCCAGAACTAAACAGAAATCTCAAAAACGAAAGTGTGTCAACTGTCACAGGACTGGCTTAACAGCACTTTCAGCAACCTGTGCATTAGTTGTTTTTGGTCCAGATCTAGTGGTTCTCTTTGCACAAATTTGATCAGAAACAGAGCAAAGAGACCTAAAAAATATTATTACTAAGGAAAACGAAACGCTAGTGATGGGCCATCTAACGTTAATAAAAAATAATCAAGTCCCAGCCAAATAAATAAAGCTTCCAAAGGAGCTGATGAAGTTCCTCACAAATTTAAAAGGGGGAAAAAAAAAGAGTAATAAGGGCACTGATGAAGTGTCCAAAAAGGAAGCATTATCAAGCTGCTGATGAAGTGGCTAAAACGATAGTCTGTACAGACAAAAATGCTACCGTTGCTCCTGGGAAACCTATTAGTGAGACAACAGGCAGTATAAAACATACACAGAAATATGTATATATATAAATATATATACACACACACACACACACACACAGCACAGTCTGCACAGGATTCTCCATCTGTGCAGGACTTGGCAAAAGCATGGCATGTCTTTCAGACCCTACATATAAGATAGGGTCAATGTTTACAGGGGTTGCTAAACACTCTTCCACAATTCTCGCCTCAGAGACTGTGAGGGTGATACAGATGATGATGAGTAATTTTATGATGCCCCTGACATGAATTTGGAGGGCCTAGAACCTTATGTGTCCACTACCCTCCTTTTGGAGCTTCCTCTGCTAACCAGGAGGATCCCCATGCTATGCTTACATTTATCCAAAACATGCTAGACATCCTGGACCTCTCTACTCAGGAGTCCTTCAAGGATGAGGATGAGGATAAAGATTATAGGGAGTTGAAAGGTCTCCCACCTCCTAAAGACTGGTCATGCCTATCTATAATGAAAAAATATAAATGGAAATACCATGAAACAGCTTCAAAGCCCCTGTGGCATGGGGTTGGCAAGCAGGCTGAAAAGAATAATAAATAATTAAATTGCCTAAAAACAATGCTGAGTGCCTGTCTGTACATCTCAGCCATGGGAGTATAGTGCAGCAGGCAGCTTGTGAAAAAGCTGGGACCTCCTTGTCCTCCTTAACCCCAGACAAGGACTCCAGAAAAATAGATTTCATAGTGACCATAGCTGCTTGTCAAACTTTTTTCTTACATGGCCTTCACAGCCAAATATAAGAAAGCACTGTGGAATTCTGTCCTGGCCATTCCCCACAAGGGATTGGATACAATGGTACAGGAGCTGGTGGATACGGCAAAAACTGCCTTGGAAGCTATGTAGTACCAATTTCACATGGCAGATGACAACAAGGATGTGGCCTCTAGAGCCATGGCCCATGCCATCTCTCTGATGCACTTTGCCTGGCTCAGAACTACCAGTCTAACCCCAGACACCCAGTCTAAGGTTTTCCCTCGGTACAGGGGCACTTTTAGAGGAAGGGGCAGAAGGGGCCAAAGAGGGCCACCTCTACTCAGCCAACAGCTTCGCAGTCTAAGACTGATGTGAGTGTAGGCAGACCTCAAGTGTACCCAGATGTTTAAGCCTCTATCCCCAACACAGGTATTACTGTTGGAGTTGGAGGTAAAAACCTTCTAGTCTGTGAGTGGTGGAGAGGGTCCCGGCCCATGAAATGGTGCAAGGGCCTCTACTCCAGGTACTTTCTGACACAAAAGAAAACTGGGGAGTGGTGCCCTATCTTTCTGTTAAAACCCAAATTCAAGATAGTCACTCTGTTACTAGTCATACAGTCCTTACAGCAGGGAGACTGGCTAGTCTCCCTGGACCCAAAGGACTCCTTTTTTTCCACATACCCATAAGGAGGTCTCACAGGCAGTTTCTCACAGTCTCACCTGGAACCCATCCAGCCACTTGCCTCCATTTGAGCTCAGCTGGACACCCAGAAAGGATATGGTAGGTAGGTAGAAAAGTTTTATTGTTCGACAAATGTCATTACATTAGTAAAATCATTAAAATCAAATGCACATTATTTAATACATATCATAAACATAATTTCCCAAGACATTATACAGAAATAACAATTAATTCTAACTAAAACCTTGTCCATATAATCAGTTCTGGTTGAATCTCTTTCCTCATAACTTAATAGATAATAAAAAGCGACTCAAGCTTTTTAATATTGTAATATCTCCAGAGTTAAACTGATGTATAAGGAGCTTATCAAGGGAGAAGACCGAGGGTTGCCAGAATGGAGCCCAACCAGTATTTCCTCTGGTTATTATATTGAGGGCAATGTAACACAATAAGCTTTAAATTATCCTCAACTATATTATTACACACAATATGAGGTTTTAATTACATTTCTTTTTTGTCTTAACATTATGTAATTTGCTGGATATAACTCCATTTTAAATCTTCTGTTAACTTATAGACTGTTTCTTCAAATGTAACCCATGTATTATTCATCTTTAATTTTTTACCTGGGGGAAAATATACATTAACCAATACTAATTCCAACTCCTTTACTTTTAGATTTAAGATATGTATTTCCTTCATCTCATCTATCTGCTGTACAGAAAAATTTAAAGCTGTCTTTACATAAATAATAAGCCCTGCACTAGCTCTACCATTTGTCCTTCTTTTAGTGGCTGGGACAGAATAGTCTGTATAATCTGGGAGAACCGAAGGAGTATCATCTTGTCTCCAGGTTTCTTGTAGAGCTAGAATATCCATTGTGGATAACAATTTCTTAAACTCAAGATCAGCGAGTTTAGAACTCAATCCCTCTACGTTCCATGATAGGATGGATAATTCATTCTTTTTCACATCATTCTTTTCAACTATTACCAATATTTGTCAATTTGGGAGTTTATTTATTTCCTCCTTCTTTGAATTTACTTGTTTTTTTTCCTGTCATTTTCATTTCCATGTTTCCTTTCCACCGTTCTAAACTCTATTAAACAAATTCCATGTGTGTCTAAAAATGATGCATTTTTCAATACAAGATCTGCTGTCTTGGATGACCTGAATATTATATCTATCTGTGAGGAATCTGGATATGTCCTAATTCTTTCAATTGCATTTTTAGTGATGTTCAAATTTAAGGCACAGGATAGAAATGTCCTCACTTCCGCTTTTAAATTTGTTATTGGTTGAACAGTATCTTTCTCCCATCCAAAAAGGGTTAGCACTTTATTCTCCCATTTGGCTGTTTTTACATTTTCAAAATCCAAGATCACTTTTAGGACTTGATTTTTCCTGTCTCTGTCCTTCTCCATTTGTCTATTTTCCCCAGTGTCTTTCTCCATGCTTAAATCCATTACTGGAACCCAGTATGGTGGTCGAATATATATTCCTTTGTTTCTTAAATCTCTTTCTTCCACCCATACCTTATTTGCCAATAGCTGTGTTTCACAATAAAGTAAGACACAGTTTGAACAAGTCTGGGTAATAGATCTCATGATATGAAGGTCACCAAAACCTTGTCTAGGTAAATGTAACAGTTGATTTACCCAGTTTGATAATTTCATTTGGATTTCCTCATATAAAACTTCAAGTCAATACATTTCTATTAGGTATTCCCCCTTTACAGTTTCCTCCACCTCTAGATGTCTCAGCATCTTCCAGTATTACTGGCAAATTATTTTCTTTAACTATTTCTGGACTTGTATCCTCGGTCTTCCCCCTTACAGCTTTACAAACAACATCATTCACAACATATTTTACTTCTGTTAGACTAAGATCTTTAGGGTTTAGATCCTCACACTGTTTCATTTGTTCTTCCCTAATTTCTTCTTCCTTAGATTTCACTTCCTTATCAACTATCAGTATTAACTTCCTTTTATGATTAGCCCTGTATATTTTTCTTTTTTCTTGCAGTTTCTTTTTTTCATTTTTTAATCCCATTCTGGCTTTGCTCAACTCAAACTTTTGTTTTTGTACTTGCTTCTCATCACTCTCTTTCATAAATGGTGGGGGAAGATTCACTTGAATTGCTTTATTCATAACAATTAGTTCCTCCCTTTCTATATCTTCATTTTCTACTTTCAGCTTTATATTTTCCTTATACATATTTTTAAGATAATTTAGAAGAACTCTTGTGAAATACATCTATTCTTAAAGCTGCTAAATCATCCTTCAGGACCCATAAATTCTCCAATATAATTACATTAGCTTGATATGGGTCATGTATTGAGTCCAAGATTTGTTTAGAAAGAGAGGATGTTTCAACAAAATTCCCTCTCCTCACAAAATACTCTTTTTGATTCCTTTTATAGCCCTCTTCTGATTTATCTGACTCTCTATCCAGAAATAGTTCAATATCAGAATTCGGGTCAGAGTTTCTTATATCCTCTGCAGATGAGAAGAGTATCGGGGTATTTTCTACTTCACCTTTTTGTGATAATTTTTAGCTGTGTTTCACAATAAAGTAAGACACAGTTTGAACAAGTCTGGGTAATAGATCTCATGATATGATGGTCACCAAAACCTTGTCTAGGTAAATGTAACATTTGATTTACCCAGTTTGATAATTTCATTTGGGTTTCCTCATATAAAACTTCAAGTCAATAAATTTCTATTAGGAATTCCCCCTTTACAGTTTCCTCCACCTCTAGGTGTCTCAGCATCTTCCAGTATTACTGGCAAATTATTTTCTTTAACCATTTCTGGACTTGTATCCTCGGTCTTCCCCCTTACAGCTTTACAAACAACATCATTCACAACATATTTTACTTCTGTTAGCCTAAGATCTTTAGGGTTTAGATCCTCACACTGTTTCATTTGTTCTTCCCTAATTTCTTCTTCCTTAGATTTCACTTCCTTATCAACTATCAGTATTAACTTCCTTTTATGATTAGCCCTGTATATTTTTCTTTTTTCTTGCAGTTTCTTTTTTTCATTTTTTAATCCCATTCTGGCTTTGCTCAACTCAAACTTTTGTTTTTGTACTTGCTTCTCATCACTCTCTTTCATAAATGGTGGGGGAAGATTCACTTGAATTGCTTTATTCATAACAATTAGTTCCTCCCTTTCTATATCTTCATTTTCTACTTTCAGCTTTATATTTTCCTTATACATATTTTTAAGATAATTTAGAAGAACTCGATTGTGAAATACATCTATTCTTAAAGCTTCTAAATCATCCTTCAGGACCCATAAATTCTCCAATATAATTACATTAGCTTGATATGGGTCATGTATTGAGTCCAAGATTTGTTTAGAAAGAGAGGATGTTTCAACAAAATTCCCTCTCCTCACAAAATACTCTTTTTGATTCCTTTTATAGCCCCCTTCTGATTTATCTGACTCTCTATCCAGAAATGGTTCAATATCAGAATTCAGGTCAGAGTTTCTTATATCCTCTGCAGATGAGAAGAGTATCGGGGTATTTTCTACTTCACCTTTTTGTGATAATTTTTGTTCACTAGCCAGTTGTTTCAATCCCTGTATAGCAATATTCAGATCTTGTAACACTTGGGCCACACTGTCTCTCTGTAATGGACTCTCACATATTGTCATTTTAGTATTTGGTTCATAATTATTCATTCTCAACCCAGGAATACTCCAATATTCCTAACTCTTCTGCAGTGTACCTTTAAGGTCAGAATGCCTGGAGATGGAATGTCATGGAAATGATGGAATCATTGGCATGATCCACTTTTCAAATGCTGCCACCTATCAACTGCCTACATTCTAACCCTCAGATTACTCTCTCTCCGCCTGTCAAGACCAGACGTCTGGAGATTTCCTCATCATCATCATCTAGTCTCAAGAAGCCTTGTTTTTCATAAATACTTAAATATTCTTTGATTATTTTCATTTGCTGCCTCTTGTCTTTGTGTTTTTCTATAACCATTAATTTATTTAGCTAGTTTTAGTATAGTTTTCTCGGTTCCTCTTGGTTTGGGATAACCACTGAGGAACAGAGGTATTTTATTCTAATTTTAGTCTTTTACTATACATTTTGCTGTTTTTTGACTGTTTAAACTTCACTTTTTAGAACCGATAACTTTGGTTTTGAACCGCTATTCTCGGTTCAAATTTTATCGGTTCCCGGTTCCACTTGGTTTCTCCGATCGGTTTCTGAACCGACCGCAACCGATAAAAAAGTATAAAATTTAAGTTTTAAAAGGTTTTATTATCATGGTTGCGGTTTTTCTTCATTATGTCAGAAAAACCTAAAAAGAGAACTGGTGAACCCAGTTTTAAGAACTGTTCTGAGTGTGGTGAAGTCTTTGCCAAAGCAGACAAACACTCTCTTTGTGTTTTCTGCTTGAGCTTTGACCACTTAAAGTCTGACTGTGTTATCTGTAAATCTTTCCCAGAAAAGACTTTAGAGAAATGTCTGGATAGACTAAATAAAAGGTTTAAGAGTCCCGCTGGCTCTGATCAGCCGAAACCCTCAGGGTCTGTGGGTGACTCAACAACTTCTGCTATTTTTACCACTGACACTGGTAAAAAGAGACCCTCTGAACTGGCTAGCTCCATGGTTCCTGTTAAAAAACAGAAAAAGACAAAGCACACTGAACCCCCTGTGGAAAAGGGGACTTCTGTGGTGCCTGCCACTGTGCCTTCCCCTGCTGAGATTGCACAAGCAATAAAAATTATGCAAACATTGCAGGGTCTGCTGCCTGTGGTATCACAGTCTTCAGTCCAGACTTCTGCACCCTCCATCCCACTCTGTTTTCCTGAACAGCGTGAGGGAGAGGAGGAGGAGGAGGAGGAAGAAGAAGGTGAGCCTATAGAGCCTTAGGTCTCCCCTGAACAAGAGTTTGGCTCTCCTCTCAGGACCACTGAAGATTATCCTTCATATTTTTCCTTTATTAGGACAATTGCTGATGCCTTAGACATCCCTACTACTGAAGTTGTAGAGGATGAGGAGGAGGCTGAATATTTGGACATGATGGGATTGACTCCTACTAAAAAGCTTTCACTTCCCATCAACAAATTCTTCAAAAGGGATATTTTTAAACTCCTCCAAGCTCCTGGGTCTGTCCCTCCTCTGGACAAGAAGGTGGACAAAAAGTATCAGATTGACTGAACAGGGGCTGAATTTTTATTTTCACACCCTGACCACCAGGGGGTGGTGCAAGCTGCAGCTTGTGATAAGGCAAATGTTCCTCTGGCCTCTCACCCTCCAGAGAAGGACTCTAGGAAAATTTAAAGCATGGTCAAGAAAGGTAATTTGTCAGCCTCTCTGGCCATTAGGCAAGCAAACTATCAGGCCTATGCAGCACAGTATCAGAAGACTCTTTGGCAGTCTGCCCTGGACATGTCTGAAAAAGCAACTCATCCTCTTTCTGCAGACCTGGCTGAAACAGCTAGGTTTGGCCTGGAAGCTGCCAAATATCAGTTTCAGATGGCAGCAGACAGCAATGAGACTGCTGCAAGGTGGATGGCAAATACCATTGCACAGAGAAGGTTTGCTTGGGTAAGAGCCACAAACCTAACACAGGATACCCAGAATAAGACTCTGGATTTTCCTGTGGAGGGCAATTCTTTATTTGGCAGCCATACAGAGGCCTACATGAAGAAGGTAGATGAGTATAAGGCCACCTTCCATAGTAATTCTACAAAATAAAGACCCTCCACTTCCTCTAGATCATTCAGTAGGGGAGATAGGGGAAGACAGTTTCATACCAGGCCTTTCTACCAGGCCATGGTACTTTCTCAAGCACCCCAATACCCACAGCAAGGGTACTTTAGGGGTAGGGGCAGAAGAGGTGCCAGGTGTGGTACCCTGTCTCAGCCCCAGGCTAAACAGGATCCCTGACTCCTTCGTTCAGGCTGCCTCTCCCTTACCAGTAGGGGCAGGCTGACTCATTTTCTCCACAACTGGAAAACCATCACCACAGACAAGTGGGTTCTGGACATAGTGGGTCATGGCCTGTGCCTGAACTTCAAGTCCTCCCCTGTTCAAAGAAACAGAGCTTTCAAACCAGCTTCCCACCTAGAAAGCAGAAGGCTAGAAAAAGAGGTGAAACACCTTCTTTCTCTGAAGGCAGTGGAACCAGTACCACTGAATTTTATTTATTTATTTTATTTATTAACTCTAGGATTAACACCTTTGAGCAGGAACTGCTCATTTACAAAGATTCCACATCATAGTGTGGGTAGACAAACAGGGTGAACATCATTACAAAAATTATGCAGAGGTAGCACAGACAGTATAGTGAATGCAGGTTTGCAAATCATCATTCAAAATTCGAGACTACACATGTTGGGTAGGAGTAGAGCAAAGACCAGTGAGCAGACATTGAGAGAGTGTCTCAGACTAAGAACTGAGCAGTGCATAGGTAGGCTAAATGTGAAGGAGATATGGGGAGCACAGTGAGGAGGGTATTCCCAGGGGAGTGGGCAGGCTGGAGGCCATTGTCAAGGTGAGAGGAGAGAGTGAGAAGTGCATGGTTGGGTAGTGCTAATTGGGTAGGGGCAGGGACAGGGGAGCAACAAGTGCTGGTGTTGGAGGGGATGAGGTGGGGATAGCAGCGGGAGGAGGAGGGGAGACAAAGAGGTGTACTAGGTAGCAGAGATTTATTGGAGAGAAGCAGGAAAGTCCGAAGTGCTAGGGGCGGTAGGAGCACTAGGTGAAACAGTCGCAGCTACCAGAAGAGGTGAGGTGTGCCCGGAGCAGCTGTTTGAAGGGGCCAATTTTGGGAGCAGTCAGGATATCCCAGCTGAGAGCATTGTACCAGTGCAGAGCCCTGAAGGCAAACTATCTCTGAATCAAAGGGGGAAAGAACTTTACTCAAGGTACTTTCTTACACCAAAGAAAAATGGAGAGCTGCAGCCTATCCTGGATCTCAGGGCCCTCAACAAATTCCTAACAAAACCAAAGTTCAAAATGGTAACTTTGTCTCTGATTCTGCCAGCAATCTGAAAAGGAGATTGGTTGGCATCATTGGACCTAAAAGATGCCTATTTCCACATTCCCATAAGGGAGTCTTACAGAAAGTTTCTCAGGTTCATACTCCAATCAGGACACTATCAGTTCTCAGCTCTTCCTTTTGGTCTTACTTCAGCACCAAGGGTGTTCACAAAGTGTCTGGCTGTGGTAGTGGCACACTTACGAAGACAAGGTGTTTCAGTATTCTCCTACTTAGATGACTGGCTAGTGGTGGGGGATTCACCACAACACCTAACAGAGCACTTCCAACTCACTCAACATTTGCTGGAGTCTCTGGGGTTCATTTTAAACCTGAGAAACTCAGTTCTGATTCCTTCTCAAATTCTGCAGTTCATAGGAGCAGAATTGAATGCAAAGGTGGGCAGAGCATTTTTGCCCAGAGACAGGGCAAAAAGCATCCTGCAGTTGGCAGCCTCTTTCAGGCTCAATGTTCCAAGGCCAGCAAGGCAGTTTCTGCAACTTCTGGGCCACATGGCTGCTGCAACAGGTACAGTGCTGGGATCCAGGTTTCAGATGAGGGACATCCAATTCCACTTAAGAGCTCATTGGTGCCAACAGAAGGATTCACTGTCAAAGCTTATTCCTGTAACAAAAACATTTATTCAAGCTCTTCAATGGTGGAAAGAGGAAACCAACCTCAGAGAAGGGGTTCCTTTTCAAAGAGAGCTCCCTTCAGTGATTCTCACAACAGATGCATCCCTCCTGGGCTGGGGAGCACATCTAGCAGAGCACACTGCTCAGGGCACTTGGTCAAGTGCAGAAACTCTCCTGCACATAAACCTGCTAGAGCTCAGAGCAGTGTTTTTGGCAATGCACACTTTCAAACCACTAATACAGGGAAAGGTAGTGCAAGTCAGGACAGACAACACTACTACCATGTACTACATAAACAAGCAAGGGGGAACAAGATCAAGCCTCCTTTGCATGGAGGCTATGAAAATCTGGACCCTGGCTTACTTACTGGGCTCCTCCCTACAGGCTGTTCATCTGCCAGGCAAAGACAGTGTTCTGGCAGATACTCTGAGTCGGGTCAGTCAGGACCATCATGAATCGTTCCTGAACAGGCAAGTGGTACAGGCTCTATTCAGCAGGTGGGGCACTCCAGAAATAGATCTCTTTGCCTCTCATCAGAGCCATCACTTGCCTCAGTTCTGTTGCAGACCTCCAGTAGAGGGCACAATTCCTCTAGATGCCCTTGCCCTGGATTGGTCAGGGAAATTCCTGTATGCATTCCCCCCATTTCCCCTGGTATACAGGGTGCTGTTGAAACTCAGGTCTCAGCCAGCAACAATGATTCTGATAGCCCCAGACTGGGCCAAGCAGCCATGGTACTCCTTGTTGCTGTCCATGTCAGTGGAAAAACCAATACACCTTCCCAGGAGGCACAATCTTCTGACCTCCAATCAGGGCAGACTCCTGTAACCGAACCTCAGGTCACTAAGGCTCAAAGCTTGGCTCTTGAGGACCTAGAGTATGCTGGCTTACATCTCTCTGAGCCAGTTATGGACGTCTTAAGAGGATATAGAAAGTCCTCTACTAAGAAAACCTATGCTGCAAAATGGAAGAGGTTTTCCATTTGGTGCTCTAACAGGAGTGTAGTGCCAACCCAGGTAGGAGTACCAGGGCTGCTGGACTACCTAGTCTATTTACATTCCTTAGGTTTACAACCTGCTACACTGAAAGTTCATTTAGCATCAGTTTCTGCCTATGCTTCGGCAGGTAAGCCTGTTTCTTTAGCATCAAATCCAATTTTTAAGAAGTTTTTCAAAGGCCTCTCACATATGTACCTACCGGTAAGAGAACCGGTGCCAGCTTGGGACCTTAATATTTGCATTGCTCAGCTCATGGCTCCCCCTTTTGAGCCTATGTTCTCAGCACCCTTGAAGTATGTCACTTGGAAAACAGTGTTTCTAGTGGCTATTGCTTTGGCAAGAAGAATTAGCGAGCTTCAGGATTGTATGTATTGAAAAGGACTACATTGCTTTCCACTGGGATAAGGTAGTCCTCCAAACAAATAGGAAATTCCTTCCCAAAGTGGTTTCAGACTTCCATTTGAACCAGTCCATTACTTTACCAGTGTTTTTCACTGACCACTCTTATACTGGTGAGCGTAGGCTATATAGCCTGGATGTCAAGAGAGCATTGAGCTACTACATGACAGCCATTAAGTCCCATAGGCAGGATAGAACTCAGCTTTTCCTCACTTATGGGGATGTGGGAAAGGGTAACCCAGCATCTAAAAGGTCCATTTCTCGCTGGATTGTTCAGTGCATCCAATTTTCTTATTCTAAGGTGGGCAAGGAAGCCCCAGCAGGGCTTAGAGCCCATTCCACAAGGGGTACAGCTGCAACACTGGCAGCTGCAAGGGAAGTACCCTTGGTGGATATTTGTAAAGCAGCAACCTGGCGAACAGTACACACATTTGTCAAACATTACAGCTTGGATATGCAGGCAAGGGCTGATGCCAGGTTTGGTACAGCTGTACTGCAGAGCCTGTTTCCAAAATAGGTTCTTCCCCCCTCCAAAGGTATTGCTTTTTAGTCTGCAGAATAGTTAGGAATATTGGAGTATTCCTGGGGTGAGAAGAAAAAGTTACTTACTATAGTAACCTTGTTTCTCCCAGGGTATACTCCAATATTCATAACTCTCCCTCCTCCCCATTTTAAGAACCAGTGGCCTCTGTATTCCATGCTGTACCATAGTGTTTGCATGCCACACTTTTACTTTTATTAAAACTTGTTTGCCTTTTCTCCCTTTTCAGGTGATTCTGACATAAGGAGTGTGTGGGGAATTTTTTCTTAGTGATAATTCTTTACATTTCATGTCTTCCTCCAGTTGGGTTTTTTTTAGGTAGGAAGTTTAAAATTAAAATTTGCTATAGTTAAATTTTGGGCCCTGTCTTGCAGGTGTCCATGAAATCTGAGGGTTAGAATGTAGGCAGTTGATAGGTGGCAGCATTTGAAAAGTGACTCATGCCAATGATTCCATCATTTGCATAGCATTCCATCTCCAGGCATTCTGACCTTAAAGGCATACTGCAGAAGAGTTATGAATATTGGAGTATCCCTGGGAGAAACAAGGTTACTATGGTAAGTATTTTTTTCTTTTCCCCCCTTCTTCTTAAGTCAGTGAGTACTTCTCTTCCCAAGGGAGTCCCTCAGTATTTTCAGGTATTGCCTTCCCCTCTAGGTTTAATGAATCACATAAAGAACTATCTTGATAAGATTCATTAATGGCAACTACTGGTTCTTGAAATTAGCTTGAACTCACTTCTGAGGCCTCCCAGCTATAACTATAGCTATTGGGGAGCTCAAACTCATCAATGCAAATTACATTATCTGAATCTGAGTCTGACCTTAGACAGCTAGTGTTGGAACCCACTCGGGAGGGAGCAATACTAGACCTGGTACTCTCAAATGGAGAGAGGATCACAAATTTAGAAGTCGGTAGACATCTGGAAACAAGCGACCACTGCACAGTGTGCTTCACAATAAGCACAACCATGGAGATGAGCCATATAAAAACAAGCATACTGGACTTTAGAAGGGCTGACTCTGGCAAAATGGGTGAATACCTGAGGAATACACTAGCAAATGGCCAAAAAAGAGGGGTGGAAGAACAATGGAGAAAAATCAAAACTGCCATCATAGAGGCAACAAGCCTTTGTGTGAAACAGATAAAGAAAACAAAATGGAGTAAAAAAACACTATGGTTCTCAAAAGAGGTGGCAGGGAAGGTTAAGGAGAAAAAGGCTGCATTCAAAAAGTATAAGGAATCACAGAAGGAGCACGACAGGGAACTGTATCAATTAAAGCAGAAAGAAGTGGGGAAGGCAGTCAGAATAGCAAAGGCCCAAACCAAGGAAAAATAGCCAATTCAGTTAAGAAGGGTATAAAACCTTTTATAGGTACATTAGGGAGCATAGAAAGGTTATGGGAGGAATAGTGAAGATTAATAAGGGAGAGGCGAGGCGGGCAGAGGGAGACAGTGAAAAGGCAGAGATACTGAATGAGTACTTTTGCTCAGTATTCACAAAAGAAGATGAGGAGGAGTTACCTAAACCAGACAATAGAAGCACTTTGGGTAGGGGGGTTGACACCAGTCCATTTACAGAAGAAAGAGTCCTGAAAGAATTCCTAAAACTCTAGGTAGACAAAGCAATGGGGCCTGACGGGATTCACCCCAGCATCCTAAAAGAACTAAGGGAGGACCTAGTGACACCACTGACCACACTTTTTAACAAATCATGGGAGAATGGGGTGGTACCTGAGGAATGGAGGAGGGCAGATGTGATTCCCCTTCATAAAAGTGGGAGCAAGGCAGAAGCAGGAAACTACAGACCTGTAAATTTGACCTCAGTGGTAGGGAAAATGATGGAATCACTTCTGAAAGAAAGAATTGTTGAGTACCTAGAGGCCAGTGGGGCACAGGACCCAAAGCAGCATGGATTTACAGCAGAAAAGTCATGTCAGATGAATCTAATCTATTTCTTTGACTGGGTGACCAAAGTAATAGACCAGGGAGGGGCTGTGGATATGGCCTACCTAGACTTTAGCAGGGCATTTAACACAGTCCTGCACAAAAGATTAATAATCAAGTTAGCCAGCCTGAGAGTGGGTCCCAGGGTGGTAGCCTGGCTAGCAAACTAGCTGCACAACAGGACACAAAAGGTAATAGTGAATGGAACACATTCCAAAGAAAGGGGGTTTACTAGTGGAGTACCTCAGGGCTCAGTACTGAGTCCAGTCCTCTTTAACATCTTTATGGGTGACATTGCAGAGGGTCTGGAGGGAAAAGTATGCCTCTTTGCAGATGACACAAAGATCTGTAACAGAGTTGATACACAAGGGAGGTAGAAAGGATGAGAAGGGACTTGGCAAGGTTGGAGGAATGGTCAGACATATGGCAACTTAGATTCAATGCAAAGAAGTGCAAAGTAATGCACCTGGGAAACAAAAACCCAGGAGAAGAGTACACAATAGCAGGGGAGGTACTAACAACAACAAAAATGGAAAGGGACCTGGGGGTAGTCATATCATATGATCTAAAGGTGGGTAAGCAATGTGAGAAGTCAGTAAGGAGAACCAGGGGGATATGGGGATGCATAGGAAGGGGCATCACAAGTAGAATAAGGGAAGTGGTTATTACTCTCTACAGACAGTTGGTGAGACTCCATCTGGAGTACTGTGTGCAGTTTTGGAGACCTCATCTATGCAAGGATATAGACAGGATGGAAGCAGTCCAGAGGAGGGCAACTATAATGGTGCAGGGTCTGCATCAGTAACCATGTGAAGAGAGAGAGACTGAGAGAGCTTAATATGTATACCCTTGATGAAAGGAGAGACAGGGAGGACATGATAGAAACATTCAAGTACCTCAAGGGAATCAATAAAGTCAAGAAGGGTAGCATCTTTCAGAAAAAGAGATGTGTAAGAACAAGGGGGCACAATTTAAAGATAGAGGGGGGACGGCTCAGGGGTAATGTGAGGACATTTTTTTTCACGGAGAGAGTAGTGGATGCATGGAACCGCCTTCCTGGGGAGGTTGTTGGGTCTAAAACAGTGGGGGAATTCAAACATGCATGGGACAGACATAAGGCAATTGTAGTGAGGGGTGGCAGGAAGTAGGCTGTTGGTTAACTAGAATCTGCAGCTTATCCAGTAGGTAGGGAAATGGGCAGACTGGGTGTGCCAAGAGGTCCTTATCTGCCATCAAAGTCTATGTTTCTATGTTGTATGTTTCTAATTTATTAAGTTCAGAACGTCCTTGTCCTCCTTGGTTTCATCAGTGTGTTTAATTATAACCTTTGGGGAGCTACTTTCTTTAACTAGTTTTTTTGTGTTTTTATCCATTGGGGTTAAGGCAGTAATAAGCATTTCTATTCTACTGGGAAAAAACTGTGTAATTTTCCTTTGCTTAAATACCATAGATACCTTTAGCTTTTCCCACTGTATACCCTTTTTATTCTCCTCTGACTTTGTAGACTGTATCCCCTTTCCTCATTTTTTTTATCTGGTTTTGCCATTTTCTGTAAACAAACCAAGCCACTTCTTGTATTAACCATCTTACTCTATCTTCCAGATACTTACAAAATGTTGAAAGCTGATACTATTATTATCCAAGAACAATCTGCTCACAACTATGGTCACTTGGATTTTCCCCTCTTGCCATGAACTGGATCACGGGCTACCTGCATGGCAGAACCCAGCGGACCAGTTTCAACAAAGTCCTCTCTGAGTCCCATCCAGTGACCTCTGGTGTCCCTCAGGGCTCGGTATTGGGCCCTCTCCTCTTTTCCCTCTTTATCAACCAGCTCCCCATGGTGACCTCCTCCTGCAGTGTCACCCTCTATGCTGATGACCTGGTGATCCTGGCGCACGCCCGAGACGTTGCAACTCTAAACAGAGCTCTGACCGAAGGCTTCTGCAATGTTCAAACCTGGATCACCAAGAACAAACTGGTCCTGAATCTGAAAAAAACTCAGGCCATGCTCTTTGGCTCCACAACCAGGCTCAAAACCTCATCGGCCTGTTTAAAGATTTCCTGTCCTGACGGATCCCTCCTCCCTGTAGTGAACTCTGCCAAATACCTCGGGGTCACCCTTGACTCCCAACTCGACATGGGTAGCCACCTCCTTAACATCTGTAGGGCAGTTAACTGTAAGCTGGGCCTGGCCTACAGGGCCAAGTTCAACCTCACACCCACGGCCAGACTAGCCCTTGTGAAAGGCGTGCTTCTCCCCTCCCTGAGCTATGGACTGCACCTATTCGCTTGCTCCCCCCAGACTCACCTTGCACGGTGGCACACGACATACAACAACATCTGTTGCTTTGCACTTGCTGTCCCCTCGCCTCACCCATCGCTGTGAGCTATAATAAACCAGGATGGCTCTCCCCTGCAAGGTACCTGGACTCAGGGTGGGCTGCCTTACTGACAAAGTGGTCAGAACTGCACCCCCCCGGAGCTGGCCCTGCTCCTACCGCCATCAGACACCTCTACCTACCACCTTAGGTCCAATGCGCTGGGATTGCTCAAGGTCCCTCCCTCCCACAACCTCATGGGTAGCCGGGATGTTACTGTGTATGCGCCCAGGTTCTGGAACTCCCTTCCAGAGCCGACCAGGTTGTCGCCCTCCCACCTGTGCTTCCGCAACTCCCTCCGGGGTATCCTGAAACTTGCATCTGCGTGCGACTGTCCCAAGCCTCCCTAGAGTATTCCTCTACACGGATGCTCTTCCAGCTTCAAAGCTTGCCTCCCTCTGACACTACTCCGATATCTCACGCTGCACTCCCTGTCTCTGCCTATACACCAGGGCACCTGACCCCGGATATATTGTCCACGCCACGGTTCCCTGGTCATTGCCTCTCTCAATTTGTCTCTTACGTGAAATGTGCAAATGCTTTCTGCTGTAAATTTGTGTGTGACCCACTCATCCTGGGGGTTCGTTACCTCAGCGGATATAAGTTGTATTATGTTCGTATTTATCCCCTGGACTATGTTTTTATCTCAATCATGTTGTTAAGCTGTACTTACTCGCTACTGTATACAATTGTCTGTATCCTTATGTTGTACTCTCCCGGGTCGTTCCTGAAAATAGGCATAATACTTGTCTAGTGTACTTACCCGGTTAACAAAAGCTAAAATAAAAAATAAAATAAATAAATAAATAGGAGACTTGGCTAGTTGAGAATCACTTGATCCTTAATCCCACCAAGACAAAGGCGATGCTGTTCAGGCCAAAATCCCTGGGTCCCTCCAGGGCCCATCTTCTGCCACTCGCTACCATGTCTGGCTCCAAAATAGAGGTAGTACAATCTGTCAAATACCTTGGCCTCACATTAGATCAGGGGCTCACACTGAAGCCCCATGTGGACCTGGTAATAAAAAACATCCACCAAAAACTGGGCCTCCTCTATCGTCTAAGCCACAACATGATACCAGAGACTAGACTGGCAATCTCACAAAGCATCCTTCTCTCAACCTTAACCTAGGCAGCCCCCATCATACTCGGCATCGCTAAAATGGACCACAGCAGATTACTGACCTTATACCACAAAATCGCTCGCTTTGCTTCCAAATCCCACCCGAGGACCCACCACTGTGATGCCCTCACAGCCCTCAACTGACCATCCCTGAACAACAGGCTCCAGTATCCCCTATTAAACTGGACCTACAAGCTCCTCAATGTCCAACCTCCAGCAGGTCTGATCAGACTACTTGCCCCAAAGTGGACCAGATGACCACTCCATTCCTCAAACAAAAAACTACTGGAAATTCCCTTGGCCTGCTCTGTCACTGGGAGTAAATCCTTTACTCACCTAGCCCCTGAATCATGGAACAATCTCCCCAGCCACCTTCAGGAGGCACCCACCCTAGCCATATTTCAAAAGGGACTGCGAGCTCACCTCCTTAAACTTAGTCCCTGCCCCTGCACCAATGGCTAGTCAACAACACCTCGCATCAATTTGTGTTAGTACAAAATTGCTTCCCTATAAGGGTAATGACTAATGACTGCATAAGCTGATACTCTATCCTATATGAAACTTCTTGTGTGCATTTAAAGCACTTACCACCCCACATCTATCTGCCATCACTGCTGTACTCTGTATTGTAATGTATTTACTGCCCTCTTCTACAGAAACTGTATACTGTCCTTATAACCCTGTATTATATGTACTACACTGTTCTGTT
The DNA here is from genome assembly GCA_016271365.2 of Neoceratodus forsteri. NCBI lineage: Eukaryota > Metazoa > Chordata > Ceratodontiformes > Ceratodontidae > Neoceratodus > Neoceratodus forsteri. Next base: position 69,719,988 of record CM057452.1, read on the forward strand.
GTATCCATTAATGTAATGTATCTCCTGTATTAGATGTACTACACTGTACTGCTGTATTCACTAATGTAATGTACCTCCTGCCCTCTTACACAAAAACTGTAAAACTGTATACTGTCTTCGTAATCTTGTACAATATATCCGACACTCTATTACCTGACTGTATGAGCAAAATTATATGTAACTAACTCCGGGTCGCCCCTGAAAAAGGGACCTTCGGGGCCCAGTGGGCTTACCCGGTTAACAAAATTTAATAAATAAAAAATAACCAGCTTTCTCTTTTTCAAATTATCAGAAAAGAGTTTATAAATTTAGTATTATTGGTTTGAATTGAGTTAAACAAAATTAACTCCTCTTGTTTTACAAAAGGGAGTCAAATTAGAATAAACTTTACTAAGCCACCAATATACCTTAAATATGTCGCAAGACAACAATTAAAAGGGTATGCTAAAAAATCCAAAAGTTAGTTGTTAAGGGCATTCAGTTCAAAAGATAAGGTGCTAGATTTCAACCATAGGAAGAATTCCTAACACTTAAAAATACTTAATGTCGACAGTAATGATAATATCAATCAATCAATCAAAGTCTTTATTTAACCAGGTGATCACCTTTGAGCAAGCTCATTTTCAAGGTGGACCTGGGTTTGTCAACAAGGAACAATATACATGGGATGCAATGCACAAAAAAAAAAATAATAATAAAAATAAAGTAAGATACAATAATACCGAATATACAAAGTATCAGCAGGTAGCATTGACAGTAGTATATGTTTGGAACAGAAGATACAGCAAGTTTTGGATAGGACACAATTTTTCATATAAGTAAAGAAATATACATATCAGAAGATACACCAAGCATAAATAAAACCTAATATAAAAAGGTATATAGTGATACAGTATGGAGAATTTAGAGCTGGAGCCAGGGTCAACGAAATGTGGAAGGGACAGATGTGGGGGGCAGAAAAGGGGAGAGGGAAGAGTTGCATTATAGATGTGACCAGTCTTTTAACAGTAGCAATTGAAGTATACTTGGATTTATAGGAGTCACAATTTAGGTAGACAGGCACAGGATTCCTTATTATGATGTAGATGTAGAGATTTAAAAGCTGCTAAGCTGATGGGGTGAGTTAATTTCAAAGTTTTTTGCAGCTTGTTCCACAGTTGAGGGAGCACAAAGCTAATGGTTGTTCTGCCAATGCAAGATTTTGCTTTGTAAACATAAAGGTAGATATATGAGATGCTTCTCAGGGCATACTTCCCAAGAGTGCAAAAAGGTAAGCAGACAGAGATATAATGGGGCAGTTTATTAGAGATAGCTTTGTAAGTCCAAACCGCAGCATTTTTTTGTCGTCTGTAAGCAAGGGATGACCATCCCACTGCCATGTACAATGCGCAGTGATGGGTTGAGTAAGGAAGACCCGTGATAAATCTTATAGCTCTGTGGTAAAGCGTATTGAGTTTGGCTAGGGTACCTGTAGGTCCCTGGCTATATAGAAAATCTGCCTAATCCAATAGGGAAAAAAAGGTAGTTTGAACCAGTTTCAGTTTAGCGTCTCTTGTGAGGAGATTATTAATCATAAAGAACAGACCAAGTCTTTGTCTAAGTTTCTTTGCCAGTTCTTCTAAGTGATCTGTGAAAGTGAGTCTATGGTCTAACCAGACCCCCAGATACTTGAACTTTGGTACGTTGTCCAATCACTCACCTAGAATAGTAGTGATCTGCGGGAGTGTCCCATCAATTGCAGGATTTATTGCATTGTGAAGGGGTGAGAGGAACATTGCTTTGCTTTTTTTTGCATTTAAGAGCAGTTTCTGGTTTATAAGCTGATGTTGCAGCAGATTAAATTAATTTTGAATGACTTTGCAGGCCACATCAAGGGTGGGGCTACTAGCGTAGAGTACCATATCATCTGTGAATAGGTGTATTTGTGCTTCTTTGATGGGGGCATCTACGTTGTTAATATAAATGGTGAAGAGCAAGGGACCAAGGACGGAGCCTTGTGGTACACCCCTCAACAGGGGTTTTAATGGAGAAACTTCCCCTTCTGCCTTTACTTATTGAAGTCATCTGAAGAGGTAGTTGGAGAACCATTTAAGGGATAGGGAATCCAAACCAATGTTCCGGAGGGATGACAGAAGCAGTCTGTGATCACTGGTATCAAACGCCTTGTTTAGGTCCAAGAAAACTGTGCAGACAAAGTTTTTTTTGTCCAGTTCAAGCTGACAGTTGTTTATCACCTTGGCTAGAGCTGAGATTATACTGTGCTGTGCTGTGCTCTAAAACTGGATTGTAACGATTTGAGCAATTTTTCTGATTCCAGGTACTTCCGAAGCTGGGAGTTCACTATTTTCACCAGCATCTTCGACAGGATTGGAAGTAGGGAGCTTGGCCTGTATTTATTGAGGTCACTAGGATCTCCTGACTTAAACAAAGGGACCACAAGTGCATTTTTCCAAATGGGAGGTAGGTCACCCTGGGACAAGGATAAGTTGAAGAGATGAGTAATTGGGACTGCAAGAACACGGTAGCTGACCTTTAAGAAGTATGGGTTAATGAGGTCGGCCCCAGCACTTTTCCTAGTGTCTTACTGAAGGAGAAGAGCTTCGACTTCTTTCAGAGAGGTAGGCTGCAGAGAGAGGGATGGACTGGGGATAGGTTTTTCTTGTGTATCCAATCCAAGTTATTGGCGGAGGGTATTGGTGGAAGAGGAGTCGAAGGCTAGCCTTGCAGTGTCAAAATGATTATTGAGAGCATTGAGGATAGATGGTCTGTCAGAGATGACAGTATTGCCAATCAATAATTTAGTAGGTAGGGAATTACCAGTGGTGTGACCTTCAATATCTTTGCTCATTCTCCAGAATTTGGAGGATTTTCTTGAGGAGCTCTCCAGCTGTGAGCGGTAGAAATTAGCTTTGGCTTCTCTGACCATTTTGGTGCAGAGGTTCCTCGCCCTCCAGAAAGAATTCTAGTCATTTATTAAATTAGTTATCCAATTCAATTCAATTCAAGCTACAATCAGTATTAATCAGTCAATACAGAATGATACTACAATTCTTAGTCATGTTTTCTATCAAAGAATCTATATTAATTCAGTTCAGATCATGAACAATGAAATAGTACAGTAGGAATCAAACCAGTAGTAGTGTAATATTTGGTTGCTCTATTCTTTCCTCAGACCAATCAAAAGAATATGGCCAAGTCCAAGTCTGAGTCCTTCAGGTCCCGTAGGGCCGTTAGCCCAGCCTAGTCCAAAGTTTTTCCAAATTTTCCTTTCTTTAATCTTCTTTGGTCTTGTATAAACTTCACCCCAAAAATGAGTGCATATGTCCTTTTGGTTCGTTTTAGTCCTCTGTCCTTGAACACTATAATAAAAATGTTAAACCAATAATATCAAATCATAAAATCATAAAATACAGTAACAAAGGACTATCACTCACAATTCCTGTCAGCCCTTTGTATAAATTATCATCGATAATCAAATGATCCGGTAAATAATTAAATAAAATCTTACTAGAGAAATTCAGCTACAGTTCATTTATACCACAGTCAAATCAATATAATTACTCACTTCTGATGCGATGTAGTTTAAACATATCGTGGCTAGATATTCTCCTTCAGATTTCCTACAGATTTCAGCTCTCTTGTTTACTCCCTCCTTTGCGTTCTCTTGTAGGAGATCCCAATGTTTTGAAGCATTAAAGGATTAGGCCTCAAAACACAAGGCATCAAACAGCAAGCTGTGGTGAACACACCAAAAAAAGATGCTAATCAGATGCTTTTATTGTGTTTGTTAGATTAACTGACATAAGCAAACCACCAAAAGAACTAAAAAAACTATAATGGTGCGAAATACAGGTGATGATACAAACTGTACCAGGCAGACAAATCATCGGCAAACTGCTTCTAAAAAGTCCAATAATCTTAGCAGAATTTGAATCTAAGTGGTGAGTTACACTCCTCCAACTGACTGTACACCTGAATGCTGAACACCAAATGCTAAGGTGCCATGGTCAGCGGGAGGGTGAGCATGTGTTATATACCCTTAGACCATGTGACCTAATTTGCATACGGTGGGAGTGAATTTTTAAACTAATTTACTTGTTTTATAGTTTGTTTTATACTTTATTTTTGCTTTATTTCTTAAAAAAGCTGATTTCCTACTTGGATAGTCAGCCAGTTGCAAAACCAGTTGCAAAACAGACTGCAAAACAAAAACGATTTATCTGGTTTGAAACAATACAGGGATAACAGAAAACCAAACAAACATATGGACAAAACAAACAACTAGAGAGAGGTAAAGTAGCCTGTCTTAAAATATTTAAAATAGTAAAATAATATTACAAGTCCTTTCAATGTACTTTCAATGTTTTCAGTAAATATAACTTAATAAATAGGAGCGAAACAGTTAAAATATATTTTCTTTCTTTTCAGCGCAGCTCTCCTGTTGTATCTGCCATTCCAACTGGTGTCTCTGATCCACTCGGGTCTTGCACTGCCAGGAGACACTAGCTGGTACTGTCTCTGGTTGGTTGTTACTTCTCAGCTCTTGGTTCCCACTGCACCGAGGCAGGCCTTCCTTCACCTGGGGGGGGGTCAGAGAAAAAACAACTGGGAGTGGACGCACTGCAGGAGCACACATTAAGATTTACTGGAAAGAGAACAAGCTCCCTGGCAATGGTGGCATACCTTTTGAAAAACTTTTAACAGCTTTGTTCTCCTGCTTCTCTGTACTACTCCACAGTCACAGAGAGCACGTAGTGTAGGTCCTGCTCACTCCGTTCCGCTCCTAACCGGCATACTCCAACCAATATTGTAATTTGCAACACCATCAAAATGCATTGTACTTCCTACCCCAGAAAGGATATGCCTTCCACAGGTCAGAACTCAAACTTTCCCTCAGTGGCAGATCCTTTCATCCAGGGACAGCAAGACCAGCCAGACATTTCCTCAGGCTATTGGGAAACATGGCTTCAATGCCTGCAGTGGTCCCAGGATTCAGGTACAGGATGTGACACCTGCAAGCCTACCCCAGAGCTCACTGGTCTCAAAGAAGCAACAAGGAGATTCGATCGGATGGCAGCGTTCGGTGTGGACATCCCACTCTGAGCTCCGTAATGGCCTTCCTCCTTCAGTTTTATACCACAATTTCTTTTGCATTAATTTACACAGCCCATTCATAAAAAAGTTGGTAACAGTTACTGTACTATTAATTTATTTATCTGTACAGAGACACAGGTGGTTCTTTAATTACATAGACTCGTTGATTTCTCATCTTAAATTTCTTCAGGGCCACCGCGGACTACAGTTCGGTGTATGCAGAGAAGGGTGCCTCATAGCCACACAACGCCACACAGTGCCCCTCCAAAGATCTGTCTAACAACAATATTCTTACAACGGGCATTCAAATATAAGCCTACACTCTAACCTGGAGGCATACGGTTACTTGATTTGAAGTATTTGTATAGCACATTTTATACCCAGATTACCATACTTGCTTAAGACTCTAGTTTTTACCACAAAAATGGAATCAGGCGACAACCTGGTAACTATGAGGGACGAGGCCACAGCATTGAAATACCCTCTGCCTGACTCTGATAGCAGTTCTGATGATTTAAATGACCACATCCCAAAGAAATCTGCTACTGCTGCTACCTTAACAGTGGATCATTTCAATTTTATTATGTCAGGGATCTCAAGGCCGAGTCTTAAGATTTCAGATATGCACACTGATATAAGGGATATTAAACAAGAACTAGTCTCTCATACTGTGAGAATATCCAATGCCGAAATAAGAATCAGTAGCTTAGTAGACACAGTAAATAAGAATCATGCAGAGAGGGTTACAGATAACCACAGGATTAGCAAGTTAGAATCCAAAATTGAAGACCTTGAGAACAGAAACAGGAGGAATAATCTCAGAATTTTCAGACTAGAAGAGGGCATAGAAGGGGCAGATCCATGTTCCTTTGCTAACACTGTCCTCACAAAAATAGCTGACCCACCTGCTGAAACTAACATTTATGTTATAGAAAGAGCTTATAGATCATTGGAGCCTAAGACAAACATAGGAGAAAGACCTAAATCTTTTGTACTGAGGTTCTGAAACTTCCAGCAGAAAGTTCATGTCCAAAGAGCCCTTACAGACAAAAACAACATCACTTATGAAGGCTGTAAAATTAAGGTGTTTAATGATCTTACCCCTGAGACTATACAGAAACGTGATGCCTTCTTTCCTGTCAAGAAATGCCTCAGAGAGCCGGCTCAGTGGCACTGAGGGTTGAAGTGCTGGATGCCACACCTCGCACCATGCTGGTGACCCAGGTTCGGGAATGGACTTAGGCTGCCGTGGGTCAGCTGGGGAGAGGGTGGATTGAGCATCCCAGGACTGCTCTCCTTCCTCTGGGGTGGGTAGGGGATGCATGTCATGTTATAGCAGTGGCTGTCGGATGCAGCACAGTTGCGGGGCATAGACAAGGGTGGAGCACAGCAAGACATCAGCCTACATGCATAATGTCATTGCACTGCCGGCTCCAGGGAGAAAATAGGGAAAATGGCTGGGCACAACTGAGGCAGCTTGATGGCTGTGCTCCATACTGCCCCGGAGGACTGTCGTGGAATCATGCTGGGGGGTCCGGTCCTGGCTCGGAGAGGCATAGGGGGCCCTCTGGCGGGTTGGGGGGGTGGCTGTACCGTTCCCCCATTATGCAAGTGAGCCTGCTGCTCTCCGGAGCGGTGGGAGCCGGTGGCTGGATGCCCCCACCAGTAGTGCTGCAGTTACGGACAAATGAGGAGATTAAAAAAAAAAACACCTCAAGAAGCAGGACTGAAATACAGTTTATTCTTTCCACCTTTGTTGAAAGTTTGGTCTCCTGATGGTACTAAGAAATGCAGTGGATTTGTGGCTGCTAAAACAAGGCTAAAAGCTGACTTTCCTGCTTTGTTCAAAAGTTTTGACTTTCAAAACTAGTACTGTACATGATCTAGGATGTTTGCTAATGTATGCTTCATTTGGGTTTTTAAATATACAACTTAGACTGTTGCTGTCATGTAAAAAGAAAAACAATTCAGAACACAGGGGCGACGCTGATAGTTTGTTATGCCTTGAGAAGTGCCACCGAGGTCAGGTTTATTCCACTTTAGACCTGCAAGAATAACTTGAGGGAGATCAGAACCTTCTAAATCAAAAACAAATACAAAATTACTTTTCTCAATTGTAGACTGAGGTAACAGCAGGCCTGTCATTTTTCCCACAGCTTTGGCTTAGAGGTAATCCTTCAGGGGAAGGCTCTCTTACACTCCTGACCCATTTCTGATGAGGCTGCCCTTTAAAAAAATAAAAGAAAAAGTAAACTAATAAGTATATGGGAATTGTGATGTCTGTGCATGCAGTGCTTTTGGCGATTGTGAGTTGTGGTTGGTCTTTATGTTGAGGCAAACATCTACTGAGTTTTAAAATACAAATAAATTCAACCTTCTGATACTGATGTTGCTCAGTCAGTGGGTCATACCTCTTAACCTCCTGCCTCATAAATCAGGGACAAGGCTTAAAAAAATCAGGGAAAAAGGACCAAAATCAGGGACACAACTTCAGACTTTATGATATCCACTCAGGAAGCTGGTAGAATTTGGGGCTTAGTTCAAAATGCATTTTTTAAGGAAGAACAGCTCTTAAACTTTAATGTTTGACATTATTTTGTGCTTCTAGCTCCCACTGTTTGGTCATGGAAACACAATTTTTAGGAGGGACAGAGTAAAAGTTTGAGGCAAAATCAGGGACGTCCTTGAAAATCAGGGACAGTTGAGAGGTATGCAGTGGGTGCAGGGTGCTTTGATAATTATAGCCTATGTTTTTCTATGGTGCCTGCATGGCGGGTTTGAACATATAAAAGGCTTACTTGAAGTTAGTAACACCTGATTACCTACACTGATTTCTGTTTAGAGCAGATATAGATATCAACATATAAATTTTTCACTCCCCATGGAGACAACCACTATTCTCACTTGACTAGTGGCCTTGTGGTTTAGACAGGCATTCGCAAATTATTTATGACTACTGAGACAAATCTAACTAAGGGCTTATTTGCATTTTGAAATCTGTTTTTCTTGCTCTTAGAAGAAACTACAGAGCCTCTCAGGAGTGGGAGAGGGGGGAAAGAATGGATTTTTCTGTTGGTGTCCCCTGGCTGCTGTGTGTGGGTTTGTACTGGCTGCTTCCCAATGTCTACATGTATTTTGAGAATTGGACATTTTTTTTTTTTAAATCACTCCGTTTTGACTAGAGGTTTTTAAAATTACCTTTGAGGTTCCAACTGCCTTTTCTTGGGAGTTCCATTTCTGCTCTTGGCCTCTCTAGAGGTGCATGCTTTCTGCTATAATAAGATCACACGGGGAGCTATGTGAACCTTGAGCTTTACGCTTTACACCCTGCTCTCTGTAAGAGATTGATGGGTAATCACCATTGTATTGTAGGATTGGAATGGCAGACCGTAAAATAAGTGGTGCTTCTCCTATATCTAATCTACCTGTAATCTACCTGTAATTAGATGGTGTTAGGTTTTTTTCCCCCAAATCTCAAAACGGAGGGTTTATTCTTGTCTGATGTGGAGACACTGCTCTCACTCGCGCTCTGGTTAATGTTTTACCGAATGCACAGGATGTGCTGTGGGGGGGAGGGGTTCGCTCCACTTCTCCCCTTTTTTAAAAAAGACGCTTGATTTAAAAAAGATGTTTTTTTCTCTTTCTCTTTTTTTGTGCATTCCTACTTGCAGAGCTGTTCAGAAACAAGATGCAGCCCAATGTGGTTTCCTGCTACAAACTCATCCTGGGACCTAGATTAGTGGGTAAGCTTTGCTTTCATGTAAATATGCTGGGGGGGTTTCTGCTTTGATGTTTTTGTTGTTGTTCTTTTAAAATTCTGTTTACTGAGTTACATAATCATACAATTGCTCAAACATAGTGGCAGGTTCCCTTTTTCTTTCCATAATAATACTGCTGACAACTTTTGCAATAGAGGAGATTTAACACAAAGGTCATTTAAATGAGGACCATTTTTTTCAATTTATAATTCTCGACTGTTATATACACAAATAAGACAGACTTTGCAATCCGCTGCACTCATAAGTACTTATCCCGCTATGTGTTAGCACTTTCCTCTACTAGATACCTGCTATTTCTACTTGTTGGGATAAGGGTGAGGGAGGGGTGGGTGGGGATGGGGGCAGGCAATTGGATAAAAAGTAGAATTAAACAATATGAATGGAGGTGCAATCCCTGTATATAAAATACAATATTTATTTGTGGGTGTTGTGGGCTTGCCTTTTTAATTTGCATCAGTATCAGAGTGAGAGATAAGCTGTTACTCCATGATATGAGTCGTATCTCTTATGGGCTGTTGATGTGCCTGAGGAAGGAAGGGGGGTCCGTATCCGAACAAACTCATCTTGGAATGTGCTCGCTGGGTGTTGTTACGCCCTAAGTTTTATTGTCATTTGTTCTGATGGTCATCAGTCAAGTGCGGAATAATAAACATTTACTTAATGTTTATGAATGTTTTCATGTTCGCTTTAGTCTTTTATGTATTCTATTTTCTATTTCCTGGTTTACCTTATCATTTTTTTTTCTCATTTTCAATTACTTATTCACTGCTTTTATTCTAACTCTTCTTACTCTAGAGGATTGAGAGCTGGAGGATCCAAGTTGCAACATATTTACCTGACTATGGAACCAATACCCTTAGCATGTTTGCACATAGTTTACTTTAGTGAAAATCAACATGGCTGTAAATGATAAACTAAAATTGGTTACGTGGCATGTCAGAGGCCTGAACCACAAAATCAAAAGACATTCTGTACTAAGACATTTGAAGAGATTCGATACATCTATTGTGTTCTTACAGGAAACACACCTCAGGAAAGAACACTATATTTTGATGCAAAGGGAGTGGATAGGTCAAGTATTTGGGGCTGGAGATAATTTGAAGAAAGCAGAAGTCTTAGTTTTGTTCAAGAGAGGCTTAAATTTTCTTCTCAACACAATCTTTGAAGATCCCTTGGGTCACTACATTATCGTTCATGGCAGATTTGGGGAAGAATGTCTCATATTTATAAACGTTTATGGCCCCAACTCCTCTACACATGAAGTATTCAATCTTATATTTACAAAAATAGGTAATTTGTTAGATAGCACCATCATAATTGCTGGTGACATGAATAGCACACTAGACCCTGTGCTTGACAGATCCACCTTTCGACCTCATAGAACCAAAGCCGATAAAGATCTAAAAGACCTGGTAGACAACTTAGGTTTAGTGGATGCCTGGTGGATCCTTCATCCAGATGGGAGAGAATACACTTTCTGGTCCCAATGTAAAATTTATACACCGAGAACTTTTATTCCTAGAATACTTAGTGCCATGATTGAATCGCAGGTAATATCTGACCATTCCCCTGTATCTTTATTTTTCTGCACTTCTGCTAATCCTCACAGAACATGGAGATGGAAGCTCAACAATTTTCTACTAGAGAAAACAGATGTCTGTGATAAAATCAATGCTAATATTGAGGAGTTCCTCTCTTTCAATAATCCGAATGATACTTCTTGAAATAACACCTGGGACTGTCTCAAGTGTTGTTTGAGGGGCATATTAATAAGGAAAACCTGTATCATTAAGAAAAAAAAACATTCAAAAACAGCAAGAAACCCTAGGAAAAATTAAGGAGCTAGACAAAACATTGGTGACCTCCAATTCTCCTGAACTGTGGAGGGCCTGGTCTAAAATTAAATGAGAGTATAAAGAATCTATCAGTAGTGAGGACATTTTCGCTATCAGGAAGGCTAAATTAAATTATGTGGATTCTGGGCCTAAAGCCTCAAATATTCTTGCCATATGAATACGTTAAAACCGTAATGCCACAAATATAATGGCCATTAGAAATAAAACTACTGGAGACATAATGGCAGGCCATCTTCAAATAAATAAAAAATGTCTCAATTTTACCAAGAGCTTTATTCTAAAGAGGAGGGAGCTGCATCAATTCACTTAAAAGAATTTTGCAACGGTATTAACATTCCCACCATGCCAGATTGACTTAAAGAAGGATTAGGGGCTCTAATAAAAATGGAAGAGATTTTCACTGCCACCAAACAGATAAAAAAAACAAAGCACCAGGTCCAGACAGCTTCTCAGCTAACTTTTACAATATATTTGACAAAAAACTAGCCCCTGTCTTAGTGGAGGTCTTTAATCAAGCTCTTGCAGATGGTAAGCTTTCCCAAGAAATGACCAAAGGCCTAATAACCTTAATATAGAAACAAGGTAAGGACCCCCTAGATTGTGAAAACTATAGGCCGATCTTCTTGATCAACTCGGATGTTAAGCTTCTGGCCAAAGTGCTTGCCAGTAGACTGGAGACAGTAACCAATCTTTTGATATCTAAACATAAGATGGGTTTTATGAAAGGGAGGTACGCAGCTGAAAACGCAAGGAAATTATCCCATGTACTTCAGGTGGCTAAAAGCCAGTTGTTACCTTGTGGTCTCATCTCGCTTGATGCTAAAAAGACTTTTGACAGGGTAGATTGGTCCCAGATATTTAATTCTCTTAAATTATATGGATTTCCTGACTCCTCCTTAAAATGGATCCACATCCTATACCAAAATTCCTCATCAGAAGTAGTAACTAATGGGATAATAGCCCTTTTTTTCAAAATAGGAAGAAGCACCAGACAGGGTTGTCCTCTGTCACCTCTGCTAGTTAATATTACCTTAGATCCTTTAATAAGACGACTGTCATATGAAAAGGAAATTAAAGGTATTAAAGTGGGCCAAGAACAACAACTGGTTGCTGCTTATGCAGATGATATTCCCCTCATGATTACAGATTCAGTCACTGCACTGCCCCATGTTTTTAAAATAATACAGAGCTTTGGAGACATCTTGGGTTATAAATTGAATAAGGGAAAGACCAATTTCCTACCCCTAACAAACACTGCATTAAGGAAGATATTGATAATGCTGGGATTACATGGTTAAAAGAATTTATAGAATATTTAGGTATTCACATTTATAAAAAATATTGATAAGACAATTCCAAAAAAACACAAAAAGAGTTAGACAGAAAACATCAGATGATTTAACTGGATGGAACAAACTGCCAGTGGACCTCTGGGGAAGAATAGAAACCATCAAAATGAACCTTTTACCAAGGTTACTCTATATATTTATGATTATGACCTGTAGTTTGATGAAGAAATGGATTCAGGGAATTTCATCCCAAGCAGCTCATTTTATCTGGGGCTACAAAAGGCATGGGCTTGCTTACACCAAGATGTGTTGAACTAAAAACAAGGGGGGACTGAAAACATCTGATTTTTATCTCTACTTTTTAGTGGCTAGAACAGCCCAACTAGCCTTTTGGTTTAAAATAGGGGCAACACAGACATATATCCCTCACTGGGTTCATATTGAGCAGGAAATTATAAGCATGCAAGGGACAGATATAAGATCTGTTTTTTTTAAACCCATGGGTTCCTATAGAAATAAAATCCTTACTGATTCTTTCAGACAGATCAAATAATTATCCCTTCTACTTAACCTTAATTTGGGCCAGGCCGGGATCCAACCAATCTGGGACAACCCGAAAAGATGGGAAACCACTTAATAATAGTGTTTGGAGACACAAGGGCATCCCTTCACTTCAGGATATTACCAAGAATGGTACATTCTACACATCCATTCAACAAATAATTTGAAATAGACTTGACCTAGTCATGCCACTTAATGAAAACTCCCTTTCTTTTCTGGGCTGCATGAGAATCTCACCTTCTATCTCTTCACTATATGCACTTCTGGTAGATCTGGTCAGGGGCTTAGCAGCAGAGTCAGCTAGGTGGTGGTCTCAAACATTGGGGTGTTCCACCGATGATTGGGATTGGGAAAGTATATGGTCACTGCCTTTTAAGACATTCAACATGGTAGATCTTAGACTAATTCACTTTAAGACCTTACACAACCTCTATTACACTCCTGTTCAGAGATTTAAGGTGGGGTTTTCTTCTTCTCCACTTTGCCATAAATGTAAACTTAGCACTGGAACATTGCTGCACGTGTCCTGGTCCTGTCCTCTTGTCCAACCACTATGGACAGAAATGGGTCTTTTATTCCAGAATGATCCTTTGATCTCAAATAACATCTGGCTAAATACATTCATCTTGGGTCATTTTGAAATGAACACCCATTGGTCAAAAGATCAGAAACATTCCCTGCTTTTAATAGGTACTTCCACTAGACATGTTATTCTGAAATATTGGTTGGAGAACACAATACCTACCATACAAGAATGGAGAAGCAGCATACTAGAAATTCTCAGGTTAGAAAGATTAGCATTATCTTTAAGAGATAATCCATCTAAATCAATAAAAAAGTGGGACACTATATATAGGTTATTATGTACTACAGATCCAACCTAGATCTTGCTATGACACCTCACCTCCTTATGGGTATAGTTTCTTTTTAAATATTTTCATACACTACTTGGTAACATGTCCGTTTTCATGGGATCACTCACCGAACTCTCAACTACTTGATAATATATCTTACCTCTCTTCTTTCCTCTGTTTCTTTAATATTTTTATTCTAGATTACTAAACTTTATCCTGCTTTTTCAATCTCTCCTTTCATAAGTTTCACTTATCTCTTATTGTACTTTATAATTAATTGTTTCATCATTATGGAACATAATATGTGTTGCCATACTGTTCTTTCAGAGTTGTCAGACTTTGTAAATTATTATTATCTTTGCTATTTCAAAATGCACTAAGTTTGTTGAGTATTTAAGCTAGGTGTTAAAAGAAGATGGATGCATTATTCTGTTGGATGTAAAGCCTAAATCTCTTGTGTTTTTGTATGAATATTTGTCACATGCTCATATGTTAATCTTATGAGAAACTTTTAGTCAGTGATTATATTTCTTTGTACTGTCTTTAAATTACAAAACAATAAAAAACTTTATTGTCAAAAAAAAAAGAATTAACAATTTTTCAAAGCTGATACCTGTGACGGAGCAGTTCCTTCAGACTCTGCTTCAGTGGAAGAACCCTGCAAATCTGTCAGCAGGGATACCCTTCCAGGCTTCGCTTCCCACAAAGGTGATCACCACAGATTCCTCCCTCCTGGGGTGGGGAGCACATCTGGACAGTGCCTCAGTAAGTGGCACCTGGACTCTCCAAGAGTTACAGTTATACATAAACCTTTTGGAACTCAGAGCAATCTTTCTAGCTTTCAAAGCATTTGCTCTGGCCATAAAAGGACACAGTGTACAAATTCGAACAGACAACACCACTGCAATGTTTTCCATAAACAAGTAGGGTGGCACCAGATCAGGAATACTGTATTCGGAGGCTCTGAAAATCTGGTCACTCACCTTCTCTATGGGAGTCAGCCTTTCAGCCATTCACCTCCCAGACATACGCAATACCCTGGCAGATGCTCTAAGTTACATCAGTCGAGGCCAGAGTGAATGGACTCTGAACAAGCAAGTACTAGCCACGGTGTTCAGGTGGTGGGGCACATCAGAAGTGGATCTGTTTGCCTCTCCCCTCAACTTACAGCTTCCTCAGTACTGTTACAGGCCCTCAGTCTTTGGAACACTTCCCCTGGATGCCATGATCCTGGACTGGTCAGGGAGTTTCCTGTATGCATTCTCTCCTTTTCCTCTGATACTCAGGGTATTGCTGAAACTCAGACAACAGCCTGCATCAATGATTCTGGTGGCTCTGAATTGCCCCAGGCAAGCCTGGTACCCTCTCCTTCTCTCACTATCCTGCAGCAGGTCAATTCGCCTGCCACCAACTCACTCTCTGCTGACTCTTCCTCCGATAGGAGTGCATTATCCAGACATACACTCTCTTCACCTCAAGGCCTGGTTCTTGAAGAGTTAGAGTTTCCATCCTCTCAATACTTTGAACAGGTCCTTAAGATCCTGAGAATGGCTAAAAAACCTAACACAAAAAAGACTTATGCAGCCAAATGGAAATGGTTCTCCCTCTGGTGCAAGAGCAAAGAGGTCAATCCTCTTATAGCTTCAGATCCTCAGCTGCTGGATTATCTGGTACATCTGCAGGCATCAGGCTTGAAACCCTCTTTCCTCAAGCTACACTTGACTTCGATTTCAGCCTACCTTTCGGTAGGGAAGAAAAGTCATTTTTTTCCCACACCATATTTAAACAGTTTTTCAAAGGCCTCTTGCACCTCCAGCCTTCCAGGGAGCCAGTTCCTCCTTGGAGCCTGAATCTCGGCATTACCAGGCTCATGGAACCTCCCTTTGAACCTATGGGCACTGCACATATCAAGTTTGTGACCTGGAAGTCAGTCTTCCTGGTGGCCATTACCTCTGCCAGGAGGATTTCAGAGTTGCAGGCCCTGTGCACTGAGCCTAATTACATCACTCCTCACAAAAATAAAATTGAGCTCAGGACAAATAGGAAGTTGCTACCAAAGGTGGTTTCGGAGTTCCACCTGAACAAGTCCATTTCTCTTGCCTGTCTTCTTTACTGAGAAATCCACTCCTGGGGAGCAAAAGGCACCTAGCTTCACCTGAGCTCTTTCCTTCTAAGACTGCTTGAAAGGCAGAGTAGAGAAACTTACCAGAGCAAGGGAAAAGGATTAAGACTTATTTTGGCTAAGCAGATTTACTGTGTGGTGTTGTTTTTATTTTTTACTCACAGGGATTGCTACTGTTTGCTGCTAACATTTCATTGCTTTATTTTTCTCTGATTCAGATTGTTGTTGCTGGTATACCTTCTTCTGCATTATTACAAGGTGTGCCTACAGGTGTGTGCTAACAGATTACTGCTGTAATCTTCTGATTCAAATTGTCTTTTGCAAGGTATATCTTCTGTTACTGCTTTATTTTTCTCTGTAGCAAAGTGTTTCTTACAGGGTATGTCTTCTCTGAAATTACTGTATTACAGGTGGAGCTTACATTTACTTTACTTGGTTTACTTGGTTTCAAAGGACAAAGGCAGGCTACTGCCCATCGAGATTGTCCCCCACCACATTGGTGGGATAATTATACCTTGAAGTTGTTAAACTCGAGCCAGCAATCCAGCCCTTTTTTGAAGACTATATTAGAACTACTGTCCACTAAGTATTGTGGGAGGAGATTCCACAATTTGGGGGTTCTTACTGTAAAGTAGTTTAACCTTTTTGTTGTTTTAGCTTTAGATACAAATATCTGATTGTTATGATACCGTGGGGAAGTCCAACTGGTAGAGAAATGTAAGCCACAGTGGTGCATTAACTCCTGAGAATTCTGGATTTTGTATAATAGGAGAAGGTCACCTCTGGCACGTCTTGTGCATAGTGAGTGTAACCCTGTAACTCTTAATCTTTCCTCGTAGTCAAGTTTGGATAAATAAGGGACCATTTTTGTGGCTCTTCTCTGCACCCTCTCAATTCTATCAATGTCCTGCCCCAAGTAGGGACTCCAGCAGGGGGATCCATAGTCCAGATGGGGCCTGACATAAGCCCTGTACAAGGGGATTATGCATTCCTGTGTCCTAGACACAAACGAACGTTGGATCCGAGTGAGCAAGGCGTTAGATTTCCTAGCTATCATCCTGCAATGATCACTAGATGACAATTTATTATTAATGATTACCTCGAGATCTCGTTCTAATGGTGACACATGAAGGGCAACACTGTTCAGAAAATAAGTCTGTCTAGGGTTGTTCTTACCAAAGTGTACAACATGACACTTGTCAGAGTTGAGTGTCATTTTGTTTAAAACTGCCCATTCTTCGATGGATTTTAAGTTGTTCCTCATGGAATCTCTGTTTATCGATGTAAGAACAGAGCCACACAGCTTGGTGTCATCAGCGAATTTTGAGAGAACAATTTCGGGGCTAGCCTGCAGATCACTAATAAAGATCTTAAACAGGGTGGGTCCCAACACGGACCCCTGTGGGACCCCGCTGGTCACACTCAGTGAGTGGGAAAGTGTGCCATTAATTTTGACCTGCTGATATCTTCCATTCAATCAACCTGAGACCCAGTTAATTACATAGTAAGAAAAACCCATATCATTCATTTTGTCGAGTAGGATGTCATGAGGGACTTTGTCGAATGCTCCACTGTAGTCGAGAAGTATCACATCCACAGGGATGCCATCATCCAATGCCGTACTGACATGATTATAGAAGGAAACCAAGTTAGTAGTACAAGAGTATCCCTGTCTAAAGCCATGTTGTGTGGTGTCAGTCAAGTTACCCCCAATAGATTCGTACTCTAGTAGTTTTTTAATAACTTTCTCCATGATCTTGCTTATAACAGAAGTCAGACTTATCGGACGATAATTTTCTGGTCTGGAATGATTACCCTTCTTAAAGATTGGGACCACAGTAGCCATTGTCCAGTCCTGAGGGATAATTCCCTCATATAAGGATTTGTTGAATATAATTGAAAGTGGTTTAGCAATAGCGGCGGCTGTCTCTATTAGAAATCAGGGGCTGATGTTATCGGGGCCTGGACTGGAATTGGGTTTTAGGGATACAATTGCTTTTAGTGTATCATCCTCAGTGATGATGTAAGAAGGGGTAACATTGTTAGTATGTTTGAAGCGCTTAGGAACCTCTTTCTTGGTAAATACTGAGCAGAATTGCTTGTTAAATGTGTCTACCACATCTCTGTCTGTAGATATAATTGTGTCATGTATATATAAGGGCCCCATGTGTCTATTATTTATTTTTTTATTGTTAAGGTAGGAAAATAGTGATTTATAGTTGTCTTTGGTATGGGCCAGACGAAACTCAAGTTTTTTTTTAGATTGCAGAATGGCTTGTTTTAGTGATTTTAGAGTTTCCCTGTATTGAGCGAACAATATCTTTTTGGTGTCTCCCTTGCTGTTTTTAACTCGTGTAAATAGCCTCTGCTTGTTCTTAACTAAGGCTTTGATAGTATTGTTAAACCACAGGGGTATTTTCCCCTTTTTATTATATTTTTTTGTTATAGGAACATATAGTTTTTCTGAGTTATAAATGGTGGATTTGAAAAAGTCCCAGGATTCTTCCATGGAAAGGGAGGATAGTACTGTATCTCAAGAAATTGAGTTTAATTGGTTATTAATAGCATTGAAATTAGCTTTTTATAATTTTCAATTCAGTACAGTTGGTGATGTGTTGACAAAATGACAGTGTAATGGAAATGGTGTAGTGATCACTTGATCCTAGTGGGGCACCAATTATAACTTTGGATATTAGATTCCCTATATTTGTAATAACCAAGTCCAGTATATTGTCACCTCGCGTTGGTTCTGTAACGATTGTTCAAGGCCCATATCAACCATGAGTGTGATTAAGTCTTTCTCAGCCTGCGTACTTCCAGTTCAAGAATACCAATTTATAGTAGGCAGGTTGAAGTCACCCAGTATAAGGATTTTTCCTTTAGAGGCCATATCTAAGATTTCATTATTTAGGCATGAAGAATATTCTTTATTAGATGTCAGGGGCCTGTAGCATGTCCCTACCATCAGTTGTGGGTAACCCTTGAGCTGGATGTTAACCCAGATTGATTCAATATCACTTGTTGTGGGGATTTGGAATGAGGATATGTTGTCTCTAACATAGAGACATACACCCCCCCCCATTTGTCCCTGGCGGTTCTTATGATATAGTTTATACCCTGGGATGTGCTGGATACAAGAAGTATCAGGATCCCACCAAGTTTCTGTAATAGAGATGAGTCCGTATTTATTCAGTTGACACATAGCTTCTAGTTCAGCTATTTTAACCTGGTTTAAGGATCTGGCATTTAGACTGAGTACCTCCCACTCAGAAGTGTCCGTAGTAGGTCTCTTTAGAGAACAGGATCTTTTGTCACTGATCTCACCCCTGGGTATTAGTTTAAAAGTTTGTTAATGGCTGTTGTAAAGTTTTTACCCAGGAGTGAGCTACCCCTACGACTGAGGTGGAGTCCAGGGTTTTATTTAACTCTAAAAATTGATTAGCGTTTTGCTCATAAAAGTTCTAAAACATCGTAAAAATGCATAGCACTTGCCTCACTCTGTTTAACAAACATAACACTTCTAGAAAACCTATATAAATACTTTCTGTACAGTTAGTATTGTTCCAAGAAAAAAACTGCTAATCAATTATTTAAAATCCTGGAGTCCATCCCAGCAGTACAGTGAGTCTTTTAGATAGAAGGTTTCCCAATGTGTGAGACAGAGAATGTTCTGTTGGAGACACCATCGTCTGAGCCAGTCATTAAAGGCCTTAATCCTTGTATTAATAATATCAGGTGCTCTCGGTACGGGTAGAATCTCTGAGAAGCATGCTATGCTATTTTTTTCTGCTAGTACATTATTGAGAGCTATAATGTCCTGTTTAAGTTTGTCAATACTACCTCTATTTATATCATTTGTACCTGCGTGTACTATGAAAAATTGATTTTCACCAACCCCTTTCAATATGTTTTTTACAGTAGTAGTGATGTCGGATACACAAGCACCCTGCAAGCTGGAGCAGGTACGGTTGAATTTGTCCACGTTACATATTGGGTGATCCAGGTGTTTAATAATTGAGTCACCAAGCACAAAAATTTGTTTAGTTGATGGGTGAGAATCCATATTGCTAGAAGTTGATGGTAAAATCACTGAATCGTGATTTTGGTCTTTTGTTTGGGAGTTATTTTGTTTGGGTGTGGGGAACACAGTACAGTTGTTCTCTCTCCTGCGGGTTGGGCAGCTGACTAGGGGGTCACCACAGGTGGTATTGATAGTGACATCATGGGATGGAACATTATGTCCTGCTTAAGGGCATCGTACTTATTGAATAAGGCTCATTTGTGTGACTTTTTTATCATTGGGCTAAGCAAAATTACTGTTCGACACTGTGTTTTATTTTATTCTTGTTTTTTTTTTGTTTGTTGAAAAGGTTTGTTGTCTCAGAGGTGTTTCAGTCTCCTTCTCACATTGAAGGAGCTAATTGCTTTCCTCCCACAGCTCTTCCAAAGGATTAGGTGTGTATGTGAAGTGGAGCTGGCAAACTGTCAGTAATTTCCAACAGAAAGAAGGGTTAAAAAGTCAGGTTAGTTGATATCTTGGAGGTAGAAGACTTGGTTTGCTGGCCAAGGCACCTAGCTTCACCTGAGCTCTTTCCTTCTAAGACTGCTTGAAAGGCAGAGTAGAGAAACTTACCAGAGCAAGGGAAAAGGATTAAGACTTATTTTGGCTAAGCAGATTTACTGTGTGGTGTTGTTTTGATTTTTTACTCACAGGGATTGCTACTGTTTCATTGCTTTATTTTTCTCTGTAGCAAAGTGTTTCTTACAGCATATATCTTCTCTGAAATTATTACAGGTGGTGCTTTACAGGTTTTACAGTTTTATCTAACATAAGGATAAGCTTTCAGGGTTACTGCATTTGTTTTTGACTGATTGTTTCTGCTCTTACCTCCTTGTTCTTTTGTCCGTGATTCTTCTTTTTGGCAGGGGAAGGGCCAAGCCACCCACCCCCATCCCCAACCACTCCACACTACACTCCTTTTATAGGGTACCACAGTTGTGACATTTCCTATGGCAGAGCAAGAAAGGGTGGATCAGTGGGGCCTCCACAAGGTGAGCTCATTTACAGGGGCACTAGTAATTTAACTTGTTATAACAAGTTAATCAAAACACAATGAAACCATTACTTGCATTTTTTTCCTTCTAATTACTCTGACTAGGTTATAAACCCAGCAACTTATCTGGAATGGATATCATTAACTGCAGGTACTGTGGAACAATTTTCAGAAGGACAGTCTTACAGGATTTAGGACACTGTCCTACATGCTGGGCCTTTGGAGATCTTAGGGCTCAGCTCCGGGCAGCATGGGCAGAGATTGCATGCCTCAAATTTCATATTGAAGAGGAAATACATTATAAGAACCACCCGCCATTTCCCCAGCATCCAAAAGAAAAACCTCGATCAGAGAGGGTAGTTGGTCCAGGAGGTTGGCAGGTGGTTAGAGGGGCAAATCGGTGCCCCATCACTCTCTGCTCTCCAACATATTACCTCCAAAACCATATAAACACTACTAACAGGTATCTGCCTCTATCTCTGAAATCAAACAAAGAGGCAGAAGACACTGCAGAGCAGGACACTGCAGCACAGGAGCTAGCACAACAAAACTCACCCAAATCAGGAACCAAAACAAAGAAAGCAAAAAGGAAATCCAAAAAACTTCTGATCATAGGAGACTCCATGATTCGGGGAGTTGATACCCATCTCCAGCCAGGGGTAATGGTCAGATGTCTCCCAGGTACATCAGCATGGAGAGACACTGACCGCATTGCTAAACTTGTTCACAAAGCAGGAGAAAACATTGATGTCCTAGTACACATAGGGACTAATGATCTCGCCAGCCGGTCAGTTGTGGAGACCAAGGAACACCTGACCAGGCTGGGTGACAAACTATCATCTATTTCGTCTGGCATCTCCTTCTCTGAGATCCTGCCAGTCTGGGAGAGGGGAGCAGATGGACGGAAGGTCAGAGAAGGGGAGATATGGGAGCTAAACACGTGGCTCAAGGGCTGGTGCCAGGAAAAAGGACACCGATTTGTAGGTAACTGGCAACAGTTCTGGGAGCGAAAGTTCTTTAAATTTGATGGACTGCATCTGACTAAGGAGGGAGTCAGTGCATTGGGGCAGAAGTTTGACATCTTTGCAGAATATTTAAACTAGCAAATGGGGAGAGGGGTGCAGCACCCCATACGTCGAATGGGAGGAACACCCTCCCCTCTCAGCTAGTGGTCAAACAGGGATTCAGCATGTTTGCAGTTCATTTGCATCACGAAGTAAGAAAAAAGGTTTGTCTCCCCATACGACACACAGGGGTAATGCCAAACCTCACCCAACAACTAACACACCAAAATCTGGCCAATGGAAAATCATGTACACAAATGCTCACAGCCTGGGAAATAAGATCCCAGACCTGCAGACAATAATGTCAGAGGCTAAACTGGACATAGTAGCAATTAGTGAGACATAGTTTACCAGTAACCACGCTTGGGAGACTTCAGTACCTGGCTATGTATTGTTCAGAAGAGACCGAGGTGCAAAAAGGGGGGGAGGAGTGGCCCTGTATGTCAATGAAAATATCAAAGCTACAGAAATTCAGAATACACGTAAGGAGCCAGAAGAACTGTGGGTCACCCTGGAAACAGGAAATGGGACAGCCATAAGACCTGGGGTTGTCTACAGGCCCCCAGACCAGGGGGAGGACATAGACACATTACTGTTAGAAGATATACAAAACATGACAGCTAAAGGGGAGGTTCTGATAATGGGAGACTTCAACATGCCAGATACAGATTGGTCAATACCAGCAGGAACATCTGCCAGAACTAGACACATAGTGGATTCCCTGCAGGGGGAGGGCCTCAAACAACTGGTACAGCAACCCACAAGAGACAGGGCTATCCTAGATCTAGTACTGACTAACAGGGAAGGGATCACAGATCTCCAGGTAGAAGGTCACCTGGGGGCCAGTGACCATCACATGGTATGGTTCCATTTGGCTACTACATCTAAATCATCCCATTCCAAGGCAAAAATATGGGACTTCAGAGGAGCTGACTTTGATAAGATGGCCAACAGAGTTAAGCTAGCCCTGGCAAAAAGAAACACAGGTGAGGGGGTACAGGCAAAGTGGGCAGGCATTAAGGATACAATACTTGAAGCAACATCCCATTGTGTTAGACAGAAAAGGAAGTGCAAAGAAGAAGAAACCACTTGGTTCTCAAATACAGTAGCAGAAAAGGTCAGAGCCAAAAGGCTGGCCTTCAGGAAATATAAGGGAACACAGCGGGATGAAGATAGGGAGGCATACCAAACTGCCCCAAGGGAAGCAGGGAAGGCAGTAAGGCAGGCAAAGTCCCAAACTGAGGAAACACTAGCATGAACAGTAAAAGAAGGTGACAAGACTTTCTATAGATACATTAGTGAAAGGAGAAAGTCCAGAGGGGGTATTGCTAAGCTTAATGGAGAAAAGGGAGCATGTGAGGAGGAGGACCCTGTAAAGGCATCTATCCTAAATAGATACTTTTGCTCAGTATTTACTGAAGAGAAGGTAGAGCAGGGCCCACAGCTCAGCATCATGGACACAGGGGGAGGGAGGTGAGCACCACTCCCTTCACAAAAGAAAGGGTCCTACAAGAGCTTGCTAAGCTCAGGGTGGATAAGGCAATGGGACCTGATGGCATACATCCCAGGGTACTTAAGGAGCTAAAGGTGGAACTAGCAGAGCCATTAGCAGAACTGTTTAGTGAGTCTCTGAGCATAGGAGAGGTCCCAGAAGACTGGAGAAGGGCTCATGTGATCCCGTCCCACAAGAGTGGTAGCAGGAAAGAGGCAGGGAACTACAGACCAGTCAGTCTTACCTCAGTAGTGGGCAAGATTATGGAGGCACTCCTTAAGGAAAGGATAGTGCAACACCTGGAATCCATAGGGGCACAGGATCCAAGACAGCATGGGTTTACAAAAGGAAGGTCCTGTCAAACTAATCTCATGGATTTCTTTGACTGGGTAACCAGAGTGGTGGACCAAGGGGGAGCAGTTGATGTCGCCTACCTTGACTTCAGCAAAGCTTTTGACACTGTTCCACATAGAAGATTGATAAATAAGCTGGGTAGGCTCGGGTGGGTCCAGTTGGTCAACTGGGTGGCAAACTGGTTGACGGGCAGAAAACAGAGAATGGTGGTAAATGGTATACAGTCAGAAGAGATGCAAGTCACAAGTGGGGTACCTCAGGGATCAGTTCTGGGGCCAGTCCTCTTCAACATCTTCATTGGTGACCTTGCAGATGGACTAGAGGGTAAGGCTTGTCTGTTTGCAGATGACACCAAGATCTGCAACAGAGTAGATGATCCAGATGGGGTGGGCAGAATGAGAAGAGAGCTGGATAAACTAGCAAAATGGTCAGAAGAGTGGCAACTGGGATTTAATGCAAAGGAGTGCAAAATCATGCACATAGGGAAGAAAAACCCTGAAGCCACCTATAGGCTGGGAGGGGAGTTGCTAGCAGTCACAAAGGAAGAAAGAGACTTGGGCATCATCATCACTGATGACCTGAAATCATCCAAGCAGACCTCTAAAGCAGTAGGTAAGGCTAGGTGGGTGTTAGAGTGTATTAGTAGGGGTATCACAAGTCGTAAGAGGGAGGTAATAATCCCTCATTACAAGACACTGGTTAGGCCCCATCTGGCCACACCTTCACAAGGATATTAACCAAATTGAGGCAGTCCAGAGAAGGGCAACCAAAATGGTGCAGGGACTGCATCAGAAGACCTATGAAGGCAGATTAACAGAGCTCAATATGTATACCCTTGAGCAAAGGAGGGAGAGAGGTGATATGATCGAGGCATTCAAACTCCTTAAGGGCATTAACAAGGTGAAAGAGTCTAACATGTTTAAATATAAGAAAAATAGCAGGACAAGAGGACACAGCATGAGATTAGAGAGGGGCCGATTAAGGGGGAATGTGAGGAAATTCTTTTTCACAGAAAGGGTGGTGGATGCATGGAATGACTTACCACAAGAAGTGGTGGCTATGAATACAGTGCAGGGCTTCAAAGAGGCATGGGATAGGCATAAGGGAGCAATACAAATGACTATGAATGGATAGGCCACTGACAGAGCAAAGGCCGATGGCACATTTATAAGGTAGAAAAAGAAATGGGCAGACTGGATGGGCCTTGCGGTCCTTATCTGCCATCAACTTCTATGTTTCTATGTAAAAGCTCCACAGTTTGGATGTCAAAAGAGCCCTCTTTTACTACATAGAACATATTGGGCAGTCCAGAGGCCCTTCCACTCAGTTGTTCCTCGCCTACGGGGATGTAGGCAGAGGAAGACCAGCTACCAAGAGAACTATTTCCCATTGGTTGGTCTCTTGTATTAGATTCTGCTATGAGAAGACTGGTCATCAACCTCCTGTGGGGCTCAGGGCCCATTCAACTGGGGGCACTGCAGCCTCTGTGGCAGCAGCAAGGGACATACCATTCTGCATGTCGGCAAAGCAGCTACCTGGAAGTCTGTGCACACCTTCGTTAAGCACTTCAGTTTAGATGTTCAGTCCAGATCTGATGCCAAATTTGGCAGGGCGGTTCCGCAGAGCCTCTTTCCTAAGTAGGTTCTCTGCCCACCTCTCACTTGGTACTGCTCGGTAGTCTGCTACAGTTACTGATGCTAAAGGACTCCTGGGGTAAGAAGAAAAAATTACTCATCATAATAATCTTCTTTCTTCCCAAGGGGTCCTTTATTATCAGTAAGCTTGCACCCTTCCTCCTGGTTCACCTGTCGGGAGAAGGACTCAGTTCTCAGTTTTAGTATCAGATTTGGTTTTTATTAATGAGTTTTCATGCTTAGGTTGTTATCTGTTTTCAGGTTTCGGACATTTGCATGTTTTTTGAATCCTGTTGGTTCACTTTTCGGGGCATGTGCCCATTTTCTTTGAAAAAATTCTGAAGCCCTTCAGGCTGATCTCACTCAGCACACTCCCTTCCTGTGTTTTGATTGTCTGATGCCCTAGCTCATTATAATTGTCTTAAAGGCATACCTCCAGGGCAGTTGCTCCTAGCCAGATAACTGCTATAGTTACCGATGCTAAAGGACCCCTTGGAAGAAAGAAGATTACTACGGCGAGTAATTTTTTCTAACTTGACTTCCCCAACCATATAAAAAATCTTCACACTAAAAAAATTATGACCATCAAGATGTTGGCAGCGAAAAAGGTAATAACCTGAAAATGGCTGCAGAAAGAACCCCCAACGCAGAGGGAATGGGATGATGTAATACAGCAAATTTACATACTAGAGAACCTGACTGCAGGGCTTAATCTCAGAGTGAATAAATGCAGGGAATTTTGGAGTGAATGGTTGTTTTGGATTATGGAGCACAGATCGGATGTTATCCCATAGAATGTAACCTGCTGATGTATTGTACTAAAGCCGGCAGTAAACCACGGGGATAGACCACCAAGGGGTTGCTGAAGTGTACCTGCAGAAAGTATTATGCTAAATGCCATGTGCAAGTGTCACTGTCTATGCCTTCAATGTGGAGACTAAGTATACATGTATAGCTCCTATAAAACTTTTTAATAAAAAATGAATAAAAAAAATAATAATAATAAATAGCAGGGTTTGCTTTTTTCAGATACAGCAGCCGGTACCATCAATCAAAAAGCTAATGCCCAGGCATGGTATGTTGCTCTGTGGGGAAGCAGTGTAGCCGAGTGGTTCAAGCTCGGACTGAACTGTGAATCTTGAGTCACAGGTTTGAATCCTGCACCTGCTGTGTGATTTTAAACAAGGAATTTAAGGCAGTTTTAAAACACTGACAGTTGGCATCAACGGAACTCAAATCTCATAACATAAAAAAATAAATATGAGTTTCAGGACATTCCAGTCTTTATTACTTGCAGGAAATTGGGCAGTTTGCCCATTAGAGGTCATCAGTTTCTGATGATTTTCTTCGCTTGAAGTCATAATCCCCTGCTGAGAAATGACACTCTGTTGTTACAGAAAAGGTTCTGATGCCACAAGGGGAGGAGTGTGACTTCAAGGCAGGAAAAGCAGCTGCAACAGCTGACGTCAAAAAAGCCAAGAGCATGTTTTCATGCAAAACGTCTTCAGTAATAAAAATAACTGAGTGTCTAGAAATTGAAATGGGTGGGTGGGGGTGTAACCGTGCTTTGCTGCTGCCAACAGTCTTTTTCTGAAATCAGAAAATGGCTTTAATCTCCACCTCTTCTCATTTTCTCTCTGTCTGCTTTATCTCTCTCTCTCTCTCTCTCTGTGGTCTCTTCCCTCATAATGTCTCTTTGCTCACCTAGTAGCCGAACTATTCGTAGCTTGTGAAGGGCTTTGGTATGCAGTGAAAGGCAATGTATAAAACTGAAATCCAGTCTTTAATATGTGACCATTTCTTGGATACATTTCATTCTGAACATCCTGCTATGCCATAGTCCCTGCAATAGTGTGTCTTATACGTTTAAACATATCTTATTTAAAGGGACATGCCCACGTACAAAGGAAGGTGACAATATTGTTGCCAATGGGAAATCTATTTCAAATAAGCTGTTGGCAAAACCCGTAACTCTTGCAGAGCCAGAAATACAATACATTTACTTCCTTCTACCTTTACAGCTGCAGGCTTCAATTTTCTAAATCTCTAGCATAGGAAATGACATCAAAGGGGAATACAGAGGTAAAACACAGGGCTGCCAGTAATTCCCCATGAAGAGTTTCTGATCTCAGGAGCTCTTAATGTTATTTTCGGCACCTTATGCTGATGGCATTTTCAGGCACCAGCATTCTTGCCGTCTTGCAGATTTGTAAAGTCAGGGTTTCACAGAACTAAATTTTGCACCATTATGGGAAATGTTTTATACTGCTAGTGTTACTAGTTCCCCAAACCTTTTTATGTTTGCTTGCACGCATGTGCAAGAAACATAGTGCCATCATCTGAGTTTTCGGAGGTGTGGCAGCCCTCTTCCACTTCAGGCAGTGTGTTTGCAGGCACGGCCGCAGTTCTCCAATGCCTGCTCGAGCTGTCTACGACAGCTCCAAAATGCAGTGGAGTACAGTTGAAAGGGGGAGCTACGCTTCAGTGAGCAGCTATCAGATATCGCCTGCCCGCGCGCCTCCCACACACACACACACACACACACACACACACACACACACACACACGCGTGGCTACTGTGTGCTGCCCCCACGCACACACCGTATAGCCGACGGGTGCCCACCTCCCACCCGGCCGTGCTGCGCCCAAAAGCTCTTCCACATGCCACGCTGGGTGCCCACCCCATAGTGGCAACCATCGTATGGCCGACGGGGTGCCCAATCCCCTGTCGGCTCCACTGTCCTCCCCCAGAACAGGGTGCCACACTGGGAGCCCACCCCAGTGTGGCAAACGCCCGTCATCATTTAAAAACCCAAAAATTGCAAATAAAAACTGTCCTCGGCACTTCTCCCTGCCCCCCTCACAACCCGCACCCACCCACTGCGCACCCCTGCCTCCACCCCTCACCCCATACTTACCTCCCGACCTCGTAGCGACAATCTTCAGTGGACCGGGAACACGCTGCACTCTTCAAAGTCGACCTGCAATTGAGGAAATGCCGGTAAGCTGTATAATGGATAGATAGGGTTTTGTCAACTTTGCTGCATATCTCAGCCATTTTTTGGAATTTTTGCACCAAATTTTCAACATGGGGTTTCTGTGACCCCTTCTCATGAATGCTGTCACTGTCATGGCGTTATTTGGGCCCGAAGGGTGATTTCGCAGTCACTGCGTGAAATCACCTTTCAGGACTGATTAACGAAATGACACTGCCAGTGTTCATAAGGTGGGCTCTCAAGAAGCCTATTTTGAAAATTTGGTGAAAAATTTACGATGTGCATTGTGCAGTTCCTACGCACGCTCGTAAGTTCGCGAATTTTCAATATTTTCACTCCAGATTTTCAACATTGCCATTTTACCACACCTTCTTATGAGTAGTACAGCTGTCATTTTTCACATCTCACCCAAAACATGCTTCCGCCCATGTAGCGCACAATGGCGCAGTCGGTGTGCAAAATCAATGTATGGGACAATTAAGAAAATCACAGTGACACCGTTCATGAGCAGAGGTCTTAAAATGGCTATGTTGAAAATTTGGTGGAAAAATTCCTAAAAATGACTGTTTTGATGAGCGCAGGCTTGCACAGTTCCTATGCACGCCAACAGAGGTTTGCGAATTTTAATATTTTCACTCCAGATTTTCAACATTGCCATTTTATTACACTTCCTTATGAACAGTATAGCTGCCATTTTCACATGTTGCCCAAAATGTGTTTTCGCACATATGGCGCACAATGGTGCAGTCGGTGTCTGCAAAGCAATGTTTGGGACAGATTAAGAAAATCACAGTTACACTGTTCATGAGCAGAGGTCTTAAATGGCTATGTTGAAAATTTGGTGACAAAAGTCCATAAAATGACTGTGTTACTTAGTGAGCATTGCAGTTTCCACGCACCCTCATAAGTTCATGACTTTGTAATATTTTCAGTCCAGATTTTCACCAGTGGCATTTTCCACACTTCCTTATGAACAGTACAGTGTCTTTTCACAACATGGCTGAAATGTGTTTTCACACTTTCAAGCGCAGAGATGTTAAGCTGTGGGAAATCATTGTTCGGGACAGATAAAGAAAATCACAGTGACACTGTTCATGATCGGAGGTCCCAAAATGCCTGTGTTGACAATCTGCTGTAAAATCCCAAACTAATTCCATTACGGGTGTAAAATTTTACTGCAGTTTCTATACCAGCTCGTGACTTCACCAGTTTTTTAATATTTTTACTGCAGATTTGCAACATTGCCATTTTACACCTCCCCATGAACAGTACAGCTGTCATTTTTACATCCTGTTCGAATGTTTTTGCACCTGTGGTGCTAAATGCCGTAGTCGCTGTGCATAAGCAGCTTTCGGCTAACAAACTGATATTGCCACTGTTCATGAGGTGGGGTCACAAAAACCATGTTGAAAATTTGGAGTGAAAATACCAACGAATGCCTGAGGTATTAGGGTTTCCAACCATAACGCTCCAACCCTGTAGAGAATGACAGGCATCAGGGGTGTGACTTGGGATTCTTGCCTGTAATGCTCATACTATTCCACACCCTGCAGCCAGTGAGAGGCATCGAGGTATGCCTTGGACTCTTCGGCCCCAAAGTTCACCCCATTCTGCTATACCGCACCCATCTCACCATATTTCCTGATGGAATGGGGTGCACATAAGGGCTAAAGACCCCAAGGCACACCGTGACACTTGTCAGTGTCTGCAGGGTGGGGTGTGGTGAAATGGCATGGCCGTTATGCCTGACGACCCAAAGGCACACCCCAATGCCTGTCACTCTCTGCAGGGTGGTGGTGGGGTTGGCTTCAGTTCAATACTTCACTGCCATTCCTATTACGCAGCTCTGTAACTTCTACACTACCACTGCCAATGCCAGCAAGCAAATATTCGGCATTGACAAATGCTTGTTTGATATCCTCTAATGAATACTGTCAAAGTCTGCTCCCTTGGACCAGCTCTGCCATGGAAACCGGCCCCTCCCAAACTTTCCTGGAATGAGTCTGTCACCCCTTCCCCATAGTGTATTAACTGGAAGGGGGCCACCTCCAAAATGGAACTGTCTGACACAACCTAACTAGGCAGTTGTTTAAAAAGTGTCCAGCACCCCTGAGAAAGAACAGTTAGCACTCCAGGCTGGGGATCTTCACGGGGGGAGGGTTAATTATTATCCTGGAGGAGCAAATGGAAGAGGGGGCTGCTCAAATTTTCCCACTGCACATAGAAGCAGTAATCTAGGAATGTGGTTACAATCAGAGGTGGAAATGGGACAGAGTTACTGGAGGAACCTCCAAATGGGGGGGGGGGGTGGCATGAGCAGGGATTAATTGTGCCCCTCCCACAGTTCACCTTGTCCACCTGTTGCAAAACACACATACTTATTGCTTTTCTTTCCTTTCTGAAACATACAAAAATCGTCAGTTTTACATTTTTGTATTTTATAAAGAGATTTAAATACTTGAAGTAAAGAGCAAACATTTTGCCAAATAAATACTACAGTCAAACCTCGATTATCTGGACACTGATTATCTGGAATATTCATTCGTATGCACTAGTGACCTGGTCCCAAACAATGTTACCTCATACAGTCAAACCTCAGTTATCTGGATGATTGATTATCCAGACAAATTCCACATCCCCAGCTGGTTCAGTTAATCAAGGTGCGACTGTACTGCTGATAAAAGTTGAAATTAGTAATATTCGTAATCCAAATTAGTCAGTAAAAATAACAGAACTTGATTCCACAATGAACTGAACTTGTAACACCATATTTGCTCATGTGCCCACACCTTGAGGGCCAGTGTCCCACAATTCAGTGACAAAAGATTCAGTCGTATGGTATAGGTCTACCCCTTAACACACACATCTGTGGCTGTGGGAATCCTCTATCCAACTGTGTATAAGTTCAGCCCCCAAATACACATACACATTTGCAGGCACCCTTCCATCCTAATGTCTATAATTTCATCAGCCCCCTAAAACACACACACACACACACACACACACACACACACCTACACCTGCAGGCACCCTTCCATGCCAATGTATAGAATTTCATTACCCCCCCACAGACATCTGCAGGCACCCTTCCATCCCAATATATATAATTTCATCACCCCCCAAAACACACACACACACACACCCCTACACCTGCAGGCACCCTTCCATCCCAATGTATAGAATTTCATCACCCCACCACAGACATCTGCAGGCACCCTTCCATCCCAATGTATATAATTCCATCACCCCCCCCACACACATCTGCAGGCACCCCTCCATCTCAATGTATATAATTCCATCACTCCTCCCCACACACATCTGCAGGAACCCTTCCATCCCACTGTGCATAATTCCATCACTCCCCCTCCCCCACAAACATAACTTCAGGCATGCTACCATCCTACTGTATTATAATTGTAACCGCCTCCACACATCTGCATGCACCTCCTATATCACTGTGTAGGATTTCAACATAGAGACATAGAATTTGATGACAGATAAAGACCCCTTGGCCCACCTAGTGGTCTGCCCATTTTCCCTACCTACTACAATACCAGAGACCCTACCTGATTGACTTACCCTCTCTTCCCTACTGCTAGGGTACCCTTATGTCTATCCCATGCATTCTTGAATTCCCCTACCATTTTAACCCCCATCACCTCTGCAGAGAGATGTTCCATGCATCCACTACTCTTTCTGTGAAAAAGGCCCCCACACAAACATCTGTAGCCATCTTTCCACACCACCTTGTATAATTCCATCGGCCCTCCCCCCAACGCACACACATCTGCAGGCACCCTCCCATACCACCGCTTATAATTCCATCACTCCCTCCCACACACACATCCTGCAAGCACCCTCCCATACCACTGCATATAATTCCATCACTCCCTCCCACTTAAACATCTGCAGGCACCTTTCCATCCCACTGTGTATAATTCCATCACCCCCCATAGAAACACACACATCTTCAGGCACCCTTCCATCCCACTGTATAGCATTCCAACACACACACACACACACACAAACCCCTACCTTCCTTCAACCCCCACTAAATACATCTGCAATCACCTTCCATCCCACTGTTTACGCTTCCATCAGTCACCCCCCATCTTCAATGACTCAGACTGAGCAGGAGATAACAGACCAATGTCATGATATCCAGGCAAAATGACATCATGGAACAATGCGAGGTGGCTTTGCTAGGACCATTTGCTATGTGGCACCCCAGAGGATACACTCCTTCTCTGGGGTGGAGGTTCCATTCTTCAGTGCGTCGCCTGGATCACCACAGGTGACATTGTGGCTGAAGGTCTGCTGGGATGGAAGGATGTCGCTGATGCTGGAACATCGCCATGCACTGTGTGTGTATGTCCCCTAGACATCCTCACCCTGACTTCCTACAAGAGGGAGATGGAAAAATGGAAAATCAGCCCTGCTGCTTGGCAATAGACACCTGAGGCCAGACCGGCTTCATTTAGTTTCCTGATGAAAGGAAGCAGTTTGGGGGTATATCCCTGCCTGGGGGGACAAGACACAGCAGCATGGAGGATGGCGGCTGGAAGCAGGTTGGTTCAATGGGGGACAGTATCATAGATCATCTGGAGGGGGCCCAAGCATCAGAGATAAGAAGGGGGCATGAATAAAGAATATAGAAAAAAAGAAAATGGGACAAAATGCCGACCACCGCTTTGACTAACAAGGTCCTTGTTAGTCAAGCGGTGGCTGGCATTTGTAAAAATCAGCACCAGAAAGTAAAAAGAAAACCCCCTAAAAACTGCCCCATTGTAGTCTATGGAGCAAGCGCTTGTCCTTTACTGACATCACAAAATGTGTCAGTGTGGGGGTGTGCCCCCTCACTTAGGAAGTCAGGCCATTTTGCTGCTCGACTCCAGGGGGAAAATTATGAGTGTTTTTTCTGCAAATACTGGCAGCAGTTAAAACTTTGTGGTGCAATGAATTTGGGGACAGGTAAGCTGCTGTGTATATGTTGGGGGGGGGGGAGCAAGATTACCGGTGTTTGAGAGATATGTCACTGCTGAGCCCATTGCAGCCTGAGCAGCAGTGGACTTGGCAGTGTAGGCCAATAACCAGGCAAGTTGATTGTGATGCTGGTCACAGTCTGGTGGGTGGAAACTGTGTGCAGTTGAAAGGACTGAAGCACTCCAATGAGAGAGCACATCAGTCCTTTCATTTTCATAAGCTGGCCAGCAATCGTCTGAGTGGCTTTACAATGATGTGAACACTATCACAGTTTCCTCGGTGATTTGACTCTTCCCAATTGATCTTCGCCTTCCCCAAGAGTACTAGCAACTACCATCAAGTCAAGGTCTCACAGAGACCCACATCTACACAACCAGTATCCACCCTCACCGATCATAGCTGCTGGGCTGAACCCACGTATAACCAGTCCTCCTTCACTTCCATGTGACAGACACATGTAACCAGCAACCCCCCCCTCTGCATTTACTGAGCAGCACCACAGAAATCCTCCAATTCTATGGGCAGCACTGACAGATTCAGCCCACATATAACCAGTCCCCAGCTTCTGTGAGTGTCACTGACACACTTAGCCCTCTTATAACCGGTTCTCCCTTCCCTTACATCATTGCCACACATGTCCTATTAAGTCAGTCTGCACTATCACTGCACATCAGACTGACCTCACACTGCAGTAGCCCTTCCCTCCCTGAACATCGCTCCCTCAGTCATTCAAAGGGACCCATAGAAAACCAAGCAATCCCGAGCATTGCTTGTTGGACTTAGCCTCCGTACAAACTGAGCCCACCACTCTCCCAAATCATCGCTGTTGAACTCCTTCATAGAAACATAGAATTTGATGGCAGATAAGGACCACTTGACCCACCTAGTCTGCCCAGTTTCCTACCTAACGGATAAGCTGCAGATCCTAGTTAACCAACAGCCTACTTCCTCCTACCCCCCCACTAGAATTGCCTTATGTCTGTCCCATGCATTCTTGAATTCCCCCACTGTTTTTGACTCTACGACCTCCTCAGGAAGGCTGTTCCATACATCTACAACCCTCTCTGTGAAGAAATACTTCCTCACATCATGTCTGAGCCATCCCCCTCTATCTTCAAATTGTGCCCCCTTGTTCTTGTACATCTCTTTTTCTGAAAGATGCTACCCTCTTGGACTTTGTTGATTCCCTTAAGGTACTGAAAAGTTTCTATCATGTCCCCCCCCCTTCCTTGAGGCTATACATCTTAAGCTCCTTTAGTCTTTCTTCATATGTCTTCTGGTGCAGACCCTGCACCATTTTGGTTGCCGTCCTCTGGACAGCCTCCACCCTGTCTATGTCTTTGCAGAGATGGGGTCTCCAGAACTGTACACAGTACTCCAGATGTGGTCTTACCAACTGTCTGTACAGAGGGCCAACAATTTCCTGTTTTCTTCTGGTTATGCCTCTCCCTATGCTTCCCAGTATCCCCCCAGCCCTCCTTACTGCCTTCTCACATTGCTTGTCTACCTTTAGGTCGTCTGATATGACTACCCCCAGGTCCCTTTCATTTTTAGATTGTACAAGATACCTCTAGGTTTAAATAGTTCATTTGCAGATAGAGCACAACACAGGCTTGGTAGCTTGTTTTGCAATTAGGGCACCACACAGGTTTAGCAGTTTGTTTTGCAAAAAAGCATACTGTCACTTAAAATGCATTTAATAAAATGCTTACTCTGCAGTACTAAATATATAGTGCCCAGCCCCACTGGACTGGCTGTTATGGGTTCAATTAATCCCACCTTTTTTTTTCTTTGTTCTTTGATAACCAGGTAAGACACACGGGGCACAGCGCCTGTTTTCAGGGGTGACCCAGGAGCACTGGGGAGGATAAGTGACTTGCTCAAAGTCACACAGTATGCAGTTAGAGGTTGTGGGAATCAAACCCAGGTCTGCTGGACACAGTTTAGGCCCAACCCCTTCCCACCCTCACCCCACCCACCCTGAAATAGTTCATTTATACCTGGGGTTCTGACATCATTTCTCAAGAGGGCAAGGTACATATCACTGTCATATCCTGTCTAGCACACTGCACTGACAATATAAGCATACACATTATATAAATACATATATTTCTATATAACGCACCAATCACACACACACACACACACACACACACACACACACAAAAACAAAAAAAAAAAACTAAACAGGTAGACAGTTATGTGGGAAGTAGTACAATGTAATGGCTGTGGGGCAGCAGTCTTCCGGGAGTCTTTCTGGAGGCTGAGATGCTGCCCTGTTTGCAGACAACTGTCTGCCCTGAGGGAGGAAGTTGCCCGTCTTCAGGCCACACTGGACAGTGGCAAGGGAACCTCCCCATCCAGGGAGCACCAGAGCCACCACCACTACCTCAGAGGTTGCGAAGAAAGCACAGCAGTTGGACCACAGTGGGCTCAGGAGGGTAAGGGTGGTGGAACAGAGGCACACCCAGTCAGTTGTTCCCACTCACAATCCATACACCATTTTGGGAGCAGTATGTTCCCCTATGGATGCACCCGCAGAGGAGACTAAGGAGGGTGCAGACAACTGTCACAAGGAGGCCCCTCAGGAAGGAGGCAGAGGGCACCACAGGGAAAGAAAGCAGCTCCTGGTGGGGACTCAATTATTAGGGGATAGAATCATGGGAGCAGTGAAAACTGAAAGTAGGTGCCTGCCTGGTGCCATGGCTTGAGGGACAGGAAGCGATCCTTAGGGATCACGAGAACAGTTGCATGGGAGTTCGAGCTGGACGCCATTGTCCACCTAGGGACAAATGACTTAGCTCATCATGAGATTAGAGCAGTGCGAAGGACTTTGTAGAGTTGGGTGGGGCTTAAGACAAGTAGCACACACAGTATCCTTCTCAGAGGTGCTGCTTGTCAGTGGCAGGGTGAGGCGGTACTTTGCACCATGCAGTTTAACAAATGGTTAAAAAATGGTGTGGAGCACAGGGTTTGGCTTCATTGGGACTGGGGTTCCACCTGGAGGGACAACAGCCTATACTGGCAGGATGGTCTGCATCTGTCCAGGAGGAACAAGTCTTTTGGGCAATCGGTTTAAATGCTTCATTGGCAAGCCTTTAAACTAGTCAAGGGGGGAGGCACTGATAAGCAGCAGGAAAATCCCAGCCTCCCCATACAAAACAGGGTACTAAATGAGAAAAAGACCAAGGTAGAAAGGTCAGTGGGGGATGCTGCTACAGAAGGTAAAGCCATCAAAAAATGGAGAGCAATGAGTACCAATGCCCGTAGTCTGGGTAACAAGCTTCCTGAATTAGTGGCCTTGATGGAGGAGGAAGATCTGGATATCATGGCAGTCACAGAAACATGGTACACACAGAACCATGACTGGGACGTAAACATACCAGGATACACTATCTACAGGAGGGACAGGGAGGGTAAAAGAGGAGGAGATAGCTCTCTACATAAGAGAAGAAATCAAAGCAACAGAACAAAAGGGTAAACAGGAGGAGAAGAAGCACTGTGGGTCAATTTGGAGGCAGGCAATGGCACCACAATCTGCACAGGGTTATATACAGACCTCTCTCAGGGGAGGAAATGGACAAGGAAATGATAGAAAGTATACTTAGAATGGCAGATAAAGGGAGATATTGCTGATGGGTGATCTGAATATGCCAGATGTTAACTGGAGTGCAGTTGCAGCAGCACTTGAAGAGTGGGGTTATTCTAGATGCCCTACAGGGCATGCCTAGAACACTAGTATTGGAGCCCACTCAGGAGAACAATCTTAGACCTGGTTCTCTCAAATGGAGATGAAGAGGATCACAGATGTAGAAGTGGGAAATCATCTGGGAATCTAGCGACCATCGAACAGTATGGTTCAATAAAACACAGCAATAGACTCAAGCCATACAAAGACAAAGGTACTGGATTTTAGGAGGGCTGACTTTGCCAAAATGGGTGAGTGCCTAAGGAATGCACTAGCAAATGAGCAGGAAGGAGGGGTGGAAGAACAATGGGGAATAATAAAAACTGCCATCACAGAGGTAACAAGCCTTTGTGTAAAGCAAATAAACAAAACGAAACGAGGTAAGAAACCACTATGGTTCTCAAAGGAAGTGGCAGTGAAGGTTCAAGAGAAAAAGAAAGCATTCAGGAAGTACAAGGAATCACAGAAGGAACAGGACAGAGAACTGTATCAGTTAAAGCAAAATGAAGCTGGAAATGCAGTCAGAACAGCAAAGGCCCAAACCGAGGAAAAGATAGCCAACTCAGTTAAGAAGGGGGATAAAACCTTTTATAGGTACATCAGGGAGCGAAGGAAGACCAAAGGAGGGATAGTAAGGCTTAATAAAGGGGAGGGAGGGCGGGCAGAGGGTGACTGTGAAAAGGCAGAGATACTAAACAAATATTTTTGCTGAGTATTTACAAAAGAAGAGGGAGGTACCTAAAACAAACAGTAGAAACACTCTGGATACAGAAGTTGATACCAGCCCATTTACAGAAGAAAGGGTTCTGAAAGAGCTCTTAAAACTGAAGGTGACAAAGCAATGGGGCCTGATGGGATTCATCCCAGAATTCTAAAAGAACTAAGGTAGAACTAGTGACACCACTGACTACCCTCTTTAACAAATCATGGGAGGATGGGGTGGTACCTGAGGACTGGAGGAGGGCAGATGTGATTCCCCTTCACAAAAGTGGGAGCAAGGCAGAAGCAGGAAACTACAGACCTGTTAGTTTAACCTCAGTGGTAGGGAAAATGATGGAATCACTTCTGAAGGAAAGAATTGTTGGGTATCTAGAGGCCAGAGGGGCACAGGACCCAAGGCAGCATGGATTCACAGCGGGAAGGTCATGCCAGACAAATCTGATAGATTTCTTTGACTGGGTGACCAAAGTAGTTGATCAGGGAGGGGCTGTGGACATGGCCTACCTAGACTTTAGCAAGGCATTTGACACAGCCCCACACAAAGATTAATATACAGTTAGCCAGCCTGGGAGTGGGTCCCAAGATGACAGCCTGGGTAAAGAATTGGCTGGAGAATAGGACACAGAGGTAATAGTAAATGGAGTCCACTCTGAAAAAGGGGGTTAGTAGTGGGGTACCGAGGGTTCAGTATTAGGACCGGTCCTCTTCAATGTCTTTATGTAACCCCAGATGGCGCTATCCCAGGGGCTACTACCCCTGCCTGATTTGCCACTAACAGGTTGAGGGCCTGGATCCAATGGCGGTGCCTCACCCAGAGGTCAGGGTTTGCAATAGTTAAACTAACTTGGTCACAGCCCTCTGGGACACTGCAACCCCTTTCTTCCCACTAGTGGCCCACACAATATATCAGAATTACCTTCACAGTATACACTTACCCCAGGTCTGGTTCCGGCACTGGGACCTCCTGTGAATGAGATACAGTGCAACAATCACAGTACAGTACTTTAACATAGACAAATACCTCAGGCAGTATAACTTTGCTGAAACAAGCAGCTCTGATTTATTTAGGGATATAACAAGGACAGGGGAAATCAGGTTAATTAGCTTATCACTCTAATAATCTACCTATGGCTCTGTGCACAGGCCTATCCCTATCAGTTACTGTCCCTGGGTACCCAAGCCCAGTGGCTAGTCCAAACCATGGCAGCTGGTAGGGCCCTTTCACACAGAGAAAAGGAGAATTAAACAGTCAGCAGTACAGTAATTCCATTTGGATTTAATGTGGCAATTCAACAGGGAGCGACCTGAATTAGTACTCGACCTCCAAATAAGATAGGGTCCTTCAATGTCAGCAGGGTCACTTGAGGTACACAAACCTCTTCACACATCCATATAAAGAAAGCACTATACCAGGCAGGCTGCATCTGTATCCCGATCGCAATTACTGCACAATACCCGGAGAACACACAGCAGATTCAGTTCCTGACAGACCCAGTGCAATTTTCAGCAATTCCTCCAGTCTTCTACAGGGTGAGCCTGGTTTCTACTCTTCAGAGATCCTTTGATTCTTTTCACAGGACGGATTCAGTCCTAACAAGCTGTTACACAAGCTGCAGACCGGAACTCTGGGCCTTACACACGTTTTTTGACTAAAACTGCACACTGAAAAAGCACAGGGCTCCTTACTTCTTCACTGCCAAAGCTCAACTGAAACTCCAACCGACAAAACCGGGCACTTCCTTTGAGTTCCTCCCAGTTCTTGACTGGATTGGCTGTCACTCACAATAGACTGCTGCTGTTGGTCCAAAAAGGCACTGAAGTCTAAACTACATCTCCCAGAGTCACTGCCCATACAATCCTCTTGTGGCTGGCTCAGATTATGAGTCCAAGTTCTGATTCGTCCAAGGCACCATTTTAGAGCTAGCTTATCCCACACTGATTGGTCCAGTTCAGCAGTTCAAAACTAGAATGGGAACTAGCAGACACAGTTCTGACTGCAAAGAAAGCAGGTTAGACAAACTGTAATTTCATTATTACTCTAAATAATTTCTGGCAAACAGTTACATCTTTCAGATAGGTTCCCTTTGCACTCCTAGTGACTGCAAAAATGAAGTGAATTGGCAGCAGCTCGAGTGGTACTCAATCAAAGAAACACACGTCCCCCATACAAACTAATTATGTCTGCAAGCAGACAGCTCTTAAAGAGACAGTACCAGAGGTTCTAAAACACTCACTGATAAATGGCTTAAACGCAAACACCATTCAGGCTTGGAGCATTCAAGCAAGCTCCTGAAGTCTTTGGGAACCCCCATTTGCAGGGGTTACACCCTTCCTGGCCTGGTAAAGCTTGACGTCGCGCAAGCAAGTACCCATAAGTTTCAACTGCAACCATATACATCTGCATTAGGCTCGCACTATGTAATCATCGTCAATATATCATTTTACCAAGAACACATTTCTGAAACATTGCAGTACGTCACTCTTTACACAGTATTACATACACATTGTACCATAACTCAGGTTATTACCTCTTGTACATGAAACCTGAAGAGAGGGGGCCCTTCCCTATCAGTTACCTTGGGGCTGGATGGGGCAAGGGCACCATACTTAGACGGCAACACAAGTAACTTGGAGTTAGCACTGATGCTCAGTTTGGGCAATGAGCTCGGGGACACATACACTCCTTTATGGACAACATTGAGAGGCAAGTCCACAGGCCTCCCAAGTGAATCATAACTGAGGTGCACCACAGGCTTTACAGCTCGACCAGTCTTTCTAGGGGGAACTGTTATAGTCTCTGCACTCTGAGCCTCATTTTCAGCATTGTCCTCACTTGTCAGGGAGTCTCCATGGGGTAGAGAGGCTAGAACTTGGGGCACTTTCAGCTCCAGGAGTTACAGTTTCTGAGTCCACAACATTTGGCTCGCATGGAGAGCTTTCGGACACTGGCAGTGGACTGTCAGGGCACTCAAAATACTCTTCTTGTTCGGTGTATCACCAGTCTGCCCCAATCTATCATTTTCTCCCTGAAAGCTCAAACAGTTCAACCATGCACAGTGATTCCATTTCATCTGATCTGATGCTTGCACTTCACTTTCTGGGAGCATTGGCTCCAGGGATGAAGCTGGGGGCTTAGACAGTCCAGAAGGCCCAGCTTCGTCTCCAGTATTGACTAGGGATTGCCCTGAAAAATTGACTCAGTTCGTAGAAGGATAGTATTCAAAGTCACTCCTCACTTCTTCGATATGGACTGACAGTCATGCTCAACTGGGACTTGTGGAGGGAACACTTAACTTTGCTTCTGTAGGTGCAGACTTTCTTGATCTTTTCTTAGCAGCAGCTCTAGTCACTGGTCCAGAGGGGCATCTTCTAGGGCTCAGACTCAATTAAGATTTGTCCAATGGGCAGTAAATGATTTCTATGCATTGTTTTACATCTTTGAATTATTCTCAGGCCTTACTTTGTACACTGGCAGATCATCTAGTTTGCCCACTACAATGTGAGGGAGATGGTGCCATCTGTCAGCAATCTTGTGCTTGCCATGCAGTCCCAGATTTCTTAGCAATACCCGATCTCCCTCCTGGAGTTCCTGTGCTTTCACCTTTTTATCATACCTTTCTTTGTTGGCCAGATTTCTTTTGGCAGCCATGGTTTGAGCCAGTTGGTACGCATGAGTTAGCTGGGCCTTTAACTTTTGCACATACTGTAAATAGTTGTCAGCTTGAACCCCATCAGGAGAGACCCCAAAACACACATCTACTGGTAGTCGAGCTTCTCTTCCAAACATCAGGCGGTAGGGGAGAATCCAGTGGCATCACTTTGGTGCAGTTATAGCATGTACCAGGGTGCTAATTTGTTGGCTCCATCTAGGCTTGTCCTTGGGTGCAGGGTGCCCAGCATATCTAGCAAAGTGCAGTTGAAACGTTCAGGCTGTGGGTCCCCTGGGGTGGTAAGGAGTGGTTCTGGACTTTCGCACTCCCCACAGAGAAAGCATCTCTTTGATCAGACGACTCTCAAAGTTCTCCCTTGATCAGAATGGATTCTTTGTGGAGCCCCATAGTGAACAAAAAGTTTTCTACAAGTACTTTGGCCACAGTGGATGCTTTCTGGTCTTTGGTGGGAAAGCTTGGGCATATCTCGTGAAATGGTCAGTGACCACCAGCACATTACTGATATTTCTTTGATCTGACTCCAGACTCAGAAAATCAATACAGACCAGCTCCATGGGTGCACTGGTGGTGATGTTAACAAGGGGCAGCCTCTGGGGCAAAGCTTTCCTCTGTAAGCAGTGACTACAAGTTCGAATGTGTTGCTCCACATCAGCCCCCATCTTAGGCCAATAGAATCTGGATCTCACCAAGTCAAGTGTTCTGTCTATACCAAGGTGCCCCATGTGGTTGTGCAAGGACCTGAGTACTGAGTCTCGAAAGGCAGTGGGCAGCACTAGTTGTTGTTTGTCTACTTGTCCCCCTCTGTCTACTGTTTCTCTGTATAACAGTTTATTGATCAGTTTCAACTTAGGACCTTCTTTGTATAACAATGCAGTTCTCAAATCAGTGGAGCGTAATTTGGACACATCTTTTCCTGCATAGAGGGCTTCTAAAGCTGCTTTGATCATGGGATCGCGGATTGAGCCCTTGAATACTGTCATTGTCCAGCTGAGGCAGTGCACCAATGTCTATTGCAGAAAAGTGGCAATAAGCAGCAGGTATGCAATTCTCAGAGGGTCCCAAGCAATCCACCATGCAGTCCACTGCGTCCGTGGGACATTTGTTCCTCCTGTCAAACTTCCGCAGAGTGCCCGAATGTCAGGTTCTGCCAATCGGACCCAATCATTCTGGGGAACAGGCCTCCGGGAGAGAGCATCAGCATCTATGTGGTTCAGACCTGCTCGGTATTCGAGAGCATAGTCATATGTAGATAATGCAGAAAGCCACCTATGGCCAGTGGCATCCAACTTAGCTGAGGTCTGCACATAGGTCAAAGGATTATTGTCAGTTTTTACTAGTATTTTAGCCCCATACAAGTACTCATGGAATTGGTCAACAATAGCCCACTTCAAAGCTAGGAACTCTAACTTATGTACAGGATAGTTCTTTTCGGATGGGGTCAGGCTT
Organism: Neoceratodus forsteri; assembly: GCA_016271365.2. Taxonomy (NCBI): domain Eukaryota; kingdom Metazoa; phylum Chordata; order Ceratodontiformes; family Ceratodontidae; genus Neoceratodus; species Neoceratodus forsteri. The sequence continues at coordinate 69,762,645 of CM057452.1, forward strand.
CTACTGGCAAAGGCCACTGGTCTCAGGCCATTCTCGTGCTCTTGGTACAACACAGCCCCCAACCCTTGCAAGCTAGCATCAGTGTGCAGGACGTAAGGTTTTCTTGGATCGGCATAGGCCAGCACTGGAGCATGGGTAAGTTGATATATGATCTCATGAAAAGCAGTCTCACAATCAGGAGTCCAGCGGCCCCAAATACTTCACTGGATGAAAATACACTCTTTCAGTCTTGAGGGACGCTGACTTTGGTATTTTTTTGGGTTGGGGATACCCTTGAGTAAGGTTAAGTAAAGGCGGATCACTCTTGAATAGTCCTTGATGAAGGCCGATAATAACCACAGAATCCCAGGAATCTTTGCAGTTCTTTAGATTTTGGGCTGTGGCCAGGTGGTCAAGGCCTCAACTTTACTTGGGTCGGTCTCTATTCCTCGGTGGATACTATGTGTCCCACATACTTTACTGATGTTTGAAAGAATTGACACTTATCAATGGACAGTTTAAGGCTAAAGTCCTCCAGTCGGTCCAATACCTTAAATAATCTGCTCTCATGTTCCTCCAGTGAGCTGCCAAACACAATAACATCATCTAGGTATACTAGGCACTCTAGTAAGTTCATGTCCCCACTGCACGCTCCATCAATCGTTGAAAAGTGGCTGGGGCACCTGAAATCTTGAGGCATCCTCATGAATTCATAAGAACTAGCGGACAGATAAAGGCCATCTTCTCCGGTCCTCTGGGGCCATCGGGATCTGTTAGTACCCACTCGGAGATCCAGCACAGAGAACCACTTGCTTCCGCTTAGGCAGTCCAAAGCATCCTGAATGGGGCATTGTGTACTGATCAGGGATAGTCCGACCGGTTTAAGGTGCGATAATCCACACACATCCTTACTGTTCCATTCTTTTTCCTCACTACCACAATGGGGAAGCATAAGGGCTTCTGGATTCTTGTATTACACCAGCAGCTAACATCTCTTGCAGATGCCGTCTCACATCATCTATGTCAGCAGGTGCCAGGCGTCGAGACCTCTCACGAAATGGTCTTTCATCATGCAGCCGGATATTGTGCTCAGCTCCTGCACGCATCCTACATCCCATTCCTTTAAAGAAAACACCTGGTCTCTCTGGGCAAGCTTCTCACTGATCCTCACTTTCCATTCAGCTGGCAGCGGGAGTCGCAAATCAAACAAGTCAGGCGTTACTCTGTCATTCTTCCTTGAACTCTTGCTGCTGGGTAGCACTGCAGTGTCTGCACAATGCACATTAGCCAGGATGCAACCTCTGTTTACTCGAATGTCTCTTTCAGACACATTATGAACTTGGACCATTACCCTTCTGGCATAAGCATGGGCTCTAGCGGGCAAAATACTAGGCTTGACCAGCAGTCCCTCTGGCAATTTTCCATCGCCTGGTGCATCCAACATTAATATTTTATTCTTAACATCCTTTCGATACGGACCTCTCCTGTAAGGTACACTGGGCATTTGGCGCCAGGATCAGAGACTCAGGATCCTTCTTCCATACAATCCCGACCGGTTCCTCTGGTTCTGTTTTTCAGCATCTCTGTGCCTCATAGGCCTTCTTAATTAAAGCGGAACTCTTAAAGCTCTACTAGTCTTTGACCCCTGTTTTCATAACACAACTGTGCCAGCCTTCCGAACATATGAGCATTTGTTCCAATCAACAAAGGGACACCATCATACAGTCCAGTGGGGGACACACTAAGGCTAAGGGTCTCTACTTGTTCGCCACTCCAGCCACGGAGGTGGGGAAAGACAGCCAAATTCGGATATACCCGGAATAGGGGTAGGCCTTCTCACTTAACCCCCATACATGCAGTCCTTCTAATGGTTGTAAGGGTACGTCTGACAAATGCTTCTGATACCAGTCCTGGAACATAATTGTCACTTGGGAGCCACTGTCTAATACAGCTCTTGTAGACACTCCATTCACCTTTACAGTGGTCTCCATGGAGGGACCCACTATTCTGGACCAGTCTGGAGAGGCGGTAGTGGGGGCCTGGGCAACTGACCTTGCCAAAAGGACGTGAATTAGCATTTTGGTGCCCTCACTGGGATCATGTCGGCACCTCTTAACCACTGATTTCTTCTCCGAAGCTCTCCTTGTAGCCTATATGCAACTTTGTCAGTGTCTTTTGGGGACTGGCATTCCCTTTCATGTGCCCATCTTTCCCACAATTATAGCAAAACATACTTTCTGGAGTTTGAGCTGGCCGAGGCGCCACACTGGGAGCCAGGGCGGGGTATTACTAACTGGAAACCTGGGTGCCATCTCTGTCTGCGGTGATAAGCATTTGGAGACATCTCGTCAGTTTCTCCACTTCCATGGTCAAGGAATTGAGTTTGGAGCTGTTATCAGCAGGAGATACATGGGTGGGTACCCCCACCCCCATAGCAGATGCAGTCGGATATAGGTCAGGGCCCGTACTTGCAGGCGTGGCCTTCATAAAGGGACTGTTTTTGAATTCCCGGATCTCTCTCAACAGTTCGCCCCATTGTGGCATATCTTTTTCCTTGTCAGAGCACTCATTGACTGTCAACCTCTGCCCTGAACTTCACTTGATGGGTCACCCTCAGTCACCGGGTCGTAGCCACAGCTGTTGGTGCAGGTACCTCCGAGGTCGCCTTTTCTCAACTCCTCGAATTTCTCTCATTAACTCATCATAGGAGGGTGGGGATTCCAGTCGATTTGCCAGGCGTAACTGAAGCAACAGCAGTTCTGAGAAGGGGGCAGACTTAAGGATTCTGTCCAGTCTGGTTCGTCCAGTTCAATCGCTGGCAAACTACCTTTCTGAGGCATTCTTGCAACAATTTTTCCAGCCGAGAGACATACACAGACAACAACTCCCTTGGTACTGTTGTGCATTTCTTACTCTCCACCATAGGTCCTCATCAGAATCTGGGCTCCCATACACATTCTCCAAGGCCTCAAGATAGCCTGTGCAGTCGCTTCAGGGTTACTGTCCCGTTTAGCACGGATGGTAGCCAGGGCAGGACCTCGGAGGCTCTCACTAACCCTCTTTCGCTTTTCGCCTTCCGAGCATTGCCATTCTAGCACTTGGGGGGCAACATAGTCTATCCAGGTCTCCCAGTCATCCTCCCCTTGGGGGGTGGGGAGGGTGCCAGAGAAGATCCTCAACCTTCGGTAAGAATCGTGACTAATGGCAGGTGCAGAAATAGGAGTCTGCATTGGTTCAGCCACCATTACGGGCACTGGAGCAGGAGAGGGTGTTGGGGGAGGAACACCCCCAGGTGGCAAGAATAGTTTCTTCAAGTCCTCCACAGTTTTCCCCTCTCCAGCAACCATTCAGCAAATTTCTCCTCAAAGTTTCAGATAGTGGTGGGGCTGATTCCCCGGTCTTTACTGTCCTTAGTTATCACTCTCAAGCAGTGAGGGCTCCTCTGGGGTAATGGTCTGTGGCACTTTGAGCTATCTATGGGATCCTTAAACTCTACTAGGGCCAGGAAAGTGTGGGTGAGCAGATTAGCATGCCGACCCACCACCACAGGGTTTTGTAAACCTTCCACCTTGGAAAGTACTCCCTGCACAGTGTCCGTATTGATACCCAGGGGATGTCCAGGATAAGCATAGCATTTTGGGGTCGATCTCCTCCCAGTACACCACTCCACCAGCCGGTGCACAGCCACTTCTGTCGGGTACCCATTTTTTCTTAACAGTGGTTCAGTAAATATGGCCACTAGAGGACACACAATCCCAGCGGTGAGCCTCCAAGATGTAACCCCTAGATGGCGCTATCCCAGGGGCTACTACCCTGCCTGATTTGCCACTAACAGGTTGAGGGCCTGGATCCAATGGCGGGTGCCTCCACCCAGAGGTCAGGGTTTGCAATAGTTAAACTAACTTGGTCACAGCCCTCTGGGACACTGCAACCCCTTTCTTCCCACTAGTGGCCCACACAATATATCAGAATTACCTTCACAGTATACACTTACCCCAGGTCTGGTTCCGCACTGGGACCTCCTGTGAATGAGATACAGTGCAACAATCACAGTACAGTACTTTAACATAGACAAATACCTCAGGCAGTATAACTTTGCTGAAACAAGCAGCTCTGATTTATTTAGGGGATATAACAAGGACAGGGGAAATCAGGTTAATTAGCTTATCACTCTAATAATCTACCTATGGCTCTGTGCACAGGCCTATCCCTATCAGTTACTGTCCCTGGGTACCCAAGCCCTAGTGGCTAGTCCAAACCATGGCAGCTGGTAGGGCCCTTTCACACAGAGAAAAGGAGAATTAAACAGTCAGCAGTACAGTAATTCCATTTGGATTTAATGTGGCAATTCAACAGGGAGCGACCTGAATTAGTACTCACGACCTCCAAATAAGATAGGGTCCTTCAATGTCAGCAGGGCTCACTGAGGTACACAAACCTCTTCCACATCCATATAAAAGAAAGCACTATACCAGGCAGGCTGCATCTGTATCCCATCAGAATTACTGCACAATACCCGGAGAACACACAGCAGATTCAGTTCCTGACAGACCCAGTGCAATTTTCAGCAATTCCTCCAGTCTTCTACAGGGTGAGCCTGGTTTCTACTCTTCAGAGATCCTTTGATTCTTTTCACAGGACGGATTCAGTCCTAACAAGCTGTTACACAAGCTGCAGACCGAACTCTGGGCCTTACACGCTTTTTGACTAAAACTGCACACTGAAAAAGCACAGGGCTCCTTACTTCTTCACTGCCAAAGCTCAACTGAAACTCCAACCGACAAAACCGAGCACTTCCTTTGAGTTCCTCCCAGTTCTTGACTGGATTGGCTGTCACTCACAATAGACTGCTGCTGTTGGTCCAAAAGGCACTGAAGTCTAAACTACATCTCCCAGAGTCACTGCCCATACAATCCTCTTGTGGCTGGCTCAGATTATGAGTCAAGTTCTGATTCGTCCAAGGCACCATTTTAGAGCTAGCTTACCCCACACTGATTGGTCCAGTTCAGCAGTTCAAAACTAGAATGGGGAACTAGCAGACACAGTTCTGACTGCAAAGAGCAGGTTAGACAAACTGTAATTTCATTATTACTCTAAATAATTTCTGGCAAACAGTTACATCTTTCAGATAGGTTCCTTTGCACTCCTAGTGACTGCAAAATGAAGTGAATTGGCAGCAGCTCGAGTGGTACTCAATCAAAGAAACACACAGTCCCCATACAAACTAATTATGTCTGCAAGCAGACAGCTCTTAAAGAGACAGTACCAGAGGTTCTAAAAACACTCACTGATAAATGGCTTAAACGCCAAACACCATTCAGGCTTGGAGCATTCAAGCAAGCTCCTGGAAGTCTTTTGGGAACCCCCATTTGCAGGGGGGTTACATTTATAAGTGACATTGCAGAGGGACTGGAAGGAAAAGTATGTCTCTTTGCAGATGACACAAAGATCTGCAACAGAGTTGATGCACAAGGTGGGGTGGAAAGGATGAGAAGGGACTTGGCAAGGTTAGAGGAATGGTCAAATGTATGGCAGCTTAGCTTCAATGCTAAGAAGTGCAAGGTAATGCACCTGGGAAACAAAAACCCAGGGGAAGAGTACACAATGGGGGGTGAGATACTAACAACAACAAAAATGGAAAGGGACCTGGGGGTAGTCATATCAGATGACCTAAAGGTGGGCAAGCAATGTGAGAGGGCAGCAAGGAGGGCTGGCGGGATACTGGGATGCATAGGGAGAGGCATCACCAGTAGATAACAGGAAGTTATTATCCCTCTGTACAGACAGCTGGTGAGACCACATCTGGAGTACTGCGTGCAGTTCTGGAGACCCAATCTCCACAAAGACATAGACAGGATGGAAGCTGTCCAGAGGAGGGCAACTAAAATGGTGCAGGGTCTGCACTGGAAGACATATAAAGAGAGACTTAAGGAGCTTAATATGTATAGCCTCGAGGAAAGGAGGGAGAGGGAGGTCATGATAGAAACTTTCAAGTACCTCAAGGGAATCAACGAAGTCCAAGAGGGTAGCATCTTTCAAAAAAGAGGTGTGCAAGAACAAGGGACACAATTTGAAGATAGAAGGAGGTGGCTCAGAGGTAATTTAAGGAAGTATTTTTCACAGAGAGGGTTGTGGATGTATGGAACGGCCTTCCAGAGGAGGTTGTGGAGTCAAAACAGTGGTGGAATTCAAGCATGCATGGGACAGTCATAAGGAAATTCTAGGGGCCGGGGGTAGGAAGAAGTAGGCTGCTGGTTAACTAGGATCTGCAGCTTATCCATCAGGTAGGGACATGGGCAGACTGGGTGGGCTAAGCGGTCCTTATCTGCCGTCAAATTCTATGTTTCTATGTTTCTATGCTGGATGTACCAAGCTTATTCACAGCTCGTTACTCTACCCTCTAGGCTGTACTGCCAGCAGACAGTCTGACCACTAAGCCCTGCTGAGGCCAGTTCCATGGCTGAGAAACAAGCTGTCACCCACCTCTGTGGGCGGTTCTTAGAAGGGGAGTACCCTCCCACCAGAGCAGTCTCAACTGCTTGCCACAGTACCACTCAGCATGCTTTGCTCAAAGAAGAAAAAAACTTTTAGCTTTATTCACTGTATTGGCACTAACCTGCCCACTGTTCCACCTCTTGAGTGTTCTTTTCCAAGAGCTGAGGCTACTGCCAGGCTGCTGTGCCCTGTGGATGGTATCTCTGGACTGGGGCGTGCCCCTGCATTGTCTGGCACTTTACTTAGCAAATTGAAAGTTCTGGTAGTCAGCACCTGCCTACTGACGCTGCTGCTGACCCACTGCCATGAACTGGGGTGAAGATGCTGTAGGAGGAGGGTCCGGTGGCTGCTGGCACAATTGTGGGCTGAACAGAGGCATGGCAGGTGGTCCCGGAGGTGTGACCTCACTGCTCCACCCAACACTGTTGATTTCACTGCCACGGCCTCGTTCTTGTGCTGGCCACTTTCTCTTCCATCTTCTCACTGCCATGGGGTGCCAGACTCAGTCTGAATTCGTAAACAGGTACATCTGGGTACGGAATGTCAGCGATAATGTGTGGGTCTGGATCCCATTCAGTTTTCAGTTTCGGGCAGTTGTGAGTGCGTCTGGGCAGTACTCGTTCTCCAGTCAGTAAAGATTCTGCTTTAGCTCCATTATTGTACATGTATCGTTAGGGTTTTTACACTTTGATTGGACTCCAAGCTTTCATTTAAAAAAAAAAGTTATGCTTTTATAATTAACAGCGCAGAAGTTATAGCCTTCAAAATACAATTTCAAGCATTATGAAATACCATACAGGACTATTTTTGGAAGTGGTGGGAAGACACTAGTGGTTGTTCTAAGAATAAGCACATTCTTTTCTAGTTTTATATATTTATACCCAGTAGGGGTACATTGAGAATAGGGCTGCATTGAACTTTGCAGAGTTTGCATCAGCAAGTTTCACAAAATGTGGCAAACAAATCTGCAAAATTTTTAATTTCCTGAGTTGATGAAAACAAAAGTTATGTGATTTGTTGGTCCCCCTACACGCAAAATTCTTTCTCCTTGTTTGTGGAGAAAACATTCAAGTTTCACTCTTGGAAAACACTTTAGTGTTTCATTATTCACACTAATAAGTTTTTCACATTATTTTATACAACTACTATAAAGTTTACAATACTTAAATGACTTCATGATTTATGGACACAGTATATATTTGCATTTTTGTAAGTTTTTGTACTTTGTATCATCTGATATTCTGAGTTATCACACTGCACCTGTCATGTTTTGCCATGGTCAGTTCTGGCATGTTAGCAAATGCTGTACCTTGTGAAATCTGATTTTTTTTTAATTATCTATTTTTATGCTCCCCTACATGCTTCGGAGCTGCCTCTTCTTTGGGCCACCATGACCCACAGACATTCCCCCTACTATCTCCTCCTCGGCCACCTACCTCAGATCTGCAGCCTTCCATGGGGTAGCCCGGTGTAACCTTTCTCCGGGTGGGTCCCCCTCCTCCGAGGGGGGAGGCACCAGTGGGAGGAGACCAACACACTATTCATTTTTTGGTCCCGGGTGCTGCTGAGGCATTTCATGGCTTCTGGGAAGTCTTCGGAGGTGTCCGGGGCCGGCAGCCATCATTCAGCTAGTCTTTGAAGCGGTTTCCGGTTTTCTAGTTCCCCCATTGTGCCACTCATATAGTGCCTCCAGTCTCCACTGGGGGCCACTACCAAGCGAGACCATCCCTAATCTCACCCCAGCATAGGAGAGCAGTCCATCGGACGCTCAATCCTATCCTCCCCCTGCCGACCCCCGGCGATCTTAGTCCGTTCCTGAACCCAGTTCGCCGGTGTGGATCGAGGTAAGACATCAGCGCCTCAACCCTCTATGCCACTGGGCCGGCGAAATCTGATTTTCTATATTTTACAGGTATGAAGGGAGACCCAGGGCAAACCCATGCTGATCAGCCACTGAAGGTTTTTTTTTTTTCTATGAGGAAAGACACATTAAGCTGAAAGCTTGTTTACAGGTGCGACCTGGGAGCACAAGGAAGTTAAGTGACTTGCTCAGGGTCACACAGTATGCAAGTGGGGGCTGTAGGATTCAAACCCAGGTCTCCAGGTTTGCAGCTCAGAGCCTTAAACCACTGCGCTATACTGCAATATACAAGTATGCAATCTACAATATGCAGTATATACAAGTGGTGCTGCCACCTGAGGCAAATATACAACAGAGAAAATAAGGAAATAGCTCTCCGTTATTGTAAAGTGCAAAATGGAGTTTCATTTTTTTTTTTAACTTACTGTTTATGCCCCTCTTTTCTTCACCACATCTGCCCCTTTCATCGGGGTCCCCAGTGCACCGACACAGACTGTGCCAGGAGAACTGAGAACGTCAGCCCTCATGGAGTGCTCAGCGCCTCGGAAAAATCTAGAGCCCCCCAGATGACCCCCATGCGGGGCAGAGGGGACTCCTTTTAATCCCCTCTGACACTTCAGAGGGAAGCGGACCCCTGGAGCTGCTCCCCAGATCCCCCATGATCACTGGTGCTGGAGCCCATCTCCTGGTGCAGATGTGGGGTCTTTTGCTTGGTTCCACCCCCCTGCAGGTGCCAGCACTCGAGGACAGCCAACGAGACAAAGGCACGCAGAGACATGCCTTCACTCCAGGCCCTTGGCTGATCTCTGCTCCTCCCTATGCTGTTACGTCTTTTGGCTGCACCTCCAGCTGTGATCACCCAGGTGGCAGTATAGCAGCAAAGACTGCAACTCACCCTCCCAGGAGAAGGAGAGCAGCTGAAAGGGTGCTCGATCCTTCTCCCCCGGCCAGCAATCCAGGCTCGCTACCGAACCCGGGTCACTAGTGTCGCGAGCAGTAGCAAAATGGAGTTTAGTTTAATGCAAAGTGCTGACCAAAGAAAAGCCAGTTTCCCAAAACTTGGGAAGTTGGCTTTCTATGGTCAGCACTTTGGATTAAATTAAATGATATTTTGCACTTTACAATAAGTGTGCACTGTTTTCTTGATTTCTCTTATATATACAAAGGGACCTAGGCGTCATCATAAGTGACTCCTTTAAACAATCTAGCCAGTGTAACAAGGCTGACAGTAAGACAACCATGATGTTGAGGTTTATTGAGAAGGGTTTTGATAGTAGGAGGAAAGAGGTATTCTTGCCTCTTTATAGATCACAAGTGAGGCCAGACCTGGAATACTGTGCCCGGTTCTGGAGTCCTCACCTAAGGAAAGACAAAGACTGACTGAATATGGTGCAGTGTAGGGTACCCAAAATGATGCAGGACCAGCAGGGCAGATCCTATGAGGATCAGCTTAGGGCACCTAACATGTAGTCGCTGGAGGCTAGATGAAAGAGGGACGATATGATTGAGAACTTCATGTTCCTGAAAGGAATGAACAAGGTAAAAGTTGAGGAATTATTCAACAGGACTAGCAAATCTAGAACACGGGGACATGGGTGGAAACTGGCGGTGGGGGGGAGGGAGAGGTTCTGGAGGGACTTGAAGAAGTTTTAGTTTACAGAAAGAGTGGTTGAGCCATGGAATAGTCTGCCAGCTGAGATGGTTTCAATGATTAACAAAGTGTCAACAAATTTAAAATAAAAAAATAAGAAATACGTGAAAAGTAGTAGCTATGGGGAGATCCAATTTTGTTCTGCAAATCGGAAATTTGCGGCATCCCCCCCCCCACACACAAATCAGGCAGTTTGTCGATGAAAATGGTGAAAATTTTGCACTTTGAAATGAAAATATTTGTCATTTTGTGGAATTTAATGACCACAAAAATGTGGTTTTCTAGGACTTGCACCAGGGAAATTAAACTTTCATCGGGCCCTAACTGAGACATTTACAATCTAATTTCCAGGGATGTCCTAGTTACAGGACAAGTGGTAGCCACATAGACAACAAAGCTAATGCACTCATGTAAGCAAAATTAATTCCATAGCTATGTTTGTGTCAATAGCCTTTAAAATATAATAATAATAAAAAAGGATAATAAAGGAAGGAATTTGTTATTATTTTGACCTTGCACGCTTACCATATTTACGTATAGGCATTTTCCAAACTGCTTACGCCACTAGTCATTGCCGGCAAGTTGCTTGTGTCAAACGACCATGTGCAAGGCTATGTTTTCTGCTCTCTGAGCATCAAATAAAGGTGAACTAAACTTTCTGTATCTCATGCAAGTGGCCAGTTCTTTTCTTGGATGCAAATTTCTTTTTATGTACATGTTGTTTATGTGATACAGCACCACGACTGAGTCCCAGCGCTTGCCCGCTGTCTTCCCTTTGGCACACTTACTGTATTCCAGTGTGCTTTACGTACTTAATTTATGTTTCACATCATATTAAAAGTATTACATCAGCTGTCTCTGCATATAAATAGCATTTTCCATAGATCAAAGAAACAATTTCAGCCTTCCATTGATTTTAAGGTTTCCATTTTTATCACAGTCATTTCAAATCATGCTAGCTAATCATGCTTATGGAGACAAGCTGCTTTTAGGTTTGTCAAGATGGCAGGGGGCCCTTAAAGGAAAAAAAAAAGATCAATTTAAACCACTGACCTCAATCAGTGGGGGATTAACATGTCCTTTCCGATTTGCCAATTAAAGTGTTCTAAGTACACTTGTCATCTCCAAGAATGTCTTGAAGATGCTGATGCTTGCAGTGAGTCTGCAGCCTCTAATAATAGAGCACTTGATTACAAACCCACAGCACTATTTGAGAATTACTTATTCTTATTTTTATTTTAAAGGGAAACACCACATAGAGTATCCATCTCCCCAGTGCATAGAAAAACACCCGATTAGGGTTTTAAGGCAAAATACAATATTTATCTTACCGTGTAATGGTCTTTTAACCCTTTGGCTGCCGACAGAATTAGAATGTATAGGAATTTTGGACTGATGTATCAGTCCACGGCCCTGCAAGGGTTAAAGTCATTTTATGATCTCACGGGGGCTTCCACTTTAAAGCTGTACCAGTGGCCATTTTGCAGCCACCATTGGCTTCCCATGTTCAAGCTACTCTAGTGAGCACTACTGAACTCTGCACTAGCTGGCAGTGCCCATTTGCATGACTTGCACACAGGAAGCTAACTGGTGGATGCGAGATGGTCACGGGTACATCTTTAAAACAGAAGTCACTGTGAGATTATAAAACAATTTTAAAAAAAGCCCATTACAGGGTAAGAGAAAAAATGCATTTTACCTTAAAGCCCTAATTAGGCAATCTTCGCACTGGAGAGACGAATGCTGTATTATTTATTTATTTATTTATTAAAGTCTTGGAATTACAACCCTTTGAGCCAGGGACTCATTAACAAAGGCTGCACGTCATAATAGAAAACACAGACATAATACATTGACTAATACAGTACTTACAGCAAACAGCAAAAGTAAAATATTACAGAAAGTGCATACAGTGAAATTCAAGTAAACATTTGGGGTCTGGCTCAGTGGTGCTGAGGGTTGAGGTGCTGGATGCCACATCTTGCGCCATGCTAGTGACCCGGGTTTGGGAACGGACTCAGGTTGCCGGGGGTTGGCAGGGAAGGGAAGAGATTGAGCATCCGGAGGACTGCTCTCTCTTCCTGGGGAGGGTCCTGGGGGTTGCACCACTCAGGAGTGGACTCTGGCAGCAGTCAGAGGTGTGCCAGGATTGCGGCACTATGCAAAGTGGGACGGAGACTGCGGTGGGTGTCGTGCATCACTGCCATGAGGCCATTGCATAACTGAGCTCCGAGGGGGCAACCTAAGGAAAAATTCCCCGACTTCGGGGATAGGCGACGGCACCTCGCCTCGCCGAGCCACACTCCACCGCTGGGCTTCACTCCTCACCTGAGCAGGGCCACTCAGCCAACACACTACATTTCTAGATAGAGTGCCCTGGGAGGATAGGGTGGCTCCGCCCCAGGGGGTGCACAGCCGAGGGGTCTGTTGAGCTGGGCGGAGGAGAGGAGTTGGTGGCTTCAGGCAGAAGGTAGAGCTCTCGGGCTCCAAGGCTGCCTGAGAGTGTTCCCCGAGTGTCGGTGAACAAATAAAGCTCACAAAAAAAACAAAAAAAAAGTAAACATTTGGACTTTAGATATGGATACAACATAACAGGGAGGGATGGGCCAAAACATCCGCCCTTAGGGTCTCAACCAGGGGGCAGAAGAGGGGAGGAAGCAAGTGGGAATTATTGGCAGTCACTGTGGGAGCTGGACTCCATGTAGTCTTGCAGCTCAGTTTTGAAAGGCCCCAGTCTGGGTATGGAGAGGAGGTGAACTGGGATTGAGTTCATCCAGAGAGGGGGCCCTGTATTGAAAGGACCATGGGCCAGCATTGGAATTGGAAAAGGGGATGCAAAATGCAGCAGTATCAGAGTATCTTGTAGTCCGCCTCTGCAGCCCAGATTGAAGGCGTGATAGACAGCCAGGAAGGAACAGGCCCAGTTGGATTTTTTTGGCCAGTAGGCAGGTATGGTATTGTAGTTGCCCTTGGAAATTGAGCTATGCCAATCATTGATAGAGGTCACAGGTGTGTGTAAGCCGGTCGCTGCCAGTGGCCAAATGGCAGGCCTTATTTAAGACACATCTGATTTTGGATGGGGCAGTGTCTGTGGCAGAACCGTAGATGACTATGCCATAGTCAACCAAGGGTAGGATAGAGCTACAGATAACTAGTCGGAGAGCATCGGGGGAGGCAGGGTTTGAGTCTGTATAGGAGGCCAGTTCTAGAGCTGACTGCAGTGCAGGTAGACATGATATGGCTGCGGAAAGTGAGAGCCGAGTCAAGGGTGATGCCTAGATATTTAAAGCTAGTGACAGGATCCAGAGTGGTTCCCTGAGAATTGAGTATAGAGAGGACAGCGGAGTGGTGTTTATGTTGGGGGTGGGCAAATAGCATTACCTTAGTTTTTTTATAGTTAAGGACAAGTTTGTGAGCGGCAACACAGGATTCTATTTCCGAGAAGGAGCTCTGTAGTGATAGTTGGAGATGGGTTGGGTCTGGATGCAGACTAAAAATCACTGCATCTTCTGCATATAGGATGACGTGTCCTGTGGAAGCCAGTGGTAGGGAGTTTAGATACAGCGAAAAAAGGAGAGGACCAAGGATGGAGCCTTGGGACACCCCGAACGGACAGGCAGGATAGTAGATAGGGTGTTTTTGATACTCACTTGCTGGGTGCGTCCATGCAAATAGCGGCAGAACCAGCCAGTGGCCTCCTGGGATATGCTGGCAGTGAGGAGGGAGTCAATTAACATAGGGTGATTGACTGTGTCAGAGGCCTTGGAGAGATCTATATAAACAGATCCAACCAAGGCCCCCTGGTCAAGGGCATCATGGATATAGGAGGTATACTCCAGGAGGGCAGTGGTTGTGCTATGTTCTTGCCTGAAGCCATGCTGTTGTTGGCAAAGTAGGTGGTGTGAGTCCAAGTATTCGGTGAGTTGGTCAGCAACAATTTTTTTGAATGCTTTAGAGAGGGGAGGGAGGATGGATATGGGTCTATAGTTACTGTGGGAGGTACGGTCTCCACTCTTATGGACAGGTGTAATGACCGCCCTTTTCCACAGGGCAGGGAACTGTCCAAGACATAGAGACATATTGAGGATTTTTGTTAGTGGGGTTAGCACTGCATCAACAGTCAAGGAGAGCAGCTTAAGATCTAAGGAGTCGCTACTCTGTCTGTTTTTTTCAAGGAACTTGGAGAGATAGGGGCCGGTGACGTTAGGAGAGATTGTCTTAAAGTGAAAAGGTGGGACCCCGGAGGGGGAGGTGAACTGACCAGGAGAGGTAGAGAAGAAATCAGTGGGGAGGATATAACTGAGGTCAATGAAAGCAGCATTAAAATCACTGGCAATCTTGCCAGGGTCTTGGGTGGGAGTCCCATCTACGATAAGCAGGGAGGGGAGGAGGACTTACCACTGAACTCCTTTATATTCTCCCAGAAGTTCCTCCCATTACCCCAGGCAGCAGTGAGTCTAGCCTGATAATAGTTAGCCTTAGCTTGGTGGATAGCCCAGGTGCAGGAATTGCGGGCAGTGCAATAAAGCTGACGATCAGCAGGGCGGCCAGATTCCAAGGCACAGTGCCACAGATTATCGCGGGCAGTCATTTTGTCGAGCAAGGACTGATTTATCCAAGGAGAGGATTGTGTTTTAATAATCCACTTCATGAAAGGGGCAAATGTCACAGGTGGCTTGGAAGGAGCTAATGAAGAAGGACAGAGCGGCATCCACTGAGGTCAGGTGCTTGAGGGGGGACCAGTCAAAATTTAGGAGGTGATTACGGAAATGTCCTAGGAAGCCTTTTTTTCAACAGGCAGTGCCTAGAAATCATAGAGGGAGGAGGTTTCTAGCTGTTGTACCAGCGGCAAGTGACAGGGGAGTGATCACCAAATGAATCAGACAGGCCCTGGGCATCCTGGTATGTTGTGCTTTCCTTTAAAGTGATATTCCGACCTAAAGCTATAAGGTATTGGGCTTCATAGCCCAATACCTTATAGCTGCATGAGCTGACAGGTGCCAAAAATTTAATTTAAAACTGCTTACTTGTTGTTTTGGAAGGGATTGCAACTGGTGCCGAAGCCTCGGCCAGCCGATCCCTTCCAGCTTCCTGGTGCCCCCGCTCCACCCCAACTCTGCCACTGCGCTCTCTGAAATTGTGACCTGTGGCCAGGGAGAGTGCGGGCGAGCCCCATTCAAGTCTATAGGGGCTATTTTTATGTTTGCTTGCACGCATGTGCAAGAAACATAGTGCCTTCATCGGAGATTTCGGAGGTGTGTCACCTCCTCCAATTCTGGCCAGTAATAAGTTTCAGAAGTTGAATATCGCATTTTGGAGCTGTCTCCATGACACGCCCAAACGCAGTGGCACAGTTGGAGGGAGCTACGCTTGAGTGAGCACCGAAGATATCGGCTGCTCACGCGCAGCCCCCAGCACACAGACGACGTGTGCACCCCACGTACTGTATAGCCGACGGGTGCCCAATCCCGACTGGCTGAGCTGTGTCCCCCACCCCCAGTTGTAGGTGTCACGCGAGCCCACCCCCCAGCGTGGCAAGCACTGTAGTCCTCTTGGCCGCGGGGTGCCTAATCCCTCGCCGGCTGAACGCCTGTTCTGTGCCACGCTGAGCCCACCCCAGCATGGCAAACATCCCACGACGCCTTTTTTTTTTTTTTGTTTTAGACCTGTAAATAAAACTGTCCTCAGCGCTGCCTCCCTCTAACCTCCCACAACCCGCACCCACCCACTGCGCACTCCAGTCCCACACCCCCCACCCCATACTTACCTCTGACTCCGCACGACGATCTTTGGTGGACCGGGAACACGTCTGCACTCTTCAAAGCCGACCGCGAACTGAGGAAATGCCGGTAAGCTGTATAATGGGTTACATAGGGGGGTTTCAACTTTATTACATATCTCGGGCATTTTTGGGAATTTTTGCACCAAATTTTCAACATGGGGTTTTTGGGACCCCTTCTCATGAATTATGTCACTGTCATGGCATTTATTGGCCCGAGCGGTGATTTCGCTGCAGTGACTGTGCAGTGACTGCGAAATCACCCTTCCTCAGGCCTGAATACCACCATGACAGTGACATCATTCATGAGAAGGGGTCCCAAAAACCCCATATTGAAAATTTGGTGCCAAAATTCCAAAAAATGACTGTTTTACAAGGGTGCATTGTGCAGTTCCTACGCAGGCTCGTAAGTTCGTGAAATTTCAATATTTTCACTCCAGATTTTCAACATTGCCATTTTACCACACCTTCTTATGAGCAGTACAGCTGTCATTTTTCACATGTCACCGAAAACGTGTTTCTGCCCATGTAGCACACAATGGCGCAGTCGGTGTGCGAGATCAATGTACGGGACAAATTAAGAAAATCACAGTGACACTGTTCATGAGCAGAGGTCTTAAAATGGCTATGTTGAAAATTTGGTGAAAAAATTCCTAAAAATGACTTTTTTGAGCGTGCGTTGCACAGCTCCTATGCACGCTCGTAAGTTCACGAATTTTCAATATTTTCACTCCAGATTTCCAGCATTGCCATTTTACCACACCTTCTTATGAGTAGTATAGCTGTCATTTTTCACATATCACCCAAAATGTGTTTCCGCCCATGTAGCGCACAATGCCACAGTTGGTGTGCGAAATCAATGTACGGGACAAATTAAGAAAGTCACAGTGACACTGTTCATGAGCAAAGGTCTTAAAATGACTATGCTGAAAATTTGGTGAAAATTCAAAAAATGACTGTTTTATTTAGGGTGCATTGCGTAGTTCCCACTCATTAATTGTAAGTTCGCGAATTTTCAATATTTTCACTCCAGATTTTCAACATTGCCATTTTACCACAGCTTCTTATGAGTAGTACAGCTGTCATTTTCATATCTTGCCCAAAATGTGTTCCCACCCATGTAGTGCACAATGGCAGTATGTGCAAAATCAATGTATGGGACACATTAAGAAAATCACAGTGACACTGTTCATGAGCAGAGGTCTTAAAATGGCTATGTTGAAAATCTGGTGAAAAATTCCTAAAAATGACTGTTTCACGAGTGTAAAGTTGCGCCGGTTCCTATGCATGCTTTCGTAAGTTTGCAAATTTAATAATTTCACTCCAGATTTTCAACATTGCATTTTATTACTACATTTCCTTATGAACAGTACAGCTGCCATTTTTCATATGTCGCCTAAAATGTGTTTTCGCATTACGCAGCGACAATGGTGCTGTTGGTGTGCAAAAGCAATGTTTAGGACAGATTAAGAAAATCACAGTTACACTGTTCATGAGCAGAAGTCTTAAAATGGCTATGTTGAAAATTTGGTGGCGAAAGTCCATAAATGACTATTACGAGTGAGCAATGCGCAGTTTCCACGCACTCGTAAGTTCATGACTTTGTAATATTTTCAGTCCAGATTTTCACCAGTGGCATTTTTTCACACTTCCTTATGAACAGTACAGCTGTCATTTTTCACAACATGGCTGAAGTGTGTTTTCACACTTTCAGCGCTGAGATATATGGTCGCTGTGGGAAATCATTGTTTGGCACAGATAAAGAAAATCACAGTGACACTGTTCATGATCGGAGGCACCAAAATGCCTGAGTTGACAATCTGCTGTAAAATATCCCCAACCTAATTATATTACGGGTGTGCGTTGCACAGTTTCTATGTACGTTCATGACTTCACCATTTTTTAAATATTTTTACTGCAGATTTGCAACATTGCCATTTTTTACACCTCCCCATGAACAGTACAGCTGTCATTTTTTACATCCTGTTCGGAATGTTTTTGCACCTGTGGTGCTAAATGCCGTAGTCACTGTGCATAAGCAGCTTTCGGCTAACAAACTGATATTCCCCCTGTTCATGAGGTGGGGTCACAAAAAAAACATGTTGAAAATTTGGAGGGAAAATACCAATGAATGCCTGAGGTATTAGGTTTCCAACCATAACGCTCAACCCTGTAGAGAATGACAGGCATCAGGGGTGTGACTTGGGATTCTTGCCTGTAATGCTCATACCATTCCACACCCTGCAGCCAGTGAGAGGCATCAGTATGCCTTGGACTCTTCAGCCCCAAAGTTCACCCCATTCTCCTATATCGCACCCATCTCACCGCATTTCCTAATGAAATGGGGTGCGCATAAGGGCCAAAGACCCCAAGGAACACCGTGACACTTGTCAGTGTCTGCAGGGTGGGGTGTGGTGAAATGGCGAGGCCGTTATGCCTGATGACCCAAATGCACACCCCAATGCCTGTCACTCTCTGCAGGGTGGTGGTGGGGTTGGCTTCAGTTCAGTACTGCACTGCCATTCCTATTACGCAGCTCTGTAACTTCTACATTACCACTGCCAATGCCAGCAAGCAAACATTCGGCATTGACAAATGCTTGTTTAAGTTGGGTTTTTGCCATTTAGTTAAGCAACTGCTGTAATTTTCTCCTAAGTTGTTTAAAATGGCAAAAATCCTGCTTAAAAAATAGCCCCTATAGACTTGAATGGGGCTTGCCCCCGCGCTCTCCCTGGCCACATGTCACAATTTCAGACAGCGCGGGGGCGGAGTTGGGGCAGAGCAGGGGCACCAGGAAGCTGGAAGGGATCAGCTGGCCGAGGCTTCTGTGCCAGTTACGATCCCTTCCAAAACAACAAGCAAGCAGTTTTACATTAAATTTTTGGCGTCTGTCAGATCCAGACGATATAAGGTATTGGGCTATGAAGCCTAATACCATATATTGGAAATTTCCTTTAAGGAAACAGAAAGAAGAGCTGCTCACACCGAGTTTTTTTTAACTTAATCATCATGTTTATCTAAACAAACCCTTTAACTAGCCCCACTATAGCAAGCTCCATCAATGTCTGCGGCACAAACTTGACACTTCAGGTTGGCTGGTCTTGAGAATTTCAATTGGCGCATTTCTCAATTACACAGGACTGGTGCTAGATCATTGTGGCATGACATAACGCATCAGTCACCCACTCGACCCTGAACTATATGGTCAGAGGAGAGTTGAAAGCAAATTGAATATAAGTGCACATCAAAGTACGCTGGTGTATGAAAGGGGGGTGGGGCTGCCATACAAATGGAACACAGTGCCATGCTCATAACCATGGCAACCCTGTGGCAATGAGTGCAGTGCATTACTGCCACCCCATGACTGAGAACTGTTTGGAGGTAGCAGTAGGGTTATTGGAGTGCTATGCCTAGTTTGCACAGACTTTGAGAGGCTGAGATCAGAGAGGCATTGCAAAAAATTACACACTCAGGCTGATGAATGGGACTAGGGAGACAGGAATCAACTGGACTGCCAGGGACTTTTATGTGGTGTGGTTTTGGTTGGGGGCTTTCTTTGCTACCAGGGATGATGGTGAGGGATCCATGACAGGACTTCAGTGGTGGGCCACAGAAGCCCTAAGGTACAGTCAGATAGGTGGGGGAAGCTATACAGTCAGGTAGGTGGGGGAAGCTATAAGTTGCATGTACTAGCTCATGAATGTTTCTGCGTGACTGTGCCATCTGCATACATGCATACATAGATACATAGATGTTGTCGGCAGATAAGGACCTTGTGGCCCATCCAGTCTGCCCTATCCCTCTTTCTAATGCTTAAGGTATCCTAGCTGCTACAAGCCCTCCCCCTTCACCCTAGCTTGAGAGTTCCCATGTGCCTATCCCATGCATTCTTGAATCCTTGAACTGTGGCCTCTCCCACCACTTCCTGGGGGAAACCGTTCCATCTCTCCACTACCCTTTCAGTGAAGTAGAATTTCCTCAAGTTCCCTCTAAGTTTTCCACCTTTTAGTCTCATGCTGTGCCCCCTTGTTCTACTATTTCCCTTCATATGAAAGATGTTCCCTTCTGGTACCCTGTTGATTCCCTTTAGATATTTGAAGGTCTCTGTCATGTCCCCCAACTCTCTCCTTTCCTCCAGGGAGTACATATTTAGAGGTCTGAGTCTCTCCTCATATGATTTATGCTGCATCCCTGACACCATTTTTGTCATCCTCCTCCTCCTCTGTACCATCTACATCCTGTCTGTCTTTTTGGAGATGGGGCCTCCAGAACTGAACACAGTACTCCAGATGAGGCCTCACTAGGGAGTTGTACAATGGTACCACCACTTCCCTCCTTCTACTTGTTATACCCCTCCCAATGCACCCTAGCATTCTGTTAGCCTTTCCAACTGCTTTGTCACACTGCTTAGCCACTTTGAGGTTGTCGTCTATGACTTACCCCTAGATCCCGTTCCTCTGTGGTGGTCTCCAGTGTTATTGTGTCTAGTTCATACTCAGCCCGAGGATTCCTCCTCCCTAGGTGCATAATCTTGTACTTTTTTTGCATTGAAATCCAACTGCCATTCCTTGGACCGGTTTTCTAGCCTCTTTAGATCCCTCCTCATTTTTTCTATACCTTCCTGTGTATCTACCCTGTTACATAGCTTTGTATCATCCTGAAAAGGCTAACCTTCCCTTCTTGACCCTCTGCAATATTGCTTATGAAGACATTGAAGAGCACTGGTCCCAGCACTGATCCCTGGGGTACACCACTTATTACCCATCTCTCCTGTGAGCTAACCCCATTTACCACCACTCTATGATCTGTTACTCAACCAATTTCTAACCCACGTGACCACCTCTGTCCCCACCCCCAGATCTTCCAGCTTGTGGATTAGTCTCCTGAGTGGGACTGTGTTGAAGGCCTTCCTCAAGTCCAAATAGGCCACATCTACTGCTCTGCCCTGGTCTATTTCCTTTGTCACCCACTCAAAAAAAACAATCAAGTTGGTCTGTCATGACCTCCCTGCAATGGATCCATGTTGCCTTGGGTCCAGCAGCCCCCTTGTCTTTAGGTAGTCCACCAGCCTTTCCTTAAGCAGGGTTTCCATCATTTTACCTACTATCAAGGTCAAACTGACTGGGCGGTAGTTTCCTGCCTCCTCCTTGCTATCACTTTTGTGCAGGGGTACCACTTGTGCCCTCCTCCACTCCTCCGGAACCACGCCTGTTTCTAGTGATCCACGGAACGGTTTAGCCAGTTCCTTCTGGAGCTTCTTTAGGGTCCTCGAGTGTATCCCATCAGGCCCCATAGCTTTATCCACCATAAGCTGTTCTAGTGCTCTTTTTACTCTGTCCTCTGAAAAAGGTCTAATGTCCACCCCTTCTCTCTGTTTGCCCTTCTCCATTAATGGGGGACTATCCCCATTGTCTTCTTCCATGAATACGGAGCAGAAGTATTTGTTGAGGACAGTCACCTTGTCAATGTCTTTCTCCACTATCCTGCCTCCCTTCCTCTTCTCTAAGTCTCACAGTCCCTCCCCATCTTTCTTCTCTCGCTAATGTACCTAAAGAATGCCTTCCCTTCTTCCTTCACCGATTTAGCTAGCTTTTCCTCAGTTTCGGCCTTTGCTGCCCTTACTGCCTTGTTCACTTCCTTTCATTTTTCCAAGTATTCTTGCCTGTCCTCCTTGCTTTGTGTTGCCTTGTACCTCAAAAATGCCATCTTTTTTCCTCTTACTAGCTCTGCTACTCCCCTCGAGAAACACAGTAGTTTCCCCTTTCTTTTGCTCTTGCTGCAGGGCCTGGCACAATGGTTTGCTACCGGGTCCAGGGCTTCCCTTATCTTATCCCACTGTTCCACTACTCCTCTTATGTCATCATATCCCTGCATAGCCTTCCTGAATTCGTCCTTCATCTTATCGAAATCTGTCCTCCTGAAATCCAGGATTCTAGTCCTTGTGTGGCTAGCCTCCTGTGACGTCCTTATGGTGAATCCCACAGTTCGATAATCACTTGTCCCTAAGGTCTCCCCCACTGTGACTTCCTTTATCCTGTCCCCATTGCTTAGGACAAGATCCAGAATTGCATTCTCCCTCGTAGGCTCCCTCACTAGCTGTGTGAGACCTGCCCCTCGCAGGGACTGCAGGAATCCCTTACTCCTGGCTGAGGCAGCCACCGGGATGTGCATGTGCTGGCCCTGTGTGCTGTTACTGCGTACAAACCCTGCTTGCACAGCATGACAGCTGGAATGCCTCATTTGCATTCTAGGATGAGACCCCCGGCACAAATCTATGGCTCTGAACGTAGCAGTTTCTTTTCTTTTAACTTTCGTTTATTACGATTCTTTTTAAAAGACAGTACATATACAGAAAAACATTCTTTGAACGCAAAATGTCACAGAGATCGCTTCACAAAATAATGAGAATTTGGAACAGGTAGTACTCCATATACGTACTGTATATAGTGAAATGAAAAAACATTAGGGTTTTAGGGTCTCCGAAGTTTTGACAAGTTTGAGCTGGGGTGTTCCTTGGGATTGTCAACCCTAATTTATTTATTTATGTCTTTGTTTACCAGGTAAGTGCACTGATCCAGAGGACCGTTTTCAGTCACGACCCGAGCCACAGGGTGGCAAGCAACACAGAGAAACTCAGCAGCACATACAGGGAAATTCAATTTATACTGTAAATTCACACCTCAGGCATGAGATGGTGTGGAAAAAAAAGAAAAACAAATAACGTAATAGTACAATGGAGGCAGGGGAAGGCAATGGCCAGACACACATAGTGTGAAAAGTGAGCCATACATAGCAATAGAAATAACATGAGATACAGGAGCCACATTACATGGTGCAGGAGAACATATGTAGCATTATAACTATGACATGAGATGAGATTAGTACAGTCATCAGTAAAGTTGTGCGGGTTCATATAGTCAGATTCTCACATCAGTTTCAGGGATTAGAGGTATCGAGGGAAGGAGGGTTATAGACAACTACAGAGATGAGTGAGGAGATAACTGGAGGGCAGGGGAAGTGGAATGGAGACATGGGCATTAGAGTGCCTTAGAGGAAATTAGAGTACCTTGAGGACTCATTTTCAGGCCAGTTACTCCCTCTGCCTCAACTAACATTGAGGGCACAGGCTCTCACTCTAAAATTAACCCTAGGCAGGTCAACTTCCCCTCTCCTACTCACCATTTCTGCATCCCTCCCAGGGAACAGAAACAAGCCTTCCAGGCCATCTTGTCCTATCTTTCCACTCTACCCCCTCAACATGATAAAATAGTTATGGGGAATTTCAACATTAATTGGTTGGCCAAGTCAGCCGCCTCGTACATTGATGATGCTACAGTGCTTGATCTCACTCAGGCTGTCACCACCCTCACCCGGGTTAACACCCGTACGGGGACATCCTCCCTTCTGGATCTGGTTTTCACAAACCGCCCCCATAGAATAACCAACACCTTGGTACTCCCCAATGCACTAAGTGACCATTCTCCTGTACGCTGCACCTGGTCCTGCTTTGCCTCCAAAATCCCCCCCAAAATTACCTTACAATGCAAACTTGGCCCTGGTAAACTCTCTCAACTCAAGGCCCACCTCGGATACTGTGACTGGACACGCCTCGTTAACAACCTCGACCTGGATCATGCGCTTGATCTATTTATCATCATCTTCAATACTATCTGTGATAAATTCGCCCCCCTTACCAAGAGAATGTCCAAAGGTAACCACACTCCTTGGTTCTTTGACCACCTACTGGACCTACTGCGACAACGTAACTCCCTTTGGCATCTTGCTAATGAAACTCACCGGCTAGCTGACAGGCAACGGTATAGGGAGGCCCGAAACTAGTGCACATGGACCATATGCACTGCCAAAGCAGATTACTACAAAGTGCCCTTAACATCTACCTGGGGAGATTGGCGCAAATTTTGGAATAATATTAAGGAACTCTGTGGTAAAGTCCCAAACCCGCCCCCGGACCAATTGGTAATAGATGGTAACCTTTACTCGGATCCCCTCAGTATAGCCTCAGCCCTAAACTCTGCTTTCACTAATCTCAACCATGTCCTCCCCCTAATTTCTTCGAGCCCCCACCTGCGTGGACCCATCCCCTCCTCCCCCTGTTCCACCCTTTTATCTATGCATTCTTACCCTTGATGCTGCCAGACCCTACCTAGCCAAAGCCCTAAGCCACTCACACTATATTAGCGATTCCCTAAACACGAGACTTCTTCGCCTCACTCTTCTGGAAGTCCTAAACCCGCTCACTCACATTCTCAACCACTCCCTCTGTCAAGGGAAATTCCCCTTCTGCTGGAAATCAGCTTCCATTACCCCCATCTATAAGTGTGGGGACCGCACCTCCACTAACAACTACCGCCCTATCTCCATTCTCCCCCCGTCTAAAGCTTTAGAGCGTATTGTCACCGACCAAATCACTGACCACCTTACGAAATATAACCTCCTTTGTAACCAGCAACATGGCTTCCGAAAGGAACATAGTACCACCACTGCCCTCCTCGAATTCACCTTGCATGTCCACTCTGCCTTGGATCAAGGACACATCACAGGTGCCATCTTCATGGACCTCTATAAAGCTTTTGACACTGTAAACCACGCCCTCTTACTGAACACACTCTCTTCCAGTGGATTTTCCAATGATGCCTTAAGCTGGTTCGCCAACTATCTGTCAGATAGAACACAACAGGTCAAGGTAGGCACCGTCCTGTCCCCCACCCTCCCTGTCTGCTCCGGTGTTCCACAGGGCTCCATTCTTGGCCCTCTGCTATTCAGTCTTTATCTAAACTCCTTCCCGTCGGCCTGCTCCTTTACGCAGATTATGCCGTCCTGTACACCTCCGATTCTGACCCCCTTAAACTCCACCAAACACTCCAACACTCTTTCCATGAAGCAGAACATTGGTTCACCGCCCAGTGATTAATAGTCAACTAGAAGAAGACAAAAGTCATGATCTTCTCACATCCAAGGAACCCCCTTCAGATCCTCTGCCCCCAATTTCTCACTGCCAATCAAACCCCTCTCAATCAAGTGAACACCTTTAAATACCTAGGGATCACACTAGATGCAGCCCTCAACTATAATCAACATATTCTACACTTATCTGCTGCCCCTTAACTCTAGATTAGGTGTACTTTATCGGTACAAACATTACCTCACATCCAAGGCCCTATGGCTTACCATCAGTTCCTCTGTCCTCTCCCTTCTGGACTACAGTATTCTCATTTACAGTGCTGCACCCACCTCCGCACTCAACAGACTCCGGCTCATACTCTGATGTGATCGTTTCACTCACACCTGCTCCCTCTACAGTACCACAAATTGGCTAAACCTAGACAGCAGAATCGGGTATCACACCTGCCTAATGACCAAGAAGATAGTTCTAGGTCTCGCCCCCCCCTTACTCTTTCCACAATTATTCACCCAGCAGTGCCAGTCAGTGACCTGTAACTCAGACAAGCCTCTACTATGGGTAATCTGCTGTCGGACGTCCCAATTCCAAAGAACCTTCTGTTACCAAGCCCTTCCTGGACAAACTTGCTCCCAAGCCAAATAACCAATGAAATAAGGCTTGGCCCTTTTAAATCCAGACTAAGGGAACACCTTCAAGCCTCCAACCTATGTGATTACCCCTGACACCTTCCCCCTGTATGATGACTTATCTTTCGTTAAACTAACTACTTCAGGTCCCCTTACCTAAATTGCACCGATGATACTATATGACTATCAGCCTGCTACAGAAACCTCTGCAACTTTATGGCTGTGCTAAAGTATTGAATCATCTGTTATCCTTGACTGATAGCCACTTACTGAACAACTATATAATCTAATGCCTATCATGTAATGTAATGTACTGTGATCTGTAACAAATGTTGTCCCTGTACCTTCATGTATGATGTGGAACCTTTGTAAATGAGTCTTTGACTCAAAGGTCTTTCTGAATATCTCAGTACATAAATAGAGTTACTTACTGGGAGCAGTGACAGTCAGCAGCTGCTAGGAGTCAGGTTTTCGTGGCCTGTTGGAAGGCAAGGTGCGTGGGGGATGCTCGGACGAACTGTGGGAGCTTGTTCCATAGGGAGGGTACAAAGATGGAGAAAGCTCTACTTCCCATTGCTGTGGAGACATGGGGTGCCTCCAATGGGGGGACTGAGGATGCCCTAAGTGTCCTAGGAGCCACTGTGTCTTTCAAGAGGAGCGAGTAAGGGGATAGGTGTTGGTATCTTAGTGCATTGTCCACTAGGCAGCCCATCGCATAGTCAAAGCGACCTTCCACAGGGTGCCAGCCCAGGGACTGGTAAAGAGTGCAGTGGTAGGTCCGGTGGGGAGCTTGAAGGACGAAACGACAGTATTATAGGTAGTGTTTAGTCTTAATTTCAAGGTGGGGGATACGAGGGAGTAGATGGGGGAGCAGTAGTCACGTATAGGCAGTAGGTTGCCCTGTGCGATGGCAAGGCGTGCTTGAGCCGATAGAAGGCATTTGAGTCTGTAGGCAGCGCCACGTTTTTGATGAATTCTCTGCACAGTGTTAACATGCTCAGTGAAAGAGAGGGAGGGGTCAAGAGTGACACCTAGGTATTTAAAAGATGGGACATTTTCAAGAGGGGGGGCCTGCTGGGGTGCATACAAGGAGGGAGGAGTCCGATTTGGCAGCTTTGCCGAGAAAAGGTCTGGAACCAAAAAGCATGGATTTAGTCTTCTTTTCATTGACTAGCAGCCTGTTGGCGAGGAACCATTTATGAGCAGAGCCATAGTTGTGTGTGAGGATGGAGAAGATGGGCTCGATGGATTTATTACTGTGATAGAGAACCAGATCATCTGCATAAAGGAGCGCTTGATAGCTGAGGCTATCCCTCGGGAGTGCTTAATGAAAACGGAGAAGAGCAGGGGTCCGAGTATGGAACCTTGGGGGACTCCAGTGCGTAAAGGGAGTGCAGCAGAGGAGCCATTGTTGATGATGACAGACTGAGACCGATTGGATAGATAGCTGCAGAACCAGGCTGCAGTTCTGCTGGAGCAGCCGAAAAGAGACAGGGTTGAGTGGAGGAGGTGGTGGTCGACAAGGTCAAAAGCCTTTGATAGGTCTATGAAGACAGCTCCTGTGGCTTTGCCTTGGTCCATATCTCAGCACATGATCAGAGAAAAGGGCCAAAGCAGAGGAGGTACTGTGGTGCTTGCGGAAACCATGCTGGAGAGGACATAAGAGGTTATACTTTTCAAGATGCTCAGAGAACTGGAGGTGTAAAACTTTTTCAAGCAGTTTGCTCAGGTGAGGGAGTAGGGAGATGGGTCTATAATTATCAGGGGATTGGGGGTCGCCGCTTTTGAAGATGGGCACGACATTTGCATGTTTCTAAGAGACGGGAACCATAGAAGATGTAAGGGCGAGGTTGAAGAGGAAGTTGAGGGGTTCATTCAATGCAGGGCAGATGAGTTTAAGAAATGCGGGGTATAGTCCATCACTGCCAGGGCTGCCTTTGGCAGGTAGAGACTTCAGGAACTTCATAGTGTCTATGTGCCCAATGACTTTGAAGTGGAAAGGTGGGGGCAGGGTGGTAGCTGAGGAGGCGGGGGTGTGTGGGAGATGGGTGGTTTAGGGCTGAGGACGCCTGTGGTGGGAGCTTGCTCAGATGGGGGATAAATCTGTGAACTTTGTGTTGAAGACACAGGAACAGGAAGTTGTTGGCCCTCTGTACAGACAGTTGGTAAGACCACATCTGGAGTACTGTGTACAGTTCTGGAGACCCCATCTCCGCAAAGACATAGACAGGGTGGAGGCTGTCCAGAGCAGGGCAACCAAAATGGTGCAGGGTCTGCACCAAAAGACATATGAAGAAAGACTAAAGGAGCTTAAGATGTATAGCCACGAGGAAAGGAGGGAGAGGGGGGACATGATTGCAACTTTCAAATACCTCAAGGGAATCAACAAAGTCCAAGAGAGTAGCATCTTTCAGAAAAAGAGATGTGCAAGAACAAGGGGACACAATTTGAAGATAGAGGGGGGATGGCTCAGAGGTAATGTGAGGAAGTATTTCTTCACAGAGAGGGCTGTAGATGCATGGAACAGCCTTCCTGAGGAGGTTGTACAGTCAAAACAGTGGGGGAATTCAAGAATGCATGGGACAGACATAAGGCAATTCTAATGGGGGGTAGGAGGAAGTAGGCTGTTGGTTAACTAGGATCTGCAGCTTATCCGTTAGGTTTGGAAATGGGCAGACTAGGAGGGTCAAGCGGTCCTTATCTGCCATCAGATTCTATGTTTGCAATCTCAGTAGGGTCTGAAATGGGACCAGAGGGGGATGTAAACTGTGTTAATTGCCTACTGGACATGGGGTTAAGGATAGACCCAATAGAAGCCCAGAAATTGCATGGATTGCCAAGGTTGTCTTTCTGTTGATTAATGTAGAATTTGTGCTTGAGTGATTTTGTAGTCTGTTTACAGGTGTTGTGTAGCTGTCTGTAAGCATTACAGATGTGGGGAGAGGGTGATGCCTTATAGGCTTTCCATTTGTTATCCTGAGCTTTCATTAGTGCCAGCAGTTCTTTGGATAGCCAGCGGGTACAGCCCCCTCTTACCCTTCTGATTGTGATGGGGAAATGGATGTCCTGTAGGTGGGAGAGTTTGGATGTAAGGTCAGTGACTGCATCGGATAAGCTGCTAAGATGGTAGAAGGTCAACCAGTCTATAGCCCTTAGGACAGGGCTAGGGTCCAAGCAGTTAAGGTTCCTGAAGGACAAGAGTCTGTGAGGGGGGTGGATGGATTTGGTAGACAGTATAGCATAGGTAGGGGTGTGGTCCTTTATGGAGACAGACATAGTGCCTGCTTGGAGGACCGAGTCAACCCAGTTTGTGATGACCCAGGCAAGTCAGAGAGTGATTATGCGTATGAGCGTTATGTCTGGTGGGGGAGGAGATAATTTGCTCTAGGTTGTGTACTTTCAGCGCACTTGAGTAGTCCGGTGAATTGTCATCCAGCCAGTTGAGATAGTAATCCCCAAACACAACTGTGTCTCTTAGGGGTGTTCTACTGCCTATGCCATTTAGGAAATTTGATAGACCTGGGATACCTCCTGTGGGGGGGTTATAGCAACAACCCAAGTAAAGTTTCTTGGATGCACCTAGGATTACCTCCGTGAGAAGCCACTCACTCTGAGATGTGGGAGTGGAGCAGCTGATGATAGTGGCAGTAATGTGGTCTTGCACATTCAGTGCCACACCCCCTCCCTTCTTTTGTCCTTATCTGTCCACTCGTAGGAGTGAATAACCGTCCAGGTTGAACGTGGAGTCAGGGTGGTGGGGTTCAACCAGGTCTCAGTGAGACCTAGTACCTGTGGCTTGTAGAGAGATACCCACGCCTCAGGCTCATGGAACTTTGATGGGAGGCTGCAGATGTTCATGTGGGCAACTCTTAGTCCATGGTATCCTGTCCAGGTGGTGCCTGTAGTGTTGATCTGGGTGTTTATGGGGCCAGGGTCACTCTCTACATCACCAGAGAAGAGAATCAGTGTTAGTACAGGGCAGATAGGAAGGAGCCAATAGGGGGATTCAAGGGTGAGGGAATGCACAAACAGACCGAACTGACGGCATTCGTAATTAGACAGTAGTACCAGGAGCGCTGTACTAGTGAGGGTAAGTTCATGTCCATCCACAATGATCAGGGTGTATGAGAGAGTGTGTGGGGATTGGGAGGGTCTTAGTTTTTGCTGCTCCATGGCTAAAATTGATGCACAGGCATCAGTCGCCAGTAGCAGCGTGGGCATGGAGACCAGTATAAGGAGCAACACGCAAGTATTCATTTTTAAGAGGTATTCTGGTCACAAAAGAGAATTCAGTGAAGAGAGAAGAACATAAAGAAACCTTGTGAAAGGGGAAGTAGCACCATGGTGGAGTAGACTGGTAGGCATCACCAGGAAAGCTGTGGGCAGTGAGCAACCACGCTAGAGGAGGGATTGTTTAGCAGTTACTTTAAGGGAAAGGAGGTGCTTAATAGTGTACTTTGATGGTGGCCACAGCAATACTATAAGCCATTTAAGTTGTAGTCCCTGAGATGAGCACCTTAGTGTGTACCTTAGTTAGTACCTTTGGCTTTGCATTGAGTTTAAAGCTGTGAGAGCCAATGGGTGCAGGGAAACCGGTTGAGGGAGGGGCTTAGGTCTATTTAATAGAGGTTGGGGTGGGGGGGCAGGACTAAAAATGCACACTAGGAAAATATTGCAGGCAGTTGTTTAAATTTGGTGCCTGGGACTTGGGGACAGCAGCGGGGACCGAGCCGTAGTTCCCAGTCCTGGCAAGAGACCCTTGTCCAATCATGGTGTTTAGTCTCTGTTGGGGACCAATCAGAAAACTCTGGGACTGCAAATGCAGCCGATCGAGGAGGAGCCAGCGCCAGGTTGTGAAGCCAGCTCTGAGAATCGAGTGAGAGGTGTACCTGAAGTGTTCTGTGGCCAGTGGGCATAGCGGGGATGGCGGCAGGGGAAGTACCACATCTCGAGGAGCTGGGCACAGCCGCTTCTGGCTGCAGATGCCCCTAGGGAGCCTCCTTGAGCTGGAAAGAGAGAACAAGTAAGGACATTAAATAAAAAAGGGCAGGAAACTGTGTGTGGAGGACAGACAGGATAGGGAGACAGGCTGACAGTAGGGGGTCATTGGAAAGACAAAGAAAAGTTAAACTGTGGGTGGGCCAGCAGGTAGTGAGGCAGGGAGGAGGGCGGGGGTGATCATCAGAGTGAGCGAGAGAGAGAGAGAGAGAGAGAGAGAGAGAGAGAGGAGGACTGGAATTCAGCAGACAGTTGCTCTCCCCCAGACCATAGACTCCTGTCTGAAGCACAAGGTACGGCCCCAAGCCAATGCCTCATAGTGATACATGGTTCTATGTGATAACGGCGAAAGCCTAAAGGCGATCGCTGTTATCAAGAAGTCTAGAGTGCCGAAAACATTTTTGGCACTCTGACACCCCGGCACACAGGAAAACAGCACCGGGACTTACTTTTAAATGTTTCTGTGTGGGGCTCGCCCATCCACCCCCATTAAAAGTTCTTAACTCGGGGGATGCATGTCGGGGGGGGCTGAAAACATTAAAAAATAAAAGGTTCAGGCCGGGTGCAATAAAATTGCACCAGCGCCCGGACCCGAACCCGGTACCACATCTGCCACAGCCACGGACCAACCCCCGATGCCATGATGCAGCTCGGCAGCCCACTGCAGCGCCACCCCTACAGTTCCTTCATCCCCTCCCAGCCCATGCTTGGCGTGCTCACTTCCCCCCGTGCGTACGTACAGCAACATCCTGTTGCTTTTTTCGCTGACCCCCCCCATCCGGCCACCCTACCCTCCCATCACCATGAGGGATTCGCTGAGGAGCAGTTTGCCATTATGGATGGTGCCCTTCCCCATACGCCTTCCTCACAAGTACCGTGATACATACTTTGGAGGTAGAGAAGTATGGCTTGCTACATGTTGCCAGCAAGTTCAGTCGTAGGTTTCTTCACACAGGGCCCTGTGGGCCCTTCATAAAGAAGAAAGATCATGTCTAACCTTGTTTGCTCAGGGTAGGGGTGGGCATTAGGATTAATGACCCCAAGGAACAGCCCACCACTGATTCGCCAAACTATGGAGACCCAAAACCCTAATGTTTTTTCATTTCTCTATTTTGTGCTCGTTGCACTTTTCAACCCTAATGTCTGCATTAACATCATTTTTTTCACAATAAATTTCCCTTCTTTTTATGATAGTGGAATCATATTCTCATTCACGCTGGTCCTAAAGGGACCTGTATGAAATGAAATAAACGTAACCATGGAGACATTTCTAGCCCTACTTCACGAACCAAGTGAATTTGTTTTTGATACGTGTAGTTGCACCTTTACACTGTACGGTCCTAGCTTAGATGCAGTACTAATAATAAAGATTTATTTCCTGGGGATTATGGGCTGGTGCTTGGGGTGTTTGAGGAAACATAAGGTTGTACCTGTAAAATGAGAATAGCAATGGGGTCACAAAGGGTCTGCAGCTCTTTAGTAGCTAACTGGGACAAACAAGGTGCTCTAAACATAAACAGACTAAATGGACCTTTCGGTCCTCTTCTGCCATCACGTTCTATGTTTCTAACAATACTTAATGTGGTTAGTGTCCTGCAATGCCAGGGCTAGTGTCTTCATCATTCCAATAGTCCTGTAGACATTGAGAGGAAATGGGTTAGTATGAGCAATAAAAATACCAATTAGCTGTGTCACTCTTTGAATTGGCTATGGAATTTCATAGGTATAATAATGGAAAAACTGGGACATAAGTATTAATTGTGCTTTTTGTATTCATTTCAGAAACTAAGTATGTACACTCTACATTGTGTTTTTTTCTGGTTCGGATGGCCTGGAGAACTTTAATTTCCGATACAGAGGGCATGGACATTTTTAAAAAAGAAATGTCTATGTACTTTTCTTTTCCTCTATCTATCCTGTAGACAACCTTGACTGTAAGTAAGCATTTGCCTCTTGTGATCAATAAGGTTTGTGTATGAATATATATATGGCAACGTTTGGGGTATCCCATCAGGAGACCCCAGTTCGCAGATGAAATTACAGTAATGATGCTCCAGTTGTGGTGTCTGGATGATGGCTTTTTATTTGTTTCCTTTGTCTGTAATGTGTTTATGAATTCTAGTGATATGAAATGAAACTTTCTTCTGTTTTTTGTTTGAAAAAGTAACACTTGGTGTATGGTGTATGATTAACCAATGATGTTTCATGTTCTAATGATGTCACAATTTGAATCTGTATTTAAGTAAGTAAAGATTTCCTGTTAGTCAGCTAATGCCCCCTGGAAGGCACTTTGCCAAGGCACTGGGGGATGAGCACAGTGGTAGAACTAATAAATAAGTTATTTAACTGATCTGAGTTTGTGCTGCCCACTTGCTAAGAGCGCTGTTACTTTTGGAGTTTATTTATAAAATGCAGGCTGAAATGTCATTTAATGCCACAAGTGTGAAAACATAGTTTGGTCAGGATTTGAAAAATGACACCTGTCACATTTATGAGGGTGTGTGAAAAAATGGCTAGGCTGAGAATTTGGGGTCAAAATACTGAAAATACCAAAGTTATGAATGAGTGTTGAAAACCCAAAGCTACAACCCCAACCCCCATAACTGCTTTGAAACTATTAAGTTATAGCCTGTGGAAAATTAAAAGCATAAACTTCTATGTAGGGCTTTTGAATATATAGAAAAATGTTAGAAACTTGTTCTCAGCCCATAAATAACTCCGAATGTTAAACAAACAATTTGGAAATGACATGGACTAGGCCTGAATAATTGTCAGTGCTTTAACTGTATGGCAGCCCGTATATATTGTTAAAATCACACCTGGAAATGAGCCTTGGCTCAGTGTGCCTTTCCCGGTCACCAAATGTTTTAAATAAATAATAATAATAATAATAATAATAAAAAAAAAAATAGAACCAGTTCTCACAATTTCGATGTCAGAGACAGAATGTACCTTTTTTATTCAACTTTCATACAAATGCTATTTAGATTTTTATTTTATATCACAAGGGGCTAATTGTTGAATAATTAATTTAGGGCCAGTATAAAATCTGTTCTCGGAACCATGTCAGCCACGCCTCCTGAGGAAGGGTCTTGTGACCCGAAGCACTGGGGAGAGAGTGTGGCATTGCTGACTTACCTTCACTGTTTTTTGATCCTATTAATTGTTTTGTATCACAAAATAGATTTTGTTGCATCTTCGCAATTTGGATCTAGGAGTCCCCTAGCATCCCTCCCACCTTGCTACATCATTGAAGGTGCATATTCGATAATGTCCACAGATGAAATCCAAAAAGCCTTGTGATTGCCATGGTATAGGGCACAGTTTTACCAAAAGTTCATAAATAATGAAAATTCCCACCAAATGTCTGGTGTAGTACCCAAAGATCCATACCAGGTGCTGTAATTAGTTGCATGAAAGCTGAAATATAAATTAAACAAACTACCTTGTAAGGAACTTAGTAAATAACTTTAATTGTTGGAGACAATATTATTTAGATGAACGGTCTATTACAGTTTACGTTGCCCGTTTTCATTTCATTTCATTTATTTTTTATTCTTGTAAGCCTAATGAGAAAAATGCCCATTTTCACAGGCAACAAGTTGAGGTAAACATAAACACAGTAAACATTAAGTACTGTACAAACAATAAATACTGTACAAACAGCTCAACAAATACACTTACAACCTATTACAATTCATATCACAAACGCTAACAAACACAATGCTGCTGATCTTGTAAATAGAGCACAAGTCTTCTTTTAAAATCATTAACTGTTTTACTATTCAAAAATTCCAGAGGGAGTAAATTGAAAAATTTAGGGACCCTATAAGTAGTAGATTTTTGGCCAATGGCTTTATGACATAATGGGAGTTTATAGGAAGGCTTATCTTGTGATCTAGTCCCACAACCATTAGTAACACTATTGAATAAACCAGAAACAGAATTAGGAAAATGGCCCAGCATGACTGTATACGTGAAAAGACCATATTTATACTGCACTCTGTTTTCAAAGGATAAACAGTCAGACTGTTGATACAGGGAACGCTGATGAGTACAATATGGAGCATTAAGCATGCATCTAAGTATAGTATTGTATGTAACCCTGAGGCATGCCAATAAATAATTATTGGAATCTATATAAACAACAAGGCCATAATCTAACACGCTCAATAAAAAATGTGGGTCATCAATACCCAAGATGCTTGGGTTAAACAGGTTTTCACCCGATGAAGCCCACCCAGCCTTTGATGAATAGTTTTCCTAAGACCATTGATATGGTTTTTATATGTTAAATGGGAATCCAAGGTCAGCCTCAAATACTTAAATTGATCAACATATTCAATTATATTCCCTTTTAAATCTAAGATAGGATCCAATCCTTCATTACTTTGTTTGTTAGAGAACGCCATGATCTTTGTTTTTTAGCATTCATGACCATGTAATTCTGTTGCAACCAATTCTGTAAAATAATAAAGTCACCCTGTGCTTTCCTACTGGTATCACCTGGCTTAGGTCCAACCCCAAAAAGGACTGCATCATCTGCATACATAATAAAAGATGTCTGTGTACAGATACTGGGGGCCGAATTCATATACAAAGAGAAAGTAAGTGGCCCTAATATTGACCTCTGAGGGACATCACAAACAATTGGTTTAGATGAAGAAACATGATCCCCTATAGCTGTTATATGCATTCTATTACTTAAGTAGTCCACAAACCAGGCGATGACATCAGGAGAAAAATGAAGTTTTTGGAGGATCCCAGTTATAAGACCACGTTCAACCAAATCAAATGCCTTGATGAGGTCCACAAAAACAGCTGCCACAGAGTGCTCTTTATCAAAAACTAAATAAATAAATCAAGGGCACCCTGTATGCAGCTGGTGAACCCCACCAAGGCTGTCTCTGTATTATGTTTCTGTTTAAAGCCATGTTGTTGAGGAGTTAACAACTCATACTTATTAAGAAAATCAGTGGTCTGATCAAACATAATCTTTTCTAATATCTTTGACAATGGAGAAAGAAGGGAACTAGGACGATAATTTGGAGCTAGATTTTGGTTCCCTGATTTAAATATTGGTTTAATAGTAGAACATTCCCGTTGGACAGGAAATAAACCTAAACATAAGGAAGCATTGAAAACAAGGGAAAGTGGATATGTCAGAGACTTTATATCAAGTTTAATAATCCTGAAATCTAAACCATCTGAGCACAAGGAGGGACGAGGTTCCCTATTCAAAATGTATTTTAAGACATTTTCTGGGTTAACCTTTTTAAAATAAAACTTAGGGAAATGGTCCTTATCCGCACCAGTTTGAAATTTACTTTTGAGTGTGTAAAAGAGAGACTTATAACAATCCAGGTCACCAAAATAATTATTAAAGATTTCAGAAACTACAACTGGGTCACTAGTTAATGTATTATCATTCTCCAAGAAGATGTGCTGTGTACATGCAGAATGCATGCCACATACTTAATTGTGCAATGTTTGCATCCAGTTCGCATACACAAAGAGATCCTAAGTGAACCAGGTCTAAAAAGCAAATCAGGTTTGCATGCTGCAAGCTTCACATGTGTGCAGTAGGTAAGCTGGTGTGAACGTCTTCTAAAAATTACATCAGGTTCATGTGTTGCATGCTTGACATGAGTGCAGCAGTTAAGCTGGTGTGAACATATTTAAACATCACATCAGGTTCACATGCTGCACACTTGCCATGTGTGCAGCAGCTAAGCTGGTACAAATCTCATCGAAAAAACTTATCAGTTTCTATTTCTTGTACTACTGCTAGCAATTAGAGTCAATAAAATACATTTGTATTTGGATTCCCAAAAAAATTAGGTAAACTCGTAAATTCTGATCCTTTTGCAAGTTGTTTAATGGCTTTTGATTTTTGTCATTAATTCGCCATTAATTTGTAAAGTATTGTCTGCTTACTGCATTAAATGCCTAGGATATAGCCAGTCAACATACAGCATTCCAGATGTATGAAGAGGGGCCTCTGTGTTGTGAAGCCTGTCCTTTTTGTTATGGACTGTGCAAATCCCTTATGCATATTCAGTGCTACAAATGTGTTTCTACATGACTGTTTCATCTCACTTACTTTTGCTTTGGCATTCTATTGAGCATGTATACTGTGGCCATGCTCAGCACTCTTTGTGCTGAGTAGGGTTTTGGAAGCATATACCATATCTCACATTTTGTCACTGAAATGAGGGGCATGGACACTCAAAATGAGGGACAATGAGGGTCACTAATCCACATGATGACCAGGACACATCATGAAACATGGAGATACAGTACCTCAGAACACAGTGGAAACCATTACATTAGCACCTGAGAATAAATTTCTACTGTTAAGCAGCGATGCCATTTAGGTAGGGAAGATGGAGTTGCCCCCCTTTTGTGCCTAGGTTGTTCTTATGGTGTGGCAATAATGGCATTAAATTTAGATTTACTCTTTTGTACAATAAGTGCCCTCCTGGCCTATGTGTGCTCACGCTGCAGGTACACTCCTGACTCAACTGTGTCTGTATTGTGTTGTCCACTCCCTCTCCACCTATTAGCAGCAGCACAATCACATGTGATGTAGATGAACTCCAGCCAAGAAAGACCGCATGAGTCTTGCAAGTGCGACAGTGTCTTTCCCCCCACAGAGTAGACCGAGTGCACACTACAGCTTGGAGGAGTTGGTGAGTGCTGAAATCTCAATAGCAGTGCTGTGGCAGCATATTTTTGTTGGTCTACTCTTAATGAGTCTCCATCTCCCCTGGTGGCTGAAAGGGCAGAGGGTGAGCTACAAGCTAACTCAAGACTAGGCTGCCTACTTACTCTACTAGGCTTGCCATGCAAAAAAAAACACAGCACAGACCCCATGCCAGCAAGCTAGACTTAGCAGCAGTGGTGACAGCGCTGTGGGTGGCCTTCATAGGCCTTGATCAGTACGGTGCGGCAGCAGCCACAGCAGCAGCCAAGCAAGAAGCAAGCAACCCAGATTATGTGGGTTCGGTTGGTGAGGTGACTTGGACATGGACTACATTGGGGACCTGTGATGGTCAGTTCTAGCATCCAGCTTCTGGTGGAAGGAGAGAGGGGGAGCAGACTGAAAATTGGACTGGTGCCACACTGTGCCATGCTGCAGGTTCTGGCCACATGTGCCATGCTGCAGGTTCTGGCCACATGTGCCATGCTGCAGGTTCTGGCCACATGGTCGGGTAAGTAAAAGTAAATAATTTTTTGACAGGGGGATTGGGGAAGGAGGAAGGACTGAAATATTGATGTATTTTTCACATTTCTTCACCTTTGGGTGGCTTCATGACCCATAGGGAATGGGTATTCAATGGATTGGAGTTGGGGAGAAAAATTGGGACAAAGTTCTTTTTTTGGGGGGCGGAAGAACTTCAGCCAGGAAAAAAAATAGTAACTGGGTAGGTTTAAGCCCAAATCTGATGCACTGCTCTGGGTTATATACAGATGAATATTATACATTTAAATTTTGCCTGATTTGCATATCACTTTTCAGCTAAAACAAATAAGTTGAACCTTTTAGAGATGTTACAGATATTCTAGAGCTGTCCCTTGCATTCATGGACAGTTGAGCGGTATGGTATGCAGACTATTGGAGCCCCACTATAGTCCGGCTTATGTCCCCCCCCAGTGAAGTGGACCTCCACATCTCCGTGCTCAGGCACATTACGATAAAGGGCAAAGGAGACTGCTGGAGTGTGCACCATTGAAATAAATGAGGGTATTTTTTTATTACTATTTTATACATTATTCATGGAGAGTTGGAGATTAATGAAGGTAACCACTCCACTAACAAGGGCCTTGTTAGTAGAACAGTGGCCTTCATTATTCTCCAACTCACCATCATAACATATAAATTAGTAATAAAAAATAACTCTATTCATTTCAAGGGGGTATGCCCCAGCACTCTGACCTATGGACATCATCTTTTAAAGACTCCTGCCTCTGGATCCCTTGTACTCAAGTAAGAGACTTTACTTATATCTATACTTGGTGGGCTGTCTGTAGCAGCATGGCCATACCTGCTACAGTGTGTGTGCATGGGGAGGGGGGGAATGGCCATGTGGGTTTGTGGCAAGTCATTGCAACTTTTGTGTTTGCACTTTAAAGTCTGTTTGTGTAGAATCATTCAAAACTATGGAGAGAAAACAGTAGGAGTACAGGCCAGACAGAATTATTTAAGTGGTTTTGTGAGTATGTTTGTGCATTGGGGTTGGGAAAAACCACTTGTGTTTCCATTGGTATGTGTGATACAGTTCAACTGTGAAACTGAGATGAGTAAGAGAAGAAAAAGAAAACTGAAAAGCATAACAGTGGCTACAAACATGCTGCATGTATGCAAATGTAGTCAGATACAGTATGTATTGAAGTACAAGCAAGCCATATGTGTGCAGACAGTATTGCTTAGTGGTTAAAGGCACTGAACTGCAAGCCAGGAGACTTGGAGCATGAAGACCTAGGTTTGAATCTCATCAACCCCCACTTGTGTATGGTGTCATCCTGAGCAAGTCACTTAAGTTTTACATGTGCAGCTATCAGTGACCACTTGCTTTTTGCATGCATGCCACATGCATGCAGTCTTTCTCAGTTTAACATAAGAATCATGGTTTCTACACTTGCTTGCTGCACACATCCCATATGCATGCAGTCAGTTACAATTTAACATTTAAATCATACTTGCAGCACGCATATCACTTGGGTAGTTTTATGTGTGCAGCATGAAAACATTTCTGAACTTTAGGAAGGCGTTTGATTTGGTACCCCACAGTGGCCTGCTGGCTAAGCTGAAGGAAATGGGGGTAGGGAGACAGTTGTTAAGATGGATAGGAAATTGGCTCTCTGAGCATACCCAGAAGGTGGTGGTTGGAGGGTTAGCCTCATCCCCAAGGTGGGTTACTAGTGGGGTTCCCCAGGGGTCAGTGCTGGGGACATTCCTGTTCAATGCCTATATCTCAGACATTAGGAGGGGGAACAGGAGTGAGATGAGTCTCTTTGCAGATGACTCAAAGCTGGGTGCAGTGGTGGATGAGGAGGAGGGGAGGGTGGCCTTGCAAGAGGATCTGGAGGCTCTGGAAAGGTGGTCAGGAAAATGGAAACTAAAATTCAATGTGGGGAAGTGCAAGGTTCTGCACCTGGGAGTCAGAAATCCAGGCCAGGGGTATACCCTGGGAGGAGACATGATTCAAGTCATGGAGGGTGGGAGGGATCTGGAGGTAGTGGTAGATGTCAAAATGAACAACTCAGAGACCTGTAGGAGGGCAGTGGCAAGGGCAAATAGGATGCTGGGGTGCATCACCAGGGGGATTACCTCCAGAAAGGCGGAAGTGATCCTTCCACTGTACAACTGCTTAGTTAGGCCACACCTCGAGTATTGTGTACAGTTTTGGAGACCACATTTAAAGAGGGACATTACACTCCTAGAGAGGGTCCAAAGGAGGGCAACCAAAATGATCTGGGGCCTGGGGGAGAGAACCTATGAGGAGAGGCTCAAGGAGCTTGTCAAGTACACCCTGGAGGAGAGGAGGGACAGGGGGGACATGATGGAGGTCTTTAAGTACATGAAAGGGATCAATAAAGGAGGCCCAGACAGGGTGCTCCAAGGAAGGAGGGTGGGGAAATAAGAGGTCATGGGTGTAAGCAGGAAGGGAGCAGACTCAGAGGGGAGAGGAGGAGGAGATGTTATTTCATGGAAAGGGTGGTGGAGCCATGGAATGTGCTGCCCAGGGAGCTGGTAGAGGTGGAGACTGTGGACGGGTTTAATAGGGGATGGGACAGGTACAGAGGGAGGATACATCTGACCAGGCCCAATACAGGTGGAACATCTGGGACTGGGGACAGTATAACCCAAGGGGGGAACACCAAAATCGGTCCTCAGTGTGGGTGCTGAAAATCAAGCAGACTCGAGAGACTGTTAGGCCTATTCTGCTGGCATTTTAGTATGTTAGTATTTCACATAATTATTTCTGTAAAAGAGTGAACTACTTTTTCTGTCTCCCTATAAGTAATTAAGAATTCTCCAAGTCTTCTTAGCATTTATCTGAGCATGTTTTTGTTCAGATAAAAAGAACTGATATTTGTCCCTCCTAATTTCTATTTTGCTTCTATTTCTTAATGTTTTATAGTTTTAAAGGGAGGTAATATCTCTTAAGTTTCTTGTAAATGTTCCAGCTCTTATCTCGGGACTGCATCAAGTGTAGTAATTCAGAAGAAACCCAAGGATGGTTGCTGGCCCTTATTCTCATTCTTTTTAGAGGTGCTAATTTTTCAATTATAACAAGGAATTTCTTAGAGAAATAATCCAGTAAGATAGTAGGGTCGTTAATGGTTTCCTTAGGAGACCAATTTACATTGAAAAAGGCAGCATCAATGTTCTCAGAGGATAAATGTTTAAAATTCCTACATGCAATATATTTTGGGGAATTTTTTTGTCTGTTTGTTGACCAGACACATAGGACAGGACAATGGTCACTCAAACTATCTGAGAGGACCCCTGAAAATGGGATCCTGTCGGGGTGAGTGACCAGTATTCAGTCCAAGACCGTCTCAGATCCTGACCTATAGTTATATTGGTAGTATCTTTAATTAACTGAGGCAAGCACAGTTCTGTCAGGGTCTCCTTAATATTATTAATTTTTTGCTCCGCCCCAATCACAATTAAAATCTCCTATTATAATCATTTTCCGGTTTATGGGTAGATATTTTTTAAGACTAGATAAGAGTTCCAAACCTGATGAAATATTACCTGGTGGAACATGTACAGAACTGACTAACAAGTGCTTTTCTTGACCTAAAATAACCTCTACAGAGACTAAATCACATACAGAGTTAAGATCAGAGGCAAAAAATTGAGCAGAGTGCAATTTAGTGGAAACATACTGTAAATCCCCCACACCCCCACCCCTTTTCCCCCCACCTAGCCTTCTGTATAAATTATAGCTGGGGAGTGAAACGTCAAGATTCATAATTTGTTGGTTAAGCCATGTTTCAGACGCAGTAATTATGTCAATTTTATTTTGTTCAATCCAGGCTGTGAATTCAGTCCATTTTGCCAATAAGCTTTGAGTGTTTAAATGGACTAACATCAGAGCAGAACCACTTTTAAGTTGATAATCAGGGTCAGACATTTTATTTTGTAAAAGATTGGGTCCAGGACGGGGATGAACAGACCCAGACAGTAACAACAACACAACATATTTCCTTGTTCTTAATTTATATTCCAACCTGATTTCCCTTTTGGTACAGGACCTAACCGAATATAAACCACTTTTAGTGAACACAGAACAACAAATTAAACATTTTAAATACCATTAATAGAATAATCGTGCCCTGGTGGCTACAATAAATGAACTCAATTGATAAACTCAGAAAATGGGCAGCCACTATATGGGAAAAGGCCCTCTTCAGCCCTCAGGAAATTATCTTCGGTTCCATAATTTGTAGGGGGCAGAGGAAATAGGCCCCCTTAAATTAAGCAATAGCAATAAAATACTTATTAAAAAAGACATACTCAATTAGAACTATGAACCTCTGTAAAATTACTTTAGCCCACCAGGCACCCTATTTGAAATGACCTGAGAGAAATAAACAAAGATCAAACCATTCAACTCAGGTGTCTGAAATGCTCCCGCTAATGAGCGGTGCAAGCTTTAAATGTAAAGCCCACCACAAGTATAGCATGCCTCAGCTGGTAACTCCCCAGGCCTCCTCCACACCAAGGTTTGTTACAATCCATATAACCTCATACAGAACAGCTGTAGAATACCACCAGTATAACTAATGTGCAGGAGACCGCTAAAACATTAGCTTTAAGGTTCTCACCTTCTCAAGCACTACCTGCCCTCTGTACCTCCCCAGCAGCAAATGCAGTGAGTGTTACATCAGCCTGGTGGGAACTTTACCAAACCAATGTGGGGGGGGGAGGCATAAACAAGATATCAAAGTGCGCACTTGACACCATCTTGACCATATGGTTGTCTGTAGAAATTGACAAGGAATCAACAAATGTCAAACCTATACCCCCACACCCACACCCACAGCTACACTCCCAGGCCTCCTTTTCAAATTAAAATCTCGATTAGCTTACACTTTTTCTACATGCAGCACATATGATATGGTTTTGGTTAAACAAGTCTGCTTAATTGTCCAAGTCCTCATTCTGGTCCAACTCTTCACCTTGGGACATGAATTCTCTGTGAACCTTTCTGGGGAGTTTACCAACTTCTGCAGGTGATGAAAATAGAAAGGTCTTGCCCCTGTATTGAATTTTAAGTCTTGCTGGCTGGAGGAGATAGTGATTTATCCAAAGACTCCTCAACATGGTTCGGACCCCATCAAAACTCTTTCTCCTGGTTCGAGTACTGTAGCTTACATCCGGAAAGAATCTAATCAGTGCTTCAAAGAGTTTTACTCCTCTGATCCTCTTGGTTGCAAGGAGAATCTCCCCCCTCTCTCTCTCTCTTCTCCAGGCTTGCCAGGACCATCAGTATCATACACAGTGTGCCGTCCTCTTGTGGCAATCACTGTGGGGTAATCCAGTACGCTTTTTTAATTTGTCCAGGCAGCAGGGATATTTAGTACTTCAGGTAGCCAGCCCAGCAGGAAAATTTTAAGATCCGTTCCCTCACAGGATTCTGGGAGGCCTAAAATACAGACTTTGGGTGCCCTGGTGAAGTTCTCAAGTTGCTCTAGGTGAGCCTGAAGGGTTGAATTTTCTTTCACCAGACCAGTGCATGTTATCAAAGCTTTTTCTGCCACTTCTACTGCTTTTGTGGCATTAACTTGAGCAGAATCTATTTTAATTTCAGGAAGGGCCATCCAGAAGTCCAGATGGAAGTCCTCCATCTTTTTGTCCAACGCTTGGATGGCTGTTAGTAGACAGGCTAATGTAGGTTCTCCTCCCTGGGCATCAGTTGCCAGCATTCCTGGTGTACTCCTCATGCTCTTGGCCTTGGTTTAGCCGGATCTGTCAGTGACTGATTTTTTGACTTCCCCATGGTTGTTCTCTTTAAGAATCTCTCCGGTAAGTCTCAGTGCACCGATTTCTTAGCAGGCTAAATTTTGTGCCAAACAAATTACTGTAGAAAGTAGTATTGGATTGTTTTGTACAGTTCCTTGATAGAGCTCAGCTTTCCTGCATCTATTCTTGCCGGCAGTCAGGCTATGCCATCCAAACTTTAGCCATTTTGAACTGCTGAAACAAGTAAGCCAGTAAAACAGCTTGAGCATTAAACTGTCTGAAATATTAAAACCATTAAAGAAATGCAGAACCAAGAGGGAAGTACTAGACAAGGTGAATCTCAAAGCTCAAGTTGGAAAAACGTGGAATCAGTTACAAGAAGGAACCAGAAAGCATGGAGGTGACTGCAAGGTGCAGAGAATCCTTATCAGGCCACAGAGGACATTAAAGGTACATTTGATAAATTGGAAAAATTACTTTATAAAGAAGCTGATCTAACTTATGACATAGTAACTTTAGAACAGTAGCTGGCAAAACAGCAGGTCCCTAGGGGACTTAGAGTGATGATTACATTATCCTCAGGGTTGGAGGAGTTTGAATTTAAAACCGAATGGATTAATGCTGCAAAAAATGCTCACAGATATTTATTGAATTAGTAATTAAAGCTGATGACAGTAAATACAGTAAATTAGAAAAGCTATAAGAGGAACTTAAAGAGGTCAAAGAACAGGCATTAGCCTTTAAAGGACACAATAAATATAAAGGACCTGACACCAAACTACAAAAAGAATTA
Organism: Neoceratodus forsteri; assembly: GCA_016271365.2. Classification (NCBI taxonomy): domain Eukaryota; kingdom Metazoa; phylum Chordata; order Ceratodontiformes; family Ceratodontidae; genus Neoceratodus; species Neoceratodus forsteri. The sequence continues at coordinate 69,806,732 of CM057452.1, forward strand.
GAAAGATATGAAAACAAAAGAATTCAGAGAAAACAAAATAAATTATTGTGAGATGAGGAGGACTGTGAAAAGGATGAAACATTAATCTGGTCTAAACCAAAGCGTTTAAGATCTCAAAGCAGAGGACGATCTAAAGTATGTTTCCAGGAAAACAAAAATAATACTAGATTTAAAAACAAACAACCAGAAACTGAAAGGAATAAATCAACTCAAGAACAAGAAAAATTAGATCCTTTTTCAGAGAAAAGACATGCGGGTGGAAAAGGAGGATGAGGAAGGGCTGCAGAGGAGGGCAAAAGCTCAAATACAAACAGAAACATAAGGAATACAAAAGAAACAACCAAGAAAACAATGAGCTCCAAGTCTTAAATCTTTCCAGTCACTGCCTCACTAATAATTATTATTTTTTTCATCACGACTATCTTTAACTTCCGCTGTGGCACACTCCAGCTGGGGGCATCCAGCCACCGGCTTCACCTGCCTGGAGAGCTGGGTAGTTTGAACTGCACCCAGAAGGATCTGTGATGGCTATCATGCCATCCTGCTGGAGGGCTCCCCTCTGTCTCTACCAGCCAGGACAACCCCAGACCCACCTGACAGGACTCAGCCAAAGTCCTCTGGGCGGCTTGGAGCACGGCCATCAAGCTGCATGGTCGCTCCCAGCCATTTTTTCCTCCAGTTGGCCCCTGGAGCACAGATGCGCAATGACATCCAGGCACAATGTGCCAATGTCTGCCACACTCCCCCTCTATTGTCACCGATGCTAGTAGTGCCCCCGGGCATCCCCAGGGGCTGCTACAGTGTGGCGAAATTCCCTAGCCCACCGTAGGACTAGGAGAGCAGTTTATGGATGCTGGATCCCAGTCCTGTCTGGCTGACCCCCGACGACAATGGGCTCCTTCCCGAACCTGGGTCACCGGTGTGGCACAAGATGTGTCTTCCAGCGCCTCAACCCTCAGCGCCACTGGGCCGGCCTCCTCACTAATAATTAAATAAAGTTGCTTAGAAAAGGCCTTTCCTTTGTACCAATGCCGAACATTAACAAGTTTTCCATTTTCATTGATCTTCAAAAGTTTTTCAGAAAAATTAAACTTAAGCACTATTTCTTCAATAAAGACATTTATCATCAAAGCTCAGCAATGAGTATTGTTATCAAAAATTTAACAACGGACTCAGGAGACCTTAGCCGTGTTTACATGGCAATCTGCTCCTTCTGCGGAGTGCTGAAACACTGCTCTGTCCTAAAAGATGCTTCGCTTCTATGTCTTCACAGCCCCTCTCAGCGCTGATGCAAGATGTGCTAGAGAGGGGCTGTGAGTCAAGGGGCAGTCAGCTAATAAAAGGCAAAAGATGCTCACAGGGTCTAGTGCAAGGGAGTGAGCAGTGCAGCCTGTCCACACGGCCACTTAAGCCGCTCACTCCTGAATGCATTCCCAGATTTGCTGTGACTGCAGGAGTGGAATAGCTACCAGCTACTGCATTCTGGAAAGGTTCCACATTGTGTATTTGCACCGCAGCAACCTGAGTGCTTGGGTTGCTGCGGTGCGAATGCCGCCGTGTAAACAGGGGTCTTGATCTCCTAGTTGAACTAATTGAGGAAGATACAAGAGAAACTCAGGAAGAAGGTAATTTGGGTGATGCACAACACCTGGAAACTATTAATCATCACCAGATTTGGACTTAGAAGACCTAGAGTCACTATGGCAACAAAGTGATAGGGATATATTAGAAATGGATTACAACTATCGAGGGAAAGAAGAAACCAAACTACAATACAGCACTTTCTCAACATTACAGAACTCTGAGGCTAATACTGGTGTGGGCTATGTGATACAATTTGTGCAACAAAGGGACTTTGCTCCAAGGTTGGTGCAAGCAGCCACCTCCATTAAGAACCAAAGAAAGCTGTTAATTTAGAGGTAAATCAGTGTTTTGTCCCCACAAATTTAGTGCAGCTATATGCACCTATGAGTGGGTAGTGCAGAGTCAGGTAGGAGAATTGCTAAATAAAACTGGGAAAGACAACAAATTTAACCTTACAAAAGATGAAAACCAAGCACTATTTGAATTAAAGAATCTTAAACAAATTGTAATAAAACACGCAGATAAAGGGGGGAACATTGTTTTATTAGATTATCATCAGTGTGTAATTGTTTCAAGCCTCCGTAGGGGGATGCCTCTTTTATTCTCCCTGATGAATCTCAGCTGTCACAAATGTCTACCTACGCATTGACTGTCATGTGATGTTATTACTGCCCGTGTACATGTCTTACCACAATTGTTAGTACCTCCTGTTATAAGATGTATCTCCTAAGTTGCCTTGTATGTATTCTGTATGTTCTGTACTCTCCCGGGTCGTTCCTGAAAATAGGCATACTACTTGTCTAGTGTACCTACCCGGTAAACAAAAGCTAAATAAATAAATAAATAGATCTAGCACATTACAAATACATTGTTATGTCATTACTGGATGATCATGATTTTATTTATTTATTTATTTAGCTTTTGTTGACCGGGTAAGTGCACTAGACAAATCCTGCCTATTTTCAGGCATGACCCGGGGGAAGGGGATACAGATGAATGCCAACTGACCTTGAACCAGATTAAGCTGTTGGTGGTATTTATAGTGAATGAGGGAAATTTGTCCAGGACACCGGGAAATTTCTACTCTTTCGATAAGTGCCATGGGATCTTTAACATCCACCTGAACTACCACCAATCCAGGCAGATGGGACTTGGTTTTAACGTCTCATCTGAAAGATGGCACCTCAGAAGTGCAGCACCCCTCTCATGCTGCACTACAGTGTCAGTACTGGGATATTATCCCAAGTGCCAGATGTGGGAACTGAACCCACAGCCCTCTGATCTCCCGGCCTCAGAGGCGAGTGTGCTACCTACTGAGCCACTGACACTGACGATAACTATAGTAAGCTACCAGGTAACCTTTGTTAAAATTCAAGAAAGAGCTGCACAACATTTTACAAAAGGGTTTGTGTGAAAATCTCATGTCAGAAAATGAATACAAATTTACCTGCAATGAGAACCCCAAAACAGCAGGATTCTACATTTTGCCCAAGGTTCACAAAAATCTCAGAGATCTACCTGGAAGACCTGTTGTATCAGGCATAGACTCATTCACAGAGAACCTTGGGCAATTTGTAGATATCTTTTTGCAGAAAAGTGTACACACGTTAGTCTTACATAAAACACAGTACACATTAAAAACATTTGATGGCTTTACCTGGAAACAAGGGTACAAATGGTTAACAATTGATGTCAATTCCCTTCACACAGCTATCAAACAGGACAGAGGTATACAACCTTGCAAATATTTTTGGGAGAACAATGAGAATGCTGCACATATTCCCACTGACTTCATATTAGAATGTTTAGAATTCATACTCATACACAACTTTTTTGAAGTTGATAGTGAATACTACCTGCAAACATGTTTTTTTATTTTAGTCTTTGGTAAGGCCCACTAGGCACAAGCGCCTGTTTTCAGGGGCGACCTGGGAGCTCTGGGCGGTTAAGTGACTTGCTCAGAGTAACACAGTATGCAAGTGGAGGTTGTGAGAATCAGACTCAGGTCTGGTCTGCTGGATGTATCAAGCTCATTCACACCTCGTTCCTCTAACCTCTAGGCCATACTGCCAGCCCTGTGCCATACTGGCACCCATGTGGCACAACAATGGGTGCTAGTATGGCACCTAGCTATGCCAACTTGTTTCTAGGTTGGTGAGAAACCTTCCATGTACTTAACCCACTAAACGATCCCTTCTTCAGTAAAACAAATAAGTGGTATTATTCTGTGGATGACATTATTTGTGTCTGGGAAAGTAATGATTTGGAAGTTACATATTTTCTGGAATGGCTACAAAATAATGACCTTAATCTATTGATTACACATTTCTCTAGTGGAGATGGTGTTAATTTTTTAGATCTTACTTTTTACATCACACCTGAGTCTACTGTAGAGAGTAAATGTTACAGGAAACAAACAGCTACAAACTCACTCTTCAGGAGTGATAGTGCACATCCTGAAAGTCTAAAGGATTCAATACCGTATGGTCAGTTTCTAAGGCTTTATCTCAACTGCAGTATGAAAGAAGAATTCTTTAATCAGAAGAACTAAAAATTAGATTCTTTTAATGTGGATACTCAGAAAGCCTTTTTAGATGAAGCAAAAAATAAAGTATTATGGCAAAATAGAACATACCTGATATATAAAGAATCAAGGAGAAACTTATTAAAATCAGATAACAGAAAAATAACAATGGTTACTGAATATAACAGCATAGCAAACCAGATTGGAAACTTTTTTTACAGAAATTGGCCCATTATACATTCTGAGAACAGTGTAGGGATGGCCATAGGAGAAAAGCCAAAGATTACTTTCAGGAAAGCGAGAAACATTAGGGATCCTTTAGTACACAGTAGACTCAAAAAGTACACAAGAAAAGAAATGAGGTGGTTCCCTTATAAAACTAAAGGTTTCTTCAGGTGTACCTGTTGCAATATTTGTAAATTTGATACACCGGGTAAAAATTTAAAACACCCTAAAGATAAAGAAATATATGTAGAAATAAGGGAATGTATTACATGCGATACTCCATTTTGCGTTTATGAGTTGTGGTGTGAGTGTGGATTGGCCTATGTTGGTTGCACCGTAAGACCCCTGAAACAAAGAATACAGGAGCATGTAAGCTCAATTATTAATAACAGATCTGACACTCCTGTAGGAACACATTTTTCAGAGAAACATGGGCCGGATCCAGTTTACATGCACTTCACTGGACTGGAACATATTCCAGCTCAGAAAACGGGGTGAAAGAAAAAATCTGTTAATTCAAAAAGAGAGCTACTGGATCTTTATTTTAAAAACAGTGATACCAAAGGGCTTAAATGACAATAGGGATTTTAAACCCTATCTCCATAAATGCTAAAAAACATAAAAAGCAAGTAACTCCTCCTCTCTACCCCCCACAACTGCTTTGAAATGGATTGATTTTTGTGATTTTTATGATTTTCTGACTGAATATTAATGTATCTATCTATCTATCTATCTATCTATCTATCTATCTATCTATCTATCTATCTATCTATCGATCTATCTGTTTCAGATCCTCTGTTGCTTTGAGAGGTAGTACCAGCACCAGTCTGGAAGAAATGTAACTTTTAGTGGCTTGAGCTTAACATTTCTTTTCTAATATCCTTGTGTTTCTTGTTAGAGCATTAATAATACATGAAATAGCCTTTAGGCTCTGTGGATGTTTTTTTCTTTGCTTGTTGGTTCCACTGGCGACCCTATGTACATGCCAGTAATACTGTTCATGATTCAATAGATTGATAGTATTTATAATGAATTTAGGACCACCTGCACTATAGGTCACCTCACATTATGCAATCTGTTTTATATGCTCATCAAACCCCTGTAAAAATGAAAGTTATATGTTCTATAAGAATATTAACCTTTTGCATGTATAATTAACCTCCCTCTATGCTCCATATGAATGCTGACCTTTTGCATGTTTAATTGGCCTCCCACTACTAAGTTATAGCCTATGGGAAATTAAAAGAATAAACTTTTACCTGGGGTTTTGTATATATAGAACAATATTGGAAACTTGTTCTCAGCCCATAAATAACTCTGAATGTTAAACAGACAATTTGGAAATGAGATGGACTAGGCTTGAATAATCGTCGGCACCTTAACTGTATGGCAGACCCTATATATTGTTAAAATAGAACCAGTTCTCGCAATCTAGATGTCAGCAATAGAATGTACCTTTTCTATTCAACTTTCGTACACATGTTATTTAGATTTTAATTTAGATCATGGGGGCTAATTGTCGAAGTGCCGGGGAGAGTGTGTGGCATTGCTGGTTTACTCTCACTGTTTTTTGATCCTATTAATTGTTTTGTATCACGAAATAAATTTTGTTGCGTCTTCACAATTTGAATCTAAGTTTTCTCCTTGAGTGTGCCCAGCTTTGACTTTTCGTTATTTATAAAATGTTAGCTGAAATGTCATTTAGTGCCACAAGTGTGAAAACACACTTTGGTCAGGATTTGAAAAATGACACCTGTCACGTTCGTGAGGTGGTGTCAAAAAATGGCCAGGCTAAGACTTTGGGGTCAAAATACTGTTGCAACATGGCAAGAAATGCAACACCAAAATACAGGAAAGACACTGGTGGAAACAGCACACTTGGTACAAAATGAAGTGGGCATTAATTCCCTAGTAATGCCCGCTTCAAATGTAGTACAGTGAAGCCCACTTATAAGAACATTGGATATAAGAACATCTTGTTTATAAGAACATTATTTGAATGTCCTGATTTTTGCTGATTATTTTCTATTTTTCATCATGTCACTTTTTATCGTCCTGCTGCGGTGAGATCGGCAGGGGCATCCAGCCATTGGTTCGACCTGCCCGGAGGGCAGCAGGCTCACTCGCATGATGGGGGTCAGTACAGCCATTCCCTGACCTGCTGGGAGGCTCCCCATGCCTTCCCAAGCTGGGCCAGACTGAGCACCCCAGTGCAATTCCATAACAGACCTCTGGGCGATGCCCGGTGGCTGTGAGGCGGCTGGCTGCGCCCAGCCCATTTTCCTCCATGTTTTGGCCCCTTGAGGTGTGGATGTGCAATGGCGTTGAAGGTGCATGCACTGACATCCACTGCACTCACCCCAAGCACACCAGCTCTGGTGAAGCCATTGATCATCACCAGGGGCCACTACCGAGCAGTGGGATCCCTCAACCCTCCCCAGGGATAGGAGAGTCATTTTTGGATGCTCAATCCTAACCCTACCCAGCCAACCCCTGATGACCTGGGTATGTTCCTGAACCCGGGTCGCCAGTATGGCGCGAAGTGTGGCATCCAGTGCCTCAACCCTCAGCACCACCGGGCCGGCTTTGCTGATTATTTTCAATGGCAGTAAAGCCCATTTATAAGAACAATCAGCCCCTTTATAGGAACATTTTCTTTCCAGAGGCAGTGGTAGATGGTCATTATCACCTCTGAGTGCCCTAAGCCTGGGTTGAATCATCATCTAGTCTCCTCGTTAGCAGTCACTTAAGTAGCAAATGGATGTGTGAATGATGCTCCATGAAGAAGACAGCACATATTCCCTCAAAGTTAGCTGAGACACTGAATAAATTTTACAACATTACACTAATTGAGCAACAGTGCTTTTAAAAAGCTATGTTATACTACTTTTAATAATGAGTTCTCTAAAAACCAGTTTGAGCCTGGTTTCATCATGTTAACTGTAGATTTTCACTGTTTTCAGTGAAGCCCTCTTATAAGAATATCCTGGTTATAAGAAATCTTTTCTTGGATTTTTGGGTGTGCTTGTAACAGGGCTCCACTGTACTGTTCTTTTTGTATACTTTATTTTGTGCACCGTACTCGCGGGGAACTCTCTCAGGCATCCACCTTATTCGCAGCTCTACCTCCGAGCCTGAAACTCCCCAATCTCTGGCACCAGACCAGCGATTCCCCTCGGCTCTGAGACCCCTGAGGTAGGGCCCCCCTTTCCTCCCAGGATGCTCTATCTACAATTTGGCAGACCAGGCTGGACTCGGCCCAGGGGTGGATGGAGTCCGGCTGATGCAGTGTAGCAGTGGGTAGTGGTGCCGTTGCTTATCCCAGAGGATGGGGATTTTCAACTTTGTTACCCCCTGGGGAGGCGGTGTGCAATGACAACCACGCACAGCTGCCCTGCTGATGTCTGCCGCACTCCCTGCCCCCTACGTTCTGGCTAGTGATCCTGTAGTACCCTCGATGCTCAATCCTCTCCCTCCCCTGCTGATCCCCAGTTCCCTGAGTCTGTCCCCGAACCCAGGTCGCCGGTGTGGAGTGAGGTGTGGCATCCAGTGCCTCAGCCCTCAGTGCCACTGGGCCAGCTCACTGTACTGTTTTTAACCACATTAAAATTGCCAGTAGAAAAGTATAAATGTGGAGCAAGTTACTTCCACCACCCACCGTGGTACTCATAGACTCACTCCAAGCGTGCGACAGAGTGAAGAAACCAACCTCAGCCATTTCACGATTCATGGCACTGTTAGTTTTAATTATTATTTGGAGAAAGGAGACAGTAGTGCAGAGAAGGAAGAAAGTAGCGCAGCTCCCCAATAGAAAGTTAGCAGTGTCAGCGCAAAACAATAAAAGCTTTATTTGAATCTTTAAATTGTTTACCTTCTTATTCTGTAAGTATGGGATCTTAATTCCTATTTAGTATTGTTAGATGCAACATGTTTAACAGGCGATTGTTATGCCTAATCCACTGTCTTTGCAGGCACAAATATGCTAATAACCAATCCCATAATTCTGTTCACCCATTTAGAGGAGCTGATAGGAATGTTTTTCGAGTAGCATAGCAAAGTTGTTTCTCCATTAAAAAAAAATTTATATTGTTGATGATAGTTACATACAGTGCCTCAGCATATCCTTATATGGATAAATATGGATTACAATTTACTGTCACAATATAAATAAATGTTAAAACAGACAAAACATAGAAAGATAGAATTTGACGGCAGATAAGGACCGCTTGGCCCACCCAGTCTGCCCATTTCCCTACCTAATGGATAAGCTGCAGATCCTAGTTAACCAGCAGCCTACTTCTTCCTACCCCAACCCCCTAGAATTGCCTTATGACTGTCCCATGCATGCTTGAATTCCACCACTGTTTTGACTCCACAACCTCCTGCAGGGCCATTCCATGCATCCACAACACTCTCTGTGAAAAAATACTTTGTAAATTACCTCTGAGCTACCCCCATCTTCAAATTGTGCACCCTGTTCTTGCATACCTCTTTTTGAAAGATGCTACCCTCTTGGACTTTGTTGATTCCCTTGAGGTACTTGAAAGTTTCTATCATGTCCCCCCTCTCCCTCCTTTCCTTGAGGCTATACATATTAAGCTTCTTAAGTCTCTCTTCATATGTCTTCTGGTGCAGACACTGCACCATTTTAGTTGCCCTCCTCTGGACAGCTTCCATCCTGTCTATGTCTTTGCAGAAATTGGGTCTCCAGAACTGCACGCAGTACTCCAGATGGGGTCTGACCAACTGTCTGTACAGAGGGATAATAACTTCCTGTTTTCTACTGGTAATGCCTCTCCCTATGCATCCCAGTATCCCCCCAGCCCTCCTTGCTGCCCTCTCACATTGCTTGCCCACCTTTAGGTCATCTGATATGACTACCCCCAGGTCCCTTTCCATTTTTGTTGTTGTTAGTATCTCGACCCCCATTGTGTACTCTTCCCCTGGGTTTTTGTTTCCCAGGTCCATTACCTTGCACTTTTTAGCACTGAATCTGAGCTGCCATACATTTGACCATTCCTCTAACCTTGCCAAGTCCCTTCTCATCCTTTCCACCCCACCTGGTGCATCAACTCTGTTGCAGATTTTTGTGTCATCTGCAAAGAGACATACTTTTCCTTCCAGTCTCTCTGCAATGTCGCTTATAAAGACATTGAAGAGGATTGGTCCTAATACTGAACCCTGCGGTACCTCACTAGTAACCCCCCTTTCTTCAGAGTGGACTCCATTTACTACAGGGTTTTAAATAATTGATTAGCAGTTTTTTTCTTGGGACAATGCTAACTGTACAGAAAGTATTTATATAGGTTTTCTAGAAGTATTATGTTTGTTAAACACAGTGAAGCAAGTGCTATGCATTTTCACAATGTTTTAGCACTTTTATGAGCAAAACGCTAATCAATTTTTGGAGTTAAATAAATCCCTGTACTATTACTCTCTGTGTCCTATGCTCCAGCCAATTCTTTACCCAGGCTGTCATCTTGGGACCCACTCCCAGGCTGGCTAACTTGTATATTAATCTTTTGTGTGGGACTGTGTCAAATGCCTTACTAAAGTCTAGGTAGGCCATGTCCACAGCCACTCCCTGATCTACTACTTTGGTCACCCAGTCAAAGAAATCTGTCAGATTCATCTGGTATGACCTTCCCGTTGTGAATCCATACTGCCTGTGCCCCTCTGGCCTCTAAAACCATTAAATGTAGTCAAACGCTGCCAAGGTCTGTGTTATTCCTTGCAAATAACATCAGTGTATGTTAATTTTTGTAAGTGCTTGCCATGTTACAAGTGCATTAATGCACTCCAAAGTTTGGCTCTACTAGGGAATTAATGCCCGGTTGGTGGTTGGAGGCACTCGGCCTTCAACCTAGTGCCCCCCCAACTGGGCATTAATTCTCTAGTAGAGCCCTCCTTTGTCGTGCATTAATGCTTACAGAATTCTCAACATTATCAGCGAGTGTTGAAAAACTTCAATGCCCCTTTGTAACTTTGTTGCCTTTTAATGTTTTTCACCACATTTTCAACATAGTCTTCTTGCCACCTCATGAAGTCAATAGAGGAACTTTTTCAAATCCCACACAAAAGGTGATTTCACAGAGCGACTGCAAACTCAGCTTTTGGGTGGGATTTAAAAAATATTGCCTACCTTGTTCAAAGGTGGGGTCCCATAAAGGCCATGTTGAAAATCTGGGAAAAAAATATTTACAGCAGAAAGCAGACACATCAACCAGACACAAGCAAGTTTTTTTTTTCTTAAAATCCTTTTACTTCATCATATTAGCATATAAAAATTAGCTGGCCACCATAACCATGCCAACGTTTTGCTGCGGGCTTCTGCAGCTTTTTCAATGTGGTGGTCCTAAAATTTAAACAAAATTAATATGTTGTATTTTCTAACATTACGTTACTAGATAGTTATGGTTCTTTTATTGCTTACTCACATTTTTTGAATTCTATTTCAAAAGGTATTGTTGAACTAGGAATTTAAGATGTACTGATAGGGGAAGACCTGAATGCCCTTCTAAATCCTAGTAAAAAAAAAAAAAATCAACTAGACCATCACCACAAGATAAACGTCTTGCCAGTAGTATTAAGGGCTTTTTATGTCAACACAACTTATGTGACACATGGCGAAATGTATACCCAGAAAAAATTGAATATACGCATGGAGCAAGATGTAGCAATGTTTTCTCAAGACTGGACTAAACATTAGCAAATAGAGAACTAATCACCAAAATAGTAGAATGTAGCATTAAAGAATTTTATATACCTGACTACACTATGACAACGATCACACTTATCCCAACAAAAGACAGGAAAAGGTCAACACAATGGAGATTTGCAGCAAGCAAAGAAGGGTCGCTCCAGGGGAAAGGTGCTAGTAGGGCCACTTCAAATTAAAACAAATTGTACAGGACCCAGCACACACACTCATTGTATTTGTGTTTATTCAGTACCATGGTTTTGTGTAAAATTTGTAACCTTTATTGTTATGACCACTCAGGTCCATCTTGTAAATGAGCTATGCTCAATGATGTTCGCCTGAATAAATAAAGATTTTGATTGATTGATTGATTGATTGACACTCTGGAAAAAAAAAGACTGCTATAGGCAAGCCAGTCCACATCAAGATTTTTTTTTACTTTTTATTGCTTCAAAGACATAAAACAGGTGTAGCCCTGGGAGGCCCCCACAAACAGACCAATGTTTCAAGCCCCTTATGATGGCTTTTTTAAGGTGCCTTCTGGGGCAGTCTCTTTTTTTGGAGTGTGTGTGCTGGGTCCTGTACATTTTGCTTTACAATGGAGATTTGACAAATTTCTATTAGATGAAAAGAATTTTGGGGAATTAAATAAAAAACATATGAAAGAATTCTGAGAATACAACTATAACACAAATACATCAGTCTGTTTGATAGGGGATGCATTTAAGGCCACTGCTAGAGGGGTAATAATACCCTATTTATTTTATTTATCAAGTCTAGGATTACAAATACCTTTGAGCCATAGCTCTTTTACAAAGGTTCCACATCAGAGAAATACAAATTATGGGGAACATCATGACAGGCATTACAACAATGTGGACTTTGCAAACAGAGTACAGATTAATACAGTTCAAAGGTAGCATTGTAACAAGGCAGCCAGTGGCATTTGTCAGAGAAAATAGACAACAAATAAGAAGTGCCAGAGTCATAGGGAGAGGGAAGAGGGTGGGGGAGAAGGAATGTAGGAAGGGTGGCAAGAGGGTGAAAAGTGCAGCATTGAGTATACCAAGATGTGAGGGTAGAATCCAGTGGGGGGACAACTAGAGCAGAAAGGGAAGTGGAGAAACAAGGTTAAGTTGGGCAGTCACAGGAGCTGTTGTTAGTGAGATAGTCCCGGAGCCTAGTTTTAAACATACCAATAGTTGGGGCAGAGGAGATGGTTGGGCTGAGGCCATTGAACCAGAGTGGTGCTCGATAAGCAAAAGAGCGTTGTCCCTGTGAAGTGTGACAGTGGAGAACTTTCAGTAGCTGTAGCGTGGGTCTCCTAAGGCACCATTTGTTAATTCGGTGTTGTAACAGAGTTGAGACCCTAGAAGGTGCAAGGCCAAGGTAGATTTTTTTGACCATGGAGCAGGTGAGAAACTTTATGCAGTTTGATAGTTGGAGCCAGCCGGTCTGAGTGTACAGGTCACGTGTGGGTGAGACGGTGAACACCAGTGATGAGCCGACATGCTTTATTTAAGACAGTTGAGAGGCGTCTAAGGGTTGTGGTTGTGGCCGAGCTATAAATGATGAGACCATAGTCTATTACAGAGATCACAGAGCTCAGGACTGCAACCTTCAAAGCTTCTGGCGTGAGGTGTGGTCTGTGTTTGTAGAGGAGACCAAGCCGTGTATTAGCAGCTCTAGCTACATTATCTACATGAAGTCCATAGGAGAGATTAGGGTCAAGCTGAATCCCTAAGTATTTGAAGGACACCACCTGATCTAGAGTGTTGCCCTGGGTGGTGGAGATAGCCAAGTGGTGTAGCTTTGTGGGTTATGAGAGCTGCAGAAGAGCATAGATTTGGTTTTCTTGTCATTGAGGACCAGTTTATGATTAAGAAACCATGTCTCTACAGAACTGAAACCAAGTTGAAGGTTGTGTTGAAGAGTTGCAGGATCTTTGTGAGTGGAGAATACAACAGCATCATCGGCATATAGTATGATCTGCTCAGAGCAGTGGTAAGGGGGAGTTTAAGAAAAGGCTAAAAAGGAGGGGTCCCAGTGTGGATCCTGTGGGAGCACCGAGCAAATAGGCAGGGTGTTAGAAAAGAGCGTCTAATTTTTACTCTGTGACCGGTTTTCTAAGTAGCTTTTAAACCAGAGAGAAGAGTCAGGTGATAGCCCGGCATTCAGTAGTTGGTGTATTAGTAGTCCATGGTGTACTGTATCGAAGGCCTTGGAGAGGTTGATGAAAATGGCCCCTGTGAGAAGGCCGTTGTCAAGGGATTTGTGCAAAGCTCCAGTGAACTCAAGAAAGGCTGTGGTGGTGCTGTGACCTTTCCGGAAGCCGTGTTGTTGTGGACAAGGTATATTGTATTTATCCAAGTGGTTGGTAAGTTGATCAGCCACAATGCACTCAAGTGCCTTAGAGAGTGGGGGCAGTATGGAGATAGGGCGATAATTTGAGTGAATCGTCTTGTCCCCACTTTTATGAACGGGTGTCAAGGTGGCTGTTTTCCATAGGTCTGGGAATTTTCCACAGCTGAGAGAGAGGTTTAGGATTTTTGTTAATGGATGAATTACCTCATCGAGGGTGAGCAACAGAAGCTTAAGGTCCAGGGTGTCGCTACTAGATCTAGATTTAGAGATAGCTGCAGTAATATAGCGGCGAGCTTCATTCAGCCTTACCTTCCTGAAGTAGAAGAGGGGATGGTTAGACTGAGGGCTGAGGTATTTGGGGAGTAGGCCCTGTTTCTGAAAAGTCATGGGGTAGAACAGCACTAAGGTCTGAAAAAGCCGTGTTAAAGATGTTTGCGATCACCTTGGGGTCAAGGGTTGAGGATCCATCAACCATTAGCATGGCTGGAGAGGTTTTTGGCTGCTTCCCTGTGACATCCTTGATATTGCCCCAGAAAGCACGACCATTCCCCCATGTATTGGTGAGAGCGTCTTTGTAATAGGTGGATTTCATTAGCCGTATGGCTTTTGTGCAGGCATTTTGTGCTTGTTCGTAATTTTGGATGTCCAGTTGTTTGCCAGTGGTCCTGGCAACTGCCCAGAGGTGATCCCTTAGTTTCAGCTGTGAGAGAAGAGCCGCAGTGACCCATGGGTTAGAGAGAGATTTTGTTTTGCTCTTTTAGCAGGGGCAAAGAGGTCGAGGCTTTTGTTGAAATTGAGATGAAGTGATAAGAGCCAAGTTAACATCTGTTGCTTCATAGATGGGTAGCCGGTCTTGTAGAAGCAGGTGTTGTTTGAGATGTGGAAGTTTTCCACGAGGAAGGACTCTACTAGCGATAATTTTGGGAGGGGGCTTAAGGAATTTGTTAGACCATGCACACATGACTGGGGAGTGGTCACTGAGTGAGTCTGGGAGAATGGTCGTACAAGAAATCCTTGTGGGGTGAGTGGTGAGGACTCAATCCAAGAGGGTATTGGTGCCAGTCTTGTAGTTAATCCTAGTAGGTGAGTTTACCATTTGCGTGAGGTTAGCAGCTGAGATGGAGTCTTTATAGGCACTGGCACTCGATGCTAACCAGTTTATGTTGAAATCCCCTAGTAGAATAAGTTCAGCTTCGGAAGGATGAGAGTTGATAAAGTTTAGGACGTCATTGAATCCAAATTTAGGGTCCCTGGGTGGGATGTATATGGAGACAATAGTCAGGGCTTTATGGTTGGGACCTAGGATGATTTTTATTGGCAGAATCTGGGCTGAGGCAGAAAGTGATGGAGTTGCTACAGGGTGCCAAGACAGGTAGTCTTTGATATAGATTGCACAACCACCGCCTTTTTTGGATATCCGGTCCAGCCTGTGGACATTGTAGCCCTGTATTGTTACTGCTGAGTCAGGAACTTTAGGTGTCAGCCAAGTTTCCACCACTGCAAGGATGTCAGGATTGTGTTGGCATATGAAGGCTTGGAGTGCATCCAGCTTTGGTAGTAGACTGCAGATATTAATAGTTGCAAGGATAAGGGCACCTGGAATTTGTGTGTGGCCTGAGCTTCTAGGGCCAGGATTGGGATGGACGCTGCCTGAGATGAGAAGGAGGAGGAGTAGGAGTTTTAAGGAGCAGAGTCGCAGCTCTTTGAGAGATAGTTTTGATTGTTGTTTCCTGGAGTAGATGTTGCAAGGTTCCAGGCAGTGTCTCATATGGACTGCAAGGTGGTACAGTGTAGAGAGGTGGCCACACTTATTGAGAGTAGTGGTCGGGTTAAGTAACCAGGAATATCCAATCGGTGTGCCAAGCACAAGACTCGAGTGGAAGTGGAGAGTTCCCTTGGAGTAGCAGTGGAAACCAGAGTAGAGGGTGGCGGGGTGGGGTGGGGTGGGGTGGCTAGGACCAGGGAGAGAGAAGAGGGGGGCCAGGGCAAGGAGGAGGAGGAGAGGCAAGAGAAAGGCAGAGAGAGCCCACATGGCTTACGTACTAGATAAAGAGATAGAGATATAGCTCTCTAGTGGCGAGAGGATATAATCTGCTAATGGAAAAGTCAGCTTCCACTGGTACCAAATCCAAAAGTCAGGGCTAGTACCTTGCAGTACAGAGGATTTCTGAAAAACTGTTTAGGTTCCAGAAATTGAGGGGTCCGTGGCCTGGTCAAGGCACTCTGGATCCCTGAAATAAAGTAGAAAAACAGGATTTTTAAAGGCTGGAGAAGTAGGCTGGTCACATCAGAACAAAGAGAATAAATATAAGTGGGCAGGTTCAGAGAGCAAAGCAGATGGTCTGGGGGAGGTGGAGAGAGGTTGCAGAGCAGAGAGCAAAAGAGGGATTTACACAGTCAAGGCTCTAAATTCACTTCTAATATCAACTCAGAACTTAAAATGACTGTAAGGATTAAACAAATTATTAAACCCTAGCACATAAATTCAACTAGAGACACAGAGGGAGATACAGTAGTTAGTGGTGTGTTCAGCAGGAGATAGTGGGGCCACTTGGAAATCAGCTTCCACTGGTACCAAATCCAAAAGTCAGGGCTAGTACCTTGCAGTACAGAGGATTTCTGAAAAACTGTTTAGGTTCCAGAAATTGAGGGGTCTGTGGCCTGGTCAAGGAATGCTGGATCCCTTGCAGTACAGAGGATTTCTGAAAAACTGTTTAGGTTCCAGAAATTGAGGGGTCCGTGGCCTGGTCAAGGCACGCTGGATCCCTTGCAGTACAGAGGATTTCTGAAAAACTGTTTAGGTTCCAGAAATTGAGGGGTCCGTGGCCTGGTCAAGAGCAGCTGGATCCCATTGCAGTACAGAGGATTTCTGAAAAACTGTTTAGGTTCCAGGAAATTGAGGGGTCCGGTGGCCTGGTCAAGGCACGCTGGATCCCTTTGCAGTACAGAGGATTTCTGAAAAACTGTTTAGGTTCCAGAAATTGAGGGGTCCGTGGCCTGGTCAAGGCACGCTGGATCCCTTGCAGTACAGAGGATTTCTGAAAAACTGTTTAGGTTCCAGAAATTGAGGGGTCCGTGGCCTTGGTCCTATAAAATAGGATTAAGATAAAAAGAGAAAAAAACGCATATCTAGAAATGCAGGCTCTTCAACAAGGACCAAGTAGGGGGATGATTCTGTGTGAGAAAAATTAAACTTAAAAGAATAGCACACGTAGTGGAAAAAAAACATACTCAAGATAAAAAATAAGTTATATTTTCATGCTAAGTCTGGCAAATTGTTAGCCCATGCATTTAAAATCCAAAAGGAATATAATGCAATTACAAATGTCAAAAATGTAGCAGACCTTACATTTACAAAAAATGAAGGCATAGCAAAAATATTTCTAGATTATTGTAAAACCAGTTACAACCAGGGTAAGCAATAACAGCATAAACAAAATAACAGAGTGTCTAGCAGAGGGAAGACTTACACCATTTGAAATATCGAGTGATAATTTTACTAAAAAATTTAAGTCAGACATGCAGTTTTAACAATGAAAAACAATTCCACACCAGGAGCCCGATATTCAAAAGACTGTACAGGCGCAAATGGCTGTTTGTGCGCACAAACCAAGTTTTGCACCTGGTATGTGTGTGGGGTCTATTTTCAGACACCCCCACAGCATGGGCAAAACCTGTTTGCACTCAAATGCAAAAGTAACACTGGGCCTACACAGAGCAGGGGGACTCATCCTGCATATGGTTGCAGAGGGAAATTCAGAAGTTTGTCCCGGTATGAATTCCCACCAAAGTGGGTACAAATTATCACTGAGACAAACTTCCTCTGAACGGGGCACAATACCCTGACAGCAACCAGAGGTACTGCAGCCACCTACCCTGGCCCAGCCACCCAAAGTCAACCCTGGTGCTCAGTGGTCCCACCAACCACCAGCCTGGTAGGGCAAGAAAAATTCCCTGGTGCCTAGTGGGTTCCCCCACCCACCGATCGCCAACCCCTCTATGAAGTCATGACTCCCTGGTGGCTAGTGTCAGTGTGGCTCAGTTGGTAGCACATCTGCTTCTGGACCAGAAGGTTGTGGGTTCTCATCCGACACCGGGATTAGACTCATACCTAAAATTCTGGCATCCTAGTGCAGTATTAAGGGGGTGCTGAACTGCTGGGGTGTGCCATCCTTCGGATGAGATGTTAAACTGAGGTCCCGTCTACCCATCCTGGTGCTGTCCTGGTGGAAGTAAAAGAACCCAGGGCACTCTTCACAAAGAATAGGGGACATTCCTGGTGTCCTGGCCAACACATGGCTAGTGGTCCTCCCCCTACCTCCAAATACCAGCCCCCCCATGCAGGAATGAATCCCTTGTGGCTAGTGGTCCCTCCTCTGAATGCTAGCCCCCTCCATGTAGGAATGACACCCTGTGGCTACTGATCCCCCTTCCTCTGAATCACAGGCCCCCCCATGCAGAAATGAATCCCTGGTGGCTAGTGATCCTCCTCTCACTCTGATCGCGAGCCCCTAAACCCATGGAGCATTACTGGTGCCTAGTGTGTTCCCTCCAATCCCAGCCTGTATACTATAATGAGCATCCCTGCTGCCTCGTGGTTCACACTTCCTTCTGATCATGACTTGTAGCCTGTAATAAGCATCCCAGTGCCTAGTGCTCCCCCCAATCCTGGACCCATAAAACGATAGCAAATTACTGGTGTCCTGTGGCAACCCTCACTCTCCGAGCCCTACCCTCGAACACCTTGAAGAGTCCCCGGCAGCTAGTGTCATCCCCCTCAGCTCTGATCCCTGGCCCCATAGCAGATAGCATAGTTTGGCAAAGATATGGCACCCGAATATGCATTGCAACACACCACACACAAACAGTCCCTCATGTTCTGTGGTACCCCCCTCCCACCCATCACTGTGACCATGGGGAGGAGTTAGGAGTCCCAGGGATCTAGCATCCCCCCCAACGTGGCACCAACCACCCACCCATACACCCCTCTTTCCCCTTACTGGATTCTGTGATGCTGTGTGACCCATATGGTGGCTGGCACAGCCCTGCTGTCACCTTCTTGGCCAGTCACCTTGTGCACAGGCAGGGAGTGCATGGCCTATTTTTAGGACAAGGTGCATCACCCCATCCTATAAATAGGCCACTCACTCCCTGCATGCACATATGGTGACCGACCAAGGAGGTGAGAGGAAGGCTGTGCCAGTCGCCGTATGGGTCTCCCAGCACCGAAGATTCCGGTAAAGGGGAAGGGGGGGGTGGAGGAATGGGTGGTTGGTGCTGATGTGGGGGGCTTCTAGATGCCCGGGATTCCTAACCCCCTCAGTGGTCATGGCAATAGATGGGTGGGGGTACCACAGGACATGAGGCATGGCTTGTGTGTGTGGTGTGCTGCTATGCATATTTGGGTGCCACATCTTTCTCACACTATGCTATCTGTTATGGTGTTAGGAATCTGACCCGGGGGGGGGGCGACACTGGCCACCGGGGACTCTTCATGGTGTTCGTACATGGTGCTCGGAGGGTGGGGGGTGCCACTGGACTCTAGGAATGTGCTATTGTTTTATGGGTCCAGGATTGGAGAGGGGGAACACTAGCGGCCATGGATGCTCATTCAAACAACATGAAGTCTTGCTGTATTCTGACTATATGCAGTTAGCCCCAGCACTTGTACTGCTCAGGAGAGTAAAGGGTTAACTCTATGCCAGGGATCCCTCCTGTGCTTCGGTTCGCTAATAGTTTGAATCGGTCGTTTTTTTCAACCGCAGTTCTTATTTTATCAGTATTCTTACCTCTGTCTTGGTAACAGTAAGTGGTAGTAGTAGGTAGTGATATTTTTGTTGAATTTGCTAGAATTTGTTAGAAATTGTTTTGTCTTCAGTTCTTTTCTGGTCGGTCTGGTTCAGAATCAAAATTTATAGGTATTTGTGCTTTTCTGTGTGCTTGATTGTGGTTTTCTGATACTTATCGGTTCCTAAAAAAATCTGGATTTTTGTGGGATTTTTTTAACCAACCTGTGACACGGTTGGAACCGATAAGTGTTAGTTACCTGGCTTAATGCTGACAAGGGTGACTTTTTCTTGTATTCGGCATGTCTGAGAAACCCAAAAAGAAAACCGGTCCCACTGGGTTTCAGCACTGTACCGAGTGTGGGGAGGCCTTTGCTAAGGCTGGTCCCCATCTCGTATGTGTGTATTGTCTGGGGTTTGACCACCTCAAGGAAGACTGCCAAATTTGTAAAATCTTTCCCAAGGCCACTCTTGAAAAACGTTTGAGTAGGCTGAAGGAAAGGGAGGCAGAGAAGTCCGTTGATCTGGATGGCCAGCCCGGTTCGGTTGCGACCAAACCTGAAGAGGTGCCTACTGACCTGGGGGCGATACCTCTTCGGACAAAAGGAGAGCCGACTCTGCAGAGTCAGTTCCATCGAAGAGAAAAAGAAAATCAGCTGGTTCAGATCTGACACCCCATGTTCCGACCGCTGAGGAAATAACGAAAGCGACTACTATAGTGCAATCGCTTTGCCCGGTTCTGACCGAACCAACATCGGTTCAAAGGCGATTGGTTCAGTCGGAAGTTGTTGCCTCAGATATTTATCTGGAGGCATACTATGAGGGCAATTGGGAGGAGGAAGAAGATTATGAAGAAAGAGAGTTTGAAGGCCTAGATGAGCCAGTAGAGCCTGACATCTCCCCAGACAGGCCTTCCAGTGTTTCCCCTCCCAGGCTTTCTGAGTCCCCCTCCCACTTCTTGTTTTACAAGAAGGTGGCTGACTCTTCAGCTTCCTATGGAAGAGGCTGATCAGGATCAGGAGGAGCCTGATTATGTGGAAATGATAGATGTTCCAGAGTCAAAGAGAGTGACTATCCCTTTGCACAAATCCCTGGGGAAACAGACACAAAAAATCAAGCAGTTTCCCACATCAATTCCTCCTGTGGATAAAAGAATGGACAGGAGGTATGCCTTATCAGGCCCTGGCATGGAATTCCTTTTGGCACATTGCAGCCATGTTGGGGTAGTGCAAGCTGCAGCCTGTGACAAGGCTAATATTCCCCTGGCATCTCACCCCCCAGATAAGGATTCCAGGAAAGTGGATGCCATCCATGGTTAAGAAACAGTACTTGGCATCCTCTTTGGGGTTCAGGCAATCAAATTACATGGCATATATAGCCAGGTACCAGAAATCTATGTGGGATACGGTTCTGGAGCTGGCTAAGAATTCCCCTCTCCAGCTAGCCAAGGAGCTGGAGCAGGTGACGGTAGATGATATAGAGGCATCCAAAGTGCAATTTTATGCTGCTATGGACTCGAATGATGTGCATTCTAGAGTCATGGCTACATCTATCTCCATGAGGTTTGCTTGGCTTAGATGTACCAGTCTTTCTCAGGATACCCAGACTAAGGCCATGGATTTCCCTGTGACTGGTAATTCTCTGTTTGGTGAGCAAACAGAGAACTACATGAAGAAGATGGATGAATATAGGACCACCTATAGGAGTGCTGCAGCAAAGGAAAAGCAGGCCACTCCTCAGAGGCAGCAATTTAGGGCTGGAAGGGGCAGGCTCTTTCACAGGCCTTTCTACCAAGCTCAGGCCTCCTCCTCTTCTTTCTAGCAGAGGGGGTTCTTTAGGGGGAAGAGGCAGGCATAGGATGACCAGAACCCCATCATCCACACAGTCTAAGCCCCCTGCCAAACAGACACCCTGAGGTAGAGGGCAGGTTGGCTCACTACTCCCAGGCCTGGGAGTCTATTACTTCAGACAAATGGGTTCTAGAAGTAGTGAGCCAGGGACTTGCTCTCAATTTCAAAAGGTTCCCAAAAATGAGAACAAGGTTCTTCAGTTCTCCCTCTCCCTTGGAGACAAAGGCCTTAGAGGCAGAAGTCTCCTCTCTTCTGTGTCTGCAAGCATGGACAAGGTACCTCTTTGTCATAGAGAAAAAGGACTGTATTCCAGATACTTCCTTATCCCAAAAAAGACAGGGGAGTGGCGACCCAGCCTAGATTTAAGGTACCTGAACAAACACTTAAAACCAAAATTCAAGATGGTGACTCTGGGAGTAATTTTTCCCTTTCTGAGACCAGGAGACTGGCTATCCTCTCTGGATCTCAAGGATGCCTACTTCCACATACCTATCAGACATTCCCACAGAAAGTACTTCAGGTTCGAGTTGCCCTCAGGCCATTACCAATTCAGAGCTATGCCTTTTGGCCTAACATCTGCTCCAAGGGTGTTCACCAAGTGTCTCGCAGTAGTGGTGGTATTCCTCAGGAGACAGGGTATCCTTCTGTTCCCATACCTGGATGACTGGCTCCTTGTGGGCCAGTCCTCAAACCACATCAAGTCAGCCTTAGAGGTCACTCAAAAACTTCTAGACTCTTTGGGTTTCATTATGAACCTAGAAAAGTCTGTTCTGGAACCAGCCAAGCTCCTCACTTTCATAGGGGTGGAACTAGACACTATTCAGGCAAGAGCACTTCTCCCTCTCTCAAGGGTTCAGTCCCTTGTCACTCTGGCGTCCTCTTTTCGTCCCCTAGTTTCTCATCCAGCCAAACACTTTCTACAGTTGCTGGGTCACAAGGCAGCATCCACAGCACTGGTCCAGGGAGCAAGGTTTCAGATGAGAAATATTCAGTTTCATCTCAGATCTTATTGGTCTCAGAAAAAAGACCCACTCTCCAAATTGGTTCCGGTGTCTCAAACTCTAGTTCAGGTCCTCCAGTGGTGGCTGGAGGAGTACAATCTTTGACAAGGTGTCCCCTTTATCAGTCAGGCTCCTTCAGTGATTCTCACCACAGATGCCTCTGTACTGGGGTGGGAAGCTCACCTAGATCAGCTTACAGCTCAGGGAACCTGGTCTCACCAGGAGTCTCTCCTACACATAAATCTTCTCGAACTGAGAGCAGTTTTTCTATCACTTGACATTCTCAACTGCTGTTCAGGGGAAAGTGGTGCAGATCAGGACAGACAATACCACAACCATGTGGTACATCAACAAGCAGGGAGGCACTCAGTCCTTGGCCTTGTGCACAGAAGCCATTAAAAGATGGTCTCTAGCTTATTCCCTTCAGGCTTCCCTGATGGCTGTGCATCTCCCACGGAAGGACAACTTTCTAGCAGATGCTCTCAGCAGGATTTCTCAGGGTCACCATGAATGGACACTGAACCCTCTAATTCTGCAGGTCATTTTCAAGAGGCAGGGCACTCCAGAGATAGATCTCTTTGCAGCCCCGGACAATCACCAACTTCCTCTCTTTTGCTGCAGACCACCTCTTCTCGGCCCTGTCCCTCAGGATGCTCTCTTGTTGAATTGGACAAGCAGGTTTCTCTATGCATTTCCTCCTTTTCCTCTGATATTCAGGGTCCTGATCAAGATCAGCCCTGCAAGGTGATTCTAATGGCTCCAGACTGGGCCAGACAGCCTTGGTACCCCCTTCTCTTGCCACTGTCATTGACAATGCCTCTGTGTCTTCCCAGACAGTTCAATCTCCTTACCTCCTCACAGTGGAGGATTCTTTATACCAACCTTCAGACTCTCAGGCCCAAAGCCTGGCTCTTGAAAAGCTAGAATATGCAAGCCTGCATCTTTCTCAGTCAGTCTTGGACATTTTAAAGGTTAGCAGAAAACCTGCTACTAGAAAGACTTACAACTCCAAATGGAAAAGATTTGGGTTTTGGTGTTCCCAGAAGCATTTCCAGCCAGAGCTGGCTGATATTGCCACTGTATTGGACTATTTGGTACATCTTAACAGTTTAGGCCTCCGGCCTACTACTCTCAAGGTACATTTGGCAGCTGTGTCTGCCTTCCTTTCTGCTGGTAAGTGCTCTTCCCTAGCATCTCATCCAGTTTTCAAGAAATTTTTCAAGGGACCTGAATATCTGTATTGCACAGCTTATGCAGCCACCTTTCGAGCCTCTATCCTCAGCTGAGCTGAAGTACTTGACTTGGAAAACTGTATTCCTGGTAGCCATTACCTCTGCCAGGAGAATCAGTGAATTACAGGCTTTATCAGTGGAACCTGACTTCATTTCATTTCACAGGGATAAGGTGGTCCTTCGAACCTACAGAAGGTTTCTTCCCAAGGTGGTATCAGACTTTCATTTGAATTAGTCTGTGTCATTGCCTGTATTTTTCACTGACCATTCTTCCTCTGGGGAGAGAAGATTACACAGTCTTGATGTAAAGAGGGCTGTTAGTTTCTATGTGGAACTCACTAAGACCCATAGAAATGACTGTTCTCAGTTGTTTCTCACTTATGGAGAAGTGGGAAAGGGCAAACCTGCCACCAAGAGAACTATTGCCAGGTGGATTGTCTCCTGTATCTAGTTCTGCTATTCAAAGTTGGGGAAAGAGCCTCCCTGAGGCCTGAGAGCTCACTCCACCAGAGGTACAGCTGCTTCGGTCGCAGTAGCTAGAGATATACCATTAGTGGAAATCTGTAAAGCAGCGACCTGGAAAACTGTTCACACATTTACCAAGCAGTACTCTCTGGACATTCAGTCAAGAAGTGATGCTAGGTTTGGCACGGCTGTGCTTCAGATCTTGTTCCCAAAATAGGTTCTGTGACTCCCTCCTCCAAGGGGGTACTGCATATAGTCAGAATACAGCAAGACTTCTTGTTGTTTGAAGAAAAAATTACTCACCATAGAAATGTTGTTTCTTCTAATGGAGTCTTGCTGTATTCTGACCTCCATCCCTGCCTCCTCTCCTGGAACCTAGTAGTTTTGGGATGTGGTCTGGCAGGCATAGTGCTGCACCCCAGAGGTGTACTTGGCATGCCTTTATCTTATTAATGTTTTTTTCTGTTTTTTATTATAAATGTTTGGTTGTTTCATTACCTGCTTATATTCTTTTTGGGGTTCTCAACTTGAGTCTTTTTGACCCTAAAAATCTGTTTAGTGCCTTTGGCATAAACATTTTAGAAATAATTTCTAACTATTGAGTTAATTTATTTTATTTTATTTATTTTATTTCTTTCAATTCTAGGATTACAATTACCTTTAAGCCCAGGGCTCTTTTACAAAGGTTCCACATCAAGAGTTAGTTAGTTTAGTGCTCATAAGAGTCTGATGGTTATACTTCAGAGTACCACAGAGAGGTTTGAAAACTGAGCTCGAGCTCAACGTTCTATGCCTTGGCATAGAGTTAACCCTTTACTCTCTGGAGCAGATCAAGCGCTGGGGCTAACTGCATATAGTCAGAATACAGCAAGACTCCATTAGAGGAAACAACATTACTATGGTGAGTAATTTTTTCTTATAGGCTACGGGCCTGGAATTGGGGGGACTAGCTGCCAGGGATGCTTATTATGGGAGACAGGTCGGGGATCAGAGGGACGTGGGACCATTAGGTACCAGGGATGCTCCTTGGGTTTATGGGTTGGCAATTGAAGGGGAGGTACTACTAGGCACCAGGGCTGATCCTTGGGTTTATGGGCTGGTAATCAGAGAGGAGGGACAACTAGTCACCAGAGATGGTTCTTGGGTTTATAGACTGGTGATTGGAAGGGGGTAACCACTAGGCACCAGGAATGATCATGAGGGTGTGCAAGCTGGTGACTGGAGGGAAGGGGAAACACTAGATGCCAGGGATGATCCTTCCATCAATGGGACCAGGCATTGGGGGGGCCACACCTTGCAAACCTACCACGCCTACAAATTAGCCCATAACGGGCTTGCAAATGGCCTTTTAGCACCTTGCATGCCCACTGGGCTCTGTCGTCAAAGCACTGGTCAGGAAACATAGGAAGACCAGGAGTAGGTATAACATTCGGAAGTAGCATTTTATTTTTTTCCAGTAACAGTAAAATAAAAAATAAATTGTTCAGTATAACTATTTAAAAAGGCAGTACAATCACAGAAAACAAAGTCCTTCATCAGAAGGAATCTCTAATCCCATGTTTCAGTTTCTCAGTCTCTCTCTCACTCTAGCAAAAGCATTGCTGCTCTTATTTCTGCACCCTGAGCTCATTAAGAGACCAGAACTTTGTAAGTTGTTTTTCCTTGCAGGTGCAACAAAATAGAACATGATGTCCCAGAACTGGCCTCTTGTTGACAGCTCTACAAAAGAATTTGTGTTGCATATCAAGGTTAACCCCCTAAATTCCAAATAGCTTTTTGCAATCATTTCAACAGTATAACTATATACAGTTTCAGACTAAGGGATCCCGTTATCACTTACAGTTTTACACAAAAATTCATATCTATTTTTATAAATGCAAATACACAAGGGGAAAGGAAAGACAGAAGCAGCAAGTGAAGGCAGAGAGTGAGAGGCAAAGAATTGCTAGACCGTCATAATGATCAGTTCCTAGGTCTCATGAGAACATTTGGTTGGCCAACCAGACAGACAAGAGACAGAAAAGGAGAGGACAGAACAGATCCTTGCATTTAACTCTTTCTGCATAGCAAATGGGACAGGGTCTTATTCAATCCTGTCACATACTTCTGTCTTTAAGAGGGAACCTGTTTTAAAAACAGGTTTCCAAAACATTCTATTAATACTCTTCTAACATTAGCTTATAACCTTTACAGTTCCGTGCATGTGCAGTATAGCAAACAGTGAAGTTTAAACTCTCACTTTTTTTCAACCTTCTGAATTCTCAATTCCTGATCCATATCTTGACAGAAAGCAGCATTGACGTTCTATTTTCTGGATTTGTGTATCACCTTGAATTTAAATAACTGTAGTGCCAGGTACCACCTTGTGATTCTGGGGTTTTTATCCTTTATTTGGTTAAGCCAACAGAGAGGATTATGATCAGTTAGAGGCACGAAGTCAGCCCCTAGCAAATAAAATGCAAGGGACTCCATGGCCCACTTTTCCCTCAAGGCATTCCTTTTCAATGGTGGAGTACCTTTTCTCTCTGTCGTGCAACTTCCTACTGACTCAAGACCACACCTAGGCCAATCTCTAAAGCATCTGTCTCTAACAAAAATTGTTTCTCAATGTCTGGGTTTTGTAAAACAGGAGCTAAACATAATGCAGCCTTGATGCCTCAAAAAGCTTCATCACACTCTGGGGACCATTTCACATTATTCAGGAACCATTTCTTTGTGAGTTCAGTGAGGGGAGTAGCTAGCTGGGCAAAGCTGGGAACAAATTTCTGATAGTTACCTGCCAGCCCTAAAATGACCTGACATGTTTCCTTGCTCAAGGGATAGGACTGTTAGCTACAGCTTCTCTCTTAGAAATCTCTGGCTTTACTTCTCCATTTCCCAAAACACATCCCAACTATCTGGTTTCCTGCATGCCCAATACACATTTGGTAGCTAGAATAACTGCTCGTAGGTGTTCCAGGTGGCTTTTCCAGTCTGGACTGTACGCCACAACATCATCCAGGTACACAGCACAATAACCAGTGTGAGGGGATAAAATTACATCCATGAACCGCTGGAATGTAGCAGGTACACCATGTAAACCAAATGGCATAGTGGTGAACTGACAGAATCCAACTGGGGTGGCAAATGCAGTTTTGTCTCTGGATTCTTTAGCTAGGGGAATCTGCCAGTAACCCTTGGTGTGATCGAGGGTACTGATGTACTTGGCACTTCCCAATCTGTCCACCAAATCATCTGTCCGGGGCATAGGATAACTGTCATATTTGGACACTTGATTAAGTTTCCTAAAATCAAGGCAGAGTCTTACACCCCTCTCTTTTTTATTTACAATCACCACTGGTGATGACCAAGCACTTCTCGACTCTTCTATGATACCCAGTTCTTTCATTTTTGGTATTTCTTTAACCATGTCTGCTCTTAACTGCTCTGGTAATCTGTGTGTCTTTTGTCTAATAGGGCAAGCATTCTCTGTCACTATTACATGCTCGACCCCTTTTGCTCGGCCTGGCACTGTGGTAAAAGTACTGTTAAATGACTTTAGTAAGTTACAAATTTCTGCAGTTTGTTCAGAGGTTAAGCACACAGAATTAGTTGCCATATTGGTCCCTGTAAGAGCAGAAAACTGTTTTCTTTTGTTACGTCTATTTTGGTCCAATAAAAGGTATCAAACTATTTGTTTCTGGATCTGTTCAGAGGTTAAGGAAACATTCACTTTTACAGCATCAGCACTTACAGTTTGTTCCAGTCTATCATAAGCTACATCAATATCTTCTTTATCAGTTTCTGGTAAAACTAGTAAAGCAGCCTTTGGTGTTTTTTTTCAACCCATTTCTTCAGGAGGTTTGTGTGGTATAGCTTGATATGATTTTTCCTATCGGGTTCCCAGTTTCATAGTTAACTGTGCCAGTATGTCTAAGCACTTTATAAAGCCCTTGTCATGTCATTAATGTTTTCTGTATTGGGTAATAGTAGCAAGACCTTTTCACCTGGCTCAAAAACTTTTCCTTTTACCCTATGGTCATAATTCGCCTTCTGCTAGTTTTGGACCTCTTCCTGATTACTATGGGCAATTTCAACATATTTTGCCAGTTTCATTCTAAGGGCACACATATAAGATGTAATAGATTGTTTTTGAGTGGGGTTGTCTTCCCATGTTTCTTTCATTACAACTAGTGGCCCTCTAGGTTATCTATCATACAGCAGTTCAGATGGTGAAAAACCTGATGAGGCTTGTGGCACTTTTCTGTAAGCAAAAAGCACGCAAGGTAAGTATTGGTCCCAGTCTTTCCCTTCCCCTTTTACAAACCTTTTTTAACATGTGTTTAAGGGTTTGGTTAAAAACACTCAACAAGACCGTCTGTCTGAGGGTGATAGAGGGAGGTTCTTATGGCAGTGATACCTAGTAGTTGGTACAGCTCCTTCAGTAATGCAGCACCAAAATTACTACCCTGATCAGTAATACTTTCTTTAGGTATGCCCACCCTGCTGAAAATTTGGGCAAGTTCTGCTGACACTTTTGGGGCTGTGACAGTATGCATTGGAACTGCTTCTGGGTATCGAGTAGCATAGTCACGTACTACCAGAATTAGTTGAGTTCCCTTTTCACTTTTGTCTAAAGGGCCAACCACATCCATTGCAATTATCTTGAGAGGCACATCTATCAAGGGTAGGGATGCCAGGGGCACCTTGTCTTTTTTAGTCACTAGGGCTACTTTCTGACGTTCAGTGCAAGACTTGCAATAGGTAACATCTTCATGAATTTCAGGCTAGTAAAATCTGTACAGCATTCTGGCAAGGGTGCAATCCCTCCCTGAGTGACCAGCCATAGGACTATCATGTGCTATCTGTAACAACTCAGATCTATACTTTTGTGATATAACCAGCTTATTTATTTATTGGCTTTTGGTAACCAGGTAAGTGCATTAGGCAAAAATTCCTGCCTATTTTCAAGCACGACCCGGAAGGGTACAGTTTACAAACAGTGAACACATCACAAAAAAACAGGTACATACAGTTTTCAATAACAGCTTGAAAAATACAGGGTGAATACAATTGTACAGGAAATCACAGAGAATTCGTTGAACAAGGACTTAACAGAGGTGACCCCTGGGGAGGGAGTCAGAAAGCAACAATGATGCTAGAGACAGGGAACAGTATCAGTAAAGTAGAGAGAAACCTGGGCAGAGCAAGGGTGTAGATAAGCAGGATGCAGAGTTAAGGGATGGATTAGGTACAGATGCAGGAATCAAGTGCCTGAAGGTGGGAGAAAAGTGCAGATTTGAAGGCTGAGTGAGATGTGGAGTCCCTTAAGTCGGTGGGAAGGGAGTCTCAGAATTTAAGGGCGAAATGGGTAAAAGCAAGCTGCCCCATTTTAGTTGAGTGGTGAGGGATGGAGAGCAGGGGCAGATTAGAGGACCTCAAATTACGGGAATGGGTCATGGGGGTGAGCATGGCCGCAATACTGTCAGGATGGGAGGCCCTCTTCATGGAGTCAATAAAACACTCCAGGGAGAAAGAGCATTGTGATTTGGGGGACAGACAATGCAGAATGGAGTATAGGAGACAGTGGTGGGTAAGGCGAGGGGCAGAGAGGGAGAATCTACAGATCTTATAAGAGGTGTCCCACTTATGGAGGATACCCGAGTTGGCATGCAAGAGAGTGGGGAGAGCATATAGAAGCCTAGGAAGCAGTATTCCCCGAGCTACAGAGATTCTGGTGGCAGGGGTAAGGGCATGATGCACGCTGTAGACGGCACCCAGCTTGGCGTTAACAGACCTGCATACCTCATTTATATGTGCAGAGAAATCAAGTACAGGATCAAGGATCACACCAAGATATTTGAAAGCATCTGTGGGCGTGACTACCGACCCATCATTGCTAATCACACAAAGCTTAGTTGACTCTGCACAAACTTTCCTGGCAGATCCAAAAAGCATGGCCTGAGTCTTAGGCAAGTTGAGAATGAGTGAGTTGGAGGTGAGCCAGTGTTGGATTTGTTTGAATGCAGAGGAGAGGTGAGTGTTAATATCCAAGACGGAGCGTGAGGTGGCGTAGAGCACCAGGTCATCAGCATACATGATAGAGTGACAGTATGGAAGAGTGGAGGGAGTGTCATTGGTAAAGATGGAGAAAAGTAGAGGTCCTAGGATGGAACCTTGGGGGACACCACAAGAGATAGGGACAGAGGAAGAGAGAACTTTGCCAAAGGAGGTGAATTGGGATTGGTTGGAGAGATAACTGTTGAACCAGGACTAGGTAGATCCAGTGGCCCCTAGTAAGTGGAGTTTGTATAGTAGCAGTGGATGATTAACCATGTTGAACACCTTGGTGAGGACAATAAAGACAGCACCTGTGAGGAGACCTCGGTCCATGTTGGACTTAATCTTACTGGTGAGAAGCGTGAGGGCGGTGGTGGTGCTATGTCTGGCCCTGAAGCCATGTTGAGAAGGTGATTGAATATTAAAATTCAGTAGGTGAGTAGAGATCTGGCGATGGATGAGTTTTTCTAGGATCTTGCTGAGGGTCAGTAGTAAGGCTATGGGCCGATAATTCGCAAGGACTTTGGGGTCTCCTTTCTTAAATACAGGGATGACCTTAGCAGCTTTCCAAGCTGTGGGCACTGTAGAGGTGCAAATAGACAGATTAAACAGCCTAGTGATTGGTGTGGTGAGGAAGTGAGCACCAA
The DNA here is from genome assembly GCA_016271365.2 of Neoceratodus forsteri. Classification (NCBI taxonomy): domain Eukaryota; kingdom Metazoa; phylum Chordata; order Ceratodontiformes; family Ceratodontidae; genus Neoceratodus; species Neoceratodus forsteri. The sequence continues at coordinate 69,837,149 of CM057452.1, forward strand.
GTCTAATAATCCTTGGTTCAATACCATCGGTCCCAGGGCTGCCTCGAGGGGGGATAGACTGAAGTAACCTGAGAACATCCGACCGTGCAACATTGGAGAGAATAAGCGGCAGAGGAGCTGAAGGGGGGGGGATGGGGTCACAGGATGATGAAGGGGAGATTTTAGGAGCCTCAGTAAAAAGGGAGTTAAAGGCATTGGCTGTGGTATGGAGGTTGATGCACAGTGTATCGTTAAGTAGCATATCCTTAGGTGCCAGAAGCCTGGTGTTCCCCATTATCTCGTTGCTCTGACTCCAGTACTTCTTAAGGTGTGAGGCGGAGGACTGTAGGAGTTTTCTGTAATAGTTACTCTTAGCAGCTCGGACCTCTTTCTTGCAGGTGTTGCGTAGTGAACGATAGGCATTGTAGTCAGTTTGAGCAGAAGAGGACTTCCATTTTATCCAAAGTTTATGTCATTCCTTGATTAAGTTCAGGAGAGGCCACTTCAACCACTTGGTCACTTGCCCTCTAACCCTCCGCGTTGAGACAGGGATATGTATAGACTGTAAGCTTAGCAGAGTGGTGTTAAAATAGTCAGTAGCCCAGTTAATCTCTGTTGTATGAAATAGGGGGGACCAGTCAATGTGTTTTAAGTCAAGGAGGAAAGCCGTGGGATCAAAGTTTGAAAAATTGGAAAAGGACAGTACTTTCAGAGGAGGAGAGGCAACAGAAACATCCCTAATGCAAAAGACAGGGCAGTGGTCACTAATAGTGTCAGGTAGGACCCCGGTTGAGGAGTAGCAGTCCTTGCAGTTGGTAAGGATCCAGTCAATCATTGAGTGACAGAGGTTGTTCTGAGTTATTCGAGTGTGGGAAGAGATTAATTGCTCAAGGTTGGCCATATTGATAGTTGAAGCAAGTGAGGAGGAGTTTGAACCCAGCCAGTCCAGGTTAAAATCTCCCAAACATAACACCTCATTGTTTTTAATTAGGGCAGGGATCATACCAGTTAGCTCCTCAAGACCAAGTTTACTATTTCAGGGGGGTAAATACACCCCATATAGGTACAACTTCTTGGCACTCCCCCCCATTAGTAAGTGAGAGTGCAGTATCTCACCATGATTCAGGCATGGAATTGGCAGCAGGGTGACATTAAGGTGGGTCTTGTAGTACAGTGCCAGGCCTCCCCCTCTTTTAGAGAAGGCACGGTCAGCCCGGTACATATTATAGCCGGGCAAGGCACAGCATTGATCCAGAACAGTTGGTTTTAACCAGGTTTTGGATAGTACAAGGATGTCTGGTTTATTTGCCAGAACCCACGCCTCCAGCTCGGGGAGATTTGCTAGCAGACTGCAGATATTTAGGTGTACAATGGACAGGCTGTGAGCCTGAGGGATGAGATATGGGGCAGTTGGAGTAGGCACGATAGGGGTAGGGGGGCTGGGGTTAGGTTCAATGTCACCAGCTAGAGTGAGAGTTAGGGTTATAACCCAAAGAAGAGCAATGGTTGTGGCACAAGTGACAGGGGAATGGGAGAAAAGTCTCTAAGTAGGGATCCGAGGAGCTTGTAGCTTAGGTAAACTATAGGGTGAGGTGAGAAGGAACATTCAGCAATCATGTTCAAGTAGATAAATTTACAAGGGGATGCCACCAGTGGGGGAGGGGTGCAAGCCATTAGGGATAAAGAGTTAAGGGCAAGTAGTCCATAAAACAGGGGCACAAGGGGATAAAGGGATGATTTAGGCTCTATGGTTGCTCTACCTGTTCCTGTTTCTGAAGTTTAATATAAACTCGGTACAGTAACCCATTACATTTTTAAACATCAGTTCACCCTATTTTGTTTCACCCCAGCCACTTTAAATAACCTTGGAAAGAAGCGTCATTAGTTTGCTCTGAAGCAGAATCACAATCAGTTATCACTTTAGCTTCAGCATTTTTATATTTTAACCCCTTAAGTCCATCAGTGTTTTGTTGCCACTATTGTTTCAGGCATCTTCTTTCTTTCCTGGACTTCCAGATCTTGGAGCTGGGCTCAAACAAGTCCACATCAAAGTCACCGAAAGGGAGTGTTCCCACCATCTGAGATTTTCTTTGCCTGAGCTCTTGTTACCACTGCTGCTGAAACTGCAGGGTTCAGTTCCTCTGAGATTAACTCAGTAAATCCCGGATAGTCATTTCCAATAATCACAGGTACAGGTAACTTGCGTACCATCCTCACTTTCATTTGGTGTGACACCCCATTAATATTCAGGGTCACTTGTGTGGTTGGATAATATTGTGTACCCCTGGGGATGCAAATGACACCAGTACCTGGTCCTTTTACATAGTGTTTTCCCAGCACTTCAACATGCACAAGGGTCTGTCTGCTTCCTGAATCAAGAAGTCCCTTTACAGTCTTATCTCCCACCTTGACATCTGTTAAATACTTGCCCAAATTTGCTAAGGCCAAATCTGCTTCAGTGTTACCCTCCTTGTTTTTATGACAGTTTCCTGTGATATGGCCTGGCTTGTTACAGTTATAGCAAATAAAGTCTTTAGGTGCACGTTTGTTACCTCCCAACAGAGTTTTTATCTGATCTGGAGTTAAATCGGGGAAAAGAAGGTCTTACCAGTGCTTGGCTGATACCTCACTGCTGCGTGGTCGGTCTGACCATCTGATAGTCCTCGGCCAAATAAACAGCCTTTTCCCCATTTTCCTGGTTGGTGGTGTTTCACCCAAAGCTGCACATCTGTTGGCAGGATTTTGATGAACTGCTCCATTGCAAATGTGTCGGTGATCTGTGGAACTGTTTTTTCCTCTGGTTGGAGCCATTTAATAAAGAGTTCTCTAAGTTGGGTGAAGGCGTCTCAGGGACTGTCGAATGAGTTGCAGGGACCGGAATATTTGCCTGTAGGTCTCTCCTGAGATGTATCTTTTCAGGATTTCTCTTTTCACAAGGTCATACTTTTCTGACTGCATAGTGTTCATGCTGCTGTAGGCAAGCTGGGCTTTCCCCGTCAGGTAAAGTACCAGTCTGATTGCCCATTGCTGCTTTGGCCACTGGCAGGCTCTGGCAACCCTTTCAAAAGTTGTCAGGTGTGCTTCAATATCATTCGAGGTACACCTCTTTGTAAGTTTAATGTGTTTTAAGTTGTTTGTGTCTTGCTGCTCTGCTGGACCAGTGCCAGATTCTCCAGCTTTGATAACTTGCAAGGCATCCATCCATTGCTGCACCTCTTCTCTTCTTTGCTGCTCCTGTCACTGCATCTCTTCTCCTTTTTGTTGCTCCTGTCGCTGCATCTCTTCTCTTCTCTTCTCTGCTTCTCAAGTTGCTGCATTTCTTCTTTTCTCTGCTTTTCTAGTTGCTGCATTTCTTTTTTTCTCTGCTTTTCTAGTTGCTGCATTTCTTCTCTTCTCTGTTTCTCCATCTCCTTTTGTTGTATAGCCCACCATTTGAAAAAGGCAGTTAGGCTTTCAGTCAGGTTCTGTCACTGTTCTTTTTTCCCATTGCAAGTGCTGGCTGTACAGTCTCAACTTGGACTTCTGTCTCTGCTAGTTTGGCTGCCATCTTTCGGGCAATGACTCCTGTACTTGCTGCTGCAGAATCCATACCTTTCTGCTAAGCTTCCCTGGTACCAGGTCTAGTACCCACGCACAAAACTCCTGGCTTAGAGTATAAATCCCACTTACGCTGACACCATCTGCTGTTGAGGCACAGGTCAGGAAGCATAGGAAGACCAGAAGTTGGTATAAACTTAGCAAGTAGCATTTTATTTTTTCCCAATAACAGTAAAATAAAAGATAAAATTGTTCAGTATAACTATTTACAAAGGCAGTACAAACACAGAAAGCAAAGTCATTCATCTGAGGGAATCTCTAATTCCAAGTTTCAGTTCCTCAGTCTCTCTCTAGCAAAAGCATTACTGCTTTAATTTTTTCCTCCTGAGCTCATTAAGAGACCAGAACTTTGTAAGTTTCTTTCCTTACAGGTGCAACAAACTAGAACATGATGTCCCAGAACTGGCCTCCTGTTGACAACTCTGCAAAAGAGTGTGTGCTACATGTCAAGGTTAATCCCCAAAATTCCAAATAGCTTTTTGCAGTCATTTCAACAGTATAACTATATACCGTTTTAAATGAAGGGATCCCAGTATCACTTACAGTTTCACACAAAAATTCACATAAATTTTTATAAATGCAAATATGCAAGGGGAAAGAAAAGACAGAAACAGCAAGTGAAGGCAGAGAGCGAGAGGCGGAGAATTGATAGACCATTGGAGTGATCAGTTCCTAGGTCTCATAAGAACATTTGGTTGGCCAACCAGACAGACAAAAGACAGAAAAAGAGAGGACTGAATGGATCCTTGCATTTAACTCTTTCTGTGTATGAAATGGGACAGGCTCTTATTCAACCCTGTCACAGGCTCGTTTGCATGGTCCCTCTGAAAATCATGGATAGCACTCTGGTACTATCCACCCTTGCAGCACTATTCCCTGCACAGCAGGGATCCATGTCGGGGCAGCACCATTTGATTTAGTGCTGTGGTGACATGGCCCAATATTTAGTCAGATACAGTAGTGCCAGTGCACTACCTGACTGACTGTAGCATCCTCGGACTCCTGGGCACTTGCAAAGGACAACACAAAACTTTGCGCTCTGCTTTGTACATCTTTGAATATCAGCCCCAGGACCTGAAGGCTTTACCGCTGAATTTTTTAAAACATTTAGAGAAGACTTGATCCCATGGATACAAATAATGGTGGAGGAAATGACGGAGGGGAGTCACTACCTCCCTTTTTATCAGAAGCCAGTATTATTCTACTGCAGAAGGAAAACAAAGATCTCTCATATCCAGAAACTTATCCAATAGCACGTCTAAATACCGATTATGAAATAGTAGCAGAACTAATGGTTATAAGAATACAAGATCAAGTACCAAGAATATTACTCAAAGATCAGAAAGAGTTTGTTAAACATGGAAATGTTTTTGAGGGATTAGGTGATGTTCAATCCGTTATCTCCTCCATCCAGCCCCAAGATATAGAAACAATAGCAATGGCTTTGGAAATAACCAAGGCCTTTGATCTGCTAGGCTGGACTTTTATGTTTAAATCATTGGAGGCCTGAGGGTTTCCATCTATTATTACACAATCAATAAAATGCCCTGTACACAAATCCAAAAACATGCTTAAAAATCGATCAATACACATCAGACCCATTACAAATGCAGAACAGAGGGCATCAAGGGTACCCATTATCCCCAATGTTATTCATTCTAAGTTTGGAACCCCTTTTGAATCATATCCATGCAAACAAAATACTTACAGGTATACTACACACAAATGGTCAATTCATACTAAATGTTCTTGCACATGATATTTTGGTATTTCTTTTTAATTCAAAAGCATCATTTCCAATATTAATGCTAGAGTTCTAGAGATATTTTGCTCTTTCTGGTTATCAGTTACACAAATCCAACTCTACAGTATTAACCATAACAGGTTTAGAAATAGAAGCAAAAGAAATAGTAAACAAATTGAAAATACAATTAAATAGTTAGGTATTTTATAACAAATTCTGTACAGAAAACAATGAGAGGGGTGGCCTAGCCCTGATCTAGTATGGTTGCATAGAGAGATAGCTCTTGCAACACGGGATAAATCCAACATCAGCTGTCACTAAGACCCTCTATTTCTGCCAGATTTTTATAGTAGAGAGAGAATCCCTGAGCATAATTTTGGGACTTTTCTTGCAAGTTCTCTTTTGAAAATCACTAGTCTTTCTCTCTCGGAAGCGGATTTGCGTGAGTGGCCTACAATATGCAGCCTTCTGCAGAATCATCGAGAACTGAAGCGATGTTCAGCCAGCTCATGGCCCAAATGGCACAACTCACAATTGCAGTCAATGCCACTATGCAAACTTTGCAAGGGATCGAAGTTAGGCTTTTCCACAATGAAAGACAAATATCCTCCTATGATACAGTTCTTCATGAAATGACTGCTACTCTGAGGGAACAGGCCAAGCTTATCCACGCACTACAAAATAAAGTAGATGATCTGGAAAATCGCAGCCGTCTAAATAATATAAGGCTCACTGGTTTCCGGAAGGTGCAGAACAGAAATCAGCCATCGACTTTTTACAGTCAACCCTCCCGAAGCTGCTCAAATTACCAGCTGATTTTCACCCTCAGATAGAATGGGTGCATCACTTGCTTGCCCCGGTACCAAGGCCTGGAGCAAGGCCCAGACCCCTGCTTGCCAGATTTTTGGACTTTAGGCAAAAAGAATCTATTCTGGCTGCTGCTCGAACTACGAGGGAAATTACTTGGCAAGGGCATTGTATCTAACTATGTCAGGACTATTCTAAAGAACTCTCCGATCGCCATAAGGAATAAGCCCAGGCACAGAGACTGTTACAAAAACTAAACTACTCTTACTCACTGTGGTATCCAGCAACCATGCGGATTATGCACAGTGGGTCTCCCCTTCTGTTTGAGACCCCAGAGAGCTTGATGGACTTCCTGTGGGCTAGACATCCTGTGAAGTTTCGGGACCCCAACAATCAGAGTGAGCAAATACAAGACTCTCCCTCTCCATCTGCAGTGAATATTTCCTCGGCTCCCAAGCAAGACATACCTGAGTCTGGTGTGCAGATATTTGACACATTGCTACCATCAAGGCCAAGGAAATGACAACCATCTCATTGTCATGATCGACGACAACATCCTACTGAAAGAGACGGCTCCCCAAGTCCACAGGCGACGGCTCACTCAGACCAACTTTCAGATCAGCAAGATCCCATAGATCTGCAGACTTTCTTCTCACCTAACCTATTTGACGTTCTACAATTGGACCTGCAAGACTCAGATACTGCACAAGGGATTTCAGAAGGGGCAGAGATGGACATGTGTGGGTCGACATCCTCAAGACCTATGCTCTCCACATCTCAAAGCAAATCCTGGGCTGACATAGCTGCCACATCTCCAGAACTTGCAGCCGGCCTTCCCACTGCAAACTCACGAGATGGATCTCTCGATGCTACAATTGGTCTTCCCAGACCTGGCTCAGCACCTCCTGGACTGAGGACATGTTCAAACTGTATGGTACCAGTTTAATATGGGTGGTTGAGTATGTAATAAGGGAAAGGGAACCTCCTTTTTTCTGTTTGGTTCTCCCGTTATGTGTTAACTTCTCATCTCTTGGCCTGCCATGGGATCTAAATTGCTGGGAGTATTAAGCTCAGCTCTCCCTATCCCTCTTCTATCGGCTAGGAATATTGAAGTATTGTAACTCCTTTTGGGACATGCTTTTGAGGATATCCAGCTATGTGCTTAGGGCCCCATGGTCCCAGGAGGACTCCTCTCATACGTCCTTGGGGGGGTCTTAGCTCTAACTGTATTTTTACACCCTGTAATATGGACAAGATGTTCTGGAGGGTATTTCCTCATGTTCTGATCCCAGGCCAACCCCCACGGATACCAAAGGAAGTCTTGCGACTTCGGTCAGTGACATATTACCTTTGGGACTCCTAATGGCTGTGGACAGGCCGATATGTGTATGTAGTTGCTTAAATGTTGTTATTAGTCAATATTATGTTTTATAAGTTGAAATTGTTTATAGGTTTTTCCAGATCGTGATTAGTACATGCTTGGGGGGTGGGTTGTGTGTGTATTTGGGGTCCCTTGCTGCTGGTGTTTAAACTGATTACAACAGACTTTCTGGTTCAGATGATATAGGGCAGACCTTCACTCTCAGTCTGTATTAGGTTCTATAGTTTGCTCCCTTCTAAATCTGACCTCCCACTTCTAGACTATGGCTGACACTCGCTATATCACCTGGAACATACGGGGCCTTAATACCCCTATGAAGCATTCTCAGGTGCCGAATCATTTCAAGAGACTGGGTGCAGGTAACCCTACTACAAGAGACTAAGTTGAAAAAGTTGGACCATGACAGGCTGAAAGGCTCTTGAGTGGGACAGGTTGTTTCTTCTTCAGCCTCCACCTGCAAAGGGGTAGCTATTTTATTTCACAAATACCTTCAGTGGACACAATTAAAAGTGCAGCGAGATAGAGATGGCAGATGGGTGGTGGCTTTGATGGATACTCTGACAGGTACCCTAGTGATAGCTAATGTGTATTGACCAGCCTGAAGTGTTTCACTCGCTGGCCCAAGCTATTAGCTCCTTAGCCTCTCCACAGGTCCCCATAATCTTAGAGGGTGGTTTCAATCTTCCCCCAGACCCTTTCCTAGATTGCACGTCCGCCTGCCCAGATCATCATCAGAAATCTCGCCTCTCACTGCAGCAGTTGATCACAGATATGGGATTACAAGACCTCTGTCGCATTCTGCACCAGCAGGACAAAGATTATACATTCTTTTCTCCGGTGCATAACTCACACTCTTGGCTGGACTACTGGCTTGTATCCTCTTCTATTATGAACAGCACCAATGATGCTGTAATTCATCCAATTATCATATCGGATCATGCTCCAGTACAACTTGACACGCTAAGTAGTCCCTCAGCTCCTAGATCCCTGAGCTGGTGTTTGGACCCACTTCCCTTGAGGGACCCTAACTTCCCTCAGTGGCTTCGGATACAGGTCACTAATTCTCTACAAGATCGTGCTACAATGGAGGTCCCCCCGACAATGGTTTGGGAGACACTGAAAGCCACCATACGAGGCGCTATCATAGGATATTCAGCATATCTCAGGCAGCAGAGAGAGCACCAGCTTAAAACATTGGAATCCTGTCTTATAGAACTCGAGACCAAATTTAAAAGTAAGCTGCACACTTCCTTACATTCCCCGATAGGCAAGAAAATCACTAAAATCCGTCATCAAGTACAGGACCTACTTGCCAGGAAAGCTGAATTGGCCTTCCTCAGACTACGGCATAAATACTGGGAGGGGGGAGAGAAGGATGGTAAAGTACTAGCCTACAGACTCCGGAAACAGATGGCCGAGAGCCATATTCCCGGACTGAAAGCACCAGATGGCCCTGTGTTCAACCAGAATGCATAAGTGAAATTATGGCAGATTTCTATAAACAGCTATATTCTCCCTCCAGCACTTTCAATGTTGCACAGGTACTAACCTTTCTGACATCTATACCTATCTGTCATTTAACTCCTCAGCAAGCTGCTACCTTGGAGTCTCCCATTACCCTTCAAGAGGTCACAGATGCACTCCGCAATTTAAATCACGGGAAGGCCCCTGGTGGGGATGGATTTCCCCCTTAATGTGGAGCTTGGTTGCACCACTGATATCCCCCCCCACTACTTAGTGATGTTTTTAGTTTGGCCCTTAGCTCAGGATCCTTCCCCCCATCCCTTCGGGAGGCGGTCATTACTGTATTTCCCAAAAAAGGGAAAGATGCCACTTTACCACCCAGCTATCGCCCTATTTCACTTATCAATTCGGATAATAAGATTTTTGCAAAGATTCTGGCTCCCAGGTTAAACCCCTTGCTTCCCCACCTTATACATCCTTCACAAGTCGGTTTTGTCCCGGGTCGGCTCAGCAGGGATCATGTGGTTTGCTGGCCAAGGCACCTAGCTTCACCTGAGCTCTTTCCTTCTAAGACTGCTTGAAAGGCAGAGTAGAGAAACTTACCAGAGCAAGGGAAAAGGATTAAGACTTAGTTTGGCTAAGCAGATTTACTGTGGTGGTGTTTTTATTTTTTTACTCACAGGGATTGCTACTGTTTGTTGCTAACATTTCATTGCTTTATTTTTCTCTGATTCAAATTGTTGTTGCTGGTATACCTTCTTCTGCATTATTACAAGGTGTGCCTACAGGTGTGTGCTAACAGATTACTCCTGTAATCTTCTGATTCAAATTGTCTTTTGCAAGGTATATCTTCTGTTACTGCTTTATTTTCTCTGGAGCAAAGTGTTTCTTACAGCGATATCTTCTCTGAAATTATTACAGGTGGTGCTTTACAGGTTTTACAGTTTTATCTAACATTAGGATAAGCTTTCAGGGTTACTGCATTTGTTGTTGACTGTTTCTGCCTTACCTCCTTGTTCTTTCATCCTGGGCTCTTCTTTTAGGCAGGGAAGGGCCCAGCCACCCACCCTATCCCCAACCACCCACGCTACACTCCTTTTATAGGGTACCCAGTTGTGACATTTCCTGTGGCAGAGCAGGAAGGGTGGATCAGTGGGGCCTCCACAAGTGATCTCATTTACAGGGGCACTAGTAATTTAACTTGTTATAACAAGTTAAACAAAGCACAATTAAACCATTACTTGCATTTTTTCCTTTTTTTTTTTTTCCTTCTAATTACTCTGACTAGGTTACAAACCCAGCAACTTATTTGGAATAGATTTCATTAACTGCAGGTACTGTGGAACAATTTTCAGAAGGACAGTCTTACAGGATTTAGGACACTGTCCTACATGCTGGGCCTTTGGAGATCTTAGGGCTCAGCTCCGGGCAGCATGGGCAGAGATTGCACGCCTCAAATTTCATATTGAAGAGGAAATACATTATAAGAACCACCCACCATTTCCCCAGCATCCAACAGAAAAACCTCGACCGCAGAGGGTAGTTGGTCCAGGAGGTTGGCAGGTGGTTAGGAGGAGCAAATCAGGTGCCCCATCACTCTGCTCTCCAACACATTACCTCCAAAACCATATAAACACTACAAACAGGTATCTGCCTCTATCTCTGAAATCAAATAAAGAGGCAGAAGACACTGCAGAGCAGGACACTGCGGCACAGGAGCTAGCAACACAACAAAACTCACCCAAATCAGGAACCAAAACAAAACAAGCACAAAGGAAATCAAAAACTTCTGATCATAGGAGACTCCATGATTCTGGGAGTTGATACCCATCTCCAGCCAGGGTGATGGTCAGATGTTTCAGGTACATCAGCATGGAGAGACACTGACCGCATTGCTAAAATTGTTCCAAAGCAGGAGAAAACATTGATGTCCTAGTACATTAGGACTAATGATCTCGCCAGCCGGTCAGTTAGGAGACCAAGGAACACCTGACTAGGCTGGGTGACAAACTATCATCTATTTCTGTCTCGGCATCTCCTCTCTGAGATCCTGCCAGTCTTGGAGAGGGAGCAGATGGATGGAAGGTCAGAGAAGGGGAGATAAGGGAGCTAAACACGTGGCTCAAGGGCTGGTGCCAGGAAAGGACACAGATTTGTAGGAACTGGCAACAGTTCTGGGAGCGAAAGTTCTTTAATTTGATGGACTGCATCTGACTAAAGAGGGAGTCAGTAGTATTGGGGCAGAAGTTTGACGCCTTTGCAGAATATTTAAACTAGCAATGGGGAGAGGGTAGCACCCCATACGTCGAATGGGAAGAACACCTCCCCTCAGCTAGTGGTCAAACAGGAATTCAGCATGTTTGCCATCTCATTTGCATCACCAGGTAAGAAAAAGGTTTGTCTCCCCATATGACGACAGGGTAATGCCAAACTTCACCCAACAACTAACACACCAAAATCTGGCCAATGGAAAATCATGTCACAGTGCTCTACAGTCTGGAAATAAGATCCCAGACCTGCAGGCAATAATGTCAGAGGCTAAACTGGACATAGTAGCAATTAATGAGACGTGGTTTACCAGTAGTAACCACACTGGAGACTTCTAGTACCTTGGCTATGTATTGTTCAGAAGAGACCGAGGTGCAAAAGGGGGAGGGAGTGGCCCTGTATGTTAATGAAAATATCAAAGCTACAGAAATTCAGAATACACATAAGGAGCCAGAAGAACTGTGGGTCACCCTGGAAACAGAAATGGGACAGCCATAAGAACTGGGGTTGTCTACAGGCCCCCAGACCAGAGGGAGGACATAGACACATTACTGTTAGAAGATATCAAAACATGACAGCTAAAGGAGGTTCTGATAATGGGAGACTTCAACATGCCAGATACAGATTGGTCAATACCAGCAGGAACATCTGCCAGAACTAGACTCATAGTGGATTCCTGCAGGGGAGGGCCTCAAACAACTGGTACAGCAACCCACAAGAGACAGGGCTATCCTAGATCTAGTACTGACTAACAAAGAAGGGATCACAGATCTCCAGGTAGAAGGTCACCTGGGGCCGTGGACCATCACATGGTATGGTTCAATTTGGCTGACATCTAAATCATCCCATTCCAAGGCAAAATATGGGACTTCAGAGGAGCTGACTTTGATAAGATGGCCAATGAGTTAAGCTAGCCCTGGCAAAAAGAAACACAGGTGAGGGGTACAGGCAAAGTGGGCAAGCATTAAAGATGCAATACTTGAAGCAACATCCCATTGTGTTAGACAGAAAGGAAGTGAAAAGAAGAAGGAAACCACTTTGGTTCTCAATACAATAGCAGAAAAGGTCAGAGCCAAAAGGCTGGCCTTCAGGAAATATAAGGGAACACAGCGGATGAAGATAGAGGCATACCAAACTGCCCTAAGGGAAGCAGGGAAGGCAGTAAGGCAGGCAAAGTCCCAAACTGAGGAAACACTAGCACGAACAGTAAAAGAAGGTGACAAGATTTCTATAGATACATTAGTGAAAGGAGAAAGTCCAGAGGGGGTATTGCTAAGCTTAATGGAGAAAAGGGAGCATGTGAGGAGGAGGACCCTGTAAAGGCATCTATCCTAAATAGATACTTTTGCTCAGTATTTACTGAAGAGAAGGTAGGGCAGGCCCACAGCTCAGCATCATGGACACAGGGGAGGAGGTGAGCACTACTCCTTCACAAAAGAAAGGGTCCTACAAGAGCTTGCTGGGCTCAGGGTGGATAAGGCAATGGGACCTGATGGCATACATCCCAGGGTACTTAAGGAGCTGAAAGGAGGAACTAGCAGAGCCATTAGCAGAATTCTTTAGTGAGTCTCTGAGCACAGGAGAGGTCCGAGAAGACTGGAGAAGGGTTCATGTGATCCCGCCTCCACCAAAAGTGGTAGCAGGGAGGAGGCGGGGAACTACAGACCGGTCAGTCTTACCTCAGTAGTGGGCAAGATTATGGAGGCACTCCTTAAGGAAAGGGATAGTGCAACACCTGAACCATAGGGGCACAGGATCCAAGACAGCATGGGTTTACAAAGGAAGGTCCTGTCAAACTAATCTCATAGATTTCTTTGACTGGGTAACCAGAGTGGTGGACCAAGGGGAGCAGTTGATGTCGCCACCTTGACTTCAGCAAAGCTTTGACACTGTTCCATAGAAGATTGATAAATAAGCTGGGTAGGCTCGGGTGGGCCAGAAGTTGGTCAACTGGGTGGCAAACTGGTTGACAGGCAGAAAACAGAGTGGTGGTAAATGGTATACAGTCAGAAGAGATGCAAGTCACAAAGTGGGGTACCTCGGGATCAGTCTTGGGGCAGTCCTCTTCAACATCTTCATTAGTGACCTTGCAGATGGACTAGAGGGTAAGGCTTGTCTGTTTGCAGATGACACCAAAATCTGCAACAGAGTAGATGATCCAGATGGGTGGGCAGAATGAGAAGAGATCTGATAAACTAGCAGAATGGTGGGAAGAGTGCAACTGGGATTTAATGCAAAGAAGTGCAAAATCATGCACATAGGGAAGAGAAACCCTGAAGCCACCTAGGCTGGGAGGGAGTTGCTACAGTCACAAAGGAAGAAAGAGACTTGGGCATCATCATCACTGATGACCTGAAATCATCCAAGCAGACCTCTAAAGCAGTAGGTAAGGCTAGGGGGTGTTAGGGTGTATTAGTAGGGGTATCACAGGTCGTAAGAGGGAGGTAATAATCCTCTGTACAAGACACTGGTTAGACCTCATCTGAGTACTGGCGCAGTATTGAGGCCACACCTTCACAAGGACATTAACCAAATTGAGGCAGTCCAGAGAAGGGCAACCAAATGGTGCAGGGACTGCGCTCAGAAGACATATGAGGACAGATTAACGAGCTCAATATGTATACCCTTGAGCAAAGGAGGGAGAGAGGTGATATGATCGAGGATGCTCAAACACCTTAAGGAATAAACAAGGTGAAAGAGTCTAACATGTTTAAATATAAGAAAAATAGCAGGAGAAGAGGACACAGCATGAGATTAGAGGAGGCCGATTAAGGGAATGTGAGAAATTCTTTTTCACAGAAAGGGTGGTGGATGCATGGAATGGCTTACCACAAGAAGTGGCGGCTAAGACTACAGTGCAGGGCTTCAAACAGGCATGGGATAGGCATAAGGGAGCAATACAAATGACTATGAATAGATAGGCCACTGACAGAGCAAAGGCCGATGGCACATTTATAAGGTAGAAAAAGAAATGGGCAGACCGGATGGGCCTTGCGGTCCTTATCTGCCGTCAACTTCTATGTTTCTATGTTCCCTTACAAATATTATATATCAGGTCAGTAACTTCCCGGCACCAGCTGCAGCAGTAGCAATAGATTTTGAGAAGGCATTTGATTCTCTCGAATGGCAGTACCTTCAACAGGTGCTAGAAGCCATGGGCTTTGGTCACAATTTTAGAAGCTGGGTGACAGCTCCGTATCACAACCCTTTGGCTCAGGTCCTCACCAACTCTACTCTGTCCACACCCTTCCCTCTGAGGCGGGGCATGAGGCAGGGCTGCTCCCTTTCTCCCTTACTTTTCATAATAGCAGTGGAGCTACTTGCGATTGCCATATGCCACTCTTCAGCCATAACAGGTTTTCCCTTTGGCGATATCATTTTCCCCACATTTATGTATGCAGATGATTTGTTAGTCCCATTAGTGGATGTCACTACTTCCCTCCCTGCTCTGCTTTCCCTCCTTGCAGATTTTACAAGCTACTCTGGCCTAAAAATCAACAGGTCTAAAACGGAAGTTCTCCCCCTCAATAGCTTGTGCATTTTAGATCAGGTAGCCCATCTTGGCCTTCATTAGGCCCCACATTCCCTTGTGTATCTAGGGATATGGCTCACAGTATATCTTATTAAAATATGGGATCTGAACCTTAAACCCCTTCTTGAAGATACCAAGACTGAGTTTGCGCACTGGCGTGGTCTTCAACTTACACTAGCAGGTAAAGTATTCGTGATCAAAATGGTTGTAGCCCCTAAACTTTTATATATCATCTCACATATACCATTTACACTACCGGCCTCATGGGTTAAAGCCATAGACCAGGCCTTTTCCAATTTTATTTGGGAAGGCACCAAACCCCATTATAGTAGAAATAAATGTAGATTCCATTGGTCAGGTGGAGGCTGGGGCCCTTCCTTGGCTGGAAGGTTATAAATGGGCCTTCACTGCAGCCCAGACCCTAAACGGGTTCCTCCCACAGACATCTGAGCGACCGCAGTGGATATACATGGAGGCGTACATTGCCCAGACCCAGTCCCTAGCAGTTTTACTTTACAGTCCCCTTCCCAAACATTTGCCTTCCTGCCATACAATAGCAGGCTCAGTGCTGGCGTGGCATTTAGTGGAAAAGATATTGGAGGCAGATTTATGCCCCCTTCTAGCCTCCCCTATATGGGAGAACATGTTCATAAAAGTGGATGGCAAACCTTTGCACTGGCCTCTATGGCAGAGTAAAGGAATTTTTACACTAAAGGACTTGATGACAGATGACAGTCTCACTATCAAAACATTTCAAACATTAGATCAGGAGTTCCACTTAGGTAAGCAGGCCTTTTGGCAGTACTTGCAGCTCAGAAGCTCGGTTTTAGCTTATATTAAACAACACCACAAGACAGATACAGCAAGATCCCATTTGTTAATTAAATGGCTGATCTATAAGGGGGGTAAAGCCAGTCTTATATATGCTGATCTTAGGAATCATCTCCCTGCACAATCAGCCCAGGCTAAAGGTAAATGGGAGCAAGCTCTTCAACAATCTATTTCGGATGTCCAATGGATGCTATGCTGGAAATATGCTCACTGTTTGTATCCAGATATGAGAAGTAAACTTATGCAAAACAAGATACTGTCGCGTTGGTATCGCACTCCTGTTGTTTTGTACAGAATGCATCTCATGGACAACAGTCATTGCTGGCGAAGTCTTTCAGGAGAGGGAGAGCTTTTGCACATACTTTGGCTTTACCCACTTCTCATTCCATTCTGGATGGCTGTCTTGGGTCTGGCTCAACAGGCCTCAGACTCTGCTCTGACTCTAGATCCTCTAGTTTGGATTTTGGGCCTTCCTCCTGTGCTGAGAGCATTCACTCGTCAACAGCACAGATGGCTGACATTCTTAGCCTCCAAGCTAATAGGCTTATCCTCTATAGGTGGAGAACCACAGAGGTACCCACCATCTCTGAATTATATAACGCCCTCTCTAATGTAGCAGCACTGGATCGCCAGTCCCACTTAGTTACCAACACTCTTTCACAATATTATCTTACCTGGGCCCCTCACTTAGCTTATCTCTCCCCACGTGCAGGGATTGGCTGACTTTCCCTGTGGAATGATCTGGACCAACATAGTAGATACACCAGTAGGAAATGGTTTGGAACCCCAAAACCCACCCCCTCCCTGCAAGGACTGTTATCTTTTCTCCTTATAGGATAAGAATTCAGATCTGGACCTTAGCGTTGTTAGTATTTTGTTATTATGTCTGTGCTTTTCAGGCTTATTCAGGTATCAGGAGACACTTATGTATTATGCCCATATTAGATGCCTTAACTAACCTAGATGCGGTGGTAATCATGCAGTCTCTCATACTTTTCTTTTCTTATCTCTTGGGCACAATACCACAATACAACTTACTGTATAATTTTATACTGTATCATTACTTAGCAATGTGCCTTTCTATGGGCTAGACTTTGTCAATTATATAATGACACTGCAATCAATGTGTATGCATATGTGATGCTGTATCTTCTCTATGTACCTGGCTATGTCTGATATTATCTTTAAAACTTAATAAAATTATTAACTACAAAAAAAAAAAAACGATGGAAGTTAATTTATTAATATTCTCAGAGAGAGAGTGTGAGAGGTCTACTTCATAACTGCACTGTCTATGGGGGTGGGGTGGGAACTGAACCATTGAAAATGCTTATAATGCCCTATTTGATGCATTTTGGTTTTCAAAGTGTACAGGGTGAAATACCGCTGAGTTTGTTAGACCAAATGTGAAAATCTTTCAAAAAATGTTTCTGGTGTGGCGGAGTTCTTCCAATCACCTGGAAATAAATAACTGTACTAAGTAGAGAAGGAGGAATGGGAGATCCAGATCCAGTTTTTTTACTATTGGGCAGCAAAATGTAAAGAGATTATTTATTGGATTAGTCAGAAAAAACACAATAGATAATAAGGATACTCATCACTCCCAAATATAAGAAATACTTACTAAACAAGGTACCAATGTAAAGATACAAAACTTGTTTGCGTTTCCAAAAATGTTTTTCCAGATTAAAATCCCTGTAATTACCATAGTTTCAAAGATCTGTAATAAATGGCAAAATTTTTTCCACATATTAACTCATGACTCACATCATGTATTACCTGGAATACTACTGTCTGGGATGTTAACATAGATGATTCAAACATAGCTAAAGATCTCAAGAAAATAAATTTGGTAAACTGGGAAGATAATAATATAATAATACTGCATTGTCATGGGAAGAATTTGAAAGGATATGTCTAATTGCTCAAATAAAGAATTCCTGGATTAAATATTTAACACTGAAAACCAGATTTAATAAATACATCAAGTGCCCAGACTCAGGTTAAAAAAACAAACTAAAAAAATCATTAAAGTATGGATATCACTATATTGTTTAAACAAAAATAAGGCAATGAAATGAGTATGATGGCATATTTTTATGAAATGTTCCTGAATCCCAAGCTAAAAATAGGAAAAAAAATCAAATAATTACATAAAGTAAATGGGTAAAGGAATTGGGAAAACAAATACACTTTAATGGATGGAAACAATTTCATATTAATGCAAACAAGTTATACACTTTCAGAAAAAAACAAAACTAAGCTGGTCCACCGGTGCAGCGGTGGCATTACCGATTGTAATTCTGATGACCCAGGTTCGGGAATGAGCCTGGTGCATCAGAGGACTGGCTGGGGGGAGACTGGATGAGCATCCCATGGACTGTTCACCTCCAGAAGCAGGGATGGTAGCACCCGACACTTGAGCAACACCCAGCAGAAGCTGGGTGTACACTCTGCCAGAACCACACAAGTCAGGATGACAGAAGTGGTGGATGTCTGTGGGGCATGTGTGGGAACACACATGCTGGCACACTGATGGCATTGCACATCCAACCCATGGGGGACCTGACACTAAGGTATAAACCTGTGTGGCAGTGGTTCATGACAGTCCTTGACCTCTGCTGGATGACACCGGGAAGCACAAGTCTTGAGCAGGCTAAATTCAGGTGGATCACAGTCTCTCCCTTGGGAGTCCCACCATAGGAGGCAAGCTATGGGGCCTCCAACCCAGGTGGCTGAATGGCGGATGCTATCATGAAGTGAGTGAACTGAGATGGGGTAAGGACCTGCCTACAGCCACAGACTAAACAGAGCTGAAAAAAAAAAAAAAAAAATTGTTTAAATTTATAGATCCTGCTTATATTACTCCAAACAAGTTACATTATATTTCTTCAGCAAACAAAATTGATTGTTGGCTTATGTGTCAAAGTAAAGATAAAATTGACCATTTTCATTTACTTTGGGACTGCAAAGAAATTCAAAACTGGTGGCAAACAAACACTGAAATAAAATTATAAGCAAACAAGTATCACTAAGCTCTGAAGTTATGCTGTCCAATTAATTTTTAAATTGGAATTATAGATAAAAGAACCAAAAATATGTGTTTTAGCCACTATGGAAACTAAATATCTTGTATTAGAAAATTGGAACTCCGCCAGGTTACAACTATTTAACATGACAAAGTGGGTTCCAAATTTTAGGAATACCTTGCTTTTTGAACGAATAATAGACCATACTAATGAAAGTGAAGATATTCTTAATGCTACTTGGAACGCCGTGTTAAATATGCTACCACCACCACTATTACTTAGATAATATCAATCACTTTAGGTGGAAAAGGTAATCGATCTAGTAGGGCTTACTTTGGTATGCAAATTAATTTATTTGTTATCTGATTAAATGAAAAATGGATGTCTATAAAAAGTGTAATGTATTTAATACTGTGCATATACATAGTGTTTGTATAGTGTGCGTATGTGAAAATGTGAAAAATAAGTCAAGAATATGGAAGAAAACTATTAGATAGTTAATTTTCAGTATATTTTCATTGGTACAGATAAATGTGCTATGCACTTACTAGAGAGTGCTGAACAACTTTCAGTGTATGCAGTCAAACTGCTAAATTGGGGCTCTGCATAGCAGGTGTAGGATTTCCACCCATGCCACCATAACAAATCTGTGTGGCGTCCCCATGTTTCCTCTCATAATGCACAACAATGAAATGTGCTGACATTAAAAACAGGCATCAGAATGAATGTGACATGGTGACATCATGGCTCTGACATCTGAGCACTAGAACACTCTGTCCTTGTGCCCCTGCACTCTGTGTGTGTGTATGTGGGGGAGGGGAGAGGGGGACTCCAATATCTAGTTAGCAAATTCCTTCTAGATGAACTGTTTAAGCAACATTTAAAAATGATTCATTCTGTGGAGAAGTTACTCAACAAAAATATGTAAACAATACATCTTTTCAACTGTTGAAAAACCTTTTCTAAAAATTATAAAGGTAAAACATCTTGCTATGTATTCATGGAAGTAAGACTAAAGAAAGAAATGAGTGGGCTTCTAGCAAAACAACAGTCCACCAACCCGAACCCAATCATAATCCGTCCCTGGGAGAATACATTTTGCTTTTTCATAAAACAGTATCATACTTTAATTGTTTGTACCTACATGTCTAGAATAGAAGGAACAGCAAAGGTTATAGAGTAAGAATTAGACTGATGGGTAAAAAAGGGAGGAGGAAAGCAAAAAAAAGGGGGTGGGGAGTGGAGGGGAAGGGAGGAGCTAGAAGGAAGAGGCTTGGAAGGAGGAGGAAGAAGGCATGTTGTGACTCCCAGAAAAGGTAAACTTGGCTCCACTGGGAGAACCTCGAAGCAGCAGTGTGACGAAGAGACATAAAAAAATATAAGTTATTGTTTTACCTGTGATATGTGGTGTTCATCCCATTTTCGGATATGGCATTTGTTTTTATGGCACTCAGTTTGTTCTTCTGTATTTAATTATTTTTCTATATTAATTTGCACGAATCAAATGACCACCTGCTGTGTTTGTTGTCCCTGCTTGTGCCCCCACGATGCCCCTCACTGCATTTTGTTGTGAAATGCTCGCACCTGAGCACCAGCCGGGCATGTTTTGTTTCGGCACCCTCAGCACTTTTGTAATGTAGCCTATGGTCCAGGAAGGATATATTTTGTTTTGGCACCTTCTGCACTTTTGTAATATAGCCCATAGTCCAGGAAGGGTATATATTGTTTCAGTGCCCTCTGCACTTTTGTAATGCAGCCTACAGTTACTCAGTTTTGCAAACATTTACCATCTTCTGTAGTTTTGAATATTTAGATGCTAAAGTAGATATGCTGGCCAAGTTTTTTTAAAGCTGGAATGTAGAACTACATAGAAATGTAACCTTTTTTTGGGGTGCGGGGTTGTTTCAACTATTCTTTGATGCAGCAATCAGACAGTTTTAAAGAGCGTAATCATTTTTTTTATATACACTGGTTTAAAAATATCTTTGAAGTGGCAAGCCCTAATCCAGGTCCTGTCACTACTGCCTAAGGGGTAAGAGGCTCCCGAGAGATTTGCAGTCTGCTCCAAAGCAAAGGACACTTGTAGGAATGAAAGAATACCAAAGGCTTCAAAATAAGACAAAAAAATATAATATGCAGGCATGGAAAGACAACAGTTTACACGCGGAATCAAACTACAAAATTACAAATTGCCAACAGGAAGCCCTGGCTTTCTTACCAAGCCTTTCTGTTGGCAGTTATGCAATTTTGTAGTCTGTTGCCACTTATAAGCTGCTGTCATTTCACGCTTCCATACATTCTAATTTTTATGGCTTATTTAGAAACCTTTGGCATTCTTTCATTCCTACAAGTGTGCTTTCACTTAGACCTGACTGCAAATCTCTTGGGAGCCACTAACCACTTAAGCAGAAGTGACGGAATGGTGCCACAGTGCACATGGACTTTCCTGGAGTATGGCTTGGCACATGTGAACTTGTTTTATTTTAGACTTCAGTGAGGTAATTAAGCTGGTTTAAAAAACACACATTTAGAATATGAACTCTTAAGTCTGACAATCCCAGTAGAATATGAACTAAGTCTGACAGTCCCAACTACCACAGGATTACTTCTGAAATGTTTTGATGCTACACAACCCAATATGTCTGTGAATGCTTACAGACACCTAAACAACATGTTATATGGTATAAAGGAGGGAAAAGATATATAAATGAGAGAACATCTGATTAATTTGAATCCTGTTCCTTTCTTTTGAAGTGACTGCCCAAAAAACACAAATTTTGTTTCAGATGAGTACTTTATTATGATGGGACTTATGAGTACAGAGATTAGCGTTAGATTTTCCCAAGCATTCACAGGTACAGTAATATTTAAATACATTTTTGAAATAATTACTTTTAAAAATCCATTAAGCTTTTCAGGCAGGACACCATGGTTGTACTTCGGTGCTGCATTAAACAGCAGGTCGGGCACCTGAAGAGAGTGTTAGCATCGCAAGAGTCTTCTGATGTCACACGATGACGCGCATTGCTCAGCGTCCAATTCCTTGCCTGAACCATATATAAACACAGTGCAGAGCGGGTGAGATAATGCCATACCTATAGAAAGAGTAGGAGGTCATGCCATGCTCTGTGATCATCTAAAAAAAGTGAGTAGAATTTTGGAACTTGGTACAAGAAGCACAAACTATTATTGAAACATATAGAGATCTGGACTTAAAGTTGTTTGTTCCTGTCCATTTTTAGATATCCACAAGCAAGGCAACACAAACAGGAATACTAAGAGTAAATATTAAATTAAAGAATTTAAACAAGCAATTTCATTTTTTCCTATAAAAAATGAGAACATGGATAACAGTTTCAATTTGTAGTGGTTTAATATGTGAATGAAACATATGGACATTTATATATTTAAGGATAGAGGGCCCGAATTCAGGAGGGGCTACGCTGGCATAAGGCGAGCTATGCCATACCCCATGGCATATCTCGCTACTTACGCCATGTGATATGACAGCCCCTATTCCAAGTTGCGAGATGTGCCATGGTGGCTGTGGGCACTGACTATGCCGCAGCCCACAACACCTGGCGCGCAAGTGTGAGTTACTACAGTCAGAACACCCACTTCCAGGAGGGCAGCTATTGTAACCAGCAGTTGTCATTCTGAGAGGTGTAGTGGCATACCAAATGTATGGCAGCTTGGAGCTGTCCTAAGTGGCATCTGATGGCTGGCACCATTGCATGCCACTATGCAGTGCCGTGGTAATGGCGCCATACTGTCCCCAAACCCCCTCAAGCACACCCCTGCCCCCAATCTCCCAATCATCTGGGACCCCAGGGGTCTGTATCTGGTGCACCCCACTGGATGCCTGTGCCATCTGTCCTGCCCCCATGCCCTTGGTGTGTGCTGAGGTGGTCCAGGGCAGGGGGGGCTTCGGGGGGGCCGCCTGTTGCTGGCTGCGAGTTGCGACATGCGGCTGTGATATGCCATGCATGTGGCAGTAGCACTTGCATGACGTATCCCACATGTCGCAAGTGCTGGGACCCTGCTGCTCTTGGAATGTGGCATAGGGTCCCTGGCATAGGGGCAAATGGCGTAACTCCCAACCGCATGCAAGTTACACCATTCGTCTTGGGAATCAGCCCCAGAAATACAAATATATGATGGATCAAGTAGCCATTGTTAATGGCCCATGACCATATAAGATGTACTGGTACACAGGTTACTAAGCCTGCTTGAATAGGATACTAAATGAATTTAAATAAATGTAAAGAGGCTTTACATGAATTATATAAAATGGCCATAATAATATAAGTAGTTTCAATATCTGGTTTATTGCAGAATGAAAATGCAATTATTGAAATGGTAGCAACTTTATACAATAACTGCCAATAAATTAACAGGCAGGTGAGCAAAGCATTTATAGTTATTTGTTGATTTAACTTTTGAACAACTTTTTGCGTTCTGGAAGGACAAGTAGTTAACCGCTTATTTATTAATTTGTAGATGTTTATCCAGAAGATGAATAAGTTAGAGTGTTGAAAAACTTTAAAAGCACTAGAAATTGGTGAGCAGAATCAAATGTTTGGCGCCCTATAATGAGATGTATTGATATTTTTATTTTTATTTATGTAGTGATGAATATTAAGGGAACATTATTTGTAAAATTATTCTTCCGTTTGGTAATAGATACAGTACAGTACTGATGAAGGATTTTCCGAAACGTTTGCTTGATGCTGGAATTCTGTGCTTGATGTCTGAATTCTATATACTGCATCTTTGACTTAGTAAAATAACTTGATTATATAACTAACCTTCTGGGTGAGTGGGCCTTTTGTAACCAATTTATATAAGATTGTTAGCAGCACTTAATTGGTTCAGGCTTCTCCCTGAATAAATACATTTCTTTTTATATTGAGGCTGGCTGAGCAGGACAGCTACTTTCTGGGAGTATATGGTGCATCGGCAGATGCAGGATCCAGAGGGACAATAAGCCAATCGACAAGTATGATAGGGCACAAGAACTTGATTCTGTTTCATCTGGATACCGTGGACATAGACTTACAATTCTAATAATCAAACAACCTTTGTTGAGGACATTGACTTTTTATTTTGTTGAATTCTTGGAGTTTTCTACACTTCCCTGGACTTTTGGGACTCTAGTTGGTATCGTTTAACATCAGGACCATTTTTCACTGTGTTTGTTTTTGGCCTTATATTTGTATTGAAAATGCTGAATTTTGATGAACTGGATAAACTTACAGATAAACGTTCTGTGCCCCTGTCTATTTCAGACACAGATGAACAAAGAATCTTGAGTAATTTTAGAGCAAACAGGGAGTTTAGTGGAACCACACCCACACATTCTGTCACTAACCCATCTAAATATCTAAGACAAAAACAAGTTAAACTTGAATGGCATGCACTTACACTTACATAGTATCTTAAACAGAATCGTATACCCAGAGGCCTTCACATTTTTGTGGAGGCTAACCTGGGATATGTGGACATGGATTTGGACAATAAATAGGATGGAGTACGGAAAAGGTGCTCCAAAGACTTTATGTCATTAATAATAGAGTCCATAACTAAGGAACTGCAAAAAAAAATAGAGATGGAAATTAATCAATATGACAGGGAGATTAGCAACAATTATAGTGTGGAGGAACTGACAGAATGTTTGGAGCGAGTGAACACTAATTTAAAAGAATTTGAGGAAGAGTTAGGAGCTATCAAACTACACAAATTCAAAAGAGATTTAAATGATTACAAGAATAATAAAAGGTTTATACATTTTCAAATAAGAAATCAGGTTACACCAAAACATTTCAGTATAATTTAGATTCAGAGTCCTCTGCCGTCAGCTCAGGCAGTGATGCAGAAGGTGGGGGGCAACCATTCCGAAGTAGGGGATCGCATTTTTTGGGAAGGGGATATCGAGGCAAGAGACCCTTTCATTAGAGTGGCAAAAGAGGGTACCAGTACATGAAAGATGGTCGAACACAAGAAATCATAGAAGACCCACAAGTGCCCGCCCATCCCACCCCGCAGGAATAGGAATAGGGACAGATACAGGGGTAACAGAAAAAAGAAAGCCAAAAGAGGCCAAGATGTCACAGTGGAAGTCAGGACAACATGGTCAGAAATGACAACAACAAATTGGTTTATAATATTTCTAAGAGGGAGTTCACTGATTTGGAAGAGCAGGTTTTAAGCAAGAATGCATGGGACAGACATAAAGCAATTCTAGTGGGGGTAGGAGGAAGTAGGCTGTTGGGTAACTAGGATCTGCAGCTTATTCATTAGGTAGGGAAATAGGCAGACTAGGTGGGCCAAGCGGTCCTTATCTGCCATCAAATTCTGTGTTTCTATGTTCTGTGTTTCTTTTGTGCACACAGCCAGATTAATGAATTTGAACTGAAACTTGACTTGAATTGTTTCTTTAGGAAACTGAAACTGAGATATTTTGGGGGGGGATACAGCCAGAAAAGGAAATTAACATACAGGAACAAGAAAAAAAGATGATTCTGAGCAAAAGTTACATTTGAAATCTAAATTTACACCACCCATTACACCACATATGATAGATACATACATGACGCTTGTGAACAGGGATATAGAGAAAGTTCTAAAAACAGAAAGGGGCATAGACAGAAGGAAAAAAAATACCTTTCAGCTAAACAATATGGAGCATTAAGGGGCCTGGAAAATGATAACATTATTATAAAGAGTGCTGATAAAGGTGGGGCTGTAGTCATAATGGAGTATCCTCAGTACCGGCAGATATGTTTGGACTTATTACAGGTTAGAGAGAACTATCTTGTACTAGAGCGAGATCCAACTCAGGCAATTATGGATCCAGTGAAGACATTATTAACTACAGCTTTTGATAGCCATGAAATTTCAGAATGGGAGAAGGAGTCCCTTATATAGAAGTACACCCACCATACCACTTTTTTACATACTTCCAAAGATACATGAAAATTTCAGGGTCCCCCCAAGTCGTCCGATTGTTTCTGGGATCAGTTCAGTTCTAGAACCTCTGTCTATCTTCATAGACCACCACATGAGACCCCTAGTTGAATTAACAAAATCCTATATTAGGGACTCAACAGATGTAATTGTTAACATAGAACAGTTGAATTAAACTGATTTAGATGTTCAGGAATGTATACTAGTGACATGGGACTTGAAAGAACTATATACGTCAATACCACATAGACGTGGATGTGAGGTTTTAGGAACCTTTTTGAATACTTATGAGGGAGGAAGAAAAAACCATCGAATGAGCTTATAGTCAAATGGGCAGAAACAGTATTAACTCAGAATTATTTTAGATTTGAGAAACTGTATTATTTACAAGTCAAAGGAACAGCCATGGGGTCTAGCATGGCACCCTCGTATGCAAACATTTACATGAGTCTTTTTGAGAGTGAATATATTTACAATGATAGGAATAGATTTATTAATAGATTATGGTTATGGAAAAGTTTTATAGACAACATTATAGTCATATGGACAGGAACAGTAGAGGAATTACATTTTTTTGATCAATATCTGAATGACTGCACTGACCACTAAGTCTTCATTATGAGTTTTAGTACTGTAGAAATTCCTTACTTAGATGTAATGATCTACAAAAATGAAAACCATCTGGCAACTAAGCTATTTAGAAAAGTTACTGATAAAAATGTACTATTACATGCACAAAGTTTTCAGCCTAAGAAATTGATAGAATCTGTTCCATTTGGACAGATGGTGAAAGCCAAATGGAATTGTACTCACCCCCTAGAATTTGAGAGGACCAGAATGGATATGACACAGAGGTTTCATCAAAGAGGATATGAACATGAAATATTGCAATCAGTAGTAGAAAAAGTTGACTCCAGAGACAGAGCATATTTATTAACCCCACAACATGGGGAGGCAGTATAGCACAGTGGTTTAAGGCTCTGAGCTGCAAATCTGGTGATATCTAGCAGACCAGACCTGGGTTTGAATCCCACAGCTTCCACTTGCATACTGTGTGACCCTGAGCAAGTCACTTAACTTCCCTGTGCTCCCAGGTTGCACCTGTAAAAAAACTTCCAGCTTAGTGTGCTGGCCCTGGTTAAACAACTAACAAAACAAAAACCAACAAAAAAAAAATGGAGAACAGGAGGACAAGGGCAGGATTGTACTTTCACAATCAAAAACACAGTTAACAAACACTGGCATGTTTTACAGGCAACCCCGCAGGGATCCCATGTTTTTGAGTAACTTCCATTAACAGTACCTAAAAGGAACAGGACATTGGGTAATAGTCTGGTGAGAACTGAGCATAGAATACCAGATAATAGACCCCAACACTTTTTAAACTTAACAGAGATTCAAGGACATTTTCAGTGTGGTCATTGCACTAATTGCAATAACACTTACAAAATTAAAAGAATGAGAAATACAGCAAAAGACAAAGATATTACCATTAACCAGTTTATTAACAGCTCAGCTAGTGGGGTCATATATTTGCTCAAATGCCCGTGTGAGAAAATATATATAGGTAAAATGGAGAGGATGCTTACAAATTGCATTACAGAACACAAGAGTGACATAAGGAGACAGGATTTCACATTCCCTGTCAGTAGGCACTTTGTAGAACAGGGACATCATCTTCCACAGCTTAGATTTTTTGGGCTTGAAAAATCCTACCCGCACAAGATGGAGAGATTATAGGACGGAAATTTTGACCAGGGAAGCATATTACATAAACAGATTTGAGGCTACTAACCCCATATTTGGACTTAATGATTCTATAGACTGGCAACCTATCCTATAAGCACTAAGGAGGCATTAGGAGACATGTAACTATTAAACTGATGAATAAAAAAGAAAAAGATTTATGACCTTTTGACCTCCTATATATATATACGTCTGACCTCTTGTATATGCGGGGGTCATTCTGACTATCCTGTTACTGTATAGACTGGGGGAAGTGATTAATCAAAATGAGAATTTATAATGGCCAAATTTCCCTCTCTCTCTCTCCCCCCACTTCCTTTTGTTATATGATATAAGGGAAGGGGGAAAGACATATAAATTTTATTTATTTAGTTTTTGTTAACCGGGTAGGTGCACTAGCCATAAAATTACTATTTTCAGGCACGACCCGGGAGAGTACAACAAAAAGAGAACAGTTGAACAACAGCAACAAGGGTACAAAAATACAAATAGAGGAACAGTACAGCAGTGCTACAAAAATACAATGGGTAGAAACAACAAAAAATAATGGCAAGCATTATACAGATAATGGCAGTAAGATATATAATAAGTGCAGAAACCATGGACCCGACCTGTGGAGTGAAGGGGTTAATAAGATAGTAAGGTTATATATAGAGAAATGTGAGGAATGTTCAAACATAACAAGAAAGACTGACAGCTGGAAGGTCAGGGGTGGTAATTGGCAAAACAGTGGATGGTCAGCAACAAGGTTCGAGAAGGAAGAGAGCTAGTAGTCAAGAAGTTATTTACAAAGAGAAGGAAAAATATGGGGAGGGGAAGAGGAGACAGTCTTGGAGCTGGATTAGAGCATGGGTGACATTACTGGTAAGTCTCAGGAGCTTCAGGTTGGGTCAAAGTATGTACAAGCATCAGCTAAGGATAGATAATGACGATATTCACTTTTAAATCCAAAGTGAGACTGAGACAGCCAGAGGTTGAGTGGAAGAGCATTCCATAGCCTGGGAGCAGATAATTGGAAGGCCCCTGTGCCTTTAGTCATCTGACATCTTGGAACATAGAGCAAGGATTTGTCAGCTGATCGCAGGCCATGGGAGGATGGTTGAGGGACCAGCAACGCTGCCAGCTGGGATGTTTTTTTTTCCCAGATGATCGAGTCCATTAGTGATCCAAGGTAGTATTGTCTACTGGCAGAGGGTGAGAGCCAATTCAGACCCTTATTAAGAAGGCAGTGATATTTGAGTTGAGGCGACAAAGAGGCAAATATGCATATATTGTTATAAGTTATATATTGAAATTGAAAAAGCTTATATCTATTTCAGCCTTCAAATACCTATACAATAGGATTTTCAAAGAAAAATGTAGCTGCTTCCATCAACACTAGTTTAACCCTCCATATGTAGATATGTAGATACACAATACAAGCTCACCAGCACCTACTGTGAAACTACCCTATAACTTACTAGCCAGTGCCTTTTCAGATCCAGTGCCTAACCCTCTCCTCTTCCTCCTATACCTACTCTGGATCCTCTTATTGCATTAACTATTATGATTCCTCCCCCCCCACCCAGTTCACTACCCCTTACCATTACTATAGGGTACCAATCCTGCCACTCCATCAGCCACAAACACTCTCCTTGTCCCCCTAGTACCCATCCTAGCGAGCTGGCTACCTTATGAACCTTCTGAATCGTGTATATATGTAATATATCCTTGTTATACATGTCAAATTAATGTGTCCAATATCTGATTTATTGTTTTATTTCTGTCTCTACAATTTGGTGTATAATTTGATTGTTATATTATATTATATTATTGGGATCAGTTGTATAACTCACATTTTTGTATTCTTCTATTTGTAAATGTTCTGAATGCTATATTTCATGTAAATTGAACCTTGACCTTACCAGGTACATCTTGCAAATGAGCCATGCTCAACGATGTTCGCCTGGATAAATAAAGATTTGATTGATTGATTGATTGATTGATTGAAGTTATGTCCCATTTTAGTAGAGAGGTTTTATGGGCAGAGGTAAGAATAGAGGCACCATAAGTAAGGGTTGGGAGCAGAATACCTTGGGCAATTGTTAATTTGGCCGAGGGTGTAAGCATGTAGCTCGTTTTGTAAGCTTACTCCCAGTTTCGAGTTTACAGCTTTGCACGAGACTGAATGTGAAGATTAAAATCCAGGGACTGGTCCAGCAGGATCCCAAGGTACTTGAAGGAAGTAACATTTTCAAGTGGAAATCCTCCTGGGTGAAGAACCTCCAGCAAACTAGAACAGGCCTTAATCTTCGGTGCGGAACCTAGGAGCATGGCTTGCGTTTTCTTTTCATTTAGTACAAGCTTATGGTCTAGTAGCCAGTCTAAGACCTTATTGAAGTCTGAAGTAAGTGATGTGTTTATGCAGGCAATACTAGAAGAACTAGTATAGATGATCAGGTCATCAGCTTAGAGAATAGCCGAGCAGGATTCCAGGACCTCAGCTGCATTGTTGATAAAAATTGAGAACAGAAGGGGCCCAAGGATAGAGCCCTGGGGGACCACAAGGTTGATAGTAGACGTGTTGGACAGGGAGGAGTTAAATTTGACAGCTTGCGACCTGTTTGACAGGTAGCTACAGAACTAGTCCACAACAGGGGTAGAGAAATGGAATTTATGGAGAGTGGAGAGAAGCAGGGGATGGTCTACAAGGTCAAAAGCCTTAGTGAGGTTAATGAAGATGGCACCTGTGAGTTTTCCAGAATCCATGTTGGACAGAATATCAGTAGTTAGTTGAAGAAGAGCCATGGTGATGCTATGACCTTTTCTGAAACCATGCTGGGTGTCTGAGAGGAGATTGTAGCATGTAAGGTAGTCAATGGTCTGTGATGCAACTATTTTCTCTAGGATCTTGCTACACGACAGAGTACATAGGTCTGTAATTGGCCATGTCCTTTGGGTCACCTTTTTTAAAGACAGGCGTTACTCTTGCAGATTTCCATAGGTCTGGCACAGTGCTATGGATAAGGGATAAAGTGTAGATTCTGGCAATCGGAGAGGCAATGAGTGGAGCTGCCAGTTTAAGAAGACGAGGTTCCAGTGAGTCAGAACCACAGCTGGTATTGGCAGATATGGATCTCAATAATTTCAGAACTTCCGCTCTTGATATAGCCTTGAAATAGAATGGTGGCGCTGGAGGAGCATCATACGATAGGGCAGTACGGTTGTCTGATGGTAGTGTGGTAGGTAGATTGGAGTGCGATCCACTAGGTTGTAAAGCCAAGGTATAGTGTGACAGATCAGAGAAAAGATTGTTAAAACTGTTTGAGATGGTCCTAGGGTCATTACAATGTGCTCCATTTATGATCATTTCATCAGGAGTGACCGACTGCGAGGTACCCAGAAATGTTTTGACATGGGCCCAGAATTTCCTCAGGTCATGGGCTGAGCTTTGTAGAAGGTCCTTGCAGTATTTGCTTTTAGCAGCTCTAACTTGTCTCTTACATCTGTTCCTTAGTTCACGATAGACAATAAGATCTGACTGTAGGCCAGTTTGTTTGTAGCGAATCCAGAGCTTGTCCCTCTGGCGCAGATTATCAAGGTGGTCTTTATGCAGCCACCTCGTCTGTTTTCCTCTGACCCTCCTAGTAGTCTTGGGGGCATGTTTATATTGAATGGTAAGAAATGCATTTATAAATATCTGTAGAGCAACCTCCACATCCTTTGTTTGATAGATACCTGCCCAGTCGATATTGGAGACATCATAGAGAAATGCATCCTGGTCAATATGAGCTAGATTTGTAAATGTGATTAGTCTTGATGGAGGAGATGGAGGCGCAACCATAGATAGGATACAAAAAGTGGGTGAGTGGTCTGTTAATGCATCTGCAAGGATTCCTGCTTTCGACACATGTTCCATGCGGTTAACCATCACCCAGTCTAGCAGTGTACCCATTTGATGGGATGACGTGGCTCTAGTTGCTTCAGAGATCAACTGGTGAAAATTATAACTAAGCCTGAGTGATTGCAAGGATATTTGAGCTGACCCTAACCAAATGAGGTTAAGATCACCTGGGATGACAGCCTCATTATGATTTACAGTCTGGGAGGTGATGTCAAGGAGTTCTTGAAGACCTACTATTCCCCTAGCAGGGGGATTATAGGCACAGATAATGTGATGCTTCTTTTCCCCCAATACAATAGTTGCCTATATGAATTCGCACACTGTGGGAGAGGCAGATGCCGGGACAATAGAGATGCTGAGGTGGTTTTTGAAGAAAAGGGCAACTCCACCTCTACGCTTGGATGAGGATCTATCCCACTGGAACAGGGAATAGTTAGGCAAGGAGCATATGTCATCAGGTATACTAGGTTTTAGCCAAGTTTCTGTGAGATGGAGTACATCAGGATTGTAGAGTTTCACCCAGGCCTTGAGTTCCGCATGGTGACAGGTAAGACTTCTGTTATTGATATGGTCAATTAATAATCCTTTCTTGGACATACCAGATAACTCATTTGGGGAAAAGAAACAGGTAGGTAGACCTGGTTTGACATCCCCAAATAACAAAATAATGATCATGGCTAGGAACCAAAGCCTTGCACAGTGGCAGGTTAGGGTGATAGCACATCTCCATGGCAGCTTCCTCCTGGCATGTAGAGGGTAATAGATGCTGCCTCTAACAAAGAGGATAGGGTTAGGCTGAAGATCAGGCTTTGTCTCTGCAATCAAGTTAGAGAAACTATAGTTGCAGTAAGCCTCTGAGGAGTCTTTTGCCATTTGGTTACATGGGAGAGCCCATGTGGCAGTGTCCAGGCTGAGTAAAAGGACAAATGACAGGAGTGCCTATAGCAGACTATACTTCACCATAGTGTTACTATTTGACTTGGGTAGGAAGGCTAGTGGTATACTGAGACAGAGGACTAGCTCTTAGGGATAAAGAGATAGTGTGTGTAAAATTAAGACTGCCAAGGGTGACCGTGTTACACCATTTTAACCCTTGGCCGAAATTAGAGATAGAGCAAAAACAACGAAGTGTTTCCTGCTAGCGTAGCAATTATTTAGAAGAAGTGGATCAGAGAAGCAGAAAATAAAGCCCCGCAAAGGTTAATTAGGAAAGCAGACCAACCGGAGGCTCTACTTGTAGTAAAGATTACAGTGAGGAAATGAAGACCTATTCAAGATATGTTAGAAGGCACTCCTAGTGGCAGAATTTTATAAGGAACCAATGGGAGACTAGACAGATAGCAGTAATGTTCGTCAAAAGTCAATGCAAAGCAGAGGGTGCCGAAGCCCAGAGACTGATAGTCCGACAGAGAAAAGGCAGGGCCAAACAGTGGCAGAGCAGAGAGCAGCTGTCCAATTAGAGGAGGGTGGCAGCAGGTGGCCGCCTATTAAAACCCGCACAGTGCTACTCCAGAGCAGCCGGGACACTTAACCAGATTTGTAGGTGTCCTGTTCATCAGGAGGATGGAAGTACGGGCAGCTGGCAGGATTAGCCGTGCCACTCACTGGGAGCCTGATCAGGTGCAGTGGATCTATTTTAAGATATAAAATGTAGGTTAAGATAAGATGTTATTAGCTAGGGCAGGGGGTACAAAGGCAACTTGAAAATTACTCGGGGTAGCAAGGGAGGAAGCTCAGGTATGGAACTGCACAGTAGATAGCAGAGCAGGCGCTAAGCAAAGCTGATAGGTAAGCAGTTGGTGAAAATAGGAAGATGTCTTTAAAGGTAAGACAGGACAAGTGTTAGGCCTAATAGCTGCACTCTGTATCTTTAAGAGGAGTTGCAATATTAGTGAGAGGGGAGGATGAACATTGCTAGGGGTGGTGCCGAGGGGGGAGGGAGAGTATTTAATAGAGGCTGGAGGTGGGGGATGGGAGGGTGGACGCAAACATTCAAGCAGCAAGGAGACTGAAGGACAGAAAGTGAAAGAGAAATTGAATTATTTGCAGGGCAAAGCTTATAACTGTGACCCAAATGGAATTTGGTCTAAACAGAAAAAACTGTATCACTTTAAACTTAGTTTCTGATCCAGGGTAGCTTACCACTGGACCTTAAAACAAAGAGAGCTGTAATATTTTACAATCTACAAACCACAACCTAAATGAACTTGCACTTCAAACTACCCTTGGAGTGCAAAATTGCTGTAAACAGGCTTAGGTTCGGATTTAAGTTAGGATTTACAAGACAATTTGGAGAAACTTAACAAGTACCACAATCAGAATATAACATTAGCTTAAGGTCCAGAGGAAACGGCAGTAGCAAAGAATTAAAGAACTGCAACAGCCCATCAGCAGGCAGAGTCAATGGTTCTGGACAGTTCAGTTTCTGCAGTGTACCTTCGGTCTGGTGATCGGCGGGCAGTACAGTGAGGAAGGCAGCCGGCGGACAGAAGGGGTCCACCCGGCTGCTTGCAGCAGCAGATGCACCCGTGTCAAGGGTGAAGCTTCAGTCTGGTGATCGGCGGGCAGTACAGTGAGGAAGGCAGCTGGCAGACAGAAGGGGTCCGCCCGGCTGCTTGCAGCAGCAGAGGCACCCGTGTCAAGGGTGAAGCTAAGGGAAGAACATCTGATTCATTTGAATCCTGTTCCTTTCATTTGAAGTGACTGCCCAAAAAACACAAATTTTATTTCAGATGTGTACTTTATTATGGTGGGACTTATGAGTACAGAGATTAGTGTTAGATTTTCCCAAGCATTCACATCTACAGTAATATTTAAATACATTTTTGAAGCAATTACTTTTATAAATCTTTTAAACTTTTCAGGCAGGTCACCATGGTTGTACTTTGGTGCTGCATTAAACAGCAGGTCAGTGCCCAGAATGAGTGCTAGCATTGTGAGAGTCTTCTGATGTCACGCGATGACGCACATTGCTCAGCACCTGATTCCTTGCCTGAACCATATATGAATGCAGCGTACAGTGGCCGAGATACCTCCATACCTATAGAGAGAGCAGGAGGTCATGCCACGCTCTGTGAACATCTAAAAAAAAAGTGAGTAGAGTTTTTGGAACTTGGTACAAGAAGCACAGACTATTGTTGAAACATATAGAGATCTGGAACTTAAAGTTATTTGTTCCTGTCCATTTTTAGATATCCACAAGCAAGGCAACACAAGCAGGAATGCTAAGGGTAAATATTAAATTAAAGAGTTTAAGCAAGCAATTTCATTTTTTCCTGTAAAAAATGAGAACATGGATAACAGTTTCAATTTGTAGTGGTTTAATATGTGAAGGAAACATATGGACATTTATATATTTAAGGATATAAATACAAATATATATGATGGATCAAATAACCATTGTTAATGGCCCACAATCACATAAAATGTTCTGGTACACAGGTTACTAAGCCTGCTTGAATAGGTTACTAAATGCATTTAAATAAATGTAAAGAGGCTTTACATAAATTATATAAAATGGCCATAATAATGTAAGCAGTTTCAATATCTGGTTTATTGCAGAATGAAAATGCAATTATTGAAATGGTAGCAACTTTATAAAATAGCCGCCAAATAAGTAATAGGCAGGTGAGCAAAGCATTTATAGTTATTTGTTTTAACTTTTGAAGAACTTTTTGCGTTCTGGAAGGACAATTAGTTAACCGCTTATTTATTAATTTGTAGATGTTTATCCAGGAGAGGAATAAATTAGAGTACTGAAAAACTTTGAAAGCACTAGAGATTGGTATGCAGAATCAAATGTTTGGCACCCTATAATGAGATGTATTGATATTTTTATTTTTATTTATGTAGTGATGAATACTAAGAGAATATCATTTGTAAAATCTTTCTTCTGTTTGGTAATAGATACAGTGCAGTACTAATGAAGGATTTTCCAAAACGTTTGCTTGATGCTGGAATTCTGTGCTTGATGTCTGAATTCTATACACTGTATCTTTGACTTAGTAAAATAACTTGATTATATAACCTTTTGGGTAATTAGGCCTTTTGTAACCAATTTGTATAAGATCAATGGTAATATAACCATGATGCACTCTGATTAATGATGGCGTTCTTGGTGAGACTCTATGCTGATCAGCAGGTTAGTGAAGTCTAAAAAACAATCAATTTAAAACAACCAAAGTAAGACATCTGCTCATTATTTATTGCTGTCAACAGCATCACAGGTCATATTAGCAATCCAGCTTCCTTGCACTGCTGCATTTTAACAAACAATTTCTTTAGCTACAGGGATGAGGGAAGTCCCAAAGAAAGATGACTCACAAGGCTGGGACCCATTTACTTTCCTCATTAAGCCCATCACATGGATCTAAGGTACCAAACCTTTGTATCCAGAAAGCTTCTCTTTCTTTTTTTAAAATGTAGAGTCTGAACTATTATAGTGCTATTATTGTGTTTTTAACAGAACCGGGACATCATCGCACAGTGCCTATGCCTCGCATGAGAGGCAGACACATGGGGTGCTGTTTTATTTTACATTAGGCATATTTTGCCTGCTTAGCCAAACACAACCTCTGAAAGTTACTTCTGGGGCATTTTCCCCTTTATCTAACACCACTGCAGTGAGCAGGGCGCGTGTTGCCACGCGTGAAGACACGTGCAGAGACACATGCATCAGCGCGTGTTGGCTGTGTCTGCTGGGACACTGGGATCTGGAATACAAACAGTTTGATGTCAGTACCGGCCCGAGAATGAACATGAAACAGTGCAGTAAGTGTAGAATGTATATAAAGGGGGAAGAAGAACAGGGGTTTATATGCGAAAATTGCTACCTAATCAGTGTGCTACAAGCTGAAATTGGTTCTCTGCAACAGACGGTTAAAACACAGGCCGAGATCTCTATGTTAGAACAATTTATAGATACAGTAGAAACTGATCTTTCAAGATCACACCAGTTGAAAACATCTACAAACATTACAATAAATGAGGGTGAAAACCCTGAATGGTATACTGTATATAGATCAAGAGGTGGGAAAGGGGGAGGAGAAACATAGGTGGGTCTTCTAACCTACTCACCCCTAATAGATTTCAAGCCCTTGATAGAGAACAAGAACAGGATGTGTTACAGAAGCCTCTCTCACCCAATATAACTTTTAACCTACTCACCCCTAATAGATTTCAATCCCTTGACAGAGAACAAGAACGGGATGTGCTACAGAAGTCTATCTTACCCAATATAACTTCTAACCTACTCACCCCTAATAGATTTCAAGCCCTTTATAGAGACCAAGAACAGGATGCGCTACAGGAGCCTATCTCACCCAATAAAACTTGTAGTGATCTGATCCCCCCGCCTCTAATATAGCTATGCATAGTATCAAAGCACCAAGGGATGTTCTCGTAATAGGAGACTCCATTATAAAATACTGTCACCAAGTTATCTGTAAAAACAGAAAGGAATTTACAACAGTGTCAGTTTTGCCAGGGGCGAGAATCAGGGATATACGTAACTTACTACCTGGGTTGCTGGAGAATACACAGACCCCATTAACAGTCTTACATGTGGGAGTAAATGATGCAGGAAAAAGAAATCTCGCTGAGATACAGAGGGACTTTGAGAGAGTGGGAGAGGAATTAAAAAAACAGAGGATGTGAGTTGATTGTCTCTGAAATACTACTGGTCCCCAGGGCAGGACAGAAACAGACTGAGAGTATTAGATGTCTAAATGGTTGGTTAAAAAGATGGTGCCATAGAGAGGGGGTTCATATTTTTGGATCATTGGGAGGATTTCCAGGCATCCCACAGCTTCTCACATGATGGTATACACCTAAATAGACAGGGGAAAAGGATCTTATCATCCAAATTAAAACAGATTATTGAACAATATTTAAACTAAATACTGGGGGGGAACCAGGAGTTGTGAATATAAATACGACCTATAAACAAAAACCCTTGTGGAATTGCCTTGTCCTAAATGCTAGAAGTCTTACAAATAAAATGGACGAATTAAAACTAAAATTATACAATGATAATATTAATGTATGTGCCATTACAGAAACTTGGTGGAGGGTCGAGGATACCTGGGACACGCAAATCCCAGGGTATACGCTATACAATAAGGATAGGCTCCACACAAGACGTAGTGGAGTGGCATTATATGTTCAAAATGACATTACATCTGAGATTATGGACTGTACAGCATGGGCTCAGGAGGAAATCATATGGGTAAAGATTATCCCACCAAGAACACCCAAGATTAATATAGCAGTGGTATACAGACCACCAGCTAGGTTACCTGAACAAGACAGCCATTTATTAGATTTTATTAAATGTATAGCCCAAGCGGATAATGCCATCATACTAGGAGACTTTAACCTCCCAGGTATAAAATGGGACCTATTACAGGCAAACTCACATGTTGAAGCCAGTTTCCTGGAAGAACTTCTAGTTGCAGGAATGGATCAACTTGTAAATGATAACACAAGGGGTAATCATATTTTAGATTTAGTACTAACTAATATGGTTGATAATATCCAAAACTGTAAGGTTGAGGCTCCATTGGGAAATAGTGACCATTTCATGGTCAGCTTTCAACTTGATAGGGGTTATCATATTACCAGTGGGAGTACAGTTTTGTATGACTTTAACTGGGTCAGTTATTGTACATTCAAATATGAACTAGATATCTGGAATTGGCAGCAGGAGTTAGCTAATTTAACATTACAAGAAATGTGGGACACATTTATTAACAAAATAAATGATTTGATTCAAAAGCATGACCCAATTTGAAAAAAATATCACAACTCCAGGAGATCCCTGCCCCCTTGGATGACGCCTATAGTAAAAAAGTTGATAAAAAATAAGAATACGGCATGTTCTAGGGCAAAGTGTAGTGGAGAAGCCAGCTTATGGGCCATCTATAAACATCATCTAAAAAGGGTTAAAACAGCCATTGCGAAGGCCAAAAGGAACTATGAACAAAAACTGGCAACAAAAGTACGGGATAATTATACAATTTTACACATATGTTAATAATAAAATGGGTCAGAGAATAAAAATTGGACCACTAAAAGATAATTATAAAATAATAACTGAGAATAAGGAAATGGCTGACACATTCAATACATATTTTTCCTTGGTGTTCAATATAGGTCAAAAATCTAGAGTAGTTGATCACACTGTACTGGGAACATCTGATGTTAAAATAGAGTTTGAGGATGTAAGATATAGGCTAAGAAGTCTGAACCATAACAACGTTAGTGGAACTGATGGTTTACATCCAAGATTATTGAAGGAACTGGCAGATAATTTGGCAGGGCCTGTCACATTAATATTTCAACAGTCACTGGAGACAGGGCAGACTGTGCAGGCATGGAGACAGGCAACGGTGGTTCCTATCCATAAAAAGGGACTAAAGCATGTAATGGGTAATTATAGGCCAATTAGCCTAACTTCTGCACTAGGAAAAATACTGGAAGGTATTATAAAGGACCACATTATGGACTATGTAGAGCTTGAGGGGAAAAAAGATGAATCTCAACATGGATTTACTAAGGGACGCTCAAGTCAAACAAATTTACTGAAGTTTTATAGTAAAGTTAGTAAATCACTTGATGAAGGCAGTTCAGTGGACATTATATTCTTAGACCTCGCAAAAGCATTTGATAAGATCCCTCATGAACAAGTGATTAAAACTATTTCTAATTTAGGGATACATCCTAAAATAATAAACTGGATAGGGGATTGGTTGTTTGCAAGGAAACAAAGAGTATGTGTCTTGGGAGAAATGTCTGACTGGGCAGCAGTCACTAGTGGGGTCCCACAGGGATCTGTTTTGGGACCATGTCTGTTTAATCTCTACATGTCTACTATGCAAGTAACATCAGATATCTGGTTGTCCAAATTTACGGACGACACGCGTATAGGCCTTCCAGTTAATAGTAAAGTAGATGCATTAAACTTACAACTAGCTCTTGGAGAACTGGAGACATGGGCCAGGGAAAATAGGGTGACTTTCAATACGGACAAGTGTACAGTTATGCACTTCGTTAAAAAAAATCTCGAAGAGAAATATAGTTTGGGTGGTAGTATCCTCAAAGTAGTACATGAGGAATTAGATTTGGGTATTAGGGTCAGCAATGACCTTAAGTCCCACTCACATTGTAATCAGGTGGTTAAGAGGACAAATGGAATCCTGGGATGCATACATAGGCACATTAAAAGTAGGAAAGGAGAGGTATTGCTCCCTTTGTATACCTCTCTTGTGAGGCCTCATACAGAGTACTGTGTGCAGTTCTGGGCACCAGGCTACAAGGGAGATATAAATGCCCTAGAGAAAGTGCAGTGAAGGGCAACCAAAAGAATTAATGAAGTTAAGGATATGGATTATGGGGATAGATTGAAGAATCTGGATCTATATTCCCTTGAATACCGTAGGCTGAGAGGGGATATGTGCCTAATTTATTGGGCATTGTCCGATAATCAGCTTTGGGAGCAATTGGACTTGCATCTCAGGGTACAGTCATATAACACCCGTGCCCACCCCTTACAGCTTAAGGTGGATAGATGTAACACACAGTCTCGTATGTTTTGGTTTTCAAATAAGGTGGCAAGAGTTTGGAATGACCTGCCAATTGAGGTTGTAGCTAGTAAAACAATGATATCCTTCAAACAGTCTCTTGATACTTCTTTAAGGGGTAGAAATATAAAGGGATACTAAATTTTATTGACAAGCGAGCCTAATGGACATTTGTCTTTATAGAGCTCTGTATTACCAATGTTATCAATGATTAACTTTATTTATTTATTGGTGTAATCGGACACAACCTTTGAGCACATGTGCTCATTTGCAAAGGTTCCACATCAATGGGTTGCAGAGGCATCATCAGCACACTTGGAGCATCGTCAAATAATACAGGATATACATCATTAGATTCAAGTATATACAGGGTATCTTAGTTTTAGAAACTAGGACAAGTTACAGAGGCATCATCAGCACACTTGGAGCAACGTTGGATAATACAGGATATACGTTATTAAATACAGGTATATACAGGGTAGCTCAGTTTTTAAACTAGGACAATTGCAATTAAGACAATTAGGGAAGCAGACAGTAGAGGAGGAATTAGATGGAACATTGACCTCCAGAGTCCAGGATAAGCTCTTTTTTAAGGCAATCTTGAAATGAGAGAGCTTGGAGAGCCCTGCTGGTGCAGGGGGGAGCTCATTAAGCCATTGGGTTGATCGGATGGCAAAAGAGTGTAGCCCCAGGCTGGTATTGCATCATGGGATGAGGAGGGCTTGTCTAGACATGCTTCTTGTGGAATACTGGTTGTTAACCGGGTGGAAGATAGCACTAACTGCAGGAGAGGTAAGACCAAGCAGGACTTTTTTAGCCATAAGGACAGTTTGGAATTTGAGATGGGCATGCAGGGGGGAGTCAGTCAGCTGACTGTTAGAGGGTGCAGGTATGTGTTGCATCACAAGACAAAAAAAATAAAAAGCAAACAGAATATCAAAAACCAACAATAAAGACAATCAAACTACAAACCATCCCCACCACCCAATCCCTCCCACCCTTCTCGAGTACGACATCCCCAATTAAAGAACAAGGCGATGGGCAACCGTAAAAATAGCAATGAGGAGCCGGTAGAGAGGGCAACTGAATGTTAATTCTAAAGATTAGTTTCTCACCAAAATGAAAGATAATAAAGCATAAAGTGATTCCCATCTGGAATGTTCTCTTTCTAAAAGCGAGGTCACAGAATGATTCTTTTCCCAGAAATGGCTAGCCAGACTGGAGGTATCATCCTTCCTCTGTATTGCAAACTTGTGCTCTGAGATATGTGTTTTTAACACACATATAGTCTTACCGATATAGAAATTCAAAATCACACATGCCCCCACAATGCAAAGCATCATGGGCTGCATATGCAAATCACCAGAGAATATTATGCTGGTTTAACTTTAAGCAGAAATGCATGGTGCCAAAAGGCCTTTCACACAGTTTGCAAAGGGTGCCAACAGAAAACATAGACATGTGTTTCGTCCTACCAGGACTCATCAGTATGCCTCGTCTGTTTGACACCCCAGTGGAATGAACCAGCTACCCTAAGATGGTCTATCTGGGTCATGTTGTGGTGAACCCAATTAAAACAAAAAACTATTTAAAAGACAAAGAACCTCTGTGCAGAAGTACTGAGGCAATGGTTACCCCAAAGGGCATTTGGCCGGGAAGCCAAGTTTCAAATAAATACAAAATCACACATGCCCCCACAATGCAAAGCATCATGGGCTGCATATGCAAATGGAGTGCTGTAAAAGTCCTTGCATCAGGCTCTGTGAACTTTAAGACTTTTCAATATTTAAGTACAATATTTTTAACAGTACCAAAAACTGGGGAAAAGAGGGTAGAGAAAACAATTTTATCCGGACATGCTTCTCTGGTTGTTCTTTTAGAAATCAATGGCCATCTCTCCTGACTTTCCTTCTGACATTATTCTCTACCCCTTTTTGGAACTCGTTTATTTTTATTTTATTTATTAGATCATCGGTTTACAAACCTTTGAGTCATAGACTCATTTACAAAGGCACCTCGTCAAGAGAGCAATACATCACAGCAAACTAAACAGTACAGTACATAACACTTAGATTAAAAAAGCAACCAGTGTTACAGGCATTCACTGGTGGTACATGCTTGGTACTAGGTAGATCACAGTAGTCATAATATAGGTACATGAGTACCACGTCAGGTAGCAACCAGGAATATTTTATTACAATAGTCAGCAGATGTTGCCTGAGACCCCAGGTATATACAGCAAAAGTAGACAGGGAGACCCAGCCTTGGGGTGAAGGTAAGGGGCAGGTGGGGGATTATGTGCAGTTGCAGCAGCGAATGCTTGTCAGATGGCTTCTGAGGGAGACCTTGAAAGGACCAAGCTTAGTGGAGTCATCTATGTTGCTGGGAGGGAATTGAACCAGGAGCGAGCCTGATAGCAAAAGGATCTCTGGGCCATAGAGGTCCTTACCCTGGGGACAATAAGGGAGGTTTTGATAGTGCTGCAGGTGGAAACTGAGGGGGAGGTACGCTGCAGGGAGGTGGCGACTCCAGGGGGGGGAGAGCCCTAGTAGGGTCTTTTTTACAAGAAGGCAGGTTTGGAAGAGGAGTCTTTCTTCAAGGTTGAGCAAGTTGGTGGTGGAGTACAGCAGGCATGTATGGGTGCGCCTAGGGGCTCCCAGCATTAGCCTGCAGGCCTTATTTATAGAGAGCTGGATTCTTGCAAGCGCAGTGTTGTTGGCAGCAGCAAAGATGGGCAGCCCATAGTCAATTAGCGACAGGACAGAGGAGGTGATTGCCAATCTAAGGGCCTTTTGTGTTAGGCAGTCCCTATGGCGGTATAATAGTCCAATCCTGACATTGGTGGCAGCAGAAAGGGCATTGATATGGGAATGGAAGGAGAGTGCCGAATCAAAGGTAATGCCCAGGTACTTGTAGGTATAAACCTGCTCAATGGGGTGTAGTGTGCTAGGCAGTATCACGAGAGGGGCACCACTGGCTTTGTTTTGGCGATGTGAGAAGAGCATAACTTTGGTCTTTTTTAGGTTCGGGACTAGCCTTCGTAATGTGAACCAATGCTCAGCTCCATCAAAAGCTTGTTGGAGGGTGGCCTGGAGTGTGTTGGGGTTGGGGTCAGCAGCGAAGAGCACAGTGTCATCCGCGTAGAGGAGGATCTTACTTGGGCAGGCCAAGGGGAGGGAGGGAGTTGAGGTAGAGACTGAAGACGAGAGGGCCTAAAATGGAGCCCTGGGGAACCCCAGATCGGACAGGTCGCGTGTCAGATAGGGTGCTATTGATTTTTACACACTGAGTTCTGGCAGAGAGGTAGCTGGTGAACCATGCAAGGGGGCCGGGGGAGAAACCAAGACTTCTGAGGGAGTCAAGCAAGAGAGGATGGCAAACCGTGTCAAAGGCCTTGGAGAGGTCAATGAACATGGCACCGGCAGGATTTTCAGCATCAAGAGAAGAGTGCAGGAAGTTGGAGAATTCAAGTAGCGCAGTTGTGGTGCTGTGACCTGCATGAAAGCCATGCTGTTCAGGGCACAGGATATTGTGCATGGCCAGGTATTCGGCAAGCTGGTTGGCAACTACTT
The DNA here is from genome assembly GCA_016271365.2 of Neoceratodus forsteri. Lineage (NCBI taxonomy): Eukaryota > Metazoa > Chordata > Ceratodontiformes > Ceratodontidae > Neoceratodus > Neoceratodus forsteri. Next base: position 69,880,527 of record CM057452.1, read on the forward strand.
TTTCAAGGGCCTTAGAGAGTGGGGGGAGGATGGAGATAGGTCGATAGTTACCTGGGGACGCTTGATCGGCGCTCTTTAGGATGGGAGTAATGATGGTGGTTTTCCATGTGCTGGGGAACTGCCCCAGGCATAGAGAGCAGTTGAACAGCTCAGTTAGTGGGACCAGGATAGCATCCAATGTCAGACGAAGTAGCCTAGTGTCCAGTAGGTCGGTGCCGGGGTTGTTACTACTAACGCCTTTTTGCAGAAGGGGTCTAGCCTCCAAGGGGAGATGGTATGTAGGTAGAAAGGAGGTCTCTGGAGAGTGGGCAAGGGTGCTACTGGGATGGGGTCAAAGAAGTTACTGGGCAGGACTGAACTCAGGTTTGAGAAAGTGTGGTTTAGGCAGTCTGCAATGCCAAGGGGTCAGAGCAGTCAGTGCCATTAAAGGAGAGTTGAGAGGGGGAGTGGGGAGCGGGATTTCCCATTCAGCTCCTTTACATTATCCCAAAGGTTTCTAGCCGACCCCCAGGAGGAGACAAGAGCGGATTGGTAGTACTGGGCATTGGCCGTCGAATGGCCCAAGTACACTTATTGCGCCAGCGCTGTGTTTGCCTATAAGGCTGGTTTACATCTCACGGCAGTGTGCCATAGGTTGTCTCTCATTTTAAGTTTGTGAAGGAGGGAGGGTAACTCCAGAGCATGTTTTGCTTTTGTGCGATTTCTAGTGAAGGGGCATAAGGTCACAGGCAGTGTTGAAGTGCAGTGAAAAAATCCAGTGCCTTGTCTATGGATGGTGCAAGCCTGACTGGGGACCAATCCAGTTGTGAGAGGTACAGTTTAAGGTGACGCAGGCCACTTGGGAGTAGGCGACATCGCTGGGTGGTTTGTGGTGCAGGTTTGCTATTGGCAGCGGACCAAGAGAATATGACCGGGGAGTGGTCACTAAGTGAGTTGGGAAGTACACCGATATCGACAGATATTATGTCAGAACAATTCCTTCTGGCTGTCAGCATCTGTTCCTATGGAATAGTTCCTTTAAGTTTCCTTGGATGGAAACTCTGAAAATACAAGGCAGTATCCTCTCTGATGGTTTATGGCAAATTTCTAGGTCCAAATATGCTATTTGTTTTCTCTACTGAACCAAATGCAAACCTAAAAATTTTGCTTTCAACCATTTAAATTTATTATACTCATTTGTTTTACCAGGAAAAGCTCAGTTGAGCACAGCTCATTTGCAAGGAGGTCCTGGGTAGGACAGCAAACAACAGTAGTACATACAATTCAAAATACAAAGTTGAAAAACAGTGGTCATCGGAACAGTGCATAAATATTAAGGCTATGCACGGGGCTGATTTTTGATATTTGTATTTGTTTACACATCAGTGTTTGCAAAATGTTTTGCATTTTGGACTTGTTTCTGTTGTTAATGATGACATAAGACCAAGGGTTTGAGAGGTTTCAATAAAATTTGCAGATTTATCAAGCAAATACGCATCCATGCATTGAACAGTAGCAGTCACAGGTGTTTCACGTTAGCGTAAACCAAGGTCTGGCATTACTTTATGTGGTCTAACACAAATACAAATATTTGAGTGATATTTGTATTTGTAAAAAGTGCCATATTTGTGTGTATTTGTCCCAAATAGTTTTTGTTTTGCACAACCCTAATATATATATATATATATACTGTATATGTTAAAGAGAAGGCAAAACGTAAGGCAAAACAGCAGTGATGTCACATAGCAGGAAGAGGTACATTCTTGAACATAGCAGTATCAATAATACAAGCTGAGAGAGAAGCAGGGTATTTCAAGAATAACAGGCCAGGGCCTGGAGAGTAGCCAAATGAGATTAGTAACTATAGTGGGGGCATCACATTGCACTCCCATCATATAGCTGTTTTAAAAGCAGTCACATTTATCTGCACAGTATTGTCTGAGGAGAGAGTGGCAATGTGAGAGGCACACCAGGGTTGGAAGTTTAGCTAGTTTTTGTAAGGCATTCCATGCTGTAGGGGCTGCCTAGCTAAAGGCCATTTTCCCATACCTCGTGAAGTGCCTTGGGTATAATTGAATTATGCTTTCTGAGTGCATAAGGTCCTTGGGCCCTGTTGAGGAGTGAGGAGATATAACCGGGCACAGATCCATGTAAGGCATTATAAGTCCAGAGATGCAATTGTCTCAGTCTCATATAGAAACATAGAATTTGACGGCAGATAAGGACCGCTTGGCCCACCCAGTCTGCCCATTTTCCTACCTACTGGATAAGCTGCAGATCCTAGTTAACCAGCAGCCTACTTCTTCCTACCCCAACCCCCTAGAGTGGCCTTATGACTGTCCCATGCATGCTTGAATTCCACCACTATTTTTGACTCCACAACCTCCTCCGGAAGGCCATTCCATGCATCCACAACCCTCTCTGTGAAAAAATACTTCCTTAAATTACCTCTGAGCAGCCTCCCCTCTATCTTCAAATTGTGCCCCCTTGTTCTTGCACACCTCTTTTTTTGAAAGATGCTACCCTCTTGGACTTTGTTGATTCCCTTGAGGTACTTGAACATTTCTATCATGTGCCCCCTCTCCCTCCTTTCCTCGAGGCTATACTTATTAAGCTCCTTTAGTCTCTCTTCATATGTCTTTCGGTGCAGACCCTGCACCATTTTAGTTGCCCTCCTCTGGACAGCTTCCATCCTGTCTATGTCTTTGTGGAGATTGGGTCTCCAGAACTGCACGCAGTACTCCAGATGGGGTCTGATCAGCTGTCTGTACAGAGGGATAATAACTTCCTGTTTTCTACTGGTGATGCCTCTCCCTATGCATCCCAGTATCCCGCCAGCCCTTCTTGCTGCCCTCTCACATTGCTTGCCCACCTTTAGGTCATCTGATATGACTACCCCCCGGTCCCTTTCCATTTTTGTTGTTGTTAGTATCTCACGCCCCATTGTGTACTCTTCCCCTGGGTTTTTGTTTCCCAGGTGCATTACCTTGCATTTCTTAGCATTGAATCTAAGCTGCCATACATTTGACCATTCCTGTAACCTTGCCAAGTCCCTTCTCATCCTTTCCACCCCACCTTGTGCATCAACTCTGTTGCAGATCTTTGTGTCATCTGCAAAGAGACATACTTTTCCTTCCAGTCCCTCTGCAATGTCGCTTATAAAGACATTGAAAAGGTCTGGTCCTAATACTGAACCCTGCGGTACCCCACTAGTAACCCCCCTTTCTTCAGAGTGGACTCCATTTACTATTATTCTCTGTGTCCTATTCTCCAGCCAATTCTTTACCCATCTTGGGACCCACTTCCAGGCTAGCTAACTTGTATATTAATCTTTTGTGTGGGACTGTGTCAAATGCCTTGCTAAAGTCTAGGTAGGCCATGTCCACAGCCCCTCCCTGATCTACTTTGGTCACCCAGTCAACGAAATCTATCAGATTCGTCTGGCATGACCTTCCCGCTGTGAATCCATGCTGCCTTGGGTCCTGTGCCCCTCTGGCCTCTAGATACTCGACAATTCTTTCCTTCAGAAGTGATTCCATCTTTTCCCTATCACTGAGGGTAAACTAACAGGTCTGTAGTTTCCTGCTTCTGCCTTGCTCCCACTTTTGTGAAGGGGAATCACATCTGCCCTCCTCCAGTCCTCTGGTACCACCCCATCCTCCCATGATTTGTTAAAGAGGGTAGTCAGTGGTGTCACTAGTTCTACCCTTAGTTCTTTTAGAATTCTGGGATGAATCCCATCAGGCCCAATTGCTTTGTCCACCTTCAGTTTTAAGAGTTCTTTCATAACCATTTCTTCTGTAAATGGGCTGGTATCAACTTCTGTATCCAGAGTGTTTCTACTGTTTGTTTTAGGTACTACCCCCTCTTCATTTGTAAATACTGAGCAAAATATTTGTTTAGTATCTCTGCCTTTCACAGTCTCCTCTGCCCACCCTCCTCCCTTTATTAAGCCTCACTATCCCTCCCTTGGTCTTCCTTCGCTCCTGATGTACCTATAAAGGTTTTATCCCCTTCTCAACTGAGTTGGCTATCTTTTCTCGGTTTGGGCCTTTGCTGTTCTGACTGCCTTCCCAGCTTCCTTTTGCTTTAACTGATACAGTTCTCTGTCCTGCTCCTTCTGTGATTCCTTGTACTTCCTGAATGCTTTCTTTTTCTCTTGAACCTTCACTGCCACTTCCTTTGAGAACCATAGCGGTTTCTTACATGGTTTTGTTTTGTTTATTTGCTTCACCCAAAGGCTCGTTACCTCTGTGATGGCAGTTTTTATTTTTATTATTCCCCATTGTTCTTCCACCCCTCTTTCCTGCCCATTTGCTAGTGCATTCCTTAGGCACTCACCCATTTTGGCAAAGTCAGCCCTTCTAAAGTCCAGTACTTTTGCCTTTGTATGGCTTGACTCTATTGCTGTGTTTATTGTGAACCATACTGTTTGATGGTCGCTAGTTCCCAGATGGCTACCCACTTCTACATTTGTGATCCTCTCTCCATCTCCATTTGAGAGAACCAGGTCTAAGATTGCTCCCTCTCGAGTGGGCTCCAATACTAGTTGTCTATGGCATGCCCCCTGTAGGGCATCTAGAATAACCCCACTCTTCGAAGTGGCTGCTGCAACTGCACTCCAGTTAACACCTGGCATATTCAGATCACCCATCAGCAATATCTCCCCTTTTCTGCCATTCTAAGTATACTTTCTATCATTTCCTTGTCCATTTCCTCCCGTGAGAAGGGGGTCGTATACAACCCCAGTGGATTGTGGTGCCATTGCCTGTCTCCAAATTTACCCACAGTGCTTCTTCTCCACCCTGTTTTCCTTTTGTTCTGTTGCTTTGATTCCTTCCCTTATGTAAATAGCTACTCCTCCTCCTCTTTACCCTCCTGTCCTCCTGTAGATAGTGTATCCTGGTATGTTTACATCCCAGTCATGGTTTTGTGTGTACCATGTTTCTGTGACTGCCATGATATCCAGATGTTCCTCCTCCATCAAGGCCACTAATTCAGGAAGCTTGCTACCCAGACTATGGGCATTGGTACTCATTGCTCTCCATTTTTTGATGGCTTTACCTTCTGTTGCAGCATCCCCCACTGACCTTTCTACCTCGGTCTTTTTCTCATTTAGTACCCTGTTTTGTAGGGAGAGGCTGGGATTTTCCTGCTGCTTATCAGTGCCTCCCCCTTTGACTAGTTTAAAAGCTTGCCAATGAAGCATTTAAACCGATTGCTCAAAAGACTTTTTCCCTTCCTGGACAGATGCAGACCATCCTGCCAGTATAGGCTGGTGTCCCTCCAGGTGGAACCCCAGTCCCCAATGAAGCCAAACCCCCATGCTCCACACCATTTTTTCAACCATTTATTAAAATGCATGGTGCAAAGTACCCTCGCCTCCCCATGCCATTGACAGGCAGCACCTCTGAGAAGGATACTGTGTGTGCTACTTGTCTTAGGCCCTTCCCCAACTGTACAAAGTCCTCCTGCACTGCTCTAATCTCATGATGAGCCAAGTCATTTGTCTCTAGGTGGACAATGACGTCCAGCTCAGACTCCCGTGCAGCTGTTCTCGCGATCCTGAGGATGCGCTTCCTGTCCTTCCAAGCCAGGCACCAGGCAGGCACCTTACTTCAGTTTTCCTGCCTCCCAGTTCTATCCCTCATAATTGAGTCCCCACCAGGAGCTGCTTCCTTCCATGTGGTGTCCTCTGCCTCCTTCCTGTGGGCCTCCCTTGTGACAGTTGTCCTCAGCCTCCTTAGTCTCCTCTGCGGGTGCATCCATAGGAGAGCTATGCTCCCCCAGAATGGTGTATGGATTGTGGAGTGGAACAACTGACTGGGTGTGCCTCTGTTCCACCATCCTCACCCTCCCTGAGCCCACTGTACCTAAAGATGGCCAGCCTACCTCCTTATATAGGAGGCAGTGATGCGTGAGGGCTGGGATTTCACTAATGAATCAGAGAGCTCTGTGGTAGAGTGCATACAGGCTACCCAGATGAGAGGATGCTATAAATGATGTTGCCGTAATCCAACAGTGGGAGTTATGTGGCCTGGACCAGTATTCTCTTATTGTCCTGATTTAGGTATGATTTGTTGTGGAAGAAGAAACTGAGTTTCTGCCTGATCTTCTTGCAGATGGCATCTATATGGGCATAAAAAGTGAGTTTATCATCTAGCCACATACCTAGATACTTGAATGTGTGCACAGTTCAATTGATTTATTGGTGAGTGTGGGGATACCGGGTAATGAGGAGATGGTGTTTGGGTTCTTTGAGAACACCATATATTTGGTTTTGGTTGCACTGAGGAGTAGCTTGGATGAGCAAAGATTGATTTGCTGTAAATTAAACTTGTCTTACATGGATTTCATGGCTGCACCTGGATCTGGGTTTGTGGTAGAGTACCATATCATCTGCGTAGAAGTGGAGATTGGCTTTAGTTATGTTTTGGTGTGAAATGTTATCAAATCTGGTTCACTACCTTGCAAAAAAATATTTAAGTTGTGGGTAAATCTTATAGTAAAAAATCTAATTAAAATATGGGTTTACTGTGCTATTCGAGATGATTGACTCATGATGGGCACATGGTTGATCCCATCACCACCCCTCTTGTTTGCTCATAGAAGATATTCTCATACCTAAAGAAATTCTTTGTGAGCACCAACCTGGTCATGTCTAACATAAAATCTGTGTGTGTGTGTGGGGGGGGGGCTCATCCAAATCTCTTAATTCAAGCATTTCCCTCAGTGCCTCCAACCCTTCCTCATGAGGGATAGAGGTAAGTCTGCTATGTCCATTGCCACAAGGAAACAATCTTCAAAATTAATATTTTGTGAATTCAATTGTTCAATGATTGTTGACATGTCTTGGGTATCCTGGAAAAAGGATGGATTTTTTGGAACAGGTTCTTGAATATGGTGGTCTATAGAGCTAGACAAGGGTTCAAGGACTAAGTCCATACCCAAGATGATTGGTCTCCTTGGGGGTGGATTCAGTCCTTTATGTCTTTTTTTTCCAATTATTTAACCAGGTGAGGCACACTACGCTGAAAGCGTGTTTACAGGTGCAACCTGGGAGCACAGGGAAGTTAAGTGACTTGCTCAGGGTCACACAGTATGCAAGTGGGGGCTTTGGGATTCAAACCCAGGTCCTCCAGATTTGCAGCTCAGAGCCTTAAACCACTGCACCATACTGCCTCCATTATGTGCCTTAGGGAGACAGTAAAATACTGGTGTCACTCCTTTTGTTTTCCATAAGTAATTCCCCTAACCATGACTCTATCTAATTAAGTTTCATGGCCTCTTCAACCTCTGCGTTTATACTGTCTTGTACAGCCCTCTCTGGGTTACCTTGTAGCACCTTGTAATTAACAGTATTCTCAAGCTGTCATATACATTCACTGTTGCGTGTGTCATAATCAAGAATAAGAATTCCTTCCCCCTTGTCAGGTGGGGGGGTCGGGTGGATGGGGTGGGGATAGCAGCGTAACGAACAATGGTGGATGGTTTCCTTTATTTTAGGTTTAAAAAAAGACTATGAGAGGTAGTTATCTTTATTTAGGTTGTCAAACCCTGAACAAAGGGACTTTGCATGGTACCCCGGGATGGGCACAGTTGTGATGGGTGGTGGTGGAGGGTTATGAAGCTGGCACCATGGATCTGTCAGAGGCATTTAACCAGCACCAGAGATTGGGCACCCTGGTGTGGGAAAGGATAATTATGAGGAAAGGGAGAGGGAGCTAAACAGGCACCGGGGGTGGGCACCCCATGTCACAAATCTGAATTGTTTAGCTGGCACCAGGGATTGGACACCCCAGTGTCCGGTTAACATTTAGGAGGCCATAGATGGGGCTAATGGTGGCCAAAAGGCTGTAACATCGCAACTCCTCACACAGTTCCATTTAGCAGGAGAGGGGCTACACACTGATGCATAGCCTGACTCACATTGAACAAACACTGTTGCAAGAGATATGGGGCCAGATATTCAAAGCTTTGCGTGGTGCACAAACCATTTGCATGGGTTTAGCACGGGTCTGCTATATTCAAAAGGCCAACTAGTGCATGCAAACTGCATTAGCACCGGGCAAACCATAATTATATGCAAGGGGCAAACTGAACATGAATACAGGCGATATGGGATATTCAGCGACTAGCACCACGCTAAGGTGTTTAGCGCGACTGAGCACGACCCCTTGCACGGTACAAATTACCACCCAGGAAAAGCTGGTCTTAACTCTGGGCAAATAGCTTTGCACGGCATTGTGGCCTTGCGCGGCATTAGTGCGGCTTTACCGCAGCCTTGCGTGACCCTAACATATGACTATGACACCGAGAAAATATCAGACATGGAGGAAACATGCTGCTCACTGATGGCACCACAATGATGCCAACTGCTGCCACCAGCCATGCCAGGCAGTATGTGGTGACCCGGCCCCTGGTGGCCACCATGGTAGTGTGGCCATACAGCACACACCTGCAGACCATATGTCTGTGGTGACCAACAGATGCCAGTGCACACATGCAGCGCTGTGGGCATGGTGGGTGCTGAGGGGAGGGTGTACAGGTGGCCAGGCCTCACCACAGACTGGGTGCAGCCACAAGGCTGGGACACAGCACGCATGCAGTGCACATAGGCCAGTATTAGGAGTACCCCATTACCAGTGTGCCTGTCCAATTGTGCATGCCCCCCAGTCACATACTGCACAGCTGTACATACACCACAGCACAGACAGCCAGCCATGTCTATGTCATTATGAGCATCCCATGCCAGAGGTGCAGCATCTGTTGGTCACACAACAGTCTGACAGTAATGTTCACTGACAGTACACACCTGCAAGGTGGGCTTGTCACTGTGTACAGTGCAGTGGTCGTCACTACCCTACACACCATAGGCATTGCTGTGTCCCTCACACTACTATCCCCCTTGCCACTGTGGCATCTGCTGTGCACTGTAGCATGCCCTACAGTGTGCCAGTTGCATGCATCACCACCACCGCCTGTGTCTATGCTGTGTTGTCTCCTGGGGTACAGAATGCTGTGCTGTACTGCATATATGTAGCCTGCAGCAACCATCATGCACTGTCAGACTGACCTACAGGTGGAGCTGCAGCCAGACCTGGCCAGCCCCTGTAGTTCCAGACTGACCTACAGGTGGAGCTGTGGGACCCTACAGTAACGCTGGGCAAACTGCATGCAAATCAGGGCATAATGAGATGCTAATCTGGCTGTTTACCCAGAGACTACCTAAGTAGGCTCATTTGCATGTCACCTTTGAATATGGCAAATCTTAGTGCCAGGCAAATGGCTTAGTTCTGCACTAAAGCCACGCTAACATGTTAGCGCAGCACTAATGTTTTGGGGGATATTATACAGTTTTGATCACTGTTACTAACATACTAACATACTATTTGCCAGCAGATTAGGCCTTATGGTCTATCGAGTCTGCTCGAACCTAGATCCTTAGTTGGGTGCCGAGACCCTCCCATCCCTTGTGCTCCAGAAACCCCTATCATCCATCCCCACCCCCCGACAGGCCATCATCTGATACATCCCCTTTCTGTGTCTGTCCCACCCTCTCTTAAAACCCTCCATTGTGGATCTCTGAACCAGCTCACCAGGCAGTGCATTCCAGGGTCCACCACCCTCTCAGTGAAAAACCTCCTCCTCTTTCCCCCCTCACCTTCCACCTTCCAACTTCAAACCATGCCCTCTGGTGATGCCTTCCTGCTTTAGTCTAAAGATCCCTCCATGTTTACCCTATTTATTCCCTTGAGGTACTTGAAGACCTCAGTCATGTCCCCATCTCCTCTCCTCCAATGAAAACAGGCAGAGCTCCTCAAGTCTGTCCTCATAAGTCAAACCCCTAGCCCTCGTATCATCTTTGTTGCCCTCCTCTGTACCCTCTCCAGGAGCTGTATGTCCCTCTTCAAGTGTGGTCTCCAGTACTGTACACAGTACTCAAGGTGTGGTCTAACCAGTCCATTGTACAGCAGCAGAATCACTTCCTTGCTCCTAGAGGTGATCCCCACGATGCATCCCAACATCCTGTTTGCCTTGCTAGCTGCCTCCTGCACTGCTCAGAGTTATTCATACATGTATCCACCATGACCCTAGGTCTTTTCCCCTATTGAGGCTTCCAGCACCTCCTCTCCAGGGTGTACCTGTGTTTAGGTTTCCCACCAAGATGCAACACCTTGCACTTGGTGATATTGAAATTTAATTTCCATGTGTGAGCCCAGCTTCAGGGTGTCCAGGTCCTTGCAGGGCCAACCTCCCTCTTCTCCCTCAACTACTGCTCCCATCTTGGAGTCATCCATGAAGAGACTCATTTCACACCTCTACCATCCCTGATGTCCGATATGTATTGCATTAAACAGGATTGACCCAGGACTCGAGTCCTGTGGTACCCTCACTACCAACCTCTCTAGGGTTCGAGAGCTCCCACAGACCACTACTCTCTGAGTGCGCCCAGCTATCCAGTTTTCAATCCATCTGACCATCAAAGGGCCTACCTAACCCCATCAGTTTCTCCACCAGACCATTGTGGGGGACAGAGTCAAACGCCTTGCTGAAGTCCAAGAATAATACATCCACAGGCTTACCCCTGTCCAGTTCTGATGTTACCCATTCATAGAACTCCACAAGGTTGATTTGACATGATCTACCTGGCACAAACCCATGTTGCCGACTATCCAGACCTCCCCCCTCCTCCAAGTACACCCCCAATCGTTCCTTTAGTATACTTTCCATTAATTTTCCCACCACCGAGGTCAAACTGATGGGTCTATAGTTACCTGGTACTTCCTTTGACCCCTTTATGGATTGGTACCACATGTGCCTCTCGCCAATCCCTAGGTACCTCCTGTCTCAAGTGACCTGCTGAAAAGCTCTGCCAGGGTGCAGCCAGTATGTCTGCCAATTCCCATAGTACTCGGATGAATGCCATCCGACCCAGGAGATTTGTCTTTCTTTAGGGCCTTGAGGGCTAACCACACCTTTTGGCGGGATGGCATCATCCCTCCTCCACCTTACTGGTCTTTTTATCCTTATCCAGATGTGACACCCTGGGTACCTATCCCTCCCTTTGCTCCATTTCTGTTGCTCCCTGATCCCTCCCTGCCGCTTATCCCCTTTGTGCCTTGCTTTGTAGATATCCCATCTCCCTCCCTAGTGAACACAGAGCAAAGTACTTGTTAAATATCTCTGCCTGGTCCTCGCCTCTTCCACCCACCCTCCTTCTGATCTCAATCTGCTGAGATGGCCCTTAGTTTTTCTCCGCTCCCCAATGTACCGAAGAACCCTTTTCCTCCATGTATCCTCTGTGCCAGCTGCTGTTTACTGGACTTTGCTCCCTCACCATATGGGTGACTTTTCTAGATGCAAGCTGGTACATTTCCTTATCCCTATCCTCTTGTTGTTTTATATTTTTGTAAGCTGCCTTCTTTTCTCTGACTGCTACCTGTACCTCACTGGACCACCAGCATGGTTTATGTGACCTTGCTCCTCATGCTTCAACTTAGCGCAGATCCTGACTGCCTCATGAAGTCCCCATTTTATGACCTCCATCTCCTTTCCACACTTGTCGTTGAGGTAATCCCTCAAGTGATCCCTGAGAATATTTCCCATGCCCATAAAGTCTGCCCCTGAAGTCCACCTGCCAGTGTCCTAGATCTCACCCCACTCCCCCAATGCTTATTTGAAACCAGACAGTATTGTGGTCACTCCCAGTCAGGGGTCCTGTACAACCATGTCCCTTACCAGATCCCCATCTGCCAGAACCACATCCAGGACATGCCCTCCCTGTGAGCTCCATCATATGCTGTGTTAAGAACACATCCTGGAAGCCATCCAGCAGCCTCTGCTCCTTGGCCACCTTAGAGGACATGGTTCCCCAGTTTGTACCTGGCATATTAGGTCCCCATCAACACCACTCCTTCCCTTTTGGACCACACTGGGCAATGATGTTGTCCAGCAAACCATCCTCTAGAACATCACTCATCCTGGGGCCTATATGCTACTCCCAGCTTGACCTTATCTCCTGCTGGGGATTGTAAGGTGACCCATAAGGCCTCCACGTTCCTCTGCCTCTTCTACCATAGCAATTTCTATGTCATCTCTAATGAACATAGCCACTCCACCCCTCTGCCCTCCTTTTCTATCCTTCCTAAGCATAGTACCTCAGACATTTAGGTCCCAGTCATGGTTTTGTTGGCTCATGCTCGTGACTGCCATCCACCCCCCCGAACAGCATGGCCTGGAACTCTGGCAACTTGTTTCCCAAGCTCCTGGCATTTACTAACACTAACCCCACCCTTATCCCTGATCCTCTTTGCTCTAACCCCACCCAGATTCCCGATACTTCCATCCTCCCCTGCTCCTCTTGAAACCTCCACCTCCAGTCTGTTTCCTCCCCTTGGGCTTGAAGGCTACTCCTCATCTGGAGGAGGGTTTCTGGTTAGCCCTCCTTATCCTTCCCCTTACAAGTTTAAACCCCACCTTCTTGTATGTAGTCAGCCATCCCCTGTTTAAGGACTTCTTTCCTAATGGGCAAGATGAAACCTGTCCTTGGCATATAGTCCCTTATCCTCCCAAACTCCATTCCAGTTCCCTAACACCCCCAACCCATTCTCTTCACCCTACTTCCTGAGCTAGCCATTAACCTCTGAGCTTTATTTTTTCTCCACTGAGGCTCTTTGGTACTGGTAATATCTCCAAAAGGAAATGTTGCATCCATTATCCCGACAGACTCTGGCAAGTTCTTGGAACCTTGCTTGATTTCCAAAATGCTATTTCCTCTAGATCATTAGTTCCCAAATGCACCAGGAATCCGGTTTCCTCCACAATCCCTAACCATTTCATACACTATGAACTTTGCTCTGTGCACTGTCAGCCCAGAGATACTCACTACCTTCACCTGGCTATGGCATCCACCCCCTGTCCCTCCCAATGGATACCCCAATCATCGAGTCTCCCAGTAACAGAACCTTAACACCGCCATCATCCTATGGTTACTCCACTATGCCCTCTCAGCCCCCTTTATCCATGATCGCACTTTCATGGGAGTCTTCCTGCCTTATTAGAGACCCCTTGTCACCCTCCCTTCTGCCTCCTTTGCTATTTTGCCCACTTAACTCAAACCCCTCTGAATAGGTGTCCCCTTTAACCCTCTCTTATCTGAACCATTTATCCTGGTCCTGATGGTTTCCTTCCCCGCACCACCATCCCCCCTTGTAATAGTATCCCTGTCTCCAGAGGTTCTCTGGGGTCCCTTAGCTAGGGCCCCATCCTTGGTACTGACCTCCTGCTGAAGGGGGCCTCTCCCACCTCCTTGTCTCCCAGTTTCTCCAATCATGCTCTCCTCCCTCATGTCTGAATATGTTGCATCTCCCCCATTTGCTTAATATATGTTTCCTTCTCCTCTGGGACTATGTCTATCCTTTCCATAGCTGGTCTGTGATGCCCTATGGGTATCTGACTCTCTACCCCGGCCTCTGTATAAGTTTCCTCATTTCACCAACCCCTTCCTCCCTCTAGGATGCTTAGTATCTCAAATTTATTGTGACACTCTATGTCAGCCTCCATCAGTAACCTGAGTTTCCCTGACTGCATCTCTAAACTGACCTCTTCTTCCTCTCTTGCACTGTTCACATTAGGAGCTCCCTTCCCACAGTCTGTTGTTTTAGGCTGCGCACAACAGCCCCTCCTGACTCTTCCTCCAGTCTCTTTGAATTCAGAATGTTCACCCTGTACGCTTCCCTTAGCATCAACTTCCCTATCTAAGGGTCCCTGTCCCTATTATCCCCTTCTGCTTGCTGCAACATAATGTCCTGTAATTTCAGAGCGTTGCCCCAGCCTCCTCCAGCCCCACCCTTCTGCTGCCCATATCCACACCCCTTATCCTTGGACACCCCCCAGCCCCCACAGCTTACCTCTTTAACCAATATACCTCACTCCTGATACCAGATAGCTGTCTCCAGAGTGGGCAGCCTCCCTCTCCAGGCCCACTTAGAATTATTGCCATCCCACAGCCTGTGCAGCCTACAACCCTTCTGAAGATGCCTGCTGGTGGAATTAGCCACCCTGATTATCCCCTCTGTTTATAATAGTACACCTCTTTCTCAGTCCCTTCCTGAGTACAGTTTCTTCCATACTGACTGTAGTTATTTACAAACCCAATTTCAACCCCACCAACAAAGTTCAAGTCTCACAAACACATACAGTCCAGTATGTGTTCGATCCCACTAACAGTGTGTGTAAGCAGACACCAGGTACCGTATGAAGTCACAGGCCCACCAGCTCCTGTTACTTCAAATTTCAGTCCCAAACAGAAATACTCAGCCCTTCAATCCCAACCCCCAGTGGCTTTTCAGTATTTAAGAACCAAACACCAGGCAAACAACACATTTAAATGTCGTCCTAATTTTCCCTGCCAAACAACTATCCCCAAACTTACAATAACACAGCCCAAGTAACAGTTCAAATTCAAGGTAATAATTTTTAACACATAGAACTAATTTCACTTACAAACTATTCAGATATTTCAGTTAAAACAAAATATAACTCCTGACCTCTTTTTACCAACCTGTTGCTTAAGCTCCAAGTGAACAATGGAAGCTAAGGTAATTCCTATTTAAAGACAAGGTAATTGCAGCTAATGTCCCTTCCCCTAACACCAGGCAAACAACACATTTAAATGTCCTTCTAATTTTCCTGCCAAACAACTATCCCAAACCTACAATAACACAGCCCAAGTAACAGTTCAAATTCAAGGTAATAATTTTTAACACATAGAACTAATTTCACTTACAAACTATTCAAATATTTCAGTTAAAAACAAAATATAACTCCTGACCTCTTTTCTACCAACCTGTTGCTTAAGCTCCCAAGTGAACAATGGAAGCCAAGGTAATTCCTATTTAAAGACAAGGTAATTGCAGCTAATGTCCCTTCCCCCTAACACCAGGCAAACAACACATTTAAATGTCCTTCTAATTTTCCTGCCAACAACTATCCCAAACCTAATAACACAGCCCAAGTAACAGTTCAAATTCAAGGTAATAATTTTTAACACGTAGAACTAATTTCACTTACAAACTATTCAAATATTTCAGTTAAAACAAAATATAACTCCTGACCTCTTTTCTACCAACCTGTTGCTTAAGCTCCCAAGTGAACAATGCGCTGTTCTTTCACATCTGCTGCTGTCTGCAGCTGTACTGGGTCCACGCATTTGCTGGCACACACATTGGCCACATAGTTTACTTCTACCTACCCCCATCACCCCCTCCCAGGCCTCCTATTAAATACACTCCTTGCCTCACCCCTTATACTTAGTCTACCGTTATTGGCTCCTAGCTTCCTCCCCGCGACTATCGCCCTCCTGTCAGCTGCAAACTACCGCCCCTCTCCCCCCAACGCATATCTGGTTTCATTTCACGCCCCCTGTGCTCCTTCAACCATGGCACAGAATTCAATGAACTTACTCCTCATCATCTCCTTCCTATCCTATGCACCCACTTTAATTCCTCCTCTAACCTGCTACCCCACCCCTCCCCTCTATCAATCAAACTTACTGTCCCTGCCTATGTCTCCCACACTGCCACCTCACCCATTCCAGCCACCACTTGGACCTACTTTTCAATGAGCCCCCCCCCTCGCTTTTCACCCTATCCTGCTCATTATCTCCCATCCACCAAATTACCCTCCATGCTTCAAATGCTGGGTATCCCAATCTACCTACTAGAAGGCACTCTCCCAAATCATAATGGTTGCACATCCTTTCTCATCAGTTAACTATTGCCTTACTGTTCCTTGCCACAGGGGACATACACCCAAACCCCAGCCCAGCGCCCTCAACCTCAATGTCTCTCCCCCCTGCCAAGGCCTCCACAAATAACCTGCCCAGCTCCCTCCCCTGGGGGCTATGCATACTCCACCTCAACATTCATAGCTTAGCCCCTAAGCTTGATCTCCTCCAAGTCTTAGCCGCACAGCATGTCCCCAATATTATCATCCTGTCTGAGACCTGGATAAACCCTAACCTTCCAGACCCAGCCTTTGCCATCCCGGGTTTTAATATCATTCAGCAAGACAGACCCTCCCATGGAGGTGGAGTGGCTATCTATACCAAATATGACCTGCACTTTTTGATCACACTCACAAAATCTGAGCCCAAAGCCTATGAACTACTCCAGCTAAAACTGTCCCTGCCCTTCTCTCTCCCTATCTATGTGGCTGGTATCTACTGCCACCCTGGTACCCCGGCCGTGACTGTCACTGACCTCCTAACCCACCTAGCCTCCTTAGCCCTTGCGGGTGAGCTCTACATCATGGGTGACCTAAATCACAACTGGCCATCCCCCATGCTCAACAAAGCTCGCGCTGAGATTACCGCCCTCAATCTAGCCCAAACCATCTCCGAACCCACACGCTCAAACCCTAAGACTAACAATCACTCCCTACTTGACTGGGCCCTCACCTCTCACCCCCACCAGGTTATCAGCTCTGGCCTACTTCCTGACTCGATAAGCAACCACCACATCACCTACATCGTCCGCAAAATCCATCGACCAAAATCCCCCCCAAATATTCTACTACAAAGGTCATACAAATCCCTAAACCTCACCCCTCTTCTGGACGATCTAGCCCACTCTAGCTTGGACTTCCTCCTTACTAGTAATGATATAGATGAAGCCTTTGCACTCTTCCAGAATACCTTTCTTAGTGTCTGGGACAAACATGCCCCCCTTCGTCGAGTTAGAGTCCGGGGAGCCCACCTCCCCTGGATCTCCCTCGAACTAATTGCATGCCAGAATGCCAAGGACAAGATGTGGTGTTTACATAAATCTACGCTCCTCTCTAGTGACAATATCTCCTACCACGCGCTCTGTAACAAATGTACCAAGGCTACCCGCTTAGCCAAGGCCAAATACTTTAATAACACCTTAAACACCAACCTCGGTAGACCCTCTAAATTCTGAAAAGTTATCAACTCCCTTTTCTCCCCTCCATCCTCAATTCCCACCCCTCGCCTACTCACACAAGGGACTCTCATCACAGAACCCCTTGCGGTCGCCTCCGAATTCAACACCTACTTCACCACCTGTGCCACAACCCTACTTGCCTCTCTCCCAAAAATAACCTCCCCCTCTCAGTCTGAAACCCTTAAACTGCCAGGACCAAATCACTTCACTTTCAAACACCTTGTGCCCGCCGATACTTTAGATGCCTTACTCTTCCTGAACCCCGAAAAGGGTAAATCACCAGATGGGTTAGATACCAAACTTCTCTTCCTATCTGCCCACGCCATTGCATCTCCCCTTACCACCCTCCTAAACCTTTCATTTGCCACTGAATCAATCCCCAAGGTGTGGAAGCATGCCATTGTTATCCCTCTACCAAAAGGAGGAGACCCTACCACCACAGCAAATTACTGCCCCATCTCCCTGCTCCCCGCCCTAACAAAGCTACAGGAGCACCTAGTACTCTCGCAAATCTCTCACTTCCTCTCTGAGTCACACTTCCTCACACCTTTCCAGGCAGGCTTTAGAAGAAAACACTCTACTGCCACCTCCCTGCTAAGGCTCACAGATTCCATCCTTACAGGGATGGACAAAGGCCAATTTACTTCAGCCATTTTAGTCGACTTAGCTAAAGCTTTCGACACAGTATCCCACCCTCTATTACTAACTTGCCTATCCACTGCTGGATTATCCACATCAGCCACTAACTGGTTCAGAGCTGACCTGGAAGGTAGAACACAGTCTGTAAAAATAGAGGACTCCATCTCACCTTCACTCCCTATCCTCACTGGCGTCCCACAGGGCTCCGTTCTCGGACCCCTTCTCTTTTCCATCCTACTAAATGACCTACCTAAAACCTGCTCTACTACCTCTACACACATGTACATGGATGACACTGTCCTCTTCACCTCTGGCCGGACCCAAGAAGAAGTCATTTCCACTCTCCAGGCTGATTTCAACAAAGTACAGCTCTGGTTTAACTCCCACCAACTCTCCCTCAATACAAAAAAGACAGTCTCCATGACTTTTGGCTCTAGGCAGAGACTATCCAGACTCACCTCACAACTGATTTTCCACACTCTTGGTGGAACAATTCTAGAGGATGTGCCTCTTTTAGGTACCTTGGAGTCTGGCTTGACCATCACCTGTCCTTTTCCACCCATGTGGACGCTATCCAGAAAAAGCTATGCCCCAAGCTTGGCGCCCTCTACAGGAATTGCAGTTGTCTCCCGCCCCTGGTGAGATGTGAAATTATCCAGAAAATGATTCTACCTTCCTTTGACTACTGCAACACAGTCTACAGCTCGCCCCTCAATCCACACCCTAGCCAGTCTGGACTCCACTCTTCAACGCTTCGCTGATTTTGCCCAGATGCCCCTCTCCATCGCACACACCACTGTGAGCTCTATCACCACTGGCCCACCCATCCCTGAGCAACCGTTGTCTAATTCACAGTACCAAGTTTGTGTCCAACTTCTGGCTAGGTACTCTTCCTTCCTACCTATCCTCCACCCTCTCCTCTCTATCAACCCCTTCCCATGCCCTTAGGTCCTCTGATTCCCGGCTATTGACAATCCCTCTCTGGTGGACCACCGCAGGCCAATCAGCCTTCTCCTACCATCTCCGCAAGTTATGGAACGCCCAACTGGCCCAAATCTGCCACTCCACCTCTAGACATTCAATATCCTCTGCCCTACTTAACTACT
Organism: Neoceratodus forsteri; assembly: GCA_016271365.2. Taxonomy (NCBI): domain Eukaryota; kingdom Metazoa; phylum Chordata; order Ceratodontiformes; family Ceratodontidae; genus Neoceratodus; species Neoceratodus forsteri. The sequence goes on from CM057452.1 coordinate 69,899,218, forward strand.
ACGCCACAAGCTGTTCCTGCTCCTGACCCCTTCCCCCATCATCATATCCCCTCATTCGACCCCCTTCTTATGCGGCCTGACCAGTGGCCCTAGCATTTCTCATCTCATGCTGGCATATATGCTCATCCAACCCTGCACATGCCCCCCCAGCACTTCTGCTCAGCCCCCAGTAACACAGTTATCCCACTGACTATGTCTGTCTGCTATGGGCGCATTCAAAATTCCTGCACTTTCCTACCCACCCTGCAGTCAACCTCTCCATAGACATCTAGTACTGTCACCAGCAGTACAAATTCTCAGTATCACTCTATTGTCTGTATTCTAGGCATGATATTCCACCTCCCCCTGTATGTATCTGCACTCTGTAAACCTGTATGTAGCAATGTACCAAGATCCTAATGTAAACTCAATGTTATGTATTCCCTGTACACTCTGTATCATGTACCATGATCTCCTATGTATAACTCTACAAAATGCATATGTACACTCTATATCATGTACCATGGTCTCCTATGTATAACTCTATGTAATGTATATTCTTTCTCCCATGTATCCCCCCCCCCCCCAGGTCGCACCGGGAGACGAGCATCTTTTGCTCAGTGTGCCCCATCTGGTGAAACTGTTCAATAAATAAATAAATAAAACACTGCTGTGAACTGTGTTGTTGTTGTGGTTTGCACTTCCTGGTTGCTATATTCAGTGCTGTCTTATTCCAGGGCTACGTTTGCCCTGCACTCTCAGCCCAGTTTGCACGGCCTCATTCCCATGCTATATTCAGAAGCTGTTTGCCCTGGGCTATTCTTTTGACTATAGCTTGCTTTGTGCTCTGGGCTAAGTTTGCCTACCAGGCAGTGTTAATTTAGCCCAGGGGCAAAGTTTTGAATATCTGGCCCACGGATGCTGTTTGCAGCATCAAAATAGCCCTGCTCCCTCATACACACATGCATTCTTGTAATACGACCACAATAAGAAATGTGGTCGTAAACATTTGGTTATTCTTAGAATGCTTATTTTTTAAATTGCGCATGCTCAGCAATGGAACTGTTTTTCTTAAAGATTTTAAAAACAACTTTAGTTTGGGAGATAAATATCACAAAATCATACACACTGGGTTAAACTGTATCACACGTGCACGTTTCAGGTTTCAGATGAGCCTATTTTTTTAGTTATGAGTGAGAAAAAAAAAGGTCTTCATTTATGTAAGTTTTTTTTCCTTCTTCTTTGTAACTTTCCCTTTGCCTCTGGTGAACCAATTGCCACAAATGTTTTAGGCGCTAGAGATCCTGGTACTGTGTCTCCATGTTCCAAATTTCAAGCAAATCAGTTGAAGAGGGACAAAATTAAGGTGTAAAAATTGTGTTTACTCAACCCTAATATACAGGCGTATCACACCTATATAATAAATAAATACTGTAATAAATATATATATATATATATATATATATATATAAAATTCTATCAGTATATTTAATAAGAAACACACATGCTACTCATACTGAAAGGGGGCCATAACTAACTAAAGCTTATGAGAGCACTAACACTGATGGCAATGCTGACAGTGTCCAGTATCAGTTCACACTGTCATTCGATGTCACAGCAGACAACACATTTGAAAAAAATTACATACGGAGAAGAGATGACTTAGCCACTTGTGTTAGTATACTTATTGATAACAGGGTATCTTGTGAGGGGAAGGGGGAACAATGATCATTTTATACTAATGTTTTTGTGACATTTTTCCCTTGCAACCCTCCTGCTCTTTCACTGTAACACACAGTGTGACTCAGCCCTGCTCCATATACTGATGTCAGCACCACAGCTGTGGGTCTACCACAACACCAGGCTCAGTGCAGAAATGCTGGTAGAGCATCCAGTTTTCAGTAGCTCAGACTGCAAAACCAGACAGCTGAGAACATTAAATAAATACAAAACAAGAATCAATGCAAGAAGAGGGAATTTATGCATTCATGTCAAAAGGACTGGGGAAGGTGCCCTTTAAAGAGGACAAATCCCAGCACTGATCCTTGACATACCCCACTGGTCACCCTTCCCTCCTCGAAGTGAACTCCATTTACCACCACCCGCTGCCTCCTATCCCCTAACCAATTTCCTATGCAGTTTACCACCTTTTGACCCACTCCTGAGCTACTCAGCTTGCATAGTAGTCTTCTATGTGGAATGGTGTCAAATGCCTTAATGAAATCTAGATAGGCCACATCCACTGTTCCACCCTGATCTAATTCCTTGGTCACCCAATTAAAGATATCTGTCTTATTTGTTTGACATGACCTCCCACACGTGAATCCATGCTGCATCAGGTCTTGTAACCCATTAGATTCAAGATATTCCACTATCCTCTCCTTTAGCAGTAATTCCATTAACTTGCCCACCACTGATGTCAGGCTGACTGGCCTAAATTGCCAGCCTCCTCCCTGCTACCACTTTTGTGATGTGGGACGACATCTGTCGTCCTGTGCCATCCTGTGGGATGCTCAGTCCTCCTCCCCCAGTTGGCCCTCTGATGACCTAGGCTAGTTCCTGAACGCAATCTTCTGCGTTAGGAGTGGTAGTGGTATCACTGTGCCGCTGGTCCAGCCCTCAATCCACAAATCTGGCAGGGTAGCCATAGAAAGCCATAGGTAGCCGTCAACAATACCAAACCCATGAATAGGACTGACTACTCTGTTTAGATGCTTTCTCAAGCTAATAATGTCTTTCTGCTGTGATGCTGTAAATATCGTCATCCAAATACTGTAAATAATGTCTGAAAATATCTACATCCAAATACTGTAAATAATGTCGGTGACAAATGTCTGTAACACATGCTTACTGTAATTGTTGTTATACCCTGTCTGTATTAGTTTCTGTCTTACATGTGACGAGGTACCTTTGTAAATGAGCCTCTGGCTCAAAGGTTGTAAACCTGATATATCAAATAATAAAAATAAATAAATAGAAATTAACAACATTAAACAGCTAGCAATCCATGTATTGCATGCAATAATTCACCAACATATGAGCAGCAACAGAAACATTTCTGTCAGGAGTGAGATGAGAGTAATAAACAAAACCCATGTTAACAGAGCCCAACTGTACCCCCCCCCCCCCGATTAGCTTATCATCAAGATCCTTCAGCAATGACATGTTAACACCTGAACACTAAACATTAGACAGTGGAATCAACCATATAAGAAATATTTCCAGTCCATTTTAGTGAATACGCCCCATACACCCTGGAAGAGAGGAGAGCAAAAGGGGACATGATAGAGACCTACAGTATGAGTACCTCACAGAGATGAACAGGATGCAGGAGGGGAATCTCTTTCAAATGAGAAAGAGCACCAGGACCAGGGGAATGCAATGAACTGGATGGGGGGGGGGTCAGAGGGATGTGAGGAAGTACAACACTGAAAGGGTGGTAGATGTCTGGAACAGTTGCACAGCAGAAGTGGTGGAGGGGGCTTTAAAGAGCTACTGATGCCTCAAAGAAAACTTTAAAAAACTTAATAATTAGGTACAATTCTGCCTGCATTACATTTATGTTTTATATATTTCTCCTCTCCATTATTTATTATTAAGGAAATTTACATGAATAAATTATCTTTATCCCTTAGAGTTCCTTTAGAGTCCATCTGCCTCTATAGCTTACTCCCTACTTCTAGTCATAATCCTCTGTTGTGACATTACAGTCTGTTGCTATGGGAGAAACTGTGATGTCACAAGCAGTGCTCTGTGGCTTCAGGTAGGAGAAAGCAGCAGGAATAGACAAACTCTTCAGAAGCAAAGATCCTGTTTTCCTACAGATGACCTCAGTAATAAATAAGGGGGAGGAGGAATACAGTACTAATGGGAAATACAAGCCAGACTGTCTAAATATTAGGTTTTGTTACAGTTCTTCTGAAGGTGTCACCAGCTCTTTAAGCATGAATGGGATAGCCATAGGCGAATATTAGTAAATAGGCAGGAGGAGGGAGGGTTGCCAGAAACCAGTTCGGGTCTACGGAGACGAACTAGGCAGGGAAAGAACATCTGTGCAGACTGGGTTAGCCAAGTGGTCATTTTCTATTGACAAATTTTCTGTTTCTATGAGTTCACTGCTCTGTTTTTAATTGAAGCAGATGCCATTGTGATGTCATCAGACGTTGTGCAAGATGTTCTCCTGGTTAAGAGCTCCTTTGTGGCCTGCCTAAAGCAGAAATAAGTACTGACGAGCCACCTAACATTGAAATAAACAATTTATTTCCATTCTAAGCCTGTCAGACATGAAAATAAATGCATATACACCCCACCAGTTGTGAATGAATTGGCTAAATAAATCCTGTCATTTTGGGATAAATATTTATTTTCACTTAGAACACTGTTCATTTCACTTAGAATACAATGTATTTTATTTCTACTTAGAATCTGGAAGTAGAAAACAGCAAACAAGGAAAGACAGCTTTAAGCTAAAACAAGGTAAAACACCAGTAAAAACATTACAAATGGTGTGTTATATATCAAACACACACTGAGTTGCAGTAGAATAACACATTTATCTCCACACAAGTGGTAAGACCTCCATAACTAACTCCTGGCTTTGCCACTTGTGAGCTATGGGCCTTACCACTCACTAGTGGAGATAAATGTGTTATTCTACTGCAGTCCATCATGTATTCCCCATTTATTCGCAAAACTGTGTTCTTACAGTCACTGTACAAATTGTGTTTGGAAAGGCACACATTGAAGTACAAATCTTACTACTCATGAAATGAACACACAGGAACAGTCATAGAGTTCAAAGCACATCAGAACATAGTCCGACATTTTAACCTGCCATGCTAAAAAAAAGTGTGAAAAGTCATAAGTCAGAATAAGATGCAGCTTCTTTAAATGAATCAGCATACTATCCCCTAAAGTAGCTGTTTTATCTCTGGGCCAGTTGGCCATTGGCTGGCCAAAGAATGAAACAAGTCTAATTTTATTTATGATGGTGTCAATGTGTCAGCCACAGTCTAGACAGCTGGTATTACCTTCTGAAGCCATACTGGAATTCAAAAAACCATTGATTTATGGCTGAACAGCTTTCGGAGATTAAGCAGCTTGTAAAAATAAGTTGAGACATGACACTAAGACACCAGATTGTTAGAAAACAGTGTCTGGGTTAGTATTTTTAATATGCTATGTATATTTTTGGACAAATGGGTGTTTTAATAGTCCAGAATTCACCCTGCCTTGAGGAAAATCATTTTCTTAGTTAACAGTTGTACCATGTCACCTATGTCACAAATAGTCCCATCCCATCTCTCTGAAAACAAGCAAGAAACTTTAGCAGCTAACAACAGTAGTCAGTTGGAGACATACTTGGAAAGAAGCAGAAGGAATGTAATGTTTTTGTAGTATGACATTAAAGTATTTAAAGGACAGAGTTGGGATTGAAAGTTACTTTTAAAAGTACTTTACAAAATGACAGTTACTAATTACTCACAAATATTTGTAATATGTTAGAAACATAGAAACTGACGGCAGATAATGACCTCCTGGCCCACCTAGTCTGCCCATTTCCCCCACCTACTTTAACACTGCAGACCCTGGCTGATCTCTGGCATAGCCCTCCCTTCCCTAACCACTAAGGTTCCTTTATGCCTATCCTATGCATTCTTAATTTCCGTTACAGTTTTTGCCTCCACCACCTCCGCTGGGAGGCTGTTCCAGGCATCCACTACTCTTTCTGTAAAGAAGTACTTCCTCACATTTCCCTTGAGTCTAGCTCCTCCAGCTTCATAGCATGACCCCTCGTTCTTGAGCATCTTTTTTTCTGAAAAATGCTTTTGTCCTGTACCTTATTTCCTTATTTATACCCATGAGGTTTTTGAAAGTTTCTATCATATCCCCTCTTTCCCTCCTTTCTTCCAGCGTGTATGTACTGAGGTCCTTTAGTCTCTCTTCACAGGGTCTCTGGTGCAGACTTTGCACCATTTTAGTTGTCCTCCTTTGGACCACCTCTACCCTGTCTATGTCTTTCTAGAGATGTGGTCTGCAGAACTGGACACAGTACTCTAGATGAGGTCTCATCAATGATTTATACAGTGGTATCACCACCTCCTTCTTTCTGCTGGTGATAACCCTCCCTATGCATCCTAGCATCCCACTGGCTCTTCCCACTGCCTTGTCACACTGCTTGGCCACCTTTAAGTCATCAGATATGATTAGCACTTGGGCTGTTTCCTGTTTGGTGTTGTCAGTAGTACCACTCACCCTATCTTGTATTTTGCCCCTGGGTTTCTGTGCCCAAGTGCATAATTTTACACTTCTTCACACTGAAACTTAGTTGCCACACTCTTGACCATTCTTCAAGCTTTCTTAGATCCCTATTCATTTTTTCCACCCCCTGGAATGTCCATCTTATTGCAGATTTTAGTGTCATCTGCAAAAAGGCATACCTGAAGGCTTCCTTTCTGGCCCCTCTGCAATGTCGCTTATAAAGACATTAAAGAAGACTGGTCCCAGTACTGATCCTGTGGCACCCCATTGGTCACCCTTCTTTCCTTGGAGTGAACTCCATTTACCACCACCCTCTGTCACCTATCCCCCAACCAATTCCTTACCCAGTTTACCACTTTTGGAGCCATTCGCAGGCTGCCCAGTTTGTTTATGAGTCTCCTATGTGGAACGGTGTTGAAGGCCTTGCTGAAATCTAGGTAGGCCACATCCACCACTCCACCCTGATCTAATTCCCTGGTCACCCAGTCAAAGAAATCTATCAGATCCTCATCGAGGCTATCTCTTGCATCAGGCTACACCCATGGAACTATAGCTGTCAGGTGTCAGGACCACACGGAAACTTTTCTAGTTAGCAGTCTATAAGGGGGTCACCCATGATAACTTCATATGCATGATGTTCTTCCCATATAAATGTGGGTAGCCCGCACTCTCTCAGTTCTTTTCCTGCCATTGACCTTTGCTCATTGGACCCTTCTTTCAAAATATCCAGAAAATGAAGCACTCCTCTGTTTTTCCTCCAAGACTCCTTAACAAGCCACAAAATAGATGGCTTATCTCCGCAGTCTTCCCGGTTTTCAGCTCTGCACCGATCCAGCCTCCAGCTCAATGGATCTTTTCCTCAAAGGGTTGAAAGTCCATGGAAGTGCCCCTCCCCAGGTTGCTAGACCTCTTCTTGGGCTTCTTTGACAGCAGAGCCCCCTGGGAGACTGCTTGGCTTCTTCTTCCTTTTCATGGGGAAAACACTCTGGAGGTCCCACTCTGCGGGCCCCCCAGGGATGGTGATGCTCTCTCCTCTCCCATACTCCCCTGCTCCCCCATCCCACATTGGATGTGTCAGGGCCAGGTTTTCTACTTTCTGACAGTTTCATCTGCTCCAGGACCTCAGCAGTGGCACCCCATGCCTACCGTGCTGATTTGGGATGGTGATGCCATTGACTCTCCCATCCTGCCGCCTCCCCTGTTGCTCTTGCAGCAGGGGTTTGGTGGCCACTTGCTTGATTTCTTCAGTGGGCCTTGGTCCATTGCCAGTGGCACCCTGTGCCTCCCCCGGTGTTGTATTGCTCCCCTCCACCTTGTGGGGTTTGGTAGGCTTCTTCCTCCTAAGACCAAGCCTCTTGGCACAGGGTTGAAGCTAGGGCAGTCAGAACCCCCCTGTCACCATTGTGCCCTCCTCATTTGTCCTTTACTTGCATGACTGTTGCTCAGTTGTCTGTGTCCCTGATGGTGGCGCTCTCTCCTTGCCTCCCATCAGGTTCATACAGTGCAGTTTGCGGTCCGGCCTAGCGCAGTGTACCCAGTGCTGGTGAATCTTTGGATGGTGCCATTGGAGCACAGGCTTGGGCAGAGGCTACTCTGTACACTACTATGATCTCACCCTTGGCCCCAGGCCTATTGGCTGCCTGTACAGCATAGTGGGCACAGCTTCTGGCAGGGGTTCCGGACATTTGTTCCCTGGGCTGGCCCTCCAGCCCACTGATTTTCTTCACCCTCTTCCTATTTGGAAGGGCTCTTCTCGGCATCCCCTGGGCCTAGGGCTTGTTGCACTGATGCCCCTCCTAGGCTGTTCTGAGCTCAGCTCCCCCCAGGTGCCCCCTCGCCATTTCCCAGGCCATGGTGGCCATCAGTGTGTATGGGGCCTATGTGAGGAGTGCTCCATTCTCCCTCCTGCTCTCTGTCCCCTTACCCACTGCACTGTCAGTGGCACAGTTGGGGAGGAGGTCTGTGTCGCCTAGCAGGCCGCTGATCTGTTTTGTGGCCTGGTCTTGTGCTGTGGGGTTCCAGACAGTTTTGATCCAGGCTGCTCCCTATGGGTTGCTTGCTCTCCCTCCTGTATGGTTTTATGGAGGTTCTGCAGTGTCTTCACGGGGTATGGGTTTTCTTGGGGCACTCGCCTCCTTAGGCGTCTGAAGGCCATATCAGCAGTCCCTCTGGAGGTGCCCAAGCCTTTCAGGCTTCCCTCTGCTCCTATGGGACTCCAGCCCTTTGCCCCAGCATCTTTGTTTATGGGCTATGCCACCCATGGCCCTTGTGGCTGCACTGCAGTACCCTCATTGGAGACTGGCCAAGGCTGTGGTCCAGGCTTCCCTAGAGAGTCCCTGGAGGTGGTCACTATCCGAACCTCCCACCCTGGTTCAGATGGGGGCAACCACCTTATAAGGTCTGCCTCTGCTGCAGCTGCTGCCTCCGTTAGAGCAGCTGCAGTGGGCATCTGCCTGACAATGCATTCCTGGCTTAAGGTCTGGGTTTGCCCCTGCCGTGTTACTATCCTTCCTGTCTGTCCCCTTCAGGAGCTATACACTCTTTGGGGCAGCTATTCAGAATATCTGTTCAGCCCTGCGGGTCTCTGCTGGCCAGTTGAAGGCAGTCCTATTCCAATCCTAAACCCAGGCAGAATGTGGTCAGGCACACGGGCCCTTGCTGGGCTTCAGGCCTCTGGGCCAGTGCAGCCCTGCCTTCCCCTCCTTTACTTCACAGGGACAGCTCTTAGAGGAGGTGGTGTAGCTCTGACCACAGGTACCACCTCAGCCTGACTCCTGGTCCCTCCTCCACCCTTCACCAGCACGACAGAAGACAGTGGTAGGAGGTCATTCTCCCTTCCCCCACCTTGGATGGGTGGCATGGGGATCTATTATGATGCTTGGGTCCTGCTGCTCTTAGACCAGAGTCACGTTCTAGTACTTCTGGAGTGGCCTCGAGATCGGCCTCCGATTCATTCAAGCTGCTCTCCAGATCACATTTCAGTGCTGCAGGGGGAAATCCGCACATTGCTGCAAAGGTGGATCATAGGACCTGTCCCTACAGATCAAAGGAACAGAGGATTCTATCCCCCCCTTCTCTTGGTCTACAAATCCACAGGGGATCTTCGGCCCATCCTAGACCTAGAAAAACTGAATGCCTACATCCAATGTAAGATGTTTAAGATGACGCCCTACCTGAGCGACTGGTTACTCAAGGCACAGTCCATGGAAATCCTGCTCCAGACCTTGAAACATACCACACAGTTATTCCATACCCTGGGGATTAAGGCCATTCTGTCCAAATCAGTTTTGAACCATTGCCAGGGCCTTCAGTACTTTGGAGCAGTCCTGGATACAGCCCAGGGCTTTGCTTTCCTGTCACAGGACAGGGCGGACCATCTAATATCTCAGGCCCAGCTGCTATACAACAGTAGATCTGTCATGGCTGGATCCTTCTTGAGGCTGCTGGGACTCATGGCTGTAGCCATTGTCATGGTACCTTTAGCCAGGGTGTATATGCACATCCCTTAGTCGACATTGAGAGTCCAGAGGGACCAACAGCTAGTTCTAGTCTCCTCTCCAGCCAAGAAGGTGCTGCTATGGTGGAGGGAACCTAGCAACCTGTTGGAAGGGGTTCCCTTCCTTTTTACTTCCCCTCAGCAGACTCTTACCACAGATGCTTCAGGGTTGGACTGGGGGTGCATCTGGGCCCATCAGACTCATCTATATTCTAGAGATGCGGGCAGTTCTGCATGTCTTACAGGCTTTCCAGACGCACCTGTTCCTGGGCCATCTATGGGTACAGATGGACAAAGTACCGTAAGTGCTGTACATTACATAAACAGATAAGGGGTGACTCACTCATATCCTCTGTGTTGAGAAGTGATGAGGGTCTGGTACTTGTCTCTAGCACACGGTCTAGAACTGTCGGTTGTCTGTGTTCCAGGCATCCCAACTATACTGGCAGACAAGCTAAGCAGGTCTCAGTCCAGGATGCTGACCTTGGTCATAGGAGACCTGTTTGATGGGTGGGGTCATCCAGAGTTGGACCTTTTTGTGTCCCCACTCAGTGCACAACTGCCGCTTATTTGTCCGCTCACTCCAGCACCTGGAATTTTCTGTCGAGAAGCGTTGTCCCTCTCTTGGACAGGGGGGGTTCCTCTATGCCTTCCCTCCTTTGCCTGTGATTCAGAAGGTGTTAATCAAGCTACAGATGGAAGGGGCCACTATGATACTCATTGCCCATCTCTGGCCTCATCAGATCTGGTTACCTTGGCTCCGGCAGCTGGCAGTGGAACCTTCTGTGCCCCAGCCCCTGTGCCGCAGTTTGCTCTCCCAGAAGCAGGGCACCCTAGTCTATCCAGACCTCAGGTCTCTGCATTGCCATGCCTGGCTCCTGAGAACCTGGCCATGGCCTAGTTTGTGGTCTTCCCAGAGGTGGCTGATGTCCAGAAGGCTGCTGGAAAGCCTTCCACCAGGGTCACTTATTCCATGAAGTGCTTTTCTCTGTGGGCACTGCCCATCAGTTTGACCCTTTCACTGTCCTGTTAATCAGATTCTGGAGTACTTGCTGTCACTTTCGGATTCTGGCTTGCAGTACTCCTCTTGTGGTGCCCCTGTCAGCCATTTCAGCTTTCCAGGTGCCTGTTGCTGGCCATATGGAGGCACAACTGGAAGTGCCCCATACCTTTTTGAGAGGCATTCTTCATCTAAAGCATCCAATCTACAATCCAGCCCCACCTTGGGACTTGAATTTTGTGTTGGAGAAATTGATTTTACCTCATTTTGTGCCAGCCATGACATGGAAGCTCTGCTTTCTGTCATGGACAGCATTATTTTTGTTTATTTATTTCAAGATTTGAAAATAACCTTTGAGCAAGGTGCTCATTTTCAAAGGTTTCACATCATTATTAAACAATACAATACATACATACATAAATTAAAAGAACTTCAGTTCACAAAGAAAAAAAAGAAGGAAGTACATTTTACAAAAGTAAGGGATGATTCAGGCAACACCATGCACAGTCACTAATGGCTTGACATATAGCAAGTAAGGGATAATTCAGCCATGGCAATGTTCAGGCAATGAATTAGTTGACTTACAGCAGATGCCCAAGTTCAGAGTACCCCTGACACAATGAGTGCAGTTAACAGATGTTCACTTTATTGTTCAACTGGTATAGTAAAACACACCATTCAGTTTTGATAAACAAGTGCAAGGCAGCCTGGTGGGTAGGCTTTGTCGAGGGGGTGGCAGCCTAGAGGGTAGGCTCAGTCCAGGAGGTGGAGGGCTTAGACAAGGAGGGGGAGGAAGAGACTAGAGGGAGACTAGTGGGAGAAATCAAATTAGGCAAGAGGGTGGGGGGTAGGGGGTGCAGGATAGAACAGTAATGTAAGTGCATTTAAAAGGGAGGAAAGGTAGAATGGGAAGGAGGAAAGGCAGATGCGAAAAGGGTAAGGGTGGGAAGACTGGTAGTAGCAAGATCTCAGGGCGTAGGAGGAGAGGAGAAATTTATTAAGTGCATCAAAACACTGAAAAGGGCTAGGCACCAGGTCAGTGGAGTCAGCCCATACTGGGCATTTTTACTTACTGTTACTTCTGCTCGAAGGATTTCTGATTTTCAGGCTCTTGTGTGTGAGCTCCTTATTTGTTTGCTTTATAAAGACAGGGTTTCTTTGTGCACAAATCCTAAGTTTCTTCCTAAGGTGGTATCTGAGTTTACCTTACATCAAGCCATCCCCTGCCTTTGTCCTATCCAGAGCATACCAATCCAGGATTGCTCTATGCCTTATATGTGCTTAGTGTTCTGTGTTATTATACACACCATATGAAGGACTGCAGGAAGCCCTCATGGCTGTTTGTTTCTTTCGCCCCAAGGAAGAGGGTGTACCAGTTTCTAGACAGTGCCTGTTCAAATGGTTTGCCAGCTGTATCTCCTTTTGTTATAGGAAGTATGGTAAGGAACTTCCTGGTGCCATGCGTGGCCACTTCACCAGAGGGATGGCCACCTCTGTTACCTGTTTCAGGAATGTGTCAGCCGCTGACATTGTGCCGCTGCCACTTGGAGTACTATCCACAGCGTCTCTAAACACTACAGTCTGGACGTTGCCTTGAAAGGCTTTGGCCTAGCTGTGCTTCAAGGCCTCCTGTCTTAGGTCTATGGCCTCCAGCCGTCCAAACTGTCTTGCTGTGTGTAGCTGCTTGGGACTCGTTCCATAGGTGAGGTCTGATGTAAGAGATATCCTTGATGAGGATAGTACAGTTACATAAGAACTTACTGTAACAGTAGATCCTTGAGAGAATCTCTTGCATCAGACCATGCTGTCCCACTCCCGTCCCCCTTGTCTTAGTGCTTTCTGCATCTGTCTGTCTGTCTTTCTCTAGGATGATTAACACTAGGGCTGGGAGAACTCGGTGAAGTTCTGTCCCATAATAAATAAGAACTGGAATGCAGTGAAGTTCTGATTAGTTCTGATTTATTCATAAATATTTGAAAAAAATGCATAAAAGTGGCCAAAGTCAGTCACATTTGACATAGAGGCCCAAAGGAAATAATTTAATGGATTATTTGTATAAAAATTAATGTAAAACTGCTAAATAAAAAAGCAATCACTCACTACTAGCCCCTTCATGGCTGGCCTATTATGGTGGGTGGCATATCCTGCTCGGGTCCGTGACATGAGTGTGCTGGGAGAGGCAGATCCAGAAGCAAATGGTTTGACAACTTTTATTGCACCAACATACTGTAGATGTTACAAGAAGAAAATAATGTCTAAGCTTTCTGACCAACCGTGTCCTTCCTCTGAGACTTATGACAGTTGTTCAGAGAGCCACATTATGTTAACAACCAGATCATACAAAAAAGAAAAAAAACAGAAAAAATTTGCATTGGTTTAAAGTACCTATTTCAAAAAAATCACAGATTTAAATGGAATGAATAGCATTCCATTAACTTGCTACTACTGAGAATCTTTTCAAGGTCAAATGACATCCAAACCAGATAAGCTGAACACTCAAGTAGACAAAACCTACAGAGAGAGAGAGAGAGAGAGACACAGACAGAGACAGAGACAGAGACAGAGACAGAGACAGAGACAGACAGACAGACAGATGCAAATACCTATATCATAGCACCACCAAGCACTGCAGGCACTGCCAGGCAGCTAAGACTTCTTTTTTAATTAATGGTGCTGTGTGGGTATTATTTTGAAGGATGTTACAGCCAGAGCTGAACAGGCCAAAGAAATGGATATGAATGATCAAATGAGCAGCACTAAGAGAGCCCACCCACCTACTCTACCTGTGTGAATGATGCAACTGCTTCGCATGCCCCAGTGTACTGTGGTATATGGTACACTACCTGGTCCAAGAGGTGGTAGTGATTTCTAGTACAGTACTCTGACTACTTCTACTGAATCTGAATAACACTCTGAATCCTTAAAGAAGACAAATGAAAGACATAGTGATCATTACTGCCCAGGCAGGCAGCCAGTCACACATATTGGATCACTCAAGTGCAGTGCAGTCATAAAAACTTTTGCCACTGCCACCTGAAGACCTGATGACAGACACACAACACAATTACATCCTTCCTAGTTCCACAATTGCTGCCAGCCACTGCCAAGTAATTTAAGTATCAAAAATAAAATATAGTAATATAATAATCTCAGCCCAGTTACTGTACGTGAGATGTAATCAGGCTAGCATACCATGCACACACAAACAAACAATAAAGAAATTTTATGAATTTTCAATTTGGTAGCATTTTTTTCTGTGAAATATTCACAGCCATATGGGGGAACGTGAGAAATATACAAACAGTATTCCATTTCTGGGTTTCAGGCATCTGCTAAGCTATGCACTGTATGAAAAAGGAGGCAGTATAGCACAGTGGTTTAAGGCTCTAAGCTGCAAACCTGGAGATCTGGGTTTGAATCCCACAGCCCCCACTTGCATACTGTATGACCCTGAGCAAGTCACTTAACTTTCTTGAGTTCCCAGGTCGCACCTGTAAACAAGCTTTCAGCTTAGTGTGTCTCTCCTGGTTAAAATAAATAAATTAACACAGTACAGTCAGAATTAATTGCTGAGGGCAAAAAAAGTGACAAGCATTAGTATGGACAAAAAGAGATAAGTAGTAGTCGTGACTCGTGAGGACAAAAAGTGATAGTAGTGGTAGTAGAAGACAGCAGTACCCTACCTTCCAGATCAGATAGTGGCACCTGGTACCACCAAGTAAGTTTGCAACATGAAATGCAGTTGCTTGCTGTATTTGGACTCTGAACCCACTTATGTTGTTATTTTTTTTTATTCTGTGCTGCTCATGTGATCATTCAAGTAACAGTGGCCTGGTCTAGTCCATCCTGACCTGACTTGTTGCAATTAATTGCTACCTCATGTAGTAGGTAGACCCTATTCACAAAAGATTTTCACCACAGGCACGAATTCTTGAAAATGTTTTGTGGATAGGGCCTGCTCAGAGCAGTCAGTGTATGTTTTATTCAGGTATCATATTTGAAATTAAAGTGAGGAATGTTGACTTTGAGAAATGTGAGGCGCTCAGTATTTTCTGGTGTCAAACAGGATCGTGTGTCAGCAATGACGTTACCAGATGAACTAAACAATCGTTCTGAACAGACGCTAGTTGGAGGGCAATTCATGTACTTCATTGCAATGCTTACTAAAGCAGGCCACATATTTTGTTTGGATTTCCAGTATTGCAAAGGATCAGCATTCCAGCTGATATTGGGCTCTGCCAAGTAAATTTCAACAATGGTCTGTGCTGAGGCTGTGTACCAATAAGCAGATGAAGATGATGCTATAATTACATCTTCTAAGTGACTCCAGAAACATGAAGCTGAACCAAGTGACTGTGGGACAGTGCTATACTTGGCTGGTGGTGAAGAAGAAGATTCAGCTACAGTGGCTGAGGAGGAAGAGGGAGACTATGTCGCAAAAACAGAGGATGGGCCACCTGATGCTGTGCTGTGGCATGAAGAAGATTCTGAATGTGGTGCTGCTGTTGTACTCTGTTCCATGACAGCAGGTACCTCATCAATTATTTGTTGTTTATCTCAAAACAAGTGTCATCATCATCATCATCATCATCATCATCCAATAGTCGCTTTGATTTGTATCGTGGGTCCAAGATTGTTGCTTTAATGTTGTACTCAGAATGAAGCATTTTACTTAGTTTGTCATCTTGTTAGATCTTGTATTCTGGGGGGCAACCTGCATGTGTCAGCAGCACCACTGGCAGCCTGTGTGATCATGGAACTGTCTTGCTTCTCTAACTTTTCCCTAAAGAGATTCAATCTGGATTCTAAAATTTTTATTAGGGGTGTCACCTGGCTGACAGTTGCTGTGTTTGCACTAACCTCCCTCTGGTGAGTTCCTCAAATGGCTGGAGCAGGACAATTAGAAACTCCAGCATGGCCCACTGTGGTGGACTGACACAGACGTCTGCATCACCAATTTTATTTTCTACGGTGCACTGCCTGACAGCTTTCTTTTGTTCCAGCAGCCTTTGGAACATATAAAAGTTAAAATTTCATCGAGTAGAAATGTCTTGGATCAGTCTGTGCAAAGGTAAACTGTGCTCCTGCTGTATTTTTTCAAACAAGTGATGAGCTTTGCTTGAGTGACTGAAATGAGTGCATATTCTTTTAGCAGTGCTAACAAGAGCCTTAATCTCCCTGTCATCATCAAGAAAACCATGAACTATTAAATTTAAGCAATGCGCAAAGCAGCGGATGTGAACAAAGCCCCCCTCCTCCAAGGCCTTCCTTATGTTGGACCCATTATCTGCAACTATAAAGCCCACTGACAGGCCCTGTGAAGTGAGCCATTGCTGTATTAGTTTTTGGAGCTCTTCACTGATGTTGTATGAGGTATGTTCAGATGGAAAATAAAACATTGTTAGAACAGCAAACTGCAATTCTTCACAGTCTCCAGTCCCATGTGAATTATCGAAAAATGCCCAATGTGCTGTGATAGACATGAAGGGTTCAAGCTGACAGCTTGTCCAGATATCTGTTGTGAGATGCACCACCCTCCCAACAGCATTGCACAAGATACATCTTAATTTTTTACATACATCGTAAAGATCTGGAATCCCTGTTGTTGAAAGTATTTCTGCGATGGTATACTATATCGAGGTTTGAGGTACTCAAGCAGCTGCCTGAATCCTATATGTTCAGCCACATTATATGGAAGTAAATCAACAGCTATCATTTCTGAAATTGTTTTGGTTATTGTAACAGGAACAGGGTGAATCGAGGCATATTTGGCTTTACGCTCATATGTTTCTGAGATGATAAGCTGTCTCCTTGAAGGAGGAGGGCTTTTGAACACATGGTCACTTTCAGTAACAGTCAGAGGAGTCCTTCGAATATAAAGTGGTGGAAGTGGTGGTGGTGGTGTTTCAGTAGTGCTGCGGGGGCTGCCGCTGCTTTCATCTATGGGAGTTACCCCTGAGTGTAGTGAGCTATCACTGTCACTTTCTCTTCAAAACTCACAACTGGACTTCTCAGTAATGTTATGACATCTGTCTAGGTGCCTTTTCGGTGCTGAAGTTACATACTAACATACTAAAATGCCAGCAGAATAGGCCTAATGGTCTTTCGCGTCTGCTCGTTTGGTCAGCCCCCACCCTGGGAGCTGACCTTGCTGCCCCCCTCACCTTCTCTGGCTTCTCCCTTCCCAGTTCCGGATATTCTCGCTGCATTGGATTTTGCTTCCAGACCCCTTCCCCTGTACCTGTCCCACCCCCTCTTGAACCCCTCCACCATCTCTGCCTCCACCAGCCCCCAGGCAGCACATTCCATGGCTCCACCACCCTCTCAGTGAAGTAGCACCTCCTCCTTTCTCCCCTGAATCTTCCCCCCTCCCACCATGCCCTCTTGTGGCCCCCTCCTCCTTCCTTGAAGCACCCTGACTGTTTCTCCTATTTACCCCTTCATATACCTGAAGACCTCTATCATGTCCTCTGGTCCTTCTCTCTTCCAATGTGTTCATATTTAGCTCTTGACCTCTCCTCATAGGTCCTGTCCCCCAAGCCCCAAATCATTTTGGTTGCCCTCCTCTGGACCCTCTCCAGGAATTTAATGTCCCTCTTTAAGTGTGGCCTCCAAAACTGCACGCAGTACTCAAGGTGCGGCCTCACCAAGCATTTATACAGAGGGAGTATCATGTCCCTCCTTCTGGAGGTGATCCCCCTAGCGATGCATCCCAGCATCCTGTTGGCCTTGGCTGCTGCCCTCCTACAAGTCTCCGAGTTGTTCATCTTGACATCCACCACCACCACCAGGTCCCTCTCAGCCATCAAGGCTTGTAGCATCCCCCCCCAGGTTCCCAATGCTCCTTTCTTTTAACCCCTGTTGATTGGCCGTTTACAAATAGAGCATGTTGCTACCACCTCATTGTAAGCACTAATGGAGAAGTATGACCAAACATAAGATATTTTTTTAGTTTTTTACCCAGGAAGACAGGGCACCTCGGTCACCTTTGCAGGCCCCCCCAGATTTTTCTTGGGCCTGTTCCTCTTGTGGTTTATTCCCACTGCCCCCCTCCACAACCAAAACATTTCTGCCTCTTTCTTCCTCATCTGCAATTTCCATCCCTTCCAGTAAACCTTATGCTGCCTGATCATTCTCTTCATCTTTATTATTACCCTCGTCGGGTTCAACCTCAGAAGAATCGGATGAGGGACTGGCAGTAGTGTAGTATGCAATTGTTCCATACTGTTGGGTGCCTCTGCGGGTGGTACCCACCATGCCTTTAGTTTTTTAACTACATTACTTTTTTTTTACTTGGGACTGATGATCCGAGACATTCACATTTTTTGGATTCAAGCATTCGCTTGGAAGACGAAACCATAGACGGGAAAAAATCACTTTTTGTGGTTTGATTTTGTTTTCCCTTTTCAGGCTGATTACTGTCTTTTGCAGTGCCACTGCCTACCTGAGAAATAGAATGCACCTTATCAACACTTTGATCCATTTTTTCTTAGTATTCTAATCTGTAACGAAAGATCCCTCTAACTACATGATGTCCTTCTGAAGGCTCCAACCCACAGGCCAGGGACAAATTTACTGTTGTGACTCATGACTGTACACAGCACACAGACAGCACAGCAGTCCACCACCACCTCCTTCCAAGATTACCGGACTGACTCCTACAATACAGTTAGTTACTGTTAAGTGACCAAATTCAGCAACTGTTAAGTGTGCCTCAGAATTTGAATTGGAGATGCAGACACATCTAGTGCATAGCCGCACACAGAACAGTCCCACACTGGGGGTTGGTTAATGCTTATATGTAATGGAACACGATATACTATAAAACTAATTATAATAAGGAGGAATAATGGGGAATGAGTGATGATGATGACGACTCTTGTGTGTAGTACATGTACTTTACTTGTGTTGTACTGTAAACAGCCTGCTACAAGCAACAAAGTCAGATTATCCCCTGGGCCACCCACAGCCAGCAGCACAGGTGCATCAACTTGTATGTTGTTTGTCTGAACAGTATTTTTTTTTAATACATGAAATTGTGAATGAACGTTAACAAGTGATTCGTGATTGGATGCACAAGTCAAAGATTTATTTTGCCACCTTACTGCCCTTGCCCTGTACATAGAGCCACACTGAAGCCAGGAAAAAAAATTCATTTGGGATTTCTGGGACCGTTACAATTATTGTGGGCCACTCTGCAGTCTCTCTCTCTCCCTTCTGGATGTCACAAGTCAAAGATTTATTTTGTCACCCTGCTGCCCTTACCCTGTACACACAGCCACATTGAAGCCAGGAAAATACATTTTATTTGGGATTTCTGGGACTGTTACATTTATCTTGGGCCACCCCGCAGTCTCTCTCTCTCGCCTCTGAATGTCACAAGTCAAAGCTTTATTTTGCCACCCTGCCACCATTGCCCTGTACACACAGCCACACTGAAGCCAGGAAAATAAATTTTATTTGGGATTTCTCGGACTGTTACATTTATCGTCACCCCCCCCGGAGTCTCTCTCTCCCCCCTCTGGATGAGATCGTGAATGAATGTTAACAAGTGATTGTGATTCGTGATTGGATGCACAAGTCAAAGATTAAGTTTGCCACTCTGCTGCCCTTGCCCTGTATACACAGCCACACTGAAGCCAGAAAAAAAAATTGGGGATTTTATATAACTGTAAAATTTCTCTTGAACCCCCAGTAGTCTCTCCCTCTTTCCTCTGGATCAGGAATAGCACAAGTCAAAGATTTTGCTAGCCTGCCCTTTCTCATATACATAGTCAGCTACACTGTTTGAGGCCAAGAAAAGAAAAAAACTTTCATTTGGGATTTTCTGTAACTGTAAAATCTCTCTTGAGCCCCCAGTAGTCTCTCCCTCCCCCCTCCTCTGGATCAGGAATGGCACAAGTCAAAGATTTTGCCTGCCTGCTCGCCCTTTCTCATGTACACAGTTACACTGACTGAGGCCAAGAAAAGAAAAAAAAAACTTTAATTTGGATTTTCTGTAACTGTAAAATCTTGCTTGGGTCCACAGTAATCTCGCCATCTCTCTTCTGGATCTAGAATGGCACAAGTCAATGATTTTGCCAGCCTGCCCTTTCTCATGTACACACAGCTACACTGTCTGAGGCCAAGAAAAGAAAAAAACTTTCATTTGAGATTTTCTGTAACTGTAAAATCTCTCTTGGGCCCCCAGTAGTCTCTCCCTCTCTCTCCTCTCTATCTGGAATGGCACAAGTCAAAGATTTTGCCAGCCTGCCCTTGCTCATACATATAGTAACACAGTACTATCACACTACCTTAGTTTGCAATTTGCATCCCCCCTGGCAGCCACCCAGGCCACCACTATCTCCCCAGTCCTGATTCCTGACCCGCCTTCACCCACCCCAATGATCGGTTTCTCTCCCCCTCCTTTCTCTCACTCTCCCTAATTTCATCTCTTCCCTCCCCTCTGTCTCATATATTTCTGGCATTTTTTTGCATTTTTGGGGGGTTTTGGTGTTTTTGTTTGGCGTTTCTCTCTGCTGGCTGCCTGGTTCTGCTGAGCGCAGCTCCTGCTCCTCCAGTCCTCCTCGCTCGTCTGGCGCCACGTTGCACACTCAGCATGGGTATATACTGTGAGTGCATCATGTGACCTTCTGTTGCCTGATTGGATGCTACCAGCCACCTGTACATGTTGACGGCATCCCCATGGCAACAGACAAAATCCCGGAAATTACGTCTCCACAGATCCAGAACCAGACTTCTGCAGCGGAGTCCATATTTATCCAGGTCCATGGATTGCGGGGTTTGATCTGGGGGACTAGATGTCCCACGGAACAGTCCACCTAGCCCTAGTTAACATCTTCTGTTTCTCTACCTTTCTGGCAGGAACCTCTGGCTTCCCTCGGTTCCCCAGCTGGAGATTCTCTATTAGGGGTCTCCGACGGGAAAAGAACTGAGGGAACATGGGGTCGCCCATGTTTATGTTGGAAGAATGTCATGTGTATGACGTCATTGTGGGCAGCCCCTTATAGACTGCTAGCTATAAACATTACTGTGTGGTCCTGACACCTGGTTGCTGTAGTTCCATAGGTGTGGCCTGATGCAAGAGATTCTCTTGAGGATCTTCTGTTACAGTACATTCTTATGTAACTGTACTATTTGTTTGACATGACCTCCCCAGTGAACATCAGGGAGCCAAGGAAGACCAAGGAGGGATAGTGAGGCTTAATAAAGGGAGGGAGGGTGGGCAGAGGGTGACTGTGAAAAGGCAGAGATACTAAACAAATATTTTGCTCAGGATTTACAAATGAAGAGGGGAGGTACCTAAAACAAACAGTAGAAACACTCTGGATACAGAAGTTGATACCAGCCCATTTACAGAAAAGGGTTCTGAAAGAACTCTTAAAACTGAAGGTGGACAAAGCAATGGAGCCTGATGGGATTCATCCCAGAATTCTAAAAGAACTAAGGGTAGAACTAGTGACACCACTGACTACCCTCTTTAACAAATCATGGGAGGATGGGGTGGTACCTGAGGACTGGAGGAGGGCAGATGTGATTCCCTTCACAAAAGTGGGAGCAGGGCAGAAACAGGAAACTACAGACCTGTTAGTTTAACCTCAGTGATAGGAAAATGATGGAATCACTTCTGAAGGAAAGAATTGTTGAGTATCTAGAGGCCAGAGGGCACGGACCCAAGGCAGCATGGATTCACAGTGGGAAGGTCATGTCAAACAGATCTGATAGATTTCTTTGACTGGGTGACAAAGTAGTAGATCAGGGAGGGGCTGTGGACATGGCCAACCTAGACTTTAGCAAGGCATTTGACACAGTCCCACAAAGATTAATATACAAGTTAGCCAGCCTGGGAGTGGGTCCCAAGATGACAGCCTGGGTAAAGAATTGGCTGGAGAATAGGACACAGAGAGTAATAGTAAATGGAGTCCACTCTGAAGAAAGGGGGGTACTAGTGGGGTACTGCAGGGTTCAGTATTAGGACCGGTCCTCTTCAATGTCTTTATAAGCAACATTGCAGAGGGACTGGAAGGAAAAGTATGTCTCTTTGCAGATGACACAAAGATCTGCAACAGAGTTGATGCACAAGGTGGGGTGGAAAGGATGAGAAGGGACTTGGCAAGGTTACAGGAATGGTCAAATGTATGGCAGCTTAGATTCAATGCTAAGAAGTGCAAGGTAATGCACCTGGGAAACAAAAACCCAGGGGAAGAGTACACAATGGGGGTTGAGATACTAACAACAACAAAAATGGAAAGGGACCTGGGGGTAGTCATATCAGATGACCTAAGGTGGGCAAGCAATGTGAGAGGGCAGCAAGGAGGCTGGGGGATACTGGGATGTATAGGAGAGGCATCACCAGTAGAAAACAGGAAGTTATTATCCCTCTGTACAGACAGCTGGTCAGACCCATCTGGAGTACTGCGTGCAGTTCAGAGACCCAATCTCCTAAAGACATAGACAGGATGGAAGCTGTCCAGAGGAGGGCAACTAAAATGGTGCAGGGTCTGCACCAGAAGACATATGAAGAGAGACTTAAGGAGCTTAATATGTATAGCCTCGAGGAAAGGAGGGAGAGGGGACAGAAACTTTCAAGTACGTAAGGGAATCAACAAAGTCCAAGAGGGTAGCATCTTTCAAAAAAAGAGGTGTGCAAGAACAAGGGGGCACAATTTGAAGATGGGGGCGGCTCAAAGGTAATTTAAGGAAGTATTTTTTCACAGAGAGGGTTGTGGATGCATGGAATGGCCTTCCGGAGGAGGTTGTGGAGTCAAAAACAGTGGTGGAATTTGAGCATGCATGGGACAGTCATAAGGCAATTCTAGGGGGTGGGGATAGGAAGAAGTAGGCTGCTGGTTAACTAGGATCTGCAGCTTATCCATTAGGTAGGGAACCGGGCAGACTGAGTGGGCCAAGTGGTCCTTATCTGCCATCAAATTCTATGTTTCTATGAATCCATGCTGCCTTGGATCTTGTAAGCCACTGGATTCAAGATATTCCACAATCCTTTCCTTCAGTAGTGATTCTGTTAATTTCTCCACCACCGAAGGCAGGCTGACTGGCCTGTAATTACCAGCCTCCTCCCTGCTACCACTTTTGTGAAGTGGGACTGTACCTGCCCTCCTCCAGTCCTCCGGAGCCACTCCCCTCTCCAGTGAGTGGTTGAACAGGGTTATCAGAGGTGTAGCCAGCACCTCTCTGGGCTCCCTCAAGATCCCTGGATGCACCCCATCTAGCCTCATTGCCTTGTCTACTTTCAGATTTGCCAGTTCCTTCAGGACTCTCTCCTCTGTAAATAGACTAGTGTCCACCTCTCTTCCTTCAATGCTCCTGGCATGTATCTGTGGTCCCTCGCCTTCCCCTTCATCTGTGAACACTGAACAAAAGCATTTGTTCAGGATGTCCACTTTTTTCTGGTCCCCCTCTGCACACTCCCACCTTCCCTCCTCAACATAGAAACATAGAAGCTGTAAGCAGAAAAGGACATCCTGGCCCACCTAGTCTGCTCTAAAGTCCTTACTTACTGTTTCACTGTAGATCCTAATTGATCTTCGACTTTACCCCCCAGCCGTGTTACTAGGGTCCCTTTGTGTTTATCCCATGCGTGTTTGAAACCTGTTACCATTTTGGTACTCTCCACCTCTGCTGGGAGGCTGCTCCAGGCATCCACCACCCTTTCCGTGAAGAAATATTTCCTCACATCCCCTCTAAGTCTCCCCCCTTCCAGCTTCATATCATGCCTCCTTGTCCTTGAGGATCTCTTTCTGTGCAATATATATTTTTTTTTTTCAGTTGTTTAACCAGGTATAGCACACAATATGCCACACTCCTGTACCTTGTTGATACCCTTGAGGTATTTGAATGTCTCTATCATGTCTCCTCTTTTTCTCCTTTCCTCCAGTGAGTACATATTTAACTCCCTGAGTCTTTCTTCATAGGGCTTCTGATGCAGGCACTGCACCATTTTGGTTGCCCTTCTCTCTACCGCCTCCACCCAATCTATGTTCTTCCTGAGATGGGGCCTCCAGAACTGGAGACAGTACTCCAGGGTGTGGCCTCATCATTGATCTATACAGGGGAAACATTACCTCCCATTTTCTGTTGGTGATATCTCTCCCTATGCACCCCAACATCCTACTAACCTTTCCCACTGCCTTATCACACTGCTTTGCTACCTTCAGGTCATCAGATATGATGACCCCCAGATCCCTTTCCTTTTGTGTGGTTGATAACACCTCCCCCTCAACTGATACGTTTCTTTGGGTTTCTGTGTCCTATGTGCATAATTTTACATTTTTTGGCGTTGAAGCCCAGTTGCCAAACCCTTGACCAGTCTTCCAGCTTTTTAAAATTTTCCTTCATTTTTTTCACTCTAGCACCCCCCTGGTGTATCCACCCTGTTGCAGATTTTTGTGTCATCCGCAAACGGGCATACCTTTCCTTCCTGCTCCTCTGCGATGTCGCTAATAAAGACTTTGAAGAGGACCGATCCCAGTACTGACCCCAGAGGCACCCCGCTGGTTGCCTTACCCTCCTCTGAGTGAACTTCATTAACCACCACTTTCTGAGTTCTGTTACTTAGCCAATTGTGTATCCATTTTACTATTTTTGGACCCACTCCCAGGCTGCCTAGCTTGTTTACCAGTCTTCTGTGTGGAACAGTGTCAAAGGCCTTACTGAAATCCAGATAGGTCACATCCACCGCTCATCCTTGATCCACCTCTCTGGTAACCCGGTCAAAAAACTCTTATCAGGTTTGTTTGGCAAGATCTCCCCCTGTCAACCCATGCAGCCTCAGATCCTGCAATCCACTGTTTTTTTTAGATATTCCTTAATCCTTTCTTTAAGTAGTGTTTCCATAAGCTTTCTCACCACCGAAGTCAGGCTTACAGGTTGGTAGTTTCCTGCCTCCTCCCTATTTCCACTTTTGGAACAACATCCGCCCTCCTCCGGTCCCCCGGAACCTCCCCTGTTTCTAGTGATATATTGAACGGGGCCATCACAGAGGCGCAGACAGTTCCCCCTTCATTTCTTTCAGTATCTTGGGGTGAACCCCACCTGGCTCCATTGCCTTATCTACTTTTAGTTTTGATTATTCCCTGAGGACTCTGTCTTCCGTAAAGTGGCTAGTGTCCACCTCCCTTCCTCTGATGCCCTTCTCTACCATCTGTGACCAGTCATCTACCCTTTCCTTTGTGAATACCGAACAAAAGTACTTATTTAGTATGTCAGCTTTCTTCTGGTCCTCTCCACACTTCCCCCCCCTTCCCCTTTCAGTCTAACTGTCCTCCCTGCCTCCCTTTGTTTTTCCTGGTCACTCTCCCTGTCCTCATCCTTCTGTGTCAATGTCTACCTTTTGAATTCCTTCTCCTTTTCCTTTACCTTCTCTGCTACTTCCTTGGAGAACCATAGCAGTCTCTTTCTTCTCTACCCCACCCTTTTCCTCAATTCCAGATAGGATTGAGGCACTCTCCCATTTTCTTGAAATTGGCCCTCCTGAAGTCCAGGACCTTCGTTTTAGTGTGGTTAGGTTTGGGCCTGGTCCTTATGTTGAACCACACCATACAATTATCACTGGTCCCCAGGTGGCTTCCCACTGTGACATCAGTGACACTGTCCATGTTTGACATTACCAGGTCCAGTAACGCCCCCCCTCACAAGTGGTTTCCTTAACTGGCTGCCTGAGGAATGCTCACTGCAGGGAATCTAGGATTTCCCTACTTCTGCCTGATGCTGCAGCAGGGAGGCTCCAATCCACATCTGGCAGATTGAAGTCCTCCACTAACAGTACCTAGCCTTTGTTAGCCATCCCTTGGATTTCTTCTGTCATATCCTTAACTCCCTCCTCTCCCTGTGCTGGAGGTCTGTAGATCACCCCTAACCTAATAGCGGCCCCTTTCCCTGTCTCCAGGGTGGTCCACAGTACCTCTTCCTTACCCTGTCCCTCCTGTATTTGTGTGGCCTTTATGTTCTCCCTCGCATAAAGAGCCATCCCCCTCCCTTTTTTCCTGCCCTGTCATTCCTAACTAGCACAAACCCTGGCATGGCCACCTCCAAGTGCTGGTTTTCACTGCACCAGGTCTCTGTAATTGCTACTGTTGCCATAGTGGCCTCTAAGTCTGCCATCTTGATGCCCAAACTTTGAGCATTTGCACACATAGCTCTCCATTTTGTGCTGCCACCTCCCCAGTTCTTTCCCTCTTGCTCTCCCCCTTTTCCTCCACTATTTGCATTCCTCATTCCCTCTTGGTTACCTATTAGTGTTTGTTCCTTTTTGGACTACTCATCCTCGGGATTCCCGCTGCTGACCCTGTAAGCGTGTGGGGGGGCAGAATACGTCTTCGTGCCTTATTCCACCTCCCCCCTTGGCTAGTTTAAATGCTTAGTAATGTAGCATTTAATCTGTTCATTAAGGATCTCGGTTCCCCTCCTGAAAAGATGCAGGCCATCACCTCTGTACAGGCCTCTGTCCCTCCAGGTGGAGCTCCAGTCCCCAATGAATCCAAATCCTTCTGCTCTGCACCATTTCCTCAACCATAAGTTGAAGTCCCTAGCGCAGAGCCTCCTGTCATCCCCCTTGTCATGATAAGGTAGCACCTCTGAGAAAGTAACCGATTGTGCTACCTGCTTAAGACCCTTCCCCAGTTTCCTGAACTCCTCCTGAACTGCCTCTGGCCTCTCCCCAGTCAGGTCATTTGTCCCCAAATGGATAATGACATCTAGCTCTCCCTCCCTCCTTCCCTCCATGCCTTCCCAGCAATCCTTAGGATTCTCATTCCATCCCTATGAGCCATGGCACCAGGAAGGTACATACCACCTTCTCATCTCTTCCTGTCTCCTACTGTATCCCCATTACTATTGAGACCCCCACTAGGATTAACTTCCTCCTCTTTGGGGTCCTCTGCTACCCGCCTTGGGTCTCCATCATGGAGGACCTCCACATCTGTCCCAGCCACTACTTCAGGTGCCTCTGTCTTGCCCTGCCAGTGAAGCATAGGAGTTCCATAGTGGTATGGGATTTGGGACGTGCCTATGCTTCACCACCCTAACCCTCCTGAGCCCACTGTTGTCCAGGCACTCCTTGTTCTCGGCACTCTTTGAGAAAGTGGAGGTGGACTTGGTGGTCCCTGAGTGTGGGAGTAGGTCCTTCTAACCCAAGCCACCTCGGCCTTAAGTCTAGCAACTTCCTCCCTCAGCCCAGAGAGATGCCTACAGATAGGGCAGCACCACAATCTCCAGAAATTCTCCCTGAAGACTGCTGCCCCAAGCCGCCGCACTTCACCACTTCCATCATAGTCACTCAACCTTACCTTATACCCCCCCAATACTTCTCCCGTTCCACTAATTAACCCACATGCTAACAACTCCCAGAACCACTATTTGCACTCCCCTTCCAAGAACTACCCACTCTTTTTTTCTCCCCTCTCTCCTCTTTTCTCTCCCTACCTGCAGATACTTTTTATCCCTACTTCATCAACTCAGGCTATCTAACCCCTGATGCAAAATCCCCCAACCACTGGCTAACAACCTCTAGTTGCCCTATTTACACACACTCCCTTAGAGCTGCCTCTTTCCCACTGCCTCTGATGTCTGTCGATGTGTGGATTTGTAGGCTATATAGTTATTGGGCAGGAGGAGGGGTGGAAGGAGGGCCAAAAATCAAACTGTGTCCTGTGTGTGTGTGTTTTCTGTTTCCCTGTCCCAGCTGCTGCTACCTGTAATTTAACTGAAAGAGCAATTGGTGTCCTGTGTGTGTTGTTGGTTTCCCGGTCCCCGCTGGTGCTATCTGTAATTTAACTGAAACAGCAGTCGGTGTCCTGTGTGTCTCTTCTGTTTTCTGGTCCCTTGTCCCCGCTGTTGTTATCACTATACAATAAATGAAAATAAAAAATTAAAGTTCTCCTTTTGTGGCTCCGGCTGCTCTGCTCCTGGAAAACCTAAAGATAAATGGAGAAATAAACTATCAGTTCAGCCCTCCGACTCGGTGGTCTGTGGAGGGAGCCTTACTATCCCTTCCCTGTTTTTTCTGTTTTTGCTTACATACCTGAAAAATGTCTTGTCCTCTTCCTTTACTGCCTGGGCCCTGTGGAACTCTTTACCTTGCCAGATTAGAGAGTGCCTGACCCTGGAGAGCTTTAAGACAGCTTTAAAAACCTATTTGTTTAGTCGTGCCTTCGAGGATTAATCATATGAATACTGTGACTGTATATCATATTAATGTATCTGCTTTGTATTTTATTGCTTTTACTCTTGTTTTTATACTTTTACTGTACAGCGCTTTGATAAGCAGTGAATTGCAGTATATAAATAAATTGTATTATTATTATTTGTGCTCCTAATTGCTTTCCCTGCCTCTCTCTGTTTTTCCTGATACACCTCTCTATCCTCCTCCCTTTGTGTCTCCTTATACCTCCTTAATGCTAACTTTCATGCCCTTTCCTTCCTGGCCACCTCTTTTGAGAACCATAGCGGCCTCTTTTTCCTCTTGCTTTTGCTTACTTGCCTGATGCAGAGGTTGTTGCCTTCACTATACTTTCTTTTAGTTTCAGCCACTGTCCCTCTACTCCACCCAAGTCCCCCCCAAGCCAGAACATCTCTGAGGCATTCCCCCATCTTTTTAAAATCAGCCCTCCTGAAATCCAGGACCCTCCTCTTTGGGTGGTTTGATTCTGCCACAGTGCTAATATTGAACCACATTGTACGATGATCACTGGTCTTCAGGTGGCCTCCTGCTGTGACATCTGCAACACTGTCCCCGTTGGTCAGTACAAGGTCCAGTATTGCCCCCTCATGAGTGGGCTTTTTTACTAGCTGCCTGAGGAAAGCCACCTGCAGGGAGTCCAGGATGTCCCTGCTCCTAGCTGAAGCTTCAGCTGTGATACTCCAATCTACATCCAGCAGACTGAAGTCCCCAACCAGCAGCACCTCCCCCTTATTTGCTATCTTTTGCAGGGGCGCCATTTGGGGGGGGGCAGTTGCCCCCCCACGCATTGCAGGCTGTTGTTGTTTTTTAATAAAAAAAGTGCTCCTGCAGCATGGTCCCAGGCAGTGCCCAGCGGGTTCCCGCCCCCACCCCCAGTAACCAGCTGGATGCACTTTTTTTTTTGGGTTGGCTGCTCAGTGCTCACTGCTAATATGTAATCCTCCTCTGCTCTGGGTCTGCTGAGTGCACCTGCAAAAACAAATTCAGACTTCCAGCAGTGCCAGTCTGCTCCCTAGCACTGTGGCTGGAGCTAGCCGCACCACAGACAGTGTGCCACTGCGCATGCGTGGGAGCAGGACCTGGCTACTGGATGTCGGATGATAACGTCATCATCATGTCACATCTAAGCGGGAGAAGCCTATCGTGCTGTGCTGTCTCGACAAGGATGGAGGGGAGAGCAACCATGTTGTGTAAGTTAATCATTAGTTAAAAAATGAAATAATTTAGTTTTTTAACTAACTCTCCGACCGGCGACCTCTTCACTCACTGTGGTCGCCTGTCGCCAACGGACTTCTGACTCCGTGTGTGGTACACAGGATGCAGCGGCTGTGTGCTGCTGCTAAATTTGCACTGCAGTTGCAGCAGCAGACAGAACGGAGGATCCTTCCACTCCGGACCAGCGGTCACCGATCAGTGATCAACTGAACCAGCGCACAGTCAGCAGAGAAAAGTCAAGACAAGTGGTGGTGAGTCTGTCTGAGACAACAAGATGTCTTATAATGGGATGGAGAAAATTTTGATTGATTCAGCAGCAGAGCAGGCAGGCAGCAGGGTGCCTTATGGGACGGGGGGAGCAGGGGTCCAGGGTCCAAGGTCCAACTTTTAAAGTTGATGAATGCAACTTACTTCTCTCTGTCAGTCTCTCAGTCTCTCTCCGCTGAGTCTCTGGGCATCTTTTGGGTCTGCACTGCACTCACATATCACAGATAAAAACCCACTGTGAAGTATCTGCTCCCTGTTAATCTACCTGCTGTGAGACACACACTTTAGGACTATTCAGTTCCACTTGTCTCTCAGACAACTTTCTTTTACATTTCTATCTACTGCCCTGCCTATTAGTTCTCCTTTCCTTATCACTGTGGTGTGTAGTGTAAAGTTAACTAAGCTAAGCAGAAGAACAGACAATAGATCTTTACAAAACCCAGGCCGTTACAATGCCAGTGTCTTATTAATATATTCTCATTTGATTTTATTTTTTATTATGACTGCAACTGCCAACACAACAGATGTGTAATTTTGCCTGAGACAATTTAGATCCGTTTCAGTCCAGCTTAGCTTGCGGGTGGCCTACATGCCCCTGGTCCCACCCCACTCAGCCCTTAGCTCCACCACCATAGCCCCGACCATCAGTTGTTGCCCCCCCGTTGAAATCTGAAATGGTGCCCTGATCTTTTGGCTGGCTTCCATCAGAACCTTGTCCAACTCCCCCCCCCCGTGCTGGAGGTCTGTAGATCACACCAGTGCGAATTGTGGCTCCATTCCCCATGTGTTTGATCATATGAGACAGAGGGATAAACTCTGGAAAATGTACAAGATTACTAATGGCACAACTGAATTTAATAAATATCACCAATAAAGGAATAAGTGCAAGCTTTTTGAATAGCCAATGCAAATCTGATTACTGTGTGCAGTTCTGGAGACCCCATCTCTGCAAGGACATAGACAGGATGGAGGCAGTCCAGAGGACTGCAATCAAAATAGTGCAGGGTCTGCATGAGAAGCCATACAAAGAGAGACTAAAAGAGCTTAATATGTATACCCTTGAGGAAAGGAGAGGGGGGGGACATGATAGAAACCTTCAGGTACCCCAAGGGAATCAACAAAGTCCAAGAGGGTAGCATATTTCAGAAAAGGGATGCGCAAGAACAAGGGGGCACAATTTGAAGATAGAGGGGGGGACAGCTCAGGGGCAATGTGAGGAAGTATTTTTTCAGGGAGAGGGTGGTGGATGCATGGATCTGCCTTCATGAGGTCATCGTGGGGTCAAAAACAGTAGGGGAATTCAAGAATGCATGGGACCGACATAAGGCAATTATAGTGGGGGGTAAGGAGGAAGTAGGCTGCTGGTTAACTAGGATCTGCAGCTTATCCAATAGTTAGTGAAATGGGCAGACTAGGTGAGCCAAGCAGTCCTTATCTGCTGTCAAAGTCTATGTTTCAATGATTACTTTAAGAAAAAAAAATTGGATCACTGGGCGATACTATATTAAACAATTTTGGACTTCCATAAAAACCTTACTTGATCCTTCAAAAACTGTAATTTCTGGGGCTATCAAGAATGATGGCACACTTTTAAACAATACTAAAGACAATGATTTATTCATACATAAATTCACTGACTTTTCAAAATATAGAGCAGAAATTGATGTTCATGCACTGCTTAATAAAGATGTTTCATCTACAACTAATGGCACCATCCCATGTTTTTACTTTCGTAAAATCAAATCAAAACAAGTCCTTACATTTAAGACAGCTGTCCATTAATAAAACTTCTGGTTTGGATGGACTGATTTTTGAAACTGGTTTCCATGTCCATTTATCAACCTTTGACAACTATATTCAATCTTTCTCTAGTTACAGGAGAACTCCCCCACATTTGGAAACAAACAGTAATCAGACCAATCCCTAAAACAGGTTCATTACATGAGCTCTACAATTATTGTCTGATATCTGTTTTATCTCATTTGAGTAAAATTCTAGAAAAACTAATTAATGAGCAGCGTGTTAAATACTTGGGGGCCGGTGGACTTCACTCCCCGGAGCAGCATGGATTTCAGAAATCTTTCGGTACAGTGACAGCCTTAGCATGTTTTACAGACCATACTTTAAAATCTATTTTTTTTATTTGAATTTAGGATTACAAGTACCTTTGAGCCAAGGCTCTTTTACAAAGGTTCCACATTGGATGAGGTACAATTCAAACAAGACATTGAATAACAGTATAACAGTGGGTTACAGGCAGTTACATACAGTTTTATACATTCAATACAGTGGCAAAAATGCCAGGAGGAGGTGTGGTAACAGGGTTAACACAGTATGGAAGAGAGACACACTAGTGGGGAGCGGCCATAGGCACTTGTCAAATATTAATTAAAGTGCTACAACGGGGTAGGGAAGGTGGATGGGAGGAGGGGAGGATGAATGGGTGTATGGGAGAGTGAGTTGAGGAGGGAGAGGGTTAAGTGCTAGGTGGAAAGAGCAAAGAGGAGGGGGAGAACAATCAGGGAGGACAGTCACAGGAGCTAGATGCAGAAAGGATGTGACAGAGACTGGATTTGAATGGACCACACTTTGGCATTGAGGCGATGTCAATGTTGAGACCATTGAACCAGCTGGGAGCTCTGTGTGCAAAGGATCTTTGCCCTTGTGTAGTGCGGAAATGTGGGATATGCAGTAGCTGGGATTCAGAGCCCCTGGTAATGCGAGTAGTCCGCACTGGGCAGAGGAGTGCTTGGACACCTGGGGGAGCAAGGCCTAGTGGCATTTTCTTTGCCATAAGGCAGGTTTCTATATATGTCTAAAATCTATATAAATGTAATATAATATATATATGTATCTACTGTATATAAATCTATGGACCAGGGTAACTTGACTTTCGCAGTCTTTGTAAATTTATCAAAAGTCTTTGATTTAGTTGATCATGCCATGCTGCTCTGGAGACTGAAGGCCCATTGGCCTGGCTGAATCATCTTGTGGGTGGTTTCAAAGTTATCTCACAGGCCATCCATTACGAGTCAGTTTCGGTGGTTCATACTCTGATACCCATATTTTGGAACAAGGAGTTCCTCAGGGGTCAGTTTTAGAATCCCTTTTATTTTCCATATTCTTGTCGAAGGCACAGGTCAGGAAGCATAGGAAAATCAGGAGTAGTTGTAAAATTCGCAACAAGTGTTTTATTATTAATAACAGTAAAATAAAAAAACATTGTTCAGAATAACTATTTACATCAGCAGTACAAACATAGAAAGCAGAGTCCCTTTTCTTCTTAATTTCAAATCTCAGTCTGTCTCTCTCTTTTGCAAAACACTGCAGCTCTTTTTTATAAGTCTTTGCAGGCACTCGTTAAGAAAACAACATGCATCTCACACAGTGTTCTTGTTAGTTTCAGCAGGTGCAGCAAAAAGAACATTGTGACCCAGAACTGACCTCTGTACATCTCTGCAAGAGGTTTAAAAACTGCATTTCAGGTTAACCCCTTGGGTTCAAAATAGCTTTGCAATCATTTCAACAGTAAAACTATACACCGTTTTAAACAAAGGGATCCCAATATTAATTACATTTCCACAAAAAGATTTACATATATTTTTATACCCGCAGATATGCAAGGGGAGAGAAAAGTCAGAACAGCAAGTGAGGGTAGAGAGATAGCGAGAGGCAGAGAATTGCAAGACCATTGGGGTGATGAAGTCCTAGGTCTCACGAGAATATTTGGTTGTGCAACCAGACAGAGAAGAGACAGAAAAGGAGAGAATAGAACAGATCCTTGCATTTAAACTCTTTCTCTATAACAACTGGGACAGGACCATATTCAACCCTGTCACACATATACTGTACATTGATCCTATTACCCGCATTCCTACCTGTTCAGATATGTTATAGTATGCTGATGATATAATTCTTTTTACCAGTGCCCCATCAGTGGATGCAATTAATTATTCTTTGAATACAGACTTTTCAGCTGTAAACACTTGGCTGCTGCAGCAGCAACATCGACTGCTGTTAAATACTGAGAAGACAAAGTATATAATATGTAGCTCTAAACCTAAATCATCAAATTGTCAGAATTTGCAAATTCCTAATTTGGCTGGAACTATGCTACAACAGGTAACTGCATTTAAGTATTCATGAGTCTTACTTCACTCTAATTTAACATTCTCTGCTCATATTAAGAACACAAGTAAGCTTGTAAACCAGAAACTAGGTGCCTTGTGTAGACTAAAAGATTACCCAACTAGGAAGGCTAAGACAGTAATCTCTAAAAGTGTACTTTTACCAACTTTATATTACATTTCATTCATATGAACAAGGTTGTCAGGCACTGATCTAAATTTAATCACTAAAACATTTAATTCTGTTTGTTGATTTGCTTCATTTAAGTTGTACGATACTCATCACTGTTTATTATATAAAGAAACTGGTTGGTTACCTCCTAAGTTGAACTTCCTGCACAATCTTGGCTGTTTAGTTGATAATATGTTAAGAACAAAACATCTGTCCCTACTATTCAGTCGAATTGAGGTCAGGAAAGAGAGTAGAGTGTCAAGATCATCTTCTAGTCTACATTTACAAATTCTTAAGATTTTAACTTCTATGGGGGGAGCGTGCTTTTTCTGTGCAAGCACCAATATTATGGAATACATTGCCTTCATCCTGCATTAATGTAAGCAGGCATTTACATTTTAAAAATCAGCTTAAGTCTTATTTACTGCAACAAACCCAGGTCCCCCAAATCATAGTAAACACCTTTAATAAGGCATTTACTGACCTAAGTGATGTACGTCTCCCTGATTTCCTAGATCCCCCAAGTGGCACAAATCTAAATACAGGCAGAATACCGATACTGGCACTTGCCCCACCTTTCTACTTCAAAATTATCTCTCAAGCCAAAGCCAAAAAATACCTTTTACAAGTTTTAGGAAAAACTAGACTGGATGATGACATGTTTGACCTTAAGTTTATTGCTCTCACACTTGATGAGTTACTGTCACCCCTTGCCAGAATTATGAATCTCTCGCTTATAACTGGTAAATTCCCACAGCTATGGAAAGCGGCAGTGGTCACCTGTTTTTTAAAGTGATGACAGGGCTAATCACAGCAACTACCGTCCCCCCACTCTCAAAAGTACTGGAGTGTATTGTCTATGACCAGCTTGTCGACTAACTCGACAAATACCAGTTGCAATGCCCAGAACAGCATGTTTTCAGGAAACAACATAGTACTAGAACAGTGTTGGTGGAGTTCACAGGCTACATTCATGCTGCACTTGATCGGGGGCTTATGGTGGGGGCAGCCTACATAGACCTCACCAAGGCCTTCGACATGGTCAATCATGAACTGCTGCTGAACCAACTAACCTGCACTGGGTTATCACCTGAATCAGTGGGGTGGTTCCAGAGCTACCTGTCTGGGAGAACACAACAAGTAAAAGTCGTTGATACCCTCTCTGAAAGTCTGAATGTCAACACAGGGGTCCCCCAAAGTTCAGTCTTGGGCCCCCTGCTCTTTAGCCTGTTCCTAAACTGCCCCCCTCTAGCGTGCCAGGATAAGGTCCTACTGTACGCTGATGATGCGGTACTCTACACCAGCCACACAGACCCAGATGCACTGGAAAAGTGAATGCAGGTTAATTTCTCTTTAGCTGAGGCCTGGCTTTGTGTTTCAAAGCTCTTGCTTAATTATAAGAAGACCAAGACAATGCTGTTTGCCTCTAACTCACAACAGGCAGAGATCCCATCTATTAAAAATAGTAAACAACTAAAACACCTCACTAGAAATGGTCCAAAGTTTGAAATATCTTGGGGTCACTCTGTACTGTTCCCTTACATTTGCACAGCACATTGACCTAGTAACCAAGGCTGCGAATGTCAAAACTGGCCAACTATTTAGGCATAAACATTGCCTAACCGATGAGGCATTAAAACTTGCTGTGTGCAGCGTCGTCGGACCTTATAGCCCCTGGACGGTCCGGTATTGCCCATACCACCCACCCTGGAGGGTATTATTGCGCTTAGAAAATGGGTATTAGCCTAATTGTATTTTTGTGTAATAATTTTATTAAAAAAAAAAGAAAAATAATTATAAGAATGATCAGAAAGAGCAGCTTCTGCAAAATAGTCCCTGTTCCACTAGAGGGAGCTGCTGCATATGACATGCCGTTTATATCTGTCTACTGTGTCTCTCTTGGTTTTCTATATTTGTTGCCCCCCCCAAATAAGTTTAGTAATAGGATTACTGTGGAACCATTTTTTTTTATATTAATTTCAAAGTGGGTTTTGGCACATAATGTGAGCGGTCATCTCAGCAGTGAATCAAAAATGGCACAGTGTCTCAGTTAGAGGAGCGAAAAGATTCAGTGCTTTGGTGCATCAGATTTTGAGCGAGTTTGGAGAAAGGAAAAAAAAGGCAACAAATAAAAGAAGGTAGATTCTTACACTGATTAGTGCCTTTGCTGTGGTCTTTTGAGCGGGGGTAATTGTCCGGGTAGACGCGGTGGCAGCACTCGAGCAACATGGATTCTGTGAAGTAGACGCACTTCCAGCTTACAGATTAGTAAGCGTTTGTGACAGTGAGGGGCTCCGGTACTGTGTTTGAGAACCGTACTTTGCTGAGGGGTGGCGTGGAAAGATTTTACAGAAAATATTTATTTTTTGTTTGTTTGTTGGTAGTTTTCTGCTTTTGCGAAGTGGGGTGGGTGGAGAGACTGCTGGGAGTGGAGCGAGATGAGTTGAAATGGAAAATATTTTATCGGCTTGACATGATTGAAAAAGAAACTGCCACTTGCTGAAAACGTTTGAAACGTAGCAACATGTTTTTTTTTTTTTTTTTCAGTGGTGGTATCTGGGCTACTTAGTAAATACCAGGTGACTGAGTAAGTAAAGGGGTTTTTGGGGGACAGTGTCTCGCTAAGCGAGACATGAAAATGGTGGAAATTTGAAAATAAAATGAGGAGGCTTTAACCAGTTAGGGAGGAGGGTGGACAACAGGATTTTGGTGATCGGGTTGGCTGGGCTGGTACTTTTAATAGCGGGGCATCTATTGTCTGATAGATGCCCGGCTAGAGAAGTGCCTCAGCCAATCAGAAGGCTGAAATACTTTGAACCATTTTCTAAGCAAGCACTAATACCCAACAGGGTGGGCGGTATTGGCCAATACCGGACCGCCCAGGGGCGTAAGGAGGCCCGACGCCCATACCGCCCACCCTGGAGGGTATTATTGCGCTTAGAAAATGGGCACCATAAAAAAAATAAGTTTAATAAAAAAAGTTAATGAAAAATTAGTTTAAAGTTAGTCTTGTAATAAAATAGTTCCTCCGCCTGCATTAGAATGATGTTTAGAGGGTACTACAGTACTGTGTTCAAGATCTTTTTTCTCTTAGTTTCCTTTCTGATGTTTTTTAAAAGTACCCCCCCAACACACACACACACACACACACACACACACACTGGTGAAAGGCAAAAAGAAGGACTATCATTATATTAGTTTGTTTTCTGTAGCCAGTGCTGCATCTACAGGTATCCTTGCCATTACATACCAGTAGAGGGCAGTGCAGTCTTTTACTGTTGTATTGTTTCCTATTGCTCTGTACTGCATGTACCTCCTTGGCTCCTGAACCATCACCTTGCCCCCACCTCCAAGTTTACTTGCATTCTATGTTTTTTGCTTTGTTTCTTATGTATGAGACCGCAGTTTAAAACCTGTAGTCCGGGAAACTGGCGTTCGATCGGGTGATCTGAAAGACTGTGCATTTGAAGAGGTAATAAATTTAGCAGGACTTCATTTTATTTGAAAGAAATAGTAATTAAAAAAAAGGTAAACAGATCTAGTACTATTCTGAGGAGCGGGATTTCAGCCAGGGTGACACAGTTACAGGAGTTGAGCCGGAGTTATGGGAGTGGAGCTTACGGTACAGCCCCTGAATCACTCTCAAAGGCGCTGCGTTGGAAGGTTGAGGGCCCTCCTGGTCGGATGCTTCAAGATGTGTGTCTTTGCTGCTACCCGCTCTGATTTCCTTCTGGCGGGTTCCCTCTGCAGCCACACCCGCTCTGTTTGTGCGACCCATAGTTGTTTAGCTGAAGAGCGCACAATTGAAATTTTTAACCCATTAAGTAGCTTAAAGGAAGTTCTCTCATACAAGACCAGCCAACAATAAATTCTAGCTTTTAAATGTTATTGTAGTGCAAAAATAAACTCCAGGATGCAGAGCTGTGCTAGGATGCAGTTCACAGCTCACCTGCTGGCCACGCCCCCCACCTCTGCTGCTCTTTAAACTAGAAAATGTAGTTGTCTCGTCTCGTGTTCAGTGTGTTATTTTTTTTTTCCACAAACATGAACTCTTGCAATAATGTGTCACCCCCCCTTCCCCACACACACACACGATCAGAGGGACTTTCAGTGACTGGAGATGGAGGGACCTGACTTTCAGTGACCGGAGATGGAGGGACCTGAATTCTGAGGCCGATTGAAGAAAAAATAAGCCTGTACAACTGTGTGCTGCTTTTCCTGTGCAGTTTTCAGCAGGGGTAGTCTTCGGCACTGCTGTGTTTATAGTTAAGGAATCGAGCGAATTGGACCAAGGAGCAAATGCATTTCTTTCCTGAGCATGAGAATGAACAGCAGTGGGAGAACGGAGAGCTGAGCTGGTGATGGGGAGTTTGTGTTAGCCTTGGGAGTACAAAATTAAAAAAAGTTTTGTGTGAGCAGGTTGAAATCGATTTATTTAAACTGACAACTGTTTGGGAGGGAGCACTGCCTCCTATCTTGACTACTTAGTGTTTCCTATAGCCGTAGCACTAAGCACGCTAGGTGCTAGTGCTATGAGTTTAAACAAAAACTGTTTTCACAGGTGAGAAAATGGTAAATTTGACGGGGGGGGGGCATGTAGCACGGGCAAACATCTCAAATGTCTGCTTTTTGTTTCATTAGGTGCAATGTGATTCTGAAGTGAGCCCAACGGAGGCTGGAGTGTGTGGGTTCATGTGGCAGCTGTCATTGAATTCGGGAGTGTTGGGGAGGCGGACAGTATCTCTCACTAAGCGAGAGAAAAAATGGTGTCAGTTTAAAATTGATTTGGGTGCTTTGGGCCAATGAGCAATGAGGGTAGGCACAGGGATATTTTAATGGGTGAAGTGGCCCTTAGACTGGCTCTTATTTTTAGCTGGGCATCTATTGTCTGATAGATGCCCACCTAAATAAGTGTCTCAGCCAATTAGGAGAGAGAATGGTCTTTGCCCATTTTCTAAAGTGCGACAACTGACACAGCTCTCAAGAAAATAAAAGCTGGCCCTAAACAAAGCCTGTAGGCTTGTCCTAGATGTGCTACACCTTAAATACACCTGTGATCTCTATTCCCAGTCTGGGTGGTTAAATCTGCACTGTAGAACTCAATACCAGGTCTGCCTGCTGGCTAAAAAGTCCACCCTAGGTCTAAAACCACTTGGCGGTCAGAGTCTCCTCTGTCCCACCAGCAAGGCTAGACTTACCAGAGGAACTAATAGCCAGCCACTAAAAGTCCCTTTCTGCTGCGCCTCCCAGGGTCAGCAGTGTTTTAAGTACTGGGCAACTGCTTGTCTGAACTCACTACGTGATAACCTGCTGGCAGAATCTAAACTTGGTCCTTCAAAAAAAACCCTCTGTACCTACCTAGCAACATTTAGTGCGTACGGTATGATTGTAACTTCTAAACTGCGCAAGCCAACTCCTGTCTTCTTTCTATTATTTATAGCACTTACAGTCTCCCCTATCAAACTGCCTTATTTTCCCCTCTCCTCTCTGTCCCACTCTGCCTTCATCCTCCATTCCATTCCTCATCCGTTTCCCACCTCCCCCACTTAATCTGCTTCCCACCTCCCCCCACCTAATCTGCTTCCCACCTCCCCCCACTTAATCTGCTTCCCCTCCCCCACTTAATCTGCTTCCTCTCCCCACTTAATCTGCCCCACTTAATCTGCTTCCTCCCCCACTTAATCTGCTTCCCCTCCCCCACTTAATCTGCTTCCTCCCCTCAATTTATCCTCCCACCCAAAACCCCACTGAATTTTCCCTTCCAGCAAACCAATGCAAGGTTTTAAATAATTGATTAGCAGTTTTTTTCCTGGGACAATACTAAGTGTACAGAAAGTATTTATATAGGTTTTCTAGAAGTGTTATGTTTGTTAAACACAATGAGGCAAGTGTTATGCATTTTTACAATGTTTTAGCACTTTTATGAGCAAAACGCTAATCAATTTTTACAGTTAAATAAAACCCTGCCAATGACAATGCCCTATGGCTGCTCCTGTTTTCTCCACCTATTCTCCCTTATACCTTCCTCACCTACTCAGTGCTCTCTCAGCACCCAGCCTCTGTTGCTGCCAGTTTCTCTCTCCATAGTAAGCTACCTTTCCACTTTGTTCACATCTTGCAACATACTAATTGCTTAATGTGATTGAATTTTGCAAATTTTTTTAGAAAAGAGTTGTGCATCATTTCTGTATCCAATGTAATTTTGTAACCACTGTCTGTATTGTTTTACTATATTTGTGTTGTTTGCTGTTGACATGGAACCTTTGTAAATGAGTTTATAGCTCAAAGGTATTAATCCGAGAACTGTATAAATAAATAAATCAAGTGTGAATATTTTTAATGTTGCATGTTGTACGTATATTGTATGTTATATATATTGTATTGTATATAGTTGTATCATCTTGGCCACCTGTCTTGTGGCTCTGGGTCATTCCTGTAAAGGGGCATTGGTTTTAGTATACTTACCCTATTAACAAAGTGAATAGGTAAAATAAATAAACATATACATACATAAATAAATACATTCTAGGGTGACCCACAGTACCTTCACCCCTCCCTGTATCTCTATTGTTTTTATGCTATCCCTCATATAAAGAGTCAGTCCTCCCCCTTTCTTTTCTACCCTGTCCTTCCTGAACAGAGTGTATATCCTGGTATGGCTAGATCCCAGTCATGGTTCTCATTGCACCATGTCTCGGTAATGGCGACAGTGTCCAGGTCAATCTCTGACATAATGGCCTCTTTGGTCTGGGATTTTATTTCCCAGACTTCGAACATTTGCACACATGGCCCTCCAGATTCTGCTACCATGCTGCTTGTCAACCTCCCATTTTCCCTTTTGCCTTCTCTGCTCACCCCCTCTGCCCTCATTCCCATCGCTCTTCATTTCTACTATTTGTTTTTATTGTTGTTAGATACCCTTGGGGATTTTTATCCCTTGGGGTTCTCCCTACTGACTACTTCAGCTTGTGGGGGAGGAGGCAGTTTATGTCTCCCTGCTTCCTTCCAGTGCCCCCCTCAGTTAGTTTAAATGCTCACCAATATAACATTTAAACTGTTGACTGAGGAGTGTGGTTCCCCTCCTAGATGAATGCAGGAAATCTCCCCTGTATAGGCCATTATCTCTCCAGGTCAATCAATCAATCAATCAAAATCTTTATTTAATCAGGCGAACATCATTGAGCATAGCTCATTTACAAGATGGACCAGGTGGGACTCCAGTCCCCAGTGTAGCCGAACCACTCCTCTCTGCACCACTCCTTCAACCATGAGTTGAAGCTCTTGGTATGGAGTGCCCTATCCCCCCCAGTCATAGATAGATAGCACCTCAGAAAAGGCCACTGAGAGTGCTACCTGCCTGACCCCTCCCCCCAAATCCCTGAACTCCTCCTGCACTGTCCTAGCCTCGTTCCTAGCCAGGTCATTAGTCCCTAGGTGGACAATGACATCCAACTGTCCCTCCTGTTCTACTGCGCTAGCGATCCTCAGGATCTGCTTCCCATTCCTCCGAGCCATGACACCGGGTAGGCACCTAACCTCCCTCTTCCCTTCCCCCTCCCTTCCTGTCCCCAGATCCATCTCCCTCACAATGGAGTCCCCCACAAGGCGTTGCTTCATCCTCCTCTGGGGTTCTCTTCCACCCTCCTCTGGGTCTTCACTACAGAGGAACGCCACATCCTCCGTGGTCACTACTACAGGTGCCTCTGTGGGAGAGTCCTGCCCTGTCACAGCAGTGTAGGAAATGTGTAGTGGTACCATATGGGGAATGTGCCTCTGACCCACCACACTCACCCTTCCTGAGCCCACCGTAGTTCAGCCGCTCCTCCTCCTTGGCATCCTTTGAGGTAGTGGTGGCTAACATTGTGGTCCCTGGGTGGGAAGGAGGCCCCCTGAATCCTAGCCAACTTGGCCTGAGGTCTAGCAACCTCCTTCGTCAGCCCAGAGAGGTACACACAGATGTGGCAGCACCACAGTCTCCAGAAGGTCTCCCTGAAAACTGCCACCCCACAGCCACTGCACTGCACCACTCCCATCATAATTTCAACTCTGTTACCCCTGGAAATACTTTGTCCCTTGCATCCTGATCTAGTTAGGTTTCTAGCTAGCATCTCCCCTCACTATTTTTTCCTTAAACAAAAATGCTTTCGTATCCCTACCCTCTATAGGGCGTTTCACCCACTTCCAGTTCTAGTCCTCGCCTGCCTTCCCTTGCAGACCTCCTGTTTCCCTGCTTCCTCCTTGGCTGCCTACTTTACTTACTCGCTACTGTGGTGCAGAGTGTCTAGCTGCCGGCTGCCTTGTTGGGTTCATTCTGGTGGGCAGACTCCGATGTCCTTTACGCATTGATCCTTTGCATGGGGGCCGCTTGATAGCCTAGTCCTTAAGAAAGCCGTGCCCACTTCATGGTTCCAAGGCAGTGCCCTGGATTGGCTGCCAGTTGAGGATAGCAAGATTGCTCTCTGGCCAAAAGCTAACTACAGGTAAGTCTAAATGTAGACACCTGCTTCGTTTCTGCCTAAGCCACACTCCCCAGTTTACAGCTGTCCTCCTGACCCAGCTAACTGCAAAGCTGATTATCAATTCCCTGCTCCCAACTCAGACTAACACGCTAACTCTTGTGTTTTCATTTTTTCCCTAATTGAAGGTCCCAATTTACCTTGCAGACCCTACACTTCTAATAAAGTATCTGTCTACTTACTCCCTAGTCAGGAATGTTCTAGCAGAAAGATTCTAGCTGCCTTAGTCAACTGCCTCCTTGCTCTGATAGCAATTACTTAATTATTGTTCGTTCATCACTAAAGTTTATCTTCTCACATCAACTCTGCATTTTGTTTCTATGTGACCGTGGTGAACGCTGTCCTACAGGATCACAGTTGGTCATCTATGCTTTGCATTCAGTGCCCATTTCCAGGCTTTTAATGCAGTCTTATGGCACAGGGCCATAATGTGAAAGACATAACAGTACTGCAATGTACCATGCTGTAAATACAGTGGATACATTGTTGCTGCTGAGAGAAACTTCCCGAAACACAATTCGGCAAAAGAAGCCAGTGGTTCCTTTGTTTGAACCCCCCCCCCATTAATATAATCAACTCCGGGGGTGGGGGTTAAACACGGGGACGAGGGGAAACACCGACAGGGGAGAGAAAAAAAAGAAACCGCACAATGCGGTTTCGTCAAAGTCTGGGTCCGGGACTCGAGCCCCGGTCCACAGACGTATAGCGACCCTGCACCACCGTGGTTCATCCCACTGAGCTATGGCGGCAACTTGGTGGCTCACCTCCCCAGTAGCGGTCTTGACCTCTGTATCACTCCTCCCCACCACTCATGCGTGACAGGGAACAAAACCATGTGCAACATATGTGCCTTGTGGGGTTTTGTACCCTGTCACGCTACTATACCGTGCTATATGTTCCACGCAGTATTCCATGCACGATTTGTCCATGCTATATTCACCCGGTACCCAGTCTTACCACGTGTTCTATGAACTCTGCTGTGAAAGCTGTAATACAGCTTTCCTGACCTCGGATTGTTTACTTGTGTCATCTGTGCTTTCCACGATATTACACTGTGAGGTCACACACAAAACAATGACAGAGTTGAAACATGCACTACTGTAAGTTAAAGCTTTTAAAAGACCAATAATGGGGACAAAGTCAAAACCTACGAAACATTAGAGTAATATGCAGCTGTAACATGCTAAACATAGAAACAGAATTTGATGGCAGAAGGACACCAAACATCCATCAAGTCTGTCCTTACTATATTACTTCACCCCATTGTCCT
Organism: Neoceratodus forsteri; assembly: GCA_016271365.2. Taxonomy (NCBI): domain Eukaryota; kingdom Metazoa; phylum Chordata; order Ceratodontiformes; family Ceratodontidae; genus Neoceratodus; species Neoceratodus forsteri. Next base: position 69,942,718 of record CM057452.1, read on the forward strand.
ATTGTACTGGTGGTTTGTTTCCCCTACTTCTCTACTCCTTCACCCCTCAAACCCATGTTACCCCCCCCCCAGGATTATGAGATCGTCTTCGATGACATCTCCTTCTATTGAACCACATCATGGAACTATCATCTACTGGCGTCAGGACCATGGGGGGTGGTCAAACAAGAGAGAAGTCTCAGGAAAAGGCTGTGGGTCCTGCAGTCCCCCAGCTGTCTCAAGGGCACCAAGGTCAGAGTTTGGCAAAAGCTCACTTTCCCCACCAGGGGATTTGCAGCCCATACCATTGTCAGGCACTGTTCCATTGACAATTCTGCTGTTGTCAACCCCCTCGGGGCCTATCATCATGCAGCTCCTATACCTCCTCCCCCCCCGGCTTCTTGGGGCCCCAATGAACTCGCCTGCTAAATCCAATAAGTTACTCCTAGCACTTACCTTCCCCACCTGCTTCCCTACCCACTTGCTCCACCTCTCCCAACTTTACCGCTGACAAGGCTCAGAGCTGCTTCTCCCCCCTCCATTCTCTGCCCCTCACCCTATCCTAACTTCATCCCTAACAAGGCCTCTGTGCTGCTATCTTCCCCCACCTCTATCTCCTCCTCCTCCTACTTTCTGTTTCACTACCCTTCTCCACACCCTCTCCTAACTCCACCCCTGACCTGGCTCCCCTACTATTAGACCCTGCCTATGCATCTCATGGTCCTGCCACTGCCTCTTCCCCCATTTCACCTGACACTATTACACCAATTTGTGTTACACTTTTTTTCCAATGCCCAAATGAACCACTCTTAGAAAGCGCCCACTCCTGGTTGTGCTCCTTCTCACCTTTTAAAGCCTCGCCAGCTGTATGCCCCCTCCCAACCTATCTCCACTCCCCTACCATTTCTCACCCTAGTTAAATAACATCTCCCAAATCATGCCTTTTCAAGTGTGTCACAAATCCACCTCCACTACTATGGCTGTAACCTTAAAGGACGTGCTCTTATACAGAATCTATCTGGGTGGAAAGAGACTAAATATGGGCCCCTTCCCCCCACCTATAACCAACTTAGTCTTAACATGTATCAAAGTAAAACTACACAAATTCACCCCTAAAAACGTGAAACAGTTTGTGCCTTATAAAATGGCAGGTAATAAGACTGGCCTACCTACTATTACTCCTGCTGGGTAACATCCACCCTAACCCTGGATCCATGTTGCACTCTCAGATCACTCCAAAACATCAATCAGGACTGAAAATAGCCTCCGTCAATATCTGCAGTTTACAGGTGAAATCTGACGCACTTCATGTGTGGGTCACCCAACACAAATCCTGTCAGTAATGGAGACATGACTGAGTCCTAGGATCCCGGACACTGCCATACAACTCCCAGGGTACAACTCTTTCAGATTTAATAGGCTTGGAAAGCGAGGGGGTGGCTGTGTATTATATATGAAGGAACACCTCAAAGGGCAAATGCTGCCGCACTTCACTGCCAAGTGTTACACACAACTGTTGCCGGTAAGGATACTAATTGGTAAAAATGGAGAATCATTTATGGTAGTATCCATCTACATTACACCTAAGGCTCAACCGACTTCCTCGTGAGGAGCAGTCCCAACACTGAAATTATCTTGGCGGGTGATTTCAACATCAATTGGAACTCCCAAGATATAGGTCCCTATAAAGATGCTTTATCCTCAGTACATGCCTCCCAATTAGTGAGCACCCCTACTTGGGTAAACTGCCAAACTGGAACAAGTACTCTCATCGACTGGCTGGTCACCAATTGTCCTGATAGAATAAATCACATCTCAGTACTCCCCAATTCCCTTAATGACCATTTCCCAATCCTCTTCGCCTGGTCTAATAAATAAGTCCCCTAAAGTCCCAACCCAAACCATCAATACAAGACTTCTAAAAAAAGATAAGCTGGATACACTGAAAATGCATCTAAGCAACCATGATTGGAGTTTCCTGAACACCACTGCTGATGTTGTTGATGCCCTAAAACTCTTTATCCAAAAATGTAATGAATCGTGTGATATTTATGCCCCACTCACCAAGCAAAAGACCAAGGGCCATCAGAACTCATGGATCTCTCTGCAATTACTTGACCTCATGAAACATTGTGACAACCTTTGTTATATCCAGAAGTACAGGCTTAGCGGCTGACATCCAGAAATACAGGGCGGCACGTAACCAATGTACGTGGGCAATCCGTAAGGCCAAAAATCACCACTTTTGTAGGGAGCTCGAAAACTCTTGGGCAGACAGCCGATGTTTTTGGGAAAATATCAAATCACTAACTGGAAAACCAAACAAGTCTCCCCCTACCTTAATAAATGTTAACGGTACTCCCACCCAGGACCCTATGACCATTGCCGAGACCTTCAACAAAGCATTTACTGACCTGAGTGTTCCACACCAGACTTCTTTCTGCCTCCAGATACACAAAATCTCCCTAATACCCCCTCCCAACAAGGCCCCGTACCCCCTTCTACCTTAAAATAATTACTCCATCTCAGGCCAGGAGATATATCACCTCGGTACTCGGTAAATCATGGACTCGATCTAAAGCTCCTAGAACTCACACTTGATGTTGTCCTTGCCCCTCTCACCAAAATTCTGAACTTATCCCTAGTAACTGGGAAGTTCCCACAGTTATGGAAGGAGGCGGTAGTCACACCAGTTTTCAAAAGTGGTGTTAGGGCTAACCACACTAACTATCGCCCCATCTCCATTCTCCCCTCCCTGTCAAAGGTCCTGGGACACATTGTTTCCAACCAGCTAGCTGAATTCCTCGACAAATATCAGCTACAGTGCCATCAGCAGCATGGTTTTCAGAAACAACATAGCACTACCACTGCTCTAGTAGAATTCACTAGTTATATTCATAGCGCTCTGGATTGGGAGCTCTTGGTGGGGGCTACATATATTGACCTCACCAAGGCCTTCGACTCTGTTAACCATGAGCTCCTGCTCAGCCAATTATCCACTACTGGTCTTTCCCCTGAATCTGTTTCCTGATTTAGAAGCTACCTCCGTGGCAGACTACAAAAAGTCAAAATAAATTATGTCTGCTTGAACTACCGATGTGTCACAACTGGCATGCCCCAAGGCTCTATCCTTGGACCCCTGCTTTTTAACCTCTTTTTCAACTGGTTCCTTTAGCAGTCAGCGATCAAATATTGCTATATGCTGATGATGCTGTGCTTTACTTGAACCACTCAAACCCCGTCGAGCTGGAATTACAGATGCAGGCCAATTTCTCCCAGGTAGAGAAGTGTTTTTGGACTCAAAACTGCTCCTAAACTATAAAAAAATGAAGACCATGATTTTTGCAACCAATCGCAATATACACAGGAATTTCCAGGTACAAGCTGTCAATAGCCAAAATTCCCCCTTTGAGATGGTTAACCATTTTAAATACCTGGGCATAACGCTAGACAGTGCTCTTTCCTACTGTTGACACATCGACCAAGTTGCCAAAACTGCAAACGCTAAACTGGGACTACTCTATAGAAACAAACCTAGCTTTACCAACATGACCCTGAAGATAGTAATATGAAGCACAGTGCTCTCCATCATTGACTATGGCCTGGTTGTGTATGGTGCAGCAACTCCCATGGCTCTCAGAAGACTTAAAACGACCCTCAACAAGGCCTGTAGACTTGTGCTGGGTGCACAATGTCGTGTCCACATGTGAACTATACACCCAAAGTAGTTGGCCTTAACTTAGATTGCCGAATCTGATATCAGGTGTGCCTGCTTGCTAAAAAATCAATACTTGGAATTACTCCTTCTGGAATACGGGATCTTCTAACTCCCCGAAACTCACCCAGATGTACTAGGGGTCAAAATGACCTAACCCTGAAAGTCCCATTCCGGAGGATCTCACAAGGTCAATGATCCTATGAATATCGAGCACCTACCTGGCTCAACGCTCTCAGCAAAGAACTACTTGGAGAAGATAAACTAGACCCATTTAAAACAAAACTTCAGTTTCTACTTGCTCTCGCCAGTGTCTGTGAACATTAACCCTCCCCCCTCCACCGGTTCATTTCTCCACGGTTCTTTTTTTCCTGTCTTTTCCCAGTCATTCCTTACCTTGTCATCCTTTCCACTATTCCTCCTTCTTCCTTATACCTTTTCTCCCCCCCCCCCATGGGGCACTCTCCACCATCACCCCACCTTTGCCATATAAGAGCCTCTTATGACTGGCAATTTCTGCTGATCATAGCTGGTACTATCTGTCTTTCTCTCTCTGCTCTTCCACTCCCCTTATCCACTTTCATCTTCTGTCCTCACTCAATCCACCACTGCCCCCCTCCCTCCACCCCTCTCCCTCAATGGCCTAATTTTTTTCTCTACCTGCCCCCTGCCCGTCTTTTTCTTTCTTCACCCCCTGCTCCAACTGCTTTTATCCCTCTCACACCTACCTCCTCTCTTCACCCTCTTACTTCTGTCTCCACTCCCCAGCTCTCTCTCTCTCTCTCACCCTACCTTAACCTGCCTACTCTCTATCTTCCCCAGCTTCTGTTTAACTTCCTCTAGTTGTCCTCCTCTAAAGCTCTTTTTATAACGTGAGGTGACATATATATCACCTTGCTCGCCTTGCACTTTGACAACAGAACTGTCATCTCTCATAAACATGTTCTGGCTGATTAAAACATATTGTATCTAGTCTTGCATATGATAGCTTTCTGGTCTACTGTGTTGTTCCCTGTGATGTATTCTTTGTCCTTCTCACTGTATTTGTGACAATTTTGTTTTACTGTATTTCTAATATGACGTGGAACCTCTGTAAATGAGTCCCTGACTCAGAGGTATTTTTCCTAGATTGTAATAGATAAATGGCCTCCTTAGTCGAAAAGCTGCCTGACAGCCCTGACAAGATAATGACGCAACATACAGTTGCTAATGGCCAGGAAGCTGGTAAGCACCTGCTTAGATCTGCCTAGGATGCTTCAGATGCTGCTGCTTCTGGGCCTGCCTGTGCCACCATTCTTACCTGTGTATTCCAGGCTTTGCTTCTGATGTACAACAGCCAGTTCTCAATGCCCCCTTCAGAGGGAAACAGTTGTTTGACTCCAATGTAGAGAATGCTCTTTGGGACCTGCAATCCTCAAAGATGACATTGAGGTCCCTGCATTCCTTGAATCCAAATCCCTGTGGTCAAGCAGAGGCTCCTTTCACTGGCCCTTTACTTTTCCAGGCGTTGGCTACTCCAGGGGTCCAGGCCATGTTTCCCAGTGACCTCAGCCTTCCCAGACTCAGGCCGCAAACCTGCCTCCTGGTGCCCATGCCTCACTCACAAAAGACCAAGGAATCAGCAGCACCCCTGCTGATCCCGGCAGTTTCTAACTCCCCTCCTCTTCCACTGGACACTTTGCCTCAGGAAGTTCTGCTGGGAGGCCATATCTCCCTCTTCTAATCAAACTGGAGGGAGATCGCAACCGATGCTTGGGTCTTGGAAGTAGTTCAGCAAGGACACACACACTTTTCCAAACTTATACCATCTGGGATATTTTTCTCTCCTGCTGGAGGAAGTTCAAACTGTGCTCTGCAAGAAGGCTGTAGAGCTCATTCTGGTTCCTGAACAAAACCTAGACTATTAGTCCCAGAGCTTCTTGGTACCAAAATGGACCAAGGATTTAAAGCCCATGCTAGACATTCAAGGACTGAATCTATTCATTGAATACAAAAAGTTTCAAATGGTCTCTGCAGTCCCTCCTCCTCCTCTTTCTGAAAGGGGACTGTATGGTTGCTCTGGATATGAAAGACACTAGACACATACCTTCTTATCAAGCTCCACAAGTCTCACTGAAAGTACCTCTGTTTCATGCTCCAGTGTCCTTTGGCTTGTCTTCTGCACAGCATGTCTTTACTAAGTGTTTTGCCATAGTTACAGCTGCCTTCTGCCGGGAGGGCCACTTTCTTTTTCCAAATATAGATGACTGGCTTCTGAAGGCCCCATTGTGGAATGCAATAGTCTGTACCCTGTTTCAGACCTGACATCTGCTTGAGCAGTTTGGTATTCTGGTGAACGAGCTGAAGTTGGTCCTCACGCCATGCTAGCACCTCCAATTCATAGAGGCTGTCTTGGACATGGGGGCTGGTATATGACATATATGTAACATCATCATCTGCCTTTAGACTGTGCAATAGCACTGGTAACCCAAGCTCAGCTGGTCTCTCCCAATGACTTTATCTCGATCAGGTGCCCTCTACGGCTCATCAGCCTCATGGCTACTGCCATATTGATTGTCCCTCTGGTGCATCTGCACATGAGGATCTCAGAGTGGGTCCTCCAGGCACAGTGGGTGCAGCATTTCAGTTTGTTGGAGTGTCTCATAGCAGTGACCCCTCCATTCCATCGCTTTCTGCTCTGCTGGTTGGACTGCTCCAACCTCAAGAAGAGATCTCCATTTCTCCATCAATCCCCTCTCCTGGTGGTGATGATGACATATGCCCCCCAGTCCGCTATCTGGTTCCAGTGTAGGGCTTTAATTTAGTCCTAGAGACCCTTACTGCACCTCCATTTGAGCCCTGCTGCTACATGTGAGCTATGCTTCCTCTTTTGGAAGACACTGTTCCTAGTGGCTATGACATCTGTTAGACGCATATCTGAGTTTCAGGCTTTGGTTGCAGACCCTCCTTTTCTTATTTTCCACAAGGATAGCATTACATTACATACTAATTCTCATTTTCTGTTGAAGGTTGTGTCTTGCAGAACACTAAATAAGACCATTGATCTTTCTGTTTATTTCTCAGCTCCCACAGATAGTGGGGAATATCATTTGCACATGCTGGACATTCGCAGGATGCTGCGTTGGTACTTTTTTAAAATTTTTTTTATTTTATGCTTTTGGTAACCGGGTAAGGCCCACTAGGCACAAGTGCCTGTTTTCAGGGGCAACCTGGGAGCACTGGGGTGGTTAAGTGACTTGCCCAGAGTCACACAATATGCAAGTGGAGGTCGTGGGAATCAAACCCAGGTCTGCAGGATATACCAACCTCATTCACAGCTCATTACTCTAACCTGTAGGCTATACTGCCAGCCCACTGCCACTTGGACTGTACTGCGGATTGTAGAATATTCTCACAACTGTTTGTGGCTTTCTCCCCCTCCCTGAATGGTGGACTCCCCCATTTCTAAGTAGGGTGTATCCTAATGATTGGCCTGGTGTATTATTTTCTGTTATCATATGTAGGGATGTAAGTTTGTCATGGATGAGGTTTTAATGACTCATTGTTTGTTCATGAAATCATTAGTAAACAGTAGTAAATGTTGTGGCACTGTCATCATTGCTACATTCTGATGACACTAGTGAAAGTCATGGAAGTCCTGAATAAAGATCAAACGTCATGGAATCAATGACGTGTATGACTGCCATGACAAACTTACATCCCTAATCATATGCATGCTAAGCAGCTTCCTGGTCCTGTCTGTGGACACTCCACCCATGTGGTGGCTACTTCAGTGGCTTGTTTTCACAATGTGTCCGCTGCTGACATATGGGCCGCTGTCACTTGGAGTAGTATTCATACTTTTTTAAACATTACAATCTGGATATTGTCTCTCATAGACGTGCTGGATTTTGTCTTTCTGTTCTGTAAGGCCTCCTTACTCAGGGTCCTTAGATCCTGCTTTCATCCCTCAGTGCTTGGTACTGCTTGGGAATCATTCCATGATGTGGCTTGATGGAGGGAGATATCCTAGAAGAAGATACTTACTGTAGCAGTAGCTCTTCGAGAGAATCTCCTCCATTGAACCACAGCTCTCCTTCCCGCCTCCCCATTGTCAGGTGATGTGTGATTGTCCTGCCTGCTCTCACACTCTGGTTCTCCTCTGATGTCTAATTCAGCATCTTTACTCAGGTTTCCATACCCTCTTCTCTGTGCCTGGTTTGGTCCTGGTTGCTTCAGTTCTTGCCAGTCTGATGATCCCCCCAAGCTTGTGTCCGGCGGGAAAGTGAGGCATGCTGGAGATGTCTACGTTATATAGGTGCTGACAAGGTGCATCGATGTGGGTGGCCCCAGTCAGCAAAAGGTTCCATGTGGTCGTGACACCAATGGCTTACAGTTTTCTGATGGGTTTCACTGGTGGAGATTCTCTCAAAGATCTGCTACTATGGTAAGTAACTATTCTTCTCCATGCCCTGTCCAAACTGTGTTTAAACCCATTAAAGGTAGCTGCCCCCACCACTTCCACTGGCAGCCTGTTCCATGGTTCCACCACCCTGTCAGTGAAGTAGAACTTCCTCACGTTTGTCTTGAACTGGTCCCTCCAACCTCTGGTAACGTCCCCTAGTGACCGCATCCCTATTTTTAACAAATAAGTCCTCATTATTCATCTTGTTTATACCCCTGAGAAATTTAGATTTCAGTCATGCCCCCCACTCCCACCTGGCCTCCAGCGAGTACATATCTAGGGCCTCCAGCTGATTCTCATAGGTTCTGCCCTACTGGCTTTGGACCGTCCTGGTGAGCCTTCACTGTACCGACTCTAGACCCTCGATGTCTTTCTTTAGGTGAGGACTCTAGAACTGGCCACAGTGCTCCAAGTGAGGCCTCACCACAGATCTGCAAAGTGGCAGAATCACCTCACTTCTCACTCTGTCAACCCCCCCTCCCTCTACACCCAGCAATCTTGATGCCTTGCTGTGTGCTTTGTGGCATTGGCTTATTTGCTTGAGGGAGTCACTGATTATGACCCCCAGATCCCCCTCCTCTGTTGTAGTGGCCAGTCTAACCCCCCCCCCATCCAGTATATTATTTATTTAGTTTGTTTTTTTCACAATTTTTGGCCAGGAAAGACACACTAAGCCGAGGCTTGTTTCCAGGTGCATCCTGGGAGCACAGGGAAGTTAAGTGACTTGCTCACAGTCACATAGTATGCAAGTGTAACCCCTAGGTGGTGCTATCCCAAGGGCTACTACCCCTGCCTACTTGGCTAGTAGCAGGTTAAGGGGCCTGGGTAATGAAACGGGTGCCTCCACCCAAAGGTCAGGGTTGTTAGTGGTCAAGCTAACCTGGGCACAGCCCTCCGGGACACTGTAACCCCCCCTCTTTCCCTTCTAGTGGCCTGAACAATATACAATAATTACTTTCACAATGACCCTTATTTACCAGGCAATTACCCACACTGTTTGCACTTACCACCAGGGCTGGTTCCTCTAGCTTGACCCTGGGAACCCCCTGTAAAACAAGGTTAAGCACAGCAAATAGCAACAGTACAATACTTTTGGCACAAACTGGAACTACAGTCAGGTTAAATGCAAGCAAAGTTAAATCTGATTTATTCAGGTGACTTGAACAAGGGAGGGGCATAATCAGGTTGATTTGCTTAAAAGCTATATTAATCAGACAGTTATGCATGCAATTCAGAGTCCCTACAAAGTCACACATTCTGGGTACCCAGGTAGGAAGACAGTGGGCTAGCCAGGAATGTTGTAGCTGGTTGGGGCCCTGTGATGGAAGAAAGCAACATGCACAACACACACTATTTGTAATCCGGAGCCGGAGGGCTCAGTTCGTGAAAGAAAAGGCAACAAGACAATCAGATGACAACACTTTTAGATTTAGCTGTTGTTGCAGGGAGCTACCCTGATGTTTACTCACGATACCCAATACTGGACACAGGCAGGATGAAATCGAGACTGCAGGCTGTTGAGCTGGAGTGCCTGGAGAAACAGGGCCCACCACAGTTACAAGGCATCGTTCCTGTTCAAGACGTTGAGCAGGGGCTGATCCCTAGGCCGGTCTCTCGTCGATGACTTTCTCTGCGTAGCAGGTATTCTGGCTGAGCCAGTGTAGCAGGGCCCAGGCAAATGGAAATGGATACGGATTCAGTCCATGGAGCTGGATACAACCTCCAGCAAGCAAAACACAGTTCAGACACACAGTGGGGAACCAAATCATGACCCACTATAAGCACACAGCACATTCACATGTATGGAAATTCCACTGTACCAGGCAAATGGCTCTCCAGTCGCAATTACAGAGTCTCTGCACAATCCGGGAGTTCAGAGGTAGCTGGAAGTCCTGACAGGCCGATCAGGTTCAGCAAATTTTCGGTCTTCTTCAGGTTAAAGCCTGGTCACAATTCAGTGGCTTAATTCGCTCTCCAAATTCGGATTCAGTCTGAAAAAAGTACAAGTTCCCTCTCAGGAACAGCAGGCAGGCATGCAGGCCAAACTCAGGCCTTTCCATAGTTCTCCCACGCAAATCCATTATGGATTGCTGCTTGAACTATCTTGAGCTGTTACTTCTTCACTTCCAACTCAGATCCGACTGAAACTGCAAGTAGTGTGGGACTTTCACCAAGATCCAAAAGGTTCGGTTGGCTGATCTATCTGTCAGTCACAACAAGGGCTCCCCCTCCAGGTTATTTTAGGCACCAAAAGCCCAAAACTAAAATTCCTACAAGTTTTGGCCCCACCAAGACCCTGTAGGCAGGCTCCATTTTAAGAGTCCCAAATGTACTGATTGGCCCATTGTGCAGTCCAGGACCAAGATGATGGAAACAAACCGAACTGTCCATGCTGCAAAGAAGGCAGGTTAGAACAAACTGCAATATTATTACTACTCTAACAAATGATCAGCAAACAAGTACATCTTCTAACAGAGCTCCCTCTCAGATTAATTATGACTGCAATCCAGGCAGCTCTTAAAGAGACAGTACACAGAGGCTATACAGGCACTCTCTGGCAATCACATTTAAACTGCTAAAACACAGGACACCAGCCTGGCAGTGAGCATTTAGGCAAGCTCAAGGAAGACTTTTTGGGAACCCCCATTTGTAGGGGGGGTTACACCCTTGCATGCCTGGAGAAAACTTGCCATCCACGTCAAGTCTGTACCATCATGCATCAGTTAACATAAACTTATTACTTTACTATACATATTCACTACGCTTCATGATACTATATCCATAAGGACAATACTTATGCATGTTTCATACAGGTAATACTGATTCCGCTTTGATTAACATACTTGTAACATCACAATACTGATTCATGTTATAACTTCCTGTACATTAAACAATGTAGGAGGGGGCCCTTCCCTATCAGCTAACTTGGGGCTGGATGGGGCAGGGGCACCATACTGAGAAGGAAGAATAATCAACCTGGAATTGGCCATTAAGCTCAGTTTGAGTAGTGAGCTCTGAGAAATATAAACACCTTTGTGAACCACACTGAGAGTCAAATCCATTGGCTTCCCGGGAGAATCATAACTGAAGCGTAGTACTGGCTTGACAGCTCGGCCAGTCTTTCAGGGGGGAACAGCCACAGTCTCTGTACTTTCAGCACTAACTTTTGAGCTTTTGTCACTTGTGAGGGGTACCTCTGCATGGATGGGAATGTCCAAACTGGGAGCACTGTCAGCTCCTTGCTCTGTAGGCTCTGGTTCCACAACACTTTGCTCATTACTATCTTCTGACGAGGGCCCAGCTGGCTCATTTTGAGAAGGTTTAGGTACAGTTAGGCTTTGTGGCACTGAAATGGGGTTGTCAGCATTCACATACTGTTCTTCAAGTTCTGGTGTGTCACCAGGGAGACTCAGACCATCAGCCCCTTCTTCGGGCAATTCACACAGTTCCACAAAACACAGAGAGTATGCAACCTCGGATGTGATGCTTTGCACCTTACTTTCAGGAAGCATTGGCTCCAAGGACAAAGCTGGGGAGGTTAGGCAGTCCAGAAGGCCTAGCTTCATCCCCACAATTAGTCATAGGGTTACCTCAAAACAGCTGACTCAATTCATAGGAGGGGTAATAGGCATTGTCACACTCACTATCATCAGAGGTGAACTGACAGTCACTATCATTCTGGGCCTGCTGCGGGGGGAAACCTTAACTCTGTAACTACTGGGGTAGGTTGACTCTGTTTCTTTTTTGCAACAGCATGAGTCACCAGCCCAGGGGAGGCAATGTCTGCTGGCTCAGCTTCACTAATAACCTGGCCGATAGGCAGCAAGTGGTTACGGTGCATGGCCTTGACAGCTTTGGAGTTATTCTCTGGGTGTACCTTGTATGCTGGTAGATCATCAAACTTTCCAACTCCTACATGAGGAAGATGGTGCCACCTGTCAGCAATTTTGTGCTTGCCATGTAGTTCCAAATTGCATAACAACACACGGTCTCCGGGCCGTAGCTCTTCAGCCTTTACTTTCTTGTAATGCCTCTCTTTGTTGGCGAGATTTCTTTTAGCGGCCATTGTCTGGGCCAGTTGATATGCATGGTTCAATTGAGCTTTCAGTTTCTGTACATACTGCAGGTAGTTTTCAGCTTGGACTGCATCTGGAGAGACCCAAAAACAGACATCAACTGGCAGGCGGGCCTCCTCTCAAACATGAGGCAGTAGGGGGTGAACCCAGTAGCGTAATTTTTTGTGCAATTGTATGCGTGTACCAAGGTGCTAATCTGCTTGCTCCACTTATGCTTGTTTTTTGGGTGGAGGGTGCCCAGCATGTCTAGAAGGTTGCGGTTAAAACGTTCTGGTTGAGGGTCCCCCTGCGGGTGATAAGGGATGGTACTTGCCTTCAGCACCCCCCAACAGAGAGAGCATTTCTTTGATTAGCCTACTTTCAAAGTCTCAGCCTTGGTCAGAGTGGATCCGCTGGGGGGCACCATAGTGGATGAAGAATTTTTCCACTAGCACCTTGGCCACGTTAGAGCCTTTTTGATCTTTAGTTGGAAAAGCTTGTGCATACTGTGTGAAATGATCCTTGACCACTAACACATTGCCAATATTCCATTGATCAGGTTCTAAACGCAAAAAAATCTATGCAGACCAGTTCCATGGGGGCCCTGGTAGTGATATAGATAAGAGGGGAAGCCCTCTGAGGCAGGGCTTTTCTTTGGAGCCAACGACTACAGGTCTTTACATGGTGCTCAACATTGGCCCCTATTTTGGGCCAGTAGAATCAAGATCATACCAGGTCGAGAGTCCTGTCAATACCGAGGTGCCCCATGTGATTGTGGAGGGACCTCAGTACCAAGTGTTTAAAGGCCGTGGGCATGACAAATTGTTGCTTGTCTATTTGACCACTATGATCCACTGTCTCTCTGTATAACAACTGATTGAGTAACTTCAACCTGGGGCCTTCTTTAAACAATAGGGCAGTTTGCAAGTCAGGGGAACGCAACTTAGACATATCTTTCCTCGCATGCAGGGTATCAAGTGCGGGTTGAATCATAGGATCTTGGGATTGATCCCACTGAATACTGTCATTGTCAAGTTGAGGTAACAGAAACATATACTTTGATGGCAGATAAGGACCACTTGGCTCACCTAGTCTGCCCATTTCCCTACCTACAGGATAAGCTGCAGATCCTAGTTAACCAACAGCCTATTTCTTCTTACTCCCCACAAGTATTGCCTTATGTCTGTCCCTTGTATTCTTGAATTCTCCCACGGTTTTAGACCCCACAACCTCCTCAGAAAGGCTGTTCCATGCATCCACCACCCTCTCTGTGAAAAAATACTTCCTCATATTGCCCCTGAACCGCCCCCCCAATCTTTAAATTGTGTCCTCTTGTTCTTGCACATCTCTTTTTCTGAAAGATGCTACCCTCTTGGACTTTGTTGATTACACTGAAATACTTAAAAGTTTCTATCATGCCCCCCCCTTTTCCTCAAGGGTATACATATTAAGCTCCTTTAGTCTCTACTCGTATGGCTTCTCTTGCAGACCCTGCACCATTTTAGTTGCCTTCCTCTGGACTTCCTCTGTCCTGTTTATGTCCTTGCGGAGATGGGGTCTCCAGAATTGGACGTAGTACTCCAGATAAGGTCACACAAACTGTTTGTACAGAGGGATAACAACTTCCTGTTTTCTGCTGGTGATGCCTCTCCCTACACATCCCAGTATACCCAGCCCTCCCTACTGCCTTCTCACATTGCTTGCTGGCCTTAAGGTCATCTGATATGATTACCCCCAGGTCCCTTTCCATTTTTGTTGTTGTTACTACCTCCCCCCCATTGTGGAATCTTCTCCTGGGTTTTTGTTTCCCATGTGCATTATTTTGCACTTCTTTGCATTGAATCCAAGCTGCCATTCTTCTGACTATTCCTCCAACCTTGCCAAGTCCCTTCTCATCCTTTCCACGCCTCCTTGTGTATCAACCCTGTTGCAGATCTTTGTGTCATCTGCAAAGAGGCATTCTTTTCCTTCCAGTCCCTCTGCAATGTCACTTATAAAGACATTAAAAATGACTGGACCCAGTACTGAACTCTGCGGTGCCCCACTAGTAAACCATCTTTCTTCAGAATGGACTCCATTTACAATTACATTCTGTGTCCTGTTGTCCAGCCAATGTTTTACCCAGGGTACCACCCTGGGACCCACTCCCAGGCTGGTTAATTTAACAGTTAATCTTTTGTGTGGGACTGTGTCAAATGCCTTGCTAAGGTCTAGGTAGGCAATGTCCACAGCCCCTCCCTGGTCTACTACTTTGGTCACCCAGTCAAAGAAATCAATTAGATTCATCTGACATGACCTTCCCACTGTGAACCCATGCTGCCTTGAGTCTTGTGCCCCACTGGCCTCTAGGTACTCAACAATTCTTTCCTTCAGAACTGATTCCATCACTTTCCCTACCACAGAGGTCAAACTGACAGGTCTGTAGTTTCCTCCCTCTGTCTTGGTCCCACTTTTGTGAAGGGGAATCACATCCGCCCTCTTCCAGTCCTTGGGTACCACACCATCCTCTCATGATTTGTTAAAAAGGGTAGTCAGTGGTGTCACTAGTTCTCCCCTTAATTCTTTTAAAATTCTGGGGTGAATTCCATCAGGCCCCATTGCTTTGTCCACCTTCAGTTTTAGGAGTTATTTCAGAACCCTTTCTTCTGTAAAAGGACTGGGATTGACCCCCATCAAGAGTGCTTCTGTTAATTGGATTAGGCACCTCCCCCTTCTCCTATTTTGTGAATACTGAGCAGAAATATTCATTCAGTATCCCTGTTTTTTCACTTTTTTCACTGTCCCTCTCTGCCCACACTCCGTCCATTCTGTTCAGCCTCACTATCCCTCTCTTTGTCTTTCTATGCTTCCTGATGTACCTATAAAAGCTTTTATCCCCCTTCTTAACTGAGTTGGCTATCTTTTCCTTAGTTTGGGCCTTTGCTATTCTGACTTTCCTCCCTGCTTCCTCCAACTGGTACCGCCTAAACTGGTACTGCTCTCTGTCCTGCTCCTTCTGTGTTTCCTTATACTTCCTGAATGCTATCTTTTTCTCCCTGACTTTAACCACCACCTATTTTGAGAACCATAGTGGCTTTTTCTTTCATTTTGATTTCTTTATTTGCTTCACACAAAGGCTTGTTGCCTCTGTGATGGCAGTTTTGATGTTTCCCCTTTGTTGCACCACCCCTCCTTCTAGCCTGTTTGCTAGTGCTTTTATAAGGCACTCTCCTATCTTGCCAAAGTCAGCCCTCCTGAAGTCCAGTACCCTCACTTTTGTAGGGCTTGACTCTGTAGCTGAGTTTATCGTGAACCACACTGTTTGATGGTCACTTGTTTCCAGATTGCAACCCACTTCTAGATTTGAGATCCTCTCACTGTCCCCATTTGAGAGTACAAGGTCTAAGATTGCTCCCTCACGAGTGGGTTCCGAAACTAGCTGTCTGAGGCATGCCACCTGTAGGGCATTGAGAATGGCCGTGCTCTTGGATGTGGCTGCAGCAAATGTGGTCCAGTTAACATCTGGCATATTCAGGTCTCCCATCAACGGTATGTCCCCTTTCTCTGCCATCCTAAGAAAGCCTTCTGTCATATCTTTGTCCATTCCCTCCTCCTGACATGGGAGTCTGTATACAACCCCTGTGCGGATTGTGGTGCCATTTCCAGTCTCTAAGGTGACCCACAGTGCCTCCTCTCCTCCCTGTTTACTCTTTTGTTCAGTTGCTTTTATCCCTTCCTTTACAGCCAAGAAGGGGCATACAGAAGAACTGCCATAAGCTGCATAACGTCGGTCAGGGCTCCGTTTTTTATCGGTGTCCCATGTACTATGGCTGCTGTCTACCACTGTTTACCATTATTGGGACACTTGCATACTATCTTATTTAATATCGGACTACAGTTTAATGCTGGTCAGGGATCTGTATATTGTTGGTGTCTCGTGTGTTAATCCAATTGGCCCCACTATCATTTTGATATCTCTGGTGGCTGGGCCTACTTTGTAACTCTGGGACTGGATTGCTTACACCATTGGGATTGTTTACATCACTGCCTACATCACTGGTTTGCTTATATTATTGGGAGTTTCCATGTGGTCTAAATACGAGCTGGAATACTGTAAAGGAGTTTGAAGTGTGGCTAATACTTGGCTTGAAGCAACTTCAGAGAAGAACTGTGGATTACAGTTCCTGGTTTTGTTGGGGGAGGAATTGATTATCTGGACCTAGAGCAGCTGGTTGGTGGAGCGAGCTTGGAAATCTGAGCAATCGAGTGATTGGACTTGGTTTGTTGTTTGAGAATTGCTTGAATTGCTGGCCCTGATACTGTCCTGTGGAGCTTCGAAGGAGGAGGAGGAGAAGGAGAGGTTCATCCAGTCCAGATGACCTAGAGGTGGGTGCAGGGTGTAGCCATTTGTCCCTGGAAGGGATGGGAGTGCCTACCGAAGGGTTGATGTTCGTGGAGCTTCCAGGAGTCTCCGGAGTTGCCTGGCAGAGGCTGGGTTTTCTCCGGCGTTCCAAGAGGGGGTATTCAGTTGCACATAACGTGACCTGCCCTGGGCTGGTTGGGTTCTGGCATCATTTGAACCGGGACTGTTTTTTACTTTTGCTATGTTCATTTTTCTGGATAATCTTGCAAGTAAGAACTGTGAGGGCCGGACTACTGATACCAGAAAGTTTGCCTTATAAGATATACTGGGAGTTTGGATTCCTGAAGTGTGGGTTGACCTGTATTTTGCTGCGAGGGGCCTGATCTATGGTGGATTATTTGAAGCTTCCATTTGGATTTTATTGAGTGGATTTCTCTTATGACTTCTCCTACTATTGGATGACTTCTTTCCCAGATATTTAATTTATTTTTGGTCTCCTGGTGGTGAGAGGATCAGGGGGTCCATATTTATTTTTATCTTATTTTTGATGTTTTTTGATTTTTGATTTTGTATTTTCTGGGCAGTGGGAGTGCCTAGAATTTTTCCCTTTTCCCTTGGCTGTGAGAGGGCTGCGGAAGGGGGTGAATTTATATTTGTGTGTCTATTTTATGTCCTGTGAGAGGGGATTTCATTTTGTTTTCTGGGTTCGAATTTTATCCAATTGTGGGAGAAGGGCAGTTTTATATGTTTTTTGGGGTGGGATTATGATTTAGGTTTATATTGTTGTGGGAGTTTTAGGATTCTAATTGTTTATGGTTTTGTTTTAAGAATTTGGGGCTTTGTGTGCTTTCTCTACTGTTGTGTTATAATTATTGGTGGAATGTGCCTGCTTGCCTCCCCCGTCCTGTGCTATTCGGCCTTCGCTCTCCACGCCCTCCGCCCGTTCTCTTCTCCCTCCCTGCCTGCTTTCATTTATCGGCACTGTTGAGTGCTGGGAATTGCTCGCAGGGGTGGGTGTCAGGGGTGGGTGTGGGGTTGCGGACAGTGGAGCCTGAAAGAGTGGCACTCTCCCATTGAGGTGATTAGGACCAGAAGATGCCCTGGGGCGAAATGGTGTCTGAAACGTGGGGATCCTGTTCTGCTTTCCATACCCAAGGGCACCTCCATTTTGGGAGGGCAAGTAGTTGGGATGGCTCGCCAACCTCGTCCAACTCGGGCGCTGTTATGCAATGCCAGATCTGTCTGCAACAAGACTGCTCTTACTGCAGATTTTGTGGGTACAGCAGATCTGGTTTGCATTACCGAGACCTGGTTGGATGGGAATGCTGCCCCAATTTTGGAAGCAGCTATCCCTACCGGGTACTCGGTTATACATCGCCCAAGATGGGACCGCGGGGGGGGGGGGTCGCGGTCTGTTTCAAGACCGAATTGGGCCTAACTGGTGTTCCAGTTGAGGAGGCCAGGTCATTTGAGTGTACTGTGGTAGCTGGTGTGGGGTGCAGGATACCTCTCATTTACTGTTCACCAGGGGATGAGAAGCTGTTCCTGCAGGAAGTAGCAGACTTCGTTGCCGACATGGCATTGGAGTCACCCAGACTGATGGTTCTGGGTGACTTTAACACCTGTGTCGACGAAAAATCCTCACTTTTTGGACAACACTTCCTCCAGGTGCTGACATCTCTGGGCTTCACACAGGTTGTTTCCTCAGCTACCCATAATGGTGGTCACTCCCTTGATCTGGTCTTCCTCCTGGTGATCGAGGCTTCCGACTTGGTGGTGGAACCGGTCGGTTGGTCTGACCATTTCACCATCAGGTTCAATTTTTTGGCCCCCCTGGGTAGGTCGACCCCTGTGGAGATGGTCAGTTATGGCCCTTTACGGGATGTGTCCCCCGAAGACCTGATGGCGGTGATTGACCTCTCGCTGTTTGACGAGTCCAGCACAGATCCTGAGCAGTTAGTTGCGGCCTATAATAGGACCGTTTCTTCTGCTCTCGATCTGATTGCTCCTGTCTGAGTTCGCCCCCTCCCGCTTCGCCCTGTGGCCCCATGGTTTGATGGGACTCTTAGGGAACTGCGGAGACTGGGGTGTAGGTTAGAGCATTGTTGGCAGAGGACAGCCTTAGATGCTGACCACCTAATTTTTTTAGAACATTGTAAATTCTATCAAACAGAAATGTCCTGTAAGAAGACAGAGTTCCTGTCCAGGGAAATTTCTGTCACACGGAACCGACTGGCTCAACTCTTCAGAACAGTTGACAGGCTGTGCAACCCAGCCTGTCAGCAGTTCCGTCGAGTCTTTTCGCAAAGGGAGTGTGATGAGATCACTCATTTGTTTGCAGATAGGGTGGCTGACATCAGGCAGAAGTGCCGCCAACTTCACTCTATGGGGGATGCTATTGGTCAGAGTGGTGTCGTAGAGTCCAGAATTTCCTGGAGTACCTTTGATCTGCCGGAGTTCGTGGATATTATAAGGATTATCAAGGGGATGTGTTCCACTTGCTGTAGATAAGATCCAGGCCCTACTTCCCTGATTTGGGGTTGTAGTGACATCATAGGCCCGGTCTTAGCTCGGATTGTCCGGTGCTCTTTGGACTCAGGTGAGTTTCCTAGCTCCCTGAAGGAAGGGGTGGTGATACCCCTCCTGAAGAAAGCTTCCTTAGACCCGGAGAATCTAGCAAACTATAGGCCTATCTCTAACCTTCCTTTTGTAGTGAAGGTTATTAAGAAAGTTGTGGCGGCTCAACTGGAGAACCATTTAACCATCCATAATCTACATGAACTCTCCAATCGGGTTTTCGTAAGAGGCATAGTACTGAGACTGCTCTGGTTCAGGTGCTTAATGATCTTCTGATGGCAAGAGATCAGAGACACCATTCCATCTTGGTTCTCCTTGATTTATGATCAGCCTTTGACACTGTAGATCATGGGGTTCTGCTCGAGCATTTGAGGTCCATCTGTGGGCTGTCTGGATCAGTTCTCAGGTCGTTTACATCTTTTCTTGCTGGTAGAATGCAGAGAGTGGTCTCAGGTATTTTCTTTTCCGAGGCTTTCTCTTTGTCTTGCGGGGTACCTCAGGGCTCGGTGCTGTCCCCCATGTTATTTGCAGTGTACATGCTGCCCCTTGGAGACATTGTAAGATGGTATGGGCTGAGGTTTCACTGCTATGCCAATGATACCCAGCTCTACCTGTCTTTGGCCCCTGATCAGGTTAGTGCTATCTCTGTACTGAACAGCTGCCTCATAGAAATCCAAGATTGGATGAGTGCCAGTGGCTTAAAGTTGAACCCAGGAAAGACTGAGGTCTTGGTAGTAGACCCGGTTCATAGGACACAGGGGTTGAGGAATAAGCTCCCTTCCGGTTTAGTCCTGGGGGGTGCACAGATTCTCACTTCTGAATGGGTGCGTGACCTAGGAGTGGTGCTTGATGATATCCTGACCCTTCGTCATCAGGTGTCGGCAGTCATCAAGCTGGCCTTTTACCATCTTAGGAACATTGCTAGGCTCAAGCACCTTGTTCCGTCCAGCGACCTGCCTGTCTTGGTCCATGCATTTGTGATATCGTGCCTTGACTATTGCAACTCCCTTTACCTAGGGCTTCCTGGGGTTGATATCTGCCACTTGCAGCTAGTGCAGAATGCTGCAGCACGTTTGTTGACTGGGGCTTCGAGAAGAGCTCATATTACCCCTGTGCTGCGTGATCTGCACTGGCTGCCCATTCAGTGGCGGATCACCTTTAAGGTAGGTCTACTGACCTACAAAGCCATACACGGACTTGGTCCTGATTACTTGAAAGAGTTCCTGGTTCCTTACACCCCTCTGCGACAACTCCACTCGGCTGATGAGGGGTTGCTGGAGATTCCGAGGGTAAGTTTAAAGTCATCTGGTGCACGTGCCTTCGGGTTTGTGGCACCTACCCTCTGGAATTCTGTGCCCCATCAGCTATGGAAATGCAGGACAGTGGGGTGCTTTAAGCAGGCACTGAAAACCTATTTGTGGGGAAAAGCATACCCTGAATTGCTTTGATTTTATCTGTATTTATTGATTGTTGTTTATATCTTACTGTACAGCGCCTTGAAGCATGAAAGGCGCTATATCAAATAAAATTTATTATTATTATTATTACATAGAGAGCTACTCCTTACCCTCTTCTTCCCTCTCTGTCTCTCCTGAAGGTTATGTACCCTGGTATGTTAACATCCCAGTCATGGTTCTCTGTGTACCATATTTCTGTGACTGCTGCAATATCCAGGCCATCAAGGCCACCAGTTCAGGGAGCTTGTTGCCCAGACTATGGGCATTGGTACTCATTATCCTCCATTTCCTGATGGCCTTACTCCTTTTTGCCCCATCCCTGTCCTTATTGCCTTTGTCACTTTCTCCATTTACCCCTGCCCTTCTCCCTATCGACATCTCTGTCTTGGTGTTTACCTCATTTACTATCCTGACTTTTTGGAGGGGGCTAGGATTTCCCTGTTCCTTTCCAGTGTCTCCCCCTTGGCTATTTTAAATGCTTGCCAATGAAGCATTTAAATCTATCTCCTAGGATCCTGGTTCCCCTCCTGGACAGATGTAGCCCATAAAGCCAGTATAGGCCTGCATCACTCCAGGTGGACACCCAGTCCCCAGTGAAACCAAATCTCTGAGCTCTGCACCAGTTTTTCAACCACTGATTGAATCTCATGGTGTGGAGCACCCTAGCATCACCTATGCCATAGACAGGCAGCACCTCCGAGAAGGTTACCATGTGTGCTACTTGTCTAAGGCCCCTCCCCAACTCCACAAACTCTTCCTGCACTGCTCTGATCCCTTTCTTAGCCAGGTCATTTGTCCCTAGGTGGACAATGACATCCAGCTCCCTCCCCTGTGTAGTTGCTCCGGCAATCCTGAGGATTTTCTCCCTGTCCCTCCAAACCATGGCGCCAGGCAGGCACCTTACCTCCCTCTCCCCTTCCTCCCCCAGTTCTACCTTCCTAACAATGGAGTCCCTCACCAGAAGTTGTTTCCTTCCCCTGTGGTGTCCCATGCCACCCTCCTGTGGGTCTCCCTTGTGGAGGTTCCCAGCATCCTCCTTGGTCTCCACTGCGGGTGCCTCCATAGAGGAACCACACTTTGCCAGAATGGCATAGGAATTGTGGAGAGGTACAACTGGAGGGATGCGCCTCTGTTCCACCACCCTCACCCTCCCTGAGCCCACTGTGGTCCAACAGCTCCTCTTTCTAGGCAACTTCTGAGGCAACAGCAGTGGCCCTGGTGGTCCCTGGATGGAAGAGGAGGTCCCACAAATCCTGGCCAAATCAGCCTGGAGATGAGCAACCTCCTCCTTCAGCCCAGAGAGGTGCCTGCAGATAGGACAACACCGCATCCTCCAGAACGTCTCCCGGAAGACTGCTGCTCCACAGCCACTGCACTGCACCACTCTCATCATGTCTTACTTCTGGACCCTTCACTGTTGTTTGGAATCCTTACTCTTTCCTCTGATTTTTTTTTCTTCTCTCCCTACTTAGTTACTGCCTCTGTGCCCTTTAAGCTCCTGATCATTCTGTTCTGAGACAAGAAGATCCTAGATTTCTCAGTAGACCCCTTACTTGCTCAGAGGCAGATTTCCAGCACCTGGGGGGTCCAGAGAGCTACTCTTGTCCTTCTAGGATGGTGTGTCTTTGGTGGCTCTGTGATCACTCACTTACTGCTCAAAAACAGGAAGTTCTTGTTGTCAGTCAAATCCTGTGCCTATAAAAGTAAAACTAGCTTTGGGTGGGAGGGTGGAGGGGAGGGAAGGAGGGCAATATAGTCCCAGTAGAGAAGTCCAGTCACACAGCACTCCTTCCTCCTGGTGTTCTCTGCCAAGCCTCTGCAAGTAGTGCACTAATATGTGAAACATAGAAACATAGACTTTGACGGCAGATAAGGACCGCTTGCCCACCTAGTCTGCCCATTTTCCTACCTAACAGATAAACTGCAGATCCTAATTAACCAACAGCTTACTTCCTCCTACCCCCCCACTAGAGCTGCCTTATGTCTGTCCCATACATTCTTGAATTCCCCCACTGTTCTTGACTCCACGACTGCCTCAGGGAGGCTGTTCCATGCATCCACAACCCTCTCTGTGAACAAATACTTCCTCACATTACCTCTGAGCCGTTCTCCCATTATCTTCAAATTGTGCCCCCTTGTTCTTGCACACATCTCTTTTTCTGAAAGATGCCACTCTCTTGGACTTTGTTGATTCCCTTGAGGTACTTGAAAGTTTCTATCATGTCCCCTCTCTCCCTCCTTTCATCAAGGGTATACATATTAAGCTCCTTTAGTCTTTCTTCATATGTATTCTGGTGCAGACCCTGCACCATTTTGGTTGCCCTCCTCTGGACAGCCTCCACTCTGTCTATGTCTTTGCGGATATGGGGTCTCCAGAACTGAACACAGTACTCCAGATGGGGTCTCACCAACTGTCTGTACAGAGGGATAACAACTTCCTGTTTTCTACTATTGATGCCTCTCCCTATGCATCCCAGTATCCCCCCAGCCTTCCTTACTGCCTTCTCACATTGCTTGCCGACCTTTAGGTCATCTGATATAATTACCCCCAGGTCCCGTTCCATTTTTACTGTTATCAGTATCTCACCCCCCATTGTGTACTCTTGCCCTGGGTTTTTGTTTCCCAGGTGCATTACCTTGCACTTCTTTGCATTGAATCTGAGCTGCCATACATTTGACCATTCCTCCAACCATGCCAAGTCCCTTCTCATCCTTTCCACTCCATCTGGTGTATCAACCCTGTTGCAGATCTTTGTGTCATCTGCAAAGAGACATACTTTTCCTTCCAGTTCCTCTGCAATGTCACTTATAAAGACATTGAAGAGGACCGGTCCCAGTACTGAACCCTGCGGTACCCCGCTAGTAACCCTCCCTTCTTCACTGTGGACTCCAATTACTACTACCCTTTGCTTCCTGTTGTCTAGCCAATTTTTTATCCAGGCTACCATCTGGAGCAAAGAAATGGCAATAGGCAGCTGATATGCAGGTATCAGGAGTGCCCAAGCAATCTACTAGACAGTCCACTGTGTCCGCAGACATCTGTTCATCTCTGTCAAACTTTTGGCACAAAGCTCGGATGTCAGGTTCAGACAACCTGACCCAATCACTCTTGGAGACTGTTCTTCGTGACAGGGCGTCAGCATCAATATGGTTCAGTCCTGGCCTGTATTCAACAGCATAATCATAGGTTGATAAAGCAGAGAGCCACTGGTGCCAAGTGGTGTCCAACTTGGCTGAAGTCTGTACATAGGTTAACGGGTTATTGTCGGTCTTCACCAATATCTTTGCCCCATAGAGGTACTCATGAAACTGGTCAACAGTGGCCCATTTTAGGGCAAGGAACTCCAGCCTGTGCACATGATAGTTTCGTTCTGATGGGGTCAAGCTCCTGCTGGCAAAAGCCACTGATCTCAAACCATCCTCATGATCTTGATACAGCACAGCTCCTAGGCCCTGCAGACTAGCGTCTGTATGCAGCACATAGGGCTTGGTAGGGTCAGCATAGGCAAGGATGGGGCATGGGTGAGCTGGTATATGACTTCATGGAAAGCTGCTTCACATTTGGGTGTCCAGCGGGGCCCAAACGGTTCATCTGTTCGGAAGTATACTTTCTCGGGTTCTTGACAGCCCCTTTCTTGTATTTACTGTTGGTAGGGGGGGTAATCCTGGGTGAGATTCAGGAGCAGGCGAATCACCTTGGAATAGTCTTTTATGAACCTGCAGTAGTAGCCACAGAACCCCAGGAAATGTTGTAGTTCTTTCAAGTTATGGGGCTGGGGCCAAGTAGTCAGTGACTCGACCTTACTGGGATCAGTCTCTATCCCTTCTGCAGATACTGTGTGCCCCACATACTTCACGGAGGTTTGGAAAAACTGTCACTTGTCAATGGACAGCTTGAGGCTGAAGTCTTCCAATTGGTCTAGGACTTGTAACAGTCAGGTCTCATGCTCCTCTAATGTGCGTCCTAACACAATTATATCATCTAGGTACACTAGGCATTCCAGCAAGTTCATATCTCCCACCTCACGTTCCATCAGTCGCTGAACGGTGGCCGGGGCACCTGAAATCCCCTGTGACATTCTCAGAAATTCGTAGAACCCCAAAGGACAGATGAAGGTGGTTTTCTCATGGTCCTCCGTGGCCATCGAAATCTGGTAATATCTGCTGTGAACATCCAATACTGAGAACCATTTGCTCCAATCCAAGCAATCCAGGGCATCTTGTATCCGGGGGATGGTGTTTTGATCTGGGATGGTCCACCGGTTCAGGGTTTGATCATCAACACACATCCTCACTGACCCATTTTTCTTATGCACAACCACAATGGGAGAGGCATATGGGCTCCTTGATTCATGTATCTCGCCAGCAGCGAGCATTTCCTGCAGGTGTCTCCTCACATCATCTGTGTCCGCTGGGGCGAGGCGTTGGAATCTCTCTCGAAATGGGCGGTCATCATGCAGGCGTGTATGATGCTCTGCACCTTGGACGCATCCCACATCCCATTCTTTTAACAAAAACACTTGGTCTCTCTGGGTGAGTTTCTTGCTAATCCTAGCCTTCCATTCAGCTGGCAGTGGGGAATCACCAAATTCAAATAAGTCTGGGGTCACTCTTTCCTTTTGGCCAGAGTACTTGTTATTGGGTAATACTGCAGTGTCTGTGCAGTGTACTGTAGCTAGAGTGCACCCTCTGTTCACCCGGACCTCCCGATCTGGCACATTTTGAATCTGGATCATCACTCGTCATACATAGGCATGGGCCCGGGCAGGCAAGATGCTGGGTTTAACCAATAATCCTTCTGTCAACTTTCCGTCACCTGGTGCATCCAACATTAATATTTTGTTCTTTATGTTTCTCTTTATGCGGACTTTTCTATGGATTGTGCACTGGGTGTTGGGGGCCTGTGATGGAAGAAAGCAACATGCACAACACACTATTTGTAAACCGAAGCCGGAGGGCTCAAGTTCGTGAAAGAAAAGGCGATAAGACAATCAGATGACAACACTTTTAGATTTAGCTGTTGTTGCAGGGAGTTACCCTGATGTTTACTCACAATACGCAATAGTAGACACAGGCAGGACAAAACTGAGACTGCAGGCTGTTCAGCTGGAGTGCTTGGAGAAGCAGGGCCCACACGAATCACTGAGGCGTCGTTCCTATTCAAGGCATTGAGCAGGGGGCTGATCCCCAGGCCAGTCTCTTGTCGATGACTTTCTCTGCGTAGCAGGTATTCTGGATGGGCCAGTGTAGCAGGGCCCAGGCAAATGGAAATGGATACAGATTCAGTTCGTGGAGCTGGATACAGCCTCCAGCAAGCAAAACACTGTTCAGACACACAGTGGGGAACCAAATCACGACCCACTATAAGCACACAGCACATTCACATGTAAGGAAATTCCACTGTACCAGGCAAATGGCTCTCTGGTCACAATTACAAAGTCTCTGCATAATCTGGGAGTTCAGAGGTAGCTGGAAGTCCTGACAGGCTGATTGCATTCAGCAAATTTTCGGTCTTCTTCAGGTTAAAGCCTGGTCACAATTCAGTGGCTTAATTCACTTTCCAAATTCGGATTCAGTCTGAAAAAAGCACTAGTTCCTTCCCAGGAACAGCAGGCAGGCATGCAGGCCAAACTCCGGCCTTTCCACAGTTCTCCCACGCGAATCCACTATGGATTGCTGCTCAAACTATCTCGAGCTGTTACTTCTTCCCTTCCCAGCTCAGATCTAACTGAAACTGCAAGCAGTGTGGGACTTTCCCCAAAATCCAAAAGGTTCGGTTGGCTGATCTGTCTGTCAGTCACAACAAGGGCTCCCCCTCCAGGTTATTTTAGCCGCCAAAAGCCCAAAACTACAATTCCTACAAGCTTTGGCCCCACCAAGACCCTGTAGACAGGCTCCATTTTAGAGTCCCAAATGTACTGATTGGCCCATTGTGCAGTGCAGGACCAAGATGATGGAAACAAACAGAACTGCCCATGCTGCAAAGAAGGCAGGTTAGAACAAACTGCAATATTATTACTATTCTAACAAATGATCAGCAAACAAGTACATCTTCTAACAGAACTCCCTCTCAAATGAATTATGACTGCAATCCAGGCAGCTCTTAAAGAGACAGTACACAGAGGCTATACAGGCACTCTCCAGCAACACATTTAAACTGCTAAAACGCAGAACACCAGGCTGGCAGTGAGCATTTAGGCAAGCTCAAGGAAGACTTTTTGGGAACCCCCATTTGTAGGGGGGTTACACAAGTGTGGGATTCAAACTCAGGTCTCCAGGTTTGCAGCTCAGTGCTCTTAACTGCTACGCTATATTGCCTCAATATTCTGTGCATGGATTCCATCTCCCTAAGTGCATTACCTTGCACTTCTTGGTGTGGAATCTCTGCTTTCAAACACAGAAATATAGGTTGTGTCAGCAGAAAAAAACCCAGAGATCCATCCAGTCTGTCCATTCTCCTACCTAGCTTTGTGCTCGGCCTAACACCAAGGCTAGAATTATCTGATAAAGTCAAAAGTCAAATGAGAACTATGCCCTGATGGAGCACCCCCTTTACTGCAACTGTAGAACATTTTTGGGATGTAGAAATTACACTGGTTTAATCCCTGATAATGCCCCTTGAAGGATTTAGACGCAGTTGAGAGGGAGGGTATGTTACCATTCCCACTGTTGGAAAGAGGTCTCCTTGGTCTGGAATTCAGCAAAACAGTTCTGTTGGCATCAGTGGATTTCAGTCACATAGAATTCCCCCAATGTTTAGATTTCATGGGCTTTCATTTATTTCTTTTTTATTACAAAAAAAGCATTTTCATTAAATATCTAATGTTGAGCTGGCCCAGTGGCACAGAGGACTGAGGCGCTGGCCACCTTACCTCTTACCACAATGGTGACCCATGTTCGGGAATGAGCACGGGGCACCGGGGGTCGGCCGAGAGGGGGGAGGGCCGTGCAAGGATTGAGCAGCCATTGGCAGCTCTTCTCTCCCGGATGGGAAGGTCCCTTCTCCCGGTCTTTGACCGCCACCATGCGGAGGCGTGATGGTGGTGCAGGGAAGGCAGCGAGACAGGTGCTAGGCCAGGGGTGGGTGGAGTGGAGTTGATCTAGGCCAAGGTGCATGTGTGTGCCTCCACGTGCATGTGCTGTTCTTGTCTGGGGACTCCGGAGAATAAGGAGAGAAAATGGATAATCGGGGGCCATGGCTGGATGAAGCCCCCTACAACGGCTCTGGTAGTTCTGCCAAGTAGAGGAGAGGGTACCTGAATGACCGAGGAAGTCCGGTGTTGGATGGCCGACACAAAGCCACCACCTTGCTGGAGGATAAACAATGGATGATCACAAAGGAGGTCTAAAACTGCCGGAGTTTCGTCTCTGAATAATTGCACGCACACTGATACAATTAACACGTACGCCCCGTGAGCTCAAGGGCGTGAAATTCTGAAATAGCCAGAATGTGAGGTGCAACTTGTGGGCATGCCCCTTGCCTGTGCTGTGAGGTTTTCTTCCCCTCCCAAACAGATAGCTCTACCCCTTACCAGGTGCACAGCTTTGGTTAATGTTTTAAGAGGCAATAAGCCCATTGAGCAGGATCTCTTGAGTAATTATCATGTGATTGCTGACATCATTAATTGATTTGGGGTTGTAAGCTCTGCATTTCATACCAGTTTTAGCCCCCCTCAGGAAGACCATATGGTCGAAGCACAGGGGTACTGGTTGCTTTCTCTGTTTTGCTGCAAGATGCCGGCCACGCTGAGCTAGCTGTTAGAAGCAAAACAGTGCATCAGCATTTTTCGTGTTATGTTTTACTTTGAGCTCCTTTTAGCTTTTAGTTTTTAGTTTATTATTTTCTTTATCTTGTCTTTTAGCGTAGTTAGTTAGCGCTTTTGAGTGAGGTATTCAGTTGTTAGCATTTTTGGAATGCTAAGCAGGGAGTTCTTTCTGTACCTGGTAACCGGAGTAAATGGAACCACCTCCACCCGTTATTAAATGGTTTCAATAGCTCAGTAGTTTTTGCTCATTTAAGTCTCGCTTATGAATAACCTCATCTGCCGGTGGCAGCCTCTGGTTTGGACCGAGAAGGGCTGATGGTGTCCTGTGGATCTGCTGTGAGGAAAGACATCCTGAGAAGCTTTGAAAGAACTTTAAGTGACTGCTGGAGCCGAGGATTTGGTTGGATTAGGAGAGAAGAGTTCTCTGGCTGTTGGACAGTCGGACATCCTTCCAGAGTATTGTCGGCCTACCATTTCGAGGGGATTGGTTGCTGTCAAGTGCCTGAACTGTGGCTTGGGCTGGGGACTGGCAGAGGTGATTGTGACGTTTTGGGCTGACTCCACCTGGGGTGGCTGCTTTTGCCAGGTTGGGTCCATGGTGGGTGATGCCGGTCTCATGTCCGCTGGAGAGTGGACGGTTGTTGCTGGTGTCTTCTAGGCTTTCCAGGAGGATCTGCTGGTGAGTTGGTGCTGGGCCGGGGGCCTTAGTCGCGGATCTGACTAGGTGAAGTGATTACCTCCAGGGGCAGTTGTTTCCCCTTCACTTCGCTGGTGTCCTATGCTGGCAGTGTTCCCTGGAGGAGGAGATGTTGTTGGACATTAATATCGATAGCAAACCCACAGCAGGAAACAGAAACATAGACTTTGATGGCAGATAAGAACCGATTGGCCCACCTAGTCTGCCCATTTCCCTACCTACTGGATAAGCTGCATATCCTAGTTAACCAACAGCCTACTTCTTCCTACCCACCACAAGAATTGCCTTATGTCTGTCCCATGCATTCTTGAATTCTCTCACAGTTTTAGACCCCACAACCTCCTCAGGAAGGCGGTTCCATGCGTCCACCACCCTCTCTGTGAAAAATACTTCCTCACATTGCCCCTGAGCCGTTCCCCCCTCTATCTTCAAATTGTGTCCCCATGTTCTTGCACATCTCTTTTTCTGAAAGATGCTACCCTCTTGGACTTTGTTGATTCCACTGAAATGCTTAAACGTTTCTATCATGTCCCCCCATCTCCCTCCTTTCCTCAAGGGTATACGTATTAAGCTCCTTTAGTCTCTCCTCATATGGCTTATCTTGCAGACCCTGCACCATATGAGTTGCTCTCCTCTGGACTGCCTCCATCCTGTCTATGTCCTTGCAGAGATGGGGTCTCCAGAACTGGACGTAGTACTCCAGATGGGGTCTCACTAACTGTGTGTACAGAGGGATAACAACTTCCTGATTTCTGCTGGTGATGCCTCTCCCTATACATCCCAATATCCCCAGCCTTCCCTACTGCCTTCTCACATTGCTTGCTGACCTTAAGGTCATCTGGTATGATTACCCCCAGGTCCCTTTCCATTTTTGTAGTTGTTACTCTCCCCCACTGTGTATTTTCCCCCTGGGTTTTTGTTTCCCATGTGCATTATTTTGCACTTCTTTGCATTGAAACCAAGCTGCCATACTTCTGACCATTCCTCCAACCTTGCCAAGTCCCTTCTCATCCTTTCCACGCCCCCTTGTGTATCAACCCTATTGCAGATCTTTGTGTCATCTGCAAAGAGGCACACTTTTCCTACCAGTTCATCTGCAATGTTACTTATAAAAACATTAAAAAGGACTGGACCCAGTACTGAACCCTGTGGTACCCCACTAGTAACCCCCCTTTCTTCAGAGTGGACTCTGTTTACTATTATCTTCTGTGTCCTGTTGGCCAGCCAATGTTTTACTCAGGCTACCACCCTGGGACCCACTCCCAGGCTGGCTAATTTGTTTATTATTCTTTTGTGTGGGATTGTGTCAAATGCCTTACTAAAGTCTAGGTAGGCCATGTCCACAACCCCTCCCTGGTCTACTACTTTGGTCACCCAGTCAAAGAAATTGATTAGATTCATCTGACATGACCTACCCGCTGTGAATCCATGCTGCCTTGGGTCCTGTGCCCCACTGGCCTCTAGGTACTCAACAATTCTTTCCTTCAGAAGTGATTCCATCATTTTCCCTACCACAGAGGTCAAACTGACAGGTCTGTAGTTTCCTGCCTCTGTCTTGCTCCCACTTCTGTGAAGGGGGATCACATCCACCCTCCTCCCATGATTTGTTAAAAAGGGTAGTCAGTGGTGTCACTAGTTCTCCCCTTAATTCATTTAGAATTCTGGGGTGAATCTCTTCAGGCCCCATTGCTTTGTCCACCTTCAGTTTTAGGAGTTCTTTCAGAACCCTTTCTTCTGTGAAAGGACTGGGATCGACCCCCCTATCCAGAGTGCTTCTGTTAATTGGAATAGGTACCTCCCCCTCCTCCTCCTCTTTTGTGAATACTGAGCAGAACTATTCATTTAGTGTCCTTGCGTTTTCACTGGAGAGTTTGAGGACGCCGCCTAGAATATACTGGTTTGAATTTTTCTTTTTCACTGTATGTTCACATCTCAGACTCTTAGTGAGAGTTGAGTCTGGGTTTGAGAGTTTTGGCATCACCGGTTCAAGGAGGTGAGAGGGTTTTACCATGCCGCAGTGACTCCACCCACGGAGACATCCCCGACAGCGACAGCCACAGTGCCAAGTGTCAGCAATGCGGTGTCAGGGATGCCTCTGTGTTTCCATCAGGGGGCTCTGACCCCCACCCCCCCCCGGTCTCTAGAATTCTAACGCCGAGTTGGACTGGGGGGGGCGATACACCCCGTGAGGCAGTCTCGGTGTCTGGCAGAGACCATCACAGTGACGTGCGGATTTTGCCTACATCCTGTCGCTGTGATGATCTTCATGGTCGGGGCATTGCTGCGGCAACAGTATACCAGGTGAGAGCTCTTTTGGACCTTTTATTAAAGCATTTAGCCGCCTGCTTTGATTTATCACTGAGGAGTGCTGGACTAGCGATATTGAGATGGAAGCCATGGCCCTTATTATTGCAGAGGTGTGAGAGGACTTCCCAATTTTAAACGACTGTTAACTGAAGCTAATTCTTCTACTGAACTTAATTTTTTAGATTGTTTATTACAAACATTTGTGTTGTTCTTTATTTGTTAATTATTTATGTTCTGGGTTTTGGGGGTTGTTCGTATTATTTGTGCGTGGATTGATATTTGTGTGGGGTATATGAATTAGACTGTGATTGGACTGAGTTAAGTGTTTGTCTGGATCTTTAGAAGGGGTTGTGTGAGAAGCACCACTTTGAAAGTGTTTGTGTTTGTGTGTGTGTGGGGGTGGTATTGTAGAGTGAATTTGTGTTAATTGTAGAATTTTGGGGTTTACTTGTTTTGTTGTTTAGTTTGAAATGTGTTGGGGGGGTCTAAAGATGGTCAGGCAGTATTCTCCAACCAGGCTCAGGGATTTATGCCCCTTTGACTTTCCCCAATTACCATTAGAGACATATAAGAGGTGTCGAGCTTTTGGGATAGTTAGAAGTCAATTGAAAAAGGGGAGAGCTGGGTCTGGTGGGAGAATGGAGAGGGGTGGATGGATAAAGGTTGTGGGGACTAGGAGATGCTCTGGGGCGAAATGGGGTCAGGAAAGGGGTGTCTCTTGCCAGGTTCCCATACCCAAGGGTTTCATGATTAGGAGGAAGACTAGGTTTGCTGGCAAATGCACCTAGCTTCACCTGAGTTCTTTTCTTCTAGGTTGCTTGAAAGTACAGAGAAAAGAACCTTACCAGAGCAAGGAAATGGATTAAGGTTTCTTTTGGCTAGGCAGATTTACTGTGTGTTGTTATTTTTATTTTGTACTCAAAGGGATTGTTACTGTTTGTTGCTAACATTTGATTGCTTTATCTTTCTCTGATTCAAATTGTTGTTGCTGGGAATACCTTCTGCTGCATTGTTACAGGGTGTGCCTACAGGTGTGTGTGCTTACATATTACTGCTGTAATCTTCTGATTCAGATTGTTTTTTTGTAAGGTATCTCTTGTATTTCTGATTTATTTTTCTCTGTAGCAAAGTGTTTCTTACAGGCTATATCATCTGTGAAAATTATTACAGGTAGTGCTTTACAGGTTTTACAGTTTTATCAGTCATTAGGACAAGCTGTTATTGGAGGCAGCATAGCGCAGTGGTTTAAGGCTCTGAGCTGCAAATCTGGTGACATCCAGTGGTCCAGACCTGGGTTTGAATCCCACAGCTTCCACTTGCATACTGTGTGACCCTGAGCAAGTCACTTAACTTCCCTGTACTCCCAGGTTGCACCTGTAAAAAAGCTTTCAGCTTAGTGTGCTACTCCTTGTTAAACAACTAAAAAAAAAAAAAGCTTTCAGGGCTACTGTATTTCTTGCTGGCTGATTGTTTCTGCTCTTACCTCCTTGTTTCTTTTGTCCATGGTTCTTTTTTGGCAGGCGAATAGAAATTCAGAATACACATAAAGAGCCAGAAGAACTGTGGGTCACCCTGGAAACAGGAAATGGGACAACCATACAAACTGGGATTGCCTATAGGCCTCCAGACCAGGGGGAGGACATACACACATTACTGTTAGAAGATGTACAAAACATGACAGCTAAAGGGGAGGTCCCAATAATGGGAGACTTCAACATGCCAGATACAGATTGGTCAGTACCAGCAGGAACATCTGCCAGAACTAGTCACACAGTGAATTCCCTGCAGGGGGAGGGCCTCAAACAACTGGTACAACAACCCACAAGAGAAGGTGCTATCCTAGATCTAGTACTGACTAACAGGGAAAGGATCACAGATCTCCAGGTAGAAGGTCACCTGGGGCCAGTGACCATCACATGGTATGATTCAGTTTGGCCACTAGAACTAAATCATCCCATTCCAAGGCAAAACTATGGGACTTCAGAGGAGCTGACTTTGATAAGATGGCCAACAGAGTTAAGCTAGCCCTGGCAAAAAGAAATACAGGTGAAGGGGTACAGGCAAAGTGGGCACACATTAAGGATACAATACTTGAAACAACATCCCATTGTGTTAGAGAGAAAAGGAAGTGCAAAAGAAGAAGGAAACCACTTTGGTTCTCAAAAACAGTAGCAGAAAAGGTCAGAACCAAAAGGTTGGCCTTCAGGAAATATAAGGGAATGCAGCTGGATGAAGATAGGGAGGCATACCAAACTTCCCTAAGGGAAGCAGGGAAGGCAGTAAGGCAGGTAAAGGCCCAAACCGAGGAAACACTAACACGAACAGTAAAAGGAGAAAGTCCAGAGGGGGTATTGCTAAGATCAAAGAGGATAAGGGGTCGTGTGAAGAGAGGACCATGTAAAAGCTTCTATCCTAAATAGATACTTCTGCTCAGTATTTACTGAAGAGAAGGTAGAGCAGGGCCCACAGCTCAGCACAATGGACACGGGGGAGGAGGGAGATGTGCACTAGTCCCTTCACAAATGAAAGGGGTCCTACAAGAGCTCGATAAGCTCAGGGTGGACAAGGCAATGGGACTTGATGGCATACATCCCAGGTTACTAAATGAGCTAAGGGTGGAACTAGCAGAGCCATTATCAGAACTGTTTAGTGAGTCTCTGAGCACAGGAGAGGTCCTAGAAGACTGGAAAAGGGCTCATGTGATCCCACTCCACAAGAGTGGTTGCAGGGAGGAGGCAGGAAACTACAGACCAGCAAGTCTTACCTCAGTAGTGGGCAAGAAAATGGAGGCACTCCTTAAGGAAAGGATAGTGCAACACCTGGAATCCATAGGAGCACAGGATCCAAGATAACATGGGTTTACAACAGGAAGGTCCTGTCAAACTAATCTCATAGATTTCTTTGACTGGGTAACCAGAGTGGTGGACCAAGGGGGAGCAGTTGATGTCACCTACCTTGACTTCAGCAAAGCTTTCGATACTGTTTCACATAGAAGATTGATTAATAAGCTGGGTAGGCTCAGGGTGGGTCAGAAGTTGGTCAACTGGGTGGCAAACTGGTTGACAGGCAGAAAACAGAGAGTGGTGGTAAACGGTATACAGTCAGAAGAGATGCAAGTCACAAGTGGGGTACTTCAGGGATCAGTCCTGGGGCCAGTCCTCTTCAATATCTTCATCAGTGACATTGCAGATGGACTGGTGGGTAATGTTTGTCTGTTTGCAGATGACACCAATATCTGCAACAGAGTAGATGATCCAGATGGGGTGGGCTGAATGAGAAGAGATCTGTATAAACTGGAAAAATGGTCGAAAGAGTGGCAACTGGGGTTTAATGCAAAAAAGTGCAAGATCATGCACATAGGGAAGAGAAACCCTGAAGCCACCTATAGGCTGGGAGGGAGTTGCTGGCAGTCAGAAGGAAGAAAGACTTGGGCATCATCATCACAGATGACCTAAAATCATCCAAGCAGACCACTAAAGCAGTAGGAGGGCTAGAGGGATGTTGGGTATATTAGTAGGGTATCAAGTCGGAAGAGGGAGGTAATAATCCCTCTTTACAAGACACTGGTTAGGTTCCCATCTGAGTACTGCATGCAGTACTGGAAGCCACACCTTCACAAGGGCATTAACCAAATTGAGGCAGTCCAGAGAAGGGCAACCAAAATGGTGCAGGGACTGCATTAGAAAACATATGAGGACAGATTAATGGAGCTCAGTATGTATACCCTAGAGCAAAGGAGGAAGAGAGGTGATATGATCGAAACATTCAAACACCTTAACGGCATTAGCAAGGTGTAAGTGTCTAACATGTTTCAATACAAGAAAAGTAGCAGGACAAGAGGACACAGCATGAGATTAGAGGGAGGCCAATTAAGGGGTAATGTGAGGAAGTTCTTTTCACAGAAAGGGTGGTGGATGCATGGAACTGCCTACCTCAGGAAGTGGTGGATATGAATACAGTGCAGGGCTTCAAACAGGCATGGGATAGGCATAAGGGAGCAATACAGATGAGTATGAATAGATAGGCCATTGACAGAGCAAAGGCCGATGGCACATTCATAAGGTAGAAAAAGAAATGGGCAGACTGGATGGGCCTTGCGGTCCTTATCTGCTGTCAACTTCTATGTTTCTATGTTTCAGGCCCCAGGATCTTCCTTGATAACCCATCCGACCTGGGCAGTTTTGTGCAATGCCAGATCGATTAGGAGCAAGATAGCTATTACAGCTGATCTTGTTGGGACATCAGATGTGGCATGCATCACCGACACCTGGCTGGATGAGAATGCAAACCCTATTTTGGCATCTGCCATTCCAGCTGGGTTCTCGGTGATACATCACCTGGGGTTGCATCATAGGGTTGGGGGTGTAAGCCATTATGTTTAAGGCGGAACTGAGCCTTGTGGATGTGCCAGTGGGGTGCTTCAGATCCTTTGAGCGTATCCTGGGAGCAGGTGTAGGGTTCAGGATACTCCTCATCTACCGTTCACCCGGTGATGGTGGAGAATTCCTGAAGGGGTTTGCGGACTTCATTGTCGACATGACATTGGAGTCACCCAGATGGTTAATTCTGGTGAGTTCAATGCCTGGGTCGACGATGAACTCTCGCAATTTGGGAATAATCTCCACCAGCTTATGACTATGCTGGGCCTTACACAGTTGGTTACCTCTGTTACTCATATGGGGGGTCACTCCTTGGATCTTGTTTTCCTTCTGGGGATGGAGATCATGGATTTTGGGGGTGGAACCAGTCAATTGGTCAGACCGTCACACTGTAAGGTTCAGTTTCGGGGCACCCCCAAATAGGCCTGCTCCTACGGAGATGGTCCAATACCACCCTTTAAGGGGAGTTACCCCAGAGGATCTATCGGCATTGCTGGACCTATCGGGTTTATTGAGTGAATGCATGAGTCCATGGGGTCTTGTACTCGCATATAATAAGGTGGTGGGGGATGCCCTAGACTCAATTGCTCCTGTTCATGTTCACCCACTCACTGTGCGCCCAAGGACCCTTTGGTTTGATGGGTCCTTCAAGGAGCTGAGAAGATGGGGTCGAAGGCTAGAGAGAGTTTGGTGGAAATCTGGCCTGGACGCTGACAGTCTTAGATTAATGGAACATTATAAGGGTTGTCAATCAGCAATCATGCGTAAGAAGGCAGAATTCCTGTCCAGGGAGATTGCTGCTACGCAGAATCGACCAGCTCGGCTCTTCCGGACTGTGGACTGATTGTGCAATCCAGTCTGTCTTCAATCTGGAAGAGATTTTTCACAATTGAAGTGTGATGAGCTTGCTCAGTTCTTCACAGATAAGGTTGCCAGCATCAGGTCGGGTATCGGCCCAACTCTCCCTATGAGGGATTGCAGAGATCGGCGGGAGGTGGTGAGTGCCCATTCTGCCTGGTCTGACTTCAGCCCACTGGAATTTGTGGACATTGTGAGGCTGCCCAGACTTTGCGACCAACCAGCTATAGTTTGGATCTGGGCTCTTCACCACTTTTGGTAGGTTGCGTAGATGTCATCTGCCCGATCCTTGCTGAAATTGTTTGGAGTTCCTTGGAGAAGGGGGTCTTTCCTGATCCCCTCAATGAGGCGGTTGCTTGACCACTCCTTAAAAAATCTTCCTTGGATCCAGACTGTCTAGCTAACTATAGACCAGTCTTTAATCTACCCTTTGTGGGTAAGGTTATTGAAAAGGTGGTTGCATTGCAGCTGGATGACCATCTTACAACCCACAATGTCTACGATGCTCTCCAGTCTGGGTTTAGAAAGAGACATTGCTCCGAGACCGCCCTTGTCCGGGTTTTAAATTATCTCCTAATTGCGAGAGATCGAAAGGCTCGTACTGTCTTAGTCCTTCTTGATCTCTCGGCGGCATTTGACACTGTGTACCATAGTGTGCTTTTGGAGTGCCTGCAGCTTCTCAGTGGACTGTCTGCAACAGTCTTAAGATGGTTTTGATCATTCTTACGGGCAGGTCGCAGATTGTTGTCACTGGAATTTATTCCTCTGATGCTGTCCTCCTGTCCTGCGGGTGCCGCAGGGCTCCATATTGGCACCCATGTTGTTCACAGTGCATATGCTGCCATTAGGAGATATCATTAGGTGATACAGTTTGGGTTTTCACTGCTATGCAGATGACACCCAACTGTATATGTCCTTTATGGCTGGACAGGGTGATACGGTCTCCGTGCTTAACAACTATCTAGCTGAGATCAAGAACTGGATGAGCACCAGCTGGCTGAGGTTGAATCTGGGTAAGACTGAGGTTTTGGTTGTGGACCCTGGTCATCCGGAGGTGGGTCTTAGGGCTGGGCACCCTTCAGGCTTATGGCTTGATGATGTCCAGCTCACGACCTCAGACCAGGTGTGTGACCTGGGCATTATTTTTGACAGTGGCTTGACCCTGAAATCTCAGGTGTCTGCCTTTGTCAAATCCTCTTTTTATCATCTGAGGAATATCACCCAGGTGAAACACCTAGTTCCTCTGGCTGACCTCCTCTACATTGGACCATGCCTTCGTGACCACCCGGCTTGATTACTGCAGTGCTCTCTACCTAGGGCTTCTGGGGGTTGATATCCATTGCTTGCAGCTAGTGCAGAACGCGATGGCCAGGCTTTTGGCTGGCACATCTAGGACTAGTCATGTTATGCCTGTGCTGCGCGAACTGTACTGGCTGCCTGTACAGTGGAGGATCACCTTTAAGTTTGGGGTACTGACCTACAAAGCCCTACATGAACAGGGACCCCGGTATCTGCAAGCTGTCCTGACTCCCTACTGCCCCTCCTGCCCACTCCGATCCGCTGATGAGGGATTGCTAGAGATTCCCAGGGTTCGGTTAAAAACATCGGGCGCACATGCTTTTGCTTATGCTGCCCCTACCCTGAGGAATTCTCCACCTCGTCAGTTAAGGGAATGCCTGACCGTCTTAAGTTTTAAATTGGAGTTCAAAATGTATTTGTTTTACCGCGCATTTCCCAAGCATTTTTAGATATGTTGTTATGGATGTTACTATTTGTTTTAAATTGCTCTGTATCTACTGTTTAATTGTACAGCGCCTTGGTATTGGAAAGGTGCTTTATAAAGAAAGTTTCACTTACTTACTTTCTGATACTTTTCTGCACTGGTTGTAATTACGAATTTGGTGTTTATTAAAACCTGTTTTGCATATTTAAAAGATGATTCTGTTTTCTAATTGGGGTGTGCAACAATAACTTGTTGGTAGTATTCAGGAGGTGGCTGGCAGCCCTATATGCACCCCCCGCCGCAGTTCTCAGTGAGCGCTGGTTCCTTGGACCTTTTTCCCACTGGGGCAGAAACTGACAAGAGGCACTACCAACCCTCTAGACTCTCTGTTATGGCCAAGGGGGGAGGGAGACACCAGAAGCAGTGATGTATATGCTCATTTACTGGACTGTAGACTGGATGAATTACTTAAAAAAATGCGCAGCTGCTCAGAGGAACTCCAGACAGAAATCACCTTAGACATGTGGCGGAAAAGCTTGAGGGACCCCAAACAGCTGTTAAAGACACCAAGAATAGGTTTACCCAACTGAAAATTCTACAGAGGTAGCACAGAACGCCTGACAGACTGAAGGCTTGGGGCCTTCTCCCCATGATAATTGCTGAAGGTGCCAGTTCAAAAGGGGGGGGGGACATTTCATATATTCTATATAATTGTGGGGGCCTCAGGGGCTACTGGCAAGAAATAGGAATCATATGTACTAAGATCCTGGGTAACAAAATTGATCTGGACCCCAGGTTGGTGTTACTAGGAATTTATCAAGACCCACCTGCAGGAGGAAAATTGCCTAAAACCCCTTAGTAATCCTCCCAAAATACAAGAATGGCTAGAAGAGCTGGGTGAAACAGCCAGTTTTGATGGTGATGATCAAGATGCAGAACAGAATACAATGCTACTCTGAGATCTGGAGACTATAGTTAAACTTGGAATACTTCAAAATCCACTGGCAACCTTTATTCAGCACCCCTACCACCATGAGTAATAATGCTACACGGGGCCTGGGTACATTGGGTAACTGGTGTAAGTGGCATGTCGTCTGCCCTCCTGTCTTTGCTGGTAATCCCCTCTAGGGAGTAGAGAGGGGGGAGATGAGCTGGTGTCCCCCCCCCCCGAGTGCCAATTCTCTCTCCCCTGTTATAAGATGGAGGGGATTATCCACCAAGGGTAGTGGAGATATACCCTCAAATATGAAGGACAAAACAGCTGGATTGTATTGCCACATCTCTGTATGCTTATGCTGTAAGGCAGGGCTGGCCAACCTGTAGCTCGTAAGCCACATGTTGCTCTCGAAGCAGTTTGATGTGGCTCTCGAGGGGTTTGTCAGTTACGTGTCAAGTAGATATCAAAGCCTTTTAAATCTGAGAGACGTCAAAGTACAGGAGCTGAAAAGTGCCCTGACAGCTTAGCAAGCTACTTTTACTAAAGCTTGCAAGAAAATCTAAAGCTCTAGAGCTGCTGTGAATAGTTATTTTAAAATTACAACTATTTTCTAAAAATACTGTAACTTAATAAAATACGATTGTTGACTATTTACTATAACTATGTTATTATTTTAACTCCTAAATATGGCTAAATATAGGTATGGTATGGGCCACACGTTGGGTATGGTATGACTCATGACCCCGAAGAGGCTGGACACCCCTGCTTTAAGGGATCATCCAAATGAACTTGGAACCTGTGTTACACTATGTTGAAGATTTAGTCTGTAATCCATGGATTATACCCGACCAGGGATACAGTATATAATGATGAGTACTTCAACACCACAATTGTGTTTGTGTGTAAGTTTATGTAAAAGGCATGTATGTTTGAATGCTTATACAAAAATCAAATCAACAAAAATTCTTAAATATAAAAATAATGGATGGAAAAAAAGAATATCTAATGTTGGCCGTACACAAAGCATGGAAGTGCACCAAGGCACTGTGGTGCTTTGCTCCACAATAGGTCATCACAAGCAGAGAAGGAGACAGCACTTGCCTCCCATATTCAGGCACTGCACCTCAGTGCGAAAGTGCACTAGGAGCCAGCTTCATCTTCACCTCCTCTTTATTTCATTTGTGCAAAATGAATGCACAAAAGGTCAGCAAGAACAAGCACAAGTCGGGTGGGTAGCTGGTTGGTAAGGTAGAGCAACCGCCACTGACTTAATGTTTTGCCCCACCCGCGCAGCTTCATCAGAGGTTCCTGTACTTGTGCTCAAAATGTCTTTTAGGGTTTGTCATGATGATGTCACATACACGTCATACGCCAGCACCAGGAAATATCACAACCCATTTGGTAGAAACAACCAAAAGTGCTAAAGTGCGAAACATTTAAAAACATGTAACATCAACAGCAACAGTGGTTTAAGAACAATGCTAATCCCCCCCCCCGATAAAAAATAATAAATGCATGGTACACACAAGAACTGAAAGGCATTTTTGATGTTTGCCAGTGCAATAGTATATCAATAGTTTTAATAAGGCACGGTATTGTATGGATCCATATACATAAAGTAATAAAAGTTGCAAAGAGTAGTTTCAACTAAATAAGTGGTGGGAGTTGAAAAAGTATCTGTGGCAAATCAATTAGAGCAGCAGTGCATGATAGCTCTGAAAATTTTGCACTATACTTTTTTATTCTGTATTAGATTGCCTGTTATCACTAACATAGAAACATAGAAATTGTCGGCAGATGAGGACCACCAGGCCAATCCAGTCAGCCCATAAGCCCTACAATTGTTTGCAGCCTTACCGGCCTATGACCCTACCCGATCAATGGCTTTTCACCCCTCCTTCCCACCTCTAAGGTTCCCTTGTGCCTGTCCCAGGCATGCTTAAATCACTCCACTGTGCTCGCTCCCACAACCTTATGTGGCAGGCTATTCCATGTGTCCACCACCCTCTCCGTGAAGAAAAATGTCCTCACATTTCCCCTCAACCTGCCACCCTTCAATTTTACATCATACCCCCTCATTCTTGTAATCCTCCTATATTGGAAGACGTCTTCCCCTGCACCTTGTTTATGCCCTTAAGGTACTTGAATGTTTCTATCCTGTCACCCCGATCCCTTTTCTCCTCTAGTGAGTACATATTGAGGTCCTTTAATCTCTCCTCATATGTTTTCTGGTGCAAGCCCTGTACCATCTTTGTCATCCTTCTCTAGACTGCCTCCACCCTGTCAATGTGCTTACTAAGGTGCAGCCTGCAGAACTGCACACAGCACTCTAGACGAGGTCTCACTGGTGTTTTATACAACGGCAACACTAACTCCCTCCTTCTGCTAATGGTACCTCTACCTATGCACCCCAGCATGCCACTGGCCCTCCCTGACCACTTTGTACTCTGCTTAGACACCTTTAGGTTGTCCGAAATGATAACCCCCAGGTCTGTTTCTTGCTTGGTGATCATCAGCAACTCTCACCCATCCTGTAGCTGACTTGTATGGTACCCTTCTTTCCCCATTGTGAGTCCGCTTTAGTACTTTTTTCACATTTTTAATAATAAAAGGAGCGCTCCTTTTAATATGGCTCAAACCAGATTTTCATCAGTATTGTCAGCTATTTTTGTACACCCAGAGGCCCATGAGGTCAGGGTGCAGTGTCTGCTACATGCTAGTGCATTTTAGTCAAAACAGAAGTGATATTAAACAGGGGGTGTTCAAAGACAATCTAGAATACTGATAACAACCTGACCTGAGTGATGTTAAAAGGAGCTTTCAACTCTATAAAAAAGTGCTAAGACAGACTCAAAATGTGGAAAAAAGGGTATCATACAAGTCAGGAAAGAAGGGGCAATCTAAAATAGAATCAAAAGGTACAGGTTGACTTCCAGTTCTGCCTCCATGCCGAGAAGCCGCTGATCATGAAAGCTCCGACTCTCGGGATCTTAAAAATTATTTATCTCGCCTCTCCCAGCACCCAAACCCCCATTAAAAGCAGTCGGGAAGTTCAGAGAAGCTATCGCAGATGCGATGCCGCCAAAATCAAAAACAAAAGACACCATGATGAAATTTCTTAAATCAATCACATCGGCAGACTTACGCGACCCCAAAGCTCTGGGTAAATGCAAGGCTGCTGCCGGTCCACCGCTAATATCTGAGACCACAGAACAAGCCGCCAGAGGAGGAATTTACGATCACCTCTTGCAGGCTCTTTCTTGAACTGGGCAAAATTAATGAAACATTCCATAAAATGGAGCAATCGGCAGTGGAGAATTCCAGAGGTATTGCGGAGGTCAAAAAACGCACCACCGACCTTGAGGCAGGCCTCTCGGAGACCGACAGGGCAGTTGACCACCACAAGGAGGCTCTGAAACATCTAGTGTGGCAAGAGAGAGAGAGAATTAACCGAGAAGCTGGACAACCTGGAGCTCCACTCCAGGAGAGACAATCTTAGGATTTATGGTGTGCATGAAGACGCAGAACAAGGGAAGATGGAGGAGTTCCTGGACTTCTTTTTGAAGGATATGTTAAACTTGCCTGCAGATCTTCCTCTCAATATTATTCGTACTCATAGGGCCCTGGCAAAAAAGCCCACTGGACCAAATGCTACTCCTCGGTCCATTGTATTGAAATTCCTGGACCACAGAATCAAAAACAGTGCTGCAAGCAGCCTGGGCTAAGAAAGAGATCATATTTGGAGACAAATGTTTATATTTCAATCATGACTATGTATCCCTTAGGTGGCGCTATCCCAAGGGCTACTACCCCTGCCTGCTTGGCTAGTTGCAGGTTAAGGGGCCTGGGTACTGAAATAGGTGTCTCCACCCGGAGGACAGGGTTGTTAGTAACAAGGCTAACCTGGGTACAGCCCCCCGGGACACTGTAACCCCCCTCTTTCCCCTCTAGTGGCCTAGACAATATGCAACAAACACTTTCACAGTAGCCCATATTCAGCATACAAATCTCCACACTGTTTGTGTTTACCACCAGGGCTGGTTCTACCAGTTCGACCCTGGAGACCCCCGTAAAACAAGGTTAGGCACAGCAAATAACAACAGTACAGTGCTTTTGGTACAAACTGGAACCACAGTCAGATTAAATGCAAAAATAGTTAGATCTGATTTATTCAGGGGAATTGAACAAGGGAGGGGCATAATCAGGTTGATTGATTCTAAAACTGATCTAGTCATGCAATTATGCATACACTTTTAGTCCCTGCACAGTCACACGCTCTGGGTAGCCAGTTGGAAGTAAGGTGGGCTAGCCTGGAACGTTGTCCGGGGAAGGCCGGCATCGCAGCTGGTTGGGGCCCTGTGATGAAAAGAAAAGGCATGCACAACCACACACAATTTGTAGTCCGGAGCCAGGAGGCTCAGTTCGTGATGATTAGGCAAAACAATTAAATCAGATGACACACTTTGATTGAGCTGTTGTTGCAGGGAGCTACCCTGGTGTTTACTCATGCTACCCAGTACAGGACACAGGATGGACGAAATGGAGACTGCAGGATGATTTGCTGGTTTGCCAGGAGAAGCAGAGCCCTCACGATTCACTGTGGTGTCATTCCTGCTCATGATGTTGAGCAGGGGGTGATCCCAAGGCAGGTCTCTCGTTGATGGTGTTCTCTGCACCTGAAGTAGCTGGCTGGGCCAGTGTGGCAGGGCCCAGGCCAGGTAAGACAGTTCGGATAGCAGTCCGGGAAGGCTGGATGCAGCTTCCAGCAAGCGTGACACAATTAAACAGTGGGGAACCAAATCGCGACCCACTAATAGCAAGCAGCACATTTATAGTAAAGCAATCACCATACCACAATGTGGATAGCAGTCCAGCAGCAATATCAGTGTCTCTGAGCAAAACCAGGAATTCTGTGGCAACTGGATGTCCTGACAGGCCAGTCGCATACAACAAATCTTCGGTCTTCTTCAGGTTTAAATCTGGTCACTCTTCAGTGGCTTTGTCACACTACGATTCGGATACAGTCCGATTGCTAAGCCTTTCAAAGGATTCCCTCTCGACGGACAGCAGGCAGACAGGCCAAACTCAGCCTTTCCACCAATCTCCCGTGCTAACTACGCAGAAGCAGCTACTTGAATCTCTCGAGCTGGTCACTCTCCAAACTCTACCTCCAGACTGATTCACTGCAGCAGGCAACTTGGGAATTTCCCTTCAGTCCAAAAGGTTCGATTAGTTGATTCATCTGTCTGACAAAAGCAAGGGCTCCCCCTCCAGGTGCATTTAGGCGCTAAAGTCTCAAAACCACAATTCCTACAGAAATTCACTCCCACAAGACCCCTGGGGATAGACTCCATTTTAGGGTCCCCAAAGGTACTGATTGGCCCATTCTGGCAGTCCAGGACCAAGATGGTGGTAATAAACA
The DNA here is from genome assembly GCA_016271365.2 of Neoceratodus forsteri. NCBI lineage: Eukaryota > Metazoa > Chordata > Ceratodontiformes > Ceratodontidae > Neoceratodus > Neoceratodus forsteri. The sequence continues at coordinate 69,987,376 of CM057452.1, forward strand.
GAACTGCCCATGCTGCAAAGAAGGCAGGTTAGACAAGCTACAATATCATTACTATTACAATAGAAAATCAGCAAATAAGTATAGCTTCTAACAGAGCTCCCTCTGCGCAAATAGGGATGGCAGAACGGAGCGATTATGTGGCAGCCCGGGCGGGACTCAAGCATAGAAACACCCAGCTCCCTCCCAGATTAAATAAGCACCATGTTATAGGCAGCTCTTAAAGAGACAGAGCATAGCTAAGACGCAGGATACCAGCCTGGCAGTGGGCATTTAGGCAAACCCAAGGAAGACTTTTGGGAACCCCCATTTTTAGGGGAGTTACAACTACACCCCATCACACAGCAGAAAAGGTGGGTGCTACTGAAAATAAAAAAATGCCTGCCTTTCAAGAACATTCGGATGCAGCTAATAGCTCCCACCCAGCTCAAAATCTTCCTTACAAAAGGCCCACAGTTCTTCCGCTCGCTAGATGAAGCGAAATCCATACTATTGAAGCTGGGGATTCCCCAAGACTTACTGTCCAGACCCACATCACCAGAACAGGAGTTCCTGAATCGAGAAGACTCATGTATCAGAATTCCAGGCTCAAGAAAATGTGGTCGTCTGACCTCCGTAAGCCAATCGGGACTCCAGGAGGGTAGAGCTATGCAGGGGACCAGACTTGGCAGATCCCCAACAGCCGGCTGAAGGACCAACGAGCTGAATAAGCTCTGTCCACCTTAGCTGAAGATATCACAGCCCTATATGGACATTTGGGCCCCTAAACGGCCAAGATTTGTGACTCTTACTGGGCCTGTACGGACCCAAGTGACCCTCTTGTGGGTGGCCTGCGGCAGCTGGCATTCATAGGCCACTGGATTTCTGGACCTACAAGAACTGCAATAACTGAAGTACCTGTTTTTTTTTTTTCTTTTTCTTGGGGTATTATCATGGGGGGTGGATGGTGTTGGGTGAGGGATTTTGTCATTATGGTAAGGTACAGGAGGGGTGGTCGGGGTAATGTGGGCGAGCTGTAATTATCTGTAGGCTTCCTCCTCCAGGGGGGATAGGAAAAGGGGAGAAGCCAGTCCGGTGGCTCTGAGGGTTGAGGTGCTGGACGCCACACCTCGCACCACGCCGGCGACCTGGGTTCGGGAACGAGCTCGGGCCACCAGAGGTCAGCTAGGGAGGAGAAGGATGGAGTGCCCAATGGCTGCTGTCCTTCTCTGGGGGGTCCTCTGCATGCTCCCGCCACTATACCGCCATCTGGGGGAACTCAGGTGGTAGGTGCGGTAGTCGGAGTGGCAGCAAGGGCATTGGGCAGATGTTGGCAGGGGGGCGGAGCAGGGAGGCACATCTTGGCATCACAAACCTAGCCTATTGGCCCCATTGCACGCCGACATCTAGGACAGCAAGGGAAAAACACCGCGGTCTCTCCTAGGCGACAACACCTCTCTACACGTCTCAGGTTCGTAGCGGCAGATCCCGCTGTTCAGGGTTCCATGACTCAAGTGTGCTGGTTCTGGGGAGTTAAAAAGTACCGAGTTTCCTCCTCACCCTGCCTGGGGGGTTATCTGGGTACCTAAGGCTAGTGGAACCATAGGTACTCTAGGGGCAGACCGCGGCGATCAGGGGTTGCAGTTAGAGAGGATGTCTGAAAGAGAGTGGAGAGAAGAGGTAGATGGGGGTATAAATACAAAGTATATAAAAAAAAGGGGAGAAAACAAAGAAGAGAAAATAATTTACTTCTCTCATGGTTGTCTGTTATCTTATTCCAGCCCCTCCCTCTCCACAACATGACTGGTCTCCGGTGCATGATTTGGCAGCCCCTCCAGTGGAGACGATGGAAGAAGTGCAGACCAGAAGAAAAGGATGCCATCTTCATGAAAGAGGACTGCTGCCATGTTTTTTTTTCCCCTGGACCCTCTCCGCCAGTGGGGCCAGAGGCTCCCATGGGCCGGATCCCCCATGTTAATAGTGGACCTAGGGTAAGTTAAACCCGAGGTAAGTGTCATGACATGGTCAAGTACTCCACCCCACTAGGGTAGATTAATGTGTGATCTAGAAAAGCTATTGCTACCCGAAAAGTGGAGGATACAAAGAAGCACATGGAAAAGGAATAAAGGGGAAGGGGGACATGTTGGTTGTCTCTGACGCCAGGGAACAGGAGGGCATCTAGCAGCCAAGGCTGACCTGGGATATGACATCGGCTCACTCAAAGGGGCTATGGGGGGGTTGAAGGAGGAAAGCTCACCTGTGGCTCAACACCCATCTCCTGACCACGGAATGCATCAAAGGGGGAGACTCAGATGCAACAGGAGGAAAATCACAAGCTTAAAGAGTTTTAAAGTTTAATCGCACTTAGTGGAAGTTGGTTAGGAGGTGTAGTGAATAGAGGGTTAGACGATTACAGGCATGCGAGGCCCTTTTAACCGAAAGCACAGGTTTAGCGCAGGGCCCCTAGATATGGAGCCCCATCCAGTTGGCCTAGAATCAGCCAGAGGTCTGGCTGGATAAACTTTTTCAAGCTTGGAAGCATAGTTTACTGTTCTTATAGTTATGAAGTTACCTGTTATTTCTGGTTGTGGGAGACCATGTAGTGCTTTCCACCAAAAGGGGGGAGGGGGATACCAGGGTCATGGCTGAAGGAGCCATCGCCACTTACAATGTGAGGGGTATGGGTAGCCCAATTAAGAGAAAGGGAATATTGACTGAGCTTCATAAAGTGACCTATAAAAGACACACCTGGACCACAAGGAAAGTGCAAAGCTCAAACGGGCTTTGGTGGGTCAGGCATATTACATCCCATATAAGGCTCACCCCACACGGACGTGGAATAGCAATCCTGATACACAAAAATTGCCCATTCCAGCTGCTAGATACACAGGAGGACCCCGAAGGGAGATTCCTGCTGGTAAGGGGGCTATATAGAGAGGCTCCTTGTACGATCCTTAACATTTACACACCCAACCAAGATATAGAAAACAGTGAGTTCCTCAAAGAGGTTCTTCTTAGGGCAGCACCACCACCAGGGAAATTTTCATAGTGGGGGGAGATTTCAGCACCACCCTTAATCCCACCATCGACAAGTCGGGTGCGTCAAGGGGCCCTCCCCTACGGGCCACCACCACGCTGGGCTGACTGAGTAAAGATATGGGGTTGGTGGCAGTCTGGTGGCATCTACATCCTAGAGTCCATGACTACACCTGCTGATCAGCACCACACCAGGCCTATTCAAGGCTGGACATGATCTGGGTGTCAGTGGAATGGCTCCACAGAGTAGAAGAATCTAGAATACACCCCAGAACCGTCTCAGATCATGGAATGGTGTCCATGCGACTATGGCCGTGCCTTAGGGTAAAAAACTCCTCCTGGAGACTAAGGCCCTGTACACATCAGGCTAGTTAAAATGTTTTAAGGCATTTAAAATTTTTAACTATTGCAAACACGATGCCCGTCCACATTTAAGCACGGTTGGAAAGCGTGTTAGGAAACCGTGCTTAAACCCTCCTGGAAGCTAGTCTTAAATCCATTTTAAAAAAATGGTTTGAGGAGTGAAAGCATGTTACCTTGCAGTGTGGACGGGCGTGTGTTTCTTGCTCCGTTACCATGCCATGTTGGGTGCTATGGTCCTCCAGTCTCCCAACAATGATTGTGCCGATCAATCCCATGGTGCAGTTGCAGTGAGGCTATACAATGTTCTGACACAACAGAGCGCCTAGCGGCGGGAAATACAGTACTCGTATAGCTTGACAGATGAACTGTCTTCAGCTGGTAGCAGGCTTTACTGTATTTTCTCCCGACACCATCAGCCTGCCTGTTGAATCTGCTTTTAATTAATTTGTGCTAGTGCATCCCTGCATGGTGCACATCCAGCTAATTAAAGCGTGAGTGTGGCATTTTAAAATGAATGACCGTTCTGCAATCTGGACAGAGGATGCCACTAAACTACTAATTGAATACTGGTCCCAGGAGTGGGTTCAGGAGGAGTTGGCCAAGTATCGCAGAAACACCAAAATATATAAAAAAATAGCAGACTTCCTATTACAGAATGGCATTGAAAGGTCTGCAAAGCAATGTAGGGAGACGATTAAGCAGCTTAAAGTGAAATATCACAAAGTTAAAGACAACAACAGGTGATCTGGTGGCAAGAGGGTCACCTGCCATTTCTTTGAGGAACTGGACCGAATTCTTGGTACTAGGCCTACCTCAGACCCTGCATTTGTCCTTGAGGGAGTGTCTGTTGAGTCACCATGTCCAACTGTTGAAGAAGAGTACCCAGAACCAGAACCCCTGCAGTCAGGTATATTCAATACGACACCACACATTTATCTGACATTGGTGGTTACTGTAGTCCCACCCACACAGACACACGCCCTACAGTCACAGAAGCCTGTGTGTAATGCATCCTCACTGTGCAGGAATCTGCAGACATGATGTTTTGCACTGTTTTGTCTGCACAAACACTTCTCCATTCACAGCCATGTTGCCCTTAACGACATAACAGATGTACACTTGTCTGGTCGCTGTGGCTGGTGACAGTGGGGGGTAAGTGCACAGAAAGCATCTCCACATGGAACTGCATTGCCTGCCACTTATGACACAGCTGTCATCACACATATTTTCTTTTAAATGAATTTACATAAAAAAATTTCATTTGTTTTGCAGACCACGAGGGTTGTTAGGGCTCATCAGTGGAGAAGTCATCTGCTACCATCCATGAGCCATCTGATGATACCCTAGATGTGTTAGAAGAAGAAGAAGAACCTGGATGCAGCCATGCATTACCGCCATCAGCTGTCTCGTCAGGGAAGAGAACTTGCAGCAGTGAGCCTCTTTTCAATCTACGAAAGAAAAAGAGACTGACAAAAATGCAAGAGATAGTTGAGTCAGTGTTTGAACCAACACGTAAAATGTTGATTGAGCAGCACAATCAGTTGCTGCAACAAATGAAAGGAAGGGCTAGGGAAGACAGAGAGATGGAGGAAAGGCTGAGAACACGGGAGATGGAACATACTGCCTTATTGTTCCGTGGCATCATGGCAATGTTTGCACCTCTGGTTGCACAACGACCAATGCAGATGCAAGTTGCAGCTGTCACGGTCCATCCCAATGCCATGCAACCACCATCAGCTGTTACTGTAATGGCCTCAGGAAATACTTCTGCTGCCTATTCTTTTAACAGTAGAGTGGTACTGTATCAGCAACTGAATGTCATGCAGGACAGTTAACCTGTCCACAATAATATCATTCTTACACATGAAAATGTTAATGTTGGTTATATGGGCGGTATTGTTCCCCAACATACTGCTGCTAATGAATGTAGACCGGGCAGCACGCATGCGCAGTCATACAGTGAGCAACTGCATTCTGAGGATTTCACTTGGACAAATCTGTGACATCTCAGCTGTACTGTGCCATAAAACAGCAAACAAACACAATCTGTGCAACTGATGAACTGATCCTTGTTACGTTTCGGTTATCTGTTGTGCCACGAATGGCATGTTTGATGTGTGCTCCTCATTTGCACAGATGTTGTTGTATTTCTGTTTGTTTGCTGTTTCATGGCCAAGACACTGTTTTGCCTTACCCCGCCCCAGGTTCACCTGACTGTGTACATCAATGTATCTTACAGCACCAGTTGTCACTTGACATGTGTCACACTTTTTGCTAGGGGCAAGAAATACATGTGTTTCAGTTTTGAAAATGGAATGTATCAGTATTTGTTTGTGGTGCTGTTGCCCAAGGCACAGTTTCAAATCGTCAAGATTAAAACAGTAGTGCATGATTTAATAAAGAGTTTAACAAGACAGAAAACGTGTAACAGACTTTAATGATGTCATGTAACATCAGAAACTGCTATTCAGTGTCAAACATGAATCTATAATATGAAAAGGGTTACCATCGTTGTAATAATGAACTGCTACTTGCAATACCAGAACATATATATATATAGTTCAACTGCTGTTCCATTGACCAGTACAGCTACATTTTAAGTTTACACCAAGTATTGTAAACACAGTTTATGTCATTCATGAGTTCTACATACATAGTTTTTAAGGTTGTAAAGAACTGGTAGTTTCAGAACTACAAGTATATCTTGGTACTGCTGTTCTTTTCTAGTGTTACCTCAAGATTTTTGTATTGAACGGTACATATTTTTAAAGACTTCTTGAGTGCCATTCATGAATTCAATATACACAGTTCATAACAGTTTTTTGTAAAATCTGCTACTTGCAGAAGTACAAATTTTCATTGCAGTACTGTTGTTCTCTTTTATGGTACAACAACATTTGTTATTGATCAGTAAGAATGTTTCTTTGGAAATAAAACTAAAGATTAAAAAAAAACTGCTTCGTACTTTATACTACATATATTACAACTGCATTATGAGCAACAGAGATGGGTTCTATGAATAAATGCAGCACAATACCAATATTGGTTGTGTGTCACAGCATCATCAGGATTAGTATTGGTGCACTGCCGTTGTTACCTTGCTGCATTTACTGGAGTGTGAGTAACATGAAATTATCCACCTCAGGAATATGTTAATGCACATGTGGCACTGCAACAAAATAAACACACAGGGCATCACGGATCAAGACTGCCTGTCTTGTTTGCGATGCAACTGTTGCATCATATGTCTGCTGCTGTTCAGTGTTAGGTTGGGGAACCCACACCACCATCTGTGTCATCCAACCGCCCAGAGTCGAAAAACTCCACCTTACTCTCACATATATTGTGCAGCACACAGCATGCAGCAATAATGTATGGAATGTTCTCCAGGCTGAACTTCAACCACCATACGCGTCTTACTCAGCCTGTAATTAAAGTTTCTCTTGTTGGGTTCAGTATAACAAGCATATGGCTTCATAAGCCTTGGTAGAAGGAGATATGCAGGATCGCCCAGAATCAAAGCAGGCACCATCACACCATTTATTTCCCGATCGTTGTTTGGAAACAGATCTCCACGCTGCCCTCTGCGATGCAAGTCACTGTTTTTTAAGTACTCTGGCATTATAAACTGTACCAGGCCAACCAACATTTATGTCAATGAATCTGTAATAGTAATCAACAACTGCCTGCATCACCATGGAATAGTAGCACTTCCTGTTGTAGTATTCAGTTGCATTACCAGGTGGGCACAAAATTGGAAAATGAGTGCCATCAACAGCACCGATGCATCGGGGAAACCCCCATTCTCTATCAGAACTGGCCATTATGTCATCAAGGTTTTGAATGACAATCACCTTGGGTAGGAGGACTTGCACAATGGCACAACACACTTCATTTATTATCTCACCCACCGTGGAGAGTCTGACCCTGAAAAGATGTCCGAGTGTACAGTACTCAACATTTGTAACTAGACATGTCTGGTGATCCCCATCGCTTACTAACTGACACCGTTTGTCGAACCGTGTTGCTACGCAGAATGGGCAGACACCTCATCACATAGCAATGTGAAAGTCCCTTTACTGAGACGGAAGTTAGATATCCACTGTTCATCATCCCAGTGGGTCATCACAACATCATTCCACCAAGATGAGGAACGATCCACACACCATACACGCTTGTGTAGGGAATTAGAGACATACCCAGCTGTCAGAATACTCTACGTGACAGCCAGTGATTTGATAACGTGCTGCCATCTCATTCTTGAACGTGCCGTGCTAAACAATGATCTCTGTCTCATCTCAGATGTTCTCCTGTCAAGAGCAAGTGCTGACAGAGTCTGATGAGCTGCCAGCAAGCATAAAATCATACTATATATGTCCCCTCTGCAGAACTCCATGTCTAAACAACTGATCACCAAGGTAATACTTGATCTGGATCATGTGATAGGGTGCACTGCTTGCTGGGACAGTCTGTCACCATTTAACATTCAGCAGTTTTTTTGCGAATGAATATAACGCTCAAGCATAAATTATCACCCACAACTATTGCCCTAATGAGAACACACACACTACAATTTGAAAAAACACTTCCTGAACGGCAACTCGCCACTACAAGTCGTTTGTTTATAATACTGTCGAAATGCATGCTGGGAGGAACACAGATGCATCCTGGGTTGCACGTCACAGTCGGGGGGGATAACCGGGTTTTAAAACGTTACTTCATGCTGATGTGAAGGGAGTCAACTGTGTCAGAACCGAGTTCAAACTTGGTGGAAAACTAATCTGGATGGGCTGCTGTAGTGAGTTTAAAAATGTTCTGAAAACGTTTTTAAAAATGGTGCAAATCTTTGTTCCTAATGTGTACAGGGCCTTGATGTCTCTCCTTAATAGAGAAGAGTATAAAGACCTGATGAAGGACTTGCTGTGGGAATACAAGGCCAATAACCCAGCCCAAGATACCACTGTGGTGACCTGATGGGACAACCTAAAAGCGTTTATCACTGGCAAGACCATTGGCAACACCAACACATCAAAAATAAATTTTGGAGCTGGAGAATAAACTTTTTGACCTAGAAGCAGAGCATAAAATTGTTCTAGATGAAAGGGTCAGAGAGCAGCTGGAGGAAACCAGGCAGTGTCTTAACGAGCTCCTAGATGACAAAATTGAGGGGCTGCTACAATACTCCAGCCAGAGGTTCTATGAGGTGGGAAATCAGGCTGGTAAACTCCTGGCCTGGCAGCTCAGGAAAGAAGCAGTATCCAGAATGGTCATGCAACTTCGGTCCCCAACACTCTCTGGCAGGCACTTAACTGACCCAGAGGAAATAGCCAAACAGTTTCTAAAGTTCGATAAATGGCTGTACAGCCAGGAACAGATTGGGGATTATCAAGAGAAACTAGACTCCTTCCTCCAGAGAGTCAAGCTTCCAAAACTCTCACAAGAGGAAATGGAGAAGCTGGACACTCCCATAACAGACGGGGATGTCCAAATTAGTACTGGGGATTTAAAAACTGCAAAGGCCCCAGGCCCAGATGGTCTAGCGGCAGAGCTGTACACTGGAATTGGCACCTTTGCTTGGGGAAGTATTCTGAGAGGTCCAGAAGGGGAAGGGTGCCCCACCAAGCTGGCAATACACCCAGATTTCAGTAATTCACAAGGAAGGGAAAAACCCAGAGGTCTACAGCTCATACAGGCCTATATGGCTCCTGAACATAGACCAAAAATTATATACCATGATCCTTGTACGTAGACTGCAGGCATGCGTGGGGAGCCTAGTTCACCCGAACCAGACTGGCTTTATTAATGGAAGGCTAATCCACTAATAACATCAGGCGCCTGCTTGAACTATAGCCTGCCAGCAGGCCTTGGAAGAGCCAGCGCTTGGCAGTATTTATGGATGCAGAAAAGGCTTTTGACTGGATGGACTGGAGGTTCCTAGACAGGACCCTCAAGGAGATGGGGTTGGGCCCCAAATTCAGGGCGGCATAAAGGCCTTGTACGCAGCCCCCCCCCCCAGGCAACAGTGAGGTTAATGGTTACACCATAGAGTGGTTCCACTTGGCCAGGGGTACCAGACAGGGATGCCTGCTCTCACTGCTGCTGTTCACCCTCTACATAGAGCCCCTGGCAGTGGCACTATGAGACAATACAGCAATTCAGGGTATCCAAGCGGGCAACCGAAATCATTAAATATCCTTGTATGCGGACAACTCCCTCTTCTTCACCTTCTTCTTCTTCACCTCCCCCAGGACCTCGTTGCTGACTCTGACATGGGAGCTACAAGTGTACGGGCAGGTCTCAGGTTATAAAATCAACCTGGATAAATCTGAAGCGATTAAATTCGGGGGTATATTATCCCGTCAGGTAGCACAGAATGTTCCCTTAGATGGACCACAGCAAATATGTACGTTATTTGGGGTTAAGATCTCTCCCCAGTTTTCTAATTTTTCAAGCTTAATTATGTGAAACTGTGGGGAGAAATCCAGGCAGACCTGGCCAGGTGGGATCTGCTTCCGCTATCTCTGGGGGGCGACTCTATTAAGATGAACATCCTCCCCTGGTTTCTTTTCTTATTTCAGGCCCTCCCAATCAGTATCCCAGACGTGTTCTTTAAAACAGTCAACTCTGCCCTTTCTACTTTCATTTGGCAAAAGGGTAGGAAGTGAATCAGCCACAAGCTCCTCACCCAGCCCGAGTCACGGGGCGGTCTTGCACTTCCCGACCTTAAGCTGTACTACATAGCTGCACAGGTGGTTCCCGTGATTACCTGGGTGAAACAAAAAAGGGACACAGGGTGGAGGGACATAGAGGCACAACAAATGCAACTGGTTTCCCTGGCCTTCCTACCGCATGCTCTCCCTACTCCAGAGGTGTGGAAGAGCGCCTGAGAACCCCTTGGACCAAACACACACACTTAGGACACTGGTGATGGCCAGAAAGATTACACATACACCAGAAGGAATAGGCCTGCTGACGTCAGTTGTAGGAGACCCTCACTTCTCTCCTCTCCAGTCCGATATCAGATTCCAGAGATGGAATGCTCAATCCCTGGTATCCTTCCATAACCTGTTACAGGGAGAAACCCTGGCCTCCTTCACCATGCTCCAGGGCAAATAAGCCCTTAGCTGAGCACATTTTCATAGATACCTGCAGGTCAGGCACTACCTGGAAGATAATGGGTTGATACCCAGGATCGGGAGAGACCTCACCAGACTGGAAGCCTTCCTGTACTGGTCTGTCCATCTGACGGGCAGAGGCAAGGTAATCTCTGGGGCATACAGAGCCCTTCAGAGTGAGGAGTGCACACAATTTGAGGCCCTGAGACTTAAATAGGAAGAGGAGGCAGGCAACCCAATTCCAAGTGACCAGTGGAACTCAGCTTGGGAGAAAGGCTGGATGACCACAACATCCCCAGGATGGAGGGAATTCCACTGGAAGTGCCTCACTCACTTCTTCCACACCCCCACAATAACAAAACAGTTTCTGGGGGGGAGTTCACCAACCAGTGCTGGAGGGGATGAGGGCAGGTGGGAGCTCACTTTCACATCTTCTGGTCATGTCCAGGGGTGAAGAATTTCTGGAAAGGGGTCAAACAGATTCTACATAGACTATGGGGAACTCAGGTCCCACTGACATTTAATACAATGATTTTGGGTTTTGAGGTCCCAGTGGTGGGAAACACTAAGCAGCAGAGTCTTTTTCAAATACTATGCTCGGCTGCCCAAAAAGAAATCACTACAAATTGGCTGAAGTCCCCCCCCCCCCGAATCATGGAAGCTTAGGGTAGACAGGATCATAGGATGGAAGAACTGACCGCTAAACTTAGGTTATCTTTAGACAAACATGAAGAGCAGTGGAGGAGGTGGGTGATCTTGGTGGGTGCCAATGAACACAGCGAGGCTGGCTGATAAGCTACCCCAGGACGGCAGTAGTAAAGCTTCTTCACCCCCCCTCGCACTCCCCCATATTTTATTTTACAAAAGGGTTTATAGCACTGGAACACAGCATGGTCTCCTTAAAGCAGCAGTACTATCAAATCAGGAAGTGAGCTATCAAAATGTGGCTTTTTGGCAGTAAGCATGTGGCCAAAGTTCCAGTTTCCATACCTGTAAATATTTTTTTTCAGTCATTTTCAGTCATTTCAGCCTTAGATTGATGGAACATTATTCTATCTATCAATCTGCAATCACCCATAAGAAGGCAGAATTCCTGTCCCGGGAGATTGCAGTTGCTCAGAATCGACCGGCTCAGCTGTTTCGGACTGTAGACAGACTGTGCAACCCAGCCTGTCTGCAAGTTCGAAAAGCCTTTTCGCAATTAGAGTGTGAGGAACTCGCTCGTTACTTTGCAACTAAAGTGGCCGACATCAGGGTGGACTTGTGTCCGGCAATCTCTAAGGGTGATGTCGTAGAACAGTGTGAGCTCACAGTACCTCAATTCTCTTGGAGTTCCTTTTGTCAACCTGAGTTCGTGGATGTTATGAGGATCATCCATAATGTGCATCCCACAAGCTGTAGTTTGGACCCTGGACTGACTCCTCTAATTTTGGGTTGTTTTCATATCATCGGTCCAGTCCTGGTGCAAATAGTCTGGTGCTCCTTGGAGTCAGGTGAGTTTCCTAGCTCCCTGAAAGAGGTGGTGGTGACACCTCTCTTGAAGAAAGCTACCTTGGACCCAGACTGTTTCTCAAACTACAGACCTATCTCTAACCTTCCCTTTATTGGGAAGGTTATTGAGAAGGTAGTGGCAGCCCAATTGGAGGACCATTTAACCATCCATAATATCTACGAATCCTTCCAATCTGGTTTTCGTAAAAGACATAGCACCGAGACAGCGCTGGTTCGGGTGCTTAATGATCTTCTGAGGGCGAGGGATCAGAAGAGACATTTCATTCTGGTTCTCCTTAATCTCTCGTCAGCCTTTGACACTGTGGATCACCTGGTGTTGATAGCACGCCTGAGACAAATTTGTGGAATGTCGGGAACTGTTTTATAATGGTTCACCTCATTCCTCACTGGGAGATCACAAAGAGTTGTGTCGGGGTTTTTTCCTTCGGCCCAACTTCTTTGTTGTGTTGGGTGCCTCAGGGTTCTGTGCTATCACCCATGTTATTTGCAGTGTACATGCTGCCCCTCGGAGACATTATAAGATGGTATGGGCTGAGGTTTCACTGCTATGCAGATGATACCCAGCTATACCTGTCTTTTGCACCCGACCAGGATGGAGCTCTCGCGGTGTTTAACAACTGTCTGGAAGAAATCCAGGGTTGGATGGATTCTGGTTGGTTAAAGTTGAACTCAGAGAAGACAGAGGTTTTGGTTGTGGACCCAGGCGGTCAGATAGAAAGGTTGCTTGATGGCTCACCATCTGGAATTATTCTTGGCGGCGTGTCACTTCCGACCTCTGAATGGGTGCGTAGCCTTGGGATTGTCCTAGACGACAGGCTGACCCTACAATCTTAAGTGTCGGCCATTGTCAGGACTTCCTTCTACCATCTTAGGAATACTGCCAGGGTTAGGCACCCTGTTCCATCTGACTCTTTGCCAATGTTGGTCCACGCCTTTGTGTCCTCACGCTTGGAATACTGCAACGCCCTATACTTTGGGTTTTCTGGGGTTGAAATCCATCATCTACAGCTGGTGCAGAACGCTGCAGTCCGGGTTTTGACTGGGACAAGTAGGTCCTGTCATATTACCCTGGTGCTGCGCGAACTGCACTGGCTTCCTATATGGTAGCGGATCACCTTTAAAGTCATTTTACTGACTTTCAAAGCCCTTTGCGATCAGGGTCTGACCTATCTGAAAGAACTTCTGGTGTCTTACTGCCCCGGCCGAATGCTCCGCTCAGCCGACGAGGGGTTGTTAGAGATTCCAAGAGTGAATTTAAAATCTTCAGGCAGCAGAGCATTTTCTCATGCTGCACCCACTCTCTGGAATTCTCTACCATGCCTGTTATGGGAGTGCACCTCCGTGGAGGTATTTAAGAAGACTCTGAAAACTTATTTATGGCAAATGGCCTTCCTGGATGACTAAGTCAATTCTATTGTGTTATGATTTTATATTATATTTATTACTTGTTTTTAATATTTAATGTTTTTATGTTATGATTTTATTTATGTGTATTATTGACTTGTATTGGAAACTATGGTTTTAATATATTCAGCGCCTTGATACATTGAAAGGCGCTTTATAAATAAAATTATTATTATTATCTTTAGTTTTTTAGATATTTGCAATTTATTTGAATTGTTGTGGCACTACAATAAATATGGTGGCTGACTAATTTTCAGCTGCGCTTTTCCTTCAGGTCACATCACGTTTTTTGACTACAGCAGTGGGACCCTCTGCTGACCATTCCTGGGGTCCCCGCAAGTCATACAGATTTGCAGTTGGCAGCAGAGAGGGTTCCAGTGCAACATGCTTGGTGGCAGAAATGTAAAAAAAAGGCAGAGAATAACTGAGCAAATTACTTGGTGATAGCACAATGCCAGCGGGAAAGAGTACCAGGTATATGATCAGCAGAGCACAGGGAATAAATTGTCAAAAAAGCGCACATTTTTTTTTTGTAGTCCTGCTGCTTTAACTCTGAGAATTAGACTCCAGTTCAGTCATTACTTACAGTTTTAAAGCACCCGTTGGTGCACTGGTTCTCATTAAGCTGGAATATAAAACTCTAGTAATGACCGGCTCTATTATTGTATATGTGATACTAAGAACTGTATAGCTATGTATAAAAGTACATCAAACTAGAAGGGACAATGTTAGAAGACTCCCTGAAGTTGCCTTCACACAGACCAAAGCTGAATAGCACTCAGAGACTGGCAAGGGCTTAATTGAGTTGGTTTGGGCAGAAGGAGACTGCATGCAATAAAGTCACGACAAAACATGAGATGACTGTATGGAAAGTGATGAGAATAACTGACTGATATAACCAATTGTATATGTAATTAATTGTAAAGTGACTTGTATGCTTTGGCCACACAATAAAAATGAGTTTAACAAAGAAAGGTGTAGGTCAAAATTTTCACTCTATCACGTACTGCTGCTTTCAGAACAGCATCCATTAATAGCTAGTTGGAAATTGTATAGCAGATAATGCACCTGTCACCACAAACATAGCAGTCCAGCTCTCCGGTTCTCAGCAGCGTAAAAGTGAAATTCTGTGAAAAGAAACATTCTCTTTTCTCAGAATGTCCCTTCTACACTGCTGAGAACCGGAAAGCTGGACTGCTATATGTGCTATGGTGACGGCTGCAGTATCTGCTATTAGACAGCTCTTGAGTCTTGAATTTATAACTGCAGCTCTTTATGGGTGGAGCTCTTTCGTGACCTGCCATGGATATTTAAAGAGCAGCTGATGCCTTTGTAAAAACTTTGGAAAACATAATATTTAGACACAATTCAGCTTGCATTTCATGTACATGTACTGTATATATATTTTACAGATTTCTCCCATCCATTATTTATTAAACGGTTTAAGAACATCCCTCATTCCCATCACATTATGAATGCGTGCCACACACAGTAATTGAAACGCATGTTTGATGTTTGCTACTGCAATAGCATAGTATTTGTTTTAAGAACTCACTGTATTGTATGGATACACAAACTGCTCAAAAAACTGTAAAAGTCAATCTCATATAGGCCTTCTGATCACCAAACAAACAAAAAAAAGATAGGATACAAGCAGGGAACATACTGCCAAGCGTAGTTCCAACTAAATAAGTGGTGGGATTTGTAAAAGTTCTTCAGGCGCAAAAAGCTGCACATTATCAATTAATTGAACTGCTCATATAAGCTAATGCCTTCCATGAAAAAAGCCAGTCACAAAATGTCCAGTATTTATCAAAAAGAGAAGGAATTTATGCATACTAAAACCAAATATATGCAATTTTCCCAGAAGTGCTCGCAAACTATACAAAAAGGTAAAAGTATGAAGAGTCACCTATGCCTCAAGAAGAACTTTGAAAAATATAATATTTAGACAGAAAGCAGCTTTATACTTCTCATTAGGTCTCTATTTCTTACCCCCATTATTTATTGCTGAGGTCATACACATGAAAACAAGAGAGTTGTTTCTTGGGGGTTCGTCAGCTCCTATTGCTTCTTCCCAACCTGATGTCATAATACTCTGCTTGTGACATCATAGTTATTCCCACAGCAACAGACTGTGATGTCACAACAGAGCATTATGATTTCAAGTAGGGAACAAGCTATAGAGACAGATGAACTCTAAGGGAGAAAGATCTTGTTTTCGTGGGAATTTCTTCAGTAATAAATAATGGAGAGGAGAAATCTCTACAAAGTATACGAAATACAAGCTGACGTGTGTCTAAATATTATATTTTCCAAAGTTTGCCTAAGGCGTCAGCTGTTCTTTAATAGGCAGCTGTTTCATAAAGATGAAATAGGAGTGGCTTTAACACTCTATTCCCAAATCAAAATCTGTAGCATCTTGTTTTTCTTTAAACGCAAAGGGTTGGTTATTCTCCAACAAGCAGACTGTAAATAAATGGACAATGAATAAGTGTGGAGTGAGTGACTCACTCCTTGCATTCTTTTTGTAATAAATTTTCTGTGTTTGTTGCCTGTCTGTGTCTAAAAGAATTTAACATCAGTTCCCCATTGCATATTATATATTGTTACTGTACCTAATGAAACACAATTTCAGTTGGCACCAGTGTTACTTCTTCAGTGGGAAATATACACAGACAAACAAGAAACGTACTGCTACCATTTCAGTACCATAGCAATGGCAGCTTAGTGCTAAGGGTTTTATTTGGCACTAACCATATTCTGGTTCTAATAAACAGAAACCGTAATACGATTACTGAGTCATGAGCCCAAAGCACTTTGGTATTATCACTTAAGTAGTCTTAAAGGGAAAGAATAAAGAACCAAAGACTTTGTTATTCTTACTATGAAATCAAGGACCTATTAAACAACCAGTAAGTCAAGTCTGATTTGTTAGGCAGTGATGATGCCTTCCTAAGAGTAGCACATGGTTTTGATTTACAAGATTCGGAGACCTCTAAACTGTTATCTAAACCGTTTATAGTGCATAGTACAGCATTGTTCTGTATAGAATTCCATCCCTTTCAAAATGCTGTTGTACCACAGTGCAAACGTCCTGGAATGTGATTATACCCTTCTGTGATGCAACAGCATTCTGAAACCGCTAGAGGCTGCGCAGGTCAGTTTCATTCTGGAAGTGAAAGAACCGCCACATGCACATTTCACATAGTACTATACACTACAAAAAATATTGGGTGAGCAACGTTATCCATGACCAGTGTGTTGTGTGACCTCGGGGTTCTGATTCATGTGGACTTCTCGAGCTTTGCTCTTAAGGTCAAAGGGAATCAGAACCACTCTGTGGCAGAACACACTTATTTTACATAGCTGTGTCATTGAGGCACAGGTTAGGAAGCGTAGGGAAACCCAGGGGCAGCTGTAAAATTCTACAAAACTGTTTATTTGTAGTTGCAATAACATAAAAAAAAATAAACCTGTTCAGAATAACTATGTACAGAGAAATACAAATACAATCTTCCTTCAGTCTGCATTCCTTTTTCTTGTAAAAATCTCCCCTTGCAGCTCAGCATAGCTGTTTTGTAAGTCTTTTCAACCCCTTATCCTTAGCAAACATGCTGTTTTTGCATAATGTTCTGTTCTCGTAAATATCAGGAGCTGCTAGAATGGAGTATGCTTCCTGAGGCCCCTTTTTTGCAAAAGGCTCAACATTTGTACTCAAGTAACCTCTAGCTTTGTACAGTTATCTTAAATTATAAATATATGCATTTCAACAGTAACACCATAGTTTCCAAACAAAAATGATCCCATTATCAGTTTCATTCCCATACAGTGATTTGCACATATTTTCATATTAGTAGATCTAGATATGCAAGGGAGAAAGAGACAGCAGGAGAAAACTGAGAGACAGTGAGAGGCAAAGAATTGCGAGACTGTTCAGGTTGATCAAGTCCGAGGTCTCACAGGGAAATATGGTTGTGCAACCAGGCAGAGAAGAGGCAGAAAAGGAAAGATCCTCCGTAACAAATGGGACAGGGTCCTATTCTACCCTGTCACATGCTGCCCATCCAGTATTCTCTGTTAGCCTAGTAAAAGCATCATTACTACCTAACACATTTTGTTCTATCTGTGCTTTATCCTGGCTGTTGTAATACAGTGCAACTATTATTTTCTTTTTTCCCTTTTTTAAACTTAAAGGAATATTCTAAGATAGTTGGGAGGAAAAAAAATATGGGATTTTAAACTTAGGCTGGCTTACTTTCTCTCAGTAAAAATCAAGACACTTTCAAAAACAGGAAGTCGAACACAATTGTGTCAGATGCTCTTTAAACATTCTGTAGCAAAAGTTAATTTATTATTGTAGCCTCCATCCAGAGGGAAGGGATCATAAATTGGCCAAAACAAGTGGCCAGGTGATCTCTTCCTCTTCCTGGTCTGCTGGCTCCTCCCCTGCACTTATACATTTGGTGACATCCAACTAGGGAGAGGAAGAGCCCATGTATGTGGTATGGGGCTATTTTTGAAATACTACTCTATATGTAACTATGGAGTTGTACATATATTAACACAACTGCATGGTTTAGAAGGCCCTTCTGCCTGCCCAATTGTGCTGAGGGTTGAGGCACTGGACGCCACACTCGTGCTGCACCGGGCGACCTGGGTTTGAGAATGAACCTGGGTCATTGTGGGGGGTGGCGGGGGGGGAGGGAGGAGCTGGATTGAGCCACTGTTAGGCAGCTCTCCTCTCCGGGGGAGGGTTGAGCACTGCTCCGAATAGTGGATGGTGTCAGGAGGGGAAGGCACTATTAGGTGCTTGGTGGAAGCTGTGTCTATGCACAGCTTCCCACCTGGACCCTGGTCCTACATGCTGGTGCTCTTGGGAGGGGATAGGGCTTCCCACAGCTACTTCAGCACCCCTGCCGTGCACAGTGATCCCTGCAAGGGGGGATGGAGCAGATGATCGGTACACCACCGGCAGTTGAAGGGGGGATGTTCCAAAAAAAAAGGGGGCCCTTCTTATATGAGCAGTGGTGTTAATATATGTATAATGCCACAGTTACATTTATAAATCAGTATTTTAAATTAGCCCCATAACCTTACATGGAGTGTGGCCCTGCGCTCTCCCTAGTTAGATGTCAAAAAATGTCTCAGTGCTGGGGTGGGGCCGGCAGTCTGGAAAGTGGAAGGGACTGGATGGATTCATGCTTGGGCCAGTTTATGATCTCTTCCCTCCTGATGGGGGCTACAAAAAAAAATTTCACTTTTGCCACAAAATTCTTAATGCTACATTAAGGTAAGCCAGCCTGCATTTAACCTCCCCACACACACACACACGCACATTTTTCTACCCAATTATCTTAGAACATTCCTTTAAAGTTTACTCAAGTTTTTCAAGTCAGTGTTAAACAAGCAGTTTGTCATGCTGAATGTTTGCTTGCTTAAAGAGACTGTGTTTGGGACGCACACAAAATGCATGTATATTGCATAATCATATAATACATATTGAAAATTACCCAAAGTTATGAGTGAACACTGAAAATTTTCAATATACCGTCATAACTTTGGTGTTTTTTTAAGATTTTGACCCCAAACTTTCAACATCATTTTTTTATGACCCCACTTCGTGAACCTGAAGGTGAAGTTTCTCAAATCTGCCACAAAAGATGATTTTGTGAATCAACTGCGAAATTACCTTTTAGGACAGATTGGAAAAATTTCACCTACCTTGTTCTTGAGTTGGGGTAAAAAAAGAGCATGTTTGAAATTTGGTGACAAAATATTAAAAAATGACAAAGTTATGAGTAAAATTTCAAAACGCATTGAAAATACATTGACTGCACTTACCTTGTTTCTTCAGTTCCCAACTGATGTTGGAGAAGGACATGATTTGCAACAGAATGGTGGTGGAACCATTTGTTAGGTGTGTGAGGGTTTGGGGATGGGGAGTTGGGTGCTGAGTGGGGGTCATGGTGGGTGGGGTGGGTTGGGGGTTGGCATTAAAAGACATCGATGGATGGTTTTCTGCTTTTCAGGTTACAGTTAGTAAAAAAATTAAAAAAAACTAGAGTTGGTACTGTGGATATGATTGAGAGGTGGGCTGGTGTACAGCAGTGGGTGAAACTTCTTTCAGGGG
Source organism: Neoceratodus forsteri (assembly GCA_016271365.2). Taxonomy (NCBI): domain Eukaryota; kingdom Metazoa; phylum Chordata; order Ceratodontiformes; family Ceratodontidae; genus Neoceratodus; species Neoceratodus forsteri. The sequence goes on from CM057452.1 coordinate 70,006,915, forward strand.
ATGAGACCAGGCACCAGGGAAGTGATTGGGAGGTGATTTGGTGTATGGCAGCAGGTGGGACTACTTTCGAAATATGAGACCAGGCACCAGGGAAGCAATTGAGAAATGGGTGGGTGTACAGTAGAGGGTAGGATGTCTTTTTAAAGGACCATGGCACTGGGGTGTGATTGGGAGGTGGGTGGGTTTCGGCAGTGGGTGGAATTTCTCCATTTCAAGAGACTGTGGCACTGGGAAAGCAATCAGGAGGTGGGTGTATGGCAATGGGTTGGACTTCTTTTGACAGACAAAGACTGGGCATGGAGGAAGTGATTGGGAGGTGGGCAGGTGTACAGCAGAGGGTGGGATGTCTTCTTTTCAAAGAGGGACCACAACACTAGGGAAACAGTCTGGTAGTAGGCATGTGTATAGCAGTGGGTAAAAGTTCTTTCAAGGGATCGGGCATGAGGAAGCTACTGGAAGGTGGACAGATATGTGGCAGCAGGTGGGATTTCTTCTTTTCAAGGGACCTTGGAGCCTGATCATGATTGATGTGGCCCAGCTGGTTGCTGGGCAGTGCCGTGCAGATGAGAAGCTGTAGCCGCTGTCCCATAGGTGTGGCTGCCTCCTTTGAACTACATGACGTTTCCGCCCATCAACAGGCGAAGCAGCATCATGATCAGCCTCGCTGATTATTAGCCTGTCACTGTCAAGCGCTCCAGCCCACTGTAGCCTGACCAACACTGGACCCAACAGTGACACATCTCTGAAATGCTGTTCTTTTAACAAAATATTTGCAAGCATGGAAACATAAAAACAGAAGTGACATAAGAGAGGTTCATTTCCTGGCCTGGTTCTTTTCATCATTTTCTCAGTGTCAGTGGCTCAGCAGGTAGCACAGTTGCCTCTGAGGCTGGGAGATCAGAAAGCTGTGGGTTCTATCCCCACGCCAGACACTTGGGTTAAAATCCCAATACTGACACTGTAGTGCAGCATGAGGGGGTGCTGCACTTTCTGAGGTGCAGTCCTTCGGATGAGACGTTAAACCGAGGTCCCATCTGCCTGTTCTGGTGGTAGTTCAGGTGGATGTTAAAGATCCCATGGCACTTCTCGAAAAGAGTAGAGGAAAATTTTATTGTAGAGAAACTGATAAAGTATAACAGAATACATAACTACACATCAATATAAACAAAAATACATAGTGATGAAAACAAACAGAGAAAAGAAAATTCTATCAAGGAAATCATCCAAATTTGTCTTTCATAAAAGGGACAGTCAGCCAACGAAGAGTCCATACACTTGGAGACATGTGTTGTTGTTCAAACATACATTGGTTGTACAATTCCTGTTCAATCATACTGATAACAGACTTTGGATCCTGGTACACCTGTTGTAACACATATTTGCATCGTGTCTGCCATAAAGTAAATTTTATAAAGGAAAATATCAGACGTATCAGACTCCTGTCATTCCCCAGGTTCTGTAAACTAAAACCACCAACCACCTCTGCATACGTTATAGACTTCCAATACTGATTTCCCCATAATTGTGCTAATGTTGCCCATACTTCACTTGCATAAGGGCACTGAATAAGAAAATGTAACATGGTTTCTTCTTGTGTCACACAACTCAATCTAGGACACATATGTTCTTCTATACATTTATGCTTGGCATTTCCCTTAACAAACAACCTCCCATGAGAACATAGCCACACTACATCCCAAATCCTAGGAGAAATATGTTTATCCATTAAAGACTCCAACACTTGAGTCTGGTATAAGGGGTCAATATCCTTAAAGTCAGCTGATGATATCCCAATCTGAGTGTTAATTATGTCATAGAGAGATTTACTTGTACAGAGATGCACAATTTACGACGTTAACCTCCATTTCTTTAATTTAGCTAGGGCAGGTCTAAAGAAAACACATTTTATCTTAAACTGGGTGGGTATCACCCCTTGCACTTCCCATATCTGATAAACTGGCCCAATCCAGTGATTTGCGTAAATAGTCCATAGGGCTAGACTAGGTCTAGTAAGATCTAATAAATTAACATGAAAAAAAAAATACTATAAAAGAAGACTACTGGATTAATTAAATTCAAACCTCCCTTTCCCACAGGTAAATATAATATTTCCCTCTTTATAGGGTTTAAACGTTTTCCCCCAGATTAGCTGAAAAACCAAACTGAGAAGTATTACTTCATAAGCACGTGGCAGTGGATAGATAGCACTAGTGAACAAGAAGATTGGAAGAAGGAATGTTTTAACCACTGCCACTTTTTTGTTTTTTGATTGTTGCCAATTCTTCCAAATTGCAACTTTTGACTTGGCAATATCCAATTTTATGTTCCAATTTAAGCAACCATTATCTCCCCTCTCAAACCAGACCCCCCAAAATTTAAAAGGATCCATAGACACTTTAATTTCTTGCCAACTCTCCGTTTGGGTTATGGTACCACTGAGGGCATAAATTATACTCTTCCCTTCATTTATTTTTGCACCTGTTGGCCTAGAATACCTATCTATCACCTCTAATACTCGAATTCATGAATCTTGATCTGCTACTAGTACACAGACATCATCAGCATACGCTATCACACGTGTCTCCATCCCTCCCCCCCACAAGTGCAATACCTCTAATACATGTATCGTGTTGGAAAAGCCTCAGTAAAGGGTCTAAACAGAATAAATAAAGTAATGGGCTAAGCGGGCATCCTTGCCTAACCCCACGTGTGATATGTACATATGTACCCATCATTCCATTTACTAATGGGATCGCCTGTGCATTTTTATATAATAAGTCTATCCAATTCACAAAAACCTGAGGGATCCCGTAATGAAGCAGAGCTCTAGAAATAAACCGATGAGGAACCCTGTCAAAAGCTTTCTCCTGTTCTAATGACATGAGATATCCATGCAGCTTACCTTCTTTACCCTGTTCTACTAATTCCCTAGTCAATAATAAATTATGTTGCATTAGACGGTTTGGCACTGAACAAGATTGGGCCATAGAAATAAGTGCTGAGGCCGTATTCACTAACCTGTTATGTAAAATTTTTAACAAAATCTTATTATCAGTATTCAGTATACTAAATGACCGCCAGTTATTCAAATCTGTCCTCTCCCCATGTTTAAAGACCAGAATTTGAACAGCAATACAAAAATGAAAGTCCACATGTAAGTTACCCAATACCCAATTATAAACAACCATCAAAACATCTTTTAATAAATTCTCAAAACGTTTTATAAAATTCAGACGGTAGTCCATCAATACCTGGAGCAGTGTGACCTTTTAGATTTCTGATTACTACCTCAATTTCTTTTGTAGTGAGGGGCTTACTAAGGTCTCTGACATACTCGTCTGTTATTTTTGGAACTTCAATGGTGGAAAGTAAGTCCTCCATTTCCCAGTCTTCAATAAGTGGGGCAGTATACATCTCAGTCAAATATTTTGTCACTTCTCTTAAAATACCTGGGCCTTCGGAGATCAATGTTCCCTCAGAATTCCTAACAGCAGTCATAAATCTATCAGCTGCATGTTGTGAACAGCTTTTAAATGCATCTCCAAATCCAGTTTTACCTGATGAACAGATTCTGTGTTCATTTAACATAGCTCTATGATGTGGATCCATTCACATATCTGGAATGTATAGTACGGTATGGGCTGCATGCCCATTAGCTCACGCTGTGGACCAATGGGCGTACAAACCTACCTACGGTGTCAATTGGTGGAAGGCGGGGTGGCAGGTGGGTGGGTGCTGCTTCCGCTGCTGACTGGAAGGGGGCGGGGCTCAGTGGGCAGGTGGGTGGGGGTACCGCTGGACCACCAGGGATATGGGACGTGCTTTTTTATACTTAAGCCTGCGATCGGGCTGCGAGCAGTCCACTGGACCACCAAGGATATTGGAGGTGCTTTTTTTATACTTGAGCCCGCGATCAGGCTGCAAGCGGTCCACTGGACCACCAGGGATATTGGACGTTTATATCAATCAACATATTTGTTTTTGTTTTCCCAATTATTTAATCAGGTGAGACACACTAAGCTGAAAGCTTGTTTACAGGTGCAATCTGGGAGCACAAGGAAGTTAAGTGACTTGCTCAGGGTCACACAGTATGCAAGTGGGGGCTGTAGGATTCAAACCCAGGTCTCCAGATTTGTAGCTCAGAGCCTTAAACCACTGCGCCATACTGCCTCCTCCATATGCCCGCGATTGGGCAGTGGAGCACATTGCCGTGCTGTGCAGGGCATCAGTCCCGATGGCTGCTGCCTGGCAGGCGCCAGGTGCAAGTCGCCGGGGATCAGGCGCACCTGCATACAAATGGGAGCCATAATGACGTATCGTGGCCCCATTGCACCTTCTATATAATATGACCCATTGCATGTGCACTTTTGAATACTCGCGGTTGCTGTGCATCACGCAATAGAATTGTGCTAGCACATCCCCCTGTTCCACTCTGGCCACTTGTGTTGGCGCAGTGCCACTGTGCCATGCACACTGCAGGTGGCCAGGGTGTGATATTCAATGATGCTGTGCCATGGTGCAGCTCCGTTGAATATCGCCCAGTCAACGCCCCTGCGCAGCCAAGTTACGCTGCGCCACAGCCTGGCGCAGTCTGAATATCCGGGCCACTGTGTCCACAATCTTACCGAGGTCTTGTAGCATTTCATTCGGTAATGTAGGCCGCACTGTATCTGTCACAGACTCCTCCACCCGCTCTGACTCATGCGGGAGGAATGCGTTTGATGAACATACATCAGCAGGCGGTTTTACAAAATGCTCAGCTGGAGCTGCATTCACTTCAGTGTAATCAGGCAAATCTCATAGAAACAACGCAGCAGCTCGCAAATCAGTAGGATTCAGCTGGTCAGACTGCACTTCAGTTAGTTTCATTGCAGTAGGGTATGAGCCTGTTTTTATTTCCAAGCTCTGCATACCTTAGCGCTTTATTTTGTTGTAAGATATTTGACAGCCAAACTTCATCCGAAGCAAAGAGACCTGAAGGTGGACTTACTGAATCAGGTAAAAGATTAGGCAATTCATTTTCCATTACTCTAATAGTTTCGGCAACATTGTTGGTCTCCGGAGCTGGACCTGAGGGTTGGGAGACCTGCACACCCACAGGTTCACCAGCAGAATAAGCAGTCGAAACACCTTCCTCCATGGCAGCAGCACCCCCACCGAAAGAGCAGAGGAATTTCCCCGGTGCCCTGGCCAAATTCCCCCATTCACTAAAAATACCACCAACAGCTTAATTTGGTTCAAGGTTAGTTATCATTCATCTGTATCCCCTGAAAATAGGCAGAATTTGCCTAGTGCACTTACCTGGTCTACAAAAACTAAATAAATAAATGACCTATGCCATTTTCTGCCGAACTCCAATATTTTTTTATGCAGTTGACACTGTTTTATGCAGAAGAGGTACTTTGTTAAGGACTGTAAATACCAGTTTACAGTCTGACTTTAACACATTGTCCACCATTGGCTTCTGGGCAATGGCTTCATTTTGAATGTTGCAAAAACATAGCCTATGAAATTGGTGCTAAACAGAAAATTGCATGTCCTGTCCCTGACTGCCCAATTTTGGACAGTAGGGCAATGAGGAGTAATAATTTTAAATATTTAGGGTACACTATAGATCACACTTGTAGCATTTGAATATCACAGAATTGACTGGATTCAAACTGTACACATAAGACTTCACAACAAGGGCTGATAGTATAACCTAGAGGTTACAGTAATGAGCTGTGAATGAGCTTGGTACATCCAGCAGAGCAGACCTGGGTTTGATTCTCCCAACCTCCACTTACATACTGTGTGACTCTGAGCAAGTCACTTAACTGCCCAGTGCTCCCAAGTCACCCCTGAAAACAGGCACTTGTGCCTTGTGGGCCTTACCTGGTTACCAAAGACTAAAATAAAAAAAAAAAAAAAGCAATTATATCGACTAAGGAATTTCTTATCCAATTTCAGAAAAGTATTTGTAAGCCCCCACGATGTGAGCTCTAGCCTCTCTGTTTTGGATCTCCCTCTTCTCTGTGTGTAGGGCCCCTTTTCCAGTAGTGCTTCAGGCCATTACATTTCCACTGCCACTTGGGCAAAAGTTTTTGGTTGTTATTTAGCTCTGGTCCCCCAGGATGAGGGAGAAATAGGAGTCAGCTGAGAGAGTAGGGACAAAGTGTCCCTGAGAGGGGTCCTCCTTGGCCAAGGAGTCAAGCATGGCACATTGGTGCGATATGGTGGGTTTGTCTCCGCTGGGAGGTCGCACAGAATCCCTTGCTGTGGGGTCCGGAATGAGGTTGTCAGCTGCATGTTGGAGGGGATGCTGAAAGCAGAAAGGAAAACTTGGAAAGGCACTGGAATCCCTATGCTTTGCAAGGGTCACAGTACCCCATTGTCTTGGTAAGGGGGCATCCTGACAGTGGTACTGCTGCAGTGGTGGCAGGACTGCAGCAGGGTCACTGGAGATGGCAGATCTGGTGGGCCATACCCGTGTGGCACACTGCCAGGAGGAATAGTTTCAGAAAGGGGAGTGTGGCCTGGGATTCGTTATGGGTCCTGCTGTGCCCGTGTCTGGGGCAGGCCCATCAGACCCATTAGGTGCCATGACTCCTGAGGAATAGGCACTTTTGGTAAAGGTGGGAGCCACCGCAATGCTTGGCGCAGCCTGGAGCAGGGTCAGAGAGAAAGAGGAGATAAATGCACCATTTCATGGCTCAGGAGAACCGGTATGGGAAAAATATTGGGAGCAGCCAAGGGAGGCTTAGGCTGCAAATCTCCCCGAAGTCCAGTTTTGGCTCAGCTGGGATGGGAGGAATAAGGCAGTCCCCTGTTTGGAGGATAAAGCTCAGGAAAAGTCTGTTTGTAAGGAAAGCTGTTCTTAATAAAAGTGAGATCTCTGCCCAAGGGAAAGGTAGCACTCCAGGAACTATCTCTCAGCCCCAAGGAACTGCTCCAAGTTTTATTTAAAGTAACTTTGGACGCAATCATTTCCACATCCAAAATAAAGTTTATTGTTCTGTGATTATGGTGGTGGCAAGTGATTACTTAAAGAAAAAAAATGAATGGCATGGGAAATTAGCTTGAAACTGTAAATGGGGTGTTTTTAACAAATAGTTATACACCCCTGCAAAATATTAAGGACTCGGTTGGCCAAGGAAAAATTGTGGGAAAAATTGAGGGGGGGGCAATGGAGAGTGGAGGTGTTAGGAGGAGGGAACAACAATGATCCAAGAGGTATGGTAGGGGAAGAGAGGGACGGGTCAGAGAGTGAGACAGAGAGGTAGACGGAAAAGGAGGTATGGTAGGGGAAGATTGGGATGGGTTGGGGAGTAACAGGGAGGTAGAACAAGATCCCAAGGGGATTAAATGAGGAAGGGGGAAATTAGAGGGGTTAGGCAAGATGGACTAGCAGTGTGCAATAGTATGGAGGGGGAGGAAAGAAACTGGATGGGGAAGTGGATCTTGATGTGGTGGTGAGACAGAAAGATGGTTGAAAGGGTGATAATAGGGAGAGTGGTGAAGGGAGGCTACACTGGGGGAGGGTTCTGGGGGGATGGAAGTGGGCAGAGGGGAGAAGGAACATATCCAGGGCAAGGTATTGGGGGATGGGGCGAGGTTAGGAAATGGGCAAATGAGGCCTGAGGGGAGAGAGGACAATTCAAGGGGTGAAGTGGCAAAGTTCGCAAATAGGAAGATGGCAGTGGGCAATAACACACAATGCATGGGAACAGTGGAAAATAGGGTCCCGAATTTGGGGAACTCAACTATCAGGGAAATCAAATGGGGGGAACTAGTGAGGGCAAGAGGAGTTCTATTAAGGTGGAATGTATGCTGGGAATGATGGTGCACAGGGTCATACACCTGGTGCATTTCTTTAATAAGAAAACATGTGGGGTGCCATACATTGTGGTACACATTGGCACCTATGATCTGGTGGTCAGTGGTGTGAAATGCACGCTAGGTACAGGGAGTTGGCAAGAATTTGCATAGCAGAGGGGAGTACTGTCTCATTCTCAGAAGTCCTGCCAGTGCCAAGGGTCACTTTAGAAAGGAAACAGAAAATCTGTGAATTTAGCAGTTGGTTGAGGGAATGGTGTCCGGCTATGGGGTTTGGATTAGTGGGTGACTGGGGTTGTACATGGGATAATAAAGAACTATTTGCTAGGGACAGAGACTACACTTGAGTAAGGAGGGGAAAGATGCCCTAAAGAACAAACTGGGGGATAATATTAGAGCTAGGTGGGATTTAAACTAGTTGAGGGGGACGGCTTGATAGTGGAAGGAGAACAGTAGAGAACACCACAGGAGGGCAAAGGCCTCTCCCCCAATCAGAAGGAGTAGCGGAGGAGAAGTCTGACTTGAACTGGGCCAGGGGTAAGGGGTTAGGGAGGACATGGAAAGATGGTGGGATGGGTTGGAAGATGGTCCTGATTAATGCAAGGACTCTGGGGAACAAGATGCCAGAGTTGCAGGCATTGTTGGTGGAGGAGATGGGGTGGATGTGGCTGCAGTCATGGACATGTATTCTCAGAAGGGATCGGGGTGATATGATAGAGGTCTTCAAATATATGAAGGGAATGAATAGGGTAAAAACAGAGGGTCTACTCAAACTGAAAGGGGAGAGGGCCACGAGAGGCCATAGTCTAAAACTGGTGGGGGGACAGATCAGTGGAGAAGTGAGGGGCATTACTTCACAGGAAGGGTGGTGGCACCCTGGAACGAGCTTCCAGAGGAGCTGATGAACATGAAAACTGTTGGAGGGGTCAAGAAGGGATGGGACAGGTACAGGGGCATGTTACTGGTTGGAAGGAAAGGGAACAGCAGGGGAGTTCTGGGTGGTGGGGTTAGGAGTCAAAGTTGCAAAAAGGGCGGTGAAGTAGCAGCGATAAAACAGTGAGCTGCATCTTGGGCAGACGAGATAGACCATTGGGCCTAATCTGCGGGCAACTTTGTATGTATAATTAAAACCACTTGCTCACATTATTTCTTGCTTCCAAGAACATGCTCCCCTCCTCCATTTCAGAGGATCAGCGGTGATGCCACTGGCCGAAAGAATGCCATCTGTACCGAAGAGATGCTACCAGGGTAAGGGAAGGACTGTGTCAGAAGATGTTAGCAGGTAAGACCACCCTGTTTATTTTCCAATTTTGCTGTGAAAGTGCCAGGAACTGTTCAGGACTGTGCCTCCCCCCCAACTTTGTTTACAACATCGGGACCCCTAGACAAAATGAGGACCAGGGGTGTGTTACATATTAGCTCGGTCACTTTTGCTCTCTCTTAGACTATGGCCTTTCTTATATAATCCAGCTGCTGATACTTTGGTTGCTAGAGTAAAAATCCTATATAAGTCAATTTGTTGGTTTGCTTTGTCAAGCCGTTAGGGACAAAATTCAGAATCTCTGGCTATATAGTAAAATACATGCACTTTATAGTGAAGTGCATACATCATATAGTGAAATATTTACATTATATAGTGAAATGCATACACAATTTAGTGAACCACATATACTATCTACTGAAATATATACATCATATAGTGAAATACAAAATCACACATACCCCCACAATGCAAAGCAACATGGGCTGCATATGCAAATCACCACAGAATATCATGCTGGTTCAACTTTAAGCAGAAATGCATGGTGCCAAAAGGCCTCTCACACAGTTTGCAAAGGGTGCCAACAGAAGACATAGACACGTGTTTCGTCCTACCAGGACTCATCAGTATGCCTCGTCTGTTTGACACCCCAGTGGAATGAACCAGCTACCCTAAGATGGTATATCTGAGTTATGTTGTGGTGAACCCAATTAAAACAAAAAACAATCTAAAAGACAAAAGATACAGTGAAATAGTTTGCCCTGTCTGGTTCTAGTTCCACTAATCACTGTTCTCTACATAGTATTTTACACTGGTTTTCTTTTGAGTCTAGAGGTAATTATTTTATTTCAGTTAATTTTAGGAAATTTTTAAAGCGCTTTGTTTATTTTCCCGTTTATGCATTTCCTTAGAAACAATTCAGCTGCATATGTTACTAGACTCTCACAGGAAATGCAGTGTAGACTCCCTCTGTTTTAAAATATTATTTGGACAAAAGTCATATCTCTGTTGTGCAATAAAATGCTGGAATTCTCTTCCTGTCAGCATGCATAGCATACACTCTGATTATGTTTTCAAATCTGCACTGAAAAGTATTGTCTAACTAAATCTGTTTGCACATGTTTTGATTGAATTTGTGCAAGCTGTATATATTGGAATTCGTGTGTTGTATTACTTGTTAAATGTGGATCTTTGTATGATACTGGGTCACCCTTGAAAATGGCATTTATGCCCTTGGGTTCCATCCAGCTAACACATTTTAAATAAAATAAAATGTCATGCTATGTATTAATGCTGTGACATGCACTGATGTATCTGTCTAGAATTCCTTTACTTTTTATTTTAGTTTATCTGTTTCTGCTCCTCTCACGCTACAGCCTACATTCAGGCGGGCACCACAGCCCAGTCCCCCAATGTCCACTGGCACACGCTCAGCCTTTCTGCCCCCAGGGCTTACCACCCCACTGGAGTGGGTGGGGGGGAGCACTCACCCCCATCACACACAGGATCCGGTTCTGGCTGACAAGTCTGACTGGCCGGGGGTGGGGCCCATGGGTGCCCACCATCATCCAACCACTGGCAATGTTTTTCCCTCTTTTCTCCCCGGAGAGGGGGGCATGCAGGGACACCAATGGTGGTGCCACACACACTCCCATATGTGGTATGCAGGGCATCTGCCCTGCCTCTGCCCCTCCTTCTTAGAGTGTTGGTGTGCCAGTCCGTAGCCCCCTAGGGCCCAGACTAACACTGACTACTGTTCTCCCACTCTCTGGAGGAGAAGAGCTGTCCTGGGGATGCTCGATACTCCTCCTCCCTTGCTGACCCCCGGCGACCCGCTCGCACCGTGAACACGGGTTGCTGGTGTGGCAGGAGGTAAGGCATAGATGCCTCAGCCCTCCATGCCACTGTACCAGCTATTCCAATGCATTTTAATTTCTGTCGGCAGTGGAAGAGACTTAAGTGACACTAACAAATCCTTGATATTCGGCTGTTATAGTGACTTCAAATTATCTACTAGGCTTGGCATTCTTTTGACCTTTAATATCACCTCCCCAGTATATGTCAGAGGGAAACATCATAGCAAAGGAACAATATTAGAAAACATTGGCCTGCCCGGTGGTGCTGAGGGCTAAGGCGCTGGATGCCTAACCTCATGTCACGCTGGCAACCCGGGTTTGGGAGTGAGCCCAGGCCATTGCAGGTCGGCAATGGGGGAGGGAGGGCATAGCTGGATGAAGCTGCTGACAGGTACGCTCTCCTCTCTGGGGAGGTGGGATGGCTCCTCTTGGCTGATGGCTGCCACCTGGTGGAGGCTGAGGACAGCATGGGCCAGGAGAGCAGCCTGGCGCAAGGCAATGGGGTGGGAGGAAAAGGGCTGTTACTGGGGCTGTGGGACTAATGTGTGCCTCCACACGCATGCATACCCACTCCCGGGGCCCCTGGGAGAAAACCAAGGAGGAGAAAACATCACTGGTGGCAGGATGGCGACCTACTCCCCGCAGGCATTGCTCCCGGGCCGGGTGTAAGGTAAGTCCTGGTTATTCTGGGGGATGGGGCTGGTGGGGGTCGGTCAGATTGGGCAGCCAGGTGGAGGTGCAAAAAAATCTGATACGATAAAAAGAAAACATTAACAAGAAAGCAACACTTAACCTGGTGTACAGACATCAAAACCCGATAATATCAGGTGACCGTCCTGTTTCCCATCTGCTTCCCACTCAAAAAGTGCAAACACTAATTTTCACAGATATTACTCTACTAGTTAGTGGTAGACATCTACAAGTGAACAATTTATGGGTCAAATTACAGGTTTAAAATGCATTAATTATTGAGCTCCTGCAGTGTACTCACAAACTGTGACTACCTCTCTGGAACCTTTGGTGAAGGATGAGTTTCTGGACTCTGAATGTATAATAAATAATAATAATAATAATGTATAAAACAAGTTTACCTCCCCAAAAATCCATTCTAATTAATCAATCACAGCTTTAATGAATTAGAACATCACTGGCATTGTCATGGGTTTCCTGAGAGAGGGTTGTTTTCCTGTAGTGCTTAAAAACACCACAGACCTCTCCTGAAGAAGTCATCTTTGGACCCAGACATGCTATTGAATTACAAGTCTGTCTCAAACCTTCCCTTTTTGGGGAAGGTTATTGATGTAGCCGGAGGCTCACTTTGAGAAATATAACATCTGTGAATCATACGACTTAGCTTTCTGGCCTCATGACAGCACTCAGATCATGCTCATAAAGGTATTCAATGACCTTCTCCTGGTGAGAGACAAAGATGAATGGTCCATTCTCGGTCTCCTCAATTTCTTGGCAGTATTCAGTATTGTAGATCTCGGTCCATTCTTGTTCTCCTCAATTTCTCTGCAGTATTTGGCATTGTAGATTTCCTGGTGAGAGAAAAAGATGAATGGTCCATTCTTGGTCTCCTCAATTTCTCGGCAGTATTCGACATTGTAGATTTCCTGGTGAGAGACAAAGGGGAATGGTCCATTCTTGTTCTCCTCAGTTTCTCGGCAGTATTCGTCAATGTAGATCATTGGGTTTTAATGGAGTGCTTTAAGGAATACATAGACTCACTGTTACAGCTTTGAAATGGTTCAAGTCCTTCTTGTCACGTAGAGCACAGAGGCAGGGATGGCGAACTACTCAGCACAGACAGCAGTTACCAGTGGTAATTCTCACGGGTCAGTTCTGTCCCCCATGTTATGTACAGTGTATATGTGACTGTTAGGACAGGTCATTATGCATTTTAGTGTGGGTTTTCACTGCTGCGCAGATGATACTCAGCTGTATATGTCCTTTACACCTGACACGCAAGTGACAGTCTTGGTGCTGGAACAATGTCTCCAGGAGATCATGGGCTGGATGGCCTCCAGCTGATGGAGCTTAAATCCAGACAAGCAGAAAAAAAAGGTACCAATATGAGGCACATCCGTCTTCAGCATTTCAGTATTTATTGAAGTGCAGTGAAAAGTAAAAACACACTCTCATTGTCCAGCACCATATTCAGGACTCACCAACAGGTAAGAGCCCTGGATGGTTTCAAGTATACGCTCTTCCTTGGTGAGGCCACTCCCATGAAAGACTATGCTTTTATATCTGTGCCTATTTAAGAGACAGTACAGTTAGCCAAAATACAGTGTACAAATAATCCCACAGTTCACACTGAACCAAAACAGTAAAAGCATGTGAAAATCCCTTTCCCAGAATATGGAGCCAGTGGAATCCAGGTTTGAACTGCAGTCACCCTTCATTGCGCACACAACCTGACTGTCCAAGTCTGCGAGAGGGCTTGCCTTAAGGATTTTGAACTACCATGCCAACGGAAGGAGGACCACCACTATGTGAACATCACGAATGCTGAAAGAACTACGCACAAGTAGCTGGAAGGTAACACTACCGTTACTGTAAAATCAGCAGGTAAGGTGGGTCAGTTGACACACTGAACACTGAAAATTATTTTCAGGAGAGCCACAGACAACTCGATGTAAATTTCTATCAGGAAGCTCAGTCGAGACCCTACAGTTATTTTCAAAGTGGAAAAAGATCAGTTTGTGGATGATGCTGTACAGAGGAGTGTTATACCTGAAGATATAGCTGAGTTTTTGCATGTTAAAAATCCCATTAGAAGTACAATATACATCCTTCCTAAAGTGCATAGATCACTAATTGTCCCCCTGGCCATTCCACTGTGACAGGGATCAGTTCTTTAACTGAACCTTTATCCGTATGCGGACTCCTACATTAAAGATTGTTAAATCCTTGCCATCCCACATATGAGACACCACTGACATCCATAAAATCTTGGCTGACGTGCAGCTGCAGAGAGATTCAATTTTGGTAACGATGGATATTGAATCCCTCTATAGCAATATCCCCCATGGGGGGGGGGGGTTTAGCCCGTAATATGGGTGAGTCAAACTGAGTGACTCGATTTGAGCACCTGTAGGAATAGCGAGTGTTAAACAAAAGCGAGCACCAGTATATAGCGAGTGCTTTAGTGAGCTACACCAGTTGCATCAGGCTATGGGTCTGTATTCGGCCAGGCAGTTCCCAGCTAGCCGTTTGATGTAGTGGCTTCAGTCACTGCCTTTGTACCTGGTGGACCCAGGTTTGGGTCTGGCTGTGGTGGATTTATTTTTTTGGGGGGGATGTAATATATATATTTTTTGGTATCTCCTGTTCCCGTGCTCTCCTGCCTGCAGGTTGCCCCCCCCCGGAGTAGTCCTCCTCCAGAGTTTTCCCCGTCCCCTGTTTTCACCCCCCCAAGAGTTGGTTATATTTATTATGGGAGGTGCGGGGGCATAGCCCCCTGCATAAAAACTTAGTTTTTCAAACAACATGAAGTCTTGCTGTATTCTGACTATTGCAGTTAGCTCCAGCACTCAAACTGCCCTGGAGAGTAGAGGGTTAATTTCTATGCAGAGCATAGAATATTGAGCTCGAGCTCGCTTCAAACCTCTGTCTGCTGCACTTTGAAGCACAACCGTCAGATTCTTTACTCCGCCTAACTGAACGGTCGCTCCGGAGATTTGTCCTCTGCTCGCGGTTCAAAAGTTGGTTAAAGTCCTCGGTTTTACCGGTTATTTTTCGCAAGTTTCAGTTCAGATCTCTGTCTGTGGTACAGTAAGTACTAGGTAGTGAACCAGATACAGTAAACTTGTGGAAATTGTAAAAATTGATTTTTCGACCGGTTCAGCTGAACCGGCCGTTTAGTGAATTATATATTCTATCTTTGTTTCTAAACTTACTGGTCCTTATTGGTTTTAAAAAAACTTCATTTTCTTGTGTTTTTTTCCAATACCCGTGACACGGTTAGAAACTGATAAGGGTGTCTTGCCTGGTTGTTTGCTATAAAAAGGGTAAGTTTGTGGTTAGGATGGCTACATCTGAGAAATCCAAAAGAAAACCGGCCTACTGGGTTTCAACACTGCTGTGTGTGTGGGGAGGTCTTTGCTAAGGCTGATCCCCACACCACCTGTGCTTATTGTCTGGGGTTTGACCACCTCGATTCAGACTGCAAAATCTGTAAAAATTTTCCTAAGTCTACCCTAGAAAAAAGATTAGGTAGGCTTAGGGATAAGGAGGTCGAGAAGTCCACTGACCCAGATGGCCAGCCCGGTTTGGTTTCTACCGAACCTGAGGGAGTGCACTCTGACCAGTGCAATATTTCTTCGGGCAAGAGGAGAGCCAATCCTGAGGGATCGGTTCCTACAAAAAGAAAAAGAAAAGAAAAATCGTCCAGTTCGGATCCAGGGACCCATTTTCCGACTGCCGAAGAGATTGCCAAAGCGATAAGGATTGTAGAATTGCTTCGCCCAGTTCTGTCTGATCCTGCATCTTCTGGCAGGCGCTCAGTTTGGTCGGTTCCTCCGGTTCAAGATTATGCCCCTGAAGATTTGTATGAACCGGATTTGGAGGGGATGACTATTATGATGATGATGATGGTGTGGAAGGTCTGGTTGAGCCCATTGAACTGGACATCTCCCCAGACAGACCTTTTGGTGTTTCCCCTCCTAGGCTTTCTGAGTCCCCTTCCCACTACGTGTTTTAGAAGAAAGTGGCAGAAACCCTCCAACTCCCTGTGGAAGAAACTGTAGAGGAACAAGATGAACCTGATTATGTGGAGATAATGGACATCCCAGAGTCCACAAGACTGTCTATTCCCCTTCATAAGTCTTTTGGGAAACAGACACGAAAGATTTTAAAAACTCCAAATTCTGTACCTCCTGTCGGCAGAAGGATGGACTAAAGGTACACCTTATCAGGTCTGGGTACAGAGTACTTGTATCAACAATGCAGCCATGTTGGGGTTGTGCAGGCTGCAGCCTGTGATAAGGCTAATATACCCTTGGGTTCACACCCCCCCAGATAAAGACTCTAGGAAGCTGGATGCCATGGCAAAGAAACAGTACATGGCATCCACCTTGGGACTCAGGCAGGCTAATTATATGGCCTATGCAGCCAGGTACCAGACGTCCAGGTGGGACACTGTACTGGCACTGGCTAAGCAGACCTCCCCCAGCTAGCCTCTGAGCTGGAGGGGGTGGCTGCTGATGGGATTGAGGCATCTAAGGTACAGTTCCATGCTGCTGCTGTGGACTCCAGTGATGTGTTATCTAGAGTCATGGCTACATCTGTGGCTCTTCGGAGAATGGCTTGGCTCAGATGTACTAGCCTCTCACAGGACACCCAGGCTAAGGCCATGGATTTCCCTGTGGTAGGTAATTCTCTGTTTGGGGAGCAGACAGAGAATTACATGAAAGAGATGGATGAGTATAGGACCACCTTATAGGAGTGCACAGGCCAAGGAAAGGCAGGCAACTCCTCAAAGGCAGCAAGCTAGGGGCAGGGGCAGGCCTTTTCATAGGCCTTTCTACCAAGCACAGGCCTCTTCTCCCTTTCCTCAGAAGGGGTTCTTCAGAAGGAGAGGCAGAAGGGGAATGAGCAGGGCTGCATCCATCCCTCAACCTAAGGCTTCTGCCAAGCAGACACCCTGATGTGTCAGCCCGGGTCAACTCCCCCATTCCTGTAGGAGGCAGGCTGGCTTACTTCGTCCAGGACTGGATGTCTGTTACCTCAGGCAAGTGGGTCCTGCAGATGGTAAGCCGGGGGCTGGTTCTCAGCTTCAAGAAATTTCCAAAGCTGAGGGCCAGATCTTTTCCACCTACAAGCATCTCTGAAACCATATCCCTAGAGGCAGAGGTTTCATCTCTACTGACTCTAAAGGCTGTAGAGAGAGTTTCTACATTGCACAGGGGCAAAGGTCTGTACTCCAGGAACTTCCTTACCCCAAAAAGGACAGGGGAGTGGTGACCCATCCTAGACTTAAGATACCTAAACAAACATCTTTTAAAACCAAAATTCAAAATGGTGACTCTGGGAATAATCCTTCTTTCTCTAAGGCCAGGGGACTGGCTAGCCTCCCTGGACTTAAAAGATGCCTACTTTCACATTCCCATCAAGTGCTCCCACAGAAAGTACCTCAGGTTCGAATTGCCTTCAGGCCATTATCAGTTCAAAGCTATGCCCTTCGGCCTGACATCAGCTCCAAGGGTATTCACAAAATGCCTAGCAGTAGTAGTGGCCTTTTTAAGAAGGAAAAATATTTCCATATTTCCATACCTGGACGACTGGCTCATTGTGGGTCAGTCCCCAGACCAAGTCAAGTCAGACCTTCAAGTGACTCAGCAAGTGCTCACTTCCCTAGGATTCCTTCTCAGTCTTCCCAAGCCAGTTCTCGAGCTTGTACAGCTCCTCATCTTCATAGGGGCAGAGTTGAATACAGTCAAAGCAAAAGCTTTTCTTCCCCTGAAAAGGGCAAGGGCTATTGTAGAGCTGGCTTCTTCATTCCACCTGCTGGTCTCTCAGCCAGCAAGGCACTTTCTTCAGCTTCTGGGCCACATGGCAGATTCTACAGCAGTGGTCCAAGGGGCCAGATTTCAGATGAGGGGTATTCATTTTCACCTGAGGGCCTTTTGGTCTCAGAAGAATGATTCTCTAACCAAACTAGTTCCAGTGACTCAGACTCTGATCCAGGCTCTCCAATGGTGGCAGGATCAGGGCAACCTCAGGCAAGGAGTTCCATTCATCACTCAGTCTCAATCTGTGGTCCTAACCACGGATGCTTCTCTATTGGGGTGGGGAGCCCATCTGGGGGCTCTCATAGCCCAGGGACTGTTGTTCCCTCAGGAATCCCTTCTTCATATCAATCTCTTGGAACTCAGGGCGGTGTTTCTGGCCCTGCAAGCTTTCTCTCAGTCAGTGCAGAACAAGGTGGTTCAGGTCAGAACAGACAACACCACCACCATCATGTGGTACATCAACAAGCAGGGAGGCACTCTGTCCATGGCCTTGTGTACAGAAGCCATGAAATTGTGGTCCCTAGCTTATTCTCTGCAGACCTCTCTGATAGCAGTCCATCTTCCAGGGAAGGACAATGTGCTAGCAGATGCATTGAGCAGGATCTCCCAGGTCCATCACGAATGGTCCCTGGACCCTCTTGTGTTGAAAGTGTTTTTTCAAGGTGGGGCACTCCAGAGATAGATCTCTTTGCAGCCCCAGACAATCACCAACTTCCTCTGTTTTGTTGCAGACCCACAGTCTTGGGTTCAGTCCATCTGGATGCTCTGATTCTGAACTGGGAAGGGAAATTTTTATATGCCGTCCCTCCCTTTCCTCTTCTGTTCAAGGTTCTGGTCAAGGTAAGGTCACAACCTTGCAAAGTGATTTTGATTGCTCCAGACTGGGCCAGGCAGCCTTGGTACCCCCTGTTGTTGTCCCTAGCAGTCCATCTTCCCCTGTCTCTTCCCAGGAATTACAACCTGCTAACCTCCTCTCAGGGGAGGATTTGGTACCCCTATCTTTGGTCTCTCTATCTCAAGGCATGGCTCTTGAAGAGTTAGGGCATGCAGATTTGCATCTGTTCCAAGGGGTTCTGGATATTCTAAAAGCCTCTCGAAGGCCTGCCACCAGAAAAACTTATAACTCCAAATGGAAAAGATTAAGCGTTTGGTGTTCCAAGAAGCATATATCCCCAGACCCTGCTGAATTGTCTACAGTTCTGGATTATATGATTTATCTTAATGGCCTAGTCCTCAGACCAGCTACTCTCAAAGTACATTTGTCAGCTGTTTCTGCTTTTCTGTCTTTGGGAAAGCTTTCCTTACTGTCATCTCACCCTGTATTCTGTAAAATGTTCAAGGGATTGCTTCATACCAAGCCCCCCTTTAGGGATCCTATCCCTGCTTGGGATCTTAATGTTTGCATTGCTCAGCTTATGCAAACCCCTTTTGAGCCTTTGTCTTCAGCAGAGCTTAAGTACTTGACTTGGAAAACTGCATTCCTGGTAGCTATTACCTCTGCCAGGCGTATCAGTGAATTGCAAGCTCTGTCAGTAGAACCTGATTTTATCTCATTCCATAGAGATAAGGTGGTCTTTAGAACTAATAGGAGATTTTTACCTAAAGTGGTTTCAGATTTTCATCTGAACCAATCTGTGTCTCTCCCCCTGTGTTCTTCACTGATCGTTATTCTTCAGGAGAAAGAAGTTTATACAGTTTGGATGTTAAAAGAGCCCTTAGTTACTACACTGAGCGTACTAAGGCTCACAGGTTTGACTTCCCCCAGTAGTTTCTCACTTATGGGGAAGTGGGGAGGGACAAACCTGCCACTAAGAGAACTATTGCCAGGTAGGTTGTCTCTTGTATACAATTCTGCTATGAGAGGCTAGGTAAAATATCTCCCTCAGGCCTGAGGGCTCATTCGACTAGAGGTACAGCTGCTTCCCTGGTTGTAGCCAGGGATATTCCTTTGCTAGAGATATGTAAAGCAACCACCTGGAAAACAGTCCATACATTTGCCAGTCATTACTCCCTGGACATCCAGGCTAGGAGTGATGCTCGATTTGGTACAGCAGTACTGCAGAGCCTATTCCCAAGGTAGGTTTGATTCCCTCCTCCATGGAGGTACTGCTTGGTTGTCTGTAATAGTCAGAATACAGCAAGACTTCATGTTGCTTGAAGAAAAAATGACTCACCTTAGTAATTATGTTTCTTCTAATGGAGTCTTGCTGTATTCTGACCTCCTTCCCTGCCTCCCCTCTCAGAACCTGTTTTTGGGAAGTGGACTGGCAGGTGCAGTGTTGCACCCCAGGAGTGCATTTGGGTACTCTCTCCTTTTAGAGAGGGAGAATGGGTTATATTATTAATTTAATAGTCTTAAGTTGTTCACTACCTGGTTTTTGATTTTGGATTTTTTGACTTGAGTCTTTTGGGGATCCAAAATATTTGGTTGCCGTTTGGCCAGTAAAAATTTTACAATTTCCACATAGTAGTTAGTTAGTATTAGCTCATAAGAATCTGACAGTTATGCTTCAAAGTGCAGCAGACAGAGGTTTGAACCAAGCTCGAGCTCAACGTTCTATGCTCTGCATAGAAATTAACCCTCTACTCTCCGGGGCAGTTTGAGTGCTGGGGCTAACTGCAATAGTCAGAATACAGCAAGACTCCATTAGAAGAAACATAATTACTAAGGTGAGTAACTTTTTCATATCGCCTCCCTGCACAGAAAGTAAGCACCCGCTGCTGTTTGCGGCGGTTGCCATAGTGCTTATCGCTGTTTTGGGTTTCGACAATGTGCACCTCTCTGTTTATGTGCTTTGAGGGAAACACTAAGTAGTAATACTAATTTCTCTTCTGAAAAACAATTCTTAGTGGACTGTGCAAAAGTTGTATTGTCGTGCAACTTGTTTGTGTTTCAAAACCATTTTTACCATCAAGTTAAAGTGTCCGCCATGGGGGCTACATTTGCCCCCAACAATGTGAATCTTTACTTGGGTATCTGGGAGAGATGTCATTTTTGCCCCAGAGGTCAATCCCCATCATTCCAAAATTGGCCTCTGGGGGTGTTTTACATAGAAGCATAAAATCTGTTGGCAGATAAGGATATGGTCCACCTAGTCTGCACTGCTGCAACCCCAGATCCTATTTGATCTGCAGTTCTCCTGCTTTGCACATCTCCAGGGTTACCTTATGTCTATCCCATGCACTCTTGAACCCCCATATTGTTTTAGCACCCACCACTTCTACTGGAAGGCTGTTCCATGACTCTACCACCCTTTCAGTGAAAAAAATACTTCATAACATTACCCCTGAGCCTTCCACCCTTCAGCCTCATATCATGTCCCCTTGTTCTTGTGCTGAGTTTTCTCTGAAATATGCTTTCCACCTGTACCCTGTTTATTCCCCTAAGGTACTTAAAAGTCTCTATTATATCTCCCCTCTCCCTTTCCTCCAGTGAATAGATATTAAGGTCCTTAAGTTTTTCCTCATAGGGCATCTGGTGCAGTCCATGTACCATCTTTGTTGCTCTTCTCTGGACTACCTCTATTTTGTCAATGTCCTTCCAGAGATGTGGTCTCCAGAACTGGACACAGTACTCCAGCTGAGGCCTCACCAGTGATCTGTTCGGTGGCATCACCACCTCTTCAACTCCTGCTTTTATTATGCCCTTGCCTATGTACCCCAACATTCTGTTTGCTCTCCCCACCGCCTTTTCACAGTGTTTGGCCACCTTCAGGTCATTAGATATGATAACCCTCAGGTCTCTCTCCTGACTTATGGCGGCCAATATTTTCCCACCCACCCTGTACTCCTCCCTTGGATTCCTGTGACCCAGGTGCATGATCTTGTACTTTTTAGCATTGAAAGTTAACTGCTAGACACTCGACCACTCCTCTGATAGGCTTAGGTCCTTTCTCATTTTTTCCACACCTTGTGGTGTGTTCACTCTGTTGCAGATCTTGTTGTCATCT
Source organism: Neoceratodus forsteri (assembly GCA_016271365.2). Classification (NCBI taxonomy): domain Eukaryota; kingdom Metazoa; phylum Chordata; order Ceratodontiformes; family Ceratodontidae; genus Neoceratodus; species Neoceratodus forsteri. Next base: position 70,028,315 of record CM057452.1, read on the forward strand.
GCGAAGAGGCACATGTTTCCCTCCAAAATGCTCTGCAATGTCGCTAATGAAGACATTGAATAGGACTGGCCTCAGCACTGACCCCTGTGGCACCCCACTGGTCATCTCCCTCTCCTTAGATTTCATGTCATTTACCACCACCCTCTGAGTCCTGTCCCTTAGCCAGGTCCCAACCCACTTTACCACTGTAGGACCCACTTCCAGGCTCCCGAATTTATTTAGCAATCTCCTGTGTGGGACGGTGTTGAAGGCCTTGCTGAAATCCAGGTAGGCTACATCCACCACCTCTCCCTGATCTACCACCCTGGTTGCCCAGTCAAAGAAACTATAAGATTCATCTGAAAGGACCTTCCACATTATTATCATTATTATTAGTATCAACCACATTATTATGGGGTGGCAAGGTGTGGAGGATGACCCGTATGATTTTGTGAATTTTTTGCAGGCCACTAATAACTTACATTTCCAGGTGGAACACAGCAAGACCAGATGTCCATTTCCTAGACTAGCAGATTTTTAAGAATGAAGATGGTCCTGTTAACTCTGATTTGTTTAGAAAGAGCACAGACAGTAATTCTGATTTGCTCACTTCCAGCTGTCACCCAGGGCATCTTGTGGATAACATCCCTGAAGCCCAGTTTCTATGTATAGGTAGAAGCTGTTTCTCAGATGCTGACTTTGACACCCAAGCCACTGAAATACATTTAGAATTTTTCAAAAGTGGATATTTGTTATTTATTTATTTAAAATTGGTGACTGGGAAAGGCACACTGAGCCGAGGCTCGTTTCCAGGTGCGACCCGGTGGATGTAGACAGTGGTTGATAGAGGAAGCAAAACTGTCAGCGAAAAACACTGGAAGAAACACACTGTTGGTGTACAATCCAGGTAGAACTCATGGAAACATAGAATCTGACAGCAGATAAGTACAGCTTGGCCCACCCAGTCTTCCCATTTCCCTACCTACTGCATAAACGCTGGATCCTAATTGATCTGCAACATATCTTCTCTTTCCTACAGTACCACTAGGGTCGCCTTCTGTCTATGTCGTGCATTCTTGAATTCACCTATCGTTTTGCTCCTATGACCTCTGCAGCGAGGCTGTTTCATAGATCTACCACCCTTTCTGTGAAAAAATACTTTCTCACGTTACTCGAGTCTTCCCTTCTCTAGCCTCATATTGTGACCCCTTGTTCATGCACCTCTCTTTTTCTGGAAGATGCTGCCTTCTTGAACTTTGTGTATCCCCTTGAGGTACTTGAATGTCTCTGTCATATCCCCTCTCCCTCCTTTCCTCCGGGGTATACACAGCAGACGAATATCCTCTACTTTGTGACAACATACACCAGTCATTCCAATAAGGTGTTCTCCATAAACATTGGGGTGTACTTTAAACTAAGCCATTACTTGAAGGAGAGGTGGATTCACCCCCATATGGTATACAAGGAGGGTCCCAGTCTAAGAGACATGCTTCTACATAGCCTGCGGCCTAGATCTACTGCCAGGAGTACATGGCTGCCAACCCCCCCAAAGGCTGCCACTGATATTGTCATTATAGTGAGTATGTCCAAAAAACAAACATTTACCACAGTCAGTACTGGCAGAACTTATAAAACCAGGCATTTCATTAATTGCTCTAGCACAACTTTGATCTGTTTAATTAAATGCCGTTATGGGGCCTTCTATGTGGGGGGAAAACGCACAGATTTTGTTCAGTTTGTAAAATGTTATTCATGACAAGATGAACAAAAATATAGGATAAACTCCACTGGGTTAAAAACTCATTTCCAAGGAGGTCCTGTCTAAGTTATCTAAATACATACATTAAAGGACAGACAAACACATTTCAGTATTGTAAGAAAAACCAAATAATCAAGAATACATAAACAGATTACTCTAATCACACAGACCATCCATTTACAACCAACAACAGTTATAATTTACACAAATTCTGAGCTCTATCCCATCTAATTACCAATACACAATATCTAAAATTAAAATACTGTATCAAATTTCCGTTCATTAATGTCATTTTTATAAAGTGCCTTATCTAGTAACAACATGTAAATGTTTGAAGTGAGGATCAGAGAGCTTCTTAGCTTCATCAGAGTGAAGGACAGATTGAATGCCCTATCAAAACACATTCTTGAGGCTTCAGATTCCCAGAACCACTCATTCTTGCTCAGTGGCATTGAGAGGGTCATTGTTGGAAAGCACGGGGGGTAGGGGAGATTTGGACATAGAAACATAGAATTTGACGGCAGATAAGGACCGCTTGGCCCACCTAGTCTGTCCATTTCCCTACCTACAGGATAAGCTGCAGATCCCAGTTAACCAACAGCCTACTTCCTCCTACCCCCCACTTAAATTGCCTTATGTCTGTCCCATGCATTCTTGAATTCCCCCACTGTTTTTGACCCCACGAGCTCCCTAGGAAGGCTGTTCCATGTATCCACAACCCTCTCCGTGAAAAAATACTTCCTCACATTACCTTTGAGCCATCCCCCCTCTATCTTCAAACTGTGCCCCCTTGTTCTTGCACATCTCTTTTTCTGAAAGATGCTACCCTCTTGGACTCTGTTGATTCCCTTGATGTACTTGAAAGTTTCTATCATGTCCCCCCTCTCCCTCCTCTCCTCTCCTCTCCTTGAGTGTATACATATTAAACTTCTTTAATCTCTCTTCGTATGTCTTCTGGTGCAGACCATGCACCATTTTAGTTGCCCTCCTCTGGACAGCCTCCATCCTGTCTGTGTTCTTGCGGAGATGGAGTCTCCAGAACTGGATGCAGAACTCCAGATGGGGTCTCACCAACTGACTGTACAGAGGGATGAGAACTTCCTGTTTTCTACTGTTGATGCCTCTCCCTATACATCCCAGTATCCCCCCAGCCCTCCTTGCTGTCTTCTCACATTGCTTGCCCACCTTAAGGTAATCTGATATGACTATCCCCATGTCCCTTCCCATTTCTGTTGTTATTATCTCACCCTCCATTGTGTATGCTTCCCCTGATTTTCACAGAGAATCCTAGTAGATTTACCAGTCAGGACCTTTGGAGCTGCCTGGTCTAAACGGTAGCTTTAACACTGTTCCTCTTCTGTCCAAAAAGTATAATTTTATACCAGCAGCCACTCTTATATATGGTGGTCACTCTGCCTTCAGCTTTTACAATTACTTATGTTTTGGGGCCGTAATAGCAGTGATTTGCTCATTTTTTATTTTTCCATGTTCTTGGTGCCCATATCATGGATGAACTTGGTACTTGACCCCCATAACCTCCATTTAGTTTTTGGTCTGGAGGCACTGTCTCCATATATTTTGGTTTGATCTAAAGTTTGGTTTCTATGAGATAGTGCTGCTTTAAATTGCTTCAAAATAGTGTTTTTTTTCAATTAAAATAGGAATTGGGTCGGACACTGCATCTGTAGCAGAGCTTTTCAGAATGGGCATCATTATTTCTGTAATTGACACCCAAAACCATTTAGTGGTTTTAAACTGCTCAGTGGGAATGAGGTCAGCATATCCCACCCTGGTTAACCTGCAATGACCTCTGGCACAAGAGATTTGAAATGTGGTCTCCAGGATGCCCGTGACTCAGTGTTATCATTAGCCACCTAGGAATGGGATTTTCTGGTGCTTACATCTGATTGATTTTTGAGGTCTTTATGATACAAATATATATATTTTCTGAATATTAATATTCCTGCTATTGATTTGAGCTGCAGTTTTTTTTTTATTTTAGGTTTGTAACCTCGCTATAATATTATCTCACATGTGTTTACTGTTTTGGTTCAATGTGAACTGTGGGATTGTTTGTACACTGTATTGTGGCTAACCTCTTTAAAAGAAACAAGTATAGAAACACAATTTTTGCATGGAGATGGCCTCCCTGAGGAAGAGTTTATGCTCGAAACTGGTCGGGGTTATTAGCTGTTGGTGGTTCCTGAATGTGGTGCTGGACAATGTAATTGTGCGTTTACTTTTTCCTGCATTTCAGTAAATACTGAAATACTGCAGACTGATGTGCCTGATATTAGTGTCATTTTTTTTTGCTTGTCTGGATGCTGTGTGACCTGGCACAATAACAAGTGAAGCGTCTTCCTCCACCTGAACTTAAAGGGGCACTGTCAGCTTTGCCCCTCTGTTTGTTTCAAAATCACAGGTGTGCCTCTTTTTTTTTTTCAAATTGTTTAACCAGAAGTAGCACACTAAGCTGAAAGCTTGTTTACAGGTGTGACCTGGGAGCACAGGGAAGTTAAGCGACTTGCTCAGGGTCACACAATATGCAAGTGGGGGCTGTGGGATTCAAACCCAGGTCTCCAGATTTGCAGCTCAGAGCCTTAAAGCACTGTGCTATACTGCCTCCCTCTCTTGGCACACACCTTACAAATGATTACTGTAGAATGTCCCTCCATGTCTGAAAAGTCCCACTTTGTACCTGTTTTGCTTAATTTTACCTTATATGTTGTCTGCTTGGTCAGAGTTTAAATCGCATGCCCACCGGAAGCATTTACCAGTCGGGAATGCACGTCTGCCACAACTGTGTTCCCAAACTGCATTTTGTTCATGAGCACAGTATAAAAACAAGCTCCACCAGTCCATTATAGTAATCCAAATACTTTGTTGGATCTCTGAAAACAAACCAAGCACTCTGAGTTCTACAAATAAATGTTTTAGCCTGGAGTCGAAATTCCATGCATGCACAAGAGCAGCCCACTCCTGCACAGGACTTCAGCTCCAGGCTAAAACTTTTATTTGTAGAACTCGGAGTGCTCAGTTTGTTTTTGGGGATCCCACAAAGTATTTGGATTACTATAATGGACTGGTGGAGCTTCTTTTTGGTGGCAGAGGTGCAGTTAGACCTAATAGCCATCAGTGAGACTTGGGGCGGTGGCAACAATGACTGGGATCTAGAGGTTCCAGGGTATATCTTAATTAGAAGAGACAGGGCAAGGAAAGAGTAGGGGGAGTATCCCTATACATTAGTGAAGGAATTGAGGCAACAGAGGATGGGACTATAAAAAAGGAGGGAGAAGGGAAGTGGAATCTATCTGGGTGCAGCTGACAACAGCTGCTGGTAGGAGGGTTAGTTTAGGGGTGGTCTACAAACCACTTGGACAGAAAGAGGAAGAAGATAAAGAGCTGAGGGAAGAAGTCAGAAATGGAACAGCAAAAAGGTATCTGTTGTTAGCCGAGGACCTGGACCTGATGGATTTTGACTGGGATATCCCGGCATCTAGGAGCACTAGGAGTCAGGTACTCTACATACACTTCAGGGCCGTCCAATGGTGCAGCTGGTGAAGGATCTCACATGACAGGACACCATGCTTGACTTGGTGCTCACCAATTTACAGATGGTGGTAGTGGTGGGGTGGTGGCTGTCAGGGAACCACTGAGGTCCAGTGATCACAACACTGTGTGGGACAAACTGACAGGGGGAACAATGGACCCCCATCGAGGACAGGGGTCCTGGATCTCAAGGGTGTAGATTTTGGGAAGATGCAGGAACTAGTTAGTGGAAGATTGCAGGTGTTTACCAGATAGTGGGGGTGGAAGAACAACAGAGCAGGGTCAGGGGAGCACTCTGGAGGCAACTGAAGCTTATGCAAGGAAGGTCGCCAAAAGTAGCAAGTACAAAAGGACGATGTGGTTCTCAAAGGGGATGAGGGAGGAAGTGAGGATAAAAAGAAGAAACTTCACTGAGAACAAGAGGAAAAAGAGGAAGGAAGCCTGGCAGGAGTATCAGGCTAAACTCAAAAGAGAGAAGGGCGGAAGTCGGGAGAGCAAAGGCAGACACTGAGCTGTAGATTACTGAGGAGGTAAAATTTGGGAGAAAAGAATTTCTCAGCACATTAGGGGAAAAAAGGAAGACAAGAGGGAGGATTGTTTGGCTAGCTGAGGGAGAAGGGTAGTGGATGACGAGCAGAAGGAAAATGTGCCAAACATTTATTTCTGCTTGGTGTTCATGGTAGAGGACAATGATCCTCTGCTGGAGAGTGCTATGTGCCTCAATGGGGGTTGAGAACATGGTCAGAGTACAGATCTTAGTAGACTAGGTGCAAAAGGGAATAGACAATCTCAGGGCAGGGTAGGCACTAGATCCGAATGGCCTGCACCCTTGAGTGCTTAGGGAATTGGCTGCAGTATCGGCAGCACTCTTAAAGCAGCAGTGTAACAAAATTAGGCAAAAAATTTGACCCTACCTTATTTTCACTATAAAAGATTCCGGGCATCTTCCAGTTTTATTTGGTGGTACAATTTTCTAATGCTACTGAAATCTGAATATTTTATAAATGTTTTAATTACAATTTTTTCTCAAGAAAAAAAGATGACTACCACATTTTGCATAGAAATAGCATTGTAGACCTGGCAAGGGTTAGTATCAAACAAATAAAAGAAGACTCATGATGCGTGGCATAGGAGGTACCTAGACAAGTAAATTTGGCAGGTAAGCTAATATTTTTCTTAACTATAGCTGAAATAAGCTTTTTGGGAAAAACATTTTTCACTGCACTGCTGCTTTAACATGTCTATTTAATAACTTACTGCAGTCCAGAGTGATGCTAGCAGATTGGAGATCCATACTATCAATCAACAAGGGGGGGGGGGGGTAGGCAGGATCCAGGCAACTTTAGGCCTGTCATCCTTACCTCCATCATAGATAACTTAATGGAGACCATTGTTAAGGAAAGCTTGGCATCTACCTAATGGACAATGGACTACAGGGTCATAAGCAGCATAAGGCTTGTGTCAGGGAGGTCTTGTCAGACCAATCTGATACTTAAGCAATAATGCCCGACAGGGTGTGTGTCGTGCTGGGATAATGTTAAGCCTCAGGTGGTTGGGCATGAGGCCGTAGGCCGAGTGCATCCAATAAGTGAGGCATGATGTTATCCCAAATGACACACACACTGGAGGGCATTATTACTATTATACAATGGCTTGTTGTTATACAGAATAAAAAAAATCATTTTAAAGATGTTTTTGTGTGGAAAAATATTTTTGTTTTTTAAGAGAAGATGAAACAATCAAGCAAACGATCATCTACAGGTTCACAGTGAGGCTGAGACTAGACCCGTGATGTTGTGCTGGGTTAACAGCATGAGTCCAGCCGAAGACTGACCAATCAGAGTCCAGGATTTTTTCTTGCCATTGTATACTGTTTTTTGACTGGGTCAAGACAGGCAGCACATTTACTCTACTTTGAATTCAGCAAGGCATTTGATTCAGTATCGCACAGGAGGCTGCTGAAGCAGTTGGAGGACTTGGGAGTGGAATGGAGCTTAGTTAGGTGGGTAGGTAATTGGCTATGAGGGAGGCAAGAGAGAGTGGTGGTTAACGGAGATAAATCAGGGTGAGGGAAGTCTCAAACAGAGTGCCATAGGGATCTGTCCTGGGACCTCTCCTATTTCATGCATTCGTTAGTGACATTGGGGAGGGAATTCAAGGAAAGTTGTGCCTCTTTGCTGATGACATAAAGCTATGCGGCAGGGTGGATCATGAGGAAGAGGTGCGGGAGCTATAGAAGGACCTAGAGAAACTGGGAAACGGTCTAAGGTCTGGCAGTTGAGGTTCAATGAAACTAAATGCAAAGTAATGCACTTAGGTAGACAGAAACCGTGCACAGAATACTGGAGGGGAGGAGTTACACTGGCAACTTACAAAGAAACATAGACAGTGATGGCAGAAAAAGACCAAAGGTCCATCAAGTCTGCCTGGAGTTCCTTATCTGCACCAAGAATTATTGTCTGCACAGGGTTTTATCCTTCCTGGTTCACCCCCCACTCTCCTACCAACTGCTACTGACCTGAGCAACCACCAAACCCTCTGTGCCAGCTGTGCCTGAAACCATTTATGGTCTTGGCACCCACCACCTTTGCTGGCCAACTGTTTCATGGCTCCACCACACTTTCCAAAAAGTAGAACTTCCTCACATCCCTCTTAACCCCCCCCCAGCCACTTTCCACTCATTACCTCAGGTTCCTGACTCTGTTCCTGACAAACAGGGTGGCCATATTCCACCATGGCAGGCATCTTCGGAAGGGTTGTAGGCTGCACAGGCTGTGGGATGGCAATAATTCTCAATTGGGCCTGGAGAGATGGAGGCTGCCCACTCTGTAGACAGCTATCTTATATCAGAAGTAAGGTATATTGGTTAAGGAGTAAGCTGGGGGGGCTGTCCAAGGATAAGGGGTGTGGATATGGGCAGCAGAAGGGTGGGACTGAGGGGAGGCTGGGGCAGTGCTCTGAAATTACAGGACGTTATGTTACAGCAAGCAGGAGGGGGGATATTAGGGACAGAGGACCCTTAGATAGGGATGTTGATGCTAAGGGGAAAGCGTACGGGGTGAACATTCCGAATACAAAGAGAGTGGAGGGGGAAGAGTCAGGAGGGGCTGTTGTGGGGGAAGCCTAGTAGAACAGACATTGAGAAGGGAGGGGCTGTTGGGGAAGCCTAAAACAGCAGATCGGGAAGGGAGCTCCTAAGGAGAACAGAGCAAGAGGGGAAGAAAGGGCAGTTTAGAGGTGCAGTCAGGGGAAACTCGGTTACTTGATGGAGGCTGACATAGAGTGTCACAATAAATTTGAGCTACTAAGCAACCTAGGGGAGGAAGGGTTGGTGGAAATGAGGAAACTAATACAAAGGCCAGGGGGAGGGAGTCAGATACCCATAGGGCATCACAGACCGGCAATGGAAAGGATAGAAGTAGTCCCAGAGGGAGAAGGGGAAACATAAATGTTAAGCAGATGGGGGAGATGCAACATATTGCAGACACGAGGGAGAGAGCATGACTGGAGAGAAACTGGGAGACAAGGAGGTGGGAGAGGAGCCCTCTTCAGCAGGTCAGTACCAAGGATGGGGCCCTAGCTAAAGGGGACCCACAGAGAGCCTCTGGAGGCAGGGGTACTATTACAAGGGGGGAGGATGGCAGTGTGGTGGAAAGAGAAACCATCAGGGCCAGGATAAATGGTTCGGATAAGAGAGGGTTAAAGGGGACACCTATTCAGAGGGGGTCTGAGTTAAGTGGGCAAAATAACGAGAGAGGCAGAAAGGGAAGGGTGACAAGGGGGTCTCTAATAAGGCAGGAAGACTCCCATGGAATTGAGATCACAAATAAAGGGGGGGATGGGAGGCTGAGAGGGCATAGTGGAGGTAACCATAAGGATGATGGGGTTGTTAAGGTTCTGTTATTGGGAGACACGATGATTAGGGGTATCCAGTGGGAGGGACAGGGGGATGGATGCCATAGCCAGGTGAAGGTAGTGAGTATCTCTGGGCTGACAGTGCACAGAGCAAAGTTCATGGTGTATGAACTGGTTAGGGATTGTGGAGGGAAACCGGATTTCCTGGTGCCTTTGGGAACTAATGATCTAGAGGGAAATAGCGTTTTGGAAATCCAAGCAAGGTTCCAAGAACTTGCCAGAGTCTGTCGGGATAATGGATGCAACATTTTCAGAGATATTGCCAGTACCAAAGGCCTCAGTGGAGAAAAAATGAAGATCACAGAGGTTAATGACTGGCTCAGGAAGTGGGGTGAAGAGAGTGGGTTGGGGGTGTTAGGGAACTGGAAAGGAGTTTGGGAGGATAAGGGACTGTATGCCAAGGAGAGGCTTCATCTTGCCCCATTAGGGAAGGAAGTCCTTAAACAGGGATGGCTGACTACATTCAAGAAAGGTGGGGTTTAAACTTGTGAGGGGGGGAAGGGATAAGGGAGGGGATAAGGGAGGGGCTGCCCAGAAACCCTCTCCTCCAGATGAGGGAGTAGCTCAAACCCAAGGGGGGAGGGGAAACAGACTGGGGTGGAGGTTCCAGGAGGAGCAGAGGGAGGATGAAGTATAAGGAACCTGGGTGGGGTCCACAAAGGGGATCAGGGATAAGGGGTGGGGGTTGGTGTTAGTAAATGCCAGGAGCTTGGGAAACAAGTTGCCAGAGTTCCAGGCCATGCTGTTCGGGGGTGGATGTGGTGGCGGTCACGGAGACGTGGGCCAACAAAAACCATGACTGGGACCTAAACATGCAGGGGTACACTATGCTTAGGAAGGATAGAAAGGAGGGCAGAGGGGGGTGGAGTGGCTATGTTCATTAGAGATGACATAGAAATTGCTAGGGTAGAAGAGGCAGAGGGAAACATGGAGGCCTTATGGGTCACCTTACGATCCCCAGGAGGAGATAAGGTCAAGCTAGGTGTAGTACATAGGCCCCCCGGGATGAGTGATGTTCTAGAGGATGGTTTGCTGGACAACATCATTGCCCAGTGTGGACCAAAAGGGGAAGGAGTGGTGTTGATGGGGGGCCTTAATATGCCAGGTACAAACTGGGGAACCATGTCCTCTAAGGTGGCCAAGGAGCAGAGGCTGCTGGACGGCTTCCAGGATGTGTTCTTAACACAGCATGTGATGGAGCCCACAAGGGAGAAACATGTCCTGGACGTGGTTCTGGCAGATGGGGATCTGGTAAGGGACCTGGTTGTAGAGGACCCCCTGACTGGGAGCGACCACAATACTGTCTGGTTTCAAATAAGCATGGGGGGAGGGGGGAGATCTAGGACACTGGCAGTGGACTTCAGGGGGGCAGACTTTGTGGGCATGGGAAATATTCTCAAGGATCACTTGAAGGGGATTACATCAATGACAAGTGTGGAAAGGAGATGGGAGGTCATAAAACGGGGACTTCATGAGGCAGTCAGGATCTGCGCTAAGTTGAAACGAAAGGGAGCAAGGTCACATAAACCATGCTGGTGGTCCAGTGAGGTACAGGTAGTGGTCAGAGAAAAGAAGGCGGCCTACAAAAAAATATAAAACAACAAAAGGGGATAGAAATAAGGAAATGTACCATCTTGCATCTAGAAAAGTCACTCGGATGGTGAGGGGAGCAAAGTCCAGTAAAGAGCAACGACTGGCACAGGGGATACATGGAGGGGAAAAGGGGTTCTTCTGGTACATTGGGGAGCAGAGAAAAACTAAGGGCCATCTCAGCAGATTGAGATCAGAAGGAGGGTGGGTGGAAGAGGTGAGGGACCAGGCAGAGGCATTAACGAGTACTTTGCCTCTGTGTTCACTAGGGGAGGATGGGATATCTACAAAGCAAGGCACGATGGGGATAGAAGCGGCAGTGAGTGGGATCAGGGGAGCAACAGAAATGGAGCAAGAGGGAGGGAGAGGTACCCCAGGGGTGTCACATCTGGATAAGGATAAAAAGGCCAGTAAGGTGGAGGGGACGGATGATGCCATCTCTGCCAAAAGGGTGTGGTTAGCCCTCAAGGCCCTAAAGAAAGACAAATCTCCTGGGCCAGATGGCATTCATCCGAGAGTACTATGGGAATTGGCGGACATACTGGCTGCACTCCTGGCGGAGCTCTTCAACAGGTCACTTGAGACAGGGAGGGTACCTAGGGATTGGCGAGAGGCACATGTGGTGCCAATCCATAAAGGGGGGTCGAGGGAAGTACCAGGTAACTATAGACCCATCAGTTTAACTCGTGGTGGAAAATTAATGGAGGGTATACTAAAGGAATGATTGGGGTGTACTTGGAGGAGGTGGGAGGTCTGGATAGTCGGCAACATGGGTTTGTGCCAGGTAGATCATGTCAAACCAATCTTGGGGAGTTCTATGAATGGGTAACATCAGAGCTGGACAAGGGAAAGCCTGTGGATGTATTATTCTTGGACTTCAGCAAGGCGTTTGACTCTGTCCCCCACAATGGTCTGGTGGAGAAACTGATGGGGTTAGGAGTAGGCCCTTTGATGGTCAGATGGATTGAAAACTGGCTAGCTGGATGCACCCAGAGAGTAGTGGTCTGTGGAGAGCTCTTGAACCTTAGAGAGGTTGGTAGTGGGGTACCGAGGGTTGATCCTGGGTCCGATCCTGTTTAATGCATATACATCGGACATCAGGGAGGGTATAGGTGTGAAATGAGTCTCTTCATTGGATGACTCCAAGATGGGAGCAGCAGTTGAGGAGAAGAGGAGCTGGCTCTGCAAGGGACCTGACACCCTGGAAAGCTGGGCTCACACATGGAAATTAAATTTCAATATCACCAAGTGCAAGGTGTTGCATCTTGGGAAACCCTAAACACAGATACACCTCTGGGATGGAGGCGTGGAGGCCTCAATTAGGGGAAAAAGACCTAGGGGTCAGGTGGATGCATGTATGAATAACTCTGAGCAGTGCAGGAGAGCAGCAAGGCAAACAGGATGTTGGGATGCATCGTTAGGGGATCACCTCTAGGAGCAAGGAAGTGATTCTGCAGCTGTACAATGGACTGGTTAGACCACACCTTGAGTACTGTGTACAGTACTGGAGACCACACTTGAAGAGGGACATACAGCTCCTGGAGAGAGTACAGAGGAGGCAACTAAGATGATACGAGGGCTAGGATTTGACGATGAGGACAGACTTGAGGAGCTCTGCCTGTTTTCATTGGAGGAGAGGAGAGACGGGGACATGATTGAGGTCTCTGGCACCTCAAGGGAATAAATAGGGTTAACATGGAGGGATCTTTAGACTAAAGCAGGAGGTATCACCAGAGGGCATGGTTTGAAGTTGGAAGGAGAAGGTGAGGGGGAAGAGGAGGACGTTTTCACTGAGAGGGTGGTGGACCCTTGGAATGCACTGCCTGGCGAGCTGGTTCAGAGATCCACAGTGAAGGGCTTCAAGAGAGGGTGGGACAGACACAGAAAGTGGATGTATCAGGTGATGGCCTGGCCCAGGGGGGTGGGAATGGATGATAGGGGTTTCTGGAACACAGGGGGGGGGCCTCGGCACCCAACTAGGGATCTGAGGTTCGAGCAGACTCGATAGACCGTAAGGCCTAATCTGCTGGCAAATAGTATGTTAGTAAATAGTTCCCCGCAATTCACCTTGTTTATTCCCTTCAGGAGCTTGAAGGTCTGTATCATATCCCCCCCCCCTCGCCTGGTCTCCGGTGACTACATGTTCAGTGCCTTCAGACAGTCTTCATAAGGTCTGCCCTATTGTCCCTGAATCATCTTGGTCACCTTGCGTTGCACTGCCTCCAGGCTATCCCTGTCCTTGCTTAGGTGAAATGCCCAGAACTGAGCACAATATTCCAGATGCAGCATCATCAGTGACCTATATAAAGGTAGTAGTACCTCTTTCTTCCTGCGTCAATACCCCTTCCAATACACCCAGCATCATATTAGACTTACTACAGGCCTTGTTACACTGGCTTGATTATTTAAGGGAGTCAATAATGATGACTCCCAGATCCCTTTCCTCTGCCATGTAGTGCTTAATTTACTCTCTCCTATCCAGTATTCGGTCCTGATTTGTTTTCCTTAGGTGTACAACCTTGCATTCCTTGGCATTGAATTTCAACTGTTAAACTGTAGACCGCCTCTCTAGCCTTGGTAGATCCCTCTGCATCTCCCTGATCCCTTTGTCACTGTCAACCCTAGCTCAGAGCTTCATGTCATCTGCGAAGAGACATCACTTGCCCCCTGTTGCCCTCTCCAATGTTGCTGATGAACATATTGAAGAGGACAGATGCCTGTGGCATTCTGCTTGTGACCTCACTCTCTTCTGATTTGATCCATTTACCACCACCCTCTGCTCTCTCTCCATCAGCCAGTTTCCTACCCATCTAACTATGTTACTAGCCATGCCCATGTCCTCCAGCTTCTTCAGCAATCTTCTGTTTGGCACAGAGTCGAAAGCCTTGCTGAAATTGAAGTAGAGCAAATTCAGTGTGGCCCTTATCTACTATCCATGTTACACAGTCAAAGAAATCTTTGGCAGATTAGTCTGACAAGACTTCCCTGCCACAAACACCGGCTGTTTACTACCTGGTAGAGCACTGCTGTCTAGGAAGTCCATAAAGTCCTCTTTGATCAGTGACTACATCAGTTTACCCACTACAGAAGTAAGGCTGACAGGTCTGTAATTCCCTGGTTGCTCCATGTCCCCCCCTCTTTGGTATAGCAGGACTATGTCTGGTACCTTTAAGTCTTTCAGAACTACGCCTGACTGAGTTGAGCTATTGAATAGCCCTACTAGAGGTTCAGACAACTCTGCAACCAATTCCTTGAGCACCCTTGGGTGCATCCCATCTGCAGCATCGACAGAAGAGAGATCTGGGGATCTTAATCAGTTACTCCCTAAAGCAAGCAAGTCACTCCAACAAGGCATGCAGCAATGCATCGAGGCTGCTGGGTTGTATAGCGAGGGGTTTTGAAAGTAGGAGAAATGAGATGATTCTGCTACTATATCGATCTCTGGTGGGGCGTCATCTGGAGTACTCTGCCTGGTTCTGGAACCCTCACTTGAAGAAGGACATCAACAGACTAGTCAGTACAGTGAAGGGTCTTCAAGATGATCCAGGACCAGCAGGGAATGTCCTATGAGGAAGGCTGGAGGCTCTTACCAGGTATTCACTAGAGACCAGGCAGAAGTGGGAGACATGACTGAAGCATACGTTTTTCAGGGTTAGGGACCTGTTTGTCAGATAAGGGATGCAGTCACTAGGGGGCATGACATGAGATTAGTAGGGGGCAAGTTAGGGAAATGTGAGGAAGTTCTACTTCACTGAGAACTGTGGAAAAGACATCCAGCAGAAGGACAGGGCAGCTACCCTTAACAGGATTATACATGGTTGGAACAGGGCAAGGGGACTCATGGGGCCAGATTTCCTTATAGCGTGTATATCCCCTTGGTCCAAGGGTCTGCTTATCAGCCCTGTCCCTGCTGTCCATGCCAGCATCTGTCTCTCCCAGCACCCACATCTGGTATTGAGTTCCTCTATGAATTCCTCCTTGTGGTGGGCTGTAGAGGGGAGGGCCGTCCTCCCCCAAGTGCAGATATCCAGATCAGACCGTGGCAAGCAGTTGGGTGATGGTGTGGACTTGGAACCAGGCAGGGCTTCATGAAGCTCCCTGACCACCATTTTCCACATTTTTCCCAGTTGCAGTGGCAGGGGATATGGATGTGTAGGAGATGCACATGTCTCCTGGAACCACGGCTCCTCCCACCCTTCACTGTAGTTAGCCACTTGTGCATCACTCCTGCCACCAGGTTTCCTAGTGGCAGCCAACAGCCAAGTTGTCTTGTCACCACAGTTAGGGAGAGTACAGCTATGTAATAGCTCACTACAGTCAGGGGTAGTTCCAAAAGATTGGAGGGTAACGGATGTAGTTCCACATCACAAAGGAGGAAACAAGTAGCAACTGGGAAACTACAGACCAGTTAGTCTTGCCTCCATAGCAGGTAAACTAATGGAGGCACTTGTCAAAGAGGACCTAGTGAACTACCTGGAGTGAAATTGACTCCAGGATAGTAAGCAATATGGGTTAATGGCAGGGAGGTCTTGTCAGACCAACCTGATAGTGTTCTTTGGCTGGATAACTAGGGTAGTGGATAAGCGACATGCAGTGGATTTACTCTACTGCGTCTTCTGTGAGGCATTCAACTCTGCCACACAGAAGGTTGCGGAAGTTGGAGGATCTGGGTGCAGTGAAGGATCTCGTTAGATGGGTGGGAAACGGTCTCAGGGGGAGACACAGCAGAGGGTGGTGATAAACGGAGTTAAGTCGGGGGAGAGGGACATCATGAGTGGGGTGCCACAAGGTTCAGTCCTGAGGTTGGTCCTTTTCAATATGTCCATCAGTGACATAGGAGAAGGACTACAGGTCAAGATGTGTCTCTTCGCAAATGAGACAAAGCTCTGCGATAGGGTAGAGAGCAAGGAAGGGATTAAGGAGTTGCAGAGGGACCTGCAAAGGTTAGAGATAGGTGGTCCAAATGTCTGGCAGTTAAAATTCAACACCAAGAAGTGCAAAGTGATGAACACAGGGAACAAGAACCCTAGGATGGCATATTAGATAGGAGGGGTTAAGTTGCACACTACCTCTGTGGAGAGAGACCTGGGAGTCATCATGAGCAACTCCACAAGACAATCCATTCAATGTGACAAGGCCTAAGCAAGGCAACTAAAATGTTGGGGTGTAGTAGGAGGGGTTCAACAGCAGGAGGGAAGGGATGATACTGTCTCTCTATAGATCACTGGTGAGGCCACATCTGAAATACTGTGCCCAGTTCTGGAGTTCTCACTTAAGAAAAGACAAACACAGACTAGAGATGGTGCAGCTTGGGGTAACCAAAATGATTTAGGGCCAGCAAGGCAGATCCTATGAGGATCGGCTTAAAGCTCTGAACATGTATTTGCTAGAGACCGGGAGGGAGAGGGGTGATATGAGAGAGACATTCCTGAAAGGAATGAACAAGGTAGATTGTGAGGAAATATTCAGCAGGGATATGGCCAATCAAGAACATGGGGATGTGAATGGATGCTGGCATGGGGGGGAGGAGATACTTGAGAAAGTTTTATTTTACAGAGACAGTGGTTGAGCCATGGAAGAGTCTTCCAGCAGAGGTGGTGGGTGCAAGAACAATTAATGGTTCCAAACACAGCTGGGATCATGTAAATGACTTAACAGTTACAAAGAAGAAGCAGTAGAACAAAGTGGGGGGAGACTGGGGCAAAAACCCTGAATAGATATAGGTGGGGAGTCCAGAACTGGGTGCAGTACTTAAGGTATGACCTCACCAGTGATCTATAGAGAGGCAGTAATATCTCTTTCCTCCTGGTGTCAAAAACCCTCCTGATACACCTCAGAAGCTTGTTAGCCTTACTATATTCCTTTTTACATTGGCACATGATGACCTCTAGGTCCCTTTCCTCTGAAGCAGTGCCCAGCTTACCCCCTCCCATCCAGTACTCAGTCCTGGACTTCTTGTTCCCTCTGTGCATCCCCTTGCAGTTTGTGGCATTAATTGTCAACTGCCAAACCTTGGACCACCTCTCTAACCTTTGCAGGACCCACTTTCCGGGGAAGGCATACACGAGAGACTTGCAGCCTTTAAAGTGGGTAAGGCTGTGGGACTGGATGGGGCACATCCTAGGGTACAGAGGGAGCTCAGGGAAGTGTTAGCTGCCCCACTGACAGTCTTGTTCAACTACTCACTGGAAACCGGAGTTGTTATGGAGGACTGGAAAAAGGCTGACATGGTCCCTCTACATAAGAGCGGCAGCAGGGAGGAGTCTAGCACCAACAGGCTAGTCAGTTAAACTTCAGTGGTGGTGAAGCTAAAAGAAACCCTACTAAAAGAGAGACTGGTTGAGTACCCAGAATCCAGTAGTCTGCAAGACTGCAGGCAACATGGTATCATGGGAGAAGGTCATGCCAAACAAATCTGAAAGAATTCTTTGACTGTGTGACCAGGGGAAGGCAGTGGACATAGCCTATATGGACTTCAGCAAGACTTTCAAAAACGTGCTACACAGAAGGCTGGTTAGGAAGCTGAGTAATCAGCCGGGGTGGGGGAAAAATGGTAAATTGGGTTTGCAACTGGCTAACAATTAGGAGGTAGAGAGTAGTGGTAAATGGCACACACTCCATGAACAAGGGCAGGTAACCAGTGGAGCACCCCAGGGTTCAGTGCTGGGACTTGTGTTCTTCAATATGTTCATAGGGGATATTGCAGAGGAACTGGAGGGGAAGGTCTGCCTATTTGTAGATTACACTGAAATCTGCAATAGGGTTGACACCCACGAGGGGGTGGAGGCTAGGCACAGGGGTCGGGGAGGAACTAGAGGAGTGGTCAAAGACATGGCAGTCGGGGTTCAATGCCATGAAGTTCAGAATCATATGCATAGAGCACAGGAACCCCAGTGCCGAGTATAGAATAGGGGGAGATGCTGGAGGTCACTGAACAGGAAAGGAACCTCTGGGTTATTCTATCAGAAGACCTCAAGGTGGCAGCACATTGTAACAAGGCCATGGGCAGGGCTAGTGGGATACTGGGATGTATAGGAAGGGGCGTCACCAGCAGGAGGAGGAAGGTGGTGCTGCCATTGTACTGCTCTCTGGTATGCCCACACCTGGAGTACTGTGTCCAGTTCTGGAAATATCAGCTCTGGAAGGACATAGATGGAGTGGAAGTGGTCCAGAGGAAGGCAGCAAACATGGTGCAGGGATTATAGACGAAGCCCTATGAGGGAGACTGAGGGACCTCAACATGTCACTCTGGAAGACAGGAGCGCGACGGGTGACATGATCGAGACCTTTGAGCACCTCACAGGGGTAACAGGAAGCAGGGAGGGGACCTCTTCCAGTGAAGAAGAGCTCCAGGACTAGGGGACATGCAATGAAGTTGGATGGGGTAAGTTCTAGAAAGATGTGAGGAAGTACTTCTTCACTGAAAGGGTGGTGGAAGCATGGCACCGACTGCCAGCCGAAGTTCTGGAGGCTAGAATGGTGGAAGACTTCAGGCATACATGGGATACACATATGGGCATATTAGTACAGAAACAGGAAAGGGGTTTGTCCCAGGAGGCCAGTTAGGATTTGTGGGGGTACAATAGGCAGGAAAGCCTTGGTAGACTAGGTGGGCCAAGTGGTCCTTTTCTGCTGACAGTATCTATATTTTAATGTTTCAGGGCTGCAAGCTCTTTTCTGACTCTTTCTCCTGTAATTGCCACCTGCCCCATTTCTGGGATCCCCCTTGCAGCAGCCTTTATGCTACTTTCAGGGAAGGGCCCTCTATTCTCTACTGCAGACACTGAGCAGAAGTAGTCATTGAGAAAGGCTGCATTCTGCTCTTTCTCCTCTATTACCCTGGCCGCCTCCAGCAGCCTAACAATTCCCCCTCTTGTCTTCTTTTTCCCTAATGTATTGAAAGAGCTGTTTTTTTTTCCATCCTTGACCCCCTCCACAATATGCAGCTCTGTTTCTGTTTGCCTTCTTGGCCATCCTCATACTTTACTGGTATTCACCCCATTCCCTTTCTGCCTGGTTCTGCTTGTATCTAATGAAGGCTCTTTTTTGCCCTCATTGCCTTCCTGACCTTCTTTGAGAACCAGACTGGTCTCTTGTGCCTGTTACTCTGGGTAACCATTCTCAGGCATGACTTAGTTGCCTCTAGAATGGCTCTTTTAATCCTCACCTCTGAACCATATGGTGTTATAGTCACTGGACCCCATTGGTTTTCCAACCCACACTCCGCCTACAATTTCCAAGTTTGTGAGCACAAAATTGAGACTGGCAGCCTGCCTTATGATGCTCCCTGTCTAGCTGGACCAATAGGCAGTGCTGCAATGTATCTAGCAGGGTCTGGCTTCTGGTGCTCTTAGCTGCAGGAATGTTCCAATCTATATATCTGGTAGATTGAGATTCCCCCACCACCACTACCTTCCCTTTGCTGTCCCTTCTGAATTTCTACCCCTAGTTCCCCATCGCCATCATCCCCCAGTTTCAGTGGTCTGTAGACCACTCCCATGCGCAGCTTCTAACCTGATGTGATAGTGAGCTGCAACCACAGTGATTCTTTCTTGCTCCCCTAATGGACCCCTACTCTACTGCCTCTATACCTTCCTTAACATAACAGGCTACCCAGCCTCCTTTGCCCTTACTCCTATCTCGCCTATACATGGTGTATCCTGGTATTGCTAAACCCAGTCATTTTTCTCAGTGACCCATGTTTCTGTGATGGCTACAAGGTCTAATCCAGCATCTGCCACCATAGCCTGGAGTTCACCTATTTTGTTTCCTAAGCTCCAGGCATTTGTGTCGACTGTCTTGCAGAATATGCTACTACTCCTCCCCTTTTGTCTGCACCTCCCCCTTTGTCCTCCCCTTCCTCCTTTAATTTCTTTTTCCTTGCCTGTTCTGTGTGCTCCTGCTCCCTGACTTCTTTTCTTACTTTATTATGAATCCCTGTCATGATGCATCATTCCCACTGCTTCTAGCCCCTATTTTGGGGGGAGCCCTAGCTAGGTTACCTTTTTGTTCTTCTTTCTCTGTGGTTCTTCTAGCCTCAGTCACACCCCTCAGTTTAAACGTCCACAAAACTACACATCAAACATCTTCCTCAGCACACTAGCCCCCTCTCTTTTCAGGTGGAGGTTGTCACCCTTGATGAGCCTCCTCTTCCAGAAGCCCCACTAGACTCCTGCAAAATGGTTCTCCTCCTCCTCCTCCTGACACCATTTCTTCAGCCACCCATTAAACTCCTCATCCTCCTCCTTCTTCTTCCTTACTCTTTTCTGCTCCTTCCCCCTATCCCACACTGGGAGGACTTCGGAAAAGGCCAGGGAAGCTGAGTGTGACTTTAACCTGTCCCACAGCATTTGAAAGTCATGCTTCACCATCTCAACAGGCTGGTTCACCTGATTGTTAGTACCCAAGTGTACCAGCACTCCAAGCTCCCCTTCCCGCTCCTCTACCATCCTCCCTATCTTATCCATGGCCTGGGTGGCTGATGTACCTGGAAGGCATCTGACCAACCCCTTCCTTTTCTCCCACTTTCAACCGCCTTCTCCACCCCTCTAATCACAGAATACCCTACTGCTAGGATACTCCTTGTTTCCTTCCTCCTGATCTTGCCACTGGGTGCCAAGTCATCATATTTACCATTCCCAACAAGCTCTAAACCCCTTCTGAAAGAGTCCTGTACCCACTTCTCCACCAGTGGTGCAAAATGATTTGCTGTTGGGGATATGGTGAGCCTGGATGACTCCCCTATGACTGCTACTTCCACTCCTTCCCTTTCCTGCTACCCCGAGCTACCCCCCCAACCAGGCCAGTGGGCCTCTGGGGGAGTGAGAGTGCTGAGTAAGTCCATGGGAACTAGCTCAGCTGGAGATGCAACCAGGGCATCTCTTCCATTGCTGCTACCAACTGTGCATGGAGCTTCCCAAACGTACTACATATAGGTTAGTGTCCTGTCCTCCAGAGTGTAGCCTGGGAGATGAGTGCCCTACAGTCACTACAGCTGAATAGCTTTCCACTGTACCTCTATTCCATGCTGTCTGACTTTTCCCTTCACACAGTACCTACTTTGACTCCTTCATAAACCGAAATACACCCTGGTAGTAGGCAACTATCATCCACCTGCCAGAACCCTTTTTGCTACACCTTACAATACCCTAGCCTAAAGATGGTATTTGTCCAACTACAGAATGACCCTTCATACAGTTTCATGGTTACACTCTCACAATTTTTCTCTGTTGGGCTACTCCAAATAGAGAATTCCTAGGCACCCTGACACAATCTGCCTAATGCTGTCAGATACCTGCACTGATTTCCAGATTCCCCTGTGGACTCCAATGGAAGCTCTGCAGACTTCCCACTCTTATGATGTGCTGTTCACAAAATAAGATGCAAACATGATCAACATTAATTACAACAAATCAGAGGCAGTAAACATTTCTGGGACCTGTAGAGCAAATTTATTAGTGGAATTTCCTTTCAGACGGGTCCCCATAATACTAATAAACAGTTGGAGCAGGGGCACCATTTGGGGGGGCGGAGGGCAGTTGTCCCCCCTGCACTGCATGCCATTGTTGTTTTTCTTGTTTTTCAGCACCTGGATCCACCCCCATAGCCCCTCTGACCAGTTCTTGCCCCCCCATTGAAAGCCGAAATGGCCCCCTGAGTTGGAGGTGACTGAGGAGCACTCCTACAATCTCTCAACTATATAAATTGAATTATGATGAGCATCAATTGAATTAAATTTCTCCTTTTTTTCCCTTAAGCTCTACTCCATAATAGTGCATACCCGTGTCCCCCAACCTTTACTCCAATTGCTACCTTGCTTCTTCTTTCCATCAGGTTATGCAACTGTATGTAAACTATTAATCCTGTTGTTGCTCAACTGTATGTAATTGTCTCCTGTCTGCTACTACCTATGTAACCCTCCCGGGTCGCTCCTGAAAATAGGCACTTGGTTGTCTAGTGTGCTCTACCCAGTTAACAAAAACAAATAAATAATAATAAATAAATCTCTATGAAGAGATTACTGAGGACTTGAAAAAGTGATCTATGTTACCACAGTCCAGGGGAAGAATAATGTGTTGAAAATGAATGCTCTCCTTTGGGGTTTGTTTCTTTTTCAGACACTCCCCATCTCCATCACAAAGGCCTTCTGGATAGAATTGTACAAAGTTACCTTAGAATTCTTGTGGCAGGGTAAATGAATGTGGGTGGTTGCTAATACTCTCATCCTACCCAAAGCAGAAGGAGATATGGGCCTCCCTCTTTTGAGTCTTATTAGCAGGTGTCCCAAGCATGCCAACTTGTCATGTGGGTTTAACAGAACTTAGACTCTTGGTGGTATGCCCTAGAGAGCGTGGACTACTGTCAGCCCCTTTCTATGTGCTCCCATAAGATATGGAGGAAAATAGACAATCCCTGGATAAAACAATCCCTCTGTATTCTAATCCAGTTGAGGGCTGAGACAGAAACCACAAATTAGATAGGGCTACTAATCATAATTATTGGAGACAGTGTGTACTCCACCACAAACAGTGAATTTTTCAGGTGGTGGGGTACTATTTACCGTGAGAAACATATGCTGGCACCATCCTGATTCTTTCACAGCATAAATCCAGTATTTACAGTCAAAAGGCACCCTCAATAGAAGAGATTTTTTAAATACTGTGGGTGGCCATCTTAAATTACTTGAATCATTATTTCAAAAAATCGCTATGATAAATTTCCTCAGATATTTAAAAAACAGTTAAAAGCTACTGATTATGAATCTAAGGATGTCAGAAATATGCGTTTGATAAAAAAAAAGTATGATGAAAATGTTTGATGACTAACAAATACTGCAGCTTTAACAGCATGAGAGCATGTGTGCTTCCTGATGTACGTCTCACAGTCCAAGAGCGGATGGGAAGAACTGAAACTCTTCACCAAATGGAGACAATAACAGCTGAACTGTGCTTGCTTAGAAAGAAATGTTCCTAGATAAATGGAGAAGATGGAGTGACTGTATGATGAGTGCAGCTGGAGGAAAGCCCACCTCCCTTATACCCCTGAGAGCTGAATATTATTTCTTTCATCTTTTCTCATAGCAGGGCGTTGACCGAAGGTAGTACAAAAACTCTCAGTAATGGACAGGATAGAAACACACAGGACCAGTTTCTTGTTTAGAGTTTGACTGTGTTTTCTTTAACAATAAAAAGTTCATTTTTTGTTTCGAGTAATTTACTTTAATTCCTTTCACCAGAATAGTGCTGGTAATACAAAATGCTGAATCCACTATAACACACTTTAGGCGTGATGTGTAACAATGTCTCTTGTTGTATTTGGCATCTTGCTTCAGTAAAACCTCAGTTTAAAAAAACATAGCACACAGGTTAAGTTCTCATCTTTTGAAAAATACAACTTAACACAAAGTGATTTATATCAAGACAGATTCCTCAGATGCTGATGGAAAGATAAGCACAAACAAAAGCTAGGGGTACCCTGTTCTCTTCTTGCATACTCAGTCTGAAAATCACATGATCTAAGTCACAACTCACACTGACTAACTCACTACAGAATGGAAAATGCAGGGGGGTGGCCTATGATGTGCAGCCAACCACAGCATCACTGCCACCGTCACCACCTTATGGGAGAAGTGCCCCTAATGCTACCCCCGAGTATACCATCTCTGAGTTTCCTGGCATGTCCCCATGTTCTGCTGGAAGACACCAAATCAAACATCCCTCTGTTCCTTGGCAATGGGTACCACACAGTTGTATGGGTAAGGATCTTCTCTAGGGCTAATTTTAGCTCCTGAGAGGGGCCCCCCTTCCAGTTTCAGCCTGCCCTGCCCCATCACCCTACCATCTCTATGACTTATCTCCCTCCTCCAGCGATTCCCCCCTCATGAATTTCCCCTCTTGGTAGGGCTATCTGCACTGCCCAGGTCCCTCTGGAGCACAGCCCAGACTCAACTCCGGATTGGGGGGGGGGATCGCCTAGTCGGTGGCCCTTCGACTGACTGAGCCATCACCCTGCTCAGCCACCTTCCATTTTCCTCCTGTTTTTTTCCTTCCCTGGCCACCAGGCATGTAATAACACAGCAACAAGTGTGTGAAGATGTGCACTTGCTTCCCTCCTGCTGGTGGCCCACACCCTGGTACTGCTTCTGGTGCCCTGCAAACCAACCTCCCTTAGGTGGCAGGCATAGGCATGCCTCCGTCACTGGGAGAGAACAGTCTCTGAGATGCTCAGTCCCCTCCCCCCACCAGTCCCCACGCAACCAGAGTCTACTCCTGAATTTGGATCACTGGCATGGTAGGCAGTAGCATTACTGCAAAGCCACTGGGCTGGCACCTCATGAGGAAGGATTTTTTTATTTTAAACATGAGCTTTTTTTCCTCCTCTCACAGGCAGTGCCTCTATCTGGACTGATCCCCCCAAGCCCTGTCACCCAATATGCCATGGACTTAATGTCTTCTCCACCATCTGCACCCCTGTTTACCCCCAGTGGCAGGGTGCAGTAGGACCCTCAACTACCACAGACCAGGATCTTGTTCGTGGGGAGGCTGTCACATCACCATGGTGGGTGGCTTGTGAGGGGTTGGTCCTTCACGCTGCCCCAGCCTGTCCATTTTTCCATTTTCTGGCCTCTCTTGAGACCTTGGGGAATGGCACAAGCACACATGCAAGTGTGGTAAGTGTGGTGTGTGTCATGTACCGGCATCTCTCCTCTCACTGAGCCACTCCCAGGTGCACTGCCACCTGTTGTCACCCAGGTGGCTATTGTGCACTGGAGCTGGCTACCCTCTCCCCCAGCCAGCCCCAAAGACTCAGATCTGTTTCTGAACCTGGGTCACTGGTGTTGCGAGTGGTAGTGCTATCACTGTGCCAACGGGCTGGCACTTTAAACGTGAGCATTTATTGATCACTGAAATGCAGGGCTACTATTCAATTGCCCTGCCACAGCCCACAAAACATGTCCCCGGAGCTTGAGAAAGTCCTCAAATCCAGGATTCTGCAAGCACTAACCAACACAGTTGTCCATCAAAATGTTTAAACACATTCAAAAATGTTTCTTTTTAAAGATTTTACACAAATAGTTTTTAGACATAAGTGGGTGCCGTTTCCATCACTGGATAACAAGATATGTAACAAGCATAGTGTACATTCCTACTCATTGTGTAGATAGTACAGTCTATAAAGGGCATGTGGTAGTTATCATACATGATGAAAATGGATACTTCTGATGGCCAGTATGGGGAATTAGAATTTACCACTGGAAGGGGCCCCAGGAACCCAAACTAAAATTCTGGTAGATGGAACACATTCCCTCAGGATCTCTGGACACTTATGTTACTGAGGGGACTGTAC
The DNA here is from genome assembly GCA_016271365.2 of Neoceratodus forsteri. NCBI lineage: Eukaryota > Metazoa > Chordata > Ceratodontiformes > Ceratodontidae > Neoceratodus > Neoceratodus forsteri. The sequence goes on from CM057452.1 coordinate 70,053,453, forward strand.
TGACCTTTCTGATATTCAATGGCTCCCTTTGTTGTCATATGACATCATTTAAAGGGAAGTTAGTCACATTGCTGCAGACAAGAGCAGCTTTTGTTTAGAGATCAAAGGATGTAATGGACTGTCTTGTTTATAGTATGCATCCACTTAAAAAATAACTTTAAAGAGCAGCTGACGCCTTTGGGAAAACTTTGGAAAACATCATATTTAGACATAATTCAGCTTGTATTTTAGATATCTTCTAGAGATTTCCTTGCTCCATTATTTATTACTGAAGAAATCCCCACAAAAACAATGGGCAGGATTTTCAAAACTCATAGATCGCCGCAGGCCCCAGTGCGCTGACAATATGGCACGTGGGGCTTGCAGTGATCTAACGGGATTTTCTATCTCATGCGGCAATTGCTGCAAGTTAGACCAACTTTTTCTGGTCTACCTTGTGTCAATCCTGGTGGCCAGTTTTACAGACCTTGTGCCATATATTTGGCGTAAGCTGCCATAATTTGTGAAAACTGTCGCAACTGCACTCAAGATTGTAAACTTACAATCACAAGGAAAATCACAGTAAGATGTTGTTGAACATTTAATAAGTCAGGATAATGTTCCAACACTTTAATGGAGAAACGAAGTGTTGGAAGATTTCAACAAAACCAACCACTGGTCTCCCAAAACACATTAATAATGTTTGACTTTGTTTCCTTAAGGAACACCATCTACTGTACAAGGTTTGTTTTTTCAAAATTGTTTAAGTGCACAGTTACTGTTTCAAAATATGTAGGAGTCATTTGACCTTATGTGCACATAATTCCTTGTGCTAATGAAGTGGAAGGAACAGGGAGCAGTCTAAAACAGTGGTGCTAAATGCCTGTCTCTAACAGTGGCGTAATAACATTTGTTTGGAACCATGGCACAATAATGCCTGTCTGATACAGTGGAACTGTGACACCTGTCTGAAACAATGGCATTATGACTCTTATCTGAAACATTGGTGTTATAATGTCTCTCTGAAACAGTTACACACAATAACACTTTTTTTTTGCTTTGTTATTATTGCATTTTATAATTAAAAACAAAACAGGCAAGTCACTATAACATCTTCCTTCAACAGTGGCACTGCAATGTGTGTCTAAAGCAGTGACACTGTAACCCCTGTCTGAATCAGTAGCACTATAATACCTGTCTGAAACAGTGACACTATAACACCTGTCTGAAACAATGGCACTATAATGCCTGTCTGAAACAGTGGCACTATAACCAAGGCCCCTAGAATTCTGCGGCCGCAGAATTTTTCGCAGAACTTGCAATCTACCGCAGAACTTCTGCAGTGCCGCAGAATTCACTCTTCTTGGTGATTTTTTATTAATATTTCTGTTTATACATAGAATCTGGTTCCCTTCCCCTCTTTTTATATCCAAAACCCCCCATATGTTCAGAATGTGATGTTATCATTGCTATAACATCATACATTAGCTAATGAAATGGCTGCATTCTGCAACAGAAATGAACAGTCACTTATCTACCACAGCTCCCACTGCCAGAGGCATTGGCACAGCACATCATGCATGGTGATATTTGCTCAACCTGCACTACAGCCTAATACAATTTTCAGTCTTACATTGTTGCACTAGGGCCAACTTAAACAAAACCTTGTCAATAGCACAGACCTGTTAAATCCATACCTCACTTTGTACAAACCTATTTGTGCCTTTAAGGTATAGAGACACTATCTGAAATGAATAACTGGTAAAATGAATTTAACTGTCTAAAATTTTAAGAAAAATAAAGTAATTATGCCCAGAAAAGTGAAATATAATAATGTGCAGACCTGTTGAAAGAATAGACCTGTTAAATAAATAATTGCACTGTACGCATTTTTGCCAAGGTTATTGATTACATATTGTCATTGGTTGATAGAATCACCTAAAAGTTATTGAGAAATGTTGTGTGCAGGGACAGCTGTTGGGCCAGAGGACAGCATGCTGTGTTTCCGTGTCGGCAACTCAGGTTCAGAGATTAGCTCTGGGAGCTGGCTGGGCAGCACAAGGATTGGTGGAACACATCACTGCCCGGAGCCTGGGAAGGTATGGTGCAATGTTCTGTCACATGGTGAACACATTGTGATGGGCCGGAGAGCTCTATCTCACAACTGGTTCACATGCATGTCATGGCCTGATGGTGTTACGCAGTGTGTCAGGGAACGCAGGTTGACATGAAAAATGAGTTTTGCAATAACTCCTCTATTTCATTTCCAATGGGTCCTGTATGAATGAGGATGCAAGTTCATGGAAATAAAAAAAATATATATATATATACACACACACACATACAGTATCTCTGTCTCTCTCACCACACACACACACACATTTGTATGTATGTTACAGATTGCAGATAAATATATAAGTGATACACAGTGGGAACCTCATTAGTGGGATAGAAAGCATGCATATAGAAATACCTTATTTTTCACATAAGATCCCCTCTGCATATGTCATTTATGCAACAGGCTAGGATCTTAAGAGAGATACATTTGTTTTGCTTTTTTAGGCATAAAGTTATTTTTATAAGTCTGTTATTTTTTGAACTAGTGTTACTGTGCTTTCCACCATCCTTATTGCTATAACCACTGCCATGAAAGTGAAGTCAGATGACAAGCTGACACTGTGATATGGTAGTTTGTTAGTGCTGCAGAACTTCCGCGGAAATTACAAACCACCACTGCAGAAGTTCTGCGGCAAATGGTAGTCTTGCCACAGAACTTGGTCCCACTGTGCCGCAGAAAAGTAGGGGCCCTGACTATAACACCTGTTTCAATCAGTGACATTATAAAGCCTGTCTGAAACAGTGACACTATAACCCCTGTCTGAAACAGTGGCACTATAATGCCTGTGTGAAACAGTGGCACTATAACCCCTGTCTGAAACAGTGGCACTATAATGCCTGTCTGAAACAGTGACACTATAACCCCTGTCTGAAACAGTGGCACTATAATGCCTGTGTGAAACAGTGACACTGTAACACCTGTCTGAAACAGTGGTGCTATAATCCATGTCTGAAATAGTGACAGCATAACACCTGTCTGAAACAGCAGCACTGTAATGCATGTCTGAAACAGTGACACTATAATGCCTGTCTTGATATAGTGAAACTATGACACCTGTTTGAAACAGTAGCATTATAACTCTTATTTGAAACACTGGTGTTTCTCTTAAATTCTGTGCCCGTCCCTCCTCTCAGCCTTTACTTTGTGAGGCTCTGCACCCTGTCCTGCTGCTTGGTGGGACCAGAAAATTTCACATTATCTGTACATACAACCCCCCTAAAGGCGACATAACTGCCCTTCATGAACTTTCACAAACTATCCCCTTAGCCAGTCACAATGAAACCATTCTTCTTGGTGACTTCAATCTAGACTGGGATGGTACACCTAATAAATCTCTAGACACCCTGATGCAGCAATTCCACTTGCACCAGCTCATTACTAAGACAACCAGATACTCCACTTCCACGGGGTCGAAGTCTCACATTAATTGGATCTTGACTAATAGGACAGATAGAATATTGAGTGCAGGCACCCTAGCTGGTTCCATATCTGATCACTCACCCACCTACTGTATACGGCATGCCCACTCTTTCCCCCCACCCAATGTTATCACCTTTTGGAACTACTCTAAGCTCAACCCTACTACCTTCCTGCAAGATGTTGCTAATATAGATATAGGAGAAAGTCCAGAGGGGGTATTGCTAAGCTTAATGGAGAAAAGGGAGCATGTGAGGAGGAGGACCCTGTAAAGGCATCTATCCTAAATAGATACTTTTGCTCAGTATTCACTGAAGAGAAGGTAGGGTAGGGCCCACAGCTCAGCATCATGGACACAGGGGGGAGGGAGGTGAGCACTACTCCCTTCACAAAAGAAAGGGTCCTACAAGAGCTTGCTAAGCTCAGGGTGGATAAGGCAATGGGACCTGATGGCATACATCCCAGGGTACTTAAGGAGCTAAAGGAGGAACTAGCAGAGCCATTAGCAGAATTGTTTAGTGAGTCTCTGAGCACAGGAGAGGTCCCAGAAGACTGGAGAAGGGCTCATGTGATCCCACCCACAAGAGTGGTAGCAGGGAGGAGGCGGGAACTACAGACCGTCAGTCTTACCTCAGTAGTGGCAAGATTATGGAAGCATCCTTAAGGAAAGGATAGTGCAACACCTGGAATCCATAGGGCACAGGATCCAAGACAGCATGGGTTTACAAAGGAAGGTCCTGTCAAACTAATCTCATAGATTTCTTTGACTGGGTAACCAGAGTGGTGGACCAAGGGAGCAGTTGATGTCGCCTACCTTGACTTCATCAAAGCTTTTGACACTGTTCCACATAGAAGATTGATAAATAAGCTAGGTAGGCTGGGGTGGGCAGAAGTTGGTCAACTGGGTGGCAAACTGGTTGACTGGCAGAAACAGAGTGTGGTGGTAAATGGTATACAGTCAGAAGAGATGCAAGTCACAAGTGGGTACCTCAGGATCAGTCCTGGGGCCAGTCCTATTCAACATCTTCATTAGTGACCTAGCAGATGGACTAGAGGGTAAGGCTTGTCTGTTTGCAGATGACACCAAGATCTGCAACAGAGTAGATGATCCAGATGGGGTGGGCAGAATGAGAAGAGATCTGGATAAACAGCAGAATGGTCAGAAGAGTGGCAACTGAGATTTAATGCAAAGAAGTGCAAAATCATGCACATAGGGAAGAGAAACCCTGAAGCCACTTATAGGCTGGGAGGGAGTTGCTAGCAGTCACAAAGGAAGAAAGAGACTTGGGCATCATCATCACTGATGACCTGAAATCATCCAAGCAGACCTCTAAAGCAGTAGGTAAGGCTAGGGGTGTTAGGGTGTATTAGTAGGGGTATCACAAGTTGTAAGAGGGAGGTAATAATCCCTCTGTACAAGACACTGGTTAGGTCCCATCTGGAGTACTGCGTGCAGTATTGGAGGCCACGCCTTCACAAGGACATTAACCAAATTGAGGCAGTCCAGAGAAGGGCAACCAAAATGGTGCAGGGACTGCATCAGAAGACATATGAGGACAGATTAACGGAGCTCAATATGTATACCCTTGAGCAAAGGAGGGAGAGAGGTGATATGATCGAGACATTTAAACACCTTAAGGGCATAAACAAGGTGAAAGAGTCTAACATGTTTAAATATAAGAAAAATAGCAGGACAAGAGGACACAGCATGAGATTAGAGGGAGGTCGATTAAGGGAAATGTGAGGAAATTCTTTTCACAGAAAGGGTGGTAAGATGGAATGGCTTACCACAAGAAGTAGTGGCTATGAATACAGTGCAGGGCTTCAAACAGGCATGGGATAGGCATAAGGGAGCAATACAAATGACTATGAATAGATAGGTCACTGACATAGCAAAGGCCGATGGCACATTTATAAGATAGAAAAAGAAATGGGCAGACTGGATGGGCCTTGCGGTCCTTATCTGCCGTCAACTTCTATGTTTCTATGTAGATTGGCTCCCACTCTAGTCCTCCAGTAATGTAGATCAAGCTCTAAATTACTTCCTCTTCGAAATATGTTCCCTTCAGGACCTGCACATCCCTAAGATATCTTGTAGAATCCATGGTTCCCCTACCAAATGGCTGCACAAAGAACTATTAGCTTTATGTATAGCTAGGGACAAGATCTGGTCCAAATATAGGGCATCGGGTTTACAGGCGGACCTGATTGATTATCAAACCAAATGTAATGCATGCAAGACAGCAATACATCTATCCAAGCGCTCTTGCTATAAAAAGCTACTGCATAGCAATGTCAGTGACCCCAAGGAATGCTGGGCCCACATTAAGACCTTTTGCCAACGTGCTCAACATACAAATGACATGGTGTTAAATGGCTCTCATTGTAACAACCCAGTCACCATTGCTGAAGCTTTCAACAGCCAATTTACAGATCTATCGAAATACATGGACTCCATTACTGCTAGCCCAATCCCTATCTCCCTAACTCAATCTGGGTGAACAAACTCAACCCCTAGTTTCTACCTATGTCCGGTTATCTGCCAAGCTGTGCACAAGCTCCTAAACTCTATCTCTGAATGCACCAGTGTCGGTGCTGATGGTCTAGAGCCTAGACTACTCTAACTTGTTGCCCCTCTCCTAGCCCCTCCACTGGCTAAGATTTTCAACCTATCCCTCTGCTCTGGGTTGTTCCCTAATATATGAAAAATTGCCAGAATAAGCCTGTTTTTTAAAAAGAGTGACCCCAAATCTATTTCCAACTATCGACCCATAGCCATTCTCTCAGTATTAAGCAAACATCTGGACAAATTGGTCTCTGAACAAACTGTCGCTTATCTTCATGATAGAAACCTTCTCTGCTTCTGAAGTGTTTATGGAGATTGATGCCAGTTTTGGGTTAGATACAGTATGTACCTCTGTACTGTATTTTGTATATCTGCTTGTTGTTGTTAATTTATGTACTACCACTGCTGTGTAAAACTGCTGTCTCTATTTATGTACTGTCATTTCTATGTAAAATTGCCATCTCTACTTATACTTTGGATCAGGGGTCGATCTTAACATTGTTTTACTAGCCCAAACACTAGTGCAAGTTGACCAGGGCTAGTGCAGCTAACTCTCTACTTGTTCGGCTTGACTAGTGCAGATTTTCATGGCTGTTAATGAAGTTAAAAAAAGTTTCTACTTTAGCATTCTCTAGTCCTCATGCTAATCTCTCTCGATGTTCCAGATGGCCAGGTGTGATTAACAGCTCATTAAGAGCTGCAATTATCTGGCAGTTCGAGAGAGGGATCCCACAAATGACTCAATGTGAGTCATTATCACTCCACTGTTAATACTTTCAGCTAGTGTCCAGGGTGTGATCAAGGGTAGAGTGCTGTTAAGTCACTAGGTTCCAGTTTTCTGAATGTGTCTATGTCTAACAATTTGTCCAATATTATTAAGACCAGTGCCCCTCATTTCTCTACATTTTGAGTGTTTGTATCCAACATTTCAGTGACAAAATGCAAAGAGGTATACTTGATCGGCCCTGCAGGTGGTGGGTTTTATCCCAGCCTCACCATAACTTCCCTCTCCCAAATCTCTTAACTCTGTTCTTTCCTTGGACACCACTGCTGACCAAACTCTGAAGTGACCATCCAAAGATCCATAGCTGCCATTACTGGCTAGTGTAGGTGGTCCTCAGCTCTTCTAAATAGACCATGCCAGCCATCACCATCCATACAGTTCCACCCTTATCCCACTCAGCAAGTCCTTTCAGCTTAAAAACAAAGCTTTGGATCATGTATGGTATAAAAATAAACCTTGATAAAATACATAATTTAAAACCTTGAAATATGCATTTCTGGGGTGCATAGATCATCCTATACGGAAATAGAAATAGTACAGTGTTATGCCTGTGTACTGTTTCCCCTGGGCTGATGAAAGGACAATGTTAAAGACAAATCTGTTATTGTTGGGTCATCAAGATCTGCAACAGAGTTGATGCACAGGGTGGGGTGGAAAGGATGAGAAGGGATTTGGCAAGGTTAGAGGAATGGTCAAATGTATGGCAGCTTAGATGCAATGCTAAGAAGTGCAAGGTAATGCATCTGGGAAACAAAAACCCAGGGGAAGAGTACACAATGGGGGGTGAGATATTAACAACAACAAAAATGGAAAGGGACCTGGGGGTAGTCATATCAGATGACCAAAGGTGGGCAAGCAATGTGAGAGGGCAGCAAGGAGGGTTGAGGGATACTGGGATGCATAGGAGAGGCATCACCAGTAGAAAACAGGAAGTTATTATCCCTCTGTACAGACAGCTGGTGAGACCCCATCTGGAGTACTGTGCAGTTCTGGAGACCCAATCTCCGCAAAGACATAGACAGGATGGAAGCTGTCCAGAGGAGGGCAACTAAATGGTGCAGGGTCTACACTGAGAATACATGAAGAGAAAATCAAAGGAGCTTATTATGTATAGCCTCGGGAAAGGAGGGAGAGGGGACATGATAGAAACGCTCAAGTACCCAAGGGAATCAACAGAGTCCAAGAGGGTAGCATCTTTTAAAAAAAAGAAGTGTGCAAGAACAAGGGGGCACAATTTGAAGATAGAGGGGGCGGCTCAGAGGTAATTTAAGGAAGTATTTTTTCACAGAGAGGGTTGTGGATGCATGGAACAGCCTTCCGGAGGAGGTTGTGGAGTCAAAAACAGTGGTGGAATTCAAGCATGCATGGGACAGTCATAAGGCCATTCTAGGGGTGGGGTAGGAAGAAGTAGGCTGCTAGTTAACTAGGATCTGCAGCTTATCCAGTAGGTAGGGAAATGGGCAGACTGGGTGGGCCAAGCAGTCCTTATCTGCCGTCAAATTCTATGTTTCTATGTTTCTATGTTGGGGCAGAGCATATTAAAATCAATGCTTTTACAAATAAAAATGTCATAGTTTTCTATTTTCCAAGCCCCTTAGGTTTGTCTAGCCCCAACCCCAAAGAAATCTTAGATGTGCTCCTGGCTCACTTGAGACTATGCAAAAACTTTCAAAAGTGCAGGTCTTCAGTTGACTCTATAGGGTGGGGACCACAAGAGTCTTTCTCTGCCTGACTCTGTTCATTGCCCTGTGGGTGGTGGTGACAGTGTGGTGAGGTGCATGATGATGCCAGATATTGTGTGCGCAGAGCTAGGACTGCTTAATTGAACATTTGCTGTTGTGATATCCTCTCTTTGTTTGGGGGTGTGTGTGTGTGTGTGTGTGTGTGTGTGTGTGTGTGTGTGTGTGTCTGGGAGGAGGGCAGAGAGAGGAAGAGAGGAGGCCATACCTCTCAACTGTCCCTGATTTTCAGGGATGTCTCTGATTTTGCCTCAAAATTTTACTCTTTCCCTCCTAAAATTTGTGTTTCTTTGGCTAAACAGTAGGAATTTTAAGCACAAAATAATGTCAAGTATTAAAGTTACAGATCTGTTTTTCTTTAGAAAATGCATTTTGCACTAAGCCCCATATTCTGCTAGCTTTCTTGGTGGATATCTCTAATTCTAAAGATGTGTCCCTGATTTTGGTCCTTTGTCCCTGATTTTTTTAAGCCTCGTCCCTGATTTATGAGGTAGAAGGTTGAGAGGTATGGAGGAGGCCATGGTACAAAACAATGGTGGGGGGGGCTCACTGTCTGTGAGGGATGGCATTGCAGTCCTTTTTTTTTCTGCTGGGGAGCTGGAAGCAATGTGGGAGCAGGATAAATGTGCACTAATCAGAGTATTTCTTGGCTTTGGTTGCATTGTTTCCTGTATAAGTGAGCAAAATTTACCATTATAATTAAGGGCTAGTGCAACTATCTGCAGGCTAGTACAATTTTGAATCAACTTGCCCTGCTGTCTAGTGCAAAGAAAGGTTAAGGTTGACCCCTGCTTTGGATGTAATGATAGTACCTGACTCTAGGTGTCTGCTTATGTTCTTTACCTTTTGTAAGTTGCCTGTATTTTATGTATCCTACCCATGTTTATTTATTTATTTATTTAAGAGATTTACCAGATAAGCATACTGAGCGGGGACCGCTCGTATCCAGATGCGACCTGGGGGTTACATAGGTTGGGGTAAGGAAAGAATACACAGTACAACTATGAATAGACAGCAGTATCAGTAGACAACTCAATAACAGTGGTAATTACAACAGCTGCAGAGTGCATAGTTAGTTGTGGCATGGTTAGGCATAGACTGCCAGGTGAAACAGTAAAGCAGAAAATATATTGGCACAGTAGGAAAACTAGGCTTGTTGCTTTAGTTATTATTTATGATCCAATTGGATGCCCCTGGTGATAGGACTAGGCTGTGGGTAGCAACTACATACATCTGAGAAGTGGGCTATTAGAAGTGGTTTCATGGTCAGTGGAAGTGGAGAGCCTGATGCCTGCAGGTAAATCATTCCATAGTTTGGGTAACGTGTTTGAAGGCCAATTGGCCCTTTGAAGTGGCATGAAAGGGACCTGGAGTTGTTTTGAATCCGATCCTCTGAGGGGTATGCTGGGGGCTGAGTTGCTAGTACACAGCTGAGATATGGGGAGGGCATTTGTCCAGTATTTGGCAATGAGATTAGTGCAATGCAGTTTATGCCAAGACTCCAACGGTGGGAAAGCAAGGGCGCTGTACAAGTCACAGTGATGGGTGGAAGGTGGGCAGTCAAGGACGAAACGGCAGAAAGAATGAAAGAGGGGGTCCAGGATGGCCAAGGTGGATGGGGGGGCTGCACTGTAGACCACGTCGCCATAGTCAAAGATGGGGAGGATCATTTTGAGGACTAGTTCTCTCTTGACTGAGGTTGGAAGGTTGCCTTTATTGCAGTAAAGTGCGCCTAATTTAGGGTGAAGTTTTTTCTGTAGTGAGTCAATGTGGGCGTAGAAATCAAGATGTTGATCTAGCCAAACCCCCAGGTACCTGAAAGAGGTGCAGGATTCTAGGATGGAACCATCCAGAGTGTGGAAGATGGGGGGGGGCTTCTAGTCGGGATAGTTTAGGATGGGTGCCGAAAGTAATGGAGACGGTTTTCTTTGCATTAAGGACTAGTTGGTTGGACCTAAGCCAAGCTTGAACGGCAGCAAAATCCCGTTGAAGAGAAATGCATGTGTCCTTGATGGAGAGGCCGGAGGTGTATAGTACGGTATCATCAGTGTACATTTGTATGGCTGAGTTGGAGCAGACTTGAGGTAGATCATTTAAGAATATGGAGAAAAGCAGGGGGCCCAGGACCGAACCCTGGGGGACCCCCATGTTGACTGGGAGTGAGGTGGAGACATGAGGGATTTTTACTGCCTGTTTCCTGCCTGTTAGGTAGGCTTGGAACCAGCTGGTGGCTAGGATGAGATAGGCTCATGCATGCAATTTTAGAAGTTTTGAATGGGATACAGTATCAAAGTCTTTGGCCAAGTCTATGAAAATAGCGGAGGTGATGTAGCCTTGTCCATTCCTGAGGAAATATCAGTAGTGAGTCTTAGCAGTGCTGTAATGGTGGAGTGTGTTTTGTGAAAGCCCGACTGAAATGGGGTGAAGAAAGAGGTGGAGTCGAGGAAGTGTGAGATTTGGGAGAGGGCTAGGTGTTCTTGAAGCTTGGCCAAAACCGGAAGGAGAGAGATCGGGCGGTAGTTACCAGGCTCAGATGGATCACCTCCTTTAGGTAGTGGGATGATTACTGCTTCCTTCCAGGCAGCTGGAATTTTAGCCGTGGAAAAAGAGTGGTTCAAGAGGTCGGCTAGGGGGGCGGCTATTGCAGGGGCTGATAAGAAGAGGAGTTTAGCGTCCAGTCCCAGAGGGCACTTGCCTTTGTTTTGGTCAAGGGGGCATAGGGTGGCTAGAGCTTCAGCTGAGGAGATAGGTTGAAAGGAGAAAGAAGACACGTGAGGGGTCGGCGGGGGTATTGCGAGAGGGTTGTATGTGGGCGTGTGGAGTTGTTGGCTGTCTAGAAGAGATTTTGCGCTAGTGGAAAAGAAGGGAGTTGAAGCTGAGGCAACTCTCATTGGGGGCTGATATATTGATGCCCTGTATGTTTAGGTAGGGGTGGGTGGCTGGGCAGGGGAGGAGAACAGGGTTTTCATGGTTTTCCAGAATTTGGAGGGGTGACTTAGATTAGCGGTGAGAGCCTCTCGGAAATAGTTGTTTTTTGCCTGTCTTATGGCTTTAGTGGAGTTATTTTGGAAGGTACGGTAATGCTGTAGAGATGCAGGGGTGTCTAATAGCCTGTGTTTTTTCCAGGCCTGGTCTCTAGCCAGACATCTACTGATAATGTCAGCAGAGATCCAAGGGCGATAAGAATCTCTGACCCTTTTTTTTCTTAGGGGGGCGTGATAGTCCCATATGGCAAGGAGCTGCTTTCTGAACATATCGAAAGCGTGGTCAATAGTGGGCGCCAACTTAACAAAGGACCAGTCAGCTGAGTGAGAGGTCATTTTAAAAGGGAGTGGAGACAGAGGATTTATATGTCTCGTAAGGATTATCCTTGGTGGGTGGTGGTTTGTAGATCTATGAACTTTCCTGGTCATGTAGACCATATGGTGATCGCTCAAGGAATCAGGTAGGATGCCAGCCTTAATTATTCTCTGTGGGTGTGTAGTGAGAGCCCAGTCCAGAAGGGAATGGTTGCGTGTTGTAGGGTTCAGTCGTGGGTTGTTCTATTAGTTGGGAGAGGTTTAGGGTTTGACACTGCTACATAGTTTTGAGCAGTCAGGTGCTAGCCAGTTATGGTTTAGGTCACTGAGTATGTATAGTTCACCTGAGGCAGCCGTAGCTTTCAGGAGGCTAGATGTTCGATGATGGAATTTCCGGTAGCTGGGCACAATAATCCCGCCACATATACTGGGAGTGTGTGGCGATAAGTTTAACTGTTTAGTTTCTATCTGGGGAGGCAGACCTGTGAATTGGACAGGGTGTAGTGCAACCTATTTGATATATACATGGCTAAGCCTCCACCTTTCTTAGTTCCTTTGCGGTCCTGCTTAATAACAGTATACCCAGGGATGGCTATTTCTGCATCCGCATGGTGAGGTTTGAGCCATGTCTCGAATATGATGCAGATGTCGGGTTTGGGTAGTGACTTGCAGCTCCGGGATTTTATTTAGTAAGTTGCGGATGTTCAGATGGAGCAGGCTTAGTCCCTTTGGAAGAGTTACGAGGTTGGGGTCGGACGACGAGCCCGGGTTTGTTTCGATATCGCCTGCCAAGAGAAGCAGCAGGGTGATATATCTTATAGCATTACACCATGTATTTCTTGGCTTAGGTCTGGAGCGATAGAAAGGTGGGGACTGGGGAGGGGCAACTGTCCCTAGATTCCTTAGGGCAGATAGGCTCATGGGAAAAGAGAAGGGTATGACTGAGGGACATATGAACCACGAACGGATGGCTGTGTGAAAATGCATCTCTTTGGGATAGGGTAGGGGAGGAGAAGGGGGTGTGGGCAAGATATTAAGGTGGAGGTCTGGGTTGTTTATGGGCTTGTTTGAAGGAGGTAGAGAGGTGAGAGGTATGGCAGTGGTAATCACTACTAGAAGGTGCAGAATCATGTTTAAGTAAGTGGTGGATTTAGGAAGCTGAAATTGGTAGTAGCAGCCTCTGCTGGTGGGAATTGATAACCTGCAAACCTTAAAGTGGGCTGATAGGTTTTGGCAGAGTCACCTGACCCTGCAGCTGCCTATAAGTTTGAGCCAGAATCACAACAGAGCAGTGCAATGTGCAAGCCGGAGAGTCCAGCTTGTGAAAAGGCGCCAAGATTTAAAAAGGAGCCCTGTCCAGCGATCGATCGTCGTACCTTCTGGCTGGGGGTCCGTGTCCTGGGGAGAGCACAGCAGAGCCCTCATGACCACGAGGGGGTTTCCAGGGGGAGGGTGTCAGTCCCACACCCTCGCGACCCGCTGTGGAGAGAGGAAGAGCCAAAGGATTAATTTATAATCTGCAGCCAGGGCGGAGCTGCTAAGCAGGTAAGCCTTTGTCAGAAATTGTAATAGCAGTCTGTATAGTGCTGTGTATTTAAAATAGGCTTCCCGGTTCAAATTCAGAGGCTTCCTGGTTCAAATTAACTAGAGAGGCTACCCGGTAATTAAATTGTTTAACTCTGCTAAAGTCCCGCAGCTCAACAAGTAAGCTGAGATCCCGCAGTTACGGTGCCTTACACTGAAAAGCCCCCGTCGATGCAGCTTGCAGGGAGCTGGTACTCAAGTGACTTGGTGCACGGCTGTAGCCCTTTTGTAACACACACCAGAGTAAAAAGTTAGGTGCTTGAGTTTAGAAGCCTACAACCGAAAGTTTACAGGGACCAGGCTCTCAGTACATGGTGCGCAGGCTGTAGCCCTTTGTAAACTCACCAGGAGAGCAACAAGCAGAAATACTATGCTTTTTTTTTTTTAAAGATTACAATTTCCCTTGCTTATTTTTGATTTTATACAAAGCAACAGCTTAAGTCCCGTGTGCCTGGGTAGCTAAAGAACGAGCTAAAAGGGCAGCCTGTGCAGTGCAAACAATTAAGAAGTAGGGTCACTCTTAGGCATATTTGCAAATCAAACAATACAGAGGTAATTACAGGGGAGAAACAGTAAAAATAGTAAGTAGACAAAAGCCAGCTAAAACAGATCATAATCACAACAGAGCAGTGCAATGTGCAAGCCAGAGAGTCCAGCTTGTGAAAAGGTGCCAAGATTTAAAAAGGAGCCCTGTCCAGCGATCGATCGTCGTACCTTCTGGCTTCGGGGGTCCATGTCCTGGGAGAGCACAGCAGAGCCCTCACGACCACGAGGGGTTTACAGGGGAGGGTGTCAGTCCCACACCCTCAAGCGACCTGTGAGAGAGAGGAAGAGCCAAAGGATTAATTTATTATCTGCAGCCGGGGCGGAGCTGCTAAGCAGGTAAGCCTTTGTCAGAAGTTGTAATAGCAGTCCGTATAGTGCTGTGTATTTAAAATAGGTTTCCTGGTTCAAATTCAGAGGCTTCCCGGTTCAAATTAACTAGAGAGGCTACCTGGTAATTAAATTGTTTAACTCTGCTAAAGTCCCGCAGCTCAACAAGTAAGCTTTGCTTTGTATAAAATCAGCATATCTCTCAACTGTTTCCGACTTGCAGGGACATCCCTGATTTTGCCTCGGCTGTCCCCGATTTGCAGGGACATCCCTGATTTTGCCTCGCATGTTTCTCTGTCCCTCATTAAACTGTGTTTTTGTGACTGAACAGGGGGACTGTAAGCACAAAACAATGTCAAACATTAAAGTTACGGACTTGTTCTTCAGAAAATGCATCTTACACTGATACCCTTATTCTATCAGCTTTCTGGATGAATATTACCAATTTTTAAGATGTCTCTGTGATTTGGGGTCTTTGTCCCTGATTTTTGTGAGCCTCATCCCTGATTTATGAGGCAAGAGGTTGAGAGGTATGATCCTACCTTTGTAATGGCTGCTGGTATTTGCTTTGTACTCCCCTGGGTCGTTCCTGAAAATAGGCATTTCTGATGTCTAGTGCACTTTACCCGGTTATCAAAAATAAATAAATATAATATCTCTCTGAAACAGTTACACTATAACACTTTTCTTTTTTTTTCTTAATTTTGCTTTCACTGCATTTTATAATCAAAAAACAGGCAAGTCGTTATAACATCTTTCTGAAACAGTGGAACTGTAATACCAGTTTGATACATAGATACATAGAAACATAGAAACATAGATTTTGATGGCAGATAAGGACCACTTGGCCCACCCAGTCTGCCCATTTCCCTTCCTGTTGGATAAGCTGCAGATTCTAGTTAACCAACAGCCTACTTCCTGCAATCCCCCACTACAATTGCCTTCTGTCTGTCCCATGCATGTTTGAATTCCCCCACTGTTTTAGACCCAACAACCTCCCTAGGAAGGCGGTTCCATGCATCCACCACTCTCTCTGTGAAAAAAAATTTCCTCACATTACCCCTGAGCCATCCCCTCTATTTTTAAATTGTGCCCCCTTGTTCTTACACATCTCTTTTTCTGAAAGATGCTACCCTCATGGACTTTGTTGATTTCCTTGAGGTACTTAAAAGTTTCTATCATGTCCCCTCTGTCCCTCCTTTCATCAAGGGTATACATATTAGGCTGTCTCAGTCTCTCTTCATATGGTTTCTGATGCAGACCCTGCACCATTTTAGTTGCCCTCCTCTGTACTGCTTCCATCCTGTCTATGTCCTTGCTTAGATGGGGTCTTCAAAACTGCACACAGTATTCCAGATGGGGTCTCACCAGCTGTCTGTACAGAGGGATAACCACTTCCCTTTTTCTACTTGTGATGCCCCTTCCTATGCATCCCAGTATCCCCCTGGCTCTCCTTATTGACTTCTCACATTGCTTACCCACCTTTAGGTCATCTGATATGACTACCCCCAAGTCCCTTTCCATTTTTGTTGTTGTTAGTACCTCCCCTGCTGTTGTGTACTCTTCTCCTGGGTTTTTGTTTCCCAGGTGCATTACTTTGCACTTCTTTGCATTGAATCTAAGTTGCCATATGTCTAACCATTCCTCCAACCTTGCCAAGTCCCTTCTCATCCTTTCTACCCCTCTCTTGTGTATCAACTCTGTTACAGATCTTTGTGTCATCCGCAAAGAGGCATATCTTTCCCTCCAGACCCTCTGCAATGTCACCCATAAAGATGTTAAAGAGGACTGGACCCAGTACTGAGCCTTGTGGTACTCCACTAGTAACCCCTCTTTCTTCGGAATGTGTTCCATTCACTATTACCTTCTGTGTCCTGTTGTACAGCTAGTTTACTACCCAGGCTATCACCCTGGAACCCACTCCCAGGCTGGCTAACTTGATTTTTAGTTTTTTGTGTGGGACTGTGTCAAATGCCTTGCTAAAGTCTAGGTAGGCCATATCCACAGCCCCTCCCTGGTCTATTACTTTGGTCACCCGGTCAAAGAAATCAATTAGATTCATCTGACATGACCTTCCTGCTGTAAATCCATGTTGCTTTGGGTCCTGTGTCCCGCTGGCCTCTAGGTACTCAACAATTCTTTCTTTCAGAAGTGATTCCATCATTTTCCCTACCACTGTGGTCAAACTTACAGGTCTGTAGTTTCCTGCTTCTGCCTTGCTCCCACTTTTGTGAAGGGGAATCACATCTGCTCTCCTCCAGTCCTCAGGTACCACCCCATCCTCCACGATTTGTTAAAATGTGGTCAGTGGTGTCACTAGGTCCTCCCTTAGTTATTTTAGGATTCTGGGGTAGATCCGTCAAACTCCCATTGCTTTGTCCATCTTGAGTTTTAGGAGTTCTTTCAGGACTCTTTCTTCTGTAAATGGACTGGTGTCAACCCCCTACCCAGAGTGCTTCTATTGTCTGGTTTAGGTAACTCCTCCTCATCTTTTTAGAATACTGAATGAAGTATTCATTCAGTATCTCTGCCTTTTCACTGTCTCCTCTGCCCACCTCCCTCTCCTTATTAATCTTCACTATTCCTCCCTTAACCTTTCTATTCTCCCTAATGTACCTATAAAGTTTTTATCCCCTTCTTAACTGAGTTGGCTATTTTTCCTCGGTTTGGGCCTTTGCTATTCTTACTGCCTTCCCCACTTCTTTCTGCTTTAATTGATACAGTTCCTTGCCGTGCTCCTTCTGTGATTCCTTATACTTTTTGAATGCAGCCTTTTTCTTCTTAACCTTCCCTGCCACCTCTTTTGAGAACCATAGTGGCTTTTTACTCCGCTTTTTTTATTTGTTTCACACAAAGGCTTGTCGCCTCTATGATAGCAGTTTAGATTTTTCTCCATTGTTCTTCCACCCCTCCTTTTTAGCCATTTGCTAGTGCATTTCTCAAGTATTCACCCATTTTGCCAAAGTTGGCCCTTCTAAAGTCTAGTATCCTTGTTTTTGTATGGCTTGTCTCCATGGTTGTGCTTATTGTGAAGCACACTGTGCAGTGGTCACTTGTTCCCAGATGTCTACTGACTTCTAAATTTGTGATCCTCTCTCCATTTGAGAGTACCAGGTCTAGTATTGCTCCCTCCCAAGTGGGTTCCAACACCAGCTGTCTAAGGCCTGCCCCCTGCAGGGCATCGAGAATGACCTTGCTCTTGGATGTGGCTGCAGTACATGTCATCCAGTTAACATCTGGCATACTCGGGTCCCCCATCAACAGTATCTCCCCTTTTTCAGCCATTTTGAGAATGTCCTCCATCCTTTTCTTGTCCGTTTCCTCCCCTTGAGACAGGGGTCTGTATATAACCCCTGTGCGGATTGTGATGCCATTCCCTGTCTCCAAGGTCACCCAGAGTGCCTCTTGTCCTCCCCCTTTACTTTTTAGTTCTGTAACTTTGATCCCTTCCCTATGTATAGAGCTACTCCACCTCCTCTTTTACCCTCCCTGTCCCTTCTGTAGACTGTGTACCCCGGTATGTTGACATCCCAGTCATGATTCTCTGTGTACCATGTTTCTGTGACTGCCACAATATCCAATTTTTCATCTTCTATCAGGGCTATTAGCTCAGGAAGCTTGTTTCCCAGACTACGGGCATTGGTACTCATTGCCCTCCATTTAATGTTGGCTTTATCCTTTTTTCCCCCATCTCTGCTCTTATTGCCCTTGTCTATTTTTCCATTTACCCCGTTCTGCCCTCTGTTGAGCTCTGTACCTCAGTGTTTACCTTACTACCTGCCATGTTTTGTGAGATGAGGCTTGAAATTTCCTGCCTCTTATCAGCACCTCCCCCCTTGGCTAGTTTAAAAGCTTGTCAAGGAAGCATTTAAACCTGTCACTTAGGAGCTTGGTTCCCTTCGTGGACAGATATAGACCATCGTGCCAGTGTAGACCTTCATCTCTCCAGGTGTACCCCCAGTCCCCAATGAAGCCAAAGACCTGTGCTCTGCACCAGTTTTGCAACCATTCATTAAACTGCATGGTGTGCAGAACCCTAGCCTCACCCCTGCCATGGACTGGCAGCACCTCTGAGAAGGTAACCGTGCTTGCTACCTGTCTGAGTCCCTTCCCCAACTCCACAAATTCATCCTGCACTGCCCTGATTCCATGCCTAGCTAGGTAATTTGTCCCAAGGTAGACAATGATATCTAGTTCCCTCTCCTGTGATGCTGCTTCTGCAATCCTGAGGATTCGCTTCTTATCCCTCTAAGCCATGGCACCAGGCAGGCACCTTACTTCCCTCTCCTCTCCCTTCCCCAGTTCTACCCCCCTAACAATTCAGTCCCCTGTCCAAAGCTGTTTCCTTCCCCTGTTGTGTCCCTTGCCACCCTTTTGTGGGTCTCCCTTGTGGATGTCCTCAGCATTCTTCTTGGTCTCCACTGAGGGTGCCATCATAGAGGAACCTTGCTATGCCAGACTGGCGTATGATTTGTGTAGAGGTATAACTAGGGGGGCTTTGCCTCTATTCCACCACTGGCACCCTCCCAGAACCCACTGTGGTCCAACTGCTCTTCATACTTGGCAACCTCTGAGGCAGTGGTTGTGGCAGTGGTGCTCTTTGGTTGGGGGAGGCCTCCTTAGTCCTTGCCAGTTCAGCCTGGAGGTGGGCAATCTCCTCCCTCAGAGCTGACAGTTGCCTGCAAATAGGACAGCAATGCAATTTCCAGAATGTCTCCCGGAAAACTGCTGCCCCACAGCCAGTGCATTGCACCACTCCCCACATGTCCCTCTCCCTTATAATATACACTATGTAATATATATAATTTTTTTTTTTTTGGTGGTGTGTACTTACCCTTTCTGCACTGTGATGGGTTATTAAGAATATGACAGTTCTGCCCCAAGACCTGTTGAGGAAGTGATGTCAGAACTTTGGCTATAAAAGAAATGCCACTATAATACCTGTCTGAAACAGTGGCATTATAACTCGTATCTGAAACACTGGTGTTATAATGCCTCTCTGAAACAGTTACACACAGTAACACTTTTTTTTTATTTTGTTTTTATTGCATTTTATAATTAAACAAACAAAAAAAACAGGCAAGTCATTTTGACATCTTCCTGAAACAGTGGCACTGTAATACCTGTCTGATAGAGTGACACCATAATGCCTGCCTGAAACAGTGGCACTATAACACCTGTCTGAAACAGTGGCACTATAACGCCTGTCTGAAACAATGGAGCTGTAACTCTTAATTCATTAGTAATTGGGTGGCAGGGGCACAGAACAAAACTTGGATCAGCTACATACATATATAAAGTTTAGGAAGTCTCCCTTCAAAATATGAACTGCAAAATTATTTTCAAGAAAGTACATGTCCTAAGCATTACTGCCGCAAACCTCATTCTTGGATAATTGACTGCATGAGTTACTGTAAAAGGTGGGGTTTGGGATTTACCATAGCAGGAAGCTAACTGCACACAGTGCACAGTGAGCCAAGTCCAATTAGAAGCTGAACATCTTTATTTGCTGAAACCACAAGGGATGTTTTGGAGGAAAGTTGTGCAGGTGAAATGGGACAAGATTTGTGGCAGGGAGTGACGTCGGAGAATCCCAAGTCTCTTGACAGGAATTGACAGTGTTGGGAAATTGATTATGGCAAGGGGTCAGGAATGTTGGCTTCAGTCAGATTCTACTCATAGCACCAAGGAATGTAAGGTTTGAGTACCTGGGACTGTGTAGTCCTGCATCGGACAACAAAAGTAGTGCTATAAAGTGTTGTACACTGACTATTGCTGGGTCTTCACAAACCCTTCTACATAGATACATAGACAGTGTCGGCAGATAAGGGCCTATGGCCCACCTAGTCTGCCCATTTGAGCTTGTAAGTTCAGTTTGTTTTCCTAGAAGTCTGTTTCCCCTTACCCCTGCCCTCTAGAATTCCTTTATGTCTATCCCATGCATTCTTAAATCCCGTGATTGTTTCAGCCCCCACCACTTCCTCTGGCAGGGTGTTCCACTTGTCCACCACCCGTTCTGTGAAGAAATTCTTTCTCATGTTTCCTCTGAATCGTCCTCCCTCCAACTTCATCCCATGCCCTCTAGTCCTGAAACATCTGTTTCGCTTAAAAATAGTGTTTTCCTGCACCCTGTTCCTCCCTGTAAGATACTTGTATGTCTCTATCATATCCCCTCTCTCCCTCCTCTCCTCCAGGGAGTACATGTTCAGTTCCTTCAACCTGTCTTCATAGGACTTGTGATGCAACCCATGCACCATCTTTGTTGCCCTCCTCTGAACCTTCTCTACCCTGTCTATGTCCTTACGTAGGTATGGTCTCCAGAACTGTACACTGTACTCCAGGTGGGGCCTCACTAGTGTCTTGTATAGCGGAATTATGACCTCCTTTCCTGCTGGTGATGCCCCTGCCTATACATCCCAGCATCCTATTTGCTTTACCTGATGCCTTGTCACACTGTTTCCTACCTTGAGGTCATCAGAGATGACAACCCCAAGATCCCTTTCCTGCTTGGTGCATGCTATATCCTCACCCCAACTGATATATTGTGCCAGGGTTTTGTGCCCCATATGCATTATTTTGCACTTCTTTGCATTGAATTTCAACTGCCAAACCCTTGACCATTCTTCAAGTTTCTGCAGGTCCCTTCATTCTGTCTACACCTCTGGTGTGTCTACTCTGTTACAGAGCTTTGTGTCATCAGCGAACAGTGAAATTCTGCCTTCTAGATCCTGTGCAATGTCACTGATGAAGATGTTGAATAGGACCGGTCCCAGCACTGATCCCTGTGATACCCCACTGGTTACTCTTCCCTCTGTGGAGTGACAGCCATTTACCACCACCCTCTGTGTCCTGCCACCCAGCCAGTTACCTACCCACCACACTACTGTCCTGCCCACACTCATATTCCCCAGTTGTGTAATTGCTTCTATGTGGCACAGTGTCAAAGGCCTTGCTGAAGTCCAGATAGGCCATGTCCACTGCCCTCCCCTGATCCACCTCCCTAGTCACCCAGTCAAAAATTCAATGAGGTTGGTCTGACATGACCTCCCCTGGTGAAACCATGCTGCCTTGGGTCCTGTAGTCCATTGAAACCAGATGTTCCACCAATCTCCTTCAGTAGTGCTTCCATGATCTTTCCCACTACCAAGGTGAGGCTGACTGGTCTGTAGTTCCCTGCTTCCTCTTTGTTCCCACTTTTGTATAAGGGGACTACATCTGCTGTCCTCCAGTCTTTGGGTACCTCCCTGTTTCCAGTGATTGGCTGAACAGGATAGCCAGAGGTTCAGCCACCACCTCTCTTAGTTCTTTAAGGACCCTGGGGTGCACCCCATCTGGCCCCATTGCTTTATCAGCTCTTATTACTTCCAGTTCCTTCAGGACCCTTTCTCGTGTAAAGGGACTTGTGTCCATTTCTGCACCATTCTCACCCCTTGTACTCCCTTCAGACCCATTACCCCCCTCTTCCTTAGTAAAGACTGAGCAGAAATACCTGTTCAATATGTCAGCTTTATTGTTGTCATCCTCCACGCGGCTCCCATCCTCCCCCTTCAGTCTCACTATCCCTCCCTTTGTCTTTCTTTTTTCACTTATGTACCTGTAAAAGGTTTTGTCCCCTTTACCCACTGATTTTGCAATGTGTTCTTCTGTCTGAGCTTTGGCTTCCTTTACTGACTTCCCTGCCTCCCTTTGTTTCTCCTGGTACTTCTCCCTATCCCCTTCTGCCTGTGTCTTTTTGTATTGCCTGAATGCAATCTTTTGGCTTTCACTTTCTTTGCTACCTCTTTGGAAAACCATAATGGTCTCCTCTTCCTTTTCCTCTTGCTAACCTGCTTAATGCATAATTCTGTTTTCTTATAATCCTCATTTTAAATACTGCCCACTGTTCCTCAACCCCTGATTCCTGTCCCATTCCTTAATGCTCTTTTCAAGTATCTCCCCATTTTCCCAAAGTCTGCCCCCTAAAATCCAGGATACGTGTTTTTGTGTGGTTTGGTTCTGCTCTTTCTGTGATTTCAAACCACAATGGCTGGTGGTCACTGTTACCCAGGTGCTCCCCACTGTTACCCCCATCACACTGTCCCTGTTTGTGAGCACAAGGTCCAGTATTGCCTTCTGCCGAGTTGGTTCCATGACCAGTTGTTGAGGAAGGCACTTCTGAAGGGAGTCCAGGATAAATCTGCTCCTAGTTGATGCTGCTGCTGGGATGCTCCAGTCCACGTCTGGTATATTGAAGAAATGAATCTGATTGTGTAACTTAAGCTAATGTAGCAGTACACACAGGCCCAAGTGAGACTATCTTTTTTTTTTATTCATATTTTCTTCCCTTCACACTGGCGCCAGCTCCCTTTTGAACCCATGATGCCTCCCTCCATCCCTCACCTACCTTACCTCCTGACAGCCCCCATGGAGCCTCGGTTTACCCCCAGTTGGGGAATGGGGTTGGCAGAATGTACCCCTGAGCTTTCTAGCATTGAGCAGTGGAGAAGGAAGCAGGGACCGGTCTGGATCCCAGGAAGCCAACACAGGGACCATTTTTCTTTTTCTGGCTGTTGCACTTTTCTGAGCCCTGGAAGATGGCTCACGCCTTTGACCAATGTGCATGCATATGCATTACATGCACAGTGCAGGTCCATGGCAGACATCTTTCCCTGCTCATTTGGTGCCCTCAGCTGGACTGCCACCTTTGGTCACCCAGGTAGCAGTATCACAATGAGGATGGCGTCCCTCCCTCTTCGGAGGTTGAGATTGTACTCTGGGACCCTCAATCCTCCCTTGCCCTGGCTGGCATCCGATGATCCAGGCAAGTTCCTGAATCTGGGTCGCTGGTTTCCCTAGCGGTAGCAGTGCCACTGTACATATGGCCCTGCAGAAGTTAGACCACCTTTACCTTTCAGGTGCTGGTGCAGCATATTGTGGCACATTTGGCCTACCTTGGGTCAAAAAACTGCCGCATGCATCAGTTTTTTATGTAAGCTGCTGTAAAGCAGTGAAACTGTTGTACATCCATCAGAACCTTAGAAAATAGCATTCAGCAGTTTTGATGCATTTGGCATGATGCAGGCTGGTCCAGCATCGGGACTTGTGCCTGTATCACTCTGTTTAAAAATCTTGTCCTTGCTGGCCCATTGGCACAGCAGCAGGTTACATTTCATGATGCTGGCAATGTGGGTTCAGGAGTGAGTCTAAGGGCCAGCCAGGTGAGGAGGATCGTGTATCCTAAGGGATGACCTTCTTCTTGAGAGGGTCGCAGGCTCCGGTGCTTTACTGCTTCCAGGGTGAACATTGATGGGGGTACAGCTGAAATGGGATGGTGTACTCTGACTAGTTGTGATGTGTGCTGGCATGCTGGCATGCATCTGCATGCATGAGTGTCACTGGGCCCTGGCTGTCAGCATCCTTGGGAAAGGAGTAAATATGGAAACCTTGGCAGGCATACGGGATGAAGCAGGCACTCTCTGGTCCTAATGATCCAACTCCCCACCACCTCCCAGAAGTGTGTTGTTTTGGTGGGAAGCTAAGTGCCCACCTCCCAAGAGAACCCACCCCAGAGGGGGACGCTCAAGGTAAGAGGAGGCAGAATAAGTGGCAGAGAAGGAGAGGATAGTGTTGGGAGGTGTGCTGGGAGGTCACCCAAGCTAAAGGGAGTCACTGTGAGAGCAGGGAGCAGAAACAAACAACAACAAATTCTTCTCTCTGGGTTTATTGTTTACTATGGGTTCAACTTCAGCCTGTGATTGAATAAAGCGAAACAGGAGGATAATATTGAAAGGGTGCAGTGCAAAATAGCATGAGTAAAATGGGAGTAAGCTCACACATCCAGCCTGGCACAAGCAACCTAGATGTAAAATGTGGTGCCTTACCCCTGGCATGAGAAGCAGGGGCTGTTTGTCCTAGAATAAAATGGAGTCGGTACCAGGGTCCAGAGGAGGCTATGTATAGTTCAGGTAGAGTCTCTGTATGATGACCCCCCCTCCCCCCAGCAACCACTAGACAACCAGGGAAAGAAGATTGTAAATCAGGAAACCAGAGCAGTAAAAAAGGGATCTTTCTGCGGGGGAGACAAAGTGGTTGGGCTGGTGGCCATTTGGGATGAGCTGAACTGGACCATTAGGATTAATGGGAAGCATCATGGTTTTAAAGTTAGAGGACTGACTTGGGAGGTGGGAGACGGAACCTTAGAAACAACACCCTGGCGTATACATCCTTTTTATTGGCAAAGTCCTTTGTAGAAGAGTCTGTAAAATACAATTCCAGACCTGGAGGCCATCACTGTGGAGGCTAACCTGGATCTGATGGCCATAACGGTGTTGTGGTGCACTGGGAGCCATAACTGGAACATGGTCATATGAGGCTATTCTCTGTTCAGGAGAGGCAGGAAAGGGAGGGGGAGGAGTGGGTGTACTATATGTAAGGGAGAGAATCAAGGGGCTCTACGATGCCAGTTCGACAACTATTTTGTCGACCGGCATCACAGCGCAAGGCTCCATGTCGACCGTGATTTGCAGTCGTCAGGGCGCAACACACATCAGGCTGAGTTTTTTCCTTCACCCCGGAATCCCCCATATGGGGGGGGCTCTGCCCCCTCACCCCCATACTTTTAGATTCCAACTCCGAGTCAGAGTTGGTTCAGGGAGGGGGTGCATGATGGGGGAAAGTGTTGCCGGGTCCCGGGTGGACTTCTACAGTGACATGTCGAGGTTGTCAGTATTGACGTATGTTGCTGTAAAAGTGTCACTCTACGGGGGGGGGTATACCGAATTAAGACCACGGAAGTGGAGGGGCACCCAGAGGAAAAGAAAGAGCCGGAGGTGCTGTGGGCCATCCTGGAGACAGGCCCTGGGGTCACTATCCATACAGGGGTGGTATACAGATGTTCGGTACAGGGAGAGGGGGTTGGATAAGGCACTTGGGGAACCCATCATCAGGATGGCAAGTAAGGGGATGGTGCTGCTAGCTGGTGACATCAATCTGCCAGATGTGGATTGCAGCCTGCCAACTGCAGCTTCAACAAGGAGCAGGGTCATCCTTGACTCCCTACAAGGGACGTTTCCCAGGCATCTAGTCAGTGAACCCACTTGGGATGGAGCAGTGCTGGACCTGGTGCAGGCAAACAGGGACAGCATTGCAGATGTCACAGTGGGCAGTCCGCTAGGTACCAGTGACCACCATACAGTAAGGTTTAACATTAAAGGGACACGATCAGCTTTAAGTGGAAATTTCAGTTGCTGTTGGAGCAGGGTTATGTCTTTGGACGCGAAGTGCCGGGGTTTTACTGCCACTGACTCTCAGAGTTGTGAGCCTTTGTATTCAATTAATAGCTTTTGGCAGCCACAGATGACTCCGTTTCCGTTCGTACCTGGAGTGCACGCCAACCTTTGTGTTTCTGGTCTGTTGGCCCAGAGTGCCTGCTGACACCTGCTTATATACTGATTACATATTTGCCCCCGAGCTACCCTGCATATATTGTTTTTAATGTTTTAGTAAAAAAAAAAAATCACATTTCATGTGACCTGACCTTCTTGGCTCCATCTGATGCCCAGTGCATTCATGTTCCAAAGCGTTCTGCCGGCAAACTCGTACATGTATGAGTAATGATTTTTTACCACTTGCAGGTAGATATAAATTCTGAAAAAGGGCTTTGGACATAAGTCTCACTCCAAAACAAATGGTATAACCTGTTTACTGAAAAGGTTGAAAAAATAAAACTGTGACTCCGGGCAAGCATTGATGTTAAAGCGCATGTCTAGAGTCACAGTTTCAAGGTCAAGGTCGGGTCATATGAAATGTGATTTTTTTCCCCCTTCTGTTCCCCCCCCAGGGCTCCTGCTGTCAGGTGGCTTTGATTGTCTCCTCGAGAGATCTCGCCTCCGCCCTCTTATAAGCTGCGGTGCTCTCCCCCAACCCGGGTCTGTAAATCCCCCACGGATCCCCCCCCACCTGAGGTGGAGCCAGGAGAGGGAGGGAGGGCATTATCCTCCTGGTATACAAATCCAGTTTGGCCAGTGGTGCTGGGGGTCAAGAGTGCAGTCTGGGCATCATGGTGCCTGCAGCATCCACCAGTCTGTTTTTTTTGCTTTTTCCTCCCTCCCTCCCCATTGCCATAGCACAGACATCAGCGTGTGCATGTGGAGGCGCGCACATGTTATGGGTCCTGTGGCAACCTCCTGTCCACTGGTATCCCAACCCAAACTACCCCCAGGCTTCCACCCAGGGAAAGTCATTTAGTGAAACTGTCAGTCCACCCTCCCTGGGACAGAAGAGTTGTCCTCTGGACGCTCAGTCCTCTCCTTCCCTGGCCGACCCCCAACAACGCTTGCACCATGAACACAGGTCACTGGCATGGCAGGAGGTAAGGCATGTATGTCTCAGCCCTCCACGCCATTGGGTGGATGACCCAAATGCGAGTTTTTTTTAACTAAAATGTTTGAAAGATGTTTATGCAATGGGTAATTAAATGTAGAAAAGAGAATAAACACATTTGTTTGCAGCCATGACATGCCTGGAGTGTAAATAAATGATTTATTTACATTTGGGGCATGTCATCAACATTTATCTACATTGCAGCCATGTCACTGAGAATGTTGAGGGCAGCTGCAGTGTTAGCTGATCCTCATGCATAGCCAGACCTAGTTTAATCAATCAATCATTATTTTACCAGGTGAAACACCATTGAGCGAGCTCATTTGCAAGGTGGACCTGAACAGTTGCACACAAAAGTAAACAATATACAAGGTAAAAGATGGGTGTACAATCAAGGAATACGATGTAGGAGAGGACATAAAACATAGTACAATCTTAGGCAATGTCTATACAGGCAAATTATGCAAAGTGCTAAGACCGGGTCGGCCCTGAAAAAGGGACCTCTGGTCTCAGTGGGCTTACCCGGTTACCAAAATCTAAATAATAAATAAAAAAAAATTGTCAATTTACATTATTATACAGTATGTACATGAACAGTTCAGGAAAGGGTTAGGAGAGGTGTTAGGGAGAAGAAGGAGTGATAAGCAGGGATATATATCCATTTGCTATGCACGAGCTTTCAGCTCACAAGAAGAAATTCACTTTTGCCTTCAATTGACATTGTAGTCCCGATAAGCATAAGATTTAAAAAAAAAAAACATAAAAGACTCCGCTGCAAAACACATCTGCTTCTCCTGCTCATTCCCAAAGCGCCCGAACAGCTGAAGACACCCAGTAACCTACCACGCTGTTTTCTTCACACTAATGTTTACTGTGGAATGTGACAGCGCATAGTGATTATGCGCATGCACATTCCATCACCCTATGTCACAATGACATAAAGAGATGCATCCAGGTGCGTCCGTGAACCCTATAAACGGCACAGCACTACTGTGGAAGTAAAAAAAAATCTGTATGGGACAGGTAAAAAACAGTTTCAGAAATTACCACTCTCTATGCCTACAAAATGTGCTACTTTGTCCATTGCGACACATAGATATGGCACGGCAGCGTGAAAATAATACTGAGGCTTTGCTTCAGTTTTTAATCTCTATAACCTCACTAGTGACTTTGCCACTTGTGAGGTCAAGAGATCAAAACCTGAAGCAAAAAATAAATTGTTTTCACACTGCCTATGCCATATCCGCTATATATGTAAGGCACTGGGAGCCAAATTTGTAATCAGTATACAAGCAGATGTCAGCAGGTACCCTGGTCCAACAGCAACTGAAATTTCCATTTGAAGCCGAGAGTGTCCCTTAAAATGGAAACCGAGGCAAAACCACACGAGGGCGCTGGTCCTAGACTTTAGTAGGGCAGATTTTAAAGAAATGTATGACTGCCTTAGAAACTGCCTCCTGGTGGGGGCGGGGGGGGGGAGGATTGCCAGGAAGGGGATATACAGTGGGGAAAAAATGAGGGACAACATAATTCAGGCAACCAGCCTCTGCATATAAAAGCAGAAGGAAAGAAGCATTTGTCAATGCCAAATGTTGTCTTGCTGGCATCGGCATTGGTAGTGCAGGAGTTAGAGAGATGCATAATAGGAATGACAGTGAAGTATAGAACTGACGCCAACCTCACCCCGCCTCACTCTGCAGAGACTGACAGGCATTGAGGTGTGCCTTTGGGTCGTCGGCCATAATGCTCATGCCATTTCACCTCACCCTACCCTGCAGAATCCGACAAGTGTTGCATTGTGCCTTGAGGTCGTTGAGCCTTATGCTCACCCCATTCCATAAGGAAATACATTGAGATGGGTGCAGTATAGGAGAATGGGGTGAACTTTGGGGCCGAAGAGTCCAAGGCACACCTTGATGCCTGTCACTGGCTGCTGGGTGGGAGTGGGAGTGGAATGTTGTGAGCATTACAGCCGACAATCCAAAGTCACGCCCCTGACACCTGTCAGTCTCCATAGGGTGGAACGTTATGATTAGAAACCCAAATGCCCTGGGCGTTTGTTGGTATTTGCACTCCAAATTTTCAATATGGGCTTTTTGTGACCCCACCTCATAAAAGCATTTGAGACCTCCGCTCATGAACAGTGACACTGTGATTTTGTTAATCTGTCCCGAACGTTGATTTCCCACAGCGACCATTCCATTCTGTACCAGATTTTTGAATGCTCATTTCAGGCAGGATGTGAAAAATGACAGCTATACCATTTATAAGGAGGTGTGAAGAAATGGCAATGTTGAAAATCTGCAGTGAAAATATTAAAAATTCTCGAAGTTACGAGCATGCGTGGAAACTGCGCAATGCACACGTATAACACAGTCATGTTTTGGAATTTTTCACCAGATTTTCGTCATAGGCATTTTGGGACCTCTGCTCATGAACAGTGTCACTGTGATTTTCTTAATCTGTCCTGAACATTGATTTCCACAGCGATCTTTAGCATTGTGCACCAGATGTGTGAAAACACATTTTGGGCAGGATGTGAAAAATAACAGCTGTACTGTTCATAAGGAGGTGTGAAAATGGCAATGTTGAAAATCTGGAGTGAAAATATTAAAAATTCTTGAAGTTACTGAGTGCATGGAAACTCGCAATGCACGCTCGTAACATATTTTTGAATTGTTTCACTAAATTTGCAACATAGGCTTTTTGGGAGCCCACCTATATAGGTACTGTTGTTTAGATTGTTCCAAAAGTGATTCCATGCAGTAACCATGAAATCACTTTTGGGACTGAATAACAAAATGACAGTGACTGACTTCACGAGGTAGGGTCCCCAGAACCCCATGTTGAAAATTTGAAGCCAAAAGTCAAACAAATGGCTGAGATATCCAACTAAGTTGAACCCCACCCCCATTGATGCCATTATACAGCTGACTGGCAAGTCTTTAGTTCGCGGTCGGGTTTAAAGACTGCAGACATGTTCCCGCTCCAGAGAAGATCGTGGCTCCAGACTTCCGGAGGTAAATAAGGGATGAGGGGAGGAATGTGGGGAGGTGAGGTGTGCAGAGGGTGGGTGCGGGTTGGGGGAGGAGGAGGGTGCTCCGGACTCAATGACGAACCGTTTTCTTTTTTTCAGGAACAAACTTCATGGAAATATTTTCTCTATTTTCAGGTGAAATAAAACAACTGTTGGCCACACTGGGGAGGGCTCCCAGTGTGCCCCATGACTTTGGGAGGGGTATGTTGGCCACACTGGAGTGGAGTCCCAGTGTGCCAGACAATCTTGAGAGGGGGTTATAAAAATGCTGACGGGGGATTGGGCACCCCCGTAGTCGGCTTTCTGGGGAATGTGAGAGGTGGACAGCGACAGCCGCCACCATGTTTATTTAAATGTTTCAGCAGGCAAGGCACACCCTGCAATGATGGGATGCTCCCTCAATGTGGTGGCAAATTTCTTTCAAGTTAGTGGCACACTTCTCAACTGCTGTCATAGACAGTGTGCTCATTCATTGGTGCCACAGAGACAAGCCCAAAAAAGCAGTGGTGGCATTGGCCACAACACTGCTGCACCTCCACAACCTGCTACTCCAGCAAGCTGCCACAAAATGTTGCTTGCACTATGCACGCAACACAACATAAAAAGACCATTATGGTCCTCTAGGGAAGTAACCAAGGTGGTGAAGGAAAATTGGGTGGCATTCAGGAGGTATAAGGAAACACAGAGGGAGGAAGACAGAGAGGTGTACCAAGTAAAACAGAGGGAAGCAGGAAAAGCAGTGAGGGGAGCAAAGGTTCAGACAGAGGAAAGGATAGCCAAAGAAGTATCTAAAGGGGTTAAGACTGTCTTCAGGTACATATGTGAGAAGAAGAAGGCAAGGGGAGGTATAGTGAGGATAAGGAGGGTGGTGGGGGGGGGACTGTACAGAAGAGGATTAAGAAAAAGCAGACATCCTTAACAGGTTCTTCTGCTCAGTTGTGTGTGTGTGTGTGTGTGTGTGTGTGTGTGCATGCGTCAGTCCGTCCGTCCACCAGGGAGCAGCAGGAAACAGTTGGGGGAAGGGGGACGCAAGCCCATTTTCAGAGGAAAGAGTGCTGAAGGGACTTGCAGCTTCTAAAGTGAAAAAGGAGTGGAAGGAATACACTCAAGGGTACTAAAGGAACTCAGAGAAGTGCTAGATGCCCCATTGGTGGTCTTATTAAACAGCTCTGGAACAGGCATGGTTCTGGAGGACTGGAGGAGAGCAGATGTGATCCTTCTGTATAAGAGTGGCAACAGGGAGGAGGCTGGCATCTACAGGCTATTGGGTCTCTCCTCAGTGGTGGAGAAATTAATGGAAACCCTGTGAAAGGAAAGGATGGTAGAGTGTCTTGAATCCAATGGGCTGTAAGATCAATGTCATGCCAGAAGAATCTGATTATTTCTTTGACAGGGTGACATAGAAACATAGACTTTGATGGCAGATAAGGACTGCTTGGCCCACCAAGTCTGGCCATTTCCCTACCTGATGGATAAGCTGCAGATTCTAGTTAATCAACAGCTTACTTCCTCCTACCCCCCACTAGAATTGCCTTATGCCTGTCCGATGCATTCTTGAATTCTTCCACTGTCTCTGACTCCACAACCTCCTCAGGAAGGCTGTTCCATGCATCCACAACTCTCTCTGTGAAAAAATACTTTCTAACATTACCTCTGAGCCGTCCCCCCTCTATCTTCAAATTGTGCCCTCTTGTTCTTGCACATCTCTTCTTCTGAAAGATACTACCCTTTTGTACCTTGTTAATTCCCTTGAGATACTTGAAAGTTTCTATCATGTCCCCCCTCTCCTTCCTTTCCTCAAGGGTATACATATTAAGTTGCTTTAGTCTCTCCTTGTATGTCTTCTGGTGCAGACCTTGCACCATTTTGGTTGCCCTCCTCTGAACAGCCTCCACTCTGTCTATGTCTTTGCGGAGATGGGGTCTCCAGAATTGCACGCAGTACACCAGATGGGGTCTCACTGTCTGTAGAGAGGGATAACAACTTCCTGTTTTCTACTGTTGATGCCTCTCCCTATGCATTCCAGTATCCTCCCAGCCCTCCTTACTGCCTTCTCACATTGCTTGCTCACCTTTAGGTCATCTGATATAATTACTCCTAGATCTCTTTTGATTTTTGTTGTTGTTATTAACTCATCCCCCCATTGTGTACTCTTCTCCTGGGTTTTTGTTTCCCAGATGCATTACCTTGCACTTCTTTGCATTGAATCTGAGGTGCCATGTATTTGACCATTCCTCCAACCTTGCCAAGTCTCTTTTCATTCTTTCCACCCCACCTTGTGTATCAACCCTGTTGCAGATCTTTGTGTCATCTGCAAAGAGGCATACCTTTCCTTCCAGGTGCTCTCCAATGTCACTTATAAAGATATTAAAGAGGACCTGTCCCAGTACCGAACCCTGCGGTACCCCAAGTTACCCTCCTTTCTCACTGTGGACTCTTTACTATTACCTTTATGCCCTGTTGTCCAGCCAGTTTTTACCCAGGCTACCACCTTGGGACCCACTCCAAGACTGGCTAACTTGTATATTAATCTTTGTGTGAGACTGTGTTGAATGCCTTGCTAAAATCTAGGTAGGCCATATCCACAGCCCCTCCCTGGTCTACTACTTTGGTCACCCAGTCAAAGAAATCTATTAGATTCATCTGACATGACCTTCCTGCTGTGAAACCATGCTGCCTTGGGTCCTGTGCCCTGCTGGCCTCTAGGTACTCAACAATTCTTTCCTTCAGAAGTGATTCCATCATTTTCCCTACCACTGAAGTCAAATTAACTGGTCTGTAGTTTCCTGCCTCTTCCTCTGCCCTGCTCCCACTTTTGTGAAGTTGAATCACATTTGCCCTCCTCCAGTCCTCAGGTACCACTCCATCCTCCCATGATTTGTTAAAGAGAGTAGTCAGTGGTGTTACTAGTTCTACCCTTAGTTCTTTTAGTATTCTTGGGTGAATCCCATCAGGCCCCATTGCTTTGTCCACCCTCAGTTTCAAGAGTTCTTTCAAAACCCTTTCTTCTGTGAATGAACTGTATCAACCCCCATTCAGAGTTTCTCCCTTGTTTGGTTTAGGCACCTCCCCCTCCTCATCTGTTGTGAATACTGAGCAGAAATATTCGTTCAGTATCCCTGCTTTTTCACTGTCACCCTCTGCCCACATTCCCTCCCCTTTATTAAGTCTCTATATCCTTCCCTTGGTCTTTCTTCGCTCCTTAATGTACCTATAAAAGGTTTTATCCCCCTTCTTAACAGAGTTGGCTATCTTTTCCTCAGTTTGTGCCTTTGCTATTCTGACTGCCTTCCCTGCCTCCTTCTACTTTAACTGATAAAGTTCTCTGTTCGGCTCCTTCTGTGTTTACTTACATTTCCTGAATGCTATCCTTTTCTTCTTAGCCATCCATGCCACCTCTTTTGAGAACCATAGTGCTTTTTTTCCTTTGTTTTGTTTTATTGATTTGCTTCACACAAAGGCTTGTTGCCTTTGTGATGGCTCCTTAGATTATTCCCCATTGTTCCTCCACCCCTCCTTCTTGCCCATTTGCTAGTGCTTTTCTAAGGCACTGTCTCATTTTCCCAAAGTCAGCCTTCCTAAAGTCCAATACTCTTGTTTTTGCATGTCTTGACTCTAATGGCTGTGTTTATTGTGAACCACACTGTTTGGTGGTCACTTGTTCCCAGATGGCTACTCTCTTCTAAATCTGAGATCCTTTCTCCTTCCCCATTTGAGAGTACCAGGTCTAAGATTGCTCCCTCCCGAGTGGATTCCAACACTAACTGTCTGAGGCATGCCCCCTGTAGGGCATCAAGAATGACCCTGCTCTTGGATGTGCCTGCATCAAAGGTACTCCAGTTAACATCTGGCATATTCAGGTCCCCCATCAATAATATCTCCACTTTTTCTGCCATTTTAAGGATGCCTTCTATCATTTCCTTGTCCATTTCCTCCCCCTGAGATGGGGGTCTGTACACAACCCCATGTGGATTGTGGTGCCATTTCCTATCTCCAGGGTGACCCATAGTGACTCATCAACTTCCTGTTTACTCTTTAGTTCTGTTGTTTTAATCCCTTCCCTTATATAGAGAGCTCCTCCTCCTCTTCTTTTACCCACCCTGTCCCTCTTGTAGACTGTGTATCCTGGTATGTTGACTTCCCACTCATGGTTCTCTGTGTACCATGTTTCAGTGACTGCCACAATGACAGGCATCCCTCTTCAATTAAGGCCACTAGTTCAGGGAGCTTGTTGCACAGACTACAGGCATTGGTACTCATCACCTTCCATTTATTTTTTTATGGCCTTACCCCTTTTAGCCCCATCCCTGTCCTTAACACCTTTTTCTGCATTTATTCCTGTCCTGCTCCCTACTGACTTCTCTGCCTTGGTGTTTACCTCTCTAACTGCTGCGCTTTGTGGGGGGAGACTGGAATTTCTCTTCTGCTTTTCAGTGCCACCCCCTTGGCTAGTTTAAATGCTTGCCAATGTAACATTTAAATCTGTCACCTAGGATCCTGGATCCCCCCCCCCGGGCAGATGCAGACCATTGCACCAGTATAAGCCTGCATCCCTCCAGCTGGCTCCCCAGTCCCCAGTGAAGCCAAAACCCTGAGCTCCACACCAGTTTTTCAACCATTCATTGAATCCCATGGTGCGGAATACCCTAGCATCATCCTTGCCATAGACAGGCAGCACCTCCAAGAAGGTTACCGTACATGCTACTTGTCTAAGGCCCCTCCCCAACTCCACAAACTCCTCTTGCACTGCTCTGATCCCATTTACAGCCAGGTCATTTGTCCCTAGGTGGACAATGACATCCAGCTCCCTCCCTCGTGCAGCTGCTCCTGCCATCCTGAGGATTCGCTTCCTGTCCCTCCAAACCGTGGTGCCAGGCAGGCACTTTACCTCCCTATCCCCTTCCTCCCCCATGTCTACCTCCCTAATGACTGAGTCCCCCACCAGGAGTTGTTTCCTTCCCCTGTGGGGTCTCGTGCCACCCTCCTGTGGGTCTCCTTTGTGGATGTTCCCAGCATCCTCCTTGGTCTCCACTGCAGGTGCCTCCATAGAGGATATACGTACGCATTTATTAATTTTTAAAAATATATTAAGATGAGAGAAATTACAATATGTCCTACGAAAGCACTCCATATCTACTTTTTCCAACTATGGATAGCAATACATCTAATAATCCATTGGTTTATGTGGATTTACTTTTACAAACAGCTGTAACCAACAACCCATTTCTTAACTTAGAGAATGGGCAAGTGGCAGTGCCACAACAAACTGAATCATTACTTGAAGCATTTAGGAATTTCGAAAAGATGACACATCAACTTAGAAGACTATATTTGGAACAGTACTAATTTGGAAGCTTATTTGGAAGTCAAATGTGTCCCAAGGGGACTGAGACTGATAAAAGACAGAGCCTGTGAAACAGAAAATGTTGCTTTTTTACAAGAATGGGAAATATTTTGTTGGAAGCTAGTGCTAAACTCATGCAATTGATTATCAAATGTAGTAGAGATAAAGAATTTAAACTGAGAGATGAAATTAAGAAACAAGAAATGGAAGTATTGAAACATCAAATGCATACAGATTTTGAAAGATTCAACCTTAGACTCAAAGAATCCATTTTTAAATTAGATGCAGAGATTCAGAAAATCAAAATGACAAAATTCTAAAGAGATAAAGGTGACTTTGAGAAAGGCACTATTTTTAAATGGAAGAAGAACCAATTAAAAAGTATTTTGAAAAATAATTGGAACAACAAAAATGTCACTTTTGAATACAGCACGGATGTGAGTACAGATGTTAGTGACTCTCAGGGGGATGTTATAAATGGAACCATTTTTTTATCGAGGGAACAGCCACATTTAGATCCACAACCAGCTTTGGATTATCAGTCCCATACCATGCCATATGCCCCACCCCCACTACGAAGAAGTCCCAGACTCCAGAGGAGACCGCAAGAGTATTTCTGAGATGGAGAAGAATGAGACGGGGAAGAAGAAACAGGATGGCGGCATGGAGGCAGACAGTTCAGAGGACGCCACAGGGGGAGAAACCTATGGAGGAAACCATTTGGAGCGAGAGAGAGAGGAATCAGCCGGGGATGTAAGGAACAGCCCCTTCAATAATCAGACTAGTCAAATTATCAATCTCTCGAAACATGTTTTGACAACTGGAGAAACTGACTTGTTAAAGAAGGGACTTGGTTTTGCACCTACGTGTGCGTTGAATCGAGTACAGACAATTATTGACTTAAACCTTAACTGTCGCAAACTTAATTTAAAAGCTTTTTTTGCTAAACGAGAAGTGAACTCTAAAATTAATGATGTGGAAGCCCACGCTACAAGATTTAAAAATCCTTCAGTGTGGTGCCACCCCCCGTGTGCTGCTGTTACAATTTTTAGAGAACTGGTTGAAAATGAACTTGAGACTTTTTTCTCTACCCCCCCCAAGCCTGTGTTTTTAACAATATAACTAAGCAGGAAAGAGAAGCCATTCGTACTTTACAGCAAGATTCTGATTTAATTGTGAAACAAGCTGATAAAGGGGGTGCTGTGGTATTAATGCATATAGACATGCATGTTAGTGAAATATACAGACAGTTAAATGATGTACAGTTTTACATTAAATTGAAAGAAGATCCGACTATAGATTTTAAGTTTGGGATTGATGAAATTATTTTAGATGCCTTTCAGGAAGGAACCATTGATAGACTAGAGAATACCTTACTGTTTCTAATCCCACCAGCATACCTCTCAACCTCCTGCCTTATAAATTAGGGATAAGGATGAATAAAATCAGGGACAAAGGACCAAAAACAGGGACACATTTTCACAATTGGTGATATCCACTCAGGAAGTTGGTAGAATTAAGGGGCTTAGTGTAAAATGAAATTTCTAAGGAAGAACAAGTCTTTAATTTTAATGTCTGACTTTTTTTGTGCTTACAAACCCCAGTGTTTGGTCACAGAAGCACAATTTTTTGGAGGGACAGAGTAAAAGTTTGAGGCAAAATCAGGGACATCCCTGAAAATCAGGGACAGTTGAGAGGTATGCCCACCAGGGCCACTTTGTATATGCTACCTAAGGAGCATAAAACCTTGAATAATCCACCAGGATGACCAATAGTTAGTGGTATAGGGTCCTTAACTGAACCATTGTCTAAATTATGTGATTCTTTTTTGAAACCTTTGGTGCAGAATTTACCTTCTTATATTCAAGCTACTAAGGAGGTTTTGCATATTATTGAAAATGTGCAAATACAAAGTGAGACCCTATTAGTTACACTAGATATTGAGTCACTATACACCAATGTCCCCCATGAAGGAGCATTGGATTCGGTAGCATTTTTTTTAAATCAATTTTATGAACATGACTCTATATTTCGTACACCTCCACCGACTGCCTTGGTGTTAAAACTATTAGAATGTGTTCTAAAATGTAACACTTTTTTATTCAACCAAGAAACTTTTCTTCAAATTAAGGGGACCGCTATGGGAGCAACATGTGCTCCTTCTATAGCGAATTTATATGTTGGCAAATGGGAACA
This sequence comes from Neoceratodus forsteri, assembly GCA_016271365.2. Taxonomy (NCBI): domain Eukaryota; kingdom Metazoa; phylum Chordata; order Ceratodontiformes; family Ceratodontidae; genus Neoceratodus; species Neoceratodus forsteri. The sequence continues at coordinate 70,090,749 of CM057452.1, forward strand.
GGATTTTATTTACTGTAGTGAGACCAATATTTTTATGAACAACTTGTTGCTATGGAAACGTTATATTGATGACATCATTGTGTTTTGGCAAGGTGACATGAGCAGTTTTAATTCATTCGTAACATATTTACATAGTTCCAACAGCCATCTTAAATTTACGTCTTCTGTTTCTAAAGATCAGATGACTTTCCTTGACTTAATTATACAAAAAACAGATTATGGCACCCTAAAAATGAATATTTATTGGAAGGAAGTAGACGACAATATCATTTTACTAGCCAGTAGTTGTCATCCAGCCCATGTGGCTAGTAATATTCCATATGGACAATTTTTACGTATTAAACGTAATTGTTCAGAAACAAAAGACTTTGAAAAGGGAGTAGAAGATCTCACTACGAGGTTAACACAGAGAGGATATAGTAAAATGTGTATTCAAACAGCTCATAATAGAGTTAAAAACGTCAATAGAGAAGTATTACTTGACGTCCATGTTGCCAAAGTTGATTTGGAAGATAGATTCAATTTTGTAAGGAATATTCAGCACAAGTCAGAGTTTATGAAAATATTGTTTAGAAACACTGGCATGTTTTGGGAGTTGAGTCTGGTTTGAAAGAATTAGCTACAAAGCCAGTTAAAATGTATTATAAGAAGGCTCTCACATTAAGGGATTTACTTACGCACAGTCATTTTAAACCTAAAGAACTTGAATGTTGGCTATCTAAAAGTAAGGGAAATTTTCAGTGTAAAAAGTGTATGTATTGTGATTATATTACTCAGGGGAAATACTTTTCTAGTATTAATAGTGATACATCTTTTGAAATTAGACAATGTATCACCTGCAGCACTGATTGTGTCATATATTTAGCAACCTGTAGTTGCAATGCTTTTTATGTGGGTAAAACCACAAGAAGTTTTAAGATTAGAGTAGGCAAACATATTAGAGTCATAAAAAGGAAAGATAATTCTTATGCTATGGTGGCTCATATTTTTACAGCAAAAGACAACTTTTTACATGAATTTAAATTTATGGCTATTGATAAAATATGCCGCAACCCAAGGGGAGGAGATTACAATAACCCTGTGCTACGAGGGGAAAATGATTGGATTTTAAAGTTACGGGCCAATACAAGCCCAGGTTTAAATGCCCAAATAGACATTTGTCCATATTTAAAAAAATGACACTATGTTTTTGGATTGAAGTCCTTTAAAATTCATTGTTATAAATTTTGATATAAATAGTCTGTTTCCTCTTTTTCAACTTTTTGTGCCATAAGTATGCTGTAATTTTTATGTTATTTATATTGGTCTCTAAATATATTGTATTTGTGAAATTATATCTACATATTTTTGTGAACTTTGTCAGTAAAAATCTGATTATTTGGTCAGTGGTATTATATAAAATTCATCAGGTGATATTATGAATGATTAAAAAATAGCTTGATGAGCTGTTTTTCCACATTAACTGACACTGGTATTCTCTGCTTTTTAAAGTGGCAGTCACTTTGTAGTAGTATAGACTGTCTATAATGGATTCTAATAATAATTGTTTAATTGATTGATTTTAACATGTAAATTGTACCACCTGTTGTAATGTGTATTTAAAGAGGAGTGTTTTGAGGGGATTTTTTCAGCCTTTGAGAAAGGACTGGCAGTCAATCCGAAACATGTCAGGCAAGATGTTCTGTCTCATTTGGTGTAATAAATTTTAACTTTTATTATGATTTTATGCATTCCTCTCATGAGTTGGTGTGTGCCAGAACATTTATTGCTTACACCTCCATAGAGGAACCACTCTTTGCCAGAACAGCATATGAATTGTGGAGAGCTACAACAGGAGGGATGTACCTCTATTCCACCACCCTCTCCCTTCCTGAGCCCACCTTGGTCCAACTGCTCCTCTTTCTTAGCAACCTCTGAGGTAACAGTGGTGGCCCTGGTGGTCCCTGGGTGGGGGAAGAGGTTTCATGAATCCTAGCCAGATCAGCCTGGAGACGGGCAACCTCCTCCCTCAGACCAGAGAGGTGCCTGCAAACAGGGCAGCATCGCAGCCTCCAGAATGTCTCCTGGAACACTGCTGCTCCATAGCCATTGCACTGCACCACTCCCATCTTGACTTATTTTGTGTCCCCTCTCCTGTTGCTTTGTATGCTTATTGTCTCCTCCCTCTATATATTTTTACACTTACATTCCTACTGCCTATGTGCCCTTACAACTCTCACCCTTCCTGTTCTGGGACAGGAACTTCCTGTAGTCTGCAGTAGTCTCCTTCCTCTGTGCTTGGATTCAGACCTCCAGCAGCCAGGGGGGGATAAATATTTTTTTTTTCTTTTTTAGGTTCCTTCAAGGTTGCTGAAACTAATGTGTCTCTTTGATCCTTCCCTTCTTACTGCCAAACAGGAAGTTCCTGTTGTCAGTCAAATTCAGTGGCTATTAAACTAGAACTGGCTTTGGGTGGGAAGGAGGGAAATTAGTCAAAAATCTGTAGTTCTGGACTTCTGTTTCTTGCTCTGCAACCAGTTCTCTTCTGCCAGAAACAGCTGGAAGCTGTAATTGGAGACAGCTGCTTTTGTACACCTAAGCTGCTAAGTCACACCCCCAATTAGATTCACTCTCTGCTCTCAATAAATTAAGGTGATACTGCCCCCTTCCTCAGAAAAAAAATTTTTTTTTTACTTTAATGAGACCCCCTTCTTCTAATAAAGTATATTTTTGCTTAATCCAAACAGGTACTACTCCTGCTGAGACGGAAGTGATTCTTCTGTTTCTTGCTCTACAACCAGTTCTCTTCTGCCAGAAACAGCCAGACCAAGGAAATAGAGCAGAAGAGGGCAGTGGACATGGCCTATCTGGACTTTAACAAGGCCTTCAACACTGTGCCACATAGGAGACTGATATAGAAATTGAGCAGCCTAGGGGAGGGACACAAAGTGATGCATTGGGTTAGAAATTGTTTAACAGATAGTTTAGTTTATTCATTGATCGATCTTTGACCATTTCAATATCAAAAACAGTGTAAATACATACAGTTATTTAAAATACAGCATAGTACATACATCTTAAATACAATAAACTTAAATATTGCACAAAGATAGCTAATCTGTTACGAAAAAGCGATAATACACAAAACAACCTTTTGGACACTTTACAGTCTCAGCATAGTTATAAAAAATTAAATAATTTACATTTTCCTCACTCAGCTTTTTATGTGAGATGAGCTCTTGAGATACAGGACAGGAATGTTGAGCTACTGTCCTGATTATTAGTTCACCATTAGTAATAAAGAAAATCCTCAAAAGCATATCCTAATCGAAAGTTTGTATCGTGTTGCACAGTGGTGTTATCCATTTCTGCCTGGGCAACTTGTTCCAAATACATTCAAATGTGACATGCTTTAAGTCTTCGATAGAAGAGTGGGGAGTGCAAGAACATAACCTGGCTTGACTGGAAAGATCTTTTCTATATATTGCATCCACAAAATTGTTTGGAAATAGTTCCAGCTTCTACTTAGTGTATTGAATTATTTTATCCTGCTCAGTTAAGACATCCAGGTAGTGCCTAAAAAAATGAAAATTATCATTTAACCATGTCCATGGTGAAAGTCTGAACCCTGAGTCGTTTTCCAAGCCCTTAAGTTTAAAATATTCCGCAGCTCTATTTGTAACAAATTTCTGGTACTTTAAATGTATTGTAACGCCTATATCTCTTTATTTATTTAAAAAACCCAGGTTAATCATAGATAATATATGAAAAATGAACAAAAGCCAGCCAGATCTTAGATGACCCAAACTGTTCCATGTGTATTTTTCTTTTAAGCAAAGATACGTGAATTTTGTATGATCATGCTGAGACACCTTGATCCAATAATTTGGCATCCTAGCCATAAAAAAAGGCTCCAATACAGGGAATACCTAATTCTGCACGTATTAAGGAAGCTGGAACAGAATTGCTTGGTCCCAGGCAGGTTCTCAGTAATTTATTCAATGGAATCTCAAGTTTGTCTACATGATGCGAAGACCAAATTTCACTGTTGAACAGCGCTTGAGCATTATACTTTGCTGTAACTGCTCTTAGCAAAGGTTTTATAGAGTTTCCTCCATATTTCCTATTGAAAATACACCGGGATGTAGCAATCTGTTGTAATTTTATAAGTAATATACTGTGTGGTTTGAACAATTTTCCATCATTGGTTAATGTCAAACTAAGATATGTATATTGTTTGGTTGAATTAATTTTACTTGCCCCTATATATCATGACTTCCTGACAGAACTTGACTTTTTTGGTCATTAATCCTTAAGTTATATCTTTTGGCATATTTATCCAACATAGTCATTTTTTGCTGTAGCCCAGATTGAGTTAAGGATAATAATACCAAGTCATCAGCAAAAACTAGCACAGCACACTGTTTGCCATATCTTTCGGATGAGACGTTAAACCGAAGTCCCATATGCCTGGATTGGTGGTAGTCCAGGTGGATGTTAAAGATCCCATGGCACTTATCGAAAAAGAGTAGGGGAATTTCCCTGGTGTCCTGGCCAAATTTCCCCTCATTCACTAAAAATACCACCAACAGCTTAATCTGGTTCAAGGTCAGTTGGCATTCATCTGTATCCCCTTCCCCCCGGGTCGTGCCTGAAAATAGGCAGAATTTGTCTAGTGCACTTACCCGGTCAACAAAAACTAACTAACTAAATAAATAAATAAATAGTATGTTGGGAGAATCTGCCGGAGAATATGTCAGCTCTTCTAAAACTTTGTCGATATATATACAAAAAAGAAGATGTGTGAGAACACAGCCTTGCCTGACCCCCTTGTTAGCTGGAAAAATTGTAGATAACTGACTAGAAGTCCCTGTTTTAATCTGGGCCCATGTGTTGGAATATAGTTCTCTGATAATTGTTATAATATCATGTGAAAAGCCCTTTTCTTTCATAAGGGTCCATAACACATTTCTAGAAATGGTGTTGAACACTGTACTAAAGTCAATAAAGGCTGCATAGACCTTTTGTTTACGTAACACTACATACTTTTCATATATACAGTATGTATAATTATAAAGCAATTATCTATAGTACAATAGCCTGCTCTGAAGCCTGCCTGGGCTTCTGAGAAATCACCTAGATGGCTAAGTTGATCTGGTAATCTGTCAAGAACTACTTTTGCAAAAATTTTGCAGACTGTCAAGTCGGGAAATAGGTCTGTACATGGTTGGGTTTGATTTATCCCCTTTTTGAGTTTGTGCATACATGTTGAACTCATTGGGAGAGTAGGCTTTGAGGGGTGTGATACTGTCTGTCCAATACAGAGTGCTCTGCATGGGGCTCGACAGCATCACACCAATCCTCTTTCAGGCTGGTCCTGATGCTGTTTTGCCTTCAGTGGTCTGCACATGAAAAGAAAAAGTCGCGCCAATCAGGGGCCGGCTTTTTCCTTTCAACTGCAGGTCACCGTAGAACAAACAGCTGTTTGCGTCTTGACGTCCCATGTTCCGCTCTCTGCAGGCCGTTGGCAGGCATACGCTCAGTACGACTTAGCGTACTGTAAAAAAATCAAAATGAGCGTACCTTGGGCTAGGGGCAACAAAAACAAACAGCAACAACTACAGGTGCTTTCTGTTTCTAAGTCTGACTGTGTTTTGTTTGACGTCTCACTCTGGGCTCATGCTGCTGACTGATCCGCCAACTGATGAGTATCTCTCTCTCTCTCTCTCTCTCCCCTCCCTCCCTCTCTCTCCTCATGCATGTGCACCACCAGCAGTTCAGCAGAAAACAGCAGGCTCAAGTTTATTTTTGTCTCCTAGCGCTCAGCCAGGCAGCACACAGTGTCTGTGGGTGCTGGGAAGTTTAGTCTTGCTAAACATGGCATGGCTGGGCAGGGTAGTTTAGTTTAATTATGCGGCACCACAGCAGGAAAGAAGAACGAAAGAGTCTAGGAATTTGAATTGCCATCAATTTGCTTTGGTGGAATGGGGTAGAGCTGCAGTATTGGGGGGGCTGGGCAGCAGTAGTTTCAGGGACAGCAGTATGGGGGGGCTGGGTGGCAGTAGTCTCAGGGTCAGCACAGGGGAGAGAGAGAGAGACACACATGCAGTCAGAGGCTATAGGCTACTGCTGTTGGTTGTGCCAGTAGTATCTTGTTCTCATCACCATTGGTCAGTCTGTGATGTCACAGGGTGCGGACACTTTAAAACTGGCCCAAGAGCATTAGTCTCTCTTCCACTTCCTTACGCTCCTTGACTCAAGCCCGATGGACACTGAACTGCTACTGAGACTGAAAGGGGTCTACGGTTTGCAGACGGTCGGAAATCAGAATCTGAGCAGATTTTTCCCACCAGGCAAGCTCTCCCTCAAAAGACGGTGGTGAGTTAAATTTATTCTGGACTGGGGTAGAAATGGTTGGGAAAATGGGAGTTGGGAGAAACAGGAGGGCAGTACTGGTGGTGGCATGCATGTGAGTTGGACCCGGTGTCTGGCATCATAACCTGACCAGCAAGAGTGGTTATTTATTTTTATTTACCGCAGCTTTAATGTGAGCCGAGCACAAAGGGCAGTGATTGGTTGATGGTAATTGGTTGTTGGCAAATGGTTTATAAAGCCAGCATGGCAAAATGGATCCTACGACTGTAGCGCCAGCTCTTAATCTGTTCTGGCAATGGTGGGTGTATGCTGACTTTTTTTAACCAGGACCTCCTTTTTTGGGGGGGAAAGTAAATAACATACAAATACAATTTGGAAGTGGTGCTTTATAAATAAAGTTTTCCATCAACCCAGCTCAGGTAAAATGGCTCATCTTGGCTCTGGTCTTGTTTGTGTTTTTCTTTCAAAATACTCTTCCAAATTTACAGCTTAACTCACATGGTGATGCAACAGAAATACTTTGAGAAAGTTGTTTTACGCTACAGTAGGTCACCCTGATTTCATCAAGTAACCACACAAAAGCAACATGTACCACATACGTTAGTGACTACAGATACAAAATAGGAGAGCGCTGTGTTTATAGAGAAGAATGAGATAAACTAGGAAAAACGTTTTTAAACGTATTAATCTGGCATATAGAATGCATAGGCAAACAGAAAAAGTGGGAGACAATGAAAGAGAAAATGAAATAAAAAGTACAAGAATGTGTACATTACATCTATTTTTCTAATTACAGAGCCTGACCAATGAACAGGGAATAGAGAAGGGCACAAAGATGATCTAAAAGGAGAAAACAGAAATATAAAATATTAAAATTCTTTTTTGTTATTATCTTGCCCAATTAGGCTCTTACACAGGCCAGGGACAGCAGTTTTTGTGAGGATGGGATGAAGAGAAAAGAGGGCATTGTCAATGAGAAGAGGGTGAGGTACAGGATAGAGACAAGAAGCTGATACTAAGAATATTGACTTACACAGAAGCAGGATCCCAGAATGAAATTGGCATTCCTTTGTCCAGCTTACAAACCTTACCTACTTACTTTGCCCTGTAGTTCTGCTGTTGCTGAGGGTCTTATCTCTCCTACACCTGTTTGCTCAGTTAAAAGAAAGCTTTTGAGCTGGCACGGTGGTGCTGAGGGCTAAGGCGCTGGACGCCTTATCTCACGCAATGCCAGTGACCCAGGATTGGAACGACCTTGGGTCGCTGCGGAGCCAGCATGGGGGAAGGGTAGGAGCGGGATTGAACTGCGGTAGGCAGCTCTCCCCTCCCGGTGGTGGCTGTCCACTCCCCCCACAGTTCTGCTCCCACCACGTAGAGGACAGGTGGAAAGCGTAGGCGAGGAGGAGTGGCAGCAATAATGCCAGGGGTGGGGCAGAAGGGGCTGAGCTGGTGCCTGGCATGTGTGGGTGCCTCTACACATGAGCACGTACATGTCTGTTGAGGTCCCGGGTCTGGGGCAAAAAATGGGAGAGAAAAAATAATAAAAAATCTATACTGGGGGAAAAAAAAGATAGATTTTGGCCAGATCTGTGATGCCTAGCATTATGAGGCCGCCAGACACACTGATGACCTGGATCTGAGCCCAAGCTCAGGACAGCAAGAGTGAAGGCCGGGGGGGGGGAGGGAGAATGAGTGTCCATGACGATGGTCTCTTTCCCGGAGTGGGTGTCATGAGCTGGCACTCAGAGTGACACCAAGGGTTGACTTGACGGAGGCACTGCTGGCAGGTGACTGTGCACTGCTTACCCCCCTCCCCACATGACTACAAGTACTCTCATCAGTGCAGGATAGAGATGGTGGGATTAACAAGGAAAATAGTAACTATGTCACTGTGTATAAACTCCTCTCATTAACGACAAGATGATGAGACATCCACTGGCTGTGTTTAATTTACAACACATTGAACACTTGACCCTTCTTCCTGACACTGCTCACTCTGGTGTGATCTGTTTTCTATTCTGACTAGGACCTGACAAGGCTAAAGGAAGGACCCCACCCATGAGGAAAGTTAGCAGAAAATCAGGGGTCTGGGCTGCAGGGATTCTAAGTTACTATTTGGTGACCTGGAGTGGAACTCCATCAGAGAAACCAGAAGGTAGGGCCAGAAAGACTCCCACCTCATGTGTTTACATTTTGGCAAAATGAGTAACTTTGTTTTAGAGCTTGCAGCTACCTGCCGTGACAGGACTCGCTTTAGTAATGCTGTGGCATTAAGGTACTGTTAGGCTCATAAATGTGTACAAACGAGAGTTGTGGCACTTTCACTGGTATTGAACTGACTTTGGGAAACCACTCAGGGAAGTTGCTGCAGTGGCAGTGTACTCTGGATCATGCCTAACAGATGGGTCAAAAATGGTGCAGTGGCAAGAGAAACAAGGCACAAAACTAAACCAGCGGCTGTGTGGTACAGAGAAAATCCTATGACTAAACCTTTTAGTACAGTGAGTTATAATCCTACTGTATGTGCATGGATTTTTATATTAAGGGAAGCAGATGTTAATTGGTACATCCAAGAAAACTCTCATCAATGCAGTATAGAGATGGTGGGATTAACAAGGAAAATAGTAACTATGTCACTGCATATAAACTCCTCTCATTAACGACAAGATGATGAGACATCCACTGGCTGTGTTTATTTTACAACACATTGAACACTTGACCCTTCTTCCTGACACTGCTCACTCTGGTGTGATCTGTTTTCTATTCTGACTAGGACCTGACAAGGCTAAAGGAAGGACCCCTGTAGGACTTACTGTACTATAGCTGCATTACTGATTGTTGCAGAATGTTATTTGCAGCAGCGCAGCACCCTCTCATGCTGTGCTGTTGTATCAGTCATGGGTATTACTTTAGGTTCCTGGTGTGGGGCTAGAACCATTGATCATTTAACATACATGCATTTGCTTGTTTGTTTGTTTTTTTAAAAGTGGGCAGATGTTTTTTTCTCTTTCTGCTACTGTTTTACCTCCACCTGGCAACCTGGCCTGCTCCCATTGTCCTTGCATCCTAGTAGGATTCCGTCCGCTGCCTGCCTCTACCACAACTTCCCACCGGCACCCTAGAACTCCTGCGACTTACCCCCCGCAGCGGGGCAGCAGGGAGCTTCCAACTCCCCACTGAACACGGATCCAGTTTCGGGAGCAGCGTTGGTTACGGCGATCGCACAGACAGCCATCAAGCCGTGTGAACAGGTGCCATCTTTTTCACTGTTTTTCTGTCCCCTGGAGCCTGGGGCATGTAATGATGCTGGTGGAGGGGAGTGTGCACGTGTCCGCATGCGCTCCCTCCAGGCATCTGCCTCAAACTACTCCCCAAGCTATTACCGGGTTCCCAGTCCCCCAGCTTCTGCCAGGGGGTGACCGTGCACCTACCAGTGAGGACCCCCCTCCCTGGAAAAGGAGAGCAGTCTAATGGACGCTCAATCCTTCTCGACCCCTGCCAACCCCCGGCGGCCCATGCTCGTTCCCGAACATGGGTAGCCTGTGTAGCGCAAGGTAAGGCGGCCAGCGCCTCAGCCCTCAGTGCCACCAGACATTTTTTTTTTAAGTGGGCAGTGTTAAGGTTAGTGCCTTTTATGAAGCAAGTCTGGAAATTTTGTAACTTAATGAAATGTAAAGGGAGTGATTTAAAGGTTCATCATTCTTGTTGGTATGCACTGCAGATTGACTTTTACTTAAGAGAATTCAGTTTGTGTTTGTTGGCACGTTATAAGGTAGGTAATAGTTGCTTTTAAATCTACAATACAGTATTGTGTTGTACATTTGAGCTGTTCTTTTTCTTGACTTGTCCTTTACTCTGGAGTCAGAATGATGTCACTTGTGTATATCTAAGTTGTAAGGCACATTATATGTATGTGTGGTGGGTCATAAACCAGACTCAGAGCTGGGAAAGTTAAAATCAGAGGTCAATCTAGACTTAAGCATAAAGTAGATAATCACATCCCATACATACTACTTTGTTAGTGCTTTTCGATCTAATGGAATGGGAATAGTAGCGTTTCAGTTGTGGTTTAAATTGACCTCTGTCAGGCTGGCTACCTTGATATGGTACAGAGGCTTGTCACGATGTTTCCTAAACATGGTTACTAAAGACCAGCCAACTTCTGTGTGTATTAGGATAAAATAAATGTTTGCAGTAAATCTATAAAATATTAATGTATTTGGATTATAGACTTAATGCATATTTGACTGAAAGGGGGGCGGGCCTGTTGTTTGTGTGGCATGGCACTGAATATTTTGGATGATGCTCACCTGATGGGGGTGGGGTAACAGTCCATTGAGGGGGTGGGCAACAACAGTTGCGTCGGTTGAGTACAAGTTTAAAATTCCTGTCTACACCCCTGGCTGTCTGTCACTCTAAAGTTTCTCCCACCCATGCGGAGCAGGCCACAGCCTAAGCTCCATACAGGCTGGGAGTATTGTGTGCCTGAAGGCACTGTTACTGTTCAGCCCCCATGTGGCCTGTACCCCTTCCCCCATCCTTTGGTAAATCTGCTGTGGTTCCAACACTGAGATGCCTACTCCCGGTGTTGAATGCAGCCCCCCCACTTCTAACCCCAGTAATACTCAGGTATTCATAACTTTCTGCAGTAATCCTGGAGGGTTGGACTGCCTGGAGAGAATGGAACATATGCAAATGATGGAGTCATCTGCACGTGACAACTTTTCAAATGCTGCCGTATACTAACTGCCAATGTTCTAAACCTCCTCAGATTTTACTCTCTGCCTGAACAGTCTGGTCGCTCGGAGTGTCGCTTTTCAATCAACTTTTTGACGTGAAGAAACTTATAAAAAATATGTAAGTATCATTTCTATTTAATTTGCTGCCTTATATTAATTGTTTTACTATAGCTAAACTTACTTTTATAGATATTTAGTTGCTTTTGCCGGTTCCTCTCAGTTTGGAATATCCGGGAGGGAACTGGGTTAGTTTTTCATATTTTAGGATTCTTCTGACACAAAACCCATTTTTTTTGGGTTAAATTTAGTTTAAAAGTGTTTTTTGTAACCATAGTTTTTGGTTACTGAACCGCTAGTACCAGTTCCAAATTTTCTATTGGTTCGGTTCCTCCAGTTCCTCTTCGGTTCTGGAACCGACCTCAACCACAAGTGTTATTATTTAAATCTTTTTTACTTGGTGGCTATCTTTTTTATCGGTTCAATGACAGAAAAACCAAAGAAAAAGACTGGTGAGCCCAGTTTTAAAAATTGTACACAATGTGGGGACGTTTTTGCAAAGGCAGATAAGCACACTGTGTATGTGTGGCTGTCTGGGATAGGAGCATCTTAAAGAGGATTGTCAAATCTGCCTGACTTTCCCTGAAAAAACTATTGAAAAACGTCTGGAAAGGCTGAAAAAGAAGCTCCCCAAGGGTCCCTTTGGCTCTGACCAGCCGATACCCTCTGTTATTGTGGCTGAACCTATATCTGTTGCTACTTCCACCTCTGAGGCGGGTGATAAAACTACCAAGAGGATTTCTGATCTGGCTAGCTCCCCAGTTCCCTCTAAAAAAGCATGCAAGCATACAGAACCCCCAAATATTGATCAGGGGACTTCTGTACCTGCTAATATCATGCCTACTCTCCAGGAAATCACACAGGCTTTTAAAGTCATTCAGGCTTTGCAGGACTTAGTGCCCCCTGCTCAGCAACCACCTGTTCCAGCAGGACAGCCTGGCAGAATTCCCCTTATTGAAGAGGAGGAATACAGCGAGTATGAGGAGGATGAAGGGGAACCCATCTTACCCGAGGTATTCCCAGAACAAGAATTTGGTTTACCCCCTAGAACATCTGAAGATTTTTCTTCTCACTTCACTTTCATGAGAAAAGTGGCAGATGCCCTAGACATCTCCACAAGAGAAGAAGTGGAGCATGAGGAGGAAATAGAGTATCTGGAGATGATGGGTTTGACCCCCACCAAAGCCCTCCTCCTCCCAGTGAACAAATTCTTTAAAAAAGATGTTCTAAAATTGTTGCAAACCCCAAATTCTGTCCCCCCTCTGGATAAGAGGATGGACAAGAAATATCAGTTGGAGAGGAAAGGGGCAGAGTTCCTTTTTTCCCATCCAGATCATCAAGAGGTCATTCAACAAGCAGCCTGTGATAAGGCTAGAGTCCCTCTGGCATCCCATTCACCAGATAAGAACTCTAGGAAAAAAGATAGTATGGCTAGGAAAGGGTACCTGTCAGCCTCCCTAGCCATGCGACAGGCTAACTTTCAGGCCTATGCTGAACAGTACCAAAAGTCCCTGTGACAGTAAGTTTTGGCAATTTCTCAGAAAGCTCCCTCACCCCTATCTGATGACCTAGTGGAAACAGCTAGGTTTGGGCTAGAGGCAGCTAAGTACCAATTCCTGATGGCTGCTGATACCAATGACACTGCAGCCAGATGGATGGCAAATATGGTAGCCCAGAGGAGATTTGCTTGGCTGAGAGCCACAAATCTCACTGCTGATAACACCGTCTAAGGCCCTGGATTTTCCTTTAGAGGGAAATGCTCTTTTTGGAGAATCTACAGTGGCATACATGAAGAATGTGGATGAGTATAAGACCACTTACAGAAGCAACTCTAGTAGACAGAGAGCTTCTCCATCCACCAGGCCTTATGGAAGGGGAGGCCGGGGCAGGTCCTTCCACACCAGGCCCCTTTTCCAGCCAGTGGCCACACCCTAGTATCAACAGTACCCACAGCAGGGGTACTTTAGGGGCAAGGGTCAAATTGGTTCTAGGCATGGATCTTAAGCACAGCCTCAACCCCAAGCTAAGCAGACCCCCTGAAGTACAGGCTGCCTCCTCACTGCCTGTTGGAGGCAGACTTTTCCACTTCCTCCAGGCTTGGCTGAACATCACCACAGACAAGTGGGTCCTGGAGGCAGTGGGTCAGGGTCTCTCTCTGGCTTTCAAATCCCTTCCTCCTCTAGCAGCCAGGGGTTTCAGTGCACCTTCCCTGGCAAAAAAGAACCTGCTGGAGGCAGAGGTCCAGAAACTGTTACTTTTAAAAGCAGTGGAACCTGTCCCAAGCTTACTGAGAGGAAGGGGCTTTTACTCCAGATACTTTCTCACCACAAAGAAAAGTGGTGAGTGGCAGCCTATATTGGATCTCAGAGCCCTAAACAGGCATCTGAAAAAGCCAAAGTTCAAAATGGTAACTTTGGCATTGATTCTGCCAACAATTCAGAAAGGGGATTGATTGGCCTCATTGGACTTAAAAGACACCTGTTTCCACATTCCCATAAGTGAGTCTCACAAAAAACATCTCAGGTTCAAACTCCCTTCAGGTCATTACTAATGTTCAACCCTGCCTTTTGGCCTTTCTTTGGCTGCAAGGGTGTTTACAAAGTGCCTAGCACCAGTGGTAGCACACCTCCGAAGACAGGGTGTGACAGTTTTTCTGTATCTGGACGATTGGCTGGTGGTGGGCAAGTCACCACAACAGGTCACTCAGTATCTAAGCCTTACCCAAGGCATGCTGGAATCCTTGGGGTTCATTATCAATCTCAAAAAGTCAGTTCTTATTCCTGCACAAAAGTTGCAGTTCATTGGGGCAGAGATAGACATCTTGCAGGGTAGGGCCTACCTCCCTCTGGACAGGATCAGAAATCTTCAACTAGTGGCAAATTCCTTCACCTTGAACAGGAGCAAGCCAGTTCTTGCAACTTCTGGGTCATATGGCTGCATCCACAGCCACAGTGCTGGGTTCAAGGTTTCAAATGAGGGACATCCAGTTCCACCTTAGGGCTCACTGGAGTCAAAGAAAAGATTCTCTTTCAAAACCCATTCCGGTCACAAGAATTTTGCTGCAAGCTTTGCAGTGGTGGAAGGAAGTACCCAATTTAAGGGAAGTTGTTCCCATTCAGAGAGAATACCCCTCAGTTGTTCTCACAACAGATGCATCCCTACTGGGCTGGGGCGCCCACTTGGGAGACCATACAACCCAGGTTACTTGGTCAACCACAGAGTCCCTCCAGCACATAAACTTCTGGAACTCAAGGCTGTTTTTCTGGCTCTAAAAACCTTTTCAGGACTAGTACAGTCAAAGGTGGTACAGATCAGAACAGACAATACCACCACAATGTACATCATCAGCAAACAGGGAGGCACCAGGTCAGGGCCCCTTTGCACAGAGGCCATGAAAATTTGGAACCTGGCGTACTCTTTGGGAGTCTCCCTGCAGGCAATCCATCTACCAGGAAAGGACAATACCTTGGCAGATGCCTTAAGTCGAATCAACCAGGCCCATCACGAATGGACTCTGAACAAACTGGTGGTGGAAACATTTTTCTGAAGGTGGGGCACTCCAGAGGTGGACTTGTTCGCATCCCACCAGAACCACAATTTGCCACAGTACTGCTGCAGGCCACCAGATCAGGGTACTTTGCCCCTGGATGCCCTGACTCTACATTGGTCAGGGAGGATCCTGTACACTTTCCCTCCCTTCCCCCTGGTTTTCAGGGTGTTACTCAAGCTCAAGACCCACTCAGCATCTCTAATCCTAATAGCCCCGGATTGGCCCAGGCAGCCATGGTACTCTCTAATGCTCTCCATGTCTGTGGCCAAACTGATACGACTCCCTCTGAGGGACAGTCTATTGATCTCCAACCAGGGGACCCTGTTATACCCGAACCTCAAGTCCCTCAACAGCAAAGCGTGGTCCTTAAGGAACTAGAATATGCTGACTTGCAACTCTCTGAATCAGTGCTTCACATTCTGAGAAGCTATAGGAAACCCTCTACTAAGAAAAATTATTCTTCAATTTTTTATTTTTTTATTTTAGTCTTTGGTAACCAGGTAAGGGTTTTCTATCTGGTGTTCGACTAAGGATTTGGTTCCATTACAGGCTGGGGTCCCAGCTGTTTTGGATTACCCCCTCTCATTTACGCTCTCTGTGCCTATAACCCAATTCACTTAAAGTACACCTTGCAGCACTGTCTGCTTACATTTCTGCTGGTGCCAGGGTATCACTAGCGTCAGACCCCATTTTTAGAAGGTTCTTCAAGGGTTTGGCCCATTTGCACCCTCCTCACAGGGCACCTGTGCCAGCATGGGACCTTAATGTTTGCATAGCCAAGCTCATGGGGCATCCCTTTGAGCCTATGGCTACAGCTCAACTTAAATATGCCACTTGGAAAACAGTTTTTCTAGTGGCAATGACTTCTGCAAGAAGAAGAAGTGAGCTCCAGACTCTCTCTGTGGAGCAGGATTATACTGTATCTCTTTTCACAGAGATAAGGTAGCTTTGAGAACAAATAGAAAAATTCCTACTAAAGGTAGCCTCTGATTTTCACCTTAACCAATCCATTACTTTACCTGTCTTTTTCACTTTGCATTTGACTTCTGGTGAAAGAAGACTTCATTGTTTGGATGTAAAGAGAGCTCTCAGTTATTATATTACAGCCACTAAGGACCATAGGCAGGACAGGAAACAGTTGTTTCTGACCTATGGGAATGTGGGAAAAGGTAATCCAGCTTCTAAGAGATCTATTTCTCTCTGGATAGTCCAGTGTATTCAATTCTGCTATACAAAAGCTGGTAGGGAGTCCCCAACAGGGTTGAGGGCACATGCCTCCAGGGGAACAGCTGCTACTCTGGCAGCTGCGAGAGATGTTCCAGTGGTTGATATCTGTAAAGCAGCTACCTGGAAGACAGTACACACCTTTACAAAGCATTACAATCTGGATATCCAGTCTAGAAGTGATGCTAGGTTTGGCACAGCAGTCCTGCAAAGTCTATTTCCTAAATAAAGGTTCTGTGCCCACCTCCAGTGATATTGCTTTGTCATCTGCAGAAAGTTATAAATACCTGGGTATTACTGGGGTTAGAAGAAAAAAATTATTCACCTTAGTAATCTTGTTACTTCCCAGTGATACTCAGGTATTCATAACTTCCCACCCTACCTCTCCTTCCAGAACTCAAGCCTCTGCACTCCCACATGCTGTGCTACCACAAAAGGGTACATCACTATGACTGTATATATGTTGCCAGATAGTGGTACAAGTTGGTAAACAAGGCTTATGGTCTTTACCTCTCTTCAGGTGTTTCTGACATGCTGATTCTTTAAAATGTATGTATTTTCTCCAGTTGGAGTTTTTTCTTATTAAAATTGGGGTTATTTTGAATTCTATTCTCTAATCAAGAATACTTGCAGTATTTTACTGCATGGCTTTGTCTGTTCAGGCTCCTAAGAAATCTGAGGAGGTTTAGAACATTGGCAGTTAGTATAGGGCCGCATTTGAAAAGGTGTCACGTGCAGATGATTCCATCATTTGCATATGTTCCATTCTCTCCGGGCAGTCCAACCCTCTGGGTTTACTGCAGAAAGTTATGAATACCTCAGTATTACTGGGAAGAAACAAGATTACTAAGGTGAGTAATTTTTTCATATCCTCTGACCTCAGGGTACCCAATCCCCAGGTCAGCATTGATCTGGCACACTGGAAGCCCACCCCAGTGTGCCAACATCCATAGTTTCCCTGTGAAAAAGGAAAACAGACCCATAAAGTCTTTTTTTTATTTTTAAACCTGAAAAGAAAGAAAGAAATGATCCTCGTTGTTGTCTCCGGCCCCTCCCCCAACCCGCACCCTCCTCTGCTCACCCCACTTCCCTAACCCCTCCTCACCCATATTGCCCCCGGAGGTTGGGAGCAGCGATCTTCAGTGGACGCGGAACACGTCTGCACTCTTCAAAAGCCAACCGAAAACTGAAGAAATGATGGTAAATCCTATAATGGCAGTGAATGGAGGGTTTTCAATTTAGGTTGACATCTCAGCCATTTTTGGGAGTTTTGAGAAAACGTTTATATTCTTCTCTGGCTCTGTTCAGATTTTTAAGTGTAATAACAGAATTCTGTTTTTTAACCTGTGTCACTAGATGCTTAATTTCTTCTTTGCCTTACGGCAATCTGCATCAAACCAAGTGGGATTAGCCCGTGACAAGCCATTTTTCCATTTACTGTTTTTGTTAGTTAGGTAAACTCTGACTTCCTTCAGACAAGAAGTAACACATTGATTTGCCTTAGGATAGTCCAAATTTTCCTCTATGGCTGGCAAAATAAATTTTAATAACAGTTCCCTGATTGGGCTAACTGCTGATCTATGCCATTTAATATTCTTATTTCTAATCTCAATTTGGTATGGAGACAGCAGATCCAATTTTTGTTTATGTAAAGTTTTAGACTTTAACACCAAAGGTAGATGATCACTTTCAGCTTTAGATGAAATAATAAGTGTATCCCATAACATCATAGCACCACTCCAAAATATATACTCTATTGTAGATAACCCTCTAAGTGAATAATGTGTGCAATTTCTAGTTTATCCTCCTGCAATCTACTATTTATAGGTGCCCAGTTATATACATTTAATATCTCCGTTTGTGCCCCATGGCTTTTACTTTACTATCTAATGAGTGTCTGGGAAAATTATAAGCCTTTGCATGGCACCAGTAATGGAAATCGTTGTCTGAAAAACCATCAAATCGGCCAATCCTTGCATTAAAATCCCCACATAAAATGATTTCTTCATAAGAAGTAACAGACCAACTTTTGTGTATGTAGTCATCTAGCTGCTCCCATAAAGTTGGATTATAGAGTGTAGAATTAGATGGGGGAATATATATATTAGCCAGATAAAATTTCCTCCCTTTAGTTTGTATAAGAATTAAGATGGCATTATTACTAATAAACAACAATTCAGCTTTAGTCTCTTTTTCAGTCTTGACCCAGACTGCCAGTCCACCAGCCAGTCTACCCTTATGTGCTGTGTTAGAGCCTGGAACATGGAAGAGTATATAACCATTAAGTATAATGTCAAATTCCTGGGGATGCCATGTCTCCTGTAAACAGATTATATTAAATTTGGATATAAAATCAATCCACTCTCTATCAGGAAACCGACCAATCAGTCCTGATATATTCCAGGAGATCAGAGTTAGTTTTGCTCTGTCAGTATCTATAGATGTTGTCTCTGTGTTCATTAGTCAGTTATCTTGGGTTGTAAGCACCTCAAACTTGTTTGAAGTTGGAATATTAAATAGCAACTTCCCATGATCCATCCTTTGATTACTAGTCTCATGCAATACATCTGCATTTGGCAGGACTGTAGTAGTTGGACTGGTGGAAGGACTGGACTCAGGAAATGGGACTATGTAAAGTCCCATAGCATCCATTAAAGCTACGTATTCTAAAATCTTGTTATACAAGCTCATAAAGCCTTCTCTCAGGACAGCCATGCTGCAGTCCAAGTCAGCTCCTTGCCTGTAGATTTTTAGAGCCTCAGGGTTTTCAATCGAGATATTTAGCAATTGTTCTAACAAATCAAATATTGTATCTTTAAATTTAAGGTTATTTTCATTTGGTGTGTAACTTAATCTATATAAAGCTGGTGTTTTATTAATTTTATCTTTCTCAGGATCAGAACTTTTGCTTGCTGGTCTAGTAACAGGCTTACTCAATATAGAACTTTCTAGTATGTGAACCCCAGCCTCATCTAGCAGCTTAACTTTTTCTAGTATGCTTTCTGCTACATCCTTGTTCCTCATCAGCGCATCCACATGCCCCAAGTTAGAATCATTTGCCCATCTACATACTTTCAGGATTCCAGGATCATCTACTGGGACCCTCAGAGCACAGGTGAAGAAATTTAGCAATATATCCCTTAGTTTCCCTTGTGTCTATCTTTGGGGCACTTTCAACCCGAAAATACACAGCTAAAAAAGTTGTTCTGAGACCAAAAAAAATCAGGTTTGTTAAGTAGCTTTCTGTTAACAAAATCAAGTGTACAGCCAACTCTCAACAAGCCTTGGTGATTAATCCAGACCTGGTTAGCACTACGAGGAGCTGTACAAAAATAAAAAGACAATCTAGTCCATGAGCATCATCGTCCTTCCAAATTTGTGCTAAATCAGCAGTCACAATATCAGCACCAGTAGCTGCCCTAAAAAGGTACACAATCTTGTCCTTAATACAATAGAGTGACCTTTCATAGTTAGCATCTAAGACATATAAGCAGAGTATAGCACATTCTGAGATATCAACTAAGGTTTCCATGATATTAGTAGCAGGTACAGCAGTTGATTTATTAGCCTGGGTACTAATACCTTATAGTATATGGTTGGCCTTTGTTCTGTATGAAAATCAGCCTGCTCAATAACCTTGTTGTGCGCATTCCGAGATGCTGTTGTGCGCATTCCGAGCAGTTGGTTCAGCATAGTTCAAAGGTCATAACATTTTAAATTCCTCATTTACCCAGTACCTAGCTGATTACTAACCACCCAGTGCCCAAATGTATACCTCTTAACTTGTAAAAGTCTATAAATTAAATTTTGATCATAAAACTGAGCATAAAAATGGCACATTTTTTGTGTGTTTTATTTTGTTTTTATTTCAGGAGTAACACTTCTGTGATTTCTGTGCACAAAACCATATACTATATAAAATAAAATATGGGCAACCACACACAACTCAGCATGTGTTTCCATCTCGGGGCTGATATGCCAGCATGGACCTCTTGAGCTTGGCTCTCAAGGTCCATATGCTGTCATCTCGGCCCCTTGATTGAAACACAGCCTTGTTGTGTATGGTTGCCCATACATTATTCTCTATGTTTATTAGTCCTGGTATCCTTAGCTGTGTCCACTATGTTCTTTGCAATCCAGTTTCTCCAGTCATCCCTAAATTGATTAAGGGAAACCTCAAATCTGGCCAATTGAGTCGCTATGTTTGTTACTAATGGAGCATCTGTTTGGACCGGAATTGGTTTACTACTGTTGGGTTGCCCATCTGAAACCACCCATTGTTAAACACTCTCAGTAGACTCCTGGGACTGTTTGATAGCATGCCTTTCTAGGTCCTAAATTTGTGTCTTGACTTGATCATCTGCTCCACTACCCTTCAGTTTGGAATCTATAACTTTTCTAGCCTTTGGTTGTTTGTTTTTGTCTCTGTTCTTATTTTTCTTTGTTTTTGGGTTATTTACCATCTTCATCTCCCTGATTTTAGGAGAGTCTGGAATATCAATTGTAGAAAAGTCAGGCCAGTTTAAGATAGAGTCATTCAGTGTGAGAGTTAAAGATTTTTTCAGTCTGGATAACTCTATTTAATTTTAAAAGAACATCATCTAACCTAGAGCGATTTATGGCAATATTTACTTTAACTGTATCTAACTCATGTTTAAGCTTGATTACATGTTCCAAAATCACCAAATGTGCAATGTTTGGATTTCTCACTGACTTTTTTAAAATCCTTACTGAAGGCAAAAGGGTATGAAGTCCTAGACTAATTTGACTGATGTTGTTTGAAAAGTTCAGCACCTGAAGTCATAAATTGTTTAAGTTCAGTTATTGTTTCCTGCAATTCATTGGCTATGTTCTTTAAATTATTTTGCCAAGCCAATCTTGGGGTTGGATCAGGGTTAGACTCATAGAAGTACTTTGGAGAAAATTCTGGTGAGTTGAAAAAATAGTTTAAAGTATCCTGCATAAGACTCCCTGAAGCCTCAATGGTAATCGGCGAATCTGCTGGATCTATATTTATAGCAGGCCAAGTTTCAAAGCAAGTTCCAGGCACAATAGGCACAGTAGATTGTTTGCTAGACCTCAAATTGGAAAAGTGCCCTTCACTAGCACTAGACCCAGGAATACCACTAGTTTTACTATTTCCACTAATATCACTAATGGGTTGCTGAGCACCCTATTTTGCTTGTTTGAAATTAGTGGATCTATTTTTTGGTAATGTCCTTAAATTAAGAAAGCCTGAGAAATTCACTGGCTCTGTAGTAAAACGTGTGTCCCTTGAAATGTCGCAAGATATTGATTGGGGCACAGATATATGTCTGGAGCAAAAGTGCTCAGTGATTTTAGATTGTTTAGTATTCTTCTCTGAGTTGTTTTTTTAGGAGAAAATGTTCTTACTATACTGATATTAGTTGTACCATCCTGAGTACTAATCCTTTTATTTTTAATTTGTGCATTTCTTTTGCCTTTACCTTTTCCTTTACCTGCATTTTGCATAATAGGCGTAGAGTGTTCAGTTTTACTCTGAGCTATAGAATGAGTAGTTTCAGCTGCTAACTACTCTATTTCTATGCTATTTGCATCGCATATAGTATCATGGACGTCGGAGATATGCAGAGATCATTTGGGTACATCTACACCTGATTTCAGTTTTTGTTTCCTTGTACGTACCATTTTATAGCCATTTTTTAGATAAACTGAGTTACCTGTAAAAAATAAACAAAAAAATCCTTGTATAATAATGCAGGCTTCAACAGAGTTTTGCAATACTTTTCTTAGCTGCTTCTATACTTCTGTTACAGCTTTTACTGAAACAAATTGCTAATTAAATTAAACTAAAACAGACAATTAAACATCTGCTACAGCTTAAAATGTAGTTTACAGTTTTACTGAAGCAATTTACTAGCATTTAATGACATTCCCAATAAAGGTTACTATAAAGCTGAAAGACTGCAGTGTCCTTAAATTAAACTAAAACAAACAATTAAACATCAGCTACAGGTTAAAATATAGTTTACAGGAGCACCAAGTATCTACTGCTAGCCTTACAGCAAATGAAGCTAAAGGGCAACAGAGCTATACTATAGCAAGAGCAGCTTATTTTCCAAGTTACAAATCCAAATCTCCAAGCCACTATATTCTAGAGCTGTTCAGAGACTGTTTTGGAGATAGCATTACACGTTAGTACATGCTTCAGAAATGCTCTTCACTTGAATCCCTCGATTGATGTATTTATACCACTTGGCCTTCCTTCTCTTCTTTAATTTCACTAAAACCAAATTAATCAAGATGTATTATTTAAGACAAGAAACAGAAATAAAAGCTCTAAAATGCTATAAAGTACTAAGGTACTAAAATACTAGAACATAATAGTATTTGCAATATTTACTGAATGCAGCATAAGTAAAAATATTCACTTTACAAAGCTAAAAAGCTAAAATGAGCAAAGCTACTACCTACTTTCTTACGCACAAAAGGTTCTCAATATCTCCTATATAGATCAGCTGAAGTCAACTGGCTCGTAGAAATTCAGATTGACACTATATTCTCAGGTGTATTCACCAAATGGCCACTGAGAAATAAACAACCAATAAACAACCAGTAGGCAGCCAATAAACACTTAAATATATTTCCCAAGCCACAAGAACTAAAAAAGAAAAAAGTAATATGTTACTTTAAGAAAGAGCCCAAATACAAACTCTGGTTAGAACCAAGGTTAAAAACAGAGCTTAGAGCAGTAATTTCTCAGTTTCTCTCAATTTCTCAGTTTTGCTTAAACCATCTCAGCTCTCTGCTAGCAGCTCTCAGATTCACCCCGGGTAAAATGGCGACTACTCTATTCAGAACGCAACGCATGTGTACTTTATATCTTAGCAAAAAATCACGTGACCTAGGTAATGCACGAAAATCAAAGCTCATAAATCTGTTTGCAAAACCAAAATAAACTAATTAAATAAACTAAATGAGCAACTAAAAACAAATCAAACACACAAACAAAACAGGCAAAACCTGAATCACATCTATGTAGCAGACTATACGAATCAATATAATCGCTCTGAACCTTATGTGGGCTTTTTCCCAGCACTGTATTGCCCTGTCAGACCTGTCTTGAATCTGGTTAAACTTAAAATAACAAGCGTATCTTTGGGTGCTACAGCATAAACCAGCATGTGGCTATGTAGGTAGATTAGCTATAATATTCTACCTGCATACCATCACAGTAAGACACAGAAATAACAGTTCTCGAGTTCAGTCTTTATGAGGTCGTTTTTGCTTTTTAGCTTTTGACTTTGTTAGCACACAGTATAGTGTCACAGTCGTATCGCTGTTTGTGTGACTAGAATTCTAGTAACCAGTCAAAAGTCCACCATGGGTCCTGCTGCACTCTGCTCCAATCTCTAGTAGCTCAGTGGCTCCTTTCCTCTGTCTTCCATATCTTCATCTCTGTTTCTCCGTGTGTTAAATCAGCGTCTTGATAATTGCTGTTCATGGCCACTCATAACTCACAGCTCTACAGGCTCAAGGCTCCTTTTTTCACCTCAGACTCAGTACTTTGAACCAGCGAGCACACCAAAGCTCTCACAGCACTGAACAGCTAATCAGTAGCGGTCTGCTTCCTGTCATTCTTCAGGTTTAGTTTCGGGCTTCCTGATGGCCCTCCCTTGCACGCCAAGCTCCAGCTGAGCACCACCTCGAATGGCATTCCTCCCTGAAATGACAAGAAAAAGACAACAAGAGTAGACCACAGGACTGAAGACGGTAAAAGGTCTACTGGTAAGACTGCATTTCAAGCAAAGGTGGCATACCTGTTAAAATTAAAAAATATGCATAGCGGTCCTGCATCTGCAGTTTCCCCCCAACATGCAGAGCATGCTCCTCCTTCAGTCTCTGTTTAACAGATAAGAAACAGAGGGTGGTGGTTAGTGAGCAGCACTCACTCTAATGATGGGACAGTGACCAGTGGGATGCCGCAGGGCTCTGTACTGGGACCGGTCCTCTTTTGTGTCTTCAAAAGTGACATTGCAGAAGAACTGGAAGGGAAGGGAAGGGTGGACATTCATGATGGGGTAGAGAACAAGTGTGGGGATCTTGGGAAACTCAAGGAGTGGGTAAAAGCATGGTAGCTGTGATTCAGTGCCAAAGACTGCTACATCATGCACCTAGGGCATAGGAACAAAGATGCTGAGTATAGGATTGGGAAGGAGGTACTTACAGGTGCTGAGCATAGGACTGGGAGGGAGGTACTGACAGTCTTTAAGCAGGAAAGAGACATTTGGTTTATTATATCTGATGACCTCAAAGTTACAGGGATATGTAGCAAAGAAGGGGATAGGGCTCGTGGGATTTTGGGGTGCATAGGGAAGGGTATATCCAGCAGAAGGAGAGAGGTGGTTTGCCACTAAATCACTTGCTGGTGAGACCCCACCTGGAGTATTAAGTCCAGTTCTGGAGGTTGCACCTCAGAAAGGACATAGACAGGGTGGAGGCAGTCCAGTAGAGGGCAACTAAAATGGTGCAGGGGCTGCACCAAAAGTCCTATGAGGAAAGACTGAGTTATCTAAACATGTACATCCTGGAAGACAGAAGAGCAAGAGGGGGCATGATAGAGACCTTCAAGTACCTTACAGGGCTAAACAGTGTGCAGGAAGGGCGTCTCTTTTAAATGAGAAAGAGCACCAGGAGAAGAAGGCATGCCATGAATCTGGAGGGGGGGGCAAGTTTAAGAGGGATGTGAAGAAGTACCATTTCACTGAAAGAGTTGTAGATGCCTGGAACAGACTGCCAGTGAAGTGGTGGAGGCAAAAACAGTAGGGTGCTTCAAGCACATGTGGGATATACACAGGGGAATATGAGGCAGGGAGGAGAGAGGGTCACCTCAGACCAGTTAGGGTTTGTGGAGACAGACTAGGAAGGAACATCTGGGTAGACTGGGTGGATGAAGCAGTCCTTTTCTGCCAACAAAGTCAAGTTTTCTATGTTTCTAGACCTCCAAGGCTGAAGCTGTAATGCAGAAAATGTTTCAGGTACATTAGAGAGAAAAGGGGCTATAAGAACAATATTGTCAGGATTAAGAGTGAAGGGAGATGGGTGGAAGTGAGAGGGGGGAAATAGCAGAAGCACTAAACGACTACTTCTGCTCGGTATTTACAAAGGAAAAGGGGAGGGAGATACCAACGGTGGGACTGAAGGCAGGTAAGGAGGGAAAGACCGTGACAGATAGGGAAATCACAGAGGACATGGTGCTGGAGGGATTGAGGGTACTGAGGGTGGACAAAGCACCAGGGCTGGATGGCATTCATCCCAAGAGGGTACGGAACAAACTGACAGGGGTACTTGTGGGGTCTCAGGCAGACCTATTCAGTGCCTCACTAGATTCAGGGTGTGTACCTCAGGATTGGAGGATGGCTCACGTGGTACCTCTTCATAAGAGCATCCCCAAAGATGAACCAGGGAACTACAGACCTATAGCCCCACCTACAGCCATTTGGATTTTTTTTGTGTTTCAGCTGATCTAGTTAATTCAATTCTGGATGCTGAGATTGATAGCATAGTTATCTCAGATCATACCTTAATTGCCTTGAATGAAGTGTTGGGTTCTGGATGGCAAAAGGAGCTCAGATGGAGAATGAATACTTCCCTTTTACAAGACAAGACATTTTCTGACTGGCTTACTAATGAAACTAATGAATTTTTTTCTAATTAATGACAATGGAGAGGTTAGCTATGCCTGCCTTTGGGAAGCCTATAAGGCATTCATATGGGGTAGAATTATTAGTTTCTCTGCCTCGAGGAAAAAAGAGAAGGCTAAACTTTTAGAGGTTAAGCAGGTTCAACTCAAAAATCTTGAATGTCATGCAAGGGCTTCAGGTTCACTGGACAAATCTCTTCTATATGAAATTGCACTGGTTAAATATGACATTAATAAGGTACTTTCAGCTCAGGCTGAATGTGCATTGTTTCGTGTTAAGCAAGGGTATTGGGAATCTGGAGAAGAAGCAATGAAATAAATAAAGTATTCAGGGAATTCTACTCTAAAATTTATGACTGGAAACAGGTTGATGCTGAAAAAGTAGCTGGTTTTCTTGCAGCCATTAATACCCCTATGCTTATAAAAGATTGGCAAAGGCAACTTAATAAGGACTTAACCCTAGAAGAAATTTCCCGGGCCATTGACTCCCTTCCCAATAATAAAACTCCATGATGGATTCCCAGGAGAATTTTATAAATTGCTAAATTCAAAGGTATCTAAGCACCTGTTTAATATGTATCATGAGGCTTTAGACCAGGACTCCCTTCCCTCCCTTACTGCCCTGGGTGATCACTCCGCTCAGCCAACGAGAGATTGCTAGAGATTCCTAAGGTGTGTTTGAAATCTTCTGGGGCCAAAGCACTTATGCATGCAGCCCCTACCCTTTGGAATTCTCTACCCCATCGGTTACGGAAGTGCACAACTGTGGAGGGATTTAAGCAGGCCCTAAAAACTTTTCTATGGCACCAGGCATTCAGTGACTGATGAATTGATGGATGGATTGATGATATTTGGATTTTATTGATTTATGTTCATTGATGTCTGATTTCTGATTTTAAAATTGTTAGGCGCCTTGATATTTGAATGGCACCATAAAAATAAAGATTATTATTATTATTAAAAACTCTTGCCCAAGCCCTGGTTACTGTTATACATAAAAAGAACAAAGACCCTCTGCTCTGTGATAGTTACCATCCCATTTCTCTGATGAATTCGGATTATAAAATACTGGCTAAAGTATTAACTGCTAGGATTCAGGTTGTAATTTGTGATCTTATTGGGAAGGAACAGGTCGGTTTCATTCATGGTAGGTCTGGAGGCGACTATGTCAGAAGGCTGATAAATGTGTTGTTGCTGGCTAACAAATCTAAGGAACCTTACTTAGTTTTTTCTTTGGATTTATTTAAAGCATTTGATTCTCTGTCATGGGATTATATGTTTTTAGCTCTGCAACATTTTAGATGTGGCAGTAAATTCAAATCCTGGGTGTCACTACTGTATAATAACTTGTCGGCTCAAATTCTTTCAAATGGATTTGTATCTGAAACAACTCCTTTGGCCTGTGGAACTAGACAAGGATGTCCTTTATCCCCTTACCTTTTTATCCTGTCTATTGAGCCCTTGATTAGAGCTATTGCCGATCATTCTGAAATATCTGGTTTTAAAATAAGTAATTACACATAAAACATTCGCCTTTGTGGATGATCTGTTGTTAACCCTTTCTAAGTCTGAGCAGTCATATAACACCCTCAAGCTGCTTCTTAGGGAATTTGGTTCCTTCTCAGGTCTCCAAGTTAACTGGGACAGATCCCAGGCTTTATGTCCGAACCCTACGTCCTTTATTCTAAAGAATCTCAATTACATTTTTGACAATCAATGGGTAAAGAATCAGCTAACTTATTTAGGATTACAACTATCTATGGATCTGGACTCTTTAGTCGACATAAATTACCTCCTCCTCTTCTGTAGTATCGAACAAGATCTGAACAGATGAGAGAGTCTTAACCTTTCACTTTGGAAAAAAGTAAACTCAGTCAAAATGATCATTACTCCCAAAATCTTCTTTTTCAAAATATACCTATCTTTCTACCTAAAAATTTTTTGGATAAATTGAATTCTATGATAAGAACCTTCTTATGGGGTGCTAAACCTCCCAGATTGAGTCTAGGCAAACTCTGTGCTCCTTATGATGTAGGTAGATTAGGTCTTCCACATTGGGAATGGTACCAATGGGCTTTTATGTTTAAACAATCTGTTGCCCTTTTGCTTCCTGAATTTAAGGACACCCCCAACTCCCTTTATGGATGTTGCTGGAAACAGCACTGATAAGACCTAACAAGTTTGATGATTTCCTATACCTCCTAACCCCATAGATCTCAATGGCAATCCCTGTTTAAATAACACTTTCAGAGTCATTAAAAAGGTTAATAAAGCTGTTAATCCTTCCTCCATACCCTTGGTATCGATGCCACTTTGGTCCAACCCCTTACTAACACGAGGTGGTATATCTTTGTCTAATAATACCTGGTCCCAAGTGGGCATTAATTATACTGGGGACCACCTACACAAAGATTCTGCTGCACTTATGTCCTTCTCTAAGCTTGAAGAGAAATTTGGTCTTCCATGGTTTCACTTCCATTACTATTTACAGTTAAGACACACTCTAGTAGATCATCTTTTTGAGGTGGATTTTTCCTTACCCAGCAATAAGGAGTGGGATCAACTGGCGAAAATAGGCCCACTTAAAAAGGGCACCAGTTTAATATATAAATCTCTCACATTCTCTCCCACCACACCATTTCTCACTCCCTCTGCCAAACAGAAGTGGGAAGCAGAGTTGGGAATTGAATTTGATGACCAAGGCTGGAGTTCTACCTGGGACAATACATACCATGGTTGTAAGGACCTTCAAGATAAGCTCACTCAATACAAAGTTTTACATTGATTTTATAGAACACCAGTAAAACTTTTTGAAATGGTGTTTTCTTTGAACGCATGCTGCTGGAAATCTAGATTTAGTAGTTGCCGTATTGGTCCTTGCAAGAACAGATCCAGAAGCAAATGATTTATTACCTTTTAATGTACCAACATAGATGTAACAACAAGAACAGAGTGCTCTAGCTTTTGGACCAACCAGTCAGAAGCCTAATGACAGTTGTTTAGAAAAAAACAATACTTTTAACAGCTAGATCATGCAGAAAAAACCCCAGAAAAAATCCCCATTGGTTTAAAATACTCATTTGAAAAATACAGAAAATGATGTCAGAGAAGTTTAACAGCCCCATAATACCTTCAGCCAGGAGTGCCCCCGGGTTAAAGGTGCTTGGTGGAACACACATAGAAAGAATCCTACTGCATATACATTTAATTGACATAAGATAACACTGCTGGAGCAGATGACTCCTAAATCAAGCTATGGGTGTCACAGTGTGTATAAGGATGAAATTACTGAAAAGCAGCCTCCACCCAGATTAAAGACATACTAAGATTGTCTTAGGACTCTCAAGACATTTTAATGCATGCATTATAGACAATGAATTACCAGTAGAGTTGTCTTAATAACACAAGTGCACACTCTATGATGTGTAAAACTTAGCTGAACCTGTCACCCTGCTGTACTCTCCAGCTAGCTATCATACCCCATAAATTTTAAAAAACCACTAGTGTAGTGACAGGACTTTATAAATGATAATTTAAATATAAATTGACAGTATTAGTGTCAAACAAAAAACTCTAGTCATGGACCTCCAATGAATTAAGTCCATGTAGCCTGATATGTACTGATGTCAATCTACACTGGGAATGTAACAACTTGATGTACCAGAAGTGTCTAAGGAATCTGAAAAAGAGATAAAAATGTAATTTCTCTCCTACTCCTCTTCACACACACAATAAACCCTATCCCACCCCACATCCCCATAATGTGTGTGGGGGAAGGGGGGATAACTAGCTTTAAGGAGATGCTCTCTCTCTCTCTCTCTCACACACACACACACACACACTTCCAAGGATTCTGGATGCAACTACAATGAAATAAACCTGCCACCCTCCCCAGGATAAGGTAACTAGAAGTAAGTATAAAGTATGTGAGTAAGACCAGGGGTCTAACATAGCTACATTTCCACAAATCACTACAACAGTAGCCTAATGTACAAAGATCTGTCCAGGACCCCCATGAAAATGAGATCTCGCACCTCAATATGTACAGAGTTAAAAAAATATATGTCACAGTCTATGATAACACTCCTGTATGTACAGTAACAGGCTAGGTAATCTGAATATGGTGTAACGGAATCCACCTCACTCCCAGGCAGAGATAAAAAGTAAGGAGGAATTAATATTCATTATGTGTGCGAAGTAAGAGTAGTAACACACTGTAGCGCCATGTATCTAAATAGAGGCCTACCTCAATGTGGCAGCAAGGCCCACACCTGTTATATCACGTACCTCACAACACATACCCACACACACATATATACACACACGCACTCACATCCCACACAAGCTGAAGTCCTATAATATGCCAGTCTGCAGAAGAAGAGGTCTGTGGATATCAGTTTCTGTAATGTCCCATGAAACCCAGATCAAGATTCATCCCATCTGCTACCATATTGAGATGTAAAATAAGTTTAATCTCAAAAGCTCGTCTCTGTTGTGTGTTTTTGAGATTTTCTTTCAAGACCATTACTGACATATCTGAAACTGAGTGGCCAGGCTAAGAGAAGTGGTGCCCCACTGGTTTTTCAGTCATCTCTCCTCTAATAGTATGTCTGTGCGACTTCATCCTAGTGCGGAGCTGTTGGCTTGTCTCTCCAACATAACCTGTTTGTGGACATCTCTTGCACTGAATGAAATAAACAACATGTCGTGATGTGCATGTATACCTCCCATTCACCTTGAATTGTTTGTTTTGTGATGTAACCACACAGTCCAAGGTGGAAATGTGCTCACAAGTCTTACAGGTGTGTTGATTGCAGGGTCGTGTGCCATTGTGTGACATGGTATTCTGTTCCTAATAATTAGGCTGGATAAATTTGGTGGTTGTTTAAAAGATAGTAGTAGGAGTTCCTTAAAAATACAATGAAGGGTTTCATCTTCACTAAATATTTGGTGGAGGTCTTTAATAATCTTACGCAGAAGTTCAAGGTCTGGATGACATGTGACTACTAAGGGTACAGTATTCTGTCTGTAGCTGTCTTTTCTTTATATTGAAATAGTTGTTATAGAAACATAGAAACATAGAAACATAGAATTTGATGGCAGATAAGGACCGCTTGGCCCACCCAGTCTGCCCATTTCCCTACCTAATGGATAAGCTGCAGATCCTAGTTAACCTGCAGCCTATTTCTTCCTAACCCCACCCCCTAGAATTGCCTTATGACTGTCCCATGCATGCTTGAATTCCACCTCTGTTTTTGACTCCACAACCTCCTCCGGAAGGCCATTCCATGCATCCACAACCCTCTCTGTGAAAAAATACTTCCTTAAATTACTTCTGAGCCGCCCCCCCTTCTATCTTCAAATTGTGCCCCTTTGTTCTTGCTCACCTCTTTTTTTGAAAGATGCTACCCTCTTGGAATTTGTTGATTCCTTGAGGCACTGAGCGTTTCTATCATGTCCCCCCTCCCTCCTTTCCTCAAGGCTATACATATTAAGCTCCTTAAGTCTCTCTTCATATGTCTTCCGGTGCAGACCCTGCACCATTTGAATACCCTCCTCTGGACAGCTTCCATCCTGTCTATGTCTTTGCTGAGATTGGGTCTCCAGAACTGCATGCAGTACTCCAGATGGGGTCTCACCAGCTGTCTGTACAGAGGGATAATAACTTCCTGTTTTCTACTGGTGATGCCTCTCCCTATGCATCCCAGTATCCCCACAGCCCTCCTTGCTGCCCTCTCACATTGCTTGTCCACCTTTAGGTCATCTGATATGACTACCCCCAGGTCCCTTTCCATTTTTGTTATTGTTAGAAACATAGAAACATAGAAACATAGAAGTTGACGGCAGATAAGGACCTCAAGGCCCATCCAGTCTGCCCATTTCTTTTTCTACCCTATAAATGTGCCATCGGCCTTTGCTCTGTCAGTGACCTATCTATTCATAGTCATTGTGTGCTCCTTATGCCTATCCATGCCTGTTTGAAGCCCTGCACTGTATTCATAGCCACCACTTCTTGTGGTAAGCCATTCCATGCATCTACCACCCTTTCTGTGAAAAGAATTTCCTCACATTCCCCTTAATCGGCCTCCCTCTAATCTCATGCTGTGTCCTCTTGTCCTGCTATTTTCTTATATTTAAACATGTTAGACTCTTTCACCTTGTTTATGCCCTTAAGGTGTTTAAATGTCTCGATCATATCACCTCTCTCCTCCTTTGCTCAAGGGTATACATATTGAGCTCCGTTAATCTGTCCTCATATGTCTTCTGATGCAGTCCCTGCACCATTTTGGTTGCCCTTCTCTGGACTGCCTCAATTTGGTTAATCTCCTTGTGAAGGTGTGGCCTCCAATACTGCACGCAGTACTCCAGATGGGGCCTAACCAGTGTCTTGTAAAGAGGGATTATTACCTCCCTCTTACGACTTGTGATACCCCTACTAATACACCTAACACCCCCTAGCCTTACCTACTGCTTTAGAGGTCTGCTTGGATGATTTTAGGTCATCAGTGATGATGATGCCCAAGTCTCTTTCTTCCTTTGTGACTGCTAGCAACTCCCCTCCCAGCCTATAAGTGGCTTCAGGGTTTCTCTTCCCTATGTGCATGATTTTGCACTTCTTTGCATTAACTCCCAGTTGCCACTCTTCTGACCATTCTGCTAGTTTATCCAGATCTCTTCTCATTCTGCCCACCCCATCTGGATCATCTACTCTGTTGCAGATCTTGGTGTCATCTGCAAACAGACAAGCCTTACCCTCTAGTCCATCTGCAGGTCACTAATGAAGATGTTGAATAGGATTGGCCCAGGACTGATCCCTGAGGTACCCACTTGTGACTTGCATCTCTTCTGACTGTATACCATTTACCACCACTCTCTGTTTTCTGCCAGTCAACCAGTTTGCCACCTAGTTGACCAACTTCTGACCCACCCGAGCCTACCTAGCTTATTTATCAATCTTCTATGTGGAACAGTGTCAAAGCTTTGCTGAAGTCAAAGTGAGAGCATCAACTCTCCCCTTGGTCCACCACTCTGGTTACCCAGTCAAAGAAATCTATGAGATTAGTTTGACAGGACCTTCCTTTGTAAACCCATGCTGTCTTGGATCCTGTGCCCCTATAGATTCCAGGTGTTGCACTATCCTTTCCTTAAGGAGTGCCTCCATAATCTTGCCCACTACTGAGGTAAGACTGACCGGTCTGTAGTTCCCGCCTCCTCCCTGCTACCACTCTTGTGGAGTGGGATCACATGAGCCCTTCTCAGTCTTCTGGGACCTCTCCTGTGCTCAGAGACTCACTAAACAATTCTGCTAATGGCTCTGCTAGTTCCTCCTTTAGCTCCTTAAGTACCCTGGGATGTATGCCATCAGGTCCCATTGCCTTATCCACCCTGAGCTTAGCAAGCTCTTGTAGGACCCTTTCTTTTGTGAAGGGAGTAGTGCTCACCTCCCTCCCCCCTGTGTCCATGATGCTGAGCTGTGGGCCCTGCCCTACCTTCTCTTCAGTAAATACTGAGCAAAAGTATCTATTTAGGATAGATGCCTTTACAGGGTCCTCCTCCTCACATGCTCCCTTTTCTCCATTAAGCTTAGCAATACCCCTCTGGACTTTCTCCTTTCACTAATGTATCTATAGAAAGTCTTGTCACCTTCTTTACTGTTCATGCTAGTGTTTCCTCAGTTTGGGACTTTGCCTGCCTTACTGCCTTACCTGCTTCCCTTAGGGCAGTTTGGTATGCCTCCTATCTTCATCCGCTGTGTTCCTTATATTTTCTGAGGCCAGCCTTTTGGCTCTGACCTTTTCTGCTACTGTATTTGAGAACCAAAGTGGTTTCCTTCTTCTTTTGCACTTCCTTTTCTGTCTAACACAATGGGATGTTGCTTCAAGTATTGTATCATAATGCTTGCCCACTTTGCCTGTACCTCCTCACCTGTGTTTCTTTTGCCAGGGCTAGCTTAACTCTGTTGGCCATCTTATCAAAGTCAGCTCCTCTGAAGTCCCATATTTTTGCCTTGGAATGGGATGATTTAGATGTAGTAGCCAAATTGAACCATACCATGTGATGGTCACTGGCCCCCAGGTGACCTTCTACCTGGAGATCTGTGATCCCTTCTTTGTTAGTCAGTACTAGATCTAGGATGTTAGTATCTCACCCCCTACTGTGTACTCTTCCCCTGGGTTTTATTTCCCAGGTGCATTACCTTGCACTTCTTAGCATTGAATCTAAGCTGCCAAACATTTGACCATTCCTCTAACCTTGCCAAGTTCCTTCTCATCCTTTCCACCCCACCTTGTGCATTAACTCTGTTGCAGATCATTGTGTCATCTGCAAAGAGACATACTTTTCTTTCCAGTCTCTCTGCAATGTCACTTATAAAGACATTGAAGAGGACCCGGTCCTAATACTGAACCCTCGGTACCCACTAGTAACCCCCTTCTTCAGAGTGGACTCCATTTACTATTACTCTCTGTGTCCTATTCTCCAGCCAATTCTTACCCAGGCTGTCATCTTGGGACCCACTCCCAGGCTGGCTAACTTGTATATTAATCTTTTGTGTGGGACTGTGTCACATGCCTTGCTAAAGTCTAGGTAGACCATGTCCACAGCCCCTCCCTGATCTACTACTTTGGTCACCCAGTCAAAGAAATCTATCAGATTCATCTGGCATGACCTTCCCACTGTGAATCCATGCTGCCTTGGGTCATGTGCCCCTCTGGCCTCTAGATATGTGATAATTCTTTCCTTCAGAAGTGATTCCATCATTTTCCCTATCACTGGGTTAAACTAACAGGTCTGTAGTTTCCTGCTTCTGCCTTGCTCCCACTTTTGTGAAGGGGAATCACATCTGCCCTCCTCCAGTCCATGGGTACCACCCTATCCTTCCATGATTTGTTAAAGAGGGTAGTCAGTGGTGTCACTAGTTCTACCCTTAGTTCTTTTAGAATTCTGGGATGAGTCCCATCAGGCCCCATTGCTTTGTCCACCTTCAGTTTTAAGAGTTCTTTCAGAACCTTTTCTTCTGTAAATGGGCTGGTATCAACTTCTGTATCCAGAGTGTTTCTATTGTTTGTTTTAGGTACCTCCCCCTCTTCATTTGTAAATACTGAACAAAAATATTTGTTTAGTATCTCTGCCTTTTCACAGTCACTCTCTGCTCACCCCTTCCCCTTTATTAAGCCTCACTATCCATCCCTTGGTCTTCCGTCAGCCCTGATGTACCTATAAAAGATTTTATCCCCCTTCTTAACTGAGTTGGCTATCTTTTCCTCGGTTTGGGCCTTTGCTGTTCTGACTGCCTTCCCAGCTTCCTTTTGCTTTAACTGATACAGTTCTCTGTCCTGCTCCTTCTGTGATTCCTTGTACTTCCTGAATGCTTTCTTTTCTCTTGAACCTTCACTGTCACTTCCTTTGAGAACCATAGTGGTTTCTTATATCATTTGTTTTGTTTGTTTGCTTCACACAAAAGCTTGTTACCTCTGTGATGGCAGTTTTATTATTCCCCATTGTTCTTCCACCCCTTCCTGCCCATTTGCTAGTGCATTCCTTAGGCACCCACCCATTTGGCAAAGTCAGCCCTCCTAAAGTCCAGTACTTTTGCCTTTGTAGGCTTGATTCTATTGCTGTGTTTATTGTGAACCATACTGTTCGATGGTTGCTAGTTCCCAGATGGCTACCCACTTCTACATCTGTGATCCTCTCTCCATCTCCATTTGAGAGAACCAGGTCTAAGACTGCTCCCTCTCGAGTGGGCTCCAATACTAGTTGTCTAAGGCATGCCCCCTATAGGGCATCTAGAATAACCCCACTCTTCAAAGTGGCTGCTGCAACTGCACTCCAGTTAACATCTGGCATATTCAGATCACCCATCAGCAATTTCTCCCCTTTTTCTGCCATTCGAAGTATACTTTCTATCATTTCCTTGTCCATTTCCTCCCTCTGGGGGGGGGGTTGGTCTGTATAAAGCCCCTGTGCAGATTGTGGTGCCATTGCCTGTCTCCAAATTCATCCACAGTGCTTCTTCTTCTCCCTGTTTACCCTTTTGTTCTGTTGCTTTGATTCCTTCCCTTATGTAAAGAACTCCTCCTCCTCCTCTTTTTACCCTCCCTGTCCCTCCTGTAGATAGTGTATCCTTGTATGTTTACGTCTCAGTCATGGTTTTGTGTGTACCATGTTTCTGTGACTGCCACGATATCCAGATGTTCCTCCTCCATCAAGGCCACTAATTCAGGAACCTTGTTACCCAGACTATAGGCATTGGTACTCATTGCTCTCCATTTGTTGATGGCTTTACCTTCTGTTGCAGCATCCCCCACTGACCTTTCTACCTTGATTTTTTTCTCATTTAATAACCTGTTTTGTAGGGAGAGGCTGGGATTTTCCTGCTGCTTATCAGTGCCTGTTGTCTTGGTACTTGCGTTGCACATTCTGTTATCCTGTCAATTTCTCTGGAAGAGTGTCCCTGCTTGATAAAGATGTTTTTCAGCATAGCCAAATGTGTATCTCTGTCATCCTCATTTGAACAAATACAGTGACACCGAAGTGCTTGACTGCATGACAGATTTTTTGTATGGTTTGGTCGATTACTTTTCTTGTGCAGGTATCTCTGTCTGTCTGTTGGCTTCCTGTAAATACATGTATGTAAGGTTCCATCCTTAATGGTGACCGTGGTGTCCAGAAAATTAACACTGGTGGTAGAATACTCCAGGGTAAGCTTTATGGTAGGGTGGAGATTATTAAATTTATGATGAAAATCTTTAAGAGCATCTGTGCCCTCCATCCAGATGATAAACAAATCATCAATGTAATGGAAATTAGCTAGTGGTTTATGGGGACACTGCCTTCAAAAATCCTCCTCCAAGTCTGCCATAAAGAGGTTAGCATACTGTGGAGCCATTTTGGTGCCCATTACTGTTCTCATAGTTTGAACATGTTTACCATTGAAGTTGAAGTCATTATGTGTCAAAATGAATTCCATAAGTTTCCCAACCCCTTCAGGGTTGATGTTTTGTTCCTGTCCTTTCTCCTGTATGTATTTAAGGCATGCTATAATGCCATCTGTGCATGGAATATTAGTGTAGAGGGATGCTACATCCATTGTCACTAAAATGGTATCAGGTGGTAAATCCTTATAACCAGAAAGTACACACAAAAAGTGTGTAGTGTCCTGGATATAACTGTCTCTTTCCATAACCAGCGGTTTCAAAAATGCTGCTGGAAATGTAATTCCAATGATGCCAACATGCTGCACATGTTGTGGGAATGCCCTAAACTTAAAAATTTCTGGCTGGAAGTGAAGGAGAAATGTGAAGCTTCCCTTTCTGTGGTTCTGTCACACTCTCCTCCTATATTTATTCTGGGAATCTTTTCATTCAATGTAGACTGTTATAATCAAAATATGTGGATCTCAGTCGCCTCCATTTGTGCCAAAAGATTAATTTTTAAATATTGGAAACCCCCCCAAGTGCCCTCCCTAGCGGAATGGTTAAATATGATGAGCTTTATGGCTAACAATGAAAGAATATCTTATTTAATTGCTGATAGATTAAATAGATTTTTTGAGATCTGGGGACCTTTTCTCCACTTAACTACTTTCACTTGGGCTATTCCAGATGTGCAGATATAATTTGTTTAATTTAAGATGCAGATAAAATTACAGCTACTTTTAGTTATGTTTATTTACATGTAGTGTCTGATATGAGGCTAGTGGCTATTGTGATTGTTTAACTCCTATTCATTTCTTTCTTGAGTTAGTGAAACAATTTATTCTGTCTTGCTGTTTGTTTACATAAGTCATTTGTTAAACTGCTTATGATATTTTTAACTGTGATAGCACTTATTATTATTGAACTTGAAATCCTTTTTAATGTTGTCATAATTTAACTGGTAACTATAATCTATTGCAAATTCATGATGTATAATTTTATTTGAAAACTCAATAAAACACATTATGGAAAAAAAAGATATACTAAAGTGTCTCAAAATGAATATTAAGGGAGAGAAAGGAATATCTACACCTGTAACTTTTTCACAAACCTTTTGGACATTTGTCCATCACGGTAGTAAATTAGTACAATGTTGTAACATCTGGCCTAACCCTGCATCCTCCTTACATCGCCGACATTTACTGTTGTCTGCGAATCCCATACATTGTAGTTTTTTAGGAGACACGTAATAATATGATGTAAAATCTTATATTGCAGGAGCGTATCTTGAAGTTCTGTACTACTACAGTAAGCCACATTCCATACCGATGCCGAGTCATCCTGTGATATTGTCGTTTGAAACTTGAATCCCTATTTTTCTCTAGTTTGGGGATGTGTGAAATAGGGAACAGGAACTATCAGTCAGAAGTTATTATACAGGTTGACATTTTTTCTGAATTTCCCTACCTTAATGAGCTGACCCCATTCTGAAGATCTTGGAAAGGAGTAATTTGATGATAAACTTGTTTTGTTAAAGTAGTCTCTTAATTGTAGATAACGAAAAAATTGGAACTTAAGTAAATTACATTTTTCTTTTATTTCCTGAAGGATAAAAGTGTTTTTGTATGATCATTAAGAAAGTCTCCAATTCTTTGATATCCACGTTACTCCATTTGTGGTTTTCCAGAGAGGTACCTTCAAAAGTTATCAAGGTGGTTGATTATAGAAGCATGACGTCTAGAGCTTCTTTATTCAAATTAAAGGGACACTGTCAACCCTTTTTTATCATACTTTTTCAAGCTGAAAACACATATTTTATGATTACTTACCTGCTCTAAAATTCATCTGTGTTACTGGGGGTTTAATCTGTCTCATTTCTTAGTAGAACTGAAATCCATGGTAATTATGTAATTATACCCAACCTTGTTTTGTTTCAAATCCTTGATCTGCTCTTTTTGCTCACTTTCTGAACATTAGGAACACCCCCAAGCAGTGCAGCCACTAGTAATGCAATAGTTACCTCTGCTCCCACTGTATCTTGAGTGGCTAGACTGTGTTGGGGGTGTTCCCAAGTCCGGGAAAGATGCAGTGGAAGTTGATTAAGAAATGTAAACAAACACATTTTGGTGTGATAACACCATTGTGTGCAGTCTGTTTTATACTTTTGAAAGGAAAAAAGGAATCAGAATCAAACTCCCAGCTACATCAGCATATTCTACAGAATGCAAGTAATCTTAAAATACATTTTTATGTTAATTGCGCACATGCGCAAGAAACATGTTGCGGCAGGTTTCTCCACAAGCAGGTTGTGGAGGTGTGGCACTGTTGTGGTCAATGCCCCCACAGCCTGTAAAGGCTTGTCCCACTTCCCCTAATGTTGTGGCATGCTGCTGCTGACAGTAGTTCAGCCAGCGTGCCACCAAGTTGTAAAAAATTAGTCACTGCAATCAGGGAACGCCTTGTCATTGCAGCGTCAGCCATTCACTGCAATGAGGGAGCGACCCGTCATTGCAGAGCAGGACCTTGAAGCAGTGGTATTGTTTATGAATATGGCGGTGGCTTGCCGCCATGTTCTAAACAATATTAACCCCCATGATGCCCAATCTCCCTCGGCAGCATGCCCTCCCCTGTGTTGTTGCCGGCGGGGCCCCAATCCCTATCGGCTTCAGTACCCCACACTTTATGTTGCCGACGGGGATCCATCTCCTGTAGGCATTATGTAAACCCCCCTCCTGCTTTTGTTGTCTGCCGATGGGGTGCTAAATCCCCATCGGCATAATGTCACCCCCCGCTTTTGTTGTGTGCTGATGGGAGTTCCCAATCCCCCATCGGCTACAGCTGCCTCCCCAAAGAAAGAGTCCATTGGCATGCTGGGAGCCCACCCTAGCGTGCCACGTGCCCTGAAAACAAAAAATAGTCCCATGATGTCTTTTTTTTTTTTTTACCTGTGAAAAAGGAAACGGTCTCTCAGCGGTCTCCCTGCCCCCTCCCACAACCCGCGCCCACCCACTGCGCACCCTGCCTCCTCACACCCTCACCCCATACTTACCTCTGGAGTCTGGCACGATGATCTTTGGTGCGCCGGGAACACGTCTGCACTCTTCAAAGCCGACCACGAACTGAGGAAATGCCGGTAAGCTGTATAATGGAATAAATAGGGCTTTTTCAACTTTGATGCATATCTCAGGCATTTTTTGGAATTTTGGCACCAAATTTTCAACATGGTGTTTGTGGGACCCCTCCTCATGAATTCTATCACTGCCATAGCGTTAATTGGCCTCGAAAGGTGATTTTGCAGTCACTGTGCGGAATCACCTTTTGGGACTGATTAATGAAATGACAGTGCCAGTGTTCATGAGGAGGGCTCTCAAAAAGCCTATGTTGCAAATTTGGTGGAAAAATCCAAAAAATGACTGTTTTACGAGCGTGTGTTGTGTGGTTGCTATGCATGCTCGTAACTTCACGAATTTGCAATATTTTCACCCCAGATTTTCAACATTGCCATTTTTTTACACCTCCTTGTAAACAGCACAGCTGTCATTTTTCACACCCTGGCCAAAATGTGTTTTTGTACTTCCAGCGCAGAATCACGCAGTCGCTGTGGGACATCAGTGTTCACGACAGATTACGAAAATGACAGTGACACTGTTCATGAGCAGAGGTCCTAAAATGCCTATGTTGAAAATTTGGTGATGATACTCCGTAAAATGACTGTGTTATGAGTGTGCATTGCGCAGTTTGCACGCATGCTCGTAACTTCATGAATTAACATTTTCACTCCAGATTTTCAACATTGTCATTCTTCTGCACCTCCTTATGAACAGTACAGCTGTCATTTTCACATCCTGACCCGAAATGTGTTTTTGCAGTTCTGGCGCAGAAAAGCGCAGTTGCTGTGCGAAATCCATGTTCGAACCAAATTATGAAAATGACAGGGACACTGTTCATTAGCAGAGATCCTAAAATGCCTATGTTGAAAATTTGGTGACGAAAGTCCGTAAAATGAGTGTGTTACGAATGTGCATTGTGCAGTTTCCACGCATGCTCATACCTTCACAACTTTGCAATATTTTGACTCCAGAGTTTCAACATTGTCATTTTTCCACACCTCCTTATGAACAGTGCAGCTGTCATTTTTCACATTCTGGCTGAAATGTGTTTTTGCTCTTCCGGGTACAATAGCACGGTTGCTATGGGAAATCAGTGTTCTAGACACATTAAGAGAATCACACTGACACTGTTCATGAGCAGAGGTCCTAAAATGCCTACATTAAAAATTTTGTGATGAAACTTCATAAAATGACTGTGTTACAAGTGTGCATTGTGCAGTTTCCACGCACCCTTATAACTTCGCAAATTAGTAATATTTTCATGCCACATTTTCAACACTGGCATTTGTTCACACCTCCTTATGAACAGTACAGCTGTCATTTTTCACATCCTGGCTGAAATGTGTTTCCGCGCTTCTGGCGCACAGTGCCTCAATCGCTGTCGGAAATCAGTGTTTGGGATAGATTAAGATCGGCGACTGGGGGTGACCGAGCTCAACTGAGCTCTGTTGGGACTGCTGCAGATTTCTTTGTGGGCAGGAAAAGGCAACAACGCAGGCAGGAGCCCAGTACAAAAGGGAGCCTACAGTGCCGGGAGACACAGAATGAGCGAGTGAGGGAGGGGGAGTGAGTGAGCTCAATGGAGCTCTGTTGGGACTGCTGTGGATTTGTTTGTCAGCAGGAAAAGGCAGCAATGCATGCAGGGGCTGAGTACAAAAGGGCAGCCTGCAACGGGGGGAGAAACAGAATGAGCGAGTGAGAGAGCTCAACAGAGCTCTATCATCACTGCTGCTGATTTCTTTGTGGGTAGAAAAGGGTGACTACGCAGGCAGGAGCCCAGTACAAAAGGGCAGCCTACAGCGCTGGCAGAAATGGAACAAGCAAGTGAGATGGGGGAATGAGTGAGGCCAACGGAGCTCTGTCGTGACTGCTGCAGATTTCCTTGTGGGCAGAAAAAAATGCCAACAGAGCCAGAAACCCAGTACAAAAGGGCAGCCTGCAGCACCAGGAGAAACAGAATGAGCGAGTGAGACAGGGAGAGTGAGCGACCTCAACGGAGCTCTGTTGGGGCAGCTGCAGATTTCTTTGTGGGCAGGAAAAGGTGCCAATGCAGACAGGAGGCCAATACAAAAGGGCAGCCTGCAGCGCTGGGAGAAACAGAATGAGTGAGTCAGAGAGGGGGAGTGAGCGAGCTCAACGGAGGTCTATCATCACTGTTAAGGATTGCTTTGTGGGCAGGAAAAGGCGGCAATGCAGGCGGGAGCCCAGTACAAAAGGCCGGCCTGCAGCCCCTGCAGAAACGAAATGAGCGAGTGACAGAGGGCGAGTGAGTGACCTCAGTGGAGCTGTGTCAGGACTGCTGCACATCTCTTTGTGGGTAGACAAAGCCGCCAATGCAGGCAGGAACCTAGTACAAAAGGGCAGCCTGCAGCAGCGGGAGACACACAATGAGCGAGTGAGAGAGGGGGGAGTGAGTGAGCTCAACGGAGCTCTGTTGGGACTACTGCGGATTTCTTTGTGGGCAGAAAAAGGTAGATATGCATGCAGGGGCCCAGTACAAAAGGGAAGCCTGCAGTGGCGGGAGAAACAAAACGAATGAGTGAGAGAAGGGGAGTGAGTAAGCAAGCTCAACGGAGCTCTATCGTGACTGCTGCAGATTTCTTTGTGGTCAGAAGAAGGCGGCAACACAGGCAGGAGCCCAGTACAAAAGGGCAGCCTGCAACGCCAACAGAAACGACACGAGTGAGTGAGAGAGGAGGAGTGTGTGTGAGCTCAACGGAGCTCTGTTAGGACTGCTGCAGATTTGTTTGTGGGCAGAAAAAGGTGCCAACAGAGGCAGGACACCACTACAAAATGGCAGCCTGCAGCGCCAGGAGAAACAGAATGAGCGAGTAAGACAGGAGGAGTGAGCGACCTCAACAGAGCTCTGTTGGGACAGCTGCAGATTTCTTTGTGGGCAGAAAAAGGTGCCAACACAGGCAGAATCCCAGTACAAAAGAGCAGCCTGCAGCGCCAGGAGAAACACAATGAGCGGTGAGAGAGAGGGCAGTGGCGAGCTCAATGGAGCTCTATCATGACTGCTGTGGATTTCTTTGTGGGCAGAAAGGTGAACAGGCAGGAGCCAGTACAAAGGCCAGCCTGCAGCACGGAGAAAAGACAAACTAGTGAGGAGGGAGGCTACTCAATGAAGTGTGTCAGACTGCTGCAGATTTCTTTGGGGCAGAAAAAGCCTCCAACAGGCAGGAGCCCAGTACAAAGGGCAGCCTGCAGCGAAGCGAAACAGAACAAACTAGTGAGAGAGTGAGCTACCTCAATGAATGTGTGTCAGGACTGCTGCAGATTTCTTTGGGGCAGAAAAGCCACCAACAGAGGCAGAGCCCAGTACAAAGGGCAGCCTGCAGCGCAAGCAGAAACAGAAGGAGCGAGTGACAGAGGGGGAGTGACCCACCTCAACGGAGCTCTGTCGGAACAGTTGCAGATTTCTTTGTGGCCAGAAAAAGGTGCCAACGCAGGCAGAAGTCCAGTACAAAAGGGCAGCCAGCAGCGCCAGGAGAAACACAATGAGCGAGTGAGAGAGGGGGAGTGAGCGACCTCAACAGACCTCTATCGTGACTGCTGCGGATTGCTTTGTGGGCAGAAAAAAGCAGCATCGCAGGCAGGAGCCCCGTACAAAAGGCCAGCCTGCAGCACCGGCAGAAACGGAACGAGAGAAGGGGAGTGAGGAAGCTCAATGGACCTGTGTCAGGACTGCTGCAGATTTCTTTGTGGGCAGAAAAAGCCACCAACAGAGGCGGAAGCCCGGTACAAAAGAGCAGCCTGCAGCGCCAGCAGAAAGAATGAGCTAGTGAGAGAGGGCGAGTGACCCACCTCAACACAGCTCTGTCAGGACTGCTGCAGATTTCTTTGTGAGCAGAAAAATGTGCCGA
Organism: Neoceratodus forsteri; assembly: GCA_016271365.2. Lineage (NCBI taxonomy): Eukaryota > Metazoa > Chordata > Ceratodontiformes > Ceratodontidae > Neoceratodus > Neoceratodus forsteri. The sequence continues at coordinate 70,134,253 of CM057452.1, forward strand.
CGCAGGCAGGAGCCCCGCACAAAGGTGCAGCCTGCAGCACCGGGAGAAACAGAATGAGCGAGTGACACAGGGCCACTGAGCGAGCTCAACGGACCAACTAAATCAACATTCGTCATTGACAAATGCTTGCTTAAACTAGGAACAGTCTGAAGCCTAAAGGGATTAACAATGTCCCTTATTGAATCTATTAGTTTTTTTGAGGGATTTGAATGATTCATGTATACATGGATTGTCACTAAGGTTTTTGGCACTGGAATTATATAGAAAGTCAGTGAGTTTATTAGATTTGGTTAAGTATCTCTCTAAGGAGATCCAAGTGGAAGATTATTTGCTTTACATGTATTTCCCTGTAGCTGCCATATGTTACTTTTCAGTAGGACTGCATTCCGATATTTCTCCCATGATGGTAGGTTAAACCCCTCCTGATATGTGTGTTGCTCTAAGCTTGTTAATATTGAGTCAGGGAGGCTTAGCAACCCATAGGAATTTCTTGATATTCCTATCCAATTTCATAATATATTTCTTGTCCATATGTATTTTGATACTTTGGAAAACAGAGAACATTTTTGAACTATTGTCATTTTGATAGCATTAACCTTTCCCCAAATGGAAATGTTCAGTTTCTTCCATCATTCTAAATCCATTTCTGTATTTTCCAACACTGTGGACATATTTAAAGTAGCAGCAAAATGTAAAAAAAAACCTGCACTTTTTTGACTGTTTATTCATGGAAACATAGAAGTTGACAGCAGATAAGGACCGCAAGGCCCATCCAGTCTGCCCATTTCTTTTTTCTACCTTGTGAATGTGCCATCGGCCTTTCCCTGTGCTCTGCTGAGCATGTACCTGGTAATCTTTCCCTCTGGCAATGTACTATGTTAGAGTAATTTGCTCTGTTATCCTTTGTTTTGTTTACATTTGCCATTGTCTATTGACAGTTAGCAGTACTACTATGCAGTCAGCATATTTTCTGTATCGCTACAACAGTCGTAATGGATCACTTCCTGGTTAGGTAGTACTGCTGCTTTAAGCTCAACAATGTGTCTAAATTATCAGTAATCTCCAGACCCAAATATGTTATTTTTTCTTTTATTGGATCATCATGTAGTACTTTTTGCAATTCCCTTTTTATAGGTATTGATAGTTTTTCATGCAGAGCTTGAGTTTTGTTCCGATTCATAGTATGAACAGATAATCCTTTAGATTCTTTGAGTGTCATGTTTAGACTCTCACAGGATCCTACAGGCCTAGTTAATGTAGGAAGAATGTTATCTGCATAAGTTAAGGCTTTTTGGTTAGAATACTTAATTTTATTCTGTTTATTCTTGCATTTAGTTCGATAGCTTTTGTTAGGGGTTCAGAAGCTAGGATAAAAAGGCATGGAGACATGGACATCCTTGTCTGGTTCCACTAGTTATGCTGAAAGGGGAAGATAAAATTCCATTAGTTATGATGTGTGCTGTAAATGTTCAATAGATCATAGGACCCAGGAATTGAATTGTTCTCCACACCCAGATGTTTCCTATACTTGATTTAAAAAGTCCCAATTAATGAATAACATAAATAGGTCCAGTGACAGTACAAAGTAAGGTTCTTTGTGGTTGTTTGCCCACAATGAGACATTAAAGACTTGTCTAATATTATCTGCCCCTTTTCTATTTGTAACAAACCCCACTTGTTCTCTCTCTATTAGGCCCGAGATAAAATTTTGTACTCTTTTCAAGAGAATTTTTGTAAGAATATTGCAGTCACTGTTTGTTAGTGATATTGATCTGTAGCTTGAACAGTCCAGTGGGCCGTTATTCTTTTTATGAATTAATGTTAAAAATGCCCCATTCATAACTGGTGGAAATGTGTTTGTGGCTTCCACTTCTCCAATGACAGTATAAGTATGCTTTGATAGCATCGATTCTAGCACCCTAAATAACTCAGCCAGGTGTTTTCCCTGAAAGAAGGTCTTTAATAGCTTGTGCCTCACTTCTTTCATGGAAATTCTTTTCCCAGATATTTTCTCACCTGAGGTGTTAAGACCTGGAGTTGTAATGATGACACAAACATTTTTATTTGTTCTGGTGAGGTTGTATTTCTTTTAGTATAAGTTTGGCAATAAAATTCCCTAAAAGTTTTATTTATATCTTTCTAGTGATTGCGTGTCCTAGCTTATTTCTGACACCTGGGATAAGGTTCTGACTTTGAATGGATTTAAGCCACTTCATAATACTGAAACGGCCTTGGTGGGGTTCATAGGTGCCATTCCGGGTGCCCTTGATAAGGGGCAAACTACTGCAGTGCTGTTTGTGGACCTCACCAAGGCCTTTGACTTGGTTGAACACCGTCTGCTTGATGGTGTTCTTTCTAGTTTAAATTTTTCTGGTGATACCATTAATTGTTTTCATGACTATCTTGCCAACAGATACCACTGCACCAGAACTGGCAATAGTGTTTCTCTCCTGAGCCCCATCAAGTGTGGAGTACCTTAAGGGTTGATCCTTGGGCCTCTTATTTTCTCATAAATGAATACTGCTTCTTCTGTTTGTTCTCAGTCTACCATGATATTATATGCAGATGATGCAGTTGTTTATAGTTCAGGTTTACTACCAAATGAAGCTTTGGAAGATGTAGAAATTGATTTAGACTTGTTCCAGAATTGGTTGTTATCTAATCACATGGTTCTTAATCAAAAAAAAAAAAGTTATGCTTTTTTCTAAAAAATATATTTTGCATGAAAATCTCCACACTGTTGCGGCTCAGGATGGGAATACTATTGAACTGGTTAACAGCTTTAATTATTTGGGGATTACCTTTGCCCTGTGTTATCCTTTTGCATTTTGCAGTTTGATAAGCAGACTAAGGAGAAGCTGCCCAAAGCTCACCCTCCAAGCAAGGGGACTACTGTGCTCCTTTGGGCTGTTTCCTTTCAAGCAAACTGCATTTTGCAGTTTGATAAGCAGACTAAGGAGAAGCTGCCTGAAGTTCACCCTCCAAGCAAGGTACGGGTTGGAACTCTGAATTTTGGATTCTACCCCTGGAGGAATCTCAATTGCCACTGTTTGCCAGTGTTTCTCACACTATGTGCAGCAATCCAGAAGTCTTCTAGGAACTGCTGCCAAGAAATTAATGCTAGGACTGACCTCTGCTTGACATGTTCTTGATTTCTCACTTTAAGTAATGTTTAGTCTGATGTAGAGATTTCTTAAGAGTTGATTTTTAAGTTTTGAGCGAGGTTTTAAGGTAGTGTGATTTTGCTATCTGCCCTGAGCCCCTTCTGTCAGAGCTGTACGTCTGTGGGTTGCACCCTTGACCTTGGTGTCCCATTGAGGCTGCTGCAGTGCTCCCCCAAAACTTGATTCAGAACCTCCCTGCCTTCTGCTGCAGTGCCTCCCCCAAAAAACTTGCTTCAGGTCCTCCCTGCCTTCCATTAGCAGGTTATATCTTTTAGCCACTAGAGGGCCAAGTTATAAACACACTGGCCCAATCCAACACAATACAGTTTCTGTCTCATTTCTCTTATTGTGTGGTCAGTCTATCACTATTCATCAGTCTTTGCTCCCTCCCTCTTCTACTGATTGGTACTGATTTTTCCCATTTGCAGCTTATACTCTTCGCCCACTAGAGGGGTTTTCCCCCAGCCATGCCAAAGCTGCTCTACATCTCCTTCCTCTTTACTACTTCCTGGACACTCTTCCTCTACTACTCAGTTGCTCTGTCCCTCTGCCTGGAAAACCTCACTGCACCTCCTCCCACCCTACTCTGCTCAATACTTTACCTCCATACCCAATCCCCAGATGACCACACCCCCATACCTACCCCCTAACCGCCCCCTTTTGACCACTAGGAGTCACTATTTTCACCCTTTTTTTCACTGCTACTCTAGTACTTCCCAGTCTTCTCAGCAACCCCAGACAACTTCCCCGCTAGGCTCCAAGACCTCCGCCGAGGTATTCAAACCTGGTACCTTCTGCACCAAAGTCGGCAGCACTACTGCTACTCCACAATGGCAGTCACCCTCACTGAAGGTTAGCCTGCACTCTTATTGTCTACTATAGGAATAAAGCTATGGGTACCTACACTCCATTACTAAGTCTGCTCTCCTTCACCCTCTTGGTACAGACCTCACACCGATCGGATCACCTGTCCTCCACACTAGGCACCTCATCCCCAGACTACCCCACAGTGACTCGGCCCTTCCCCACCCTCGACACACCCATGACCCCCCAACACCACCACCCTGCCAACACCCCCACTCCCTCCGCCCTCCAAGGCCTGACCTGGACCCAGCTCTCCCCTGCCATTCCCACCCTTTGCACTTTATCTATCCCATGCACCCTGATTGTAAAGTCCTCAGCTGGGTGTCGACCCAAGGGTCTCCATTGCCACTGGCCACTAACCAGAATAATCACACTGCTATTATTATTATCTGGTAATGTTCAACCAATCCCAGGACCTATGGCTTCCAGCCCTTCCAAACCCTGTACTGCAACTGGCCTCTGCTTTGCATCCTTAAACATTTGCAGTCTCCTAAAGAAATCCTCTGCCTTCTAGTGCTGGGTCATTCAACATCAACCTGACATAATTGCACTGGTAGAGACTTGGCTCTCCAAATCCACCCCTGACTCCGCTATTACCCTCCCTAGATATACCATCTACAGGGAAGATCGAGTAGGCAAACGTGGTGGTGGTTGCGCACTAGTCATACGGGACTCCCTTATAGGTCAGGCTCTCCCACCTCCCAAACTTGATCATGGAGCCCAAGCCCTCATCTTAAAAATCACACCTGACCCCGCCCGAGGCCCTCTCTTCCTCACGGTTTCCTATGTACCTCCAAGGAATCAAAACCAAGCAGTCCAGTCCCTCATTGACTACCTCACATCTCTCCTTCACAAAGTGGAGCAAGTCATCCTAGGTGATCTCAATGTTAACTGGCTTGCCTCTACTGCCTCCCATATAAGGGACTCCTTTTCTGCCCTGGATATGTCCCAGTTAATCACCCAGCCCATCAGATTCAACCACTCTACTGGTACCAGCACTCTCCTAGATGTTGTTATATCTAACCGCCCCTACAAAATCTGGGATGTCACTGTTCTCCCTGACTCTCTTAGCGATCACTCCCCAGTCCTCTGTCTCTGGTCATCATCCACTCTGAAGCCAGTGTCCCAGGCCACCCTACACCGCTGTTTATGCCCCGGCGGCCTCAGAAAATTAAAACAATACCTAGCCCAGCTAGACTGGTCCCCTATCCAGCATGCCCCTGACATTGACTCAGCTCTTGACCACTTCACAAATGCCTTCTGTAAGGCTTGTGACCTTTTCGCCCCCCCTCACCAGGATCTGCTCCAAAAAAATGCAATGCCCCATGGATCACCCCCAGAGACTCAAAAACAGACATAATCTTTGGCACATTGCTGTAGAATCTGGAAAGGCGTCTGATAGACAGGCCTACAATGCAGAACGCAATAAGTGCACTTGGGCCATTAGGCGGGCCAAGACAGAGCACTACCAGACCACCCTCGCTTCCACTTGGGGTTCAGCCTGGACCTTCTGGGATAATATGAAAGAACTAAATGGGAAGTTCTGCTCCCCCCCACCATCCCAGCTGTCCATCAATGGCACCCCCACCACAGATCTGCTCCTTATAGCTGATTGCTTTAACACTGCTTTCTCTGACCTAAGCTCGGTCCTCCCCAGCAGCTTCTTTGACCCAATCCCTGCCTCTCTCCCTCTGGTCCTGCATCGCCCACCATTCTACCTGCACACCCTATCCCCCCAAGAAGCCAGGCCGTGCCTGCTAAAAGCCTTAGGCAGCAACAACCCCAGCAATGATCCCCTCGACTCCAGGATCCTCTGTATGGTCTTGGACGAAGTCCTAGTCCCCCTGACTGACCTTCTAAACCAGTCTCTATGCCTGAGTTAGTTCCCAAGTGCTTGGAAAACTGCTGAAATCACACCCATACATAAGAGAGGGGACCGGTCCACCCCCAACAATTACCGGCCGATCTCCATCCTCCCCCCACTCTCCAAAGCCCTTGAAAAAGTTGTGTCGATCCAACTCTCTGAATACCTAACCAAGTACAACATTATGTGTCCAGAGCAGCTCGGTTTCTGCCCAGGGCACAGTACAACCATGGCTCTCCTGGAATTCTCCCAACACCTGCATGCTACTCTTGACTCTGGCAGCCTTGCAGGAGCAGTGTTCATTGACCTCTTCAAGGCCTTTGACACTGTCTGTCATCCTCTTCTACTAGACTCTCTCCACCAACTTGGCTTCTCTGGTGGCCCCATTTCCTGATTCTCTAGCTACCTCTCTGCTAGATCCCAGCATGTCAAGATCAGCAGCTCCCTCTCCAGCACTCTTCCCGTTCACTCCAGGGTCCCTCAGGGCTCCATCCTGGGTCCAGTACTTTTTAATCTCTACCTCAACACCCTCCCCAGCTCATGTACTGGTAAAATGCTCCTCTATGTTGATGATGCAGTCCTCATTGCCTCACATCCCAATCCCACCTCCTTCCAATTATCCCTCCAGCAAGCTTATAACCAAGCCAAAAGGTGGTTCGGTGACCGCAGACTGGTCATTAACCTAAAGAAAACCAAATCAATGCTCTTCTCCCACCACCAAAATAATGCTAAAAATACCCCCCTCTTGATTATCCCCAACACTCTGCACCCGCTAGAACAAGTGACCACATACAAGTACCTAGGCATCACGTTTGATACTGCCCTCTCCTTCCACGCCCACATTAATGCCCAGTCAGTCACCATAAACTCTCGGATTGGCCTGCTATACCAGCACAGGGACTGCCTACCTCAGGTTGCCCTCAGGCTGGCCATCACCTTCTCCGTCTTGTCCCTTGTGGACTATGGCTTGCCCATCTACACTGCAGCTGACAACACTGCCCTCTCCAAAATCCAACTCTCCATCAATAAGGCCTGTAGGCTCCTGACTGGTGCCCCCAGCCACACTCACACCTGCCTTCTCTATACTACCACCAATCTGCTCAACTTAGAGGAGCGACTGCTCTATCAGACCTGCCTTCTCACTAAGAAATCCCCGCTAGGACTCTTCCCCCCGGGGTTCTCCACCTCCCTAAAGCAGTCATTGTCGTCCGTCACCACCCATAGCTCTGTTAAGGCCACCTTCCAGGTGCCCAGAACCAAGACCTCTCTTGCCCAGAGATTCTTCCTCTATCGAGCCCCACCTGGTTCAACTCTCTCCCTCCCTAGCTGCATCTCCAACTTGCCAAAAATTGGCTCCTTCAAAACAGCCCTTCGGAACCATATCTTTAATACCCGCTGTTGTAGGTGCAACTAACCCCCTGTTGTAACCTGTGGTACCCACCCACCTTGTCCACTGGACAGCCTCTCCCTCCCCCAGACCCACTCCTTCCCTACTAGGTCCAAATAGGGATGTAACCCATTGTCTTCTCTGAGGACCTACTATATCCATTATTGTAACTCACAATTTTGTAACATTATGTAACCTAAGTAACATACAAACTACTATATTATGTAATCTAAGTGTATCTATGTTAAATGTTCCTTTTACTGCACCTGTAATGTTATCCTCTGTTTTAATCTGCACTGTAATAACTGTCTTGATGTCTGCCCTCCCTGCGACGAGGTGCCTTTGTAAATGAGTCTCTGACTCAAAGGTTGTAAACCCAATTTGTAATGAATAAAGAATAAAACCTCACATCATCAAGTTAAGAAAGTCTGTGCATCAGAGACTGGGTTCACTTTATAGGGTCAAGCAATTCCTGACAAAAGAATCCAGGCATTTACTTGCCCACAGTTTCCTGCTGAATGCTACGGATTATGATTTAGTGATATATTCTGCTATCTTGGGAAAATTATTTGACAGATTAAGGGTTACTTATCATTCCATTCTTCATTTTATGCTTACTGCCCCTTACCGAACTCATCACGGTTTTTTGTTTTCTAGTTCTTATAGTTTGTCCCTTGAAAATAGAATATCTCACAAATTGGGTACCCTGATGTTCAAGGTAATGAAAGGCCTTATTTCGCCTGCAGTTTCAGTTTTATTCCCCATATCTCTTAATTCATGTGGCACTAGGTCTCAGTCCAAGTAAACCTTTAAACTTCCTTTGTTTGTAACAGTCCTTGGTCAGAGATCTGTATTATATAGGGCACCTCTACTTTTTAATATTTTGCCCCATGAAATCATTGAAAGTAAAATAGTCTGGTCCTTTAAATCTAGGTTAAAGAACTGGTTGATGGACAAAGATGTTTGCACATGTGTTTCTTAATTTTATTGTGTCTAGTGTATACTGTATATTTGTATTTTGTATTTCTTATAGTTATTGTATGTTGTAGTGCTGTCTTTGCCACATGTTATTATCTTAACTTGTCACTGGTGAAAAAGGGCAGTTCTGCTCATGCAGCCCACAAGTATTAAAAATACAAATGAAATGAAATTAATTTGTTTAGGCAACAAGCTAGCAGTCCACTAGACTTCTCCCCTGTTTGGTTCTAAATGATGCACATTCAGCTTTTCCTGATAGAATTTTGTCAATTTCAAATTTAAGTAGTGTGCCTTTATGTACAAACAATTTGTCTAATACTTTGGATTTTAAGCTGTTCCTCCAAAGGTTTTAATTCTTGTTCCTTTTTATGTAAATCCTTATTCCTTTCTGTTTTCCTAACAGATGAGAACCAGATAATCCTTTCCTTTGATGTAAGCCTTATAAGCATCCCATGTACGGTATATGCTTGAGAAACGTCTCTGGTATGGTTTATAGTGAAATAATTGTTGGTTGTTTTGTGCTCCATTCTTTGAATTCCTTTTCCTTAGACTAGTGTTTAGTCTCCACATATAATCCTTCGGGCATTGGCATCCTTCCCCAAAACTCAGCACAGTATATATGACACTGTGATTGACAAAAGAATGGCATCTATTCCTCCTGATATGACTAAGTTAGCCATTGTTTTAGAAATTAGTAATCAATCTATTCTGCTAAGTCTGGCGTCTGTTAGAAAAACAAACTCTGGTCAGAGCCAACATGACTGCTGATGTATTAACTTAAAAGATGCAGAATTCAAGTGTGGGCTGAGTTTTAATTCATTTGTTATATTATTGTGATATTCAAATTCCATAGTCACATCACAATAATAGGAAAAAAAACAACCTTATAGGTCAAAATAATTATAAGCAGGTACTCTTGGCTCTTGACATTCAGTATACCTTCTCCCAGTACAGCCACACATGTGCACATAGATACACACAACCACATGTAAGTGTGTGTGCACACACACAGAAACATAGAAACATATAACTTGTCAGCAGAAAAGGACCAGTGGGTCCATCTAGTTTGCTATATTTCCCTGCCAGTTACTACTCCCTGGACCCTATTCAGTTTCAGATGATCCTCCCTCATGTTGTTCCTCTACTTATTATGTCCATGTGCTTATCCCATGCATGCTTGAAGCCTCCCACTGTCTTCACCCCATCATCTCCTCAGGCAGGCTGTTCCAGGTGCCCACCACCCTTTCTGTGAAGAAGTATTTCCTTTCATCCCTCTTAAACTCCCCCCCCAAGCTTCATTACATGCCCCATGTTCTGGTGCACCTTCTCCTCTGAAAGAGACTCCCCTCCTGCACCTTTTTGACCTCTGTGAGGTAGTTACAAGTCTCAATCATGCCCCCTCTCACTCTTCTCTCCCCCAGCTCTATCTGTCCTTTGCGCCCCAGGACCAGGGAGTAGTAGATGTGATGAAGTGTTTGGATGAGATCCAGGGCTGCATGTTATCGAGCTGGCTGAGATTCCACCTGGACAAAACTGAAGTACTAGTGATTGAGCTAGGGCAGGACAGGAGGAATGTCAGGGAGGGAAACAGAGCTTTGCCTTGGTACCTTCAGGCTTGACACTGCTAAAAAGGTGAAGAATCTGAGTGTCATCTTGGACAAAGGGCTGATGTTTGAGGCTCTGATGTCAGCAGTTGTCCAGAATGGCTTCTACCACCTCAGAAATATCAGCTGGATTTGTTCCCTTATACCTCTGAGGACCTGCCTTCTCTGGTATATGTCTTTGTGATGTCTTGCCTCGATTACTGCAGTGCCCTCTACCTTGGGTCAGTGGAGGTATGCTGCGATGCCTGCAGCTAGTGCAGAACACGACCATGAGACTGTTGACCAGCCTTCCGAGGATGAGTCACATTACCCCGCATTGCAGGAATTGCACTGGATGCCAGTTAAGTGGAGTATCTCCTATAAGGTTGGTTTGCTGACCTATAAGGCCCTACACAGTCTAGGTCCAGGCTACCTGTGTGAACACCTGCATCCTTATCTTTCCACTCGTTCCCTCTGTTTTGCTGAGGAGGACCTCCTGGTTGTCCCCAGGACCAGAATTAAAATGTCTGGGGTCAGAGCCTTCAAAGTGGCTGGTCTGTTACTTTGGAATTCATTACTGAAGGCCCTGAGGGAGGCCTCTCAATGGAAGCCTTTAAAGAAGGACTTAAAGCTTTTTTGTTTGCTCAGGTGCTTGGTGTTTGAATTGTGTATTTATGAGTGGCTTGTTTACTTGGGGTTCAGTTCCATTTTTATTTTTATGTTGTTTATATTTGCGTATAGGGTTCTTAATTTATATCACATATTCTATTGTTAATTATTATGTATTGGGGAGATATTTGCTATCTCCTCTTTGTAATGGTGACCTGGGCCTCCAGGGAAAGGCACCATAAATAAATAAAACTACTACTACTACTATTACTACTACATGTTGAGTTTCTGCAGCCTCTGCTCATGCAGTTTATTGTGCAATCCCCATACCATTTCCGTAGTCCTCTGGATTGCTCCCACTCTGTCAGTGTCCTTGTAGAGGTGTGGCCTCCAGAAGTGTACACAGCACTGTAGGTGGGGGTCTCATTACTCAGCAATACAGTGCCAACACCACCTGCCTTCTGCTAGAAATCTCCCTCCATTGCACCCTAGTGTCCCACTAGCCTTGCCTACTGCCTTGTTGCACTGCCCTGCCACCTTGGGGTCATTAGAGGTGAGTACCCCATGAAGGTCCCTCTGTTGCTTGGTGACTACAAGTACCTCCTCCTCCCATCTTATACAAAGCCCCTGAGTTTCTCTGCCCTAGGTGCATGACTTTGCACTTTCACTGAAACCAAGCTGCCACACCCTAGACCACTCCTCTAGTTTTCCCAGATCCCTTTGTAATCTCTCCACCCCTTCCTGGGTGTCTATCTTGCTGCAGATTTTTGTGTCATCTGCAAAGAGACACACCTTCCCCTCCAGTTTCTCAGCAATGTCACTCGGGGGGGGGGGGCCCATGGAAAAGGAGATGAGTGGGGGGGAGGAAGGGGTAAATGTGATGGGCCGTTGGGGTCCTTTTCTGCCATCAGATTCCTATGATTCTATGATTATGAAGACATTGAAGAGGACAGGGCCCAGTACTGATTCCTGTGGTATTCTACTGGTCATTGGTCATTGGACACACACACACACTACAAAAGTTGTACACACACAAATTGCATTGGTTTAATTAGAGTTCTAGCAAGTAGTGCATTATTGTAGTTTCTTGTGTAGTAATACAGGACTTCCATGCAGCTGGTGGTTCCTGGCTGTGGAGATCAGTAGAGAATATGTGCCAGAGGTATTCTGGGACTGGGTTAGGGGTTTAGAGTGCAGTGGGTGTTGGAGTACCACTAGATACTAGGGATGTTAGCATTTTGTGAATACTATATCGCTATGCTTTCTTGTATAGTGATACAGGACTTTGTGCAGCAGATGATGTCTGGCTGTGGAGGTGAATGGAAGGTATGTGCTATGGGTGTGGGAATGTGTATGTACATGTGTGTGCATGTGTAACCCCTAAGTGGTGCTATCCCAGTGGCTACTACCCCTGCCTGTTTGGCTAGTAGCAAGTTAAGGGGCCTGGGTAATGAAACGGTTGCCTCCACCCAGAGGTCAGGGCCGTTAGTGGTCAAGCTAACCTGGGCACAGCCCTCCGGGACACTGTAACTCCCCTCTTTCCCTTCTAGTGGCCTGAACAATATACAATAATTACTTTCACACTGACCCTTATTTACCAGGCAATTACCCACACTGTTTGCACTTACCACCAGGGCTGGTTCCTCTAGCTTGACCCTGGGGACACCCTGTAAAACAAGGTTAAGCACAGCAAATAGCAACAGTACAATACTTTTGGCACAAACTAGAATCACAGTCAGGTTAAATGCAAACAAAGTTAAATCTGATTTATTCAGGGGACTTGAACAAGGGAGGGGCGTAATCAGGTTGATTTGCTTAAAAGCTATATTAATCAGACAGTTATGCATGCGGTTCAGAGTCCCTACACAGCCACACACTCTGGGTACCCAGGTAGGAAAATGGTGGGCTAGCCAGGAACGTTGCAGATGGTTGGGGCCCTGTGATGGAAGAAAGCAACATGCACAACACACACTATTTGTAATCCGGAGCCGGAGGGCTCAGTTCGTGAAAGAAAAGACAACAAGACAATCAGATGACAGAACTTTTAGATTTAGCTGTTGTTGCGCGGAGCTACCCTGATGTTTACTCATGATACCCAATACTGCACACAGGCAGGATGAAATTGAGATTGTAGGCTGTTGAGCTGGAGTGCCTGGAGAAGCAGGGCCCACAGGAATCACCGAGGCTTCGTTCCTGTTCAAAGCGTTGAGCAGGGGGCTGATCCACAGGCCGATCTCTCGTCGATGACTTTCTCTGCGTAGCAGGTATTCTGGCTGGGCCAGTGCAGCAGGGCCCAGGCAAATAGAAATGGATATGGATTCAGTCCGTTGGGCTGGATACAGCCTCCAGCAAACAAAACACAGTTCAGACACACAGTGGGGAACCAAATCACGACCCACTATAAGCACTCAGCACATTCACATGTAAGGAAATTCCCCTGTACCAGGCAAATGGCTCTCCAGTCTCAATTACAGAGTCTCTGCACAATCCGGGAGTTCAGAGGTAGCTGGAAGTCCTGACAGGCCGATTGCATTCAGCAAATCTTCGGTCTTCTTCAGGTTAAAGCCTGGTCACAATTCAGTGGCTTAATTCGCTCTCCAATTTTGGATTCAGTCCGAAATAAAAAAACACAAGTTCCCTCTCAGGAACAGCTGGACAAACTCAGGACCTTCCATAGTTCTTCCGCGCAAATCCACTATGGATTGCTGCTCAAACTATCTCGAGCTGTTACTTCTTCACTTCCCAACTCAGATCTAACTGAAACTGCAAGCAGTGTAGGACTTTCCCCAAGATCCAAAGGTTCGGTTGGCTGATCTGTCTGTCAGTCACAACAAGGGCTCCCCTACAGGTTATTTTAGGCACCAAATCCCAAAATTACAATTCCTACAAGTTTTGGCCCCACCAAGCCCCTGTAAGCAGGCTCCGTTTTAGAGTCCCAAATGTACTGATTGACCCATTCTGCAGTCCAGGACCAAGATGATGGAAACAAACAGAACTGTCAATGCTGCAAAGATGTCAGGTTAGAACAAACTGCAATATTATTACTACTCTAACAAATGATCAGCAAACAAGTACATCTTCTAACAGAGCTCCCTCTCAGATTAATTTTGACTGCAATCCCGGCAGCTCTTAAAGAGACAGTACACAGAGGCTATACAGGCACTCTCTGGCAATACATTTAAACTGCTAAAACGCAGAACACTAGCCTGGCAGTGAGCATTTAGGCAAGCTCAAGGAAGATTTTTCGGGAACCCCCATTTGTAGGGGTTACACCTGCGCACATGTGTGTATGTGTGCGTGTGCATGTTTGTGCACGCATGTGCATGTCAAGAGACAAAACAGCCACTTTTATATTATCTTGCTGTGCAAGTTGTTTAGTATTTTTGTTCTAGTATTGTAGTATAAGTGGTGGGATTATGACATCTCAATAATAGTAGAAGTAAATTACTATATCGCTTAGCAGGTTAATACTTTATCAGCCATTTTGGATCTGACCAGCATTTGTTAGATTCCTGGAGCTGCCTCGGGTAAAGGCTGAAGCTGCAGGACTCAGCTATTCTCTGGCTCTTTCCAAGTCAAATACTTCGGTCTGTATTCCTTTCAGATAAATTATTAGTCTCACTCTGTTACTTTTTTCAGTTTTAAGGTTAGCTTGCACCCAGAAAGCAGGTCTGCAAGAGTCTGCATGGAATTCTAATTGTTGCTGTATAGTGCATAAAACCTTATATAGTACATAAAACATTATATAGTAATTATACATAAAACCTTATATAGTACATAAAATATTACTTAGTAATTGTGCATAAAACCACAAGTCTGGAATTTTATGACTCTTTCAGCATGAGGTACCAGATCTGTGAATTCCTCATCAGTCCTCTTACAGTGTCAGTGGCTCAGTAGGTAGCACACTTGCCTCTGAGGCTGGGAGATCAGAGGGCTGTGGGTTCAGTTCCCACATCTGGCACTTGGGTTAATATCCCAGTACTGATACTGTAGTGCAGCATGAGAGGGGTGCTGCACTTCTGAAGTGCCATCTTTCGGATGAGACGTTAAACTGCGGTCCCATCTACCTGGATTGGTGGTAGTTCAGGTGGATGTAAAAGATCCCATGGCACTTATCGAAAAGAGTAGGGAAATTTCCCTGGTGGCCTGGCCAAATTTCCCTCATTCACTAAAAATACCACCAACAGCTTAGTCTGGTTCAAGGTCAGTTGGCATTTATCTGTATTCCCTTCCCCCGGGTCGTGCCTGAAAATAGGCAGGATTTGTCTAGTGCACTTACCTGGTCAACAAAAACTAAATAAATAAAAATGAAATACACTGAGTGGCAGTCAAACATTCTCATAAAGGGAACATCAACCTTGTTTTACCTTTTGCCCCCCCTTTGCTCTGCATGCACCTACATCAGTGCACTCCCCTTGTCCACCCTCCCTTTCCTACAACCACTGCCCCCAACTCAGTTTTGCCTTCTGCACATTGTAACTGTTGTTATTCTCCAGCACTTTGTTGCACTGTAATGTATTTTACTCACACAAAATCTGTGTCCATGCACCATTGTTATTTATTATGCCTACTTACCTATTTGATAAATTGTATTTTTATTTATTGTTTTTAGTGTACCTCTGTTCCTCCCATTCCCCTCCCTGAGGACATAACTGGAAACAAACTGTTACCAGCTCAGTATGTTGTATGAGTTTATAAAAGGAAGGTCCTGTCAAACTAATCTCATAGATTTCTTTGACTGGGTAACCAGAGTGGTGGACCAAGGTGGAGCAGTTGATGTCGCCTACCTTGACTTCAGCAAAGCTTTTGACACTGTTCCACATAGAAGATTGATAAATAAGCTGGGTAGGCTCGGGGTGGGTCAGAAGTTGATCAGCCGGGTGGCAAACTGGTTGACGGGCAGAAAACAGAGAGTGGTGGTAAATGGTATACAGTCAGAAGTGATGCAAGTCGCAAGTGGGGTACCTCTGCGATCAGTCCTGGGGGGAGTCCTCTTCAATATCTTCATTAGTGACATTGCAGATGGACTAGAGGGTAAGGCTCATCTGTTTGCAGATGACATCAAGATCTGCAACAGAGTAGATGATCCAGATGGGGTGGGCAGAATGAGAAGAGATTTGGATAAACTAGCAAAATGGTCAGAAAAGTGGCAACTGGGATTTAATGCAAAGAAGTGCAAGATCATGCACATAGGGAAGAGAAACACTGAAGCCACCTATAGGCTGGGAGGGGAGTTGCTGGCAGTCACAAAGGAAGAAAGAGACTTGGACATCATCATCACCGATGACCTGAAATCATCCAAGCAGACCTCTAAAGCAGTAGATAAGTCTAAGGGGGTGATAGGGTGTATTAGTAGGGGTATCACAAGTCGTAAGAGGGAGATAATAATCCTTCTTTACAAGACACTGGTTAGGTCCCATCTAGAGTACTGCATGCAGTACTGGAGGCCACACCTTCACAAGGACATTAACCAAATTGAGGCAGTCCAGAGAAGGGCAACCAAAATGGTGCAGGGACTGCATCAGAAGACATATGAGGACAGATTAACGGAGCTCAATATGTATACCCTTGAGCAAAGGAGGGAGAGAGGTGATATGATCGAAACATTCAAACACCTTAAGGGCATTAACAAGGTGAAAGAGTCTAATATGTTTAAATATAAGAAAAATAGGATGACAAGAGGACACAGCATGAGATTAGAGGGAGGCCGATTAAGGGGGAATATGAGGAAATTCTTTTTCACAGAAAGAGTGGTGGATGCATGGAACAGCCTACCTCAGGAAGTGGTGGCTATGAATACAGTGCAGAGCTTCAAACAGGCATGAGATAGGCATAAGGGAGCAATACAGATGAGTATGAATAGATAGGCCACTGACAGAGCAAAGGCCGATGGCACATTTATAAGGTAGAAAAAGAAATGGGCAGGCTGGATGGGCCTTGCGGTCCTTATCTGCCGTCAACCTCCATGTTTCTATGTTCCTGGTAAAACTTCTGAAGTAAATAAATAATTGGACATTTGGGCATTTGTGCAGTAGTGGATAATTCATGACAGAGTGTGCAGTAATTAGGGAATAATGCATACTCTTAGGTGGTTGTTAGGCATAAGGTGCAGCCAAGTGACGCAACCACATGAAAGTGCATTATTCCCTTATAACTACATACCCTGGCATGTGTAATACTAGTTTTTTTATTTGAATCAGTACCATTGTCTCTTCCTGCAGTCCTCAGCAACTATCTCCTCCTGGAGTTCCCAAGGTACCCTCCAGACCCTATACCACTGCCAGCAATGATGGTGGCCCTCCATGAAGCTTTGGTTTGCCCCCCAGGCAGAGCTAGGGTGGGAGATGTACTCCTAGCAGTGGTCATTTGTCAGGTGGCACAGGGTGGGGGACACGGATGTACCGGTGTCCATCAGCTACAGCCAGCAAAGCAATGTTTCAATTTTTCTCTCCTTTCCTTTGAGACACCATTTCTAAGACACCATGCGAAAGCATGCATGCTCTGCATGCAACTGTGCCGCATCTGAGAATGATTCCCCTCACGGAATATGTGCCTACCTGCAGTTTCACCTGTGGTTTCCTAGGTGGTGCTGCTAGGCTGGCTGAACCCGCCCTCATCGGAGAAGAAGAGTGTCTTCTTGGATGCTCGATCCTTCTCCTCTTCAGCTGGTCCCCAGTAACCCAGGTGTGTTCCCGAATCTGGGTCGCCAGCAGTAACCCTACTGCAGCTCTGATGGTCTGCCTGTGTGTTATACACTTATAAAAGTGAATTTTTTTTGTAAAAAAAAAATGTAGTTCAGGTGAGGTGCGTGGTTGTTATAAAATAACCAATGTCCATGTGACGTGTTTCAACCACAGGATTTTCTTGGCCCATTTCATAAAACTCCTTACTCTCCCTACTATACTTTTACTTTTATTAACATCTGATTAATCTTGTTTTTTTCCATTTGTTTTGTTCTATTGGTTAAGATTGCAGACCTGTGAACCCGGTGACCCAGGTTTGAATCCTACAACTGCTACATATTGACTGCATAACCCTGAGCAAGTCACTTAACCTCCCTTCTGCTACTTTCTCTGTGCTTTATAAACTTCCCTGTACACTGAAAATGGCAGCACAATATTTTCCTCAAGGACATCTTCTCCACTGGGTCACACTTTTGGAACTGTAAGCCATTGGCATCAGGACCACTCAGAAACTTGCTAGATGGAGGCAGCCTATGATGACGTGCAATGTCCGTGCCTACCTATTCATGGGTGGTCCCATTGCTCCTCAGTTTTTGCTTCTGGAGTTGATCGCTCATTGGATCTGCAGAAAAACAATGCCATCATTTCTATGATTTGTTATTTTTTATACTAATTTAAAAACTTTGTCGATGCTGTAACTCACAACATCTCTTACTCATTTATTTTTGAATTTATAACAATGCTCTTACTGTGCATGTTTTGCTATTTGGAAAAATCTCTCTCATAGTGAAAGCCGTGCAAGTTATACCAGAAACACAGGCCACAAGGAGACAACACATGAAGGTTTCTGGAAAAACACTTCACTCATGGCTTGGCATCTCTGGGCAAGGCCGCGGGCCTCAGGCTGGCTTCTCACTCATGTTCAACTGTTGTCAAGAGCCATATTTCCAGGCAGTCAGCCACACTGTTGCCAATACAGCTGGAAGAACCATCAGGACACACTACACTAAAGAACAGGGTTGCTGCCTCGTCAATACTCTCCTCCTCTAATCATCACTGTAAGGCTTAGGCATCAGGAGATACTCTACATGCTTCACTGGTAGACAGACAGTCAAGGTCTCCACTGAAAGAGGGTACATCCTCATCATTGGCCCCCCTGATAGTGGAGACTACAGCCAAGGTCGGGGCTAAGCACAGGTGCTACTGTACCTACTGTGAACAGTATGTCACTTGTGTCGTCATGCTCAGTCCCATCAACGCTGGTAGTCACTAACCCTTTAATGGGTGCCATAAACTCCAAGACTGTGCTGGCATCATTTTCAGACACCTTACTTTGCTTGTTACTGTCATTGGGTGCAACAACAATGGTGACCACAGTGCTATTGACAGGGCCTTCCCTATTAGTACAGTCATCGTCGATGGGACATAGAAGCATGCCTAACATTTCTCTCCTCAATTACCACTGTTGTCATTCAAAATGATGCTAAGGTATATTATAATCCTAATGTCCTAAACAGGGACAAGGATTTGGAGGATTTGGATGTAGAAAGAGATCTCTATAAGTAGATCTACCCTTTGACCCTCCTCTGTCTTTTACAGGGCCACTGTCACTATCGTGTATGATCCCAGGTCTCCTCCTCACACTTCTAGACAACTCCAAGAGGTCATGAGTTTTGAGGGTGTAGGAGAGGACTCCGGTATGTTTTGGGGGGTTAAGCCTGCGCCTTCTATGGTGGTACTTCAGGTATATCACGCATGGCTTACGACCTAGCTGCAAACCCATAACCTACTCACTCCCTGCCAGCAAGGCTTCTGTAAGAACCATAGCACCACCACCACCCTCATTAAGTTTACTGACAACATCAAGTCCGCTATGGATAACGGTTCTCGACCTGGTTGACCATTCACTCCTATCACAAAAATTACCTGCCGTAAAGGTCTCTCCTCATGCAAATACTTCCACTTCCATTGCCTTTCCCTCATTGCCAAGTACTGGTTCGGGACTCTCTCTGCCTACCTCTCCTCCCATCTGTCATTCTCTAACCCCTCTGCCTACTTCCTATACTCCCGGCGGGACTCCCGCTCTTTCTCCCTTCCCCACTCCCACTCAGGGGCAGGTCAGTCAGCTTTTTCCTACTGCCTTCCCTTCCTCTGGAACCAGCTCTCCTCAGACATTCATAAGTCCCCCTCACTCTCATCTGTTAAATGCCTCCTCTGACTCCTCCCAGTAAACCAGTGCTCATGCAATACACCCTCATTTACCCCCTCCACTCCTCCTTAGCTACCTGCACCCATAGTTTCCCCCCTAACTGAAAGATGAAATAAGGAACTTAGAATTATCAGGAAAGACAGTCTTTCAAGCAACAGAGGGAGGTGGATCTTACTTTACTTTTGTTACAATTGTTAAGATTTTCAGTGCAGGAAGAATTTAAACCCTGAGGGATGGAATACTGTTTACTGTATCTGTCCTGGTGCACAGCTGACTTATTTTGGGGCTGACTGCTTTCAGAGCACAAATCACCAGGCTGTTTTGGGGCTGGGGAGGTTTACCTGTGTCTGTCTTGGATGTCTGGATTTTTCTCTGTTTGATTAGAAGGGTATTTTCTCTGTCAAATTGTTGTGTAGGGCATCTTGCTGACAGGAAGGCACTCATCGCAGCGGTGGGTCAGAGCTTTTAGCTGATTGTTTTGTGAGGGCACAGTTCAGGCCCAACTCCTGACCACCCCTCACCCCACCCACCCCTGGAAATAGTTCCTTTATACCTGGGGTTCTGACATAATTTCCTCAAGAGTGCAAGGTGCATATCATTGTCATATCCTCTCTAGCACACTGCACTGACAATATAAGCATACACATTGTATAATATATATATTTCTATATAACAAACCAATCACGCACACACACACACACACACAAAAGTAGATAAACATGTGGGGAGTAGTGCAATGTAATGGCTGTGGGGCAGCAGCCTTCCAGGAGTCTTTCTGGAGGCTGAGATGCTGCCCTATTTGCAGACAACTCTCTGCCCTGAGGGAGAAAGTTGCCCGTCTTCAGGCCACACTGGACAGTAGTAAGGGAACCTTTCCCCAGGCCACACTGGACAGAAGGAAGGGAACCTCCCCCTTCCAGGGAGCACCAGAGTCACCACCACTACCTCAGAGGCTGTAAAGAAAGCACAGCAGTTGGACCACAGTGGGCTGAGGGAGGGTGAGGATGGTGGAACAGAGGCACACCCAGTCAGTTGTTCCACTCCACAATCCATACACCATTCTGGGGGAGCATAGTTCCCCTATGGATGCACCCACAGAGGAGACTAAGGAGGCTAAGGACAACTGTCACAAGGGAGGCCCACAGGAAGGAGGCAGAGGACACCACAGGGAAAGGAAGCAGCTCCTGGTGGGGGACTCAATTATTAGGGGGATAGAACTGGGGGGGAGCAGGGAAAACTGAAGTAAGGTGCCTGCCTGGTGTCATGACTTGGAGGGACAGGAAGTGCATCCTCAGAATCACGAGAACAGCTGCACGGGAGTCTGAGTTGGACGTCATTGTCCACCTAGGGACAAATGATTTGGCTCATCATGAGATTAGAGCAGTGCAGGAGGACTTTGTAGAGTTGGGGAGGGGCCTAAGACAAATAGCACACACAGTATCCTTCTTAGAGGTGCTGCCTGTCAACGGCATGGGTGAGGCGAGGGTATTTTGCACCTTGCAGCTTAATGAATGGTTGAAAAAATGGTGTGGAGCACGGGGGTTTGGCTTCATTGGGGACTGGAGTTCCACCTGGAGGGACACCAGCCTATACTGGCAGGATGGTCTGCATCTGTCCAGGAAGGGAACAAGTCTTTTCAGCAATCAGTTTAAATGCTTCATTGGCAAGCTTTTAAACTAGTCAAGGGGGGAGGCACTGATAAGCAGCAGGAAAATCCCAGCCTCTCCCTACAAAACAGGTTACTAAATGAGAAAAAGACCGAGGTAGAAAGGTCAGTGGGGGATGCTGCAACAGAACGTAAAGGTATCAAAAAATGGAGAGCAATGAGTACCAATGCCCGTAGTCTGGGTAACAAGCTTCCTGAATTAGTGGCCTTGATGGAGGAGGAACATCTGGACATCGTGGCATTCACAGAAACATGGTACACACAAAACCATGACTGAGACGTAAACATACCAGGATACACTATCTACAGGAGGGACAGGGAGGGTAAAAGAGGAGGAGGAGTAGCTCTTTACATAAGGGAAAGAATCAAAGCAACAGAACAAAAGTGTAAACAGAGGAGAAGAAGCACTGTGGATCAATTTGGAGACAGGCAATAGCACCACAATCTGCACAGGGGTTGTATACAGACCCCCCTCTCAGGGGGAGGAAATGGACAATGAAATGATAGAAGTATACTTAGAATGGCAGAAAAAGGGGAGATATTGCTGATCTGAATATGCAAGATGTTAACTGGAGTGCAGTTGCAGCAGCCACTTCGAAGAGTGGGGTTATTCTAGATGCCCTACAGGGGGCATGCCTTAGACAACTAGTATTGGAACCCACTCGAGAGGGAGCAATCTTAGACCTGCTTCTCTCAAATGGAGATGGAGAGAGGATCACAGATGTAGAAGTGGGTAGCCATCTGGGAACTAGCGACCATCAAACAGTATGGTTCACAATAAACACAGCAATAGAGTCAAGCCATACAAAGGCAAAAGTACTGGACTTTAGGAGGGCTGACTTTGCCAAAATGGGTGAGTGCCTAAGGAATGCTCTAGCAAATGGGCAGGAAGGAGGGGTGGAAGAACAATGGGGAATAATAAAAACTGCCATCACAGAGGTAACAAGCTTTTGTGTGAAGTAAATAAACAAAATGAAACGATGTAAGAAACCACTATGGTTCTCAAAAGAAGTGGCAGTGAAGGTTCAAGAGAAAAAGAAAGCATTCAGGAAGTACAAGGAATCACAGAAGGAGCAGGACAGAGAACTGTATCAGTTAAAGCAAAAGGAAGCTGGGAAGGCAGTCAGAACAGCAAAGGCCCAAACCGAGGAAAAGATAGCCAACTCAGTTAAGAGAATAAAACCTTTTATAGGTAGATCAGGGAGTGAAGGAAGACCAAGGGAGGGACAGTGAGGCTTAATAAAGGGGAGGGGGTGGGCAGAGGGTGACTGTGAAAAGGCAGAGATACTGAACAAATATTTTTGCTCAGTATTTACAAATGAAGAGGGGGAGGTACCTAAAACAAACAACAGAAACACTCTGGATACAGAAGTTGATACCAGCCCATTTACAGAAGAAAGGGTTCTGAAAGAACTCTTAAAACTGAAGGTGGGCAAAGCAATGGGGCCTGATGGGATTCATCCCAGAATTCTAAAAGAACTAAGGATAGAACTAGTGACACCACTGACTACCATCTTTAACAAATCATGGGAGGATGGGGTGGTACCTGAGGACTGGAGGAGGGCAGATGTGATTCCCCTTCACAAAAGTGGGAACAAGGCAGAAGCAGGAAACTACAGACCTGTTACTTTAACCTCAGTGTTAGGGAAAATGATGGAATCACTTCTGAAGGAAAGAATTGTCAAGTATCTAGAAGCCAGAGGGGTACAGGACCCAAGGCAGCATGGAGTCACAGCAGGAAGGTCATGCCAGATGAATCTGATAGATTTCTTTGACTGGGTGACCAAAGTAGTAGCTCAGGGAGGGGCTGTGGACATGGCCTACCTAGACTTTAGCAAGGCATTTGACACAGTCCCACACAAAAGGTTAATATACAAGTTAGCCAGCCTGACAGTGGGTCCCAAGATGACCTGGGTAAAAGAATTGGCTGGAGAATAGGACACAGAGAGTAATTGTAAATGAGTCCACTCTGAACAAAGGGGTTATTAGTGGGGCAATTTAGGGTTCAGTATTAGACTGGTCCTCTTCAATGTCTTATAAGTTACATTGCAGAGGGACTGGAAGGAAAGTATGTCTCTTTGCAGATGACACAAAGATCTGCAACAGAGTTAATGCACAAGGTGGGGTGGAAAGGATGAGAAGGACTTGGCAAGGTTAAAGGAATGGTCAAATGTATGGCAGCTTAGATTCAATGCTAAGAAGTGCAAGGTAATGCACCTGGGAAACAAAACCCAGAGGAAGAGTACACAATGGGGTGAGATACTAACAACAACAAAAATGGAAAGGGACCTGGGGATAGTCATATCAGATGACCTAAAGGTGGCAAGCAATGAGAGGGCAGCAAGTAGGGCTGGGGGATACTGGGATGCATGGGAGAGGCATCACCAGTAGAAAACAGGAAGTTATTATCCCTCTGTACAGACAGCTGGTGAGACCCCATCTGGAGTACTGCATGCAGTTCTGGAGACCCAGGCTCCGCAAAGACATAGACAGGATGGAAGCTGTCCAGAGGAGGGCAACTAAAATGGTGCAGGGTCTGCACCAGAAGACATATGAAGAGAGACTTAAGGAGCTTAATATGTATAGCCTCGAGGAAAGGAGGGAGAGGGGGGACATGATAGAAACTTTCAAGTACCTCAAGGAATCAACAAAGTCCAAGAGGGTAGCATCTTTCAAAAAGAGGTGAGCAAGAACAAGGGGGACAATTTGAAGATGGGGGGAGGCTCAGAGGTAATTTAAGAAGTATTTTTCACAGAGAGGTGGTGGATGCATGGAATGGCCTTCCGGAGGAAGGTTGTGGAGTCAAAAACAGTAGTAGAATTCAAGCATGCATGGGACAGTCATAAGGCAATTCTAGGGGGTGGGGGTAGGAAGAAGTAGGCTGCTGGTTAACTAGGATCCCTAGGCACCCTTGCAAACTGTGTGAGAGGCCTTTAGAGCACATGCAATTCTGCTTAAAGTTGGACCAGCATAACATTCTGTGGTGATTTGCATATGCAGCCCATGATGCTTTGCATTGTGTGGGCATATGTGATTTTGTATTTTCTTGAAACTTGGCTTCCCAGCCAAATGCCCTTTGGGGTAGCCCTTGCCTCAGTGTTTGCGGCAGAGGTTCTTTGTCTTTTAAATTTTTTTTTATTTTAATGGGTTCACCACAACTTATCCAAGACACACTGTCTTAGGGTAGCTGGTCCATTCCACTGGGATGTCAAACAGACGAGGCATACTGATGAGTCCTGGCAGGATGAAACACGTGTCTATGTCTTCTGTTAGCACCCTTTGCAAACTGTGTGAGAGGCCTTTCGGCACCATGCAATTCTGCTTAAAGTTGGACCAGCATAACATTCTGTGGTGATTTGCATATGCAGCCCATGATGCTTTGCATTGTGTGGGCATGTGTGATTTTGTATTAACTAGGATCTGCAGCTTATCCATTAGGTAGGGAAATGGGCAGACTGGGTGGGCCAAGCGGTCCTTATCTGCCATCAAATTCTATGTTTCTATGTTTCTGACTCAGTCCTGTTTTGTAATGCTGCCATATAAGGTTTCTACCTCACTGTCTCTCATGCAGTTACAAGATGTCCTACACTGCTACACTTCATTTATTTTGTTGAACTTTATTTTTGTTGCACTGCTCTGATTTTAATTTTTTCCCATGTATGTCTTGTTTTCCTGTTATCCATGGGTCGCACCTGGAGATGAGCTTAGGCTCAGTGTGCCTTTCCCAGTTACCAAATTTTAAATAAATAAAATAAATAATAAATAAATAACTAAATAAAATATATACCTGGTTTTCCAACTATCTGTCCGGTTGGTGCCAATTTGTTAAATTTGAAACTGCCTCTTCACACCAGCTGCCCATCACCTGAGGTGTTCATCAGGGGTCAGTCCTAGGCCCACTCCTCTTCTCAGTCTTCATTAACCACCTCCCATCCATCTCTACCTCCTGCTCAGTAATAATGTATGCCAACGATATTGCCCTATATCACAGCACCCAAAGCTCCCAACACATCAACACCCAGCTACCTTAGGACTTCACCCACTTTCAAAACTGGCTAGAGGCCATCAACCTGGTACTCACTGCATCCAAAGCCCAAGTAATGCTATTCGGCTCTCTGGCACACAGATCATCCAGTCCTCGCCCCCCTGGACATCAGATATCTAAATGGCTCCCCGCTCACTGTAATTGAGAAATTTAAGTATTTAGGTGTCACCTTCAACCCGGGACTATACTTTCACCTTCACATCTGAAATCAGTATAAGGCTACAAATTCTCAAGTTGGCCTAGCCTACCATCTCAAACACTTGCTCTCACCCCCAATGCCTGCTTGGCCATTGCACAGGGTGTACCCCTCCACTGCCTACAGTATGGTTCACTACTCTTGGCAAACACCCCTTGACTTACTTACACAAGTGGGACATCACCTACAACAGTATCTGCCACTTTGCCCTTTCACCTCCACTCCTCACACACCATAGTGCTCTCTACTCCTCCTTGAGATGGTTATCCCGGCCACCTCCTGAGCCTATGTTCTTGCTTGTTTCATTCACAAGCAGCTCCAGGTTCACCCCCCTGCCATACACATCCCACTACTGCCCAGCTCCTGCTCCACCTATCCCCTGAGGTCCCTACCTCGCTCACCATACCCAAATGTTTGACAAGGACGGGTGAGCAGTTATTCTCTTCTTTCGCTCCCAAGTCCTGGAACTCTCTTCCCCAACTATCCACTGCTCCATCTCAACCTTCTCTTTTAAAGCTGCCTTCAAGTCATACCTCACCCAGTCTATGGCTTGCAACTGTTTCCAGCCCTTCCCCGACCACAGCTGCTTGATCATTGCTTAATCTGATCCTCAGATCTTCAGAATGTCTCTGTCTCAATCCAAATATATTACCAACCTAATTAGTTGTCTACTTGTTGCATGCTGACGTACTATTCTTGACCTTAAACTATTGCACTTTTTTCATTATTTTAATTATTTGTCACCTTGAAATATTAATAACTGTACTTGCCCTCACCCTGGAACCGGTAGCTAGCCACGTTTGTATCTTGCTCGATGTCATGTACTTGTATGTTACTCGACTTAACAGATCCAGAAGCAAATGGTTTGACATCTTTTATTGGACCAGTATAGATGTTACAAAAAGAAAACAATGTCTAAGCTTTTGGACCATCCTTCCTCTGAGACTTATGACAATTGTTCAGAGAGTCACATTCTATTAACACCCAGATCACACTGAAAAAAAAAACACCAGAAAAAATTCTCATTGCTTTAAAGTACCTATTTCAAAAAATCACTAATTTAAATGGAATGACTATCATCCCATTAGCTTGCTATTACTGAGAATCTTTTCAAGGTCAAACGACATCCATAGACAAGCTGAATACTCAAGCACGCAAAGCCTGCAACTGAAATTATTAATGAATGTGTGTATGTTATTAGAATACATTCAAAATTAAAAGCAAGATCTTTGGATTTAATACCACAAATGTCCAAGCTAAAACTTGATAGTATTGTATGATAAAAAAACAGTACAACAGAAATGTATGTATGGAAATAAGAGGGGCATAAGAAAAATGTACCTTGTATGAACAACTGTTTAAAACATTCATACAGAATTAAACCTATTTGGAGATAACTTGACTTAATGTATTTGTGTTTTGACCTGCTGTTTCTTGTGCAATGTACTCTCCTGGGTCATTCCTGAAAATAGGCACTCAGTTGCCCAGTGTACCTATCGGATTACTAAAAAAAAACCCCATAAATAAATAAATAATTAAAAGGCAGGATGATACCTTTAATAGCTGGCTGAATCCTTACTCTTTACTTACAGTCCCTAGAAGGTCTGATACACAGTACCATGCTACATCTTTTGAGCATTACAATGCCTACTAGAACACTCCTTCAGTTGTAAACCCAGCTGATCATAATCTCTTTGGAGACATTGGAGTCCTAGGTATTTGGTCTCCTGATGAAGAATCAGAAAGGCTAGATGCTGATAGCCCGTGAAGATAGTGACTTCTGAATGGTGAGGAGTTAAAATGGCACAGAATAATAGTGAGTGCCATATCTGCAAACGTTCTGTTTCCCCCTCCCCAAGGTCCGTCCCCCCTAGAGTTGGTATATTAAGAATGGGTGGGGGTGTGTGCGGGGGCACAGCCCCCCACAAGGGGGGCAAAACAGAAAGTTTGCTGATAATGGCACTTGCTATTATTCTGTGCCACTTTGACATCTCACCATTTGGGAGTTGCTGTTTTGACGTGGAACCCTAGATATTAGGTACTAGATATAGATAACTAAGAGGATATCTTGATGAGGCTAATCTTTTAAACCCAGCGCAATCTGGATTTAGAGCCAAACACAGTACCATCACAGCCCTGGCTGAAGTAACCAATGATTGGCAACTCGAATTGGACAAACAAAATTGTGTATGTGCTGTATTCTTAGACCTGAGTAAGGCATTTGATACGGTCGACCACGAACTACTCCTCTCCTCCCTGAACTCCATAGGACTAGACTCATCCTCCCTTAGATAGTTTAATAACTACCTTATGGGAAGGACCCAGCAAGTGAAGGCCGAAGGAGACCTATCGCCACTCAAAGCTCTGCAAAAAGGAGTTCCCCAAGGATCCATCCTCGGCCCAATCCTATTTGCCATCTACATCAATAAGATCGACAATAATCTCACCCAAGCCACTGTACACCTGTTTGCGGATGACACCGTATTGTATGTCAGTCACCCCTCTCCTATAACAGCATGTGTAGAGCTACAAGCGGAATTCAACCTATTACAACATCAACTACTGGAAAAAAAACTTCTCCTAAATGCAAAAAAAAAAAACAAAGGCAATGTTTTTCTCCCCCCAAACTCAAGCTGGTCACTCCTCCCCAAACAATCTCCCCCAGTTATCCACTGTCCTTGGTGAAAATCTTGAATATGTTATAAAATTCAAATACCTGGGGGTCTGGGTAGATAGTAGACTCGACTACTTAGATCATCTGGAAGATCTGCTAAAAAAACTTTGTCAAAGGCTTGGACTCTTTTACAGAATAAAGCACTTTCTAACCAGGGATTCTAAAAAGAAGTTGGTCCAGGCCACATTTCTATCAGTATTAGACTATGCAGATTTCCTATATGGTCGCTGCCCTAACTCTTATTTGAACAAACTGGACACACTTTACCATAGAGCCTTGAGGTTCATTCCAGATCTTCCTCTCAGCACTCTCCACTGCTCGCTCTACGCTGCAGTTGGATGGACTTCACTCCAGTTCAGAAGAAACAGGAATGCCACACTATGGACTTACAGAGCAATATCCAAGATGCTACCAAACTATGTCTCAGACTGCTTCACACAAGTCACATCAAGTAATTATGCCCTAAGAAGCCTTAACTTCATCATGCTTAAAGTGCCCAAATTCAATACTCGACATGGGAGATCTGCTATCAGCTATGTCTTATCTACCTTATGTAATATGATGCAGAAGACCCTGAAATTGAACATTTACATATCAGTTACATCCTTTAAACATCTGTATTCAAGGCTTATCCAAGAAAAATGTAATTGTTTCCACAAACAGTAGAGTATTCCTAATCTTATCCATCCCCCTCTCCAGACAGCCAACTCACGGATTGTATCCACCTTTATCAAGAGACGGCTGTCTGGAGAGGGAGATGGATAAGATTGCACCCCTCCTTCCATCCGCCTCCCCTTATTCCCTGTCATAAACCATAGCCCTATACCCCTGTTATACAAACCCACCAGTGCCGGCCCCAGGACCTCTCATAGGCCACAGTTATCTGCTCCTTATTATAAGCACCTACCACCGTCCATCAGCTAGGCACTCCACTTCCCACTCCCCCTCCACTCGTCCCTTATTACTCTACATAGAAACATAGATTTTGACGGCAGATAAGGACCGCTTGGCCCACCCAGTCTGCTCATTTCCCTACCTAATGGATAAGCTGCAGATCCTAGTTAACCAGCAGCCTACTTCTTCTTACCCCAACCCCCTAGAATTGCCTTATGATTGTCCCATGCATGCTTGAATTCCACCACTGTTTTTGACTCCACAACCTCCTCCGGAAGGCCGTTCCATGCATCCATAACCCTTTCCATTTTTGTTGTTGTTAGTATCTCACCCCCCATTGTGTACTCTTCCCCTGGGTTTTTGTTTCCCAGGTGCATTACCTTACACTTCTTAGCATTGAATCTAAGCTGCCATACATTTGACCATTCCTCTAACCTTGCCAAGTCCTTTCTCATCCTTTCCACCCCACCTTGTGCATCAACTCTGTTGCAGATCTTGTGTCATCTGCAAAGAGACATGCTTTCCTTCAGTCCCTCTGCAATGTCACTTATAAAGACATTAAAGAGCCGGTCCTAATACTGAACCTGCGGTACCCGCTAGTAACCCCTCTTTCTTCAAGTGGACTCCATTTACTATTACTCTGTGTCCTATTCTCCAGCCAATTCTACCCAGGCTGTCATCTTGGGACCACTCCCAGGCTGGCTAACTTGTATATTAATCTTTTGTGGGACTGTGTCAAATGCCTTGCTAAAGTCTAGGTAGGCCATGTCCGAGCCCTCCCTGATCTACTACTTTGGTCACCCAGTCAAAGAAATCTATCAGATTTGTTTGGCATGACCTTCCACTGTGAATCCATGCTGCTTTGGGTCCTGTGCCCTCTGGCCTCTAGATACTCAACAATTCTTTCCTTCAAGTGATTCCATCATTTTCCCTACCACTGAGGTTAAACTAACAGGTCTGTAGTTTCCTGCTTCTGCCTTGCTCCCACTTTTGAAGGAATCACATCTGCCCTCCTCCAGTCCTCGGGTACCACCCATCCTCCCATGATTTGTTAAAGAGGGTAGTCAGTGGTGTCACTAGTTCTACCCTTAGTTCTTTTAGAATTCTGGGATGAATCCCATCAGGCCCCATTGCTTTGTCCACCTTCAGTTTTAAGAGTTCTTTCAGAACCCTTTCTTCTGTAAATGGGCTGGTATCAACTTCTGTATCCAGAGTGTTTCTGCTGTTTGTTTTAGGTACCTCCCCCTCTTCCTTTGTAAATACTGAGCAAAAATATTTGTTTAGTATCTCTGCCTTTTCACAGTCACCCTCTGCCCACCCTCCTCCCCTTTATTAAGCATCACTAACCCTCCCTTGGTCTTCCTTGGCTCCCTGATGTACCTATAAAATGTTTTAACCCCTTCTTAACTGAGGTTGGCTATCTTTTCCTCGGTTTGGGCCTTTGCTGTTCTGACTGCCTTCCCAGCATCCTTTTGCTTTAACTGATACAGTTCTCTGTCCTGCTCCTTCTGTGATTCTTTGTACTTCCTGAATGCTTTCTTTTCTCTTGAACCTTCCTGCCACTTCCTTTGAGAACCATAGTGGTTTCTTACATCGTTTAGTTTTGTTTATTTGCTTCACACAAAGGCTTGTTACCTCTGTGATGGCAGTTTTATTATTCCCATTGTTCTTCCACCCTCCTTCCTGCCCATTTGCTAGTGCATTCCTTAGGCACTCACCCATTTAGCAAGTCAGCCCTCCTAAAGTCCAGTACTTTTGCCTTTGTAAGGCTTGACTCATTGCTGTGTTTTTGTGAACATACTATTCGATGGTCGCTAGTTCCCAGATGGCTACCCACTTCTACATCTGTGATCTCTCTCCATCTCCATTTGAGAGAACCAGGTCTAAGATTGTTCTCTCAGTGGGTTCCAATACTAGCTGTCTAAGGCATGCCCCCTGTAGGGCATCTAGAATAACCCCACTCTTCGAAGTGGCTGCTGCAACTGCACTCCAGTTAACATCTGGCATATTCAGATCACCCATCAGCAATATCTCCCCTTTTTCTGCCATTCTAAGTATACTTTCTATCATTTCAATGTTCATTTCCTCCCCTTGAGAGAGTGGTCTGTATACAACCCTTGTGCAGATTGTGGTGCTATTGCCTGTCTCCAAATTGACCAACAGTGCTTCTTCTCCTCTGTTTACCCTTTTGTTCTGTTGCTTTGATTCCTTCCGTTATGTAAAGAGCTACTCCTCCTCCTCTTTTACCCTCCCTGTCTCTCCTATAGATAGTGTATCCTGGTATGTTTACGTCTCAGTCATGGTTTGTGTGTACCATGTTTCTGTGACTGCCATGATATCCAGATGTTCCTCCTCCATCAAGGCCACTAATTCAGGAAGCTTGTTACCCAGACTACGGGCATTGGTACTCATTGCTCTCCATTTTTTGATACCTTTACGTTCTGTTGCAGCATCCCCCACTGACCTTTCTACCTCGGTCTTTTTCTCATTTAGTACCCTGTTTTGTAGGGAGAGGCTGGGATTTTCCTGCTACTTATCAGTGCCTCCCCCCTTGACTAGTTTAAAAGCTTGCCAATGAAGCATTTAAACCAATTGCTCAAAGACTTGTGTTTGTTCTACCATTGAATTATTGTGCATTATGCTTAGGATGTATGCTTAGACAGTGTGTGTACTGAAATTTGTATATAGTATCTTAGAGTGTATGTATTTGTATACTTGTATGTAGCTATGTAAATTGAACCTTGACCTTACCAGGTTCATCTTGCAAATGAGCAGTGCTCAGTGATGTTCGCCTGGATAAATAAAGATTTGATTGATTGACTGATTGATATTTTGGGCACTAAAACTTCGCCCCTGTATCCCTAGGCCTTGAACTTGCAGCTTCTCAGGCATACAAAGAGAATTATCTCAATAACATATGGCATTCTTCCATGACTAAATTTCAGGCTGCTAGCCCTCCTAAGTCTATTGGGATACCATCGGTAGTTCTATGACCAGAGAAGTGGCCTTATTTGGGGTTTCTGGACCTCACAATCCTCTTCCTCCTGATCCACTATAACCCCTGGGGTACAAGTGTGGGGAAGGATCTCCCTGCATCTCTTAAAGTGGAAGATCATCACCATTGACAAATGAGTCCTGGAAATAGTAGGGGAGGGATGTGTTATAGAATTGCTGGATGTGCTCTAGAGTTGCTGTACACCCTTCCAGTCCATCCACCACCTTCCTATTTTTCTCCAGACCACTTGTCCCTTCTAAAAGAAGAAAGTACAATTGCTTCTGAAAAAGAAGGCTGTTGAACCCATCCCTCCAGAAGAAAGGAATTGTGGGTTATATTTACAGTATTTCCTGATTCCCAAGAGGACAGGTGACCTGAGGGCTGTACTGGACCCACAAGACCTGAACAAATTCCTTGACAACAAAATGTTTCGTATGATGTCTCTTCAGGCTGTCATCCCAATCCTGAAAAAAGGGGATTGGCCTTGTGCTGTGGACGTGAAAGATGCTTCCCTTAATGTCAAGATCAGAAAACGCCATGTACCGTACCTCTACTTTAATATGTATTTAGTTTTTGTTGACCGAGTGGAGTGCACTAGGCAAACGGTTGGAGGATAAGCATTACCAGCTCTGGGTTTTTCCCTTTGGCCTATCCTCGACACCATGGGTATTTACTAAATACTTCAGGGCTGTGGCTGCAGCCGTCTGGAGTGAAGGGCTTTATGTCTTCCCCCGTTTGGACAAATGGTTACTGAAAGCCCAGTCCAGGGAAGTGGTTCAATACACACTGTCCAGAACATTACACTTATTCCTGGACTTGGGTACTGTGGTCAACACACCAAAATTTTATTATATTTTATTTATTTATTTTTTTTAGTCTTTGGTAACTGGGTAAGGCCCACTAGGCACAAGTGCCTGTTTTCAGGGGCGACCTGGGAGCACTGGGCGGTTAAGTGACTTGCTCAGAGTCACACAGTATGCAAGTGGAAGTTGTGAGAATCAAACTCAGGTCTGGTCTGCTGAATGTATCATGGTCATTCACACCTCTTTCCTCTAACCTCTAGACTATACTGCCAAACCAGTGCTGTGCCAGAAAGAGAGGACAGCCGAGGTGCAGGGGAGGCACAGAAAAAAATTACTGCTGTGATTTCTAGTGCTTACACCAATTGAGAGAGTGGAGGGACCAGTACACTACCAGTGCTGTGATTTTCTGTACTTGGACTGACGAGAGAGTGTGTGTATATGTGTGTGTGTGTGTGTGTGTGTGTGTGTGTGTGTGTGTATACCACTAGATTACTAACGCTGTGATTTCTAGGACTC
The DNA here is from genome assembly GCA_016271365.2 of Neoceratodus forsteri. Classification (NCBI taxonomy): domain Eukaryota; kingdom Metazoa; phylum Chordata; order Ceratodontiformes; family Ceratodontidae; genus Neoceratodus; species Neoceratodus forsteri. The sequence goes on from CM057452.1 coordinate 70,167,386, forward strand.
AGACCAACGCTTGGTGGGGGAACACTACACTGCCAAAGCTGTGATTTTCAGTACTTGGATCAGTGATTGGAGGAGACACTACACTACCAGTGCTGTGATTTCCAGTACTTGCACTGACGACTGTTAGGGACCGCCACATCACCAATGCTGTGATTTACGGTTCTTGGACAAATGATTGGGGGGAAGTCACTACACTACCAATGCTGCGATTTCCAGTACTTGGACAAATGATTGGGGGGAAGTCACTACACTATCAGTGCTGTGATTTCCAGTACTTGGACGAATGATTGGGGGGCAGTCACTACACTACAAGTGCTGTGATTTCCAGTACTTGGACAAATGATTGGGGGGCAGTCACTACACTACAAGTGCTGTGATTTCCAGTACTTGGACAAATGATTGGGGGGAAGTCACTACACTACCAATGCTGCGATTTCCAGTACTTGGACAAATGATTGGGGGGAAGTCACTACACTATCAGTGCTGTGATTTCCAGTACTTGGACGAATGATTGGGGGGCAGTCACTACAATACCAGTGCTGCGATTTCCAGTACTTGGACGAATGATTGGGGGGAAGTCACTACACTACCAATGCTGTGATTTCCAGCACTTGGACGAATGACTGGGGGGAAGTCGCTACACTACCAGTGCTGTGATTTCCAGTACTTGGACGAATGATTGGGGGGCAGTCACTACACTACAAGTGCTGTGATTTCCAGTACTTGGACAAATGATTGGGGGGAAGTCACTACACTATGAGTGCTGTGATTTCCAGTACTTGGACGAATGATTGGGGGGCAGTCACTACACTACCAGTGCTGCGATTTCCAGTACTTGGACGAATGATTGGGGGGAAGTCACTACACTACCAGTGCTGTGATTTCCAGTACTTGGACGAATGATTGGGGGGAAGTCACTACACTACCAGTGCTGCGATTTCCAGTACTTGGACGAATGATTGGGGGGAAGTCACTACACTACCAGTGCTGTGATTTCCAGTACTTGGACGAATGATTGGGGGGAAGTCACTACACTACCAATGGTGTGATTTCCAGTACTTCCTGACTGGGGTTGGGGGGGATCGCTAGCCTACCAATACTATGGTTTCCAGCACTCAGATATGCAATTTGGGGGGAGCCACTGAACTACCAGTGCTTTGGTTTTCAGTACTCAGACTGATGATGGGGGAGGGGTGGCTACTAGACCACCTAGGAATGATTTGAACAAGGCTGTATGGTGGTTGGGTGTGGGAGGGAGGTGGTTTGTGGAGATATAAAATAACGTGGTACGAACAGCTGTTGAAAGCTTCCACAAACCTTTGAGTGTGCCAGAGCTCTAATATGCAAGTCTCAGTCATGCAATTTTCAGAGGCACACCAACATGCTTTAGCACTGCTCGCTAAAAGGCTAGTGCCTTGCTAACTTGGCCTTACAATGTGGCACATTTATGGAGTTCCCTGCTTCTGGGGTGCTAACCCTATTAGTGAAGCACTAACCCAAATGGTGATAGCACTTGCAAAATCCCTGTCAATAACCTGACCTTGGTATTTTGCTTTAAAGCATGAAGGGCAGCAAGGAGGAAGTGCTGATAACTGAGTAGAGAGTCTTTTTATTAACAAAAGTAAAACAGCAGCTGTTAGAAGTACATTAATAATTTTTGAGATTGATGACAGAAACCACACCATCAAGTCATTGATTATGTCTTTGAATGATAGCAATGGTTTCATGTGACTGTCATGAATCTATCAATTTAATGACAATTTATATAACTGGCAGCAGCAGCCACAGGCCACTATCTTCAATCTATTCAGGATTTTGTTCCTGATGGCAAGGCTACATCCACCTGTTGCTATCGTTAGTTCATCAATTACGTCTGATGTCACAGGCAGCAAGCTGCTGCAGTCAGTCTATCAGTTTTGCGATGAGTGTATAACTGATGGCACTGGCTGATGTCTGCTGACGGTTCATTAATGATTACTTTTACAACAGTGGCCTCATACCCATGTCATAGGTATATTTTCTCAAATATACAAGGTATGAATTTATTAGTAATTATATTTAGACATGATAACTTCTTGGGCATACAAGCAGTGCATTTTTAGGAGGACCTGTAGCACTGGGACTTCATCTAAAAATGTAACCCCTAACAGTGATACATATGGCAAAACGTTCAGGATGCAGAACTTTAGGTATGCTGGAAAAACACAGAGCATAGATACAACACTAGTGCACAGATATTGAGAAGATAAATGTACTAGAGGATGGCGACATTACTATCATGGAGACCAACAATAATCTTGATGCTGGGCACCTCATATTTGATGTCTCAGAAGTTGGCTGCATCATTACGGAATACTTAACCGAGACAAGGCACAGTAAAGCAACTTATAATTATATGGTGCTCTATCCCTAGGGCTCAAAGTTCTGTACAATCCAGCAACATGAGTAAAATAAATAATAATATTAATAAGGCGTTTGTATTCTAATACTTGGTCTAAAACACAATATTCTAATAATGGTGTGTTAACAAAACAAATTCCCACTGCTTGTGGTGTCCGGCAAGGTTATGTATTGGCACCTATTTTATTTAATATTTATATTGATGAATTAATAGTTAATATGTTGAGTATTGATTTGTATTCTCCAAAACTGGCTCAGATAATGATTCCATTGTTGGCTTATGTGGACGATTTGCTGATTTTTCTCATTGACTAATGGGCTCAGTGGGTCTACCTCATTCACCAACATTTTAAATAAATAAATAGGTTAGGACTACAGAGAAGTCTGGATAAAAGTAATAGTCTGTGAGTCTGTGTAAAAAGCTAAATCTACTGCCTAATCCACAGAAAACTAAGGTAATGATATTTGGATTTAGAAAAAATATAGAAAACTCTCACTGGATTGCTCTTTGTTGGATTTCATCACAGAAGTTACATATTTTGGGGTAACATTTTCGTCAGGTATGAAGTGAAATAAACATATTGCCTTTTTAGTGGATAAAATGAATAAAACAACCTTAGGATTGAAAAGGTTTAATGTCAGATATGGAGGACACACAGTAGCACCAATGATTAAAACAATAAATTCTAAATTACTGTATAGCAGGTTGAATTCGCATCCCGCAGTTTTTGCGGACTCCAGCCTGTTATACATATTCACGTCTTGTAGAAATCACACTGCTGCAGTACCAGCAACTATGATGTTTTATTGTTTGATCGATGGTTTAATTGGTGACAGTATTCAGCTAGTTTGAATGCACTTACCAGTACTGCACCTACCGCACCTGTACCGAATCTCTGTTGTCATTGCTTAGTCAGTACTGTTACAGCATGTCACTATTGAAGTGGATTGAGTCCTCCCAGTGTAAGCACGAATATCCGATGAAGCTGAGTGCTGTAGATGCCGAGGAACTTTCTGAAAGCTCTGGTGTGGAGCTGCATGTTGTGGCATCTGTTGCAAGAGAACTGTCAACCCCACCGGCAAAGAAAAGCAGGCCCTTGACATATGTCACATACACCTCTGACCTCCGTTACCAACTCAGGAAGTATGCGGCTGAGAATGGGGTCATGGCAGCCAAGTGCTTTTATCAATCACAGAACGGTGGGATGGTTAATGAAAGCACGGTCCGCAAATTTAAAGCAGATTACCTGGCTGCTTCTAACATAGCTGGGGACCCCACAACACTTTCCCCCTCCCTACCTCGCAAACCGCGGGGCAGAGCGACACACTTGGTGGATGATTTTGAGGAGCAGCTCTAGAAAATTATCCACTCCATGCGAGCTGAAGGAGTGGTTGTAAACACTTGAGCTTTCCATGCGGTTGCTGTTGGCATTGCAAAGGCTAATGGACTGCAATTCCTATTTGAAAATGGTGGCCACCTTGTTCTTTACACCAAATGGGCTTGGGGTTTCCTCAATTGAATGAGATCCTCATAATTGACCTGTACCGTGCTCATGGCGCAGAGACTGTGCTTAAAAAACTGGAGGCAGCTAACATAATACTGGTGTATGTACTGGTATCATGCACTGGTGCACTACAGCCCCTCGATGTTTCCATGAACAAGATCTTTAAGAATCTAATGAAAAACAATTTCACAGAATGGTATGCCAGTTCGATTTCAGCCAGGATTGTTTCTGGTGGTGCAGAGCTGACAGTGGATCTCAAGCAGCTCACACTAAAAGAACAGCATGCCAGATGGATGGAGTCAAGCTTTAATGCCTTACAGACACAGCGTGAGGACATTATGAGGGGATTTCGGCAGGCAGGTATATTACAAGCACACAGTGATTGTCTACATACGGTAAGCACCACCTTTATTTCTTGTTGCAATGTGCTGTAATTTGGTTAAAAGTATTGTAGTTAAGACTGGACATTTCTTTTTTTTTTAGAAAGTGCAACCACTTCAGGACATTTGAAGAAGGTGACTGAGCCTGGAGAACAATGCGAGAGAGGTTTTGTTTTGGGGCTTTTGACGTGCTGGGGTGATTCTGAATAAAGTTCCTTTTATTGCATTACTTGCTGACTGTTGCTTCCATGCTTTGATACTGTAATGACTGTGAATGTTAAGCTAAGCTAACGATCATTGAAAAATGGTGGTAAGCACTGGGATGGGGGTGCCTCTCCCACAGGTGTAATTACTTAGTCCAGAAATTCAAGGAGAGCACTCACCCTGCCACTCAGCTACAAAATATAACAGCCCCACACAAACGTGTTTTTTACTGCTGTTTTACTTCCATTAGCATCAAAATCAGCACATACAAGTCCTCGTATATTGAGAATGAGCTGTGAAGGGATGCGAAGAGCAGTGAATTGCATAACAATTGGAAGTGCCTAATCGTAGTTACAGGAGGTCCAGTAATGTGTAACTGTGCAGTCTTCTTCCCCCTTGCACCCCCCCAAACTCACCAACCATATTAGCAGCACTGTTGTTTTCCGGGTAGGTTACCGGTCAGGTAATTATCGCATCCCGGTAGATTTCGCGTTCTGTGGCATAATAGCAATATAGTAAAACGCCAGTTATATGAACCTCAATTATCTGAAACTCTTAGTTATCCAAAACCGTGGTGTGTGTCCCAGATTAATAGACTTAAATGTAAAGTTCCCTCACTTATCTGAAACCCCATTTATCTAAACAATTTTATTGTTCCCCAGCACATTTGGATAAATGAGGTTATATTGTATAGCGAAACATAACGGGACGTGAATTATACCTACTATACAGTAATTCCCCAAGGTTTATATTCTGCTGAAACCTGGGGCTTTTCGGATTCATGAAAAATGGATGTAGTTGTAAATAGGATTTATAAACAGACTTTAGGGCTTCCTTATAGTTCCTCTAATGCTTTAGTCAGGTCCCAATCGGGACAAATTTCAGTAAAAGAATTGATTTAATATTCGTTTTCTATTTTTCTGGTTAAAACTTAATTCATCAGAACATGTTCTGTTGAAAAATGTGTTAAATGAAAAAAATATGGTCAGAGAATAAAAAAAACTAACTGGCTCTCACTAGTAGAACTATTATTGGAATATTATAAATTAACAAAGTTAAAACATTGCACGGATAGAAAGATTACTGTTAACTTGGCCTCTCTTAAAGTTACAAAAAATTGTAGTATTTACTGGAGCCAAAGAAAATGATTTGCGACTAATCAGTGATCTGAAGTTTCGAATTGGCTTGCCAATAATACAGTAGAACGCAGTTTAAAGTACAAAAGGAATTTCCGCAAATTCAATATCTCTGAGTTCCTGTCTGATCTGAACGGGATCAGATGACAATATTTTTACCTGGCCCCAACAGTCACTGAGGTATATACCCACTTAGAAAATGGCTAAAGGAAAACTAACATCCTGATTGGCTGAAACAGCCTCGCACCCAGTCTGTTATTTCTTAACAATGCCCTGCAAATAAATAGTTCCTCCTGGCAGCACCCATTACCACCTGGTATCCCTGTGCCCACCAGAAAGACAATACCTCCCAATGTTTTCACCTCGCTTAGCGAGACAGTAATCCAGAGGCCCCTCAACTCAGTCCTCAAAACTGTCCCTTCCCCTTGCTGTCACAATATGATTTAAAAAAAAATACCAACCAAAAAAACACCAGTTTTCTTTGTTTTTTTCTATTTTACAAACGTAACTAGAACAGCGCTGTGACCACTCCCATTCTCCATTCAGCAACCTGCTCTGGCAACTAACACTAGCCGGCACCGCAACTCCAAATCCGGGACTGATTTCAGGAAAGTCCCGATCCTATCCCCGCTCTGGCCATGTTCAGACGCTGAACAGCCAAAAACAAAAAACTGCCACCTGGCCACACACAAATCATTCCTAGATAAGAAGCAGAATTTCCAACTGAATCAAAATATATTTTTTTCCTTAGGATCAGAGCCAAGTACTACATTACCTGTACAATCGCACCATTCTTGTGTCGGCGCTCCTGCTCGCTCCATGCTCACACTCTGCAAACAAAATCATTTTTCTTTTAACAAAACAATCTGTACGGAGCCCAAAACTCACGCGGGGTACTGAAAACCAACATTAACAAAACACTACAATCTACAAAGAAAAAAGTCTCATAACTAGCAACACCCTCTAGTGGCACTAAAGGGACTATTTTACAGAACCTACCATTTCTGTACATTTTTTTTAATATTTCACACTATTGTTTTATAAAGTTTATTATAAAGAAAATATATTATTTGCCCATTTTCTAAGTGTAATGATACCCTCCAGGGTGGGCATTATGAGATATAATGGATCTTCCAGGGTCTATAAGGCCTTCCACCTGTGGCGTTGGGCCTCATTACGCCCCTGGGTGGTCCATTATATCCCAATAACGCCCAGCCTGTTGGGTATTATTACTTACTTCCTCAACCTTGTACTGGAGGTTATTAATAAATATGCCCCAATGACAAAACTCAGAGCTAGGAAAAAAGCTTGTCCTTGGTTCTCTAACTCATCAAAATCCATCTTACATCACAGAGATCACCTATGGAAAAAATCTCGCAAGGCAAAATCTGAAGTTGATTGGGCTGCCTTCAGAACAGCAAGAAACCAATGCACAAGACTCATTCGGGCAGAAAAGGCCAAATATTACCAGTCTGCCTTGGAGTTATCCAGAAACAATGCTGCTAAATTCCGGAATACTATTAGGGAAATCAAAGGGCACAGTTTGCCTTCATCCCTCCCAACTAAAATAGTCTCGGGGACAATACCTACACAAATAGTGATGATACTCTGGACCAGTTAAATAATTATTTTGCCACAGCTGGCCTAGCTTTTGACCCTTCTCCCATCAGTAAGCTATCATCCCAGACACTTGTTTGTACCCATTCTTTACCTTCCCCAAAAACCCGCCTTTGCTCCTCACAATTTAGTTTTAGCCCTGTCTTGCTTGAAAAAGTTGAGGATCTCTTGCTTGCTCTAGACCCTAAAAAACAACAGGAGCAGATCTGCTCGAACCTTACTTTCTAAAGATAGGATACTATGCCCTGGCCCTGCCTATCCACTCATTTGTTCAATCTGTCACTTTCCCAAGGTGCTGTCCCTCCCATTTGGAAAACTGCCCATGTCATTCCTTTGTTTAAATCTGGCCACCAATATGATCTCAATAATTACTGACCTATTTTGCTTCTGCCCATTCTATCTAAGCTCCTTGAAAAACTAGCCAATGCCCAATTTAGAGACCACCTAGAAGCAGAAAATCTACTAAACCCCCTGCAATCTGGGTTTCTTTTTTTTATTATTATCTGTTTTTTACTACCCTGCTGCCAGCCACCCAATACCTTAGCCCGGTCACGGACCACGGCTTCCACCTCCACAATGGCCTCGACCCTCCCATACCACCAGGGTGGGGTTGCGGCACTAGACTCCCCCAGTGCCGCACACAATGGGATAGGTCGGAGGGCTGGCCTGGAGGCTAATTGAAGCCATTGTGGACTTCATCTAGGGAGGCCAGCAGCTGCTCTTTTTCCTGGTTTTCTGGGGGGTGGGGACATGCAATGATGTCCTGCATCCACCCCACCCCCTGAGGATTCTCAGTGCTGGTCGCTGCACTACCCCCGGCCTCTGCCAGGGGTCTGTCAAGTGTCAGACACACTCCCAACCCTCCCCCTGGAGAACGAGAGCAGTTCTCAGGACACTCCATCCTTCTCCCCCTGGCCAGACCTCCAGTGTCCCAGGTCCGTTCCTGAACCCGGGTTGCTGGCGTCGCGAGCGGAAATTCAACCATTGTGCCGATGGGCTGGCCAATCTGGGTTTCTTAGTGACAGGCAGCAACAGGTTAAAGCCAATGGTGCCCTCTCCCCTTCCCCCTTAAAACCTATCCTGAGAGGAGTTCTGCAGGGCTCCATCTTGGGTCTGTTATTATTACCGTTTACATTAATAATATTAACAACAATGTCACAGCGTGAGCCAATGGGCGTGCAGCCTCACCGAGCTGTCAGTTGGTGGCGGGCAGCAGGCGTGGTGGTGCCGTCACTGGCTGACCGGGGAGCAGGTGGTGGGGCTCAATGGGTGGGTGGGGAGGGGTACACTAGACCACCAGGGTAATAGGTCATTTTATATGTTTTACAGATGCCTGCGATCGGGCAGAATGCGGTCCACTGGACCACCAGGGATATTAGAGGGAGATTGTTCTGTTAGACAAATGCCCGTGATTGGGCACGTAGCGGTCCACTGGACCACCAGGGATATTAGAGGGGGATTGTTTGGTTAGACAAATGCCCGCGATCGGGCACATAGCGGTCCACTGGACCACCAGGGATATTAGAGGGAGATTTTTGTTTAGACAAATGCCCGCGATCGTGCTGCAGGGGGCATCGGTCCCCGACGGATGCTGCCTGGCAGGGCGCCAGGCGCAAATCGTCAGGGATCGGCGCACCTGCATGCTAATGGGATGCAATGGGGCCATAATGACATGCAAATGGCCCCCATGTGTACCTACGCATAAATTATAGCCCCGTTGCATATCCCCCTTTTGAATACTCGCCAGGTGCTGTGCATGGCGCGGTGGCACTGCTTCGTGCATCTCCATACTCCACTCTGGCCACTTCACGCTGGCGCGGTGCCCTTTCGCCATGCACAGTGGGGGTGGCCAGGGTGCGATATTCAAAGCTGCTGCGCCATAGCGCAGATCCGTTGAATATCACCCAGGCCACACCCCTGCACAACCAAGTTGAGCTGAGCCCAGGCTTGCGCCACAGCCTGGCGCAGTTTGAATATCCGGGCCACTAAGTCTAAAATTACTCCTCAGTGCTAAAAAGACAAAAATTATGCACCTGTCCCCTAATAACAAAGATGTTAACACCAACTCCTTGAACACAAATCTTCAGATCAAGACTATCTTGGGAGAAGTACTGGAACCAGTCAAGAAATTTAAATATCTTGGCTTCTGGCTGGACTGAAAACTATCTTTTGTAATGCATATAGAGGAACACGCTAAAAAACTTCACTAAAGGCTTGGTCTCATTTATCGAATAAAGCACTTGCTTACCCAAGATGCTAAACTAAGGTTGGTTCAAACAACCTTTCTCCCGTTAATCGACTATGCAGACTTTCTCTACAGTCATAGCCCAAAGTCAGCCCTAGCTACCTTTGAGACACTCTATTACAGGGCCATAAGATTCATGACAAACGTCCCTTTCAATGCCCACCATTGTTCCCTTTTTCTGCAGGTTGGTTAGCCATCCCTTAGTGTCAGGAGGTGCTACAATGCATCCCTCTGGGTTTACAGAACTCTAACCCTGAAACTCCCTCCCTACATCTGCTCTGTTTAAACGTGCCACCAGTGCATATACTCTCAGGAAATTCTCATATATAACATTTGATACTCCACAGATTAGAACCTGGTTTGGTTCTTCATCCCTGAGTTATGCCCTGCTGACCCTATGGAACACCATACAAAAAACTCTTAAACTTAACTTTACTGGTGGCTTGTGTGCATTCAAGTCCTTGATTGGATGTTTGTTGAAGGACGAATGTAACTGCTATGCTTGAACCTGTTTACTGTAATCATGTATATTCTCTCTGATTCCTGGCACTTATTCCTCCCCCTTTATCCTCCACCTCTTCCCTCTCCTAACCATCCCCATCTCCCCTCTGGCCTGGTTTGCTTCCAATCCCTCTAACCCCCCTTCATCCTGCACTAGTATTAAGCACGTGTACAGCCTCCACCCCTCCCTGATGCTCCCCCCCGATGCTTCTTAGTTTTCTGCATTCTCCACCCCACCTCTTCCCCACACCTGTTCTCCTCTCCCCTCTTGTTATATTTCTGTACCCTGTACTCCTTTTCCGCCAATGACCCTCCTCTATTGCTATAAAACGCCTTGACTTTGCGTCTTATGTCCTCTTCTGTTGCTCCAGTTTACTTTTTGCACCAATAATTTTTCATAATTGTTGTTTGCAACTAGCTTTACCTGTATATGCACCTGTATTAGATTTAGAAACAATCTGCTATTCTATATTGTACCTAGTTAAGTTCCTTATGCCTATTGTTCTAATATTATCTTTAGCTGTATCTGTATTGTACCACTGTATTGTACTTAAGTTCCTCCAGAACTTCCTTGCCAATGAGTTGTCTCAATGGTGTTATCCTGGTAAAATAAATGCTGAACTTTGAGCATATACATGGCAACAATCATAGGGGCAAAGATCAATTTTTGTGGAACACTTAGGGTGAGAGCAACCACTCTAGAGATGGTTACTTACAGCAACCTGCTGCATTCTCGTAGTAATGAAGGACACAAACCCATGTAAAACAGTGCCGGGACATCTCATGTAGTTCCTCATGTAATCCCCTTGCGGGGGCTTACCTTTGATGCCCTCATTGCCCTCGCTGCCCCAGGCGCTCCCATTTCCCAGTTGCTTTCCGCCACCTGTCCTGGGACCTGGCAGTGTCCCTTTGTCTTCGTCCGGCCCTGCAGTGTTTACAATATGTAAAGGAACCAGAGTAGTAGTAACAGAGCATGCGCAGTAGTGCTGGTCCACTTGCCACTTTCTTGCCACCGCCGACTAAATACTTTCCCAGTGCTCTTGACCACCTAAATAAGTTAACCAGGGGTTGGACACCCGGGGAGATCCCTAAGAAGTGGCTGTGATGTTTTATTAATGGGCACCAATAGCGCTCAAGAATTTGGCTATGAATATTAATGAGCTGGCCTGAATACTAATGAGCTGCCTGCGGCTTGGAGAGGGGACAGTATGAAACGGCAGCAGCGACAGGCAGGGGATAAATAAAAATTCTAAACTGTGGCATTGTGCGATAAAGGAAAGGGGCTGCCACAAGACTGTAGGGGAAAATGAAGATAAAAGTGTTTCTTCTGGCTGCAATAGGACAGAAAACCTGGGACTGTGTGGGGATGTAAACTGAAGCAGCCATCTTCTTTGATATCTTTGATACTATGACCTCTGTGGACAGCCAGTCAGCTTCTTGGACACCCAAAGACTGGTGAACTGCATTGCGGGAGGGGGTGAGAACCTCATTTCAGACAACAAAATCCCTTTCCAATCACTGATCGAACTGGACTAATAATTATTATTTGTGACTGACAAGAGGATTCAGCCAATCAGAAGCAAGGATTTTTGAGAGAAACCTTTGGGACTTTGGGCAGTTTAGGTAGTCTTTGCTGGGCTCCTCTCGAGCCAAGAAGGGCTCAGGCAGTGTGTGTGTGTGTGTCTGTGTTTGTGTGTCAAAGGAGAAGGTCTTTTCCAGGCCTTAGTTTGGCAAATCGTTCCAGTGTTTGGAGGATCTGAAAAGGACTTCATTCTGGCAGAGAGAGTGTTGTGATACTGCATTCTGAATATCTGAGACTCACTGGTGAAAAGCCCCTGGCAGTGTGAGAGATCCAGGATTTTACAGTGAGCCTGCACTGGCGTGAGGAAAACCGCTGAGGCAGTGAAAGGGGTGGTTTGGAACTGTGAGTGCCAGAGCCAAAAAGGGCACTGTTGTTTGAAGCGGAGGACATTGAAAGGAAAAGGTTTGCAGGTGTCCAGTGTTTTAGGAGCCTGTGGTCTGCCGAAAGCCAGCTGTGAAAAGGTGGAGGCTTGTACCCAAGACTGAAAGTCACTAGTCACAAGCCACTGGAAGGATGGAAAGCCTTGGGAACCTGTGTTGCTGCACATTGGAGCTGTTTGCTTTGCTCAAGAGAAAAGTGAAATCATAGGCTATTCACAGCTGCATACCAGAGCCAGGTAGGGAACCTGCTACCCCCTACTGAGTGGGGCAGACTGGGCTGCAGGGGGCCACAGGCATGTGCCCGAGTGTGAGGGCACTCTAGACTCATTGGGGGGAGCCGGGCTATGGATCCACTCCTGAGTCTGGGCTCCTTGTGGCCTTGTAGGCTTTGCGCTTGGGGCTGTGCATCAGGCCTGGAAACAGGCTGAAGGGGACAAGTGACTAAACCTCCAAGCAAGTCAGGAGGGGACAAGTGGCTAGACCTTCAAGCAAGTCCAAGGCTGTTCCATTAAATCCTTTCTGCACATCTGCTTGCTGCCCTCTGAGAGTGACTGATGGAGCTCGAACTGCCAGAGCCCACCATGCCAGAGACTGAGATCCCCGCTTTGGGACCATGAGTAACCCAGGGCTTGCCCTGACCAAAAAGGGGAGCAAAAAGTTTGAGAATTTGCTAGCACTCTAGGGAGTATTGTTTCAAGGGCCTCAATGCCGGCCAACCAGCGGCACCTAGCAGGCCTACAAAACCTGGCTACCCTGTTAGGACATAAGGGAGTTTCGCTGGTACCAGTGGGGATGGGTTTTTCTGTGAGTTTGAGCCCATGGGCTCTGTTAATTCAAAAATAACAAACTCGTTTTCTCTTCACAGCTACCCTGTTCCTGGTACCCCTTTCCCTAGCCCCCCCTTTTTAAAAATAAAGCTGTGGTTTGTTTGTTACAAGTTGTGTTGTGATCAAGTTATTGGTAACAGCTGTTAAGTTTATGTATTTTACAGTACTGGGGTACAACGTGGTATTTAGTGTGTAGGGTGGTTGGAAGGGGAGGTGAGTAGGTACAGCATCCCAGGGGGCTGCACCAAGCAAACACCTGGCCCACTGTTTCTCTATTCTGGGTGGAGGCACCATGCTAATTTCTTACCAATTTGTGATCGAACCCCTGAACACCACCGTAGCAGGACCCAAACACCTTAACCTGTGTGGTAGCCAACTGGCAGGGATAGTAGCCCATCGGCACATGGCGCCTGGGCTACACTCAGACAATCCAACAGGCCTCCATGGTCAACCGTGTCAAATACCAGTTAGAGATCCAAGAGAACCAAGATGAAAATACACCTCGATTCCTCACCAAGAGGAGACTGAGGAGATTGTGTGACACTGTAACAAGAGCTTTCTCAGTACTGTGACAGAATATGAAACCAGGTTGGAGAGGCTCATAGGTGTCAAATAGATTAACCTGTAACTCACCAGATTGTCAGGGTCCAGAGATTTTATTTTAGGAGGGACTTTACCATTACCTTTTTCAGGATGACCAGAAAGACACTCTCCATCAGGGAAGACTTGACAAGCTCAGCGAAGAACGGCCCCAGGGATTCCAGGCAGCCCTATAGCAGCCAGGTAGGCCCAGGGTCCAACCTACAGCAGGCGGGGTACAGACTTAAGATCACTCAGCGCACCCCCTCTTCAACAACTGGCTGAAACTTGACCCAAGCAGGCAGATCAACAATGCCCCTTCTTGGCTGGCTAGTACCAGCCCCAGACAGACCACGTGAGGAAATACCAGTCTGAATAGAGGACACCTTTTCCAGACTGAATATGTTGAACTCCTTGCATGTTCCTGCAGAAAATGCTTGAAAGGATTAATAAATGTGTTAATCAGTGGGAAAACAGCCTTCACAATGCTTAATTGACATCACACTTTGTATCATAAGACATGTTTACATTTGCAGTGGAGTGACCGGAATAGAGTTGTTGCAGTGGTGCAAATGTGGCCATGTGGACACTTACCCATGAGCCTGTGCTGTGCTTCCATGATTCCTGCATTGTAAACATGAAGAAGTACCGTCATGAGATGAACTGCTCCGCTTAGAGAAGTGATTCTTGTTTGGTTCTGGGAACCTGGAGAGTTGTCTTGGTGAAGTGAGCAGGGGCTAGAATCCAGGAGAGGGGCCAGGCAGAGACTGTGAGGCTGTTGTGTACGGAAAAAAGGTCTGGGGGTCACCATGGCAGCTACATCAGCCACCTTCGCATCATCACCAGCAATAAGCAACACCCCCTCCAGCTCACAGCTGCTCCCGATTGCAGGTTTCATTGGCGCTGAGAGCAGTCACATGTATGCAGCTCTATATTTGAGGCAGACTGGAGCAGAAACAAGTGGAGCAGAAAGCTGCAGCTAAGGTAGTCTAGTCTGTGTATGTGTACTGCACCTATAGATATCTAGACACATGGATAGTATAAGACAGATAAGGTCCTGCTGCAGGTGCAGGACCTGGTTTTGGTGTGCAGCTGCAGCAGGATAAATGCTACAAAACTACTGAATGCTTTTTTCAAATATTATGTTCCATTTACAGGACCTGGTGCCGCTTTCTGTTGCAGTGATGAAGCATGAGTCAAATATTAACACATTCGTCATTATAAAGCACACATTTTGCCATAGCTCACAGCAGATGTGCATGATTTTTAGAACACTTTTTCTATGGTCTGAGCTGTCAGTGCGAGCATCAGACTGCAAAACCCTGACACACAGCTGAATATCCAGCCCTAAATGTCCATCCTGTTTTCCCTTTTGCTCCTACCTGGAATTACTCAGTCCCTTCAGAGCACTAAAATTCCCAGCCTCCTGTCTGTTTCTAATTACTCATTTAGCAGTGGCTAATACTGCACCAAAAAACATCTAGTTGTCATCTTGATTACAGTTTATTTCTAGTTGCAGGATATGCAATACCAGGGAAAGGAAGTGTGCCCGGGAACTCCAGGTCTCACAATGTGAACCTGTAGCTCAGTGGTTAGAGCACAAAGATAGTATTCCAGGGATCTGGGTTCAATTCCAAGTAGGTCACATTATTTCTTTCTCATTGTAATTTGTGATTTAAATTGCATAACAGTGGCTAATATGGCATCAAAAAACATCCAATTGTCATATTGATTATTCCTAGTTGAAGATATATAATACCACAGAAAGGAAGTGCGTCTGGGAACCTCAGGTTGACAGGTCAACAAATGTATGTATGTATGTATGTATTTATTTATTTATTTATTTATTGAGAGTATCAGATTACAACCTTTGAGTCAAGGACTCACTTCCAAAGGCTCCATGTCAGGTACAATACACAACAACAGGTATTCATTACACAGAAGAGAATACAGGTACAATACACAACAACAGGTATTCATAACACAGTAAGAGAATACAGACATGGTATTGGCAACATACAAGGTTAACAGTATAACAGTGAGGACGTAGCTAAGATAGCAACAGGGTAAGAGCAGTGCTGCTATTTCTAAACAGTAGGGAAGCCATACAGGTCCTGAGTGGGGCTTGCGAAAGCAAGTGAGCAGTACAAACGGTAGTAAGGGTGTGGCCTGAATGTTGGTAGGTAGTGTGAGCAGCTGGGATATCAACTTTGTCATTAACATACAAAGTAGCAGGGTGGGCAGAAATCTGCTAGCCCAGCATCTCCTTATCTGTAGGCAGATTCCTTTACTTATTAGGGACAGTGACAGTGACGGCTTGAGACTACGTGGTTTTTGAGGGCTGTTTTGAAGGGGCCTAATCTGGGAATGGAGGTGATGGCCCGGGGGAGCTCATTGTACCAGGATGGTGCTCTGTGGGAGAAAGACCGTTGTGCAAGGGTGGTTGTGACTCTAGGAACAGCCCGTGGTAATTTATCTGCCGCGTGAGTGACCCAACAAATGGGCATATACTGTACTGTACGTGCTCCTGCACAGTTCAGTCAGCAGCAGGCCGGTGCGGTGTGAGGTGGGCTGTGCCAGTCGCCAGCTCTGGTTGGGTTGGGGTGGGGTGGGGTGGTGGGCCACTTGACTACCAGGGACCAGGAATTATAGGGATTGGGGCTGGGAGGGAAACCACTAGATTATCAGGGATATGGGGATGGGGGTAATATTATGACAGTGATCAGGGCCGGGGGGACCACTAGACTACCTGGGATATGGGAATTGGGGGGGTTTAATGTTATGACCGTGATCTGGGCTTGGGGAGAACCACTAGACTACTGGGGATACATGGAGTGGGAGAGATTTTTACTATTATCACAGTGCTTGGGGCTAGGGAGGGATTGCTATACAGCCAGATTCCCTGCACTGAACAGTGGACAGCTCGGTCTACGCACTAGTTAGGGCAGGGTTTATTAAGCATAAATTTGTGTCACTGCTGGGGCTGTTGTGCACTTCTGAAATGTTTCAATATGGTGCCGCACCACATATGCGTAGGGGAACCCTCATTTGCATAGGCGTAGCACAATATTGTGCATGTTAGTGCTGTTGGGGGTGCGCTGTGCATCTGTGCCCTTTGAATATGTGCTTGCCCCTGACAGCTGTTGCATAGCAGGACAAGAAGACACAGGATGAGATTAGATGGAGGCCGATTAAGGGGTAATGTGAGGAAGTTCTTTTTCACAGAAAGGGTGGTGGATGCATGGAATGGCCTACCTCAGGAAGTGGTGGATATGAATACAATGCAGGGCTTCAGACAGGCATGGGATAGGCATAAGGGAGCAATACAGATGAGTATGAATAGATAGGCCATTGACAGAGCAAAGTCCTATGGTAAACATAGAAACATAGAATTTGACGGCAGATAAGGACCGCTTGGCCCACCCAGTCTGCCCATTTCCCTACCTGATGGATAAGCTGCAGATCCTAGTTAACCAGCAGCCTACTTCTTCCTACCCCCCCAGAATTGCCTTATGACTGTCCCATGCATGCTTGAATTCCACTACTGTTTTTGACTCCACAACCTCCTCCGGAAGGCCGTTCCATGCATCCACAACCCTCTCTGTGAAAAAATACTTCCTTAAATTACCTCTGAGCCGCCCCTTCTATCTTCAAATTGTGCCCCTTGTTCTTGCACACCTCTTTTTTGAAAGATGCTACCCTCTTGGACTTTGTTGATTTCCTTGAGGTACTTGAAAGTTTCTGTCATGTCCCCCTCTCCTCCTTTCCTCAAGGCTATACATATTAAGCTCCTTAAGTCTCTCTTCATATGTCTTCCGTGCAGACCCTGCACCATTTTAGTTGCCCTCCTCTGGACAGCTTCCATCCTGTCTGTGTCTTTATGGAGATTGGGTCTCCAGAACTGCACGAGTACTCCAGATGTGGTCTCACCAGCTGTCTGTACAGAGGGATAATAACTTGTTTTCTACTGGTGATGCCTCTCCCTATGCATCCCAGTATCCCCCAGCCCTCCTTGCTGCCCTCTCACATTGCTTGCCCACCTTTAAGTCATCTGATATGACTACCCCCAGGTCCCTTTCCATTTTTGTTGTTGTTAGTATCTCACCCCCATTGTGTACTCTTCCCCTGGGTTTTTGTTTCCCAGGTGCATTACCTTGCACTTCTTAGCATTAAATCTAAGCTGCCATACATTTGACCATTCCTCTAACCTTGCCAAGTCCCTTCTCATCCTTTCCACCCCAACTTGTGCATCAACTCTGTTGCAGATCTTTGTGTCATCTGCAAAGAGACATATTTTCTTCCAGTCCTCTGCAATGTCACTTATAAAGACATTGAAGAGGACTGGTCCTATTACTGAACCCTGTGGTACCCCACTGCTAACCCCTTTTTTCAGAGTGGACTCCATTTACTATTACTCTCTGTGTCCTATTCTCCAGCCAATTCCTTTACCCAGGCTGTCATCTTGGGACCCACTCCCAGGCTGGCTAACTTGTATATTAATCTTTGTGTGGGACTGTGTCAAATGCCTTGCTAAAGTCTAGGTAGGCCATGTCCACAGCCCCCCTGATCAACTACTTTGGTCACCCAGTCGAAGAAATCTATCAGATTTGTCTGGCATGACCTTCCACTGTGAATCCATGCTGCCTTGGGTCCTGGCCCTCTGGCCTCTAGATATGCAACAATTCTTTCCTTCAGAAGTGATTCCATCATTTTCCCTACCACTGAGGTTAAACTAACAGGTCTGTAGTTTCCTGCTTCTGCCTTGCTCCCACTTTTGTGAAGGGGAATCACATCTGCCCTCCTCCAGTCCTCAGGTACCACCCCATCCTCCCATGATTTGTTAAAGAGGTACATTCATAAGGTAGAAAAAGAAATGGGCAGACTGGATGGGCCTTGTGGTTCTTATCTGCTGTTAACTTCTATGTTTCTATGTTTCTATTTCCAGGTTTGCGTGACTCATCCAGGTTGCACTCGTTCATCCCATTAGAAAATGGGGCCCAATATGTGTAAATATGACTTCCTTGCAATATATTGTGTGTTATTGTGTGTTAAGTCCTTATTGTTAAATTTTCCTTTAACTGTATGTATATATAGAATAGAGTATTGGAGCCCATACACAACAAAGCTATTCTTCCACTGAGTGGTTACCACGATGACAAGGACCCCGAGAGTGAAGCTAGAGAGGTCGCTGTCATCATGGTAACCACGAGGTATGAGAATAGCTTTGTTGTGTATCTGGGCTTCCAGACACTATTTTATATAGTGTATGGTGAAAGAAGACTCAAAATGGCTGTTTTAAAAGGAACATAAACATCACTCACAATGGTTTGCTCCCTTGGCTTATGGGCACCTGATCAGGTTCCATTTCCAGTCCTGCCCTCTGACCTATGAACTGTGCCCTCTCATCTCCTCCAACAGACAACTCATCGCTTGCGGCTTCAGCTGCCCTCTGACCTGAAAAGTGGTGAGCGTGACCACCTCCCATCAAATTCTACTGTGTGACAGGTACAGCATTATTTAAAAAGCTCTACAAACTGCTCACTTCATTTGCACACTAGCAGTGTCACCTCAAGTGACAAACAGCTGGGGAACATTGTCAGCTGACGTCACTACTGCAGCAAAATGAAAAGTCATTCTGCTGCAGTAGAGACGTCACTAGTGCAGCACAATGACTTTTTACTGAGCATGGAAATCCATACTGAACTACAACACACCATACACTGTATACATGTATTTTATGTGTAACTTTGTATTTTTTTACGGTGGGACATCATTGTAAATGAGCTTGCTCCATGAATTTATCCTAAATAAATAAACTTGAACTTGAGTTTCTGACTAGTACCAAAGGTCATGGAGACTGTCTTTTTAGTGTTCACTTTAAGTTGGTTAGATTGGGACCAGTGTAGAATATTGCTGAAGTCCTGCTGGAGCAGGTCATTATCTGCCTGTTCCTCCTGACAGGCCCCCTTCTGATAACCACCTCCTGTCCCATCACCCACAGCACCCAGGACCTAGCCTGTCTTCTTCCAAACCACCATGGGTGAGTGGGTGCCATAGATGGTGGTGCAGAGCCTATGATGTCACTGTCCTCTTCTTGCTGGTCACGGTTGTTTCCTCCCCTCTCCTCTTCCCCTCTCTGGAGGTTGCAATGTGTGCAGTGGCGCTCGCATATAGCATGAGGACGCTTCACACTCTTTACACCCAGGCCCGGCCCTCTGAGAGGCAACCACTGCTGTGCCACCTATCCTCCGCTAGGTGGTGGCCAACCAGCAGCTCGTGTTGTCTCCCTCCCCAAAGGAGCAGAGTCATCTTTGGATGCCTAGTCCTCCTTCCTCCATCCGTCCCCCCTGTGACCTTGTTCGGTTCCTAAAGCCATATTGACGGTGGGGCATGGGGTCCCTCAGCCCACCACACCACTGGACCAGCTGCCTCCCACAGATTTTGGTATCATCTACAAAAAGATGCCATCCCCTGTAGCCCTTCACCAGTTCACCTATTTCACTGAAGTACATGTCAAAGAGGATTAGACCTAGTACCAATCCCTGTGGAGCACCACTCGTCACTACTCTCACTCCTGAGAATATTGAGGTTACTTAATTGTAATCATAGTTCTACTCCTAGAATTCAGTTCACATCCACAATTAGGCAGTCATCTGTAATCAATCAATCAATCAATCAATCAATCTCTCCCCTCTCTCGTGTGTGTGTGTTATTGTTATGTTTGTTTATGGTGCTTTTAGCCCCAGATAAGGGGTATGTGATCAGTAAATCTTTACTTACTTACTCTCTCTCTCTCTTATATCTAAGTTTGTGTTCTGTGAACACCCTTCTGTGCTGAAAATAGCAAAAACTTGCTCTCTCTTCACTTTTCTGGATTATAAAGGGTTCTGTATCATAATAGCGAAACGGCAACTTGCATAAGAGCGAGTACATTTTGCCGACCACAGAATTGGCTCTGCAGGCACCACAGGAATTACCAATACAGTGATGACACTATACAGTGCAAGAGGGGCACGATAAAAACTAACATTTAATGCGGGGGGTTATGCCACCCGCAGCCCTCTTTGTGGGGCAGCCCCCTCCCCATATTATTATAATCAACTTCAGGGGGTGGACAGTGGGGACAGGGAGAATACACAGGAGGGGGGCCACAGTATGGGGGATACCATTGCTGGGGCAACACAGTCGGGGAACCAGAGGACGGAAAAAAAAATTACAACCAAAACAGTTAAAAAAAAAAAAAACGTAGCTGTAGGCAGTCCCAAACCTGGGACCATTACCACTCCAAGCAGTGACCATATCCACCACTCCAGGTGGCTAGTTCTACAACAGCAGGCTGCACTCCTCCATTTAGCCCACAGCACTATGCAGTTCCTCTCATCATTTGCCATCGCAATTCTGTCCCTCCACACTCATTATTCCTTCCCCTTGCTATACCTTCACAGTCGCTACTCCTTCAGGCATGCAAACTGGGTCGCTCAGATTTGAGTCACTCCATTTGCTTCTCCCATACCACAGGATACCATTATAAAGTGATCTGGGAAACAGTTTATATGAAGGGTACAACATAAAACAAAAATTCCTTTCCTTCCTTAACATTGTGTTGTATGCATGCACGCTGATACGTAATGGTTTGCACAGAGATGGTCACACTTAAAATAAAAATGGATTCTGGCCAATCTGCTTCCTCACTGGTCAAGACCTAGTCACATGGGGGGATTGTTACTCTGAATGTAACATATGCCTAAAGGGGTATGTTACCTAAAGAATAATGCTTCAGTGCAGTAGTCATTTTTAGGTCACAGATGCCTGAATTCATTAATGCAGGTTAGAGGCTCCGTTACTGAATTTAAAGCAGCAGGTGCCATTTTTTATGGTCCTCATGATTTATTGTTTCACGTGGCTCCTCTAGGTCGTGTAATATAGTTCTTTTAAAATACTTGCAATGCTGCATATGGGCTGAGGTTTTCCAAAGACAACCTGCCGCTTTTTAAAAGATGAAGTTCAAATCTAACTTGAGCTAGCCAAGAAAGCTCAGCAACAAAGAGATGATGACGCGCGCAGATTTTCTTCGGCTTTACCATGTGCATGTTCAAACATTTCTCCAAATTTTAAACTATATAACTTTACATTATGAGAAACAGATGGGCAAACATACCCTTCGGGGATTTATTATATCTTTTTATATTATAATGGCAAAACCATGGAACACAACCAGGCAAAATTAAACAATACTGGTGTGGTCTGAGGTGTCCATTACCTAGATCTCTGGATAACTGAAACTGGAGGCTACAGCAGAGATCTCTGGGGTTAGCTGGGAAACCAGATCAATCAAGTTTATTCCCACAAAGGCCGAAATCCCTCATACTGTCTTATTCAGGTGAAAACAAAAGAAGGAGGTTTTGTTTCATGTAATAAAGTGTCAACACTGTGCTCTCTGCCAGGATGAGGTTTCAGCTCTGGAGGTTGTCACGCTACTTTCACTAAGGAAAACATGTAGCAGCTTAGCAAAGCCTGTCATAGAAGAACTATTTATCTTCTCTCTTTGGGTCTGGAATGTTATCAGGACCTCTTTCCAAGAGAACCAAGAGGGAGTGCAGGCTCAGACAGTAATGCTGGGAGACGTGAAAGAGAGAAAAGCACAGAGCAGCAACCGACACAGAATAATGGCTTTAATATAAAGCATCAGTTTACCCAGACAGGGCAAAATGTTTAACCCTGCCTTTTTTCACTATAAAAGATTCCAGTCCTCTTCCATTTTTTTTGTTGTTTCTGGTTAAAACTTCTAGTTCCATCAACATTTGAGTATTTTCTTTATGTTTTAATTAGTTTTCCTGAAGGAAAAACAAAGATGGTCTCGATATTTGGCTCAGAAATATCACTGTAGACAAGGCAAAGGTTAGGACTGAGAAAATAAAAAAAACTCATGGTGCACAGCATAGGAGGTACAGTACCTAGAAAAGTATTTTTGACAGGTATGCTAATGTAACCCCCAGGCCACTTTTTAACTAGTGTGCACACACCCCCCATTAAAATCTGGAAACACTGGTGCCCACATAATGGCATACCAATTTACTTTACAAACAGGTAGATACCACCCTTGGTGTTATGATGTACACCTGGCTCATTTTCTAAAGGAAAAGAGGGGTGGGGGTACAGAAACAAAAAAAAAAACAAAACCTTGTGTAAATGACACAACCCAGGTCCTGGGTGGAGGCTGCTAGGCATACACTAGATCTAACCTGCTGTGGGGGCCCCAGTAAATCCACACAACCAGAAGCAATAATCGGAATGTCCATAACAGTGACTGAGATTGTGCAGTATGGCTTTATTAAACAGATGGAAAGTAAAAGCAGAGGTGGACCCCAAGGGTCAGTCCAGGCTGGACAGGTACAATTCATGAACTCTGCTTTCATGCAGTACAGTTCATGAACAACAATGGAACAATCTTCTTCCCAAATTCCCAAAAAGTGCATTAGTGGACACCTGGCCATGCACATGAACACTTTCCTTCCAATGAGTGTTATTTAGTGAATCAAAGCCACACAACCAGAACTCTGCTTTGCACATTAGGTGCATTTTAGTGAAACTCAGTCACATACTCCAACCTGCAGCTTGGCCACTTGCTCAGGTAAAAATACTGTTGCCCTTTATGAACCTGGAAGCCCTGCCTTGTAAGCAGTTAGATGGCGTTCCTCCCACCCTTGGCCTCAACCGACAGTCTCTGCCATTCTTCAGGGTTACACCATTAACATCCCCATTCCCCAGTGAAATGCTAAAGGTCCCACACTTTAACTTGTCACTACTGGGGTGACCAAAGGATAAACTGCACTCACTTGGGTACACAGTTTAGCAGTACTTCACTCACTTGGGTGAAACTAGGGGCACTGACAGGTGCGATCCAGCCTTATTTATGGGCACAAGCACCCTAGACTATTGAATACCCTAAGAAATGTGGAGATCTGGTCTCCCAGAACAGTACTCACAGAGGTTGTCCCATCCACAGGGCATGGAACAACAAAAGAAAAAGAAAGGCACTGTCCTGGGTAGCTGATCAAACAGTCTCTCTCAAGTCCAATCCAAGGCAGCTGAAAACACCACAGAACATTCAGGGGATTGCCCCTTGAGTCCACTGAGAACAAGCAGTTCCTTCCACTTCACCCGGAGTAGAAATCAGGAAATCCTGCTGTAACTCTTGTCTCCACCACTTCACTGGAAGCTGGAGCTGGAAAGTCCCTCCACTAGGGTGAGAAATCCTGGGCCTTCTCCTCAGAGCCCACTGGCTGTCCTTCTGCCACTCTCACCTCCTCACTCCACTACTGACTGAACAACACTGATCATTCTAAGCTCCCCAGAGCAGCTATCCACACAGTGTGGCTTATGCTGCTGTGAGAGTTCTAAATGACCTAATCATTCTTCCCTCAGGCTAGCTGAGTAAACAATGATGTCATTATGTAAGGAGCCCCTAATGAGCTCCCTACCAGCTGCCTGCTACCTTCTTAACAATAATACTGATAGGATTCTAGTAACCCCAGGGGACTGGGTGGTTACATTAATATTTGTATTTATTGTAGCTGAAAATAGCTTTCTGGAAAAAACTTTTTGTTATTGCACTGTTGCTTTAATGCTTAAAGTGGCACTGCGTGTAGGTAAATAAAGTTAAGTGCTTTTCAATGTATTGTTTCAGGGTTTTAACCTTGTAGTGGAGGGAAGCAATGACCAAATAGAAACCCAGAAGGTGGGGTCTTACATAGGTGCTCTGAGGCAGGAAGTGAAAGGGAGTACTTCCAGATTGTGGGGCACTAGGAAGTACATAAAGGCATTTCTCATGAGTGTAGTGAGTCATGTGAAGTGATTCTCCCACTCAGTGAAGTGCCACAAGGTTAAAGGGACACTGTCAGGTTTTGGTGGTATTTTTCCACCTTACAATCCTGGTGCTTTTTGCTACTCACATTCACATAGAAAGCACACCTGGGCACCTGATCGCTGTATGATGTCCAAAAATACTGTTTTTAATGCAGCATTACTTTTCAGTGGGGCTGATTAATTCTCCCCAGCCTGCAGTCTGGAGCGTTCACAAGAGTTCTTGGCACTGAAGCGCCTGTAGGCTTGTTCATGAGTGCTTTCATTTTTTTAGAAGGCATATGAGTTTATTCTGAAATATAAACCTATAGAGATCATTAAGACTGCCAATGTAACTCTTTCCTTGAAATGAGCGGTATAAATCATAGAATAAGCACTCTGAAAAGTGAAGCCGTGACCCTGGGCATGCGCATTAACTAGATAGATACGCCTAAACCCACAATGTGTGTATACCAACCCTTTACAACATGGAACCTTTGTAAAAGAGCGCATACGGCCATTTGGTCCCCGGACAAAACATCGCAGACTCTTAGTTGTGGACAAAAGGTCGCCAGGACAGTTTGGGGTTACCGTAATCGCTGCGGGGACAAACAGAAGTGGTATTACTCATCGCCGCACAGTGCTTTAGGAAAGTAACTACAGCACAATAGACCCACAACAAACGTAGCCCATAACACATAAGAAATAGCTAAGAAAGCAGGTCTGAGGAAAAGTCCATTCATGCCAGGGTGGTGATGGTGGTCTCCACTTCACATAATGTACTATACTAATCATCATTGTTGATCTGTCACCTGCTGTGTGCCTACACCCTTGCGCACTAAAATTGTCATTAGCCGATTCACAGTATTTGAGCATAGTAGCCAGTGTGAGCTGTTGGTGTCAGTAGGGGAGAGAGTAGGATCTGTGGGAGAGGATGGAGCCCAGGAATGAATAGAATGAGTGCCGGTCCCAGAGCAGTAATGCCAGGCGTGCAATTGATTTTTATTTGTTGTGTTTCAGCATTCTCTCTATGTGCCCTTGGTTTCATTTACTCAGAATCATATGCTCAGAATTGTCGCCGTAACTACATGACCGCAACAACTATGCCGGCGACTAATGGTCCCTGCTACATTTTCACCGCTCCCACTTGACCGCGCTGAAATATACCGTGACTATTAGTCCGTGAACCATAAAAGAGTGGTCTCCTGCTCAAAGGTATTATAATCCAAGATTGAATAAATAAAAAAAAAGTCTGTGGGTGTGGTAGAAGTATGCAGACGCAGAAGTGCATTGCTGATGTGAGGGAAAGGTATTTCTCCTGCAATGATTTTACAGCCCAATCAGTAGCTTCACTCATAGTTGGAGGAGATGATGTTTTTCCAGCCAGTGGTGTTAGTGTTACTGGTGTTAGTAATATTAGTATTGTTGCGTCAAGTTTTAATACCGTATCCAAACATATTGAGTGTGAAGCAGTGCAAGTGAGTGGCAGCGTAGATGATGTCGTACCTGAACCTGAGGATTCTGATAATCATGTCAAGGATAGCATACAATGTGATATTCTGTCCACCGTGGCAGCTAATCTCATGCATTTTCCATGCAGTGATTCACAGTGTGGTGAAAAAATATCAGGTGATGGTGGTGTAGATGATGATGATGAATGTGATGATGAGGATGATGTTGCTGTTGTTGCAACATGCAGTCCACATGCTAGCATCCAAGCAGAAGATGTGGATGTGTGTGACATTGGTGAATATGATGATGATGTATTTGACCCCAGTTGGGAACTGGAGAAAAAGAAATTCAAAGTGGCTGTGTCTGAGTCTGTTTGCAGGAAACCCCCCCCACTGTAAAAACGTATGATCTACTAGTTTTCATTGATGAAGATGACCCAGTAATAAATATGATAGGTAGTTGAGGTGGTCAGTTGCAGTCCAGGTGTGCAGTGACCGAAACATCATATGCCCCCCCTCACTTCAGTGCTTAAAATAACAGACTTAAATAAGCCACATCATGGACATGTTAAAAGCAGAGCATCACAATCCCTTGTTTGGGATTTTTTTGTTCAAGATATAAATGATGATTCAGTTGCAATCTGCCAGGTTTGCCATGTGCGTGTGAGTCGAGGTAAAAAGGGGAACCCTCTGGGCACAGAAGGGCAGCATACATATCTTAAGAATAGGCACTTGGCACTGTGGACCCAGCACAAGCTGGCAGCTAATACCACAGTGGGGCATTCACCCTCATCACCACAACCATAGCGAGCATGTTATCCCCTTCCATGACTGTTAAGTCCAGCAGTAAATTAAACGTGTGCAGTAGTGAGGTAATAAGAATAGAGGATTACTACAGGCATGATGAGGTGGAGGATCATAATGACTTTGAAATGTTGTCCTGTGCTGGCGAAAAGCAGCAGTTTTTGTGGTGGTGGTGGTGGTGAATGCAGTATGTGTAGTGCAAGTGGTACATCAACCCCGGTTGGCAAATCTGGCAAAATAACAGCATTTCTGGGTTTGTCATCATCACCTGTGTAACCGTCTTCATCAAATGCCCACACTCCACCCCCTGCCAATGCCATTCATCACAGAGCACAACCGTTTGTGATCACACACCATGTAAAATGTTTAAGTCAGCCCACATTACAGAGTGTTTTTGCGCATAAGCTGAAGTACCCCCCGAATCATACAGTGTCACGTGAACTTAATGCTGCTGTAGCAGAAATGCTGGCAATTGATCTTTTGCCCGTCTCCTTTGTGGAGAATTCTGGGTTCCGGGCGGTTTGCTGAACGTGCCTGTCCAAAATGGAAAGTCCCATCTAGGATATACTTTTCTACCTGTGCTGTCCCTGAGTTGTTCCGCACAGTGTCCGACTCAGTAAGACATGCCCTTCAACATTCCTCCTCTCCATTCAACCATTTAAGTATGGATATGTGAACATGTGGCAAAACAGTGGGGGGTTCATATTTGTGTATAACTGCACACTGGGCGCAGGTGCCAGAGGTTGTCTGTGATGTTGGTAGTGTGAATAATCAATGCAGTAAGGTGGATTGTCATGGTAGCAATCTTCCAGGAATTCGACAACATGCAACGATTGCTATGCGCAATGAGACCTGTTCACACACTGGTGAGAACATGTTGGACATGGTTCTGACTGAAATTGACAAATGGCTAAACCCTCTGTCCCCGAGAACTGGGTTCATAGCAAGTGACAATGGGTCAAATGTGGTGAAATGCATCATGAATTGTGTTTTTTTTGTGTTCCATGCATGACCCACTGTTTAAATCTTGTGGTTCAGGAGTTTCTGCAGCATCCTGATGTAAAGGAAATGCTGATCATTGCACAACGTATCTGCTCTCACTTTTCAAGATCTGGAAAGGCCCGTGACCAACTGCGGCAGTTGCAGATGCAAAACATCCTGCCTCAGCACCGCTTGAAGCTGGAAGTTGTCACCTGATGGAACTCCACTTTATACATGACAGAGAGGTTGTATGAACAATACAAAGCCGTCTCAGAATATCTTGTGATGCACACTAGTCGTGACAGTTCCGGGGCCTCCATGTCTATGACGACTGAACAGTGGCGCCTCATGGACTCTGTAATAACAATTTTGCAGCCTTTTGAACATGCCACACAGGCAGTGAGTGGCGAGTCTGCCTCCATTAGCCAATCAATTCCACTGCTGCAGGTGCTGAGGCAGACATTGGTGAATGTACAGCATGGCCTTGATGTTGCCAGTGACGGTGGTAGCAGTATGTTGCTGCAACACATGCTGACAGTATTCGACCAGAATCGTCATGTTGTGAGCATTCAGCGTAACAACAACTTTGCCATAACAGCAATGCTGGACCCACGATACAAACATGGAATTGCATCAGTACTGGAGGGAGGGCCTGAACAGGTAAAAAATATCAGTGGTCAACTGGAGCACTTAGTTCATGGGGCACAGAAGTCACGTGCCAAGGTCAGAAAACCTCAGCAGCATAATCCAGCTGAAGGTGTACCTGGAGGACCATCAAGCATATCCTGCAAGGGGAAGGGGACTGAAGTTCCAGGTGGTCTGTCATCCAAAGTGGCTGGCGTCAACCCATTTTGGGAGGCTTTGTCCCAAGTGGATAATTGTGAAATAAATGATTTGGGAGAACAGGATGATGCATCAACCACTGGGCTTAGTGTGGCACAGAGAATGGTTGAGTCATATTTGTCTGAAAACAGGCATCTGACAATAACTGAAGATCCTCTTTTGTACTGGAGTGGAAAGGTCAGTGAATGGCCATAGCTGACTGCAGTGGCACTGAAGTACCTCACATGCCCACCCTCCAGTGTAAGTGTTGAGAGGGTATTCAGCTCAGCAGGTGCAATAGTCAGGGATCGTCAGACAAACCTGTCTCCTGCAAATGTCAGTTTGCTAACATTCATTAAAATGAATGAGAGGCACATACCAGCACAGACTGCAACCTCGGTATTTATACCCCGGTCTAGTCATGGTGGTTTTGGTGATGTGGAAATGGACCATCCTGGTGGCACTGGCACTGGCTGCTTGAAACGGCACACCACTGATGTAGATGATGACACAATGGAGAAAGAATTTCCCAGTGGTCAGACTTCAGACATCGATGACTGTGAGAGAAGCTTTCTTAATGAGGATGATGATGTGGTTAATGTTGGCAGGTTTTAAATGAAGTTTTTAAAAGACAGTATGCCCCCTGGACCACCACCAGGACTGCTGTTAGTCATTGCCACCACTGAGCCTGAGTCTGTCCACCCCCAGACCACCACCTGGACTGCTGTTAGCCACTGCCACCACTGAGCCTGAGTCTGTCCACCCCCTGACCACCACCACCGGGACTGCTGTTAGTCACTGCCACCACTTAGCCTGAGTCTGTCCGCCCCCCAGACCACCACCTGGACTGCTGTTAGCCACTGCCACCACTGAGCCTGAGTCTGTCCACCACCCCCAGACCACCACCACCACCACCACCACTGGGACTGCTCTTAGCCACTGCCACCACTGAGCCTGAGTCTGTCCGCCCCTGTGGACCACCACCACCGGGACTACTGTTAGCCACTGCCACCACTGAGCCTGAGTCTGTCCACCCTCTGGACCACCACCACCAGGACTGCTGTTAGCCACTGCCACCACTGAGCCTAAGTCTGTCCGCCCCAGACCACCACCACCGGGACTGCTGTTAGCCACTGCCAGCACTGAGCCTGAGTCTGTCCGCCCCCCCCGGACCACCACCACTGGGACTGCTGTTAGCCAGTGCCACCACTGAGCCTGAGTCTGTCTGCCTCCTGGACCACCAGCTCCACCGGGAGTGCTGTTAGCCACTGCCACCACTGAGCCTGAGTCTGTCCTCCCCCTAGACCACCACATCCATCAGCCAGAGACACGAAGCTTCTTAATATTTAAACCGTAAAGTGAGTATGTGTACTCATGTTTATTGTGCTGCTTCACTTCCTTTAGTTGTATGTTTTGTTTTCTGTAGCTTTTCAGAGCCACAATGGTAACACACATACTTATTTTGTTTCTTTTACAGGTTAACAAAAAAGGTCTCCATCGCTAAAACTCGTGGGAATGGTACTACAGCTGTACCGTACATAGAGGAACCAATCGAATATCCATGTGAAATCCATTCTGGTATGTATGAAAATTTTATTTCATCTGTTTCATTGTTTTGGAAAGACTGCAGCAAATATTGCACATAGGTTGTGTTAGTTGACAAGGTGTGGGTTTCAATGTAAACTTGACTTGAGATTCAGAACCAGAGAGGGAAATAACGATTAAGTTGTAAGAAGTCATTCATTGCTTTTTTTAGGAAACTTCCAGATGCTTTGTTGTTCTGTGAAACTAGCCTTATCCAAAAAAGTTCTTCAACGTGGGGCATCCCCCTCCCCTGGGCTTGGGCACACACGCAACCTGCAGAAGTTGTTTCGTTAGATGACCATGACCATCATAACAACAACCGGACTCCAGTAGGATGCAGATGAAATCTGTGAAGAAGTAACAAAATAAGAAACCATTACAGGCACATCAGCAAATATGACCCCCCAAAAAAATACTTACCTTCATGTACTTGAGACTTATCCATTTCCAATTTCAGCACAAAACATTCTCATTGAGCACACTGGAATGTGCACACCAACAGTTTCTGTGACCTGTGATGCAGAACTATACCATGAGTACATGTCCATGTCAACTCCCCTCCTCACCTAATACACAACCATATATCTATCCATCTATATATATATATATATATATATACAGTGTATATATATATATATATATATATATACACACACACATATATATATATATATCTACTCACCAAGGCTACTATTAGTGTACAGCCAAAGGGCACCCTTCAATCCAGTTGAGATGATCACATTGCATTTGCTCGAATCGCCTCGCAGAACACATTGGACCACCAACAGAACGCTCATGGTCATCATTTTATACTGTAGGGCTTTGTATGTGCTGCAACACTTTGATTTCACTGTGTTACCACTTGTCAATTTTCTGCACACAAGGAGGATGCATTTCAGGCCTGCAGAAAAAATCTGGGACTCTGTGCCACCACTGCGCGCATGACTGAGTGCGCCATTAATTCTGGGGGACTTTGTATGTGCTGAAACACTCCCATTTCACTGTGTTACCACTTGTCAATGTTCTGCACACAAGGAGGATGCATTTTGGGCCTGCAGAAAAAATCTGGGACTCTGTGCCACCACTGCGGGCATGACTGAGTGCGCCATTAATTCTGGGGGACTTTGTATGTGCTGAAACACTCTCATTTCACTGTGTTACCCCTTGTCAATTTTCTGCACACAAGGAGGATGCATTTTGGGCCTGCAGAAAAAAATCTGGGACTCTGTGCCACCACTGCGGGCATGACTGAGTGTGCCATTATTTCTGGGGGACTTTGTATGTGCTGAAACACTGCCATTTCACTGTGTTACCACTTGTCAATTTTCCGCACACAAGGAGGATGCATTTTGGGCCTGCAGAAAAAATCTGGGACTCTGTGCCACTTTTGTGTGTTGTGTGATTGTTGTGAGCTCATGACGTCATACTGACATTACAATTAAAGCAGCATTGCAAGAATGTCGTGACAATTTTGAACTGTACTTTTTTATGCTACTTTACATTGCCACAGCCACTAGTTATCTCCGAGTCGTGACTTGAATGATACGCTTCTTTTCACAGTTTATGTCTGCTTTACTTAGTTGACTACTTTTTTTCATGTATGAAAAAAAAATGATCACGCCTTCCAATATTGTTCTGACCAGGTTTGTATTTATTTGCAGCTGCTTTTAAATAACTATTGTTCCGTGGTGTCATAAAACACTGCCTGCTGCATAACTGTTAATTAACAACAGAAGTGATATATAACAACTAACTGATGTGAAGGAGAAAAGCAGAGGAAAACAATGACAAAGACCTGGTCAGCACCAATTTAAAAGGAATGCTCCTTTCATTATTTCACACATGAAAAAAGGTAGTACAGCAGACTCAACTACTGCAAATTCTCATATCATTCCAGTCAGTCAGGATGTAAGTAAGGAAGTTGTAACATAGCATTAAAAAATATAGCTCAGAGTTCTCAACAGATTGCTGCTCTGCTGCTGCTTTACAGAGATTCACCACATTACATAGTTATGGTGATGCACATAACCTAATATGTGGGGCCTTACTCCCACTGGAATATTTCTTGCTCCACAGAGTGCAATATATTTCTGTGAAAACTGCCTGAAATTTCATTACAGTGTGTCACGTCATGGAGGAATTACCGTTCAGAAAAGCCACCCACATTTCTGCACCCCTTTCTCAACAACGTTAGGACGTGATGCTAGGGGGAGTGCAGGTGCATGCTCCACTATAGTGAATGTCCGGCAGATATCTCATTGTTTCCTTAAGTTATAAGGTTCACTTTGTGGTGAAATATGGGAATGTTTCCACTAACAAGGCTCTTCTTACTGGAAATGAGCCCACACGTTTCACCACAAACTGACCATTATAACATAAAGAAACATTCGGAAAGCTGCCGGACAATTGGATACTTACTGTAATGGAGCACGCACACGCACTGTCCCTGGCATCCTGTCCTAATGTTGCTGAGAAGGGAGGCAGAATGTGGGCCACTTTTCAGAATGGGAGTTCCTCCATCACGGGACACACTGTAATGAAATTATGGGCGTTTTTCACAGAAATGTATTGCACTATGTGGCACATGAAAGATTCCCCTGAAAGGGAAAATGTGTATTCAACAACAAAGAAAAACACACAAAACAGTACAACACAGTAGTGGAGTGGTGTGGGGGGCCAGAAAACAATCACGTAAGTTACTGTGGCCGTGGGATGCCGTGGTGGTCCAGCAGCAGGTGCAGCATTCAAACTATTTGCTGCTGCTGCTCTTCTATTGTGTGGACCTGCTGCTACAAAGCACCAACCCTCTGACTGTTCTCTTCCAGAGCCTCCCACACCAGGGAGATGTCATGCTGTGTTGCAGGGACTATGGCAGGGTCCACTGCAGCTGGGAATCCAGGTAGTGGGGGGGTGGAGAGGGTGATGCTGGTGGCTGTGGTGGCAACAGTGGTGGTGGTGGAGCAGCTGCTGTACTGGCCCTCCTCCTGCTGTGGCGTTGACTGCGAGGCACAACTTCGACCCCGCATACGGCCATTTGGTCCCCGGACAAAACGTCGCGGAGTCTTAGTTGTGGACAAATGATCGCCAGAACAGTTTGGGGTTATCATAATCGTTGCGGGGACAAACAGTAGTGATATTACCCATCGCCGCACAGTGCTTTAGGAAAGTAACTGCAGCACAATATACCCACAACAAAAGTAGCCCATAACACATAAGGAATAGCTAAGAAAGCAGGTCTGAGGAAAAGTCCATTCATGCCAGGGTGGTGATGGTGGTTTCCATTTCACATAATGTACTATACTAATCATCATTGTTGATCTGTCACCTGCTGTGTGCCCACACCCCTGTGCACTGAAATTGTCATTAACTGATTCACAGTATTTGAGCATAGTAGCCAGTGTGAGCTGTGGTTGTCACCAGGGAGTGAGTAGGACCTGTGGGAGAGGATGGAGTCCAGGAATGAATGGAATGAGTGCTGGTCCCAGAGTGATAATGCCAGGCATGCAATTGATTTTTATTTGTTGAGTTTCAGCATTCTCTCTATGTGCCCTTGGTTTCATTTACTCAGAATCATATGCTCAGAATCGTCACGGTAACTACATGACCGCAACAACTATGCCAGCAACTAATGGTCCCTGCTACATTTTCACCATTCCCACTTGTCCGCGCTGAAATATACCATAACTATTAGTCCGTAAACCCTCTGACCCCAGCATCACCATGGATGCCTGGTCCCTTCTGTGGCAGCCTGCCACTCTGCCTTGTGGTGGTTGAGCATGTGGGTGCGCTGGCCACCGGTCCCCAAATGTGTCCAGGGGCCATGGTGCACCAGTACACCACACACATGGCACACCATGACTGTGCTGCCTTCCCCCACAGAGTTAAAAAACTCCCACACTGGGGAGCTGAGGGGGGGGACCAGACACAGTCCTTGCACGAGTCGCATGGTTCGCACCATCTTGATTTTCTAGGGGCACCTCCTGTGGCTGTGGAGGTGGTGGAAGGGGTGCTGCTGGAGCTGCTACTGATGGTGGTGGTAGTGGCGGAGAAGGTGGATGCACAGCAGCCACCAGTGGCACTGGTGCTGCTGCTTCAACAAGGGGCCGGGGGGAAGCAACACCCAGGAATCGGGAGCGGTCCAGCATGACACGACCGCCCCCACGTGTCCGCACTCCCCTCCAACCATGCCCACGGGCCAACGACTCGCTGTCTCCAGGGTCAACATCCATCCTTCCCTCACAAGTCCCCGGCACACACACACACACAACAAAACAACACTTGTAAAAAAAAATTTACTACCAAAAAAACAATCACAAACACAATACAAAAACTAAATAAAGATAGCTTTTAAAAAAGCTGTTGTTTTACAAAGGCAATAAGCACTTTGTCACTGACTCCTACACTGCTCTCTCACAAGCCTTCTCCCTCCATGAATGCAAAGGAGAAAGTGAAACTGATTCTCTGACTCACTTCCTTCCTTCCTGCCTGGCTAAAGCATGTGACTTACAGTACTGTAAGCCATGTGATGTGTGGAGGGCTGCCTATTTACTTCTCACTTCACCTTACTTCACGTTAAGGCATAATGGCAACGTGAAGTAATAATGATAACGAGAAGTGAGCACTTTGCAGTGCCCACTTTGCGTTGTGCTCAGCCAACGCCAAGTGGGAACTTCGCGTTCACTTTGCTAGCGGATTAAAAATTTGCTGCATCTCTAAATCAGATGTGTACAAATGACAAAACAGCACCAGTAAAGAGCACTTTTCGGGGGGGGGGGGGCAGACTGGATGGACCACTAGTCTTTTTCTGCCATCATTGTCGATGTTTGTATGTTTATTTTTGGTAAAACACTATACTTTCAGGACCACCCAATCACACTACTGTGGAGGCAACCTAAGTTCGGGAGTGAGCTTGGGGCACTGTGTTGGGAGGCGGGCCAGACTGCAGCAGCTGCCCCTCAGCAATGTGCTGCAGTTGGGAGGGATAGCTCTGGGCAACTGGTGCTGCAGCAATTCTTGTACTGAGCCAAAGAAGCTTGATCTCTCCACAGGACATCACTGCATGCAGCTGAGACCACAGAATCTCCACTCGTGCCAGGGGAGAAGAGAAGGAACAAAACAGGGAAAGACCTGTAGGCTGTTTACATGATGACCGAGTCCCTGGAGACTATCAGATCCTACAGCACACTGCCATGGGATCCATTTCACAGAATGGGCCACTTTGGGGGGAGGATGGCCCTCCCTCTGGAGCCCCTATCATGGAGGGAAAGCTGTGGGGAATGTCAGGTGGGACAGGACATAGCTGGAGCACAGAGGCAGCAGCCTGTGCATTGCACAGAATTGCAGAATGGTTTTCTGTTGCCTGCAACATATGTGTGGGGTGACAGTGAATGCTGCAGGGCACAGGTCCCTTTGTGCCAAATACTTGGGGTGGTGTTTGTAGTGACTGTGCCAACCACCCATAGATGGAGTTTTCTTGCCTGTAGATGGGTTTTTTCCAATTTAAAAATAGCAGAAGCAGTACAGCCTTCAGTTGCTACAATGAGAAGCAGCTGCAAGTCCAGATACCATGAAGAAATGGCATTTATTCTCGCACAGCAAGCAGGTATTGCATAAACCAAACTAACTGTCTAAAAGGCGTGTTCTCATTTTTGAGGACGTTTTTGCTGTATGCACAGTAGAAACACAGAAACAGAATTTGTCAGCAGAAAAGGACTGCTTGGCTCACCCAGTCTGCCCTGATGTTCCCTGCCTAGTTCTTCTCCACAGACCCTAACAGATCTCCGGAGATCTTCCCTCTTCTGTGTCTATTTACTAATATTCCCCCTATGTCTATCTTACACATATGAACATACAAAGAAGCCAGCAGAAGAAGGCCATTTGATCTGTTCGTATTGCAGGGTCCACAGCTTGAGCTAATGTCCCTGCCCTCCCTTCCCACTCCTCCCATCCTCCCTACCTATGATCCTTACCTTCCCCCATACCTATCCCAACATCTCTTAAAGCTGCCCACTGTCTTCAATGAGATGACCTCTTCCAGCAGCGCATTCCAAGTGTCCACCACCCTCTCTGTGAAGAAATGCTTCCTGACCTCCCTCCTAAACCTCCCACACTCCAGCTTGAAGCCGCTCACTGTTTTTGCCTCCACCACATCTTCTGACACTCTGTTCCAGGTGTCTACCACCCTTTCAGTGACGTAGGACTTCCTCATATCCCTTTTAAATCTCCTCCTTCCTGTATCATTGCATTCCCCCTTGTCCTGGTACTCTTTCCCATTGGCCTTCCTATTGGCTACTTCTGCCTGGCACTTTCAACTGCTACTAAACCGATCCTGCATTTTAATTTTTAATAGTGGAACCCTGCGTTTTTGGCAGATTTTTTCTGAAACTATTTTATACCTGTATTAACTTCTGTCTCGCTCTTTTCTGATGCAAAGATTTTTCCTTCAGTAAGTGTGCTAGTGTACTTGAATTTGTTAGTGCAATGCTGTACTAATGTGCTACTGTAATTTTGATCCTAAAGTTTAAGTTGCTGGATAATCTTTCCACCAAATTGATAAAGTGGTTATTTTTAAGCATTCTCTCTACTTGTTTCTGCTTTTGCCCTGTCTCTGTTTTCAGGAGTTGCCCGCACCCCATTTTAGTCCCCTTTTGTTTTCTCCCTGCTCTCCAGACCCTTCTGGCACCTTGCCTTTGGTCTGTGACCTGCCCTCTGATTTAGCCTTTTTTCTTTTTCCATTGTTTTAATAAATTGCCCTGTTTCACCTATTCCTCCCCCCGATCTCAGTGTGCTTAACTGATCACCTTTTTGTCCTTGCTCCTCAGGCATCCTATTCACCCCAATGAGGCTAACATTGCAACTGCAGTCTCATCCTTGAAGTTGCCTGCCTGCCTGCATGGCAAGAAGAAGCCTCTGCCTGCCACCCACCAAGCCACTGCTGACAGCTACAGCCCTGACCCTGCTCCAGGAAGCAGACTGCACCTGCAACTTGAATTTCTCCCGCCCACCCACCCCTGGCTCGACACTCATTAAATCCATCTAAACTCCTCTCTCTCCTGTTAAACCTTTCACCATTGGCCACTACCTCACAGAGTAGGCTTAAAGTTATAGACCCACTCCCCTGTTCAACTACCACACTTAAGACACTGTCCTTTTCCTCTATCCAGCACACTTTTTCCTAGCCTCTGTTTTGTTTCATTAGTCTTTGCAGCCTGCTTTTCTCCTTTTATTTTGAATACAATCCTTCCTCAACTGCAATTTGTTATCTTTAACTATCTTTGAAATTACTAATGTCTTGCCTGTGTTAACCAACAAGCCACCAGTCACTCTGCTTTAACACTTTCTCACCCCTTGTGTTTTTTCATATTATTTGCTATTCCTGACATGATGAATCTGCTATGCCTCATGCTACTTGCTGTTTCCTTGCCATCCATCCTGTTGCTTATGGACTCATGTGCTACTGTGTTAGCCTGTGATCAAGAATACGTTGTCTTCTTCATAGCCACCCATTCTACCAGCAACACCCTTCCCCTTTCTCTAGATGGGAACTATCCCTTCTCAGGTCTGTCACCCTCTCTTTTCTCTCCAACATGGAATGCCGTTTACTTGGCCACTACCTGTTCTCCTTCTCATGGTCACATATTGTCCCCCCTTGCCCATACACACGCCTACTCTCACTCCTTCTCCTAGCTGGAGATGCCGAGTGTAACCCTGGCCCTGCGAACTCCCATATTACCTCCTCCTCCTCCAGCACCTGGGCAAATGTCACGGGTTTGAAAATTGCACATCTCAACATCTGTAGCCTTCCCTCCAAGCTCCCTGACCTGGAGGCATGGGTATCACTAAACAAGCCGGGACATTCTGAAACCCAGCTAAAGCCTCACCTATTAGACACCATGTACCAGCTACCTGGGTACTCCTCCCCTACACCTTGATAGGCCAGGCAAAAGAAAGGTGGAGGTGCAGCACTGTTCTTCAGAGAACCCCTCACCACCATTGCCCTCTGCTCTAATTCAACCTCCCCATGTGAATAGCTCCTCTCTGAACTAACCCTGGGCTCCACAGAGAAACTCTGTATTGGTTGCTGCTACAACCCTCCAACCATGGGATCTGAAACAGCTTTCTATCAGGCTTCAGCTCACTATTCCCTCATAGAGACTCCATTCTCCTCGGTGACTTCAGTTTAAACTAGCTGATTGCCCACCAGTTGGACTATGCTTGCCTTCTAAAACAACATAACCTGGTCCAGACTATTACGCTTCCCACCAGACAAAACCCATACACTGCCACCCAAACCCTCTTGGACTGGATCATCACGAATAGGGATGATTATGTATTGCAAGCTGGTACCACGGCTGACTCCATTAGTGACCACTTCAAACATCCTCCCCAAAATACTTGTCCTTTCAAAATTTCCACAGCCCCAGCACCCCCATCCTCCTTAGAGAAGCATGGTCACTGGACTGGTCTGCTCTCTACTCGCTCACTGCTGTGACCCTGGCAGTAACCTTCTTCACACAGACACTGCTGGCCCTACAGGATCTGCATTTCCCCTCTTACTGCAAGACGGGTCAGAGGCGGTCACTCTCGCAGGATCACTAAAGATCTCCCTACAGTCATGAAGGATAAAGATCATGCTTGGTCCACCTGCAAAGCATCCCCCTCCCCTGCCCTCTGGGATGCCTACAGGCATCAGTGAAACATATGCAAGCATTTGGCCAAATTCCTGAAACAGTCCTATTTCCGTAACCTCCAAAAGGTAAATCTTGGAGACCCTAGGAAATTCTGGGAATCTATCAGCTCCCTTCTCAACCCTGACTCCAGTCAGACAGCCACTCAATTGAACTTTCCCGCTGGCCTCATTATGGACCTTCTGGAGGTGGCCCGGCCCTTCAAAAAGAAATTCACTGACCTATCTGTGTATCTAAGCAAACTCCTGGGTGGCCAGCTTAGCAGCTCGGCCCACTACCCTAACCCCCTGATGACCTCTCCCAGCCCTTCCCCCTCCCCAAATCCCCCCTTTCTACTTTAAAGCAATCTGTTACTGTTACCGCTAAGTACCTCAAATGTCTCCCAAACCATGGCTGCCCTGGGTCCAATGGCCTCTCCCCAGTCTTCCTCAGGCTCATCTCCCCTGCTGTCCTCGAACCCTTCACTTTTATTTTTAACCTTGCCCTTTCCACCTCCTCCATGCCTGACCCTTGGAAGACTGCCAAAGTGATTCCCATTTTCAAAGCAGGTGACCCCCAATCTATGGACAACTATCAGCCTATCCCCATCCTCCATGATCTTAGCAAGCTACTCGAGAAAGTTATCCACCATCAGCTTACCAAACACATAGACAAGTATAACCTTTTGTGCCACCAGCAACATGGCTTTTACAAGAACCATAGTACCGCTACTGCCCTTGCACTACTGTCTGACCAGATCCTTACAAACATGAACCATGGAAATGCCATCAGTGCCATTTCATTGACCTCTCCAAGGCCTTTGATATGGTCAGCCATGCCCTCCTCCTCTCAAAGATACGACTTCTTGACTGTTTGCATGAGGTATCTAACTGCTTCATGATCTACCTCACTGATCACTCCCAATATGTGTGTGTAGGCCCTGCTTGTTCCCCTACCTTGCCTGTATCAATCAGTGTCCCACAGGGCTCCATTCTGGGCCCCCTTCTATTCTTCTTATTTATAAACTCCCTTCCCTCGGATAGTCTCAGCTGAAACTCTCTCCTCTATCCTTATGACCTTGTCCTCTTCTTCAGCGATAAATCCCTCATCCTCATTTCCCAGTTCTCACCCATAACTATGCAGCTGCCCACAACAGATTTGCAATCTCCTTCTGGTAAATGCCAAGAAAACAAAATCCATGCTGTTCGGTTCCAAACCCTTCCTAGCCAAGTCCAAATCCCCCTCCTCTCTCAACATTGCCTCCCCGGATGGTCAGACCCTTGAACATTTTTATTCCTTCAAATACCTTTTATTTATTTATTTAAAAGTTTTACCAGACAGGCACACTGAGCAGAGTACTGCTCGATTCCAGGTGTGACCTGGGGAAAGGGTAAGGGGAGCACATCTAAAATATAGTAACATAGAGATACAATAGGCAGACATGAGGCACCTAACAAAGTACTAAAATACATTATATACAAATGAGTTTTTTTACAACATGTTAAGAATTATGCAGTCCCAGGAGGACAGGTTGAGGACCCATCACACTGGGCCATCCTGGACACAAGTGCAGGTGGGTGAGTGATGAATATTGAGAAGGGAGGCGTGGAGCTGACTGAGGACAGTGTGCTGAATAACCACAGGGACAGAGTTCCAAAGTTTAGGCAAGCGGTGGAAGAAGGCCAACTGACCTGCTGAGGTGGTCATGAGTGGGACAGACAGGAGCCAAGAGTCAAGGTTCCTGAGAAAGTAGGGTTTGGGTGCAGAGGCCGATAGAGCAGAGGTGAGGTACTAAGGAAGGGACTGGGCCCAGAATTTGGCTGGGGTGCTGCCACAGTGGCAGAGTTGGCAGACTTATAATGAGGGGAGGCCAAGGGTCTGGTAGAGAATACAGTGGTGGGTAGTGGGAGGCCAGTCAAGGGCAAAGTGAAAGAAGGCATGAAAGAGGGGTCCAGTCAGGTTAGGGTGGATCTAGGGTAAGAACTGTAAACAACATCAACATCGTCGAAGATAGGGAGGATAATTTTTTGCAGAATAGCATGGCATGGCAGCAGCAGGATACAACCATGATTATAGTTCAGGGCACCCAGTTTGGTGCAAAGCCTTTTGTGGATGGCATCAATGTGCATGGAGAAGTCAAGGTGCTGGTCAAGCCAGATCCCAAGATATCTGAAGGAGGTGCAGGTCTCGAGGGAGACCCATCCAGGGCGGAAGGTAGGGTCGGAAGGGATCCAAGAAATCTCTGCCTAGTACCGAAGGTCATGAAGACAGTTTTTTTAGTGTTGAGAAAGAGCTGACTGGAACCAAACCAGCATTGTACCTCATTGAAATCCTGCTGTAGCCTGGTCATCACATCAGCGGGCATGGGGCCGGAGGTATACATGACTGTGTCATCCGCATACATGTGAATGGATGTCCATGGACAGGCTGTTGGTAGGTCATTAAGAAAAATGGAGAACAGGAGTGGTCCAAGGACTGAGCCTTGGGGGATGCCTGTATTGACTGGGAGGGGAGTAGAGGTGGAGTTGCCAATTCTAACAGATTGGGACCTGCCTACCAAATAAAAGTGGAACCACATGGTGGTCCACATAGAGAGTCTGCAGCATGAGAGTTTGGATAGAAGGAGAGGGTGAGAAACAGTGTTGAAGGCTTTGGCCAGGTCGACAAAGATGGCTGAGGTGATGTGGCCTCTATCCATACTGGTGAGTATGGCATCTGTGAGACATAGGAGGGAGGTGGTAGTGGAGTGGGACTTCCTAAAGCCAGACTGGTAAGGCGTGAAGAAAGAGGTAGAGTTGAGAAAGGAAGAAAGCTGTGAACAAACTAATTTTTCTTGGATTTTGGTCAAGATGGGGAGGAGGGAGATGGAACAATGGGTCCCAGAAGCAGACGAGTCACCACCCTTGGGAGAGATATGACTTTGGCGTGCTTCCACTCAGATGGGATGTATGCAAGTTCAAAAGAGTGGTTATAAAGTGAGGCTAATGGGGTGGCGATGGCTGTTGCCAATAGATACAGCATTTTGGAGTCTAGGCCATATTGCACTTGCCCTTGGAGGGGTTATGGTCTAGCAGAGCCTTGAGGACTTAGGCTGAAGAGACCTGACAGAAGGCAAAGGGAGCAGCAGAGGTGTAGGTGAGCTTGGAGGGGGAGGCGGGTGGGCTTGATGGGCAGGTGGAGGAGCCCAGAAGCATCAAAGTAGTATTACAGAAACAGGTGTTGAATTCGGAGGCCACTTCTGATGGGACAGCGACCATAGAGCTGTTTGTAATCAAGACTGGGCTGGGGGGTTGTGAGGGTGGGTTAAATAGGGATTGAATCACTTTCCAGAATTTGGCCTGGTTGCCTAAGTTGTTGTGGGAAAAGCCTTTGAAATAGCATGCTTTTGCCCTGTGGATTTGTCTTGTGCAAGTATTTTGAAGAGTACAACACAATTGATGGTCTGTGGGTGAGTTGGAAGCCTTGAAGGCCTTCTAAGCCTGGCCTCTGGCTCTAAGGAGTGCCATGATGTCAGCTGAGATCCAAAGCAAGTGGTCGCCTCTTAACCAAACTCGTCTGAGTGGGGCTTAGTAGTTCCAGACTGCGAGGAACTTGGCTTTAAAGAGCTCTAGGGCAGAGTCGATAGAGGTGGTCTGAGGGATGAAGGACCAGTCTGTGTTTGCCAGGTCATTTAGAAGTGAAGCAAGGTCCAGTGATTTATAGAATCTTGACAGGACGATTCTGGGGGGGCAGGGCTTAGGTCTGACTGTTTTCCTTACCGTTTATGTCACGTAGTGGTCACTTAAGGAATCTGGTAGGAAGCCTGAGGTGAGTACCTGGTGCCAGTGGGACATGAGAGACCTGTCTAGAAGAGAGTGGTTCTGAGATTTGGGTTGGTGCGTGTAGGCTCTGTTATCTGTTGAGAGAGATTCAGTGCAGCCACCTGACTACAAAGCTTAGAGGTAGCACTGGAGAGCCAGTTCTGATTGAAGCCTAATAGGATATGAAGTTCGCCTCCGGAAGCCAGAGCAGTTAATGTACATAGGTGCTGTAGGATATCGGCAGCCGAGGAGTCGGGTAAACAATAGAAGCCTGCTATAAATTGGGATCTTGAGTGCAGTAGGGAAAGTTTAATTAGTAGTGCATTGATAGTTTGTGAGTGTGGTGGTAACATGATCGGCGTAAACTTGAGTGAGGCTGCAATGTACAAGGCTATTCCACCCCCTCTTTTATTGCTGGGGCAGTTGTGTCAAATAAGAGTGTAACCTGGGAGAGAAAATTCCGTGTCCTGGTTACAGGGCTTCAACCAGGTCTCTGAGATGATCGGAATGTCAGGTCGGAGTGATAACACTATTGGTTGCAGAAGGGGAATTTTGAGGAGTAGGCTACAGATATTCAGGTGGGCAAGTTTTAGGCTCCAAGGAAGTTGTAGGGGTGGGATTGTATTTGGGCCTG
Source organism: Neoceratodus forsteri (assembly GCA_016271365.2). Classification (NCBI taxonomy): domain Eukaryota; kingdom Metazoa; phylum Chordata; order Ceratodontiformes; family Ceratodontidae; genus Neoceratodus; species Neoceratodus forsteri. Next base: position 70,210,326 of record CM057452.1, read on the forward strand.
AGGGGCGGCTAGGTCCCAGGTTTGATTCTACATTGCTGGATAGGAGAAGCAGAAGAGATAGTATGACTTTAGTGTTGTGTATGACCCACGGGAGTTTGCGGTTACTTGTATGAGTTTTTAAGGCTTGCATTGGGGTGGCATGGGAGGATACATTCAAGGTAGTTAGCCCATCATGGAAATTAGGTGGGAGGACTGATGGACCAGCCAGCAGGTTGAGGAGGTGCGCCTCAGGGGGTAGAGTGATGCTGGTGGTGGTGGAGGAGGGTGTTGATGTTGAGGTAAGGTAGAGAGAGAGATGGCTGAGGATGCAGCTCGTTTGGGTAGAAGGAGGGAGGGAGGGAGTGATATCAGGGGAGCCAGAAGAGAAATTACTTTTAGGTAGAGAGGCAACATTATTTGGCTGTGGGAATTAGACTGGGAGTATGTAGGATCCAAGAAGGTAGTGGCCGCTAGTGGAAGATGCAGATAAGCTGCAAATGGGGAACTGCACTGATTGGTTCTACAATGGCACGTGACTAGTGATATAAGTTAGAGTGACCACCAAGGGTGGTGGTGGTGGGGGGCGGTGGAGCAGCCAACGCAAATTGTCGGGGCCAAAAGCACATAGTCCTGAGCCATTTTCTAGCTCGATCCCTCCCTCTCCTTCTCTGAGCACATCAACTCAGTGGTTTGCAGGAGACACCAAAAGCTGGATTCTGCCTATAGATTCAGACACTACATCACCCCTGAGGCATGACTTATTGTCCAGGGGAACCTACTCCCTGTACTCGACTACTGCTCCTCCATCTATGCTAGGTCATCCACAACCTTCACGGCCAGACTCTTTACTGCCTACAATGGTGCCTGTCACTTTGCCTTATTGGCCCCTTTCTCCATTCACCACTGTGTCCTCCACCAGTCACTCGGATGGCTCCCACTACAAGGCCACTTTGACTTCACCCTTTGCTGCATGATTGATAATGCCATCTGAACTGGCCAGGAATCACCCCTTGCAGCACTCCTCAAAGTTCAAACACTACACCTTTGCCTCCGCTCCAACGACATCCCCCCTCTTAAAGTTCCCAGGGTAAGGCAAGGCAATTTTATTTATAAGGTGCCCAATCCTGGAGGCTATGGGCACCAAACATAAACAAGGACATACAGCAGTGATAAAAGCATAACAAAACCTCACTAAAAATGTAACAGGATTAAAATTCTGCAAAACAGAGGTTTCCAGAAGTCAATCTTTAAGGGACTGGCCAAAGCAAAAGATGGTATCCACAGTCAAAGGCCAGGCTGGAGAGGTGGTCCTTTAGCCTCCCCTTAAACACCTCAATCGAGGGAGCCTCCCAGACTGCAGGTGGGCAGGAAGGCACAGGGTTGGCCCAGAGACACTAAAAGCATGATCTCTCGAGGTCTTGAGCCGAAGCCTCTGAACGTCCAGGGGGCCCCTTGAGGAGGAGCGGAGGAAGTGAGCAGAGGAGACCAGTGTCAGGAGCTCAGACAGGTAACCAGGACCCAGCCCATATAGGGCCTTAAAGGTGATAAAACCCACCTTGAAAAGGACCCTCCACCTGACTGACAGCCAGTGCAGAGCACACATGACTGGACCTTGAAAGGCCTGTTAATAACCGGTCTGCTGCATTCTGCACTAGCTGCAGCCTGTGGAGGGTCCCTCTTGTGACCCTGAAGTACAGGGCATTACAGTAGTCGAGCCTGGAAGTCACAAAGGCACGTACTAGTGTCTGTAGGTTCTCGGGCAAAATGAGGGGCTTAATCTGGGCAATGTTTAGCAAGTAGTAAAATCCACTGCTGACTACAGCTGACACCTGATCTTCAAAGGTCAATCTGCAATCAAGGATCACACCCAGATTTAGCACCCTCAGAAAAACCTCTAATGGAGTAGACCCCAGAACAAGTCCAGAGTCGACCCCCGGTGGCAACCCCTCATGCCCACCACCAGGCTCGATCACCAGCACCTCAGTCTTAGCCAGGTTGAGTCTCAGCCAGCTGGAAGCCATCCAGTCATTGATTTTAGCCAGACAGCTGTCAAGCACGTCAACTGATCCTGATGTTTCAGGTGCAAAAGACAAATACAGTTGGGTATCATCTGCATAGTAATGAAACTCTGCACCATATTGTTGGATGATCTCACCCAGGGGCAGCATGTACACTGCGAACAACATCGTCGACAAGATTAAACCCTGAGGTACTCCACATGACAGCCATTGGGAAGGAGGAGACATTCATCATCACCAGTCGCTGCATTCTGTCCTGAGAGATAGGACTCGAACCATTTGATGATGGTGCCGGTGAGTCCACAAAACCCACAGAGTTAATCAAGAAGCACAATGTGATCCACAGTGTCAAAGGCTGAGGAGAGAGATCGAGGAGCACAAGAACTGACCGGTCTCCTCTATCTCTAGCCCAAAGCAGATCATTATGCACTCTCACTAGAGCAATTTCAGTGCTGTGTCTGGCCTGAAAACCTGACTGGAACAGCTCATAGATATCTGAGGATGCCAGGTGATCCTCAAGCTGATGTGCCACCAATTTCTCAACAACCTTGCTCAAAAACGTCAGGTTGGAGATCGGACGGTAATTTGCCAGGACATCTGGGCCAAGAGGTGATTTCTTTAGGTGGGGCTTCACCAGTACTTCTTTCAAAGCAACTGGGAAGACCCCCTCCGCCATTGAGCACCTGGCAATCCTGGCGAACACTGGGCCAATGGCATCAGCACATCCCATTAACAAATGCGTCGGTGCTGGGTCCAGTTCACAAAAGGTGTGCTTCAGCTCAAAGATCACCTTAGTCACTTCAGACACCTCCACTGGCCTAAATTCCTCCCAGGCAGACTGAGTGCCTCTGAAACTCCTGACTCGATCACTGTAAGGCAAGAGCCTCCCTGGTGGACTTTCCTATCGGATGGCCAGCACTCTGTCAGAGGAAAAACAGAGCAAACTCTTCACATAAAGTGGTTGATAAAGCTTTTTTCAGCTGGAGACAGACAGGATGTAAAAGCCTGTCCATGGTCCAAAACAGCTGTGATGGTCTGTTTCTCCCTGCAGCAATTTCCTTGGATAGAAATGCTGCCTTCTTATGGGAAATTGCCCCCTGATACTCAACATAGTATGAACGCAGGGCCAGCCTGTTGGCCTCAGCCGGGTCTTCCACCAGCAACGCTCCAACCTCTGACCCCTGATCTTCATCACCTTGAGATCCCCATCAAACCAAGAGGATCTCAAATGAGAAGATCTGGGTCATATATGGACTGGTGCGATGGCATCAGTAACCACCCTATTATAGGTTGCCACTGCCTCTCCAGTGCCAATCGGACATGCTGCATCAACCCTAGCTAGATCAGCTAATGCCAGTAGTCCTTCTGGGTCAACACCCTTTAAGGGGCGATAGCTGACCATCTCCACAGGGGAAGGACTTTCAGAGGGGCCCCAAAGCTGAACTCCATGGTGCAGTGGTCAGACCAAATGACCTGATCAATCCTAAAGTTGTCAATCTCAAGACCGAGCTGGAACACCAGATTAAGTGTGTGGCCATGTTGATGGGTAGCAGCAGCAACCACTTGTGACAGGCCCAGTGATTGCATCAGCTGGAGGAGGTCATAACCGAAAAGTGAGGATTCATCATCGAGCCAGGCATTGAAGTCCCCCAGGATTAAACACTTGGGGGACTCCAATACCTGGTCAATAATGAAGTCCACTACCTCCTGCAGGAATTCCCCTCCCGCCCCTGGGGGGCAGAAAACAAGGAGAATACTGCAACCTGCACCTGCACCCCCATGCACGCTATGCACTCAAAAGATCGGGTGCTACCAACTGGGTGCACTGAAAAGCCCAGACTAGATCAAAAAACCTATGACCACTCCCCCACCCCCCACCCCTGCGATCCTTCCTTGGACAGTTATAAGTTCAGTGTTTAAATGGTTTCAGTAGGATCTGAATCCAAGGCATATACTACCAATGTGGCAAAGTCCACAGTCAGCTCTCATCCAACTGGAGGGAAAATGCCACCAAAACACTGTGCACTCACCACAGAGTTCAGACATATTTCAAGTAGATACAGTACTGCACTGCAAAAGACTAATTCCACAGAGGATACTGTTTGGAGGCGATACATTTACCCTGCAGTACAGAACCCAGCTACTCCTCTCACTTGCAACTGGGAGCAGATTTGCTAGGAAAGCAGGTCTGGAAGTGTTACCGTGGAGAAGTCTCTCACTAAGTCAAGTCCTCAAGAACACCACCCGGCACCCCTCTCACCAGTGCCAGGTGACAGTCCCAGACCGAACATTTTTCTAGTGAAAAAGAAGCACTCCCTGCACCAGGACTGGACAGCAAGTTCCCAAAAATGACAGCCGGAAAGTTTTGTTCCGTGAAGCCACACCAGAAAGTTTCAAATACCACGGCTTTTCCAAACAGACAACAGCCATCAACGAGATAAAACACCAACTGCATTAGGAGAACACTCCCTGCTCACTTACTAGAGGTAAGCAAACTGGAAAAGTTGAATAGGGATGTTAAAACACTTACAATACCGGATGGCCATGCACGAAGTCCTGCGGGCGTTCAGTGGTGTAGCTGAATCCTTGCTTAGAAGACAGTGGCCAACCCTCCGAGTAAACTCAGTGGCAAAAGTTCTCGACCAAGGGAAGGACCCTCCACATGCGGATTTTCACATTTAGACTAAAATTCCAAACAGTTGCTTAGTCCACGTTCACCTCCAACCCGCAACAATCAGCTGTAATCACTGTTTTTGCTCACTGTACTCGCTTCTCCAACTCTTAACCTCAGTACAAATCCAGGGCACTGAAAAAGAAAAACCCTCTTAAAAACAAAATAGCTGGCTCCTCATGCTAGCTCACTCCAATTCCTAACTATCCTCCTTGCTCTAATCCTATCAGTTATCTAGCACACTAACATAAAATTTACATTTAAAACTCTGGTGTGTGCAAGTAGGATATCTACATATATGGGTGGGAGAGCCTTGTCGACTGCAGACCCCTTGCTGTGGAATAGGCTGCCTGCTAAGCACCGCTCCCTGGACACCCACCACCTGTTCAAATCCCACCTCAAAGACTGGCTCCTGGCTGAATTCCGCTGCCATTGCTTTACTGGGTATACCCCTCCCCTCCTCTCTAACCTCCTTGAGTTTATCCTAGTTCCAACTTTCCCTTTTGTGTTATATTCTCCAATCCCTCCCTCTCATGCACCTCCCCCCTCCCTCTCTCCTTCCCCCCCTACTCCCCTGCACTTATGGGTACCCTTCCCCTGTCTAGGGGTTTCTCCACCTGCACTTATCTTGTCAGCCCAATTACTCTTATTGCTTGCTTGTTTTGTCTGCTATGGAAACTGACATCTTGTCTTGCTGTACATACTTTAGGGACTTTACTACCTTGTATTTTGAATACTGTTGTATTTTCATTTGGCATCATTGTTAAACTGCTCAACTGTTCAATGTACTTGGTTTAATGGGCATTAATTTTGAGCACCCGAGGCCCAGAAGCAGCATCGCTTCCCCAAGGGAGCCTGGATCTGTCGGCGGCTGCATGGAGGTAATTAAATTACCTCACCCAGCAGCAGCGTCTGTGAGGGGGGTTAGCCTGTCAACACACTTCACATGTCGACTGCCCTGCCCGCCCCTCCACCCACCCTGGGCCGGCATTTCCTTTATAGGCACCGGCCCCTGACATCATTTCCTGTGTCCTAATATTTCTATCTCCCCACTTTCTCATTTGCAGATTATATCAGCACACCACTAGAGGGACCCCACTGCTGTTGCACTTCCTGTTGTCTGCCTACCTATCCTGGAATCCTCCTTCACCTCTCCTGCACCACCCGCCTATGCTCCTCCTCTGCCTACCCCATCCTCACCCTCCCCTTTGTCTTCCAGTGCCACCCTTAGACCTGCCCTCCTCCTGTACCTCCACCCTGTGACCACTAGGGTCACTACATTCCACCCTGGGAGGCCAATTTCCCAGCCCAGTTGTCCCCTGACTACAGCTCCTCCGCCCTCTCCCAGGTATATTCTGTGCTGCCCTAGTTGGGACTTGAACCCTGTACCCTGACCACCAGGGTCCGTGTCACTACCACTAATCTAAAGTGGCAGCCACACTCTCTAGGAGGCAGTACAGCTTTCTTAACTCCCTACTCCTCTACCACCTGCTCGCCATGCTTGCTCACCTTCTGCTAAACTCCCTCCCCGTCATCCTCCTCCTCCTGGTTCCCCCCTCCCTCCAGCCGTTTATCTCCCCTAGGCTACAGGCTACTTCACCTTTAATTCCCACCAACCTAATTCCTACTCATCCTACTATGCCCATGCACACTGACCTTCAACTCCCATCTCCTGCCACTCCCCTCCTCCCATCCCTTTCAGACAGCTCACTATCCTTGCCCTCCCGACATTAATTCCCTACCTATCCCCTGCTCCTCCAGATCCACCCCAACTCCTCCCTAGCCATGGGCTCAATCTATACGCCGTGCCTGGCCAGAACTGTTGTCCTTCTACTACTCTTTATCTGGCAATATCCACCCCAATCCCGACCCACCAGGACCACCTCAGCAGGAGGGCGTCCCGACTGCTGATCGCCTCCATGAATATATGCAGCGTCCTGAAAAAATTCGACTCCCTCCAATGTTGGGTCTCTCAGCACAAACCGGACATCATTGCGCTGGTGGAAACGTGGCTATCTAATTCCACCCCTGACTCCCTTGTTTCCCTCCCTGGCTACACCCTTTATCGTGAGGATCGAGTAACCAAACGTGGGGGTGGCTGCGCTATCTACACCAGGAGCTCACTCACTGGTATCGCCCTCCCTGCACCGGTCCTTGTAAATGGGGCCCAAGCCCTGTCCATTAAGCTTACCCCGGACCCCGCCAGATCCCCCTTTTACCTCACCACTGCCTACATACCGCCCAGACTCAAAAACCCATCTCTATTATCCCTCACTGACTACCTTGCCACCCTTCCCCACAATGCTGAAAAAATCATAGTTGGGGACCTCAATGTGAACTGGCTTTGTCCTCATCCTCCCCACTCGGACTCCTTCACTGCCTGGATCTAACCCAGCTAGTCTCCCAACCCACTGTGAACCCTAAGAGAGGCATAGCACCCTCCTTGATGTCATCATCACTAACCGCCCCCTAAAATTCTGGACATCCAAGTCCTCCTGATTCACTTAGTGACCACTCCCCTGTGCTCTTCCGGCTGGTTGACCACCCTACCCCGACCCACTGCACAGGCCTCGCCGCATTTCAGACCTTATGGCCTAAAAAACCTTAAGCAGTACCTTGAACTGCAAGACTGGTCCCCGATTCTCCATGCACCTGATATAGATACCGCCTTGCCTTCTTTACCTCCACCTTTAATAAAGCCTGCGATCTCTTTGCTCCCATCTCACCGTCCGGCTCCAAAAGACCTAACTGGCCCTGGATTACCCCTGCTCTCACTGTTGCTCAGACACAGGGGCGACCTTTGGTACTGTGCCACTGAAACTAGGCGGCCAGCTGACAGACAGGCCTACAGTGCTGCGGCGGAACAAGTGTACATGGGCAATCAGGAAGGCCAAAGCCGACCACCTATCAGGCCACCTCACTGCCTCCTGGGAGCCGTGCAGCTTCTGGGATAAGGTCAAACAACGAATGGGAACACCGCGCTCCTCCCCATCCCAGATTACCACCAACAACACCACCATCACAGACCCCACGACATTGCAAACCTACTCAACACCACCTTTACAGACCTTAGCCCAATCCTCCCCAGTAACTTCTTTTGATCAGCCACCCCATCCTACCCTGCTCCTCCATCGCCCTTTGCTTCCCACCTTGCGTGAGGTTACTACCCTGGAAGCCAGACTGCACCTGACCCGTGCTCTAAAAGGCAACAGTCCCAGTGGCGCCTCCTGGACCACAAAATTCTCCGTTGGTCCTGGATCAAGTCCTCACCCCACTCACCTGCCTTCTTAACAAATCCCTCTGCCTGGGACAATTCCCCTCCTCCTGGAAAACTGCAACAGTTACTCCGATCCATAAAGGGGGTGACAGGTCCTTAGCTGGGAACTATCGACCGATCTCCATTCTCCCTCCCTTTCCAAGGCACTGGAAAAACTAGTTGCTGCACAAATAACTGAATACCTGACCAAATACAACATCCTCTGCCCTGAACAGCATAGCTTCCAGCATGGGTGCCACAGTACTAGCACTGCTCTCATTGAATGTCGCCTCCTTCCTTCACTCTCTCTTGGATACTGGCCTCTGGCGGGGCTGTGTTCCTTGACCTATCAAGGCCTTGACACGGTCTCCCACCCCTGCTACTGGAAGCCCTCTGTCACACTGGTTTTGCCTCTGGACCACTGGCTTGGTGCTCCAGCTACCTTTCCACCCACCCAACGAGTCAAAATTGGTGGGACTCTTTCTGACCCACGCCGATCCTCTCAGGAGTTCCACAGGGCTCCATCCTGGGGCCCCTTCTCTTCTCGCTTTACCTTAACACCCTGCCCAGTGCATGCCCTGGGAAAATACTGCTGTACGCAGACGATACCGTCCTCTTTGCCACTGACCGTAACCCCACATCCCTCCAGGTTTCCCTTCAAAGGGCCTTTGACGGCGCTGAGGCTTGGCTTAAAGAGCATAGATTGGTCATAAATCTTAAAAAATCGAAAACCATGCTCTTCGCCCACCCTCAAAATAAATCATCCAACTCCCCTCTCCATATCCTTTCCGGCTCCAGACTACAACTTGAACAAGTCCAATCCTATAAGTACTTAGGGATCTTATTTGACTCAGCACTCTCCTTCCATACCCACATCGATGCACTCGCTTCTGTAACCAATATCCCGACCTGGTATCCTGCACCGTTACAAAAACTGTCTCCCCGATGCCTCCGGCTTCATGTTACTTCCTCCATACTCTCCTGGTGGACTATGGACTGCCTGTCTATGGGGCTGCCAACAGGACGACCCTCAACAAAATTCACCTCCTCCTAAATAAGGCTTGCAGGCTAATCCAGAGGGCCCCTAAGCTCACTCATACCTGCCAACTCTATGACCTTGCAACAATGCTTGACCTCGATGAACGCCTACTATACCAAACGTGCATCATTTCAAAAAAAACCTTACTTGGATTTTCTCCCCCCGGGCTGACTTCCTCCCTCCTTTCAGCACAGCCCCTAGTCAGCACCCAGACCTCCTGCAAAGCCACCTTCCTGGTTCCTCGTGCTAGGACTTCACTTGGTCAGAGATCGTTCTGCCATAGAGCCCCTGCATGGTACAACAATCTTCCTTGGGCCGTCACTGATACCCCACCATCTCCACTTTCAAAATGCCCTCAAAAAAGCTATTCAGCTAGCGCTGCTGCTCCTATGCCTAAAGGATGCCCTAACCCCACCCCTCCTCCCTGACAATGCCTCTGGGCTGCTCCATCCCTTGCCTCCTTATTCCTAACAACCTCACTACTTCCATTTTTTCCCTCTACCCGACTATATCGCTACTGATTGGTAGCTCCACGTTGCATTCGATACTACCTATGCATAACTTACTTGCTACCCAGCTACTGTTGTCAATTATACCATTTTTTGCTCTGTATTACACTACCAATGTTTGCTGTAACCAGGTGCCATTAATGCGTGTCTGTTTTATACTGATGCTCTTCTTTGTATGTACCCTGCTTTCTATTTTAACTGTATTATCTACCATTGTTGACGAGGTACCTTTGTAAATGAGCCATTGGCTCAAAGGTTGTAAACTGATTACATTAAATAAATAAATAAATAAAAATAAATAATGTTACTCCTGTGCCATTGTATGTAAACAGTCCCTGGGACCAGTGCACCTACCAAGTTATCAAAGTAATAAATAAATAAATGAAAGAGACTCCCCTCTTGCACCCTGTTCACCCTGTGAGGTACTTGTAGATCTTTATCATGTTCCATCTTTCTCTCCTTTCTTCCAGGGTGTACATGTTGAAATCCCTCAGTCCTTTAGTATCTTAGTCTGTAAGTGAAACGTCACAAAGTTAGCGCAGGAAGACTGACAAGTAGAATATTTCTATCCATTGCTCCTCTGTATAAATCCAGAATTATCTGTGCAATTGCTGAGCCTTCCTGGAGGGACTGTAGCAGATATCTGTTTTCCATTTAATCGACTCATTGTATCTCCTAATTTATGTGTGATGTTAAAGACTCACGTACCTTGTACTGTATGCACTCTGTAATCATTCCCTATTCTCCCAGTTCTAATGTATGTTGTATGATATTGACTCAATGTATTTGAATTATATGCTGTTAGTATTCATTCCCTATTACCTCCTCCCCCATTCCCCAGGTGGCAACAGGAAACTAGCCTTAGGCTATGTGTGTTTACCTGGTAAAATTGGTTTAAATAAATAACACGGTATTTAGGCACTAAACATGAGATGCCAAGCCTAGCAGAATATTTGTACTCTAAGCAGTTCTTAAGCTTATACTGTGAGTGATTTTTAGGCTCTATCAGAATTCTTATACTTTAAAGAGCAGCTGACGCCTTTGGGAAAACTTTGGAAAACGTAATATTTAAACACAAATCAGCTTGTATTTCATATACAGTACCTTGTATAGATTTCTCCTCTCCATTATTTTTTACTGAAGAAATTCCCACAAAAACAAGATAGTTATTCCTCAGAGTTCATCTGCCTCTATGGCTCATTCCCTACTTGAAATCATAATGCCATGTTGTGACATCACAGTTTGTTGCCATGGGAATAACTGTGATGTCATAAGCAGAGTATGATGACATCAGGTTGGGAAGAAGCAATAGGAGTTGATGAACCCTCAAGAAACAAGTATCCTGTTTTTGAGGCAAATGACCTCAGTAATAAGTAATAAGTCGATGAGAAATATACGCTGCTTTGTGTCCAAATATGTTTTTGAAAGTTCTTCTTGAGTCATCGGTGGTTCTTAAATTAATCCTTAGACTCTGTCACAATTGTTATACTTTAATCAATTGTTATACTTTATTCCCTACAAGGTCCACTGCACAGATCTAATGGGCATTTAGAACTTATACCTGTGTATGCAATATTCTAGTCACTTCTTGGCAATGTGCGGATGAAAGGATTTATGCAGGGATCTATGGGCAGGACCCCTGGCACTAGTCTGGAAATCACACCTGGACTATTGGTTGGATCTAAAGAAATGAAATTGAAGAACTTGATTCTGGGGCACCTACCTACAGATCTCACCTGACTGTCTGTCTGAATCTGAAGAAAATGAACTCAAGAACTTTATCCTTGAACGATGACCTGAAGGTCACACCTGGACTGTTGGACAGGATTTCCAAGAAATAAGTAAACTGAAGAAACATATCCTCTGGTGCCATTCTGAAGGTCTCACCTGGATTGCCAGACAGCCAGTACCTCACAGGGGTTAATAAGATACAGGAGGGAAGTTTCGTTCATAAGAAAAGGTGCTCAAGAACAAGGGGACATGCTTTGAAGCTGGGGCGAGGTAGATTCAGGAGAGATGTTAGGAAGCACTTCTTCACAGAAAGAGTGGTGGACTCCTAGAACAGCCTTTTGGCAGAGGTGGTGAGGGCAAAAACACTGGTGGGGTTTAAGAATGCATGAGATAAGCACAAGGGAATCAGTGGAAAGGAAGGGAGGGATGGAGAAAGAGCTGTTTATTGGGCACGGTCTGCGGTTATAGTGTAGGTAGGGAGAAATAGGCAGACTGGATGGTCCAGGTGATCCTTATCTGCCATCAGATTTTAAGTTTCTATGTTTCTGTGACAGGATTTCTAACAAAGAAGCAAACTGAAGAAACTGTATCATCTGGTGCCAGCCTGAATGTCACACCTGGACTGCCAGACAGGATTTCCAAGAAAAAAGCAAACTGAAGAAACAAAACTGAACAGAACTGTAGATCCTCTTCTGAGGCTTTGATGCTGGAGGTTCACTTCTGGAATGTGATGGTCTTCTTCCAGAATGGGATGATTGTTGTCTGGAGCTTTGATGCTGGAGATCCTTTTCTGGAACTGCAATGTCCTCTTCTGGGAAGGGATGGTCCTGCTCTGGAGCGTTGATGCTGCAACAATGTAACACCCTTTCCCCATTGGATTGTTGCCAATTTATGCTGTGAGCTGAAGTGGGCCCCTGTCGGACTCACTAGTGGGTCAGTCCTATGCTAGACCAATGCAGACCCTTCATCAGACATGATGCAGTGGATGAGGTAACGACTAATGCTGAAGGTAGCTGGTTATGGTCAGTCTCAATTATTTAGTTTAGTTCTGTTCAGTTTATTTTTTATACTGGAAAGGCATGTGAGCAAAATTGCCTGGTTTCACAAGCGTCCAGTTTTACACAGACAAACAAGCATGAGTACAGGTTATATAAGGAGAACAGGTACAGTACAGGTTATACAAGAAGTACAGTAAAGGCAGTGTTAGTTAATAATTTAAAAGGTTATGCAGAGCATGCATTTTATTGGTGAAACGGTGTTGGTCATACATGCAGAGTTTTCTTTCTTTATCTGAGTTTGCTGAGAGTCTGAGAATGGATATACTAACCCTGGCAACAATGCAGTTGATGTAAATACAATTAACTGTGCAAAGTATTTTTTTTACACTCATTTATTTTATTTATTTATTGAAAAGTTTCACCAAAAAAGTACACTGAGCAATCAAAATTGCTCATCTCACTGTACGTCCTGGGGGGGGGGGTACATGTGGCAACTGGGGTTTAACGCAAAGAAATGCAAGATCACGCACATAGGGAAGAGAAACCCTGAAGTCACCTATAGGCTGGGAGGGGAGTTGCTGGCAGTCACAAGGGAAGAAAGAGACTTGGGCATCATCATCACAGATGACCTGAAATCATCCAAGCAGACCACTAAAGCAGTAGGTAAGGCTAGGGGGATGTTGGGGTGTATTAGTAGGGGTATCACAAGTCGCAAGAGGGAGTTAATAATCCCTCTTTACAAGACACTGGTTAGGTCCCATCTGGAGTACTGTGTGCAGTACTGGAGGCCACACCTGCACAAAGACATTAACAAAATGGAGGCAGTCAAGAGAAGGGCAACCAAAATGGTGCAGGGACTGCATGAGAAAACATATAAGGACAGATTAACAGAGCTGAAAATGTATACCCTAGAGCAAAGGAGGGAGAGAGGTGATATGTTCAAAACATTGAAACATCTTAAGGTCATTAACAAGGTGAAAGCATCTAACATGTTCTAGTATAGGAAAAATAGTAGGACAAGAGGACACAGCATGAGATTAGAGGAAGGCCGATTAAGGAGAATGAGTAAAGTTCTTTTTCACAGAAAGGGTGGTGGATGCATGGAACGGCCTACCTCAGAAAGTGGTGGATATGAATACTGTGCAGGGCTTCAAACAGGCATGGGATAGGCATAAGGGAGCAATACATATGATTATGAATAGATAGGTCATTGACAGAGTACAGGTCTATGGCACATTCATAAGGTAGAAAAAATGGACAGACTGGCTGGGCCTTGTGGTCCATATCTTCCATCAACTTCTAAGTGTCTATGTTTCAGTTCCTCCTTTTTTTTAAATCAGGCTTCTTGCATTAATCAATAAGCACCTCCATTCCCCCGGCTTTATGTCTAATGAAGTTTTCTTCTCTTCGATATTAACCTTTGGACCATTTAAAGACACCACTCCCCCACTCCCCTCACTATCAGTATAAAGATTTTTGTATCTCATTTCTTATTGACTGTGCTAGTATGTGTGAACCGTACCTGTTTAGATGTAATCCATCTCTTTCAAAGAGTGTCATATCCTGGAATTTCTCCCAATTATCTAGATATTTAAAACCCTCTCTCATGGCCCATCATTTAAGCCATCCATTTAGTTGCTGGATGTCATGCATTTTCATTGTCCCAGCCCTTGGTATAGGAAGGATCCCTGAGATTAGAAGATCACACAATTTCTATCCTGTAACTTGTTTCCCACTTCCTCAAAACTTTGCTGGATGTCACGCATTTGTTTTCTTCCAACATCATCTGTTCCCACGTGCATCACTGTAACAGGTCTATATGATCCTATTAGAAATCCATCTAGATCCCCATTGATATCGTGGATACCTGCTCCAGATAATGAAGCAACCGTACAGTGCTCTGTATTCCCTTGGCAAATTATGGAGTCTGTATATTTTAACATTGAGTCTCCCAATACTAGTGTATCTCTAACACTTCCCATACCTATGGTCTCATTAACAGCATTAGTTGCATTTCTAGGTTCACTGTGCTCTACTGGTCTCTCCTCTGACTGCGATGGCATATTTTCTCCTTGATTTGATTCCATTGGTTGTTCACTAATGACCTCAAACCTATGTTGTAGTTCAACTTGTACTTTTATTTCCTTGGCCTTTCTACGTTTTGTATGCCCCTGAACTCTACACCAGTCATCATCCTCTGACTGTTCCTGTACCTCAAGGCTGCTTTGTACCTTCTTTATCCTATTATCTTCATTTTCTTGTGAATACTCCATTTACTCTGTACTATCCTTATTTATCTTTCCCGCTTTAATTTTGCTTGTTGACCTGCCAATAAACTTTTCTAAGTTCACTATTTCACTTCTAATTTCCAACCTTTCTGTTAGCCTTTTAACCTCCTTTATTAGTTCCTCCACTTGGGTACATTTAATGCACATGTAATTTTCTCCTTGTTGTCCATAGATAAACATTTCACAGTTCACACCCTGAGTCATGATTTTGTCCATTTTATTAGTTTAATTCAAATTTGCTAGCCTTCACCTTATTCTTAACTACTATTTAGTTGTATATAGGGGCTTTAACAAGACAGTAGCTGTGCTACAGAGTGTGAAATTAAGACTCCTGACTCCACCTAATAACTTCCTGGTAATACAAAGCAAGGTACCTGACCCACAGTTTCCGCAGTCCGCATGTCAAGCATGTCTCTGCACATGTTCGCCCCCATGCACTTGCCCCTGCTTGCTGTAGGGGATGCTTTTGTACTGCTAGAGACTGGACATAAGATCCATGTGTCATGTGAACCCCGAGTTTCAGAGCAGCTACAAAATGGTTTAAAAACCTTAAAAATGAATTCCCAGTGAAGAAAACAGCTACAGTGCCTCACAGATGTGCTGAAAATACACTGGGTTTAAAAACAATTCCCCGTTTGTAAAAGCTGTGCAAATGTGTAGTTCTCTGGGCTGTCAGAACTTCAAACTCCAACCACTTCCTGTGTAGTATCCTTGGCTAAGGTACCACACAGTATATTGTCCCTTAGAACAATTATCTATTGCTCATTTCAAAGATAATAAAAATGTTGCACACTCCACCAAAACACTTTGTTTCACTCTCAGTCACTGTGAAATAGTGACTAAACTCAGTAAAAGATGGAAGGCTAGCTGAGTTACAAACTTATTATCTGCCTCACATCTCACAGTGCCCCCATCCTGTATCTCCTCCCCCATCCTCCCCTGGACCTAGTCCCCTATCTTAACTCTCTGTGACTGCTAAACAACCTTGAACTCTGCGCCCTCAAGACTGCTTTTTTCCCCTCTGATTCAGGTAAGCTGACTCCACCCCGTCCTTATCCCAGGGACCTCTAATTGACCCTTTTACATCCCCCTCATCTCCCTGCCGCCAGTCTCCTCTTTCTACTTCCTCTTCCCCACTGCCTTCCAAACCTCAACTGCACACCTTTAACCCTGTGCCCTCCCCATGGAACCTCCTCCCCTAACCACTTGTACCTATCTCTCACTTTCCGGACTGCCATCCTCACTTTACTGATACATTTGCGACAATCCCCCATCTCTGGGTGCTGGCCTATGGATCTCCATACCCTTCCTTATTTTTTATAATTAGTCTATGTGTCATATTTTTATCTTAGTGTATAGTGTTACTTGTACTTGGTTTGACTACTGATGTTATGTGTTCTGTAAATTCATACTTACTTCTGTATACCCAATATGCTTGTCTGCCATTGTATTGTCCTTTTTGACGTGGAACCTTTGTAAATGAGCTCTGAGCTCAAAGGCTGTATCCAAAAATTAAAATTAAATAAACTCTCCTTAATTTCAAGTATGAGAGTTCAGTGTAATAAAGATATAGATCATAACTGAGCACTCTAACCCTTCATTCTTCTCCCTTCTCCTCAGTATGTAACAACTCCCATCTGGTCCATCTAGTAAAGCATACTGGGATTCACTGCTGAGTGAGAAAAGTAATGCTCACCATCTTTTGTATCTGTGTAATCATCTCTTCCAATTCTGACACTGCCAGAAGGGCTGCCTGTAAACACTATTGAATAATTGCCTTTGAGACTGCTGTTATGATCACATTCCATAACTAACAGCAGTCTTTTCCCTTACAGAATGGGGCTGCACACCCAGAATGAGACTGGTAAAGGTGAGTGGAATATACACAGCAAGAATACCCCACCAAAAATGTCTTGAACTCATTGCCAAAAGGGCCAGACAACTGAACACTTCTAAAAAATGTGTCTGTGGGTGGCATCCGCCTCTTCACAGAGTCTCCAGCATAAGGGAGGAGTGGATTTATCCTATTTAGAGTTCATATGGGGACCCAGAACGTATCTTATCCTAACTTTCAAGGCAAATTCTAACCAATGGAGTGGAGAAGAGGTTCAATGAGCTGCTGCCCATACCTTCTGCCATTCCTTATCTGTGATGATGTGACCAGTTTCATTTCACCATTTTATCTTGATATAGGCAGTCGAGCAGCTCAAGCTACAACCGTAGAATTGCTATAACTAGGTTTTGTCACAAACCGCTGTATTTTGTGTTGCAATTGTGTACTTGTATGTATTGCACAGCTTGTCCATGTCCCCCTCCCCCAGGATGCATCTGGAATTGAGCAGTACTCTGCTCAGTGTGCCCTCCTGGTAAAACTTTTAAATAAATAATATAGCACCTTTTGCAATTGGGGAGGCTCAAATGTCTCAGAACACTGCCTCATGTTCTTAACTTGCTTACTAATCTAATTCTGCAGTTGGAAATAGCAGAATATATCTGTTGGCCTCCAGTGGAATGCTTATGGGCACTCATCAAAAGACTGGACACCCTTCCCTTCTAACATCTGCCAAGGGACTTTCAGTCCTTGTCTTGTCTACCATCTGTATCAGTGATCTACTGTACTTGGTAAAAAATCTGTGTCCCAGCCCCCCATCTGTATTGCTATAATCCCATCTGGACCAGCTTCCTGTGGGTCCCTCTATCCCATCCTATCAGGATGGTTCTGATACCTATGAAATTTGAAGCCTTATACTTATTAAGAAAACAAGAGTTAAATAGACCTGTCATTAGTGGGACCTCCCCTTGCTCCAATTGGATCATATCTTTCCAATGCACCCTGTAGGTCTCATGGCCTCATAAAAGGGATATGCGCATCTGAGCTGCCATCCAATATCCTTCAAGATCGGATAAGGCCCCCCCCGCATCCTGCTCAATTGTAGTATAGTCTGCCTGACTCTAGGTCTCCCTCCTTTCCAAACAAAGCTCTCTGCAGCTGTTGCTGCCAAGTTCTGAGCATAGTTTTCTGAACCAGAAAGGGCACACATTGAAAGAGATGCAGTTACTGTCACAAATGCACTCCGCAGGTCAGGCCCTCTGCTTCCACAGTGCCAACCTTGAAATGCAATAGTGTGAACAGGAGTCAGACAGGGTAACCCTCCTGTCTGTTTTGGGTCTGAATCACCTACCAGCCTCGAGTCCTGTGGGTCAAATGTGAACCTTATGCTAGGATACCCAATTAACAGGCTCAGATACGTACCCTCTTCGGGGGATGCAGTACAGTCCTTCACCCAGGGGCACCCAACCAGGTTTCCAAAATGTACCCTTATGACTCAATATCAGACCTAGGTATAGCCTTACCTTTTTGCAAGATTAGTAACACATTCAAGCCCTTAACACCTGTCAGTTTTATACACAGGTTCAGCATTCACAAGTAAAAGAACTGAGAAAAAGCACAGGTAGTATTTTAAAGAAAATATTGTTAACTAAAAATTGTAAAACAGGTAAAATCAAACACAGAACAATGATATCAATAACTTACAGTCACATAAAATAAATGGGAAGTTACTGAACTCAAATACCCCTACCACAAATATTTAAAAGTTCTTGCCTAGCTAGATGTTACCATAAAGTGCCTTCTTAAGTCCAGAGAACTAAGTGTCTCTCTTGAGCCCAGAATAAAAAGCTCTGTTTTCCTCAGATGCCTGATCATTTCACAGTCTATCTCCCCACCCCCTTTGGTGAGGTCACAGTTAGATCCTCCCATAGATTTAATTTCTACTGTGGAAATCAACAGTCAACAATTTTTTAAATATGAGTCTTTCATCAAAACATCCCCTTTGATGTCTCCCTGATGATTTCCTGTTTTGCTAGCGTGATCTCAGGTTTATGACTGGTAACAAGGTTCTGTGACCAAATGGTCTCTTCCTGCAGGAATCATAACATTTTATGCAGTCCTATCTCCTGGCAGATGGCCAGAGCCCTCTGTTAAAGAGAACAGGAAGCCTTTGATCAGTTTCCCCTTAGTCAGTTTTTATAACAGCCAGCTGCTTCAACCACACTGACACCTTGGAGGTCAAAGGTTGAGTCTCTCACCTTGACTACCATCCTTAAGCAGGCAGTCACATACCATACACATTTTATTTATAACACAAATATTATACAGTATAACAATAAGCAGATGGCAGAGCATCACAGTTACAAGGGAAGGTCATTAATCTTGATGGACTGTATTCTAGTGTAGAAAGGTAGGGTTATAAACCCCACCAGTGGAAATCCTCCTGTGAGGCCACTTGGAGAGGAGTATAGTTATCTATAAAAAGTTGCACCAATGAAAGACCAAGTATGATCCCTAAGTATTTTAATGTGGGTAGCCTCCATTTCATAGGGAAAGTTCACAGACTCTCTGGAGTAGCCAGACTATGGAACATTAAGACCTCTGTTTTGGTGATGTTCAAGGTATAGCCAAAAATCTTGAAAAAGTAACATTGAGCCTCATTACTGACCCCAATGACAACTTCAGCTCACTCAAATAAAGCAGTAGGTCATCCACATAGAGTGCATCTTTATGTTCTTGTCCCCCTACATTCTATTCCTTAATCCCGGCATTAAAGATCAAATGCAGTGCTTAAAAAAATACTTCCCACCAGGAGGACAACTAGGCCTCATTTATTACAGATAAAGTTCAGAAATAGAAATTACTTATGTATAAATGCTATTTTGTTTGCCTCTCTTATTTGATAGTTTCATAAAAAAAAAAAATCTCTCAAACTTTTTCACACCAGCCAATGGAATCTTGGGTAAGTGCTGATGTCATTCAAGCAACAATGACATAATTTTCTGCCAGGTCCTGTCAGCTTAGTACACATGGTACATCAAATTGTGAAATGGCAAATATCAGCCTTTGCTAGCAATTTTCTAATGGTGGCTTTTAATAATGGACTTACACCAGTAGAACAAAATTGTGAATATCTGACAAGTTTCCTAGGATGATCACCAACCTTCTGTGCACTATCAACCCCCCCACATAAAAAACTGTAATACTCTTAAAATGTGCATTTTGGTTTCCTGTGCTCCCTTTCCAGCCCTGAATGCAGCCACCATGACTTTCCTCCTATTTTATTTATTCAGATTTCCTTTCATTGCTGAGGTTCCACAGCACTCACAAAAAAGTGTATTACTATCCCAGTATCTCTTCCCAAATGTATAATCCCACAAAATTGTGCCTTTCAAGTCTGCCTTCTCTTGTAATTATTCCAAAACATGTCCACGCACCTCTCATTAATGTGAGAGCTATAATATATTAATGTGCCACCCCCTTTCCAGCCACTTGAGCCAGTGTGATCACAGCGAAGAAGGTTAGATCCTGGTAATGTGTAGAGGTTCCCAGGAATGGTTTGTTTTGGCCACATTTCCGATATCCCTAGAACATCCAGTTGATAATGAGACATCCAAGCTGATAACTCGTTCATCAGAGGCTCCTTATACTTAGGTGTGCTGTTTTTAGGCCCTTGGTATTTTGCCAAGGTGAGGGATGAAAAAGAAGTATAGGTTGAGGTGGGACCCAGATTTAGCTCAAAGTCTCCAGCAGACAGAAGACGGTTGAGAGCAAGATAAATACAGGACCAGCATCTCAGATGCATATTAATAATGTTACAACACCACTGATGTCTTCTTAGAAAGTAAAACATCCTTATAATGGAGTGGGGTGACAGGAGATGGTGGTTGAGATTAGCAGACTGTTTATGAGGTAATATATTAGACATAGAGACATACATAGTGCTTGTAGGACCAGTACTCTGGGTATTCATGAGGTGGCGTGAGTAAGAGATACAAAGTGAACCACCTAACACTGCAGCAAACAGAACATTCCCTAATAACAAGCCCATTTTGGCAGTGACTGTGGAACAGGGGAGCACTTAAAACCACAATGAAAAGGCCACCCAGATAGAAACATAGAAACATAGACTTTGATGGCAGATAAGGACCACTAGGCCCATCTAGTCTGCCCATTTCCCTACCTACAGGATAGGCCGCAGATCCTAGTTAACCAACAGCCTATTTCTTCCTACCCCCCACAAGAATTGCCTTATGTCTGTCCCATGCATTCTTGAATTCTCCCACAGTTTTAGACCCACAACCTCCTCAGGAAGGCTGTTCCATGCATCCACTACCTCTCTGTGAAATAATACTTTCATCATTGCCCCTGAACCGCCCTCCTTCTATCTTTTAAATTGTGTCCCTTGTTCTTGCAAGTCTCTTTTTCTGAAAGATGCTACCCTCTTGGACTTTGTTGATTCCACTGAGGTACTTAAAAGTTTCTATCATGTCCCCTCTCCCGTCTTTCCTCAAGGGTATACATATTAAGCTCCTTTAGTCTCTCCTCATACGGCTTCTCTTGCAGACCCTGCACCATTTTAGTTGCCCTGCTCTGGACTGCCTCTATCCTGTCTATGTCCTTGCGGAGATGGGGTCTCCAGAACTGGACACAGTACTCCAGATGGGGTCTCACCAACTGTCTGTACAGAGGGATAACAACTTCCTGTTTTCTGCTGATGATGCCTCTCCCTATACATCCCAGTATACCCCCAGCCCTCCCTACTGCCTTCTCACATTGCTTGCTAACCTTAAGGTCATCTGATATGATTACCCCCAGGCCCCTTTCCTTTTTTGTTGTTGTTACTACCTCCCCACCCATTGTGTATTCTTCCCCTGGATTCTTGTTTCCCAGCTGCATTATTTTGCACTTCTTTGCATTGAATCCTAGCTGCCATACTTCTTAACATTCCTCCAACCTTGCCAAGTCCCTTTTCATCCTTTCCACGCCTCCTTGTGTATCAACCCTGTTGCAGATTTTTGTGTCATCTGCAAAAAGGCATACTTTTCCTTCCAGTCCCTCTGCAATGTCACTGATGAAGATATTAAAAAGGACTGGACCCAATACTGAACCCTGCGGTACCCCACTAGTAACCCCCTTTTCTTCAGAATGGACTCCATTTACAATTACCTTCTGTGTCCTGTTGTCCAGCCAATGTTTTACCCAGGCTACCACCCTGGGTCCCACTCCCAGGCTGGTTAATTTGACTATTAGTCTTTTGTGTGGGACTGTGTCAAATGCCTTGCTAAAGTCTTGGTAGGCCATGTCCACAGCCCCTCCCTGGTCTACTACTTTGGTCACCCAGTCAAAGAAATCTATTAGATTCGTCTGACATGACCTTCCCGCTGTGAACCCATGCTGCCTTGGGTCCTGTGCTCCACTGGCCTCTAGGTACTCGACTATTCTTTCCTTCAGAAGTGACTCCATCACTTTCCCTACCACAGGGAGAAGTAAACTCTCTCTATGAAATACGAATGCAGCGGCTACCCAGACAGGGAGTGCCAAGGATATAATTAAGTAACACAGGCAGGGCAGGGAAAAATACATGTGTTGTAGCTGCAAATAGGAACGCTTAAAACCACAATGTAAAAGCCACCCAGATGAGAGTTACTAAACTCTCAGTACATACACAAATGCAGAGGCTACCCAGATCAGCCTGGTTAACCCTAACTAGCCCTGAGTAGGGAACAGCAGGACAGCATGATAAATGGGCAGCATTAACTACCTGAAGAATATATACATGCTTCCCATTTGCGATAACTATAGAGAGATTGGCCCAGTGGTTACACAGCAGAGAAAGTGGCAAAAGATTGACAGGCAGATGTATATTAAGAGAAGCATTAGCAAAATCTGGGTATCATCAACAAGTTAGTGGGTATAGGTCTAGCAGTTAAATACAATTACCAGCAAAAGCTGGAACTGCACATCCCAAAGATTAAAATGTCCAGCGTAACAAAACTGTGCAGATAGCAGGGCATGTAACTGTTCAGTGTGGGCAAGAATGGTGCAGCATTCAATGCTAGGCAGAGCCCTTTATAGACAGGCAGCATGACTGGCCACCAGCTGTCTTCATGGTAGACTCCGTGCTTTGTGCTGTGGCCCTCTGCACTCTAGACCACATTGCGGAGGACCACTTGGAAAGTGGTCAGGGTTACGAATGGCACTGGCTTCTTCTCTGATCAGCCCAATTGGCTGTTTTGCAATGCTGGCTGGCTGCAGGCTGGTCCAGAACATGGGAGGGTAAACTAGGCTTCCTGGAGGTGTTCGGTGAGGAGAGAGGGGGATCTGCAACCACCTCTCATGACCCTGTCAGTAGTGGTTCAAGCCTGGTGGTGAGTGAGCACTGATTGCACTCAGTTGGGGAAAGCAGTCCTTTTGAACTTTGGTGCCTAATCATCTGACTGGTTCGCACATAGCGCTGGCTTCTCCTCTGATCAGCTTGACTGGATGTTTTGCATTGCTGGCTACCTGCAGGTTGGTCTCAACTCTGGGAGGGGCAGACTGTGCTTCTTTGAGGTGTTCAGTGGGGCAGAGGGGAATCCTGATAGTTGCAACCACCCCTCATGGTAGTGTTTCAACCCTGGTGGTGAGTGAGTGCTAATCGCGCTCAGTGGGGGAAAGAGGTCCTTTTGAATTTTAGCATCTAACCTTCTGATTGGCTGGTGTGTGATGCAGGCTATTCCTCTGATCAGCCCGATTGGCTGTTTCATGATGCTGGCTGTAGACTGGTCTCAACTGTGGGAGGGCAAGCTGGGCTTTTTAGAAATATTCAGTGGGAGGAGGGGATCTCGATGGCTGCAACCACCCCTCACAACCTCAGTGGTAGTTTTTTAAGCCCAGTGGCGACTGATCAAATGGGGGTGAAGTCTAGTGTAACTAGGGCCAGGTGGGTGCAGTAGGAAATAAAAAGCTTGGTAGAAAAAGAAAGCTAATGTAAATATTTTTTTTTACATTTTAGAAACTACTTTAAAGGAGCACCATCTATCTCTTGAAGGAACGCTGAAAACCACTCAAAGGAACACTGTCAACCTCTTAAAAGAGCACTGTCAACTTCTTAGATCTCATATTGTTTCTATAAGAAAACACATTTAATGATTGCTCCTCTGCTGTAGAATGTGTTGATGTAGATAGTTTTTTGTTTTTATCAGCTTTCATTTTCTTAATAAAAGTGAAAAAAAAAAACAGCTGTTGGTGTAATCATATAAAAACCTATTTAGTTTGTTTTTCTTGCATCTTTCTGAATTTTAGCAACACCCACAGTCCAACTTGTTGTGCTGCAGTAGTCTTCTCCCACTACATCATGATTGGCTAGACTATGTGTTTGTGGTGGGGGTCCCAAGGTGTAAGAAGGATGCTGTCCGAGTGGTTCAAGGAATATTTTTTTTTTTAGTTGTTTAACTAGGCATAGCACACTAAGCTGAAAGCTTTTTTAAAGGTGCAACCTTGGAGCACAGGGAAGTTAAGTGACTTGTTCAGGGTCACACAGTATGTAAGTGGAAGCTGTGGGATTCAAACCCAGGTCTGGTCTGCTGGATGTCACCAAATTTGCAGCTCAGAGCCTTAAACCACAGCGCTATACTGCCTCCCTAATATAATATAAACAAACCAGTTTTAGTGTAGTAATACTAATGTGGTGGACAGCTAGTTTTTCCCTTTTTTATGTGAAATGAAGAAGAAGGTGAGCAATTATGAAATGTGCTGTTAAAACAAGAGACGGTTTGAAGTCGGGGGCAGGGGTAAGGAAAGGAAAGAGGAAATTGTCTAACCAGGAAAGGCCCACTAAGCTGAAGCTTGTTTCCAGGTGTGACCTGGGAGCACAAGAAAGTTATGTGACTTGCTCAGGGTCATACAGTATATTAGTAGGGGCTGTGGGATTCAAACCCAGGTCTCCGGGTTTGTAGCTCAGTGTTCTTAATCACTACGCTATACTGTCCTTGGTGGCAGTGTTGTTTAAATAGGATTTTTATTGTGTTGCCAGATTGTGCAGTGAAAGCACTATGCACTTCCATGAGGGTGACCTAGGTTTTGGAACAGACTTGGGGAGTCAGGTTAGGTGGCTAGGGGGGCTGGGGGGGCACTGCTGTGTGGCAGCGCTCACAGCCAGGGCAGGGAGGCGCCCAGGTTTTAGTGCCGTAGCAACGTGTGTGGTGGGCCTTAACTTGACCCTCTTGCAGGGTGTAATTATGTGCATGTTTTTTTAAGACATCTTTATTGAGGAAAAAACAATACATTGGACTTATAGTACATCTGAAACACGTCATGCAGAGTGGTTTGGTTACACACTAGAAAAAAAGATTAAAGCTAACAGTGCTTAGTCTTTTGTGACAGATTTCTTCAGTTTTTAACAGAGATTAACTATAATGTCCTGCAGATTTGGCTCTCCTGCTGGTGCAGACAGTCCTTTGTCCATAGCCAGCACTTAAACTTGTGCTTATTCCTCTCTCCCCAGCCGAGTTCCAGCTCTCCCGGGGCTCCCTGCCCCACAAGCGCAGGCTATCGGACATCGGGTGGTCTGCGCTTCCACAACCGCCGCCCGCGACCTCACGCCGGACTCTCAAGTGGAAAGGTACGGTAAAAGCCACTAATTGTGCCCACCCACCCATCCCCTGCCCTCTCCTCTTATTAAATACACGGTTTCCCCGCCCACTTCTACAAGCATGCCTATGAAGGTCCTCGTCGTCCTCTCCAATTCTTCAGTTGTCCAGTTAGGAACGTCCCTAAGTTAGCCGGCCGATATCACAGACGCCTCCTCCTGGGGCTCCTTTGCCCTAATCTGTATCGAACAGTCCTCCTATTGCGTTCAGAATGGGGGGCCTGGACAGCTCCCTCACGAAGGGTTCCTCGCTAATATCTGCACTGATCATCCTTTGTTGTGTGCAGGTGGCATTTTATCCTCAGAAGCCTGTGCATGCAGAGTCTGGCCCCTTAATAATTTGCTCCCCATACACTGATTTACCCACTAGTTATTTATGTGCCGTGCAGCTAGTACTACTGTCAGAGCACAGCCTGGATACCTATCATGTTGGTACCCGTATCGAGCTGCCTCCTCAAGTTAGCCCTTCTGTTCCATACTGTATTAGCCACCCTCTGTACATCTCGGTCAGGGTATTGCTCCACCTAGCACTAGGGCGGTACACCCTTGGGGGTGGTGATAGGCTTACACATCATGTTAAGAATCATAAGCATACCAGGGGCAAGCTTCTCAAACTAACGTTAGTTGCCTTAATGAAGATGTTACTTCTTCTGCTGATATGCTTGGGTAACATCGAATTAAACCCTGGTCCCATCTCTCCCCTCACTTCTCCGTTAGATACGGCCACTCTCAAAGGAATGAGCTTCCAGCATGTCAATGTCTGTAGCCTCCTAAAAAAGTTCACTATGGTACAGGCGTGGATCAGCCATACCCAACCTGATGTCCTGACAATATCTGAATCCTGGCTCAGGCCAGCTTCCCAGGACAGTGAGATTAGCATCCCCTCCTACCAGCTATTCAGAACTGATAGACCCTCTAGGGGAGGCGGAGTGGCTATATATGTTAAGGAAAGATTTGCAACGTCCTGTATGGATTCAAGCTCTATTAAAAATGAGTTAGAATGTCTGACACTCAAGATTGAATTATCCACTTCTTTGGCCATTAGAGTGATTGGTTGTTATAGATCCCCATCTGCGGGAACACTACTCTTATCTCATCTTGGTAATATCATTGAGAAAGAATCTTGAAACAATCATACTTGGGACTGTAACTTTGACTGGCTCTCCAAGGCTACTTCACCTCTAAACACCTTTTGTGATGCTCGTGGGTTAGCACAGTTAATTCAAGAACCTACGCGTCTTAATAAAAAGAACCCGCATAATAGCTCATTACTGGATGCCATATTAGTTGATAAGCCGCATCTTTACACGCACGCTGCAACTTTCTTCGCCGATGTCAGTGACCATTGTTTTATTGCCGCAGTTAGGTCACTACATCACACAGGCCCTTCAACTAACTTCATCACTAAAAGGACATGACGCAACTTTGATGAGGCTGCCTATACATATGAACTGGGACGTTCACCACGCTGGCAAGACTTCTACCTAGTCACCAAGGTCAACACGGCATACTATATCTTTAATGAGATTCTAGTAGGAGCCCTAGATGCACATGCCCCGATGGTAAAAATCAGAGTAAAAAGCAAAACTTGTCGCTGGTTCACACCTGAACTGAAAACCGTCCTGCTAGGCAGGGACAAGTTGTGAAAAAAGGCGCAGCAGACGAAACTGGACTCAGACTGGTGCCAATTTAGGAAGGCACGTAATGCATGTACAAAAATGATCAGAGATGCCAAAGCATCATTCTGTCTTAAGGAGCTGGACTCTGCTGCAAAGTGTTCCTCTAAATTCTGGAGGACAATTAAGGATGTGTCCAGTCATACCACAGAAGCCCCACGGAGGATCCATCCTAGCCGGGTAAGTGCACAGCACAGACCGGGGAAGCCGAGAGCAGCCGTGATTGGTTGCTTGCTCTGAGCAGGAACCCCTGATTGGACTACCACCTTATGCCTCAGCTCCTGATAGGCCTTTCCTTCTCAGTGTTTCTCAGGGTTTAGCACCCATTCATTTCAGTGGAAAAAAATGAAATTTTTCATTGGATTTTTGAGATCTGAATTGTGTTAGCTGTCTGTGTGTAATTTGTGAATTTTTACAACCAATTTACTGCCTACTATTGGGTTAGCTGCCTGTGTATAATCTGAGAATCTGTACAGCTAATTTACTGCTTACAACTCCCGCTGTAACTTGGGAAACATCTTGTCTCTCTCTGTCCATTTTACCTTAACTTTCTGTTCGCCAGCTCTGGCCCTGCTCTTTCTCCCCCCCAATCTCCTTATTTTCAACTGCTTCCCATCGCTCTCTCCTTTCCCTTAGCTGTGTACCTCTTGTCCCAGTTGGCGCCAGGTCTAAATTGCATTTGGTCCTGTCTGTCCCTGGCCACCCCCCCTTTGTAATTCCTCTCTCTCCGCCATCTCCGGCGTTAGCATCTCACGCCCACCGATTACTGCCCTGCGTCACTCCCTTTTGTCCCTTGCCTCCCTAAAGCTAACTAATCTCTTGCTTTCCCATGCTTAGACACAGCCCCTGACTCGGGCTTGCTCCCGTGTGGCCGCGGCTCTCCTAGTCTGCCCGCCCAGACTGTCACCACAGAAGCCCCATGGAGGATCCATCCTAGCCAGGTAAGTACACTGCACAGACCAGGGAAGCTAAGAGCAGCCGTGATTGGTTGCTTGCTCTGAGCAGGATCCCCTGATTGGACTACTGCCTTGTGCCTCAGCTCCTGATAGGCCTTTCCTTCTCAGTGTTTCTCAGAGCTTAGCGCCCATTCATTTCAGTGGAAAAAGCCAAACTTTTTCGCATGCCCCCTTCCCCCTCCTGTCTATTAAATAGTCCCTAGCTCCGCCTCTCATCTCTCTGTCCCTCCCTGCCTGTATCCCATTGGTCCCTCCAAGGTTGCCGCCTTCCTGACTCAGCCCTCTTTCCTCCTCTATACCTCCCCCACCCCAGTCTTTTCACCACTTTCTCTCACCTTTTGGGCCTCTGCACAGCCACATTTTAAAACTTTCTCTGATCATGTCTACCTCCATCAATACGCTGTTTTCTCTCACTATCCTCACCTCCCTGCTTCCCCTTTCATACCTCCCTGGAGTCTGCCACTCTTCTCCCCCCCATCTACCAGTTAGACATCTCATATCGCCACCTAGGTACCTCGCACTGTGAGCACCACTCTCCCTCAAGGACATCTGACACCTTTAATTGGCTGTACCACATCTCCCACAGGTACAGGCAATGGTCACTCCTATATCCCTCATCACGCATGATGTTGCTCTGGGACAAGCACCTGCGATGCCAGACCAGTAATAACAAACCACTAATACGTAATCTCACATGCAAGAAACTCCGTCTGTGCACCCTGAAGCTCCTCCTCCTTCTTCTGATATCAGGAGATGTGCACCCTAACCCAGGCCGTTCTACTACCACCACTGCTGGCTGCTCAAATTCTACCGTGGGCCTGAACATCGGCACTATTTACATCTGTAGCCTGATCCCTAAGCTTGATGCCATCCAAGTCTTTGTAAACCAACACAGTTCTGATATCCTAACAATTGTCGAAACATGGCTGTCGCCAAAAATCCCAGACTCAGCGATTGCACTGCCAGGATATAACGACTACAGACTAGACCGCATATCCAAAAGAGGTGGTGGTTGTGCAATCTACACCAAAGACTATCTCATTGGTTGCCCTATCTCTACTCCTCTCCATGACTCCGCTGCTCAGATCTTACCTATTAAACTACTGTTAGGAGGACACAACAAAATCTTCACAGTAATCACGGTCTACATCCCCCCCAAAGACCAAGGGAAGAGCCTCACAGCTGTTCTGGACTTCATCAAATCCCAACCAGTAGGTGCGGAGACAATTACACTAGGTGTCTTTAATATTAACTGGCTCTCATCAGATGCTGCTGTATCTCGGGATGCCATATCATCAGCAAACCTCTCACAAATGGTTCTCTCCACCACCAGAAAGAACTATAAAACAGGCACTAGTACCTTACTGGACTGGGTCCTTGCCAGTCATCCTTCTCATATCACCAGCACCTTGGTCCTTCCTGACTCACTAAGTGACCACTCACCCATTATATGTGGATGGTCAAATAAATTCCATAAGCCCCCACCCATAGTCATCACTAGCAGAGTGCTCCCACGTGGACAACTAAGACACCTTAAATCCTACCTCAGTTGGTTTGACTGGTCTCCCATTCTCCTTTCAACAGATGTTAACACAGCTCTTGTCTTCTTTATCTCCTCCTTCAATGCGGCTTGTGACACCTACGCCCCGCTTAAAAAATGAAAAGTCAAAGCGCTGTGCAACCCGTGGCTAACTGGAGAGTTTCTTGCCCAGCTAAAGGCTAGGGACCACCTTTGGGCCCTAGCTAGGGACTCTGGCACCCAGTATGACATGCAGAACTACAAATGTGCCGCAATAACTGCACAAAATCCATGCGACTACTGAAAAGTGCATACTACAAAGAAGCTCTCCCTAACTCCTGGGGAAAGGGATCGGATTTCTGGAAGAATATCAAAGAAGTTACAGGGAAACAAACTAAATTCTCGCCAACCATGCTAAAGGTTGATGAGGACATCACACTTGATCCCCTGGTCATTGTGAACACCTTCAATGATGCATTTACTGATCTCGGCAGCGTCCTCCCCCCGGATTTTTTCTTGGATTCTACCCACTCTACCCCCGATGGTTCTCCTACCAATCTCCCGCCCCTCCACTTCAAAGTAATTAACCTGCATGATGCCCGAACACACATCACCAAAGCAATATCAAAGTCAAGATCAAGTGGAGACTCGCTGGACCTAAAACTTCTAACCCTCACTCTGGAAGAGGTTCTAGTCTCATTAACACACATTCTAAATCTCTTCCTAAGAACTGGTCAGTTCCCTGACAAATGGAAGGTGGCTACAGTTAGTCCAGTCCACAAAAGCAGGGATAAGACCTGCCATGCGAACTATCGACCGATTTCTATACTACCACCTCTCTCCAAGGCACTCGAGCGCATAGTATCCAACCAACTCACGGACTACTTGGACAAACACAATCTCTTCTGCCCACAACAACATGGCTTTAGGAAAGGTCACAGCACCTCTTCTGCATTACTGGAGTTCACTGGAGCACTGCATAGCACATTGGACAGGGGCCACTTAACTGGGCAGTATTTGTTGATCTGACCAAGGCCTTCGACACAGTCCACCATCGTCTGCTGATCCAACAACTCCAGCACAAAGGACTCTCTCCTGACACTGTCTCATGGTTCAACAGCTATCTGCAAAACCGATCACAATGAGTCAAAATTGCTGGGGCACTCTCGGACCTCAGACCGGTCCGATCTGGAGTCCCCAGGGATCCATCCTGGGACCGTTACTCTTCAGCCTTTTTCTCAACATGCTTCCGAAATCTTGCAGTGAATATGTTATTCTCTATGCTGATAATGCTGTTATCGTCTCCTCCCACAAGGACCCTGTGCTCCTGTAGACCAATCTTCAGAAAGGCTTTGCCGCAGTGGAAAACTGGTTCATTCATCATAAGCTTGTCCTCAACCATAAAAAAACCAAAGTTATGCTCTTTAACAGCTCTCAGAACAAGCATAGATCTCACCCCCTAGTCATCTCCACCAGCAATGGCAACACCCTTGAGGAAGTGCAGTCATTCAAATACCTAAGGTTATCCCTGGACTCAAATCTCTCCTATGGGGCACACATAGACAATGTTGCCAAATCAGCAAATTTGCGCCTAGGCCTACTTTACCAACATAGACAACACCTTACTGCAGAAGCACTGAAGATCGCCATCCAGAGCTCGGTGGTCTCCATCATTGATTACGGTCTTATAATCTATGGCTCTGCCTCTACCACTGCCCTCAGACAAATCTCAACCTCGCTTAACAAGGCCTGCAGGCTAATCTCTGGTGCTCACTGTCTCACTCATACATCTGACCTGTATGCTGAATCTGGCTGGCTTCAACTTTCACATCGCATAAAATACCAAACCTGCATTATGGCAAAGAAAGTAACCATGGGCCTCGCTCCACCGGGAGTCCAAGCACTGCTTAGTTCAAGACTAAAGCCACGTAACACTAGGGGCTCTGAATCCCAGCTCCTTCAGGTTCCCCGCTGTTGCACCTCCCAGGGCCAAAGATCCTTTGCCTACAGAGTGCCTAGCTGGTTAAATGTGCTCAATCCTGACATCTCCTCCGCTACCACCCTTGGCTCATTCAGATCTAAACTCCACCTCCACCTTACTAACTCTAGCACCTTTGAATGCCACCTATAATCTCCTCAGTCCACTCGTTTTGTTCTCTCCCACCATCCCCTACTGCATCACCATCCCCTCTGTTTCCTCTATGTTACTTATTTTTATTTTATTTATTTATTTTTTATCTTTTCACCACTCCCGACTCTTCCCCTTCACCCCCGTCCTCTTCCGATTCATCAATGCACGTTCCCTTTATGTTAACTAATTTCAGTCTGCTCCCAGTTGTTGACAATGCCTCATGGCTGCAATTCCTGTCCACACCAACTACTCTCCTCATGTTTATTCTTCATCTCCCTCCCCTTCACTTATCCCTCTGTTCCTCCGTGTTCCCATGTATACATTCTACTTACTCTAACTCTTATATTGATCTACCACTGTAACTTAATATGCTGACCTATTTATTGTTTTGTTCTTTTTACTGTACTTGTGTTGTATTTGTTCTCTGACGTGGAACCTTTGTAAAAGAGCCTGGCTCAAAGGTACTTGTAATCCTAGTTGTAATAAATAAATAAAATACACAATAAATAAATACCCCAGGTAACTCCTTGCCACCAAAAATCACATCTGAAGGGAAAACTATATGTGATAAACAAGGGATCTTAGAAGCTTTCACCAATCATTTTGCCACAGCTGGTCTGGCCTTTGACAATTCCCCTGCAGCCCGGGCCCACTCTAAGCTAAGTGTACCTTGTGTACACACCATTGCCCCGGTACCTGGCTTCTCTTTCCAACCTGTACTATTGAAGGAGGTCAAAGATCTGATACTTTGGTTGGATGTAAAAAAGAGTGCTGGAGCTGACTCTTTGGATCCCTACTTTGTAAAAATCATATATCATGTCCTTGCTGTCCCTATCACACATCTATTTAATTTATCATTGTCCCAAGGGTCCCTTCCCATCATTTGGAAAACTGCCCATGTTATCCCGTTGTTCAAATCTGGGGATACCTGCGACCTCAATCTGGAAGTTAACAACTTACTAAACCCTATGCAATCAGGTTTTAGGTCTAAGCATAGCACTATCTCGGCTCTTGCCAAAGTAACTGATGACTGGTACAGTGACCTTGACAGCAGAAATTTTGTCTGTGCAGTATTCCTAGACCTTAGCAAGGCTTTCGATACTGTGGACCATAGCCTGCTAATCTCCACACTGAAGAGCATTGGCCTTGACTCAGCATCCGTGCACTAGTTCATGGAGTACCTGGTAGGACGGCAGCAACAAATCAAGCTGAGGGGAGGCTCTCCCCACTCAAACCTCTGCTCAGGGGAGTGCCACACGGATCCATTCTTGGTCCGTTGCTCTTCGCAATCTATATCAACAATATTGATGTGGGCATCAACAAGGCAAAAATACATCTGTTTGCTGACCACACAGTGGTTCACATAAGTCATCCAGCTGCCGAAGCTGCTTGTGCAGACCTACAGGAAGAATTTGACCTGCTTCAGACTCAGCTACTCCATAAAAAGCTTCTCTTAAATGCGACAAAGACGAAGGCAATGCTTTTCACACCCTATAACCGAATGATAAATCCTACCAGCTCCGGGTCACTGCCTCTGATCACCACAATTCTAGGAGAGAAATTGGATTTTATCCCCAAGTTTAAATACTTAGGAGTGTGGCTAGACCAGAAGCTCGCATTCTGTGAGCATGTTGGAGACCTGGCAAAGAAGCTAAGGCAGAGGTTGGGTCTGTTCTACAGAATTAGCCAGTTCCTCACTCGTGATGCCAAATGGCGACTAGTCCAATCTACTTTTCTCTCCCTAATTGGCTACGGAGATTTTCTATACAGCCACTGTCCCAAAGTCTGGCTTATCAAGTTGGACACGCTGTTTCATACAGCCATCAGGTACTGTACATTACCGGTCTTCCTATCACTGCCTATTGTACAAAGCTGCAGGATGGTCATCGTTTACATTCAGGCATGAAAGAAATGCAGTCCTTTGGACCTACAGAACTATCTTAAAAAAGCTCCCACATTATATTTCTGAATGTCTTCCCATAAGTGAACTGGGACCGTACGGCCTAAGGAGTTCATCATATATCTCTCTATGCATTCCTAAAGCTACCATCCGCTATGGCAGAATGGCCTTTAGCTTCACGTTGACGACCCTGTGGAACAAAATGCAAAAACTACTGAAACTAAATTACCTCCGAAGTGTTAATGCTTTCAAGGCATTATATGCCTAAGGTGTGTGTGAACACTGCAACTGTTACCCCGACTCCTAATCATTAACTGCTGTTAGCTTGCTCCCCAGAGTTGGCCTTAGACATGACCGGCTATACCTCAAGTCATTTTGGGCATGTTTTATTAATCCGTATGTATTTATTACTTCCAGTCCCTGTACCCCTCTCGTGCGTTAGGTAAGTCCTACAGACATCTGAACCCAAAGCATAAAATCTCTACCCCCTGAGTGGTTGCACCTTCACAAGCCGCCATCCAAGACCATTCACCCAGACTCTTCTCCAACAAAGCACCGCTAAAGCCGCCAACCAATCAGATCATGAGTGCCTTCCAGCCCCTGCTCCCGATTGGCTCCTGCAGTTCTCTTCGGCGATCCTTCCAATGCTGGTGAAAAATTGAATGGTCTGCTGTACTCTGCTAAAACAGCTGTAACTGCTTCATTCCCTGACCGATGTAATCCATCCACACAGCTAAAGTGTTATTATCGGGAGTATGAGTGATTAAGCTCCCTTTTGAATCGTTGACCGTGGCTGGCCCAGGCGCCTCATCATGTTCATACCATCCCTGTCTTGTGACCTTCCCGTGGCCCGACGGTACGTTGTACCTTGACAGCTAGCGCTAGCACCTAGCCCTGAACCCTGGATTAAATATGCGGTAGGTGCTGTTCCACCTGTGCCTCAGTACCTTGCTCACACTTTCCTCCAGTACACCATGGTACAGCCGCCCACAGCCCCAATATAAGCGCTCCCTGGAGATGCCGTGCTAGTGCCGAGCAGGCTGCCTGCATCCTGCTTCCTTCAAACATAACTACACCTGTTTTATTCATTTGTGAACCGGTCAAGAAAAAAGCTGTATCACTTACTTCTGTCTGTCTGACATGATAGCAATACCTGGGTCTCACCTGTCCTTTTTACCTATGAAAATTACTGTAACAATATCCATCTCTGTATCTCTGTGGACTTGCCTGTTCCCATTGCTCACTGGTCTTGTTGATGCTCTAGAATCAGCTGTTATGTTATGTACATGTGTTTCCTGATTTGCACTTCCACTATGTTTTATTCCCACTGTAAACAGTGATGCTTGCTTTGTAATATAATCTGGGCTTAACCAGGTCCATCTTGTAAATGAGCTTGCTCAACGATGTTTGCCTGGATAAATAAAGATTTGATTGAGTCATTGATCGAAGTGGTTGAACAGAACATAAATTCAAATATATTCTATAGCTTGGGTCATTTTAACTTTCCATATGCTGTTTGAAAAACCTTATGGAGAGAAGGAGTTTAATCACAGTCTCAACTAACCTCCAACAGTGAGGCCTCAGTCTCTTAACAGTGGGGTCACTCATTCATAGAGTCCCTCATGGTATGACTGACTGGTTGGGGACAGTTAGCCAAGCTATTATTTTACTACTAAATGAGGGGGGTGAGATGGGGAGTGTGCCTCCCTTGTGGAAGTCTTGTTGGGGCAGGCAATGCAGGGCCAGTGAGGGTAAGATCTCCATGTTTGCAGCTCGGTGCCCTTAACCACTATGCTGTACTGCCTCCAGGTATCTGTCTAGATACTGTAGCTAGATCAGATGAAGCAGTATCTAGGGGAAGTTGCTGACAGCAACATTCCAGTTTAGTGGTAATTTCACCCCACTGTAAGAGGGGGAGATATAGTGTTATAGCCTGTCCCAGGACAGCCATATGATTCAGAGTGGGCTGTTGCTTGTGATACTTGGTGGGGGGGATTGCTGGACTGAGCAGTGCCCCATACTGAAGGCCTGCACAGGTTGCCCCCAGATAAACTGGATCATTTCAAATGGCCCATTTTGTATAGCAACCCTGAATAACGAGTACTTTTTTGAACCCTTGGTTTTATGCATTTTTCAGACACCTGTTATTGGAAGGTTGCTTCTGAGATAGGTACAAGGCAGACTAAGGATACACTTGTGAAAGAGAGGAAAGTCTAGTCACAACGTACATATTAAATCTGATTTGCATGAAAAGCAGAAGAGTTTTTTAAAGAAAGTGAATAGGTTTAAAATGGCTCACTGCTGCTTTGTATTTATCTGTGAGTCTGTGGTGGTTAATTTGTTTAGACACTGGGTGGGGCTGTATGTCCCAGGCATCAGCAGCTACCTGTTAATAGGGGGATACTTTAGTTTTGGCTAAGTACTCAGTGGCTAAAACAGGAAGGTTTGGTAACCACATACAGATTAAACCTAATGTCTAATGAAAGCAGAACAGTTCTATTTGATTTTTTTGTACTTTTTGATAAATTCTCAGTCAGTTTTCATTTGAAGTATACATGTATACTGTCCATGCTGTATGAATCCATAGCAATATTAGTTGTAAGAGAAACCTGAATTATAACATATACAATATAGGCAAAGTCCTTATAGAGAAGGGAGACAGAAGGACAAGAGAAAACTGTACATAAATCAGTACTGAAAGATTAAAGCACAATACACTTTAAGAGGCTGACATTCAGATTATACTTTAACTAAACAGCATAACACATTTTTTTTAATTGTTTAACCAGGTGAGACACACTAAGCTGAAAGCTTGTTTACAGGTGCAACCTGGGAGCAGAGGGAAGTTAAGTGACTTGCTCAGGGTCACACAGTATGCAAAGTGAGGGCTGTGGGATTCAAACCCAAGTCTCCAGATTTGCAGTTCAGAGCCTTAAACCACTGTGTTATACTGCCTCCCCATTTCATCTTTCCAATTAAGCCTGCTGGAACTTGAAGAAAAAAACTTAGTATTATATACTCGATTAATAAAAAAATGCATATGTGTATATAACAATTATTTTTTGCATTAAAGAAATAAATAAAAAAGGAAAAAGAAAGAAAGAACATTAAAGTGTTCAGAAGAATGCATTAGCCATGTAAAAGAATAGACCATGCTTTTCATTTACAGAAAGTCATACTTGAAAACCATTCAAAAGAAAGCATCTAAAACCTTATAAATCATGTACCAAGAAAGCAGATTAATGTAAGGTTGCTGAATCCAGAAAAAAATAAAGTTTAGTACACATCAAGTCCATGAGAACAATAAAAATTTTTCCAAAATAGCTATGTTTTTAAGCCATTACATTAGGTTGAATTATCCATTCAATCGGAAGCAGCAAACTAGTATGAGAAAGACGAACTTTGGTGCATACTGAGAAAATATCCTCTGCACTTTGAAATAAAACTGTAAATCACTCACAGTCCATTTAAATCATATTATAAAATGGCAAGAAAAAATCTAGAAATCCCATTGGCCGAGAGTAATTGCCTGACCATGCATTAAATCTCTATAAACGCATAGTCAGTTGTCAAATCTCATTTTCCTCCCCCGAAAAATGTACATAGAGCCATTTTATAAGTGTAATGAGCCCCTCCTCAGTGTGTACCATAGGATTTTAATGCACTTCCCAGGGTTGTAAGGACACTTGACCTTCAGCCTTATGCATACTACTTCCTGGGGCGTGCATTAAAATCCTATAATGCACATCCTGTCATGGCTTACTACTTACTTATTCTACCTTATGATTATCAGCTACTGCACCATTCGTTT
Source organism: Neoceratodus forsteri (assembly GCA_016271365.2). Lineage (NCBI taxonomy): Eukaryota > Metazoa > Chordata > Ceratodontiformes > Ceratodontidae > Neoceratodus > Neoceratodus forsteri. The sequence goes on from CM057452.1 coordinate 70,247,271, forward strand.
TCATGACATTCAAATCAGAGTCTTCCACTGCACTTGAGGAGGTATTGAATTTAGGTGCTGTGGCGGGGCTGATTTTAATGAATTCCACTAATTTGTTAGGGTTGGAAAAAGTTAATTTTATTGCTGTAATAGTGACTTGGGCCTTGTGTGGATAAAATATGGAGACACATCCATGAATCTTGAAAACCTCAGAATGGAACTGCAAGAATTGTCTCCTGTGAGCCTGGGTCTGAGAGGGTTCATGTCAGGATAGATGAAGACTTTACTTTCTTAACGTACCCTTTAAGGTGCACTTTTTTGATCATGTAACAGGGTTTTAAATAATTGATTAGCAGTTTTTTTTCTTGGGACAATACTAACTGTTCAGAAAGTATTTATATAGGTTTTCTAGAAGTGTTATGTTTGTTAAACACAGTGAGGCAGGTGCTATGCATTTTCACAATGTTTTAGCACTTTTATGAGCAAAACGCTAATCAATTTTTAGAGTTAAATAAAACCCTGATGTAATCTCTACTGCTATTGAGAGCAAATTAAATCAGAACTGTGGCGGGTTTGTTAATTTTCTTTTCAGACATGCTGCAGAGTAAAACTGAAATTTGCTTACTTTTTGAAGATGTAGGTAGTCGGACAACTCTGTCCAAGGGTAGAAGGGTCTCATCTGTATACCCCAAAGCTTCTCTAAAAAGTTCCTGAATGAGATCCCAAGTAATGGACTCTGGTGTCTCAAGGTTTGGCTGTCTCACCACTTCTAAATTATTCTTCCTTGCCATGATTTCCAGGTTTTCTATTTTTTGGGCTTGCAATATATTGTCCCTCAAAATGGCAGAGAGTAGAGCAGCATTTGCTGTTGCTAGCCTTGCTTGTAGAGCAGAAAGCAGCTAACTAAAATAAGCTACATTTTCTTCTTAATTTAAAATGTATATCTCAGCAGGAGTCAGTGTCTGTTAAGATTAAGTAGACAGATAACTTTATTAGAAGTAGAAGGGGACTTATTTAGGGTAAAAAAAAAAGAAAGAAAGAAAGTCAGTGTGTATTCTGTGCAGTGAAGGGAACTGTATCAGCTCACTTTGCTAAACCAGTAGGAGGAAAGAGAACTTACCTGGGGGTGTGGTTTAGACACTATAAAGCAGGTGAGTCAAATTACAACTTCCTGTTGCTAGCCTTTTTTCTTACTAATTGCCTCCATCCCACCCACCCAAAGCCAGTTCTACTTTTATAGCCACTGGATTTAACTGTCAACAGGAACTTCCTGTTTGGCAGTAGGAAGGAAAGGATCATAGAGAAACACTGGTTTTGTCAACCCTAAAGAGAAAAAGTAGCTCACTCTCCCCCAGCTGCTGGTGGTCTGATATTGAGCAAGAAAGAAGGAGGCTACTGAAGAAGATAGGAAGTTGCTGTCCCAGAACAGGAAGGGCCAAGAAGTTGTAAGGAGAGGAGAGTAAGCATCCAGAGAAACAGTAGAGGGACACAAAATAAGACATGATAGGAGTGGTGCAGTGCAATGGCTACGGGCGGCAGTGTTCGGGAGACATTCTGGAGGCTGCGATGCTGCCCTATTTGCAGGCACCTCTCTGGTCTGAGAGAGGAGGTTGCCCGTCTCCAGGCTGACCTGGCTAGGATTCGTGAAACCTCCTCCCCCACCCAGGGACCACCAGGGCCAATGCCACTACCTCTGAGGTTGCCAAGAAAGAGGAGAGGCTGGACCAGCGTGGGCTCAAAGAGGGAGAGGGTGGTGGAACAGAGTTGCATCCCTCCAGCTGTACCTCTTCACAATTCATTCGCTCTTCTGGTGGATAGTGGTTCCTCTATGGAGGCACCTGCAGTAGAGACCAAGGAGGATGCTGGGAACCTTCACAAAGGAGACCCAAAGGAGGGTGGCATGGGACCCCACAGGGGAAGGAAACAACTCCTGGTGGGGGACTCAATCATTAGGGGGGTAGAAATGGGGGAGGATGGGGAGAGGGAGGTAAGGTGCCTTCCTGGTGCCACGGCTTGGAGGGACGGAAGCGAATCCTCAGGATCGTGGGAGGAGCTGCACGAGGGAGGGAGCTGGATGTCATTGTCCACCTGGGGACAAATGACCTGGCTAGGAATGGGATCAGAGCAGTGCAAGAGGAGTCTGTAGAGCTGGGAAGGGGCCTTTGACAAGTAACGCATACGGTAACCTTCTCGGAGGTGCTGCCTGTCTATGGCAAGGGAGATGCTTGGGCACTTCTCACCAGGGAATTCAATGAGTGGTTGAAAAACTGGTGTGGAGCTCAGGGTTTTGGCTTCACTGGGGACTGGGGAGCCACCTGGAGGAATGCAGACCTATACTGGTGCGATGGTCTGCATCTTATCCAGGGGGGAACCAGGATCCTAGGTGAGAGGTTTAAATGCTTCATTGGCAAGCATTTAAACTAGCCAAGGGGGGAGGCACTGAAAAGAAGCAGGAAATCCTACCTCCCTCACAAAACATGGTGGATTAGTGAGGTAAACACCAAGGTACAGAAGTTATTAGGGAGCAGAACAGATTTAAATGTAAAAAAAGGCAAAGGCAGTAAGGACAGAAATGGGGCTAAAAGGGGTAAGGCTACAAAGAAGTGGAGGGTGATGAGTACCAATGCCAGTAGTCTGTGTAACAAGCTCCCTGAACTAGTGGCCTTGATGGAAGAGGGTTGCCTGGATATTGTGGCAGTCACAGAAACATGGTACACAGAGAACCATGACTGGGATGTCAACATACCAGGATACACAATCTACAGGAGGGACAGGGAGGGTAAAAGAGGAGGAGGAGTAGCTCTCTATGTAAAGGAAGGGATCAAAGCAACAGAACTAAAGAGTAAACAGGAGCAGATGAAGCACTTTGGGTCACCCTGGAGACAGGAAATGGCACCACAATCCGCATGGGGGTTGTATACAGACCCCCATCTCAGGGGGAGGGAATGGACAAGGAAATGATAGAAGGCTTTCTTAGAATGGCAGAAAAAGGGGAGATATTGTTGATGGGGGACCTGAATATGCCAGATGTTAACTGGAGCACCTTTGCTGCAGGCACATCCAAGAGCAGGGTCATTCTTGATGCCCTACAGGGGGCATGTCTCAGACAGCTAGTATCGGAACCCACTCGGGAGGGAGCAATCTTAGACCTGGTACTTTCAAATGGGGATGGAGAAAGAATCTCAGATTTAGAAGTGGGTAGCCATCTGAGAACAAGCGACCACCAAACAGTGTGGTTCACGATAAACACAGCCATACAATCAAGCCATACAAAAGCAAGAGTACTAGACTTTAAGAGGGCTGACTTTGGGAAAATGAGAGAGTGCCTCAGAAAAGCACTAGCAAACAGGCAAGAAGGAGGGGTGGAGGAACAATGGGGAGTGATCAAAACAGCCATCACAGAGGCAACAAGCCTTTGTGTAAAAAAATCAATAAAACACAACGAAGGAAAAAACGCTATGGTTCACAAAGAGGTGGCAGGGAAGGTTAAGGAGAAAAGGACAGCATTCAGGAAATATAAGGAAACACAGAAGGAACAGGACAGAGAACTTTATCAGTTAAAGCAGAAGAGGCTGGGAAGGCAGTCAGAATAACAAAGGCCCAAACCGAGGAAAGGATAGCCAATTCTGTTAAGAAGGGGGATAAGACCTTTTATAGGTACATTAGGGAGTGAAGAAAGACCAAAGGAGGGATACTGAAACTTAATAAAGGGTAGGGAATGTGGGTAGAGGGTGACAGTGAAAAAGCAGGGATACTGAATGAACATTTCTGCTCAGTATTCACAAAGGAAGAGGAGGGGGAGTTACCTAAACTAAACAAGAGAAACACTCTGAAGACGGGGGTCGATACCAGTCCATTTACAGAAGAAAGGGTTCTGAAAGAACTAATAAAATTGAAGGTGGACAAAGCAATGGGGCCTGATGGGATTCACCCATGAATTCTAAAAGAACTTAGGGTAGAACTAGTGACATCGCTGACTACTCTCTTTAACAAATCATGGGAGGATGGGGTGGTACCCGAGGACTGGAGGAGGGCAGATGTGATTCCTCTTCACAAAAGTGGGAGCAGGACAGAGGCAGGAAACTACAGACCAGTTAGTTTGACCTCAGTGGTAGGGAAAATGATGGAATCACTTCTGAAGGAAAGAATTGTTGAGTACCTAGAGGCCAGTGGGGCACAGGACCCAAGGAAGCATGGATTCACGATGGGAAGGTCGTGTCAGATGAATCTAATAGATTTCTTTGACTGGGTGACCAAAGTAGTAGACCAGGGAGGGGCTGTGGACATGGCCTACCTAGATTTTAGCAAGGCATTTGATACAGTCCCACACAAAAGATTAATACACAAGATAGCCAGCCTTGGAATGGGTCCCAAGGTGGTAGCCTGGATAAAAAATTGGCTAGACAACAGGACGCAAAAGGTAGTAGTAAATGGAGTACACAGTGAAGAAAGGAGGGTTACTAGCGGGGTACCACAGGGTTCAGTACTGGGACCGGTCCTTTTTAATGTCTTTATAAGTGACATTGCAGAGGAACTGGAAGGAAAAGTATGTCTCTTTGCAGATGACACAAAGATCTGCAACAGGGTTGATACACAAGATGGAGTGGAAAGGATGAGAAGGAACTTGGCAAGGTTGGAGGAATGGTCAAATGTGTGGCAGCTCAGATTCAATGCAAAGAAGTGCAAGGTAATGCACATGGGAAACAAAAACCCAAGGGAAGCGTACACAATGGGGGGTGAGATACTGACAACAGTAAAAATAGAAAGGGACCTGGGGTAATTATATCAGATGACCTAAAGGTGGGCAAGCAATGTGAGAAGGCAATAAGGAAGGCTGGGGGGATACTGGGATGCATAGGAAGAGGCATCAAGAGTAGAAAACAGGAAGTTGTTATCCCTCTGTACAGACAGTTGGTGAGACCCCATCTGGAGTACTGTGTGCAGTTCTGGAGACCCCATCTCCGCAAAGACATAAACAGAGTGAAGGCTGTCCAGAGGAGGGCAACCAAAATGGTGCAGAGTCTGCACCAGAAGACATTCGAAGAAAGACTAAAGGAGCTTAATATGTATACTCTTGAGGAAAGAAGGAGAGAGGGACATGATAGAAACTTTCAAGTACCTCAAGGGAATTAACAAAGTCCAAGAGGGTAGCATCTTCCAGAAAAGAAATGTGCAAGAACAAGGGGACAATTTGAAGATAGAGGGACGTCAGGGTAATGTGAGAAGTATTTTTTCACTGAGAGGGTTGTGGATGCATGGAACAGCCTCCCTGAGGAGTCTGTGGAGTCAAGAACAGTGGGGGACTTCAAGAATGCATGGGACAGGCATAAGGCAGTCCTAGGGGCAGGTAAGAGGAAGTAAGCTGTTGGTTAACTAGGATCTGCAGCTTATCTGTTAGGTAGGAAAATGGGCAGACTAGGTGGGCCAAGTGGTTCTTATCTGCTGTCAAATTCTACGTTTCTATGTTTCTATTTGAGTTCATCTTAATGGAAAAAGCTGTTTGCGCTTTGTGAGATTAGAAACAGCCTTTTCAGGTTCTGTCACTTGGTGTTCTGTCACCTCACACTTTGCAGCAGTGGTTTCCCATTTGACATCAAGCTTGGAAATGGCCATGATTAAACTGGACTATGATATATTTATGCCTTCAAGTGACTTGAGTCTGGTGTGGGGGATTTGTAATTTCATTTGTGGTTCCACACTGCTGTAGGCTCAGTTAATGATGATTTTAATTCTGCTTTCCATACAGGACCAGGGCTTGAGGGTTCAGCTGCAACTGCTGATCTGACTTTCCCAGGACTACCAGCGAGTATATAGCATCTAGGAATTTATCAATGGGACCAGTTTTTTCATTTGTCTGGCTGGGTCTGATCAGAGGACTATATGCTCAACTCTTTCCTCTTGTCTTCCTTTTCTCACTCCAAAATCTTTTTTCTTTCTTTCTTAGAGACCTTCAAGAAGTCCAGTGCTGCAAGATTCCTCAGAGAGTTTTAATATTTTTTCCAGAAAGTCAAAAGAATGAGTGAGAAAGACTGATTTTCAGTTTTTAAACAAAACACACCCTCGGAGCAACTCACTCTTGCAGCCTCCTGTAATTGGCCATCTTACCTCCAAGCAGCACAGTTTTAAATGAGATGAATAGAGACTGTGTTTTTTAATTCTTTATTTTATGCTCTATGCAGATACTCGTTATCATCGGGTCACACACTGAATAATGGCATTGAGGAATGTTAGCAAAAGGGAGGGCGGCTTGGTAGTCACATGCTTTTTGAACCTTATGTTCCATGAAAACAACAGTTTAAATAGTGTGAACAGTTTAGTATTATTTTCTCTGTTGCTTTGTGTTCAGCTGCAAGTTGTGGCTGTGATTTGCTTAGATGCGTGGCCTCTCCCAACTCAAGCACATCTTGTCAACTGGTTCTGGGCCTTGCAGGAGGTGGGTGTCGCACTTCCCGGACAGCTTCAGCCTTGCACCCTCTTACACTGTGAGCTTCAAGGGTTCGAGAGATAGAGCAGTAAGACAGGAAAGTCATATAAAGCCTTTCCAACTTTAAACAGCGATAGCATTTGTCTACAAACCCCTGGGGCCTATTTAGTTTTCCTATTGCATCAGCTTGCTAACAAATAAAGCAGGGATAACGTGCTCAGTCCACTCATGGTGAAGCAGTTTGTTACTATCAGAATGGGTTAGGTTTGTATACAGTCCTGACTCTTTTCTAGCAGAGAGTTTATGATGCTATATTACAGTTTGATTCTGAGTCACCGCTTCACAAACTGATGACTGGGTTGTCAGTACAAAACAAAAGACCAAACAGTCCCAACTCCCTCCAACAGTGAAGAGAAGTAAAGTGAGATAGCGATCAGTCTCTCGGGTGTTTTACTGTTTTAGGAGTTGTTTGTGGATCGGGGGTACCCCAGCTATCTTGCCCTTGTACAATGTCTGCCCAGGAGGCTATTGATGAAGATGGGGTGGAAATTTTAGCAGCCACCATGTCCCTTGGGGGGTCCTTCATCTGTGGCAGCAGGGATCGCATTGGCAGAGTTTCTGCCAGTGAGCTGAGATTCTGAGGAGATACCCAAGATTCTCAGTTGTGGCTCTGGTGATTAGGCCCTGTGGTGCCAGGCCTTTGCAAGGATCCTGAGCAGTTTCAGATGCTTGGATCTTCTGTGCTGCCACTGGTGGGGGGAGATGGGGCAGAGCTGGTTTAGAGGCATCCATACCCCAAGCCTTACGCAGGTGACCAGAAGTAGGTGTGGTTGTGGGCTGAACTCCCCAGTATCTGTGAACAAAAATGGCAGCCTCTGTAGGGTCTGTAAAGTCATGAGAGACACCATTCCACTCAATATTGCAAACCACCAGGCATGCCATGTGGTACCTGACACCAAGTTTTTGCAGTGCTAGCTGTGTTGAAGTGAAAGCTGCCCTCTGTTTATTCACTTTGGCAGTCCTGGTCCAGGGAGACACAGCGGCCCTGCTACAGCAAAGGTCCCTTTTCCTGGGCCAGTTTTAGGAGTGATTCTTTGACTGCAACTTTTACACACAGCAGGGCCAGGATAGGTCTGTTTCTCCCCAGGTTTGGGGCATGGTGCCAGTATCCTGTGGGCTCTTTGCATCTCTAGCTGCTTTCCAGGGATATCTAAGAGCCCAGTGAGTGGGTGCTAGATGAAATAGAAGACATTTCTCCCACTCCACTCACTCAGAGATTCCCACTATGCATATGTTATTTCACCTCCCCCTGCATTCTGAGTCATCAATCTCGTCCCAGAGAAGTGAGATTTAGTTCTTGAGGCTGTGGATTACAATATCCCTGTCATCAGCCTGTCAATCAAAATGCTGTCGGGTAGATTAAGTGCTGAAAACCCTGATGGATGTTTGTTCCAGTTGGGTCTGTAGGGTTGTTGTACTCCAGTTATCTCTTCCCATACTTTTGCAAACATCTGCAGGATTGCTTTGGGATTGATGCCAATAGCCGTGGACTGTGGTGTGGTTGCCATTTTAAAAGCCCACCGGACCTGCAATTGATGATTCTGACTAAACAAATGTAATTATCCAATCAGGTTTTGATGACATTTGTTAGAGTACATCAAAAGAGAAATGAAATTGAGCCGAAGTTTCTAAAACACACTTTGAAAAATGGGTATTTTGAAATGTTTGTGTCCGAGATGAAGAACTCGCAACTCATTCATCTATCTTGCTGATGACCGAACCAGAAGTCGCTATGTGCAGCTGAGGGGTGTACTTGAGGATGCATGCCCTGTGCCCAGCATTGAGAGAGAGGGGGTGACAGAGAAAACAGTGAGAGAAAACCAAAATGTGCACTGGTTGCTGTATATGAGGGTGCTGGTTCTTTCAGGTGCCATCCCATGTGGATCCCCACCCACATGGTGGCGATCCACATGGAGTGGCTTCCAAAGTGGGAGTGGTGGAAGGGACTGGGGGAACTGGCCAAAGTGGCGAAAGCAGGCCAGTGTTGGTGGTGGTGGTGACCGGGGACCATAGACCACTATCACACACACAAAAAAATAGATTTTATACTACCACATTTGCATAGCCAGGGAAGAAGTGTCCCTGGGTACCTAGAAACCCCTCCCATCTGGCTTCTATTATGCAGTCATAAAAACCTTTTTTGAACACTGGGACTAAATAATGGAATTTTTTTCATGGAATCCCTCACGTATCACTTAGCACTACTAAGCTGGCTCAAATTCCCTTTATAGGGGAAAGGGAAAATTGTTTAACCAGGAAAGACACACTAAGCCAAAGCTTGTTTCCAGATGCGACCTGGAAGCACAAGGAAGTTAAGTGATTTGCTCTGGGTCACACATATGCAAGTAAGGGCTGTGGGATTCAAACCCAGATCTCCAGGTTTACAGCTCAGTGCCCTTAACCACTGCACTATACTGTCTCCTATATATATATGTATACACAATAGGGGTGAAGTGATATGCTGTGAAGTAAATGGTGTTATTTTCACAGCCATTGTATAACCACTGTGATGACATCACCACTGTGGATTTATTTCCTGATAAACCCACATCACCAACAAATATACAGTGATGGTGATGTCACCAGAGTGAGACCATCTAAACTGCAGCCTGCATTTAATAGCTTCACAGTTTCTCTTTCTCACTGAATCCTGCAACTAACTCAATTAGCATTGTAAAAGACAATCACCTGTGTCTCATAGTTATTCTGACAATCCTAGCCCATTACTGTGCTGCTCTAATCTCCAAACCAGCCTCCTTCATAAACCAGTTTCTCTTTCTGAGTGCTGACTGCAACAGTTTCTCTGTCTCAGTGAAGCCAGCAACTTACTGAAAAAACAGTGTTTCCCACTCCTAGCTGCAGGTAACACAATTATCATTGCAAATCACATGCACCTGTTTCTCATAGTGTCTAGCAGTCTCAGCCCATTCAGAAACACTTACACACACTCAGACCACATACAAACAGTGCTGTCAGTATAGCCTAGAGTTTAGAGTAACAAGCAATGAACAAACTTCCTATATCCAGCAGTCCAGTCCAGTGTTTGATTCTCACAACTTCCATTTCAATACTGTGTGACTCTGAACAAATCACTTTACTGCCCAATGCTCCCAGGCCCCCAAAAACTTACCCAGTTACCAAAATTAAAAAACAGAGTAAACAGGGAGAAAACACAGACAAAAATGTTCCCAATGGATAGTAGCCCTATTGTATAAATCGCACACATGATGTGCGACTTGTGGAATATGGCAAACATTTGCACTCATGCAGCGTGAACTGCAATAATATCACTCGTGCCTTCGGCACTCATGATATTATCACAGTTCACTCTGCACTCATGCAAATATTTTCCATATTGCACACTCGCCTATCATGTATCCCATATATATATATATATATATATATATATATATATATATCTTGCTTTTGAACAGTACCATGTTCCAAAGATGCATTACCTGTGTAGTTTGTAGGCATGAACAATAACAGTCTCTATTGCACCCTCCTAATTTCATCAGTATTTAGAATCGATGTAAATGAAGTTATTCACATCTGGTGTGAAAACATGCTTGACTCCATTGCAAAGGTCATGACCTGACTCACGTAAGGCAGCCTGGAATTTTATGGTGTTTTAGTGCTACAGCCTTCAGTAGTTATACTGTATTAGTCAGTACTGTTGCTGTCCTCTGCACTACCTGTGTTCTTGTCTCATGTCGCCTATGAAACTTTTCAAAGCATAATAAGTGCCCTGCTGGTTTGTGCAGTTTAAAGTGTATCTGAGTTAGCAAGAAATGCTTTTAGAGAATACAGGGGCTTCACAAGACATGTAACAGAACTGTATCAGAGTATAACTTCTGCTGGCTTGTGCAAGTATGCACCATCAATTCCCATGATGCCTTGCATGAGTGGAGTCGTGACTTTTGCAATGGAAATAAACAGGTTTTCACACCAGGGCTAAACAGAGTGAAGTAACCTCAATTACATTTAAATTAGGATGAAATTAGGGGGATGCGAGGAAGGGAATCATTGTTCATGCCTACGGACTGCACAGGTACACTGAAAATAGATTGCGGTGACTTTCCCTTTAAACAGATGGCACAGCCATACTTAACTTTTCTGCATAGTAGTAGTTGCCCAGATGTATTTTGCTGTTTATAAATGAATATGGGATACCAGTAAAACAATTACTGGTTTTTCTGCTAAGGCCAAATAACTATATTTTGATGTAGAACTAGCTGCCAGTTTCCCAAGGATGAAGGGAACATCTTTTCCAGTCCACTGACCACACCAGGACTTTAACAAGAGCAGCCCTCAGACCGAGAACAAGCCACTGTCAGTTGTAATCACCTCATTATCTCTTGTGCAGCTCCCTCTGGTAAAACAGACAGGAGTTTAGAACAAAACTGTAGAAGGGTATGGAGCAGGTCCGTCCACAGCTGATATCCTTGCTAACAAGCTAATGCAAACTTGCCAGGGCAAAACGAAGGGCAGTTAACCTCTGAATCAAAACCTGAGCAAAACAAACTGGCTGGTAAATCTCTTTGGCACAAGACATTAGTAATCTGTTATAAAATATATACGTAGCGGATATACAGCACAGCACTTATAAAGGTAGCCCTCTGTGCTTTCCATGCTGTGTAGTTCAGCTTCAGATTGTGGTAGAGGGGTTCCACCTGAAAAGGTCATACTGGGGGCCCACACGGAACATGATTACTATTATTATTTACAGTATTTAGCAAAGCCACAGAAGTATCAACATACTGTGCATCACAAAAATTCAAAATCATCACTGCAAGTAAAAAATCATAAGATGGAAATAAAAGCAATACAGAGCAATACCAATTAAACAAATACGTTTTATAAGAACTATGAAAGCTCAAAATGCTCTCTCTGATGTGCATCTGGTCTAATCAGGAGAGTGGCTACTCATTCAACTGTGTGTAAACAAATTGCTTTATTTTTTTCCATGCACACATCTTCTTACAGTTAAGATGGCTCTATTATAGCCAGTCCGGTGGTTCTGAGGGTTGAGGTGCTGGATGCCACACTTTGTGCCACACCGGCAACCCAGGTTTGGGAATGGACTTGGGCCACCGGGGGTCGGCAGGTGAGGGAAGTGATTGAGCGTCCAGAGAACTGCTCTCCCTTCCTGGGGGGGGGTCCAGGCCAAGCACCGCCCTTTAGCTGCCCCTGATGTCAGCACGTCGGTGCCAGAACATCATTGCATGACCGTGCTCCAGAGGGGAAACCGCAATGCAAAATACCCTAGAGGACCAGGGAGGTGATGAAGACTCAAGGGATCTAACCTACATCTCCAGTGCCGAACCATCCCTCCAACGGTCCCACAAGGGCCTCGACCAGGACTGACCTTCTAATCACAGAAAGGCCGCCAGGTAGGAGGGTCGGACCCCGGGGGGTGATCCAGGGGGCCGGAAAGTCCTTGGAAGAGGGTCCTGGAGGAGGAAGGGAGGTCTCAGGCAGGGGAATAGGGGCGAAGGTCGAGTGGGCACTTCCGAGAGATGCCCTGTTCCATTGGAGCAAATAAATAGAATGTAAAAAAAAAAAAAGATGGCTCCATTTTTACAGTGAGCCAAACTTCACTTATTTGTCAACTCAGAGACATGAAGGGCAGGGTTACTACCTGTCCTGATTTTGGCAGGACAATTCTGATTTAGGCTGATGTGTCCTGCCAAAATCATGAAAAATGCTACATATCGTGATCTCAGTGTAGAAAAATATTTTCTTACTTTTCTCTAAATGTAGCAGAAAACTATAATACCTTCTCTAAAATACCACAAAATAATAAGAAACAATATGAACTAAAAATTACAGCACTTACTCTTAATTCTGATTATTCAAAGAAACTTTTAATTCTGATTATTTAGGGAAAACAAGTCTGTTGTATTGGTTGAGGTTATATCCTAACCTGCAAAAAAATTATGTTTTAATAAGAAATGTCCCACTCTGGGCTTCTTAAAAAGCTGTAATCCTTTTTTTTTAAATCTTCTTTTTATTATAATACATATTTTAACTTATATACATACAGGTCATCAGTTGTGATTTTATACAGTACAATAACATCTGGCCAGTTAATATATGTAGCTTTTTGTGAAAGTTCGTACCATTCGTCCACAGTTTACACAATCATTTCAGCAGACATGTTATTCCCTTAGGCCTAATACCATGCTCTAAAATATGACTTAATCAGTAGGACATCGAACTGTTTACCTTTCAGTTTCCTCTTTTTCCTTTTATTCCCCCTTTGTTAAATATTACTGACCTGATTTCTTCAGATCTATTATCTTAAGGATTTCATTTGTGGGAAGGGGGGATGGGAAAAAAACAGTACCAAGGGACCTCAAAAGAAAGGGGGAAACTCTTTGGCCCCAAAGAGCTCAGGACCCTTCAGGGGCAGCACTCCTCAAGGTACAAATAGAGGGTATTTTAGCATATAATATAGCTGCCATCTCGTCCACCTTGAAGAGAAGAGTTCCCCCCGATCATTCAGGTTGTGAGTTATTTTTTCCAGATTATAAACTTGTCTGGTAATATCCCACCATTCCTGTATGGTCAGTACTTTGTTTGTCAGCCAGTGCTTGGTAAGTGCCTTCTTAGCTACTGTAAGGAACAGTGAGAGGAGATATCTGGTGTTAGGCCCCCGGTAGGGCTTAGGAATTATAAGGAATATGTACATCTCTAAAGTCAGGCAAAATTTTGGGTCTTTGAGCTCCTGCAGTTGCGCTTCAAGCTGTTGCATGTAATTGATGAGAGCTGGGCAGTCCCATAGAATATGAGCCAGGTTGGCTTCTTGCTCTCCACACTGTCTCCAGCACTCCGCTGTTTTACTTGGCATATAGTGTTTAGTGATACAGGGAGATCTAAAGTAGCGTATTAATACCTTCCAGGCAAACTCTCTCCATTGATGTGAGCTGGTAACTCTGGAAACCTGTCCGCAGGCTATTTTCCATTTGGCCATGCTAAGCAGGTAACCAGAATCCCCATGCCATTGTATGCATATTTTCTCAATATGAACAGCTCCCTGTGAGTTCAGGGCCTGATGGTAAAGGGAGACCAGATGGTCCTGCCTTCCCGTATCGTTAAGCGAGATTTGACAATGTATTAACGCTGGGTATGTTTCGGGGTTCCGCAAAGGGGGGGTCAAACCCTCTACATAGTGTCGGAGTCGTAGATATCACTGGAGGAGAGGAGAGACAGGGGTGACATGATTGAAACTTTTAAATACATGAAAGGAATAAACAAGACGGGTACAGAGGGGCTGTTCAAAGTAAGGGAAGGGAGGGCCACCAGGGGCCATGATATGAGACTGGAGCGAGGAAAGTTCAGGAGGGAGATGAGGAGACACTTTTTTACAGAGAGGGTGGTGGCTGGGTGGATTGCGTTACCTGCTGAAGTGGTATGCAGTAGAACAGTGGACGGCTTCAAACGAGGATGGGACAGGACAAGGGGGAGGGTTAATGAAGGGGAAGGGTGGAAGAGAGGGGCAGCTGCAGAATAAGGGGTGCTAACTACACATTCGAGCAGAATTGATAGACCTCTAGGCCTTTATCTGCTGGCAAATTTCGTATGTTCGTATATCGGTAGAAGTCTTTGTGAGGTAGATGAAACTTTTCTTGGATTTCTGCGTAGGCCCATATCTTTCCTTGTGTCATTATTTGTGGCAGAAATCTCAGCCCAGCTGCGGCCCAGGAGCTAAACCCCGAGTCCAGGGTGTTAGGGGTAAAGTCAGGGAGGTTCTGGATTGGGGATATTAGAGGTAGATAGGTTGAAAACCCATAGGTTTTTCTCAAGGAGTTCCAATTCCGACATTGAGCCACCTGCCAAGGGCTAGTGGCTATGTTGGCCAAATCTCCCGGTGCTTGCTGATGAAACATCCGAATATATTTAGCATCACTAAGGAGCCATCTCTCCATTTCCAACCAGTGTGGGATTGTAGTCTTATTTTGTCTAGCCATGACGTTAACCAAGGTGACCGCCTGTTGGTAACGTTTTAAATCTGAAGAGCAAGTCCCCCATCCTCCCAAGCGAGGGATAGCACCTTAAAGTTTACTCGAGCTTTCTACCCGTCCCATATAAAATTCCATATTGCACGGTTGATTTCTTTAAAAGTTTTTAGGGGGACTGATAGCAGAAGATTTTGGAAAAGGTATAATGCCCTGGGAAGGGTTATCATTCTTATAAGTTCAATTCGGCGTGTGAGATTCAACGGTATTACAGACCATGCTCGTAGATCTTGCTTTAATTGTGTCTGAAACGGTGAGTAGTTATACTTGTGATATTCAGTCTGTTTCTGAGGTATGTAAATGCCTAGATATTTTAATTTTGTCAGGTTCGACCTTCCTGGAATGCATTCTGCCATTTTCTGAGTGGGGGTGTAGTTGAACATGAGTATTTTGGTCTTAGTGAGGTTAAGCTTATAGCCTGATACTATACCATAGGAATCTAATATTTGTTGTAATTCTGGGATAAATTGTTCCGGATTTTGGAGATATAGAAGAATATCATCTGCGTATAGAGCCACTTTATGTTCACTATCTCCAAAAGGGACTCCTTGTAACTGTGAGGAATCTCGGATTTGTTGTGCTAGGGGCTCTATAACTGCTGCAAAGAGTAATGGGGACAGTGGGCATCCTTGTCGGGTGCCCCTCCTGAGTTGGAAATATTCCGAATGGTGTCCGTTAACTCTCACGCATGCCCGAGGGGAGGAGTATATGTTTTGCAGTGTTTGAGTAATACCCAGTGGAAAACCGAATTTGTTCAGGATCGAGTACAGAAAGGGCCAGGCCACCCTATCGAAGGCCTTCTCGGCATCTAGACTAATTACTACCGCTGGAGTGTCTGTTTGGCTCATTTGGTTGACAAGGTGAAGGGTGCGTTTGATATTGTCAGTGGTTGTGCGGGTCCTAACAAAGCCGGTTTGGTCTTTATGTATTAAGGTAGATAGGATTTGGTCGATGCGCTTGGCTAATATAGTCGTAAACAATTTGTAATCTTGGTTTAATACGGAAATTGGTCGGTATGAGGCGCATTCCTGGGGATTCCTTCCTGGTTTAGGGATCACAGAGATAGTCGCATAAGACCAAGAGTTTGGGGGTGAGTCTCTTTCTAATATCGAGTCGAATACCCTAAGAAGGGAGGGGAGGATTTGGGTTTTTGTCTGCTTATAGAACTCTGCTCCATATCCATCAGGTCCCAGGGCTTTTTGTGATTTGGAGTTGGTGATAGATTGGACTACTTCCTCCACTGTTATGGGCCTGATTAGGGAATCCCTGTTTTCCTCCAATAGAGTCGGGAGTGTGAGCCCATCTAGGTACGAAGCCAGCGTATCTGAAGGAGGATTGGATTCGGGAGTGTATAAGTTTCTATAATATGTCTGGAAAGCTCCGGCAATTTCGTGTGTTTCAAAGAGAGGTTGGCCTTGTACTGGGTGCCGTATAGTGACTATTGTTGCTTTTTTCTTCTGTTTACGGGCTTGATATGCAAGCATTCGTGAAGCTCATGGGCCCACTTCATAGAATTTCTGTTTTAGATATGCTAATGCTATTTCTGTCTGTTGCAGTGCGATTTTGTCTAATGCTTGTTTGGTTTGTTGTATCAGAGGGAGGAGTGACTCGTCACCCTGCTGATGTGCCTGCTGTAGGAAATGAAGAGTTTCTTCGAGGTTAGTCCTCTGTTCCTCACGCTGTCTTTTCTTTTGTGATGCATATTTAATTATATGTCCTCTCAGGACTGCTTTTATTGTGTCCCAGTGGTCCAAGGGGGAGGTGTCAAGAGACTGGATTATCAGCCTTAATCTTCATGATCTTGTCTGATATGAATTCCTGGAACTCCTTGAACCGCAAATAACACGGGTTAAGTCGCCATTGAGTAGTTCTGGGTTGGAGGCCTAATTCCCAGTGTGTAATCACAGGGGCATGGGCTGAGATGGAAATATCCCCTAGTTGCACCTCGCTTACACTATGTAGGTTTTCAATTTGTGTATAGGCATAGTCTATACGTGAGTATGTGTTATGTACCGGAGAGTAGTAGGAGTAATTTCTGGCTCTCGGGTGAAACCTCCGCCAGATGTCGCACCACCCAATTTCTGAGATGAAGTTGTTAAAGAACTTTTGGGTTGCAGACAGTTTCTACGGTTTCACTCTAGAGGAATCCAGGTTTGGCTCGGCAGTTAAATTGAAGTCTCCGGCCAATCGCATGGTGCCTCTGGTAAACTTCACCACCCTATCCAATAAGGGTTTCAGTTGTGAAGTAGTAATACCTGGTGGGAGGTACATATTAGCTAATGTGACTTCTTCATTATTAAGTTTTCCCCGGGTTAAAATTAGTCGGCCTTCTGGGTCTGACCAAGTCAGTTCTGGATGGTATGCTATATGCGGTGAGATAATTATCGCCACCCCTCTGCTTCTACCACCCTTATAGGATGCATAGAACGCCTGCCCCTTACTTAGTTTAGCTAATTTAACATGTTCCACTGAATTCATATGGGTTTCCTGGAGGTAAACAATTTTGGATTTAGTTCTGCGAAGGTAAGCCAATGTCCTCGATCTTTTAATAGGTGAGGCCAGGCCGTTTATATTTAAGGAGAGTAATTTTAATTTTGGAGATTGCATAATGGCCATTATGTGGGACCCTGAGGTACTGAGTCCCCCCCCCCCGTAGGGCTTTCGGGGGAGTCGTATTTTGTGCTGTAAGGACCAGATGAAGTTCGATGACCTTTTCACAAAACAGTCAACAACTACATAACCATTCATACCTACACACATCCTATTACTAATTATGAACAAATCGATCAACATGGTCATTGAAACAACAATTGGTACTCCCATAGATCTGGGTATGCCCTGATCCTAGATAGGACACAAGCAACCTATGAGTGCGGTCCTTTTATATTAAGGACCTTAGGTACCAAGGTACCTAGAGGAGAAAGGGTAATAGAGATTGGTGACTAGAGCTGTGAGACAATGCATTCCCTGAAGTCCTTAATATGAGAGGGGCATACATTATTACAGTGAGTCGTGGCTTACTGGTTCCAAATTTAGGTTTCAACCGGTTTCTCATGGGTTGTCTGCTGCCATGGGGAGGCCAGGTGAAGGCATCCATTGGGAGCCTTCCCACCACAGGGGTTGTGGGCCTACACCTCATTCATCCAGGGCAAGGCGGGGAAACTGAGGTGCTTTAATTTACTAAGGGCCTGGTAATAAGGGCAAGGGCCAGTGTGTCCAGAATCTAGGCTAGCTACTGTCCCAAATGCAGGATGCACTGAAATAGTCCGATTCTGTTACAGACGGGCCCCCAACATCCCAGGCTCTAAGGTATCTGTCGAATTAAACTAGCTAGACTGGTTATCATATGTAGTTCCTGGTCTCGACCTACACTCTGGGCAGCCCGGAGTTTCGGCACCAGCATGCCACTGTTCTTCATACAGGTTTTCGGGACATGTATTTAGCAATATACAAGTATATACAGTGAAAGAGACAAAAAAAAAAAACATCCCTCCATTCCCCTCCCGCCTCACTCTTTCCCACCACCCCTTTCCTTCCAGCAGTTCTGCCTCGCCCCTTCCCCCAATTCACTCCACCATTACAGTTCAGCTCTGGTTCAACTGTTTTCTGTAGCATATGTTGTCACGTTCATTAAGGGTTACTGTTCCATATTGGAGTCTTCCAGGTCAGCCCCCCCCCATCTCCGCCGTTTTCCCACACGGTTATTAGTTTCCTCCCATTCCTGTAGCACTATCCACTGGGCCCAGAGACCACCCAGAGGCAACCCGCACTCACAGCCAGGCCCACCTCCCTGCCCAACCAGCAGGCCCCATCGGGGCGGTCCAACAGCAACTCAACCCCATTGCCTCCCAGAGATCCACATGGAACCCCCATCCTGGGAAGCAGGTCCGCAGGAAACTCCTGCAGTACCGGTCCCTAGGTGTGCCACTAAATTTAGGGCCATAGTTATTTTATGGGGCTGATTATATGCCCCACCAGCCATGCACTCCTTCCGGACCATTCTGGGAATGAATGTCCGCCCGAGCTATAATCTCCTTCCCATCAGCTTCCGGGGTGGTTTCTTTAATATTTCTTTTAGTCAGCGAAGTAACTGTTTTTTATTAGCAACTCATAAGGGGGACGGTTTTGCCTCACTGTCTAGGGTTTTCATGTGGTGGGGGGCAGCGGGCCTCAGGCCCGCGTCATCCCCTGGGGTTAATGGGAACCTCCGGTTGTCTAAAATGTAAAATTTAAGGCTATGCCACCCCTCCCGCCTGCTGATCATGCCGCTCAGTTAATACCGGCCAGTTTTCCTGAATCCCGCATGGTGGGGCTCCTTCCCATCCCGCCAACCTTCCAGTGCCATCGGTCAGATTCCAGCCATTGCCGCCCCTCTCCGACGCAAGTTTCGACCACTAAGAGGGTATGAGGGTATTAAAAAATAAATAAATAAAACTAATCATTCACTGTTTGAGAGTCTCCCGTGGTTCCTCTCCTAAATCGGGGACAGCCAGAGAAGTGAGACGGGTCTTTCCAGCAGCCATCACCTGTCTAATCAGCTTCCCGATTCAGACAAGGCATACAGATTTGCCCCAGGAATCCCTCCTCTTGTCCTCCATCCCTTCCCAGCTGTGTACCATTCCGAGGGGCCAGATCAGGCCGTCTCCTTATCCGTCCTAGGGTAGGTGACTCACCAAACAGTCGGCCTACATTTTGTAATCCTGCAACCCATCCTCAGAACAGCCGACTCCACATCTCTTTTATCCAAATCCCTCCCACAGCCAGAATAGTTGTCCCGAGCAATTCAGGTGCATCAACATGCATCGTGCTTATGACCAGTGAGCCATCCACAACTCCTCTTCCCCACAAGAGTCCCCAGACTGAAGGAGGAGGCCCCGCTCGAGACGGGACAACCCAGCTGGGGACTCGATTTCCAACAGCCTACACTCACCACTGATCTCAGTAATCATCCCGATCCCGCCCCAAGTCTTTTATCACCAATCCCAAGCTAAGCAAGAGGGGGTAACTGCAGCTGTCTCTCCATGTGTCTCTGACCGGTGGGAACCACAAGGGCTCCCCCAACCAGACCCAGCCAGAAAGACGACCCAGCATATGTACTGTAAATATAAAGAAACAGCTTTCAAACGTACATAGCCCAATCTGCCACCCACCAGAGACTCATATCGAAACTCATAACCTTTGCCCCCCAATTCAGTATGTCCCTCATTTTTTAAATTCGTTCATATTCCAGCATTTCACATTTCTTGTAACCAGACCCGAGGTATACTCAGGTTCAACCTTTCAATCTCCATACAATATTTGTGGTAAGTCCCTCAGGTATCAGAGTCCTGAGCTGTCAAACTGGGTCCCAGCCGACTCTGGATGTCCATTTTCAGGGAGCTAACAATACTTTGCAAGCCCTCAATGCCCTGTCTTTGCCTGGTCTCGCGCTGTCCCATAGACCAAGCTTTCTGGGCTAGTCTTGCTGCTATAGGGAGCGTGCCTGAAGAGCGCTGTTGATTAACTTCAATTTTTCTGGATCGTAGCTCCTTTGCCGCCGCAGCCGCCGATTCAAACACCGTGGGACCCTCTGGAAAGTAGGCAACCAGCTTTGTTGGGTACAAGGATCTGAACCGAATTCCAGCACTTCTGAGGGCCTTCATCACAGGGAAATAAAGCCTCTGGCGGGCCATTACTTCTGGAACAAAGTCGTTCTCAAAATAAAGCCGGTGGGATTTGTAGAAAACCTTGCCTTATTTCCAGGCTGTATGTAAAACGGATTCTTTCTCTTGGTGTCTGAGGAACTTGAGGATGATCGCTCGGGGGCAGGTGCTCATTGGTGGTCTGGGTCTCAACGATGCGGTGCACTCATCCATTTCCAGGGTAAGACTGTCTGGCAAGGGAAGGATTTCTTTTAGTAGGTTTTGCATGTATTGAATGAAGTCGGTACTTTCCTCTCCCTCCGGCAGCCCCGACAGCCTAATATTATTGTGCCGGTTTCTGCACTCTGCATCTTCAGCATGTTCCTGTAGTGCTTGGATGTGTGTATGTAGCTGAGCGATGGCTCTTTCCGCGGTATCCACTCGCTTATCTGTCGCTGCGAGTTGTTCTGCGGTTCCCTCCTGCTTCTTCTCCAGTTTACCCAGATCTGTTCTCAGCGCCGTTACTGTAGATCGCATCTCTTTCCTGAACTCATGGATTTCCGCGAGCATTTGGGTC
Source organism: Neoceratodus forsteri (assembly GCA_016271365.2). Classification (NCBI taxonomy): domain Eukaryota; kingdom Metazoa; phylum Chordata; order Ceratodontiformes; family Ceratodontidae; genus Neoceratodus; species Neoceratodus forsteri. The sequence goes on from CM057452.1 coordinate 70,267,953, forward strand.
ATTTGCCTTTGCAAGATTTCATGCGGGATCCAGTCGGCCTGCGTTGTGCTCTGGCGGGAGGCCAATGAGACCTGTGAGTCCTCGCTATCCGACTCCTCCGGCTTGGATCTCCCGCCATCAGGTTGACTGGAGGGTCCTGATCTGCCTGCCCCTTGTTTCTTAGGCATTCTGGTAGCTGATTTTGTTTTTGTATGATCTCTTTAGCAGGTTTTGCCAATTTTAAAAGGTTATTTTAATAGGACTGCAGGGGAGCCTCGCGTTTGTGCTGTTCATCCGCTCATGACGTCACCGGAAGTCCAAAAAAAAAAAAGCCATAATCCTAATGAAAGGACACCCCAAAAGTAAACTTTAAATGGCAATATGATTATTAAAATGATCCCTGAACCTGGTAGTCTAGCAGTAGAACAGGCTGGTGGTCAATGTGTGTGCACCCCCCAGCAAGAAAAGTGTACACAATATATAAGATAAGCCTACACTTAAATCATAAAGAGATACAAGTGTCCACACTTTTTCCAGGATTTCTTTATTTTTTTTTTATTTCTTTTTAAGCCCCTTCACACCAGCACTGTTACTCGACTCCCCTACTGGACACAGTGACCCCCCCACCGAGGAACCCCTACGGAGCCTTGGCTTACCCCCCTAGTTGGGGATAAGATGGGGCTGGTCCCTGAGCTCCACGTACCCTGAATCTCGTCGGGGTCCTCCTTGTGGGTCACAGCACTGGTGGGTGAGGGCCATATCGGACCTTCTCGTTGGTGTTGCACTGGGGTAAAGTATTTTTCTTGTAAGCCGCCCTGGAGGCATGATGTGCACTGATGTCAAGGCTTATGCCAACATCTGTCATGCCTCCCCTTCTGGAACGGACTCAGCCGAGCTGTATCTCTAGCCACTGCCAGAGGTCAGGAACGCACCGAGTCGGTGTACCCCGCCCCCCCGGAGGAGATGAGCAGTCCCTCAGATGCTCAAGCCTCCTCCCCCAGCTGACCCTCCGACAACCTGGGCCCATTCCTGAACCAGTATTACTGGCATTACAAGCAGTAGTGCTCCTGCTGCGCCAACGGGCCGCCCATTCTTTTTCCAGGATTTCAGCAGTACAGCAGCAAATGACTTTGGGTATGCACATTGACCCCTATGAATATGGTGAATGCCTTGTCACATACTCATGACTCCTGCTGGCTACGCATGCAAATCAAGCAATATACCCAAATATTTAACTCCGTGAATGAACAGTAGCAGTGTGCTGCCTAGCATACAGCGTGAAGTCAATCCCATTCTGAAGTGATGGAACATTATCTCTGTCTGTGGGCTGTAGATCACCTATGAAAGGTCAAGTCAGTTCCAGATCAGACAAGAGTGTATGCTGACAGTACCAAGTAAAGTTGGAGTTAATGTTTCGATAGCAGGTCTTCTTCAGGAATTATCAGTAAAGAAACAAACGCTGGCCAGAGCCACAATGCCTGCTATTGTGATCTTATTGAAGTAACGTGCATGTAGATGCTTATAAACTTAATGTGCCCTAATACACAAGCATGCCTTTGTATTTTTGATGGTAGGGACTGGGATAGTAAATAGGAAAAGAGATGTCCCTTCCCATGACAGGTTATGTTGCCTCCACAAGTGCTCTGCTCCTTTGGTGTTAACTGTGTATTTTCACTAGTGAGAGCACCAGGACTTGCATGTCACTATTTCCTAGGATCCCCACCTACACCTCCAAATATTCGAGATACTGCACCCCAAGGACTACTTGGGTATCAGAATTTCAGTAAAGAGATAAGCCAGCCCGTTTTTTATTTTTTACCGATTCCATATTTTTACTAACCACCAGATTTATTTTTCTGCCCCCACCTCCCTTCTCCACTTTTTTATGCTACTCCTGTTACCTGTGGTAAGTGCAATGTATAGGGGTTCTAGTGAAAGTTGCATCCTTGTAGGACATCGAAGACTTATATGTATATTTCAGGTATTGGGACCCTGTGCCCTTCTTGCCCACTTCTATTGTGCTACCCCCCCCAAGGCCACCCACGGCTGCAGTCCCTGCCCCAAGGCAGTATATTCATAAACTTCTGGTGTTTCCAACTTGGAACTGCACAGCCTCACCACGCAGCTAGCAGCTTCTGCCACCTTCTGTCTATCCACCCTCTGCTCTTGAAATATTCAAACGCGAATTGAAAACTTTTCTGTTTACTCAAGCTTTTGGAGTCTGAGGTAGCTGTTTAGACTGAAAACCAGTTCAGTTTTTTTAATCATGTTTAGATTTTATTTGTTCTTATTTATTGTTTTCTGTCTTGCTATTGTATGTTCGTATTTATTGTTTCCTGTCTTACTATTGTATGTTCATATTTTAATTGTATTGTAAGGAAGCCCTGAGCCTTCAGGGAAGGGCACCCCAAATAAATAAAAAATATCACTACTACTACTGTCCTCCACTCCAGCTTATTAGAATGAGTGGGACATAGAGCTGCAGTCCCTGCCCCAACTCAGTACATTCATACACTTCTAAGGTTCCCAACTTGGAACTGTGCAGCCTTGCCACGTAGCTAGCGGCTGCTGTCACCTCCTGCCTATCCACCCTCCATTCTTATCCAGCTTATTAGTATGAGTAGAGAAAGGAGTGGCTGGAAGTGGCAGCAGCAGTTCGGTGTTGCAGTGAGTTTTAAAGGCAGGCATTCCCGCTTGGAAGAGAAGGACAACAATGTTTGTTTAAGGTACAGCCAAGGGGCAGCTGGTGTGTTTTTTCTTTATTTTTATATTTAGATAGCGAAGAATGGATTTCACTGATTTCTTCTGCAGCAGTTGTTGACTTAAGAACTAGACACGAAGGTGGGTGAGAGGCAGTGAGTGAGACCTGGGAGAGAGAGATGGGTCAGAGGAGAGGCAGTGAAAGAAAAAAAGTGCTGTGGGCAGAGTGTTAGGCATGAGGAATTTCATGAGTGGGACCTGAGAGAGAGAGACAGGGGAGAGGCAGTGAATGAAGCTAGCACTGGCTGATGGGTACAGACTGGGAACAGTCACTAGAGAGGTATAGCCAGTGGGGTCCGGAGCAAGCAAATAGTATAGCAAGGGAGAGGAGAGAAGAAGGAAGTGCACTGTTCTGAATGGAGATGATGTGGAGAGATGTGCTTTAACTCCACTCGGAGGAAGGAGACAGCTGTGATGCATTCACAGTCACGTGCTACCAGAGCCCTTTCTTAATGTAATTGCACTATGTTATGCATAGCTTTCACAATGCAGCCATAAAAAGGGTCAGCTGCCATAGCGCACTGAAAGTTATTCACTTGTATTGTGTCCAATTTAGAATGCTAAATCAGCCCAAAACATGTTGACATAGCTTAGTACTGCGTTTTATGGAAAGTCTGTTAAATGGCCAGAGCCCCATAACATTTTCCTGTATTATGTCTTATTTCAAATGCGTAACCAGCCTCAGTGGGTTAATGTGTAGGTTAGTGCAGAGTTTAATGCTGAACCTATAAAAAAAGGTGCTGAGATGCTGTATGTTAAGGCTTTTGTTTCGGGGGGAGCCTAAAACCCCTCAGCCCGACCATGACTTTGAATATGTTTTTCATTATACCAAGGTATTTCTGCATGTCTTGGACAGTCATACTATCTCTTATAGAAGCCTTGTAATACTACGTCTCAGTTTTGTAATGGGGAATGCCCACAGTCTCCACGCATGCATCACCTTTTGTATACATGAAAATATTATACAGCTAAAGCCTCATGTTTTTTAGACAGTTACCAGCATATATACTTATAAAGGGCTACAGTACGTAATATTCATATCAATGTCCGCAGTCTTTTAAGAAAGATTGATCACTTGAAAGAATGGGCTATTTGCTACAAACTTGATATTATTTTTATTTCCGAATCATGGCTTAATAATAAAATCTCAGCTAACCTGATTACAATGCAAGGATATGGGTTATTGAGGAAGGATTGAACTAAAAGGCATGGAGGGGTTATTATATACATGGCAACTTACTTAGAAGTAAAGAGAATAAGGATACAACAGGATTGGTGTTGGTCTGAAGTTTTATTTTTAGAAATTAGATTTTCCGCTGGCCTGCCAGTGCAACGGCAAGGCATCTGCTTGCGGCACCAACATTGTGGGTTCGGGGATGGACTCAAGAGTCAGAAGGCTGGCGAGGGGGAGGAAGGATTGAGCACCCAGGGGATGGCACTCCTTCTCCGGTGGGGGGGTAGAATGTCTGTTGCTTTACAGGCTTCTGGCAGAGGCTGGGGGTTCCATTGTGGCCAGCACTGTTAGTCATGGGTGGGGCAGATGTCAGGCTTTAGCCCCCTGTACGTCATTGCATGTCCCACCCCTGGGGATCAGCACTGCAAAAGTGGCCAGCGATCCCACCATGATATCTGCTCCCCAGTCCCACCATACCTGCCACACCTCATTTCATCGGTCAGATTGCTCCCACAGCCCCACCCAGGAGAGAAGGCCCAGGGAGCCCTGTGGTTTCTGTGGGGGAGAGTCAACTTGGTGGTCCCACCCTGGGGGGCAAGCCAAGGTGGTCAGCAGCCATGGAGGTTGTGGTGGGGGCGGAGTCATGTAGGAGTATGGGTTGATGCAAGGGTCACTGGACGCCAAAAAAAAAAAAAAGAAATTAGATTTCCTTTTATAAAACCTATTACGTTAATAGGTATGTATTGCCCTCCCAAGACTAATTTTGAGGTTTTTTGATAAATAGCAAAGGTTTTTACTAGAGTACGTATCTAGTCACAAACTACTACTAGTGGCAGCCTAAATGCTGATTGGAACAAGGTAGATGAAAAACAAAATCTGATGGATTTTATTACATCTTTGGGTATGACCCAATTAATACAAGATGCGACTGGAATTAATGAGAGATCCTAACCTGTCAATTATTTTGGATCTAATTTGTACCACCCACCTAGACTTTCTGCATAAGAAATTAGATTAGGAAAGGGAGCCCCTGGGAAACTGGTCAACTACATATCTTACCGAAATTTTGATTACTGTTTGACCCGGAATAAATGAACTGGAATAGACTAGATCTAATTCTCTCAGTGAATGATATGTGGTCTTTTTTTTTTTACCATGACTTCATGGAGGTCTGCAACAAACATGCCCCACTAGAAAACAGAAAAGTAAAATCTAAAAATGCTCCCTGGTACAATAATAATAATAATAGTAATAATAATAATAATGATCTTTATTTTTATGGCACCTTTCAAAATACCAAGGTACCTAACAAAGTTTAAAATAACACATCAAACATCCAGCATTATAAATAGTAGAAAAATAATTAATCCAGTTACAGAAATCATTCACCAAAAGCTTGGTACCACAGATATGTTTTTAAAGCTTGTTTGTTTAAAAAAAATGGGATAGGGTTTGGAGAATGGCAAAGCTTACTAAAACTGATCAAGACTGGATCAAATACAAACAATTAAGGAATAATTACACTTTTTGAAGTTAGGAAAAACAAAACAAGATTACTGTAAAAAAAAAAGAGTTAATCTCTAATGTAAAAGCAGATCTGACAGAATTTTAGAAAATAATGGAAAAATTGCAGAGAGTTCAAACTTCAGACTTGCCCGACATTTTTGAAATTGAAGGACAACAAATTTATATGGGTAACTTGATCACAGAAAAATTTAATGAGTACTTTGTTACAATGGGCAAGAAAGCACTAGAGCAAGCGTTAAATCATATAACATTTGAAGCACCAGCAGGACAACCCCAAAACAATGGCTTTGTTTTCAATTCCATCTCTGTAAATGAGGTATTAGAAATAAATACTAAAAGCAGACAATAGGAAATCGGGAGGTCTTAATGGCATACCACCTATTCTATTAAAGTATGCTGCACCTGTCATTGCACACCCACTGGTGAAGTTGTTCAACTTATCACTGTTTTCAGCAGAATATCTGCAAGCATGGAAAAATGCAAAGGTAATACCAATCTTTAAATCTGGACAGAAAGATTTAATGGAAAATAATCATCCAGTTTCTGTCTTGCCCATGATTTCAAAGGCGTTTGAGAAACTGGGTGGGGAACAATTAAAATATTTCCTACAAAGGGAAAAATCTTAAATAAACACCAGTCTGGTTTCAGACCACAACATGGCACCACTTCTGCTTTATTAAATGTTACAGGTGATATCCATGAGACTCTGGACAGGAGGATGTAATTGGGGCTAATTTTGTAGATTTATCCAAAGTTGAAATCGCTGCTGAAATCAGAGCTCTCTGAGACCGTTCTCTAACTCCCGACTTGATTTTTTGCCCACCCTTCCACCCACCCTGCCTCAGCCATCTATTAAATATACTAACTTGCATAAACCTCAGACTTAGACCGAGGTGATCATTGGACAGATGGGGGAGTAGGAGGAGCTTGAAATTGTAATACAAACTACAAGACTTTCTATATATTTTTGACCCGAATTATGCTAAAAGTTAGTAATAGTTTTTTTCTGAAATAAGGTTGTATAATAAGACTGTAGTTTTGCTATAGCTAGTCAGTAATTGTTCCCCATGAAATAAGAATGTAAAAGCAGACTGGACGTTATACTCCTCCCATAGTTTGCCCAAACAACTGTTTTAGTGGCAGGTAACTAAGTTGATGTTTAAGACACTATATACAGAGGGGTGATACAAAATTCTATCAAGGAGTGAATGTATCTTTTTTTCCTGCTAGGCAGGTGCATTTTTCAAGGTAACAATCGTGCAGGTTAGAACTGCAACTCAGAATTTAGGGACTTTAAACTTTGGTGCATCTTATAACAGCCTGCATTGTCAATCTGAATAGTTGTACCCTGGTCTCTGTAAACGAGGACATACAAACTGACAATGAGGAAATTAACATTAAGTGTCTGCTGTATGCTGGGGGGTTACTTAATAGTGATGGTAATAGTCTCGGACCAGTTATAAGCTTCACCAGAGAGTGTAAGTGGACACTACGATGTGACCGCCTTCACTTTTTCTAACCTAATGATCCGGATGGATAAGCCCACAAACAGTAACTGGTACTTAAAGAACATCAGAACAGCAAGACTTGGACATTACTTAACAACCCATTCTTTCCGGGGACCAAAAGGCTACAGACGCATGCAAAAATTAATCGCTGAACTATGGCTATACCTTATATATCTATCCCTGTCGAGGGACACAGAAACTAACCCTGGGCCCCCTCCTGGAACAGGTCCCTCTATTATCCCACAGTGGTTCAGCCCCAAAGGGCTAAAGATTGCCCACATGAACATTAGAAGCCTTACGGCAAATTTTGCCGAATTGGAAGCATGGGTATCCCACTGCTCCCCAGATACACTTGGACTAACCTAAACATGGTTAAAACCAAACATCCCTGACTCAATATGTACTATTAAGGGCCAAACATTGCTTAGAAAGGACTGTGACTTCCCCAAAAGGGGAGGGGGGGTGGAGTTGCCTTCTATGCTAGGGAGCATCTAAACCTAACAGAACAACACATGGATATAACAAGCACCCTTGAAGCCCTCCACGTGGTGTGTTACTAAGAAACACTAAGAAAATCATCCAGATCTGTGTTTATAACTCGCTGAAAAGTGATTTCATGGGATTAACAAGCCTAATGGACTATCTGGCCTCTCTAAAAGGTCAGAAAGTACTCCTACTAGTGGGTGATTTCAATCTGGACTGGGCAAGGAAACACTCAGGATCTTACAACGCAGTTCTGGGAAAACTACACCTAACATAGCTGATTATGTACCCAACAGGAATATCACAACAGTGCAGTTACACATTTGTGATGGACTGGATAGTCAAAAACAGAGTGGATCGTTTATGGATGTCTGGCATACTTCCTGACTCCATCAGTGGCCACACTCTGGTTTCCTGTGTCTGGAGCGCACATTCACCAAAATAGACCTTCAAGGAAATTCAGTTTCACAATTTTTCAAATCTAAACACAAGAGATCTTCATATAGACCTCCACAACAGAGACTGGTCCCCAATCTACTAGACAAAGGATGTTGAAGTTGCAGTAACCTTCCTCATAACCACCCTGCAGGCATTACTCATAAGAGTGGTCACTCCTTGGACTTGGTTTTCCTCCTGGGGATTGAGGTCTGTGATGTGGGAGTGGAACCCATCAGTTGGTCTGATCATTACACTGTGGGGTTCAGTTTTTATACACCCCCCCCCGCAGGCCTACCCCTGTGGAGATGGTTAGGTACCGCTCTTTGTGAGATGTTAGCTCTATGGGCCTGGTAGCGGTACTCGACCTATTGGAGTTCTCTGGAGTGAGCATTGATCCAGATGCCTTGATGTTGGTCTATAATAGGGCCATCTCCTTGGCTCTCAATCAAATTGCTCCTGTCCAGGTTCATCCTCTCCCCCTTCGACCTCGGTCTCCATGGTTTGATGGGACTTTGAGGGAGATGCGATGACAAGGACGAAGGTTAGAGCGTTGTTGGCGGAGAACAGGACTTGATGCTGACCATCTTAGACTGATAGAACATTATCAACTCTATCATTCTGCAATCTCTCGTAAGAAGGCAGAGTTCCTGTCCGGGGAGATTGCAGCTGCTCAGAACCGACCAGCTCAGCTTTTTTGAACTGTGGACAGACTGTGCAACCCAGCCTGTCTTCAGGTTCGGAAAACTTTTTCATAAATTGAGTGTGATGAGCTTGCTCGCTTCTTTGCAGATAAGGTGGTCGACATCAGGACTGAGCTCCAGCCTGCTTCCTCTATGGGAGAAGCTATTGATCGGTGCTTGGTCGTATCCTCCGGTTGCTCCTGGAGTTCCTTTGACTGGCCTGAGTTCATTGATGTCATGAGGATTGTCCATAGAATGCGCAATACTTGCTGTAGTTTGGATCCGTGCCCTACTTCCCTGATAAAGGGTTGTCTTGATATCATTGGTCCTGTCCTAGCACAGATAGTCTGGTGCTCCTTGGATATGGGTGAGTTTCCCAGCTCCCAGAAGGAGGCGGTGGTGACACCCCTCCTGAAAAAAGCTTCCTTGGACCCTGGCTGTTTTGCTAACTATAGATTGATCTCTAATCTTTCCTTTGCTGGGAAGATTATTGAGAAAGTAGTGGCTGCTCAATTGGAAAACCATTTAACCATCCATGACATCTATGAACCGCTCCAGTCTGGTTTTCGAAAGAGGCATAGTACCGAGACAGTGCTGGTTCGGGTGTTCAATGATCTCCTGATGGCTAGAGAGCAGAAGAAGTGGTCCATTCTTGTTCTTCTTGATCTCTCATCAGCTTTTGACACTGTGGACCATGGAGTACTTCTCGCACGCCTGGAGTTTATCTGTGGCCTGTCAGGTACAGTCCTCAGATGGTTTTGATCTTTCCTCACTGACAGAACTCAGATAGTGGTGTTGGGGATAAATTCCTCCCACCCAGTCTCTCTGTCATGTGGGGTTTCCCCAGGGCTCGGTGTTGTCCCACATGTTGTTCGCAGTGTATATGCTGCCCGTCTGAGACATTGTAAGAAGGTATGGGCTGAGGTTTCACTGCTATGCAGATGATACCCAGCTCTACCTATCTTTTGTACCCGACCAGGATAGAGCTCGCTCGGTCTCTAATAACTGCCTCACTGAAATCCAGTGCTGAATGAGTTCAAGCTGGCTAAAGTTGAACTTGGAGAAGATGGAGGTAATGGTTATGAACCTGGGTCATAGGGTAGAGGGGGTGGGAGTTGGTCCTCTCTCAGGTTTATTTCTGGGAGGTGTCCAGTTCCCTACCTCTGAACTGGTGCGGAACCTGGGGGTGATTTTTGACAATGAGCTGACACTTGGTTCTCAGGTGTCGGCAGTTGTCAAACTTTCCTTTTACCATCTTAGGAACATCACCAGGATTAAGCACCTTGTTTTGCCCACAGATTTACCAACGTTGGTCCACGCCTTTGTGTCCTCATGCCTAGATTATTGCAACTCCCTTTATCTAGGGCTTCCTGGGCTTGATATCCGCCGCTTGCAGCTGGTGCAGAATGCTGCGGCCCAGCTATTAATAGGTACATCTCATGTCTGTCATGTTTCACTGGTGCTGCACGATCTGCAATGGCTGCCAATTCAGTGGCGGATCACCTTTAAAGTTAGTCTTTTGACTTACAGAGCCCTACACGGACAGGGTCCAGACTACTTGAAAGAGCTTTTGGTCCCCTACTGCCCTATGTGATCTCTCCACTCAGCAGACAAGGTTTTGCTAGAGATTCCAAGGGTTTCTTTAAAATCATCAGGTGCTCGTGCCTTTATGTATGCTGCTCTGACCCTTTGGAATTCTCTACCTTGCCCGCTTTGTCAGTGTGCATCCATGGAGGAATTTAAAAAGGCCCTAAAGACCTATATATGGTCGAAGGTCTCTTTTAATTAATTAATAATTAATAATTAATTAATAAATTAATTAATTTTAATTAATACTGTGATTTTAGGAGCTCAGATTATTATGTATTGGTTTTTATTTATAATGTTGTTGGATATTGTAAGGCGCTTTGATTTTAGAAAGACGCGATATAAATAAAGTTTTATTATTATTATTATTACAGAACAAACACATAGTCCTAAAAAGGAGGAGGGTACAAAGCACAGTAATGAGATGGGTTCATAGTGATCTGTTAGCCACCATGAGAGGCAGGGATAAGACCTGGATCTCTGCAAAGAAAACAAACAGACAAATGGACTGGGAGGAATACAGAAGGCTGCAGAATGTTTGCAAAAAAACCATTTGAGTGGCAAAAAGGACCTACTCCAATCATCTGTTACAGGCATATGCCAGAAATGCCAGTGGTTTCTGGAACCACATACAATCTTGCATTGGGCAGGGCGGCAACTCTTTGATAATGGGTATAACACTGGAAGGAGTAAACTGTAACAATATTAACACAATAGCAAATGCACTTAACTCCCACTTTACAGACTTCTCTAACTTTGAGAATCTTACTAGCCAGTCCTGAACTGCTCCACCTGGTTTTGTGCCTTCTGCCTCCACATCGCTTAGCCTAAGAGAGGTTACCATGGCAGAAGTACTGAGTCTCATGAGAAAAGTCCTGGCATACAGATCAGCTGTGTCAGACGGCCTAATACCCAGGTTTCTTAAAATAGCAGCCCCAGTCCCAGCCGCACCGGTCGCCAGGATCTTCAACCTCTCACTAAGTACAAAGACAGTAGGGGACACCAAGGACATAAGTAATTACTGACTAACTGCCATACTGTCAGTTCTGAATAAGCTGCTTGAAAGCTGTGGCCACTCAGGTTACGGAATGCTTACAACAGAATAATTTACTTTCTCCTACACATCATGGATTCGGGAAGAGCCACAGCACAGCCACAGCTCTCATCAAATGTACAAATGACGTAAAAACTGCAGTGGACAAGAGTTTATGCACAGGATCAGTCATTGTTAATTTAACCAAGGGATTTAACCTGGTGGACCACCCCTTGCTTATATCAAAGCTGGATTCAGTCAGTTTCTCACAAGACAACCTCCTGGTTTGACAGCTACCTCACTGGATGTACTCAATTCATACAACTTAACAAATGCAAATCTGATCTCTCTCCTTCCACCATTGGGGTGCCACAAGGATCCATCCTCGGAGCTTTGTTCTTCTCGCTGTCCATAAACAAACTGCCAATGATGCCTGGGCCCTCCTCCACTATTGTGTATGCAGATGACATGGTTCTGTACACAAGTGCCAAAGACGTAACCAACATAAATTCCATACTAACGATGGATTTTGTTTGCCTACATACTTGGCTAACATGCAACAAACTAATAATGAATGCCAAAAAACATGGCCATGCTACTTGGCTCAGCACCCAGGATCAAAGCACATGCATCTGTACTGTCAATCTCAGGTCGAGATGGTACTCTGCTGGAGGTGGTTGACTCTTTCAGATATCTGGGAATAAAGCTTGACCCCTCGCTTGATTTTAATCTGCACACCGCTTCTACCTGCAAAGCTGTAAATATAAAGCTGGGGCTGGCCTATAAAATCTGTTCCTCTCTAAACTCTGCTGCTAAACTGGCCATTACACAAGGAATTCTTAGACCTAGCCTAACCTATGGCAGAGCAACATTCCATGATGCCAACCAAGGGCTACTACAAAGGTAGGACACCTGATACAATAACATCTGCTGCTTTGCCCTGTGGGTACCCAGGCAGACTCACAGATGTATACTCTACTTAGGTCTGGGCTCGCTCTCCCCTACCTCCTATCGCATACACACTGCAGGATGTACGATAGATTCTGTCATTAGAAGTGGTACACCAGAGTCCCTGGCCTACCTAATATGTCAAACGACACAGGTCTACCCTCTGAGGTCTGCAGAAAAGTCCTGTCTTAGTATACACAAATGTGCAACAAAAATGGGTAAACAAGCCTTTGCTGCGTCTGCCCCCAAGCTTTGTAACACCCTGCCCTCATTGGTAAGGCATTCCAAATCACACCAGGTGTTTAAAAATGAGCTCTGTGACTCCCTCTTGGGCACTGACAGGTGCATAGGCACCCTAATTCCAGGCACAACTGCTTAGTATGTCTCTCCCAAATCTAAAGCACTTTCCTTATCTGTAGGCTATGTATTAATGTGTGATGGTACATTCTCTGTGGTTATGGCTACCGCTTCTGGGGGTTCTTGATCTACTGTATCAGCTGTCCTAGTGTTTCAAGTTTTGCTGATCCTTGTACTATAACATGTGTTGTATGATTTCTCCCAGATATGTAAGTGCAAGGCAAAAGGGGATTAGGGCTACACAACTTACTTATAAACTGACCACCTCAGAAGATAGGTGCTAATAAAAAATACAAGATTTAGTAAATAAAGATAAAAAGAACACACAGCATATTCTCCCTGCCATCACGCCAACAATTTCACATTTCTCTTAACACTTTTTCAAGGCATCTTGAAAAAGCATTAACAGAAATGTGAAACGTTGGCGTTATAGCAGGGAGGATATGCTGTGTGAGTTTTTTATCTTTATTTAATAAATCTTATATTTTTTATTGGCACCTATCATTTGAGTTAATCAATTTATAAGTAAGCTGTGTAGCCTGACTCCCCTTTTGCCTTGCACTTAAAAGTGTTTTACGCTGTGGCTTCAGCGTTCTCTCAGGTAACCGCCTGCCTGGACTGTTTTCTCCCAGATTTGTTGTTTCCCCTGTCTGCAACTGCTCTGCACCTGCACCACAGAAAAGCCTGAAATAATTATTTTAGTTTATGATCCTTGCAGTAAATCATGTAATGTATTTGTCTCCTGAATTGCTATTAGAAACATAGAAACATAGTAGTTGACGGCAGATAAGGACCGCAAGGCCCATCCAGTCTGCCCATTTCTTTTTCTACCTTATAAATGTGCCATCGGCCTTTGCTCTGTCAGTGGCCTATCTATTCATACTCATCTGTATTGCTCCCTCATGCCTATCCCATGTCTGTTTGAAGCCCTGCACTGTATTCATATCTACCACTTCCTGAGGTAGGCCGTTCCATGCATCCATCACCCTTCTGTGAAAAGAACTTCTCACATTACCCTTAATCGGCCTCCTTCTAATCTCATGCTGTGTCCTTGTCCTTCTATTTTTCTTATATTGAAACATGTTAGACTCTTTCAACTTGTTAATGCCCTTAAGGTGTTTGAATGTTTCGATCATATCGCCTCTCCTCCTTTGCTCTAGGGTATACATATTGAGCTCGTAATCTGTCCTCATATGTTTTTGATAGAAACATAGAAACATAGACTTTGGCAGCAGATAAGGACCACTTGGCCCACCCAGTCTGCCCATTCCCTACCTACTGGATAAGCTGCAGATTCTGGTTAACCAACAGCCTACTTCCTGCCACCCTTCTCTAATTGCCTTATGTCTGTCCCATGCATGTTTGAATTCCCCACTGTTTTAGACCAACAACCTCCCCAGGAAGGCGGTTCCATGCATCCACCACTCTCCCTGCACCATTTGGTTGCCCTTCTCTGGACTGTCTCAATTTGGTTAATGTCCTTGTGAAGGTGTAGCCTCCAGTACTGCATGCAGTACTCCAGATGGGGCCTAACCAGTGTCTTGTAAAGAGGGATTATTACCTCCCTCTTACGACTTGAGATACCTCTACTACTGCACCCTAACATCCCCCTAGCCCTGCTTTAGTGGTCTGCTTGGATGATTTCAGGTCATCGGTGATGATGATGTCCAAGTCTCTTTCTTCCCTTGTGACTGCCAGCAGCTCCCCTCCCAGCTTATAGGTGGCCTCAGGGTTTCTCTTCCCTCTGTGCATGATCTTGCACTTCTTTGCACTAAACCCCAGTTGCCACTCTTCCGACCATTTTGCTAGTTTATCCAGATCTCTTCTCATTCTGCCCACCCCATCTGGATCATCCACTCTGTTGCAGATCTTGGTGTCATCTGCAAACAGACAAACCTTACCCTCCAGTCCATCTGCAATGTCACTGATGAAGATACTGAAGAGGACTGGCCCCAGGACTAATCCCTGAGATACCCTACTCTGTAAGTAACTCTTCCAGGTTGTGCATGAAAATAGGCAATGTTTTTGTCTAGTGCACTTACCCAGTAAATAAAAATTAAATAAATAATAAATAAATCTGACACTCTGGACCATGACATCCTCCTGTACAGACTCAAATTAGTTGGAATGATTGGGGGTGGGGGATGGTTTAAATCTTATTTACCAGCTAGACAGAAATTAGTAGCCTTAAATAATATCGAGTCTAATCTGGCCACTACAGTTTCAGGAGCCCTACAGGGCTCAATATTGGGACCTATCCTTTTTAACATCTAGATGAATAATCTCACACTGTCAAGCACCTTGATAAATTATAACCAATATGCAGACGATACAGTTATTTATGTAAGGGGAACATCTATAACTCAGAATGAACAAATTGTTGCAAGAAGCATTTGATGAAATGCAAAATTACTTTTTTTCTATCAAAGCTGGTCCTTAATCCTACGACATCTCAGGTAATGCTATTTAGTAGGGATAAAGTTACAGTGTCACAAAAAACAACCTTACACGTTGAAACCTTTGACAAGTCATAGCTATACTTGGTTACTCATTTTTTTCAGGTAGAAAAAGGCTTTAGGCCCATCGAGACTACCTCCCACTCTCAGTGGGTGTATTTAACCCAGACCTGAACAAATATTTATCGAGTGCATGCTTCAATAAAAGACTTTGATATTAATCAAGTCCTGCAGTAGTGTATTCCATGTTCTATGTGCCAGCACCGTAAAATAATTATCCCTTAAATTAGTTCTTGCATGCTGAACTTGTAATTGCATATTATGCAAAGGCAGATTTGTTGATCTGGTCTAACTTGTAATGGTGAACTGTTTTAACAGCTCCACATCATTATTTATTTATTTAGTTAGTTTTTTTTTGTTAATTGGGTAGGGTGCGCTGGGCAGTAAAATCCTATTATCAGGCACGACCTGGGAGAGTACAACATCAGGGTTACAGAAAAGAATCGGGCAAGACAATTGCAAGTTACAGGTTGACAGTGCTCATAGAAACATACAGTTGTAGGAGGAACAGTAGTACAATTTTTAGAAATGCATAGTACAGCATATAATTGACAAAGGGTTATACTAGAGGTTACATTGTATCGAGTATACAGTGGTACAATTGAATAGGTCATTAACAATTGTGAGATAACAAGGAATATAAATAGTAACAAGAACTAACAAGTTGTCACATCACATATAGGCAATAAGACTACACCTTTGGTTGATTAAGTGCATCAAGTGCTAAGGGTAGGTAGTTTGGGTGAATTGTCAAGGTGAATGATTATGGGCAGGTACATAGGGAGCTTTGCAGCATATGGGCTCGAAGGTGGCTTCGGAATTGTCTAAATCTGTGCTTAAGTTGAACATTGGGAGGTAGTTTGTTCCAAAGCTTGGGGGCTGTGGAAAAGAAGGATATCACTCCATACCTAGTGCATGGTCTGGGGACCTTTAACTGATCTGTGCCAGAGGATCTAAGGGTGTAGCTACTGGAGTTAGGTACCAGGCAGGAGGCAAGGGTGGGTGGGACTTGGCTTTGTAGCACTCTGTGGACTGATTTCCCAAGTGTAAGGTCCATCCTAATTTAATATACAGCAAGCAGTGCTACGTAAGGTGATTACATCCCAGAGCAAAATGGCATATGCTATTGTACCCTACAATCCATTTCCGTAGGAGGACATTTGAGGCATTGGCAAAGATGGGTAGATAATCTGTGAGTTTAGGTAGTAATAGGGAGCATGCAATAGTAATCCTAGCAATAAAGGTGAGGTTATTGCATGCATGATAGGCCATTCCTAGGCTTGAGTTTGCCGCCTTTCATGAGATGGAGATATGCTCGTTAAAGTCAAGGGAGGGATCCAAAGTGACTCCTAGGTATTTGAAAGTTGTGACAGTGTTTTTTTTTTTCCTTTTTCGGTGGACCACAGCTGCATTGTCAGTCCGGAGGCTTCATCCTGCTGTGGCCCCTGATTTTTCCACATTTTCTTCCCCCAGTTACCCAGAGCCCCAGATAGACATGTGTGTGGAGGCAAGCATGTGCCCTCTTGCTCCGTTGACAGCCCCTTCTCCCCACCCCATTGGTCTAGCGCTCTGCCTCCCCTGGCTGCTCTGCCCCCTGGCCTCCACTGCACGGCAGTCAAGAGCTGAGGGAAGCACAGATTCCTCACCAGAGAGGAGAGATGCCTATTGGCAGCTTGATCCTGCATCGCTCCCTGCCCCCATGCTGACCACCGATGGCCTGTTCTCATTCCCGATCATGAGTTGCCGGCGTTGCGAGAGGTAAGACTTCCAGTGTCTCAGCCCTCTGCACCACCGGACTGAAAAGTTGTGACAGTGTTGAGTAGAGAGCAATTTGCATCAGATACAGAGAATGGCATATTTAAACTACGTAGTCAAAGAGGTGTTCTGAAAAGCATAGCCTGGGTTTTGGTGATATTCAGTAGCAGTTTATTTTCTTGAAGCCAGGATTGAACTGTCTGGAGGTTGGATGACAGAGAATTATTAATATTGGCAATTTTGGGAGAGTGGCAGATGAAGACCAGATTATCTGCATAAAGGAAAGGGGTGGCGTTCTTGAAACAGAGATTGATTGAATTTATGTGTAGTGAATATAACAGTGGCCCTAGGATTGCGCCCTGGGGAATGCCAAGCATGGTAGGAAGAAAGTCAGAGTAGGATGAACTGATCTTGACCCTTTACTTCCTGTCAGTAAGATAGCTAGTGAACCATGGTAGTGTGTGCTCTGTGATCCCAAAGGAGCTTAATTTACTAAACAACAACTGATGATTGACCATGTCAAAGGCCTTTGTAAGGTCTATGAATACTGCCCCGACATATTCCCCTCTGTCTAGGGAGGTGTAGATGGTGTTAGTTAGTGTAAGTAATGTGGTATGGGTGCTATGAACTTTAGAAAAGTCATGCTGGTCTGGGCAGAGTAGTTCATAGCCAAGGTCCCGCTTTTTCTGCGATTCTGCGCCCGCGGAGATTGCAGCAGAATTTATTGTAAACTTCGGATAAATTTACACGAACTGCGGAATATTATTCTTCGGTTTAAATGAACTGTGGAATACTATTCCTCTGTTTACATGAACTGCGGAATATTACTCTGCAGTTTATACCAAAGAGTCAGTGTTTATCTGGCCCTCTGGCACAGCAGTACCGCTCGCGATGCTGATGACCCAGGATTGGGAATGAGCCTGGGAAGTTGGGGTGCCAGCCGGGGGAGGAGGATCAGGCATCCTGTGGTCTGCTGTCCTACTCCGGGGTTGGGGGAGAGTGGGGAAGACGCAAGAAAAAATCAAGAGTCGGTATAAACTATGAGTAAAACAAATCTGCAGTTTACATTGACTCTGACCAAGGAAAATTATTCCAGGGATCATATAAACTGTGGTTATTCCACAGATCATACAAACCCAGAAAACCGTTCCTCAAGTTATATTATATTCCACAGAATGCTTTTTGGAATTCTGTAGAATTTAAAAACAAAATTCTGAAAAGCATTTTGGAACAGCCCCTGATCATTATTTTGTCTGCTAGGACTTTACCTAAAAAAATCAAAACAGGTAAATTCTGCTCCCCTTCATCCAGCTCAGCCCCACCACTTTCCCTACCCCACCCTGAGAACTTCCTTGAGTCCCTTTATTTGAAGTAGAAATATTTTTATCAGGTCCCATACTGTGCTGCAATCCTCATCCTTTCAATTTCACCGCTGGACCTGAATTCTGGTTTCATGTCCCAGAAGTGCTTTGAGCACAGCTACACCAAAGCACTACTGGAATGAGAAACTGGCATTCTGGCCTAGTGTTAAAACTAGAAGGATGAGGATCATTGTGCAGTGTGATAACTGCTAAAAATATTATTCAGTTAAATTGGGTGGCCCTGCGGACTCTCAGGCTGGGGTGCGGTGGGCTATGGGGCTGAGATGGGTGGGGTGGATTTTTTTACTTTCTAATACTAAGAACTCAGGAGTTAATTGACAACCTTCTCTGGTTTGTAGGCCCCAGCCGAAAAACTAACATTTTCCCCCTACCTGGGTGCTTGAGGGGGGGGGGGGTTTCTGACTGCTACCAAAGCCCACAACTGCTGCCTCAGAACTTCCACAGAAATAGGAATCTAATGCCACAGAGGTTCTGTGGCAACAGGGAGACTTGCCGTAGAATTTAGACCCAAGTTGCCGCAGACAAATTGGGGCCTTGTTTACAGCTTTCAAGATATGAGGTAAGAAGAAGAATCAGCATTTATATAGTGCTTTTCATACACAATGTATCCCAAAGCACTTTACAAGCAATGCTAGACTGGTAGTGAAGTGACTGAATATGTAGTGGCAGCCATATCGCACATCAACGCCCACACACAGCCTGGAAAATTGCATAAACCTGTAAGTTGGGAGGAGACAATTTTTTCTAATATTTTGCTTAGCACTGGTAGAATGGCGATAGGTCTGTAATTGGTTATATTTTTCACATTACCTTTTTTAAAGGATTGGGACAATGTTTGCATGTTTCCATGCTGTGGGGACAGTGGAAGTAGAGAGGGAGAGGTTGATGACCCTTGCTAGTGATGAGACCAGTTATTGTGCCCCAATTTTAAGTAGCCTTGTTTCCAGGCCATCCAGTCCAGCTGATTTTGATTCAGGGATCAGACTAAGTAGTTTTAGAACTTTCTTAATTGACACCTTTTTGAAGAGGAAGGGTGGGTCACTGAGGACATACTGTAGGGAGGTGACGAAGGTGATGGGGGGGCTGTTTCTGTGTTTAGCAAATTGAGAGTTGGAGAGAGATTGGTAAATAATGCATTGAAGGCATTAGATATAGTAAGAGGGTTGTTACAGTTAGCTCTATTGATTTTAGAGTCGGATGTGATGGCAGGGCTGGAACATCCAAGGGCGGATTTAAGGTGGTTCCAAAATTGCCTAGGGTTTTTATGAGTAGAGGCTAGATGTGTCTTGAAGTAGTTACTTTTGCTCCTTCAGATTTCATGTTTAACTTTATTTCTAAGGGCTCTGTATGTGGCCCAGTCTGTTGGGTTTTTGGGGGGAGTCGTGGATGGGTGAAGGGTTGCGGACAGCGGAGTCTGAACGAGTGGAGTTCTTCCATAGGGGTGGTTAAGACCAGAAGACACCCTGGGGTGAAATGGTATCTAGAATGTGGTAACCCCATTCTAATTCCCATACCCAAGAGAGAGAGAGTAAGCATACAGAGAAACAGGAGAGGGGACACAAAATAAGACATGATAGGAGTGGTGCAGTGCAATGGCTGTGGGGCAACAGTGTTCCGGGAGACATTCTGGAGGCTGCAATGCTGCCCTATTTGTAGGCACCTCTCTGGTCAGAGGGAGGAGGTTGCCCGTCTCCAGGCTGACCTGGCTAGGATTCGTGAAACCCCTTCCCCCACCCAGGGACCACCAGGGCCAATGCCACTACCTCAGAGGTTGCCAAGAAAGAGGAGAGGCTGGACCAGGGTGGGCTCAGGGAGGGAGAGGGTGGTGGAACAGAGTTGCATCCCTCCAGCTGTACCCCTCCACAATTAATTCGCTCTTCTGGTGGATAGTGGTTTCTCTATGGAGGCACCTGCAGTGGAGACCAAGGAGGATGCTGGGAACCTTCACAAAGGAGACCCACAGAAAAGTGGCATGAGACCCCACAGGGGAAGGAAACAATTCCTGGTGGGGGACTCAATCATTAGGGGGGTAGAAATGGGGAGGAAGGGGAGAGGGAGGTAAGGTGCCTGCCTGGCGCCATGGCTTGGAGGGACAGGGAGTGAATCCTCAGGATTGCCAGAGCAGCTGCACGAGAGAGGGAGCTGGATGTCATTGTCCACCTAGGGACAAATTACCTGGCTAGGAATGGGATCAGAGCAGTGCAAGAGGAGTTTGTAGAGTTGGGGAGGGGCCTTAGACAAGTAGCGCATACGGTAACCTTCTCGGAGGTGCTGCCTGTCTATGGCAAGGGTGATGTTAGGTACTCCCCACCAGGAATTCAATGAATGGTTGAAAACTGGTGTGGAGCCAGGGTTTTGGCTTCATTGGGGACTGGGAGCCACCTGGAGGGATGCAGACCTATACTGGTGCGATGGTCTGCATCTGTCCGGGGGGGAACCAGGATCCTAGGTGAGAGGTTTAAATGCTTCATTGGCAAGCATTTAAACTAGCCAAGGGGGAAGGCACTGAAAAGGAGCAGAGAAATCCCAGCCTCCCCCCACAAGCAACAGTTATTAGTGAGGTAGAACTAGAAAAAAAAGGTAAGTAGAAAAAAGGAAAAAAAAAATCATGTACCTGAAAGAAAGAAGTACAACAATAAAGGCAAGGTTCCCGCCTGGTACAACAATAATATTAAAAAACTCAGTACTCACAAACGAAAATTATTTACATCTTTAAAAAAGTGCCAACCTGAACAAGTAGAGGGAAAACTCATCAAGTATAAGAAAGCACTCAAGGATCTAAAAACATCAATTATCCTGGCCAAACGGAACCTAGAATTTAGAATCGCTCATACTAAGGATTCATATAAAAGTCTTCATTCATATTTAAATAACAAAAAGGGAGACACAAATAAAATAGGTCCATTAATCATTGACAACACAACCATTCTTTCAGATAAGGTTACTGCAATTGAGTTTAATAAATACTTTTGCTCTGTCTTCGAACAGGATAAGGAACCCATATCATATGCTAATGTTAGTACATCTCCTAGCTATACTGTCACCATTTCCGATACCCTGAAACTTTTAAAAACCTTGAAGTCAACAACAAGCCCAGGCCCTGACAATATCACCCCCAAATTTCTTATGGGAACATATAATAACATCGCTATTCCACTTACCATTATCTTTAATAAATCTCTTAGAGAGTCTAATGTCCCCCTAGACTGGAAAACAGCCATTGTTACACCAATTTTTAAAAAAGGGAAGCACCATAAGGCTGAAAATTACAGACCTATAAGCCTTACTTCCATTCCATGCAAACTATTAGAAAAGCATATTATTTATTTATTTATTTATTTAGTTAAACATCAGTTTAGAAACCTTTGAGCCAGAGGCTCATTTACAAAGGTACCTCGTCACAAAGAGGACATCAGAACAGTAGTACAAGGGACACAGTACTTACAAACAAAAAAGTTACAGTTCAATTACAATTTTGTTTCAATAGAATACAATCTCCAACGAAGCAAAAGATAACAAAAGGTGCAAAACTTATGGTCAGGGGAGAGCTGGTGGGAGTAGAAGGGAGGGAGATAGGGGAGGAGGAATTAGTAGGGAAAGGAAGGGGGGAGCCGCTCAGTGAGCATTGTCAAACAGAGTATATATATATATTTTTTTTTACACTAGGCTAGCGGCAGTTGCATTTGCGAGAGCTAAGCAGGAAGTTTCTGAGCCTGGGCTTAAAGCAAGCTAAGGTTAGTGAGTTTGAGACACTGGCAGGGAGGGAGTTATACCAGTGGGGGCATGGTAGGGAATGCCCTCTGACCTTGAGAGGTCCTGGCTCTTGGAATAACTAGGGTAGCTCTTGGCCAGGCTGCGCGTGATCAGGAGTCAGTGCAGTGGCGAATGGAGTTGGATAGGCCTATGGGGATAGGCCACGAGGGTTTTAAAGGTGAGCTGGCATGTCTGATACATGAGTCGCCTTCCAGGTTGAGAGGGTAGCCAGGGTGTACAGCTCACATGTGAGTGAGTCTGGGAGCACCAGTGATAAGTCTGCAGGCCTTATTAACTGTGAGGCGAACCTTGTTGAGGGCAGTCTGATCTGCTGGAGCCATAGACCGGAAGGCCATAGTCAATGAGAGACATGACAGAGGAGGTGACAGCCAGGCGGAGGGCATCAGGAGGGAGGCATTTCTTGTGCCGGTAAACAATGCCTAGCCCTGAGTTGGTGACAGAATTTAGGGCAGATATATGTCCATGGAATGAAAGTGCAGGGTCAAAGGTTATACCAAGATATTTATAGGACTGCACCTGGTCAATGACGAGATTGGGTGTGGAGTGGACAGCTAAGGGAAACTTGCTGTACTTATTTTGGGGGTGGGAGAAGAGCATTGTTTTTGTTTTATATTATTAAATATCTAATTGAAGAAGAAATGCTGGCACTAAAACTAAACGATGTCACACAACACGGATTTAAATCCGGGCATTCCTGCACAACAAACCTGTTATCCTTTTACAACTTAGTCAGCAGTTATCTTGATTTAAATATCCCAGTGGATGTTATTCTGCTTGACTATAGTAAGGCATTTGACAAGGTCTCACATTCCATATTAATGAATAAACTAGTAGCATTAGGTTTCTCTAAATGTATCGTGTCTTGGGTTAATAGCTGGCTCTATAAAAGAACCCAAACTGTCAGGGTTAATGGGGAATTATCGGACAAAAAATCTGTGTCAAGTGGAGTCCCTCAGGGCTCAGTGTTGGGTCCCACTCTGTTCAGCATTTTCATCAGTGACCTTACTATCTCATCACAGAATACCTTATCTAAATTTGCGGATGATACTAAATTAGGAGGACCTGTTGATAACGAAATCAACAGGAGTACTCTAATAAATTATCTAAAAAACTGAATCCATGGTAACTATAAGATGTCATTTAATGTGTCCAAATGTTCTGTGTTACATTGGTAAAAAAATCCAAACAAACATACCACCTTAATAATATTATACTTAGGGAATCATTTGTCGAAAAAGACCTGGGTATACTTGTCGACAAAAGGTTATCTTTTTCAAATCACTTTAACAAGGTTGCTAATCATGCCAATGCCCTCCTACGTAGGATTAATAACACTTTCATCCTCAAAACTAAGGAATGCATAATGACTCTATATAAAACCCATGTCAGACCCCACTTAGACTATGGTTCATCCTTGTGGAGTCCCTACTTAGCTAAGGACATCACAAAAATAGAGAGAGTTCAAAGAAGGGCCACCAAAATCATACCTCATCTTTCTCGTTTCAATTATGAAACTAGGCTCCATAAAACAAAGCTGTATTCACTCGAATTTAGAAGACTAAGGGGAGATCTCCTTCAGTTATTTAAAATCTTACAATCTGCTACATTAATGGGTTCATGCGGATTATCTTTTACATCCAGAAAAATAGTAGCTGGAATACACAACAAACAAATTGAAATTGAGAAAACAAGAACAAACAGAAGACAGCAGTTTTTTACTGTTAGAGCACCAAAAATTTGGAACTCTCTGCCACAGTAAATTGTTGACTGCCAGAATATTAACACATTTAAACTCAAACTTGATAAATGGCTTCTGGACAGAATATAATCTACCAATGATCCACACTGTGTGGAGGACATCCTCGATGGGCTTCGGCCTTCTTTTGTCCAAACTACCAAGTACCAAGTACCAAGAGGTAAACACCAAGGTAGAGAAGTCATTAGGGAGCAGGACAGAAGTAAATGTAAAAAAAGGCAAAGGCAGTAAGGACAGGAATGGGGCTAAAAGGGGTAAGGCCATCAAAAAGTGGAGGGTAATGAGTACCAATGCCCGTAGTCTGTGTAACAAGCTCTCTGAACTAGTGGCCTTGATGGAAGAGGGTTACCTGGATATTGTGGCAGTCACAGAAACATGGTACACAGAGAACCATGACTGGGATGTCAACATACCAGGATACACAATCTACAGGAGGGACAGGGAGGGTAAAAGAGGAGGAGGAGTAGCTCTTTATGTAAAGGAAGGAATCAAAGCAACAGAACTAAAGAGTAAACAGGGAGCAGATGAGACACTCTGGGTCACCCTGGAGACAGGAAATGGCACCACAGTCCACATGGGGTTGTATACAGACCCCCATCTCAGGGGAAGGGAATGGACAAGGAAATGATAGAAGGCTTCCTTAGAATGGCAGGAAAAGGGAAGATATTGTTGATGGGGGACCTGAATATGCCAGATGTTAACTGGAGCACCTTTGCTGCAGGCACATCCAAGAGCAGGGTCATTCTTGATGCCCTACAGGGGGCATGCCTCAGACAGCTAGTATTGGAACCCACTCGGGAGGGAGCAATCTTAGACCTGGTACTGTCAAATGGGAACGGAGAAAGAATCTCAGATTTAGAAGTGGGTAGCCATCTGGGAACAAGCGACCACCAAACAGTGTGGTTCACGATAAACACAGCCATACAATCAAGCTATACAAAAGCAAGAGTATTGGACTTTAGGAGGGCTGACTTTGGGAAAATGAGAGAGTGCCTCAGAAAAGCACTGGCAAACAGGCAAGAAGGAGGGGTGGAGGAACAATGGGGAGTAATCAAAACAGCCATCACAGAGGCAACAAGCCTTTGTGTAAAGCAAATCAACAAAACACAACGAAGGAAAAAAACGCTATGGTTCTCAAAAGAGGTGGCAGGGAAGGTTAAGGAGAAAAGGATAGCATTCAGGAAATATAAGGAAACACAGAAGGAGAAGGACAGAGAATTTTGTCAGTTAAAGCAGAAAAAGGCTGGGAAGGCAGTCAGAATAGCAAAGACCCAAACCAAGGGAAGGATAGCCAACTCTGTTAAGAAGGGGGATAAGACCTTTTATAGGTACATTAGGGAGCAAAGAAAGACCAAAGGAGGGATACTGAGGCTTAATAAAGGAGAGGGAATGTGGGTAGAGGGTGACAATGAAAAAGCGGGGATACTGAACGAATATTTTTGCTCAATATTCACAAAGGAAGAGGAGGGGAAGGTACTTAAACCAAACAAGAGAAACACTCTGAAGACGCGGGTCGATACCAGTCCATTTATGGAAGAAAGGGTTCTGAAAGAACTAATAAAATTGAAGGTAGACAAAGCAATGGGGCCTGATGGGATTCGCCCAAGAATTCTAAAAGAACTAAGAGTAGAACTAATGACACCACTGACTACTCTCTTTAACAAATCATGGGAGGATGGGGTGGTACCTGAGGACTGGAGGGGGGCGGATGTGATTCCTCTTCACAAAAGTGGGAGCAGGACAGAGGCAGAAAACTATAGACCAGTTAGTTTGACCTCAGTGGTAGGTAAAATGATGGAATCACTTCTGAAGGAAAGAACTATTGAGTAACTAGAGGCCCATGGGGCACAGGACCCAAGGCAGCATGGATTCACGATGGGAAGGTTGTGTCAGATGAATCTAATAGATTTCTTTGACAGGGTGACCAAAGTAGTAGACCAGGGAGGGGCTGTGGATATGGCTTACCTAGATTTTTGCAAGGCATTTGATACAGTCCCACACAAAAGATTAATACACAAGTTAGCCAGCCTTGGAGTGGGTCCCAAGGTAGTAGTCTGGATAAAAAATTGGCTAGACAACAGGATGCAAAGGGTAGTAGTAAATGGAGTACACAGTGAAGAAAGGAGGGTTACTAGCGGGGTACCACAGGGTTCAGTACTGGGAATGGTCCTTTTTTAATGTCTTTATAAGTGACATTGCAGAGGAACTGGAAGGAAAAGTATGTCTCTTTGCAGATGACACAAAGATCTGCAACAGGGTTGATACACCAGATGGAGTGGAAAGGATGAGAAGGGACTTGACAAGGTTGGAGGAATGGTCAAATGTATGGCAGCTCAGATTCAATGCAACAAAGTGCAAGGTAATGCACCTGGGAAACAAAAACCCAGGGCAAGAGTACACAATGGGGGGTGAGATACTGACAACAGTAAAAATGGAAAGGGACCTGGGGGTAATTATATCAGATGACCTAAAGGTGGGCAAGCAATGTGAGAAGGCAGTAAGGAAGGCTGGGGGGGATACTGGGATGCATAGGGAGAGGCATCACTAGTAGAAAACAGGAAGTTGTTATCCCTCTGTACAGACAGTTGGTGAGACCCCATCTGGAGTACTGTGTGCAGTTCTGGAGACCCCATCTCCACAAAGACACAGACAGAGTGGAGGCTGTCCAGAGGAGGGCAACCAAAATGGTGCAGGGTCTGCACCAGAAGACATATGAAGAAAGACTAAAGGAGCTTAATATGTATACCCTTGAGGAAAGGAGGGAGAGAGGGGACATGATAGAAACTTTCAAGTACCTCAAGGGAATCAACAAAGTCCAAGAGAGTGGCATCTTTCAGAAAAAGAGATGTGCAAGAACAAGGGGGCACAATTTGAAGATAGAGGGGGGACGGCTCAGAGGTAATGTGAGGAAGTATTTTTTCACAGAGAGGGTTGTGGAAGCATGGAACAGCCTCCCTGAGGAAGTCGTGGAGTCAAGAACAGTGGGGGAATTCAAGAATGCATGGGACAGACATAAGGCAGTCCTAGTGGGGGGTAGGAGGAAGTAAGCTGTTGGTTAATTAGGATCTGCAGCTTATCTGTTAGGTAGGAAAATGGGCAGACTAGGTGGGCCAAGCAGTCCTTATCTGCCGTCAAATTCTATGTTTCTATGTTTAAAGGCACCTCTGTCTTAGGAGGGCAAGTAGCCGGGACAGCTTGCCAACTTCGTCCATCTCGGGTGCTGTTATGCAATGCCAGATCTATCTGCAACAAGACTAGTCTTATCTCAGACTTTGTTGCTAAGGCAGATCTGGCTTGCATCATCGAGACCTGGTTGGATGGGAATGCTGCCCCTTTTT
This sequence comes from Neoceratodus forsteri, assembly GCA_016271365.2. Classification (NCBI taxonomy): domain Eukaryota; kingdom Metazoa; phylum Chordata; order Ceratodontiformes; family Ceratodontidae; genus Neoceratodus; species Neoceratodus forsteri. The sequence goes on from CM057452.1 coordinate 70,294,948, forward strand.
TAGAGGCGGCTGTTCCTGCTGGTTACTCGGTTGTACATCGCCCGAGATTGGACCACCGGTGGGGGGGAGGTTGAGGTCTGTTTCAAGACCGCATTGGGCCTAACTGGTGTACCAGTTGAGGAGGCCAGGTCATTTGAGTGTACCATGGTAGCTGGTGTGGGGTGCAGGATAGTTCTCATTTATTGTCCACCAGGGGATGAGAAGCTATTCCTGCAGGAAATAGCAGACTTCGCCGTCGACATGGCTTTGGAGTCGCCCAGACTGATGGTTCTGGGCGACTTCAGTGCCTGGGTCTACAATGAATCCTTGCTTTTTGGTCAACATTTCCTCCAGGTGATGACATCTCTGGGCTTCACACAGGTCGTTGCCTCAGCTACCCATAAGGGTGGTCACTCTCTTGATTTGGTTTTCCTCCTGGAGCTCGAGGCCACTGACTTAATGGTGGAACCAGTCGGTTGGTCTGACCACTACACAGTTGGGTTCAATTTTTCAGCCCCCGTGGGTAGGTCTGCCCCTGTGGAGTTGGTCAGGTACTGCCCTTTGCGGGATGTGGTCCTAGAAGACCTGATGGTGGTAATTGACCTCTCGTCGTTGGATGAGACTAGCACAGATCCTGAGCAGTTGGTTGTGGCCTATAATGGGGCTGTATCTTCAGCCCTCGATCTGATTGCTCCTATCCATGTTCACCCCCTCCTGCATCACCCTGGGGCCCCTTGGTTTGATGGGACTCTCAGGGAGTTGCGGAGACTGGGGTGTAGGTTTGAGCGTTGTTGGAGGAAGACTGCCTCTGACGTCAACCACCTTATTTTGTTAGAACATTACAAATTCTACCAGACAGAAATTTCCCATAAGAAGGCAGAATTCCTGTCCAGGGAAATAGCTGTCGCATGGAACTGACTGGCTCAACTCTTCAGAACTGTTGACAGATTGTGCAACCCAGCCTGTCTGCAGTTCCATCGAGTTTTTTCACAGAATGATTGTGATGAGATTGCTCGCTTCTTTGTGAATAAGGTGGCTGACATCAGGTGGGAGTGCCACTAACATCACTCTAAGGGGGTTGCTGTTGATCGGTGTTTTGCCACAGTGCCCGGAATTTCCTGGAGTACCTTTGACCTGCCGGATTTCATAGATATTATGCAGTTTGTCTGGGCGATGCATCCCATGTGCTGTAGTCTAGACCCAGGCCCTACTTCCCTGATTTTGGGTTGTAGCAATATTATCGGCCCAGTCTTAGCTCGGATTGTCTGGTGCTCTTTGGATTTGGGTGAGTTCCCTTGCCCCCTGAAGGAGGGCGTGGTGACCTCTCTTTTGAAGAAAGCTTCTTTAGACCCGGAAAACCTAGTCAACTACAGGCCTATCACTAACCTCCCTTTTGTGGGGAAGGTTATTGAGAAAGTCATGGCTGCTCAACTGGATAACCATTTAACCATCCATAATTTATATGAACCTCTCCAATGGGGTTTTCGTAAGAGGCATAGTACTGAGACCGCTCTGGTTCAGGTGCTCAATGATCTCTTGATGGCGAGAGATCGGAGACATCATTCCATCTTGGTTCTCCTCACTTTATCATCAGCTTTTGATACTGTGGAATCATGGGATTCTGCTCGAACACCTGAGGTTTATCTGTGGGCTGTCTGGTACAGTCCTCAGATGGTTTTCATCTTTCCTCACTGGTAGAATGCAGAGAGTTGTCTTGGGCTTATTTTCTTCTGGGGCTTTCTCTCTGCCTTGTGGGGTACCTCAGGGCTCAGTGCTTTCTCCTATGTTATTCGCAGTATATATTCTGTCCCTCAGAGACATTGTAAGACGGTATGGGCTGAGGTTTCATTGCTATGCTGATGATACCCAGCTCTACCTGTCTTTTGCTCCTGACCAGGTTAGTACTATCTCAGTACTGAACAGCTGCCTCATAGAAATCCAAGATTGGTTGAATACCAGCGGTCTAAAGTTGAACCCAGGAAAGACTGAGATTTTGGTGGTGGACCTTGGTCATAGGGCAGAGAGGTTGAGGACAGGGCTTCCTTCCGGTCTAGTCCTGGGGGAGGCCCAGATCCTCACCTCTGAATGGGTGCATAACCTACGGGCGTTGCTTGATGATGGCCTGTCCCTTCGTCACCAGGTTTCGGCTGTCATCAAGCTGGCCTTTTACCATCTTAGGAACATCGCTAGGATTAGGCACCTTGTTCCGCCCAATCAGCTACCTATCTTGGTCCATGCCTTTGTGACATCGCGCCTTGATTACTGCAACTCCCTTTACCTAGGGCTTCCTGGGGTTGATATCCGCCATTTGCAGCTAGTGCAGAACGTGGCAGCATGTTTGTTGACAGGGTTTTATAGAAGATCTCATATCACCCCTGTGCTGCGCGATCTGCACTGGCTGCCTATTCAGTGGCGGATCACCTTCAAGGTATGTCTTTTGACTTACAAAGCCCTACACAGTTTGGGTCCTGACTACTTGAAAGAGCTCCTGTTTCCTTATAGCCCCCTTCAACACTTCCGCTTGGCTGACATGGGGTTGCTGGAGATTGCGAGGGTCAATTTAAAGTCATCTGGTGCACGGGACTTTGGATTTACGGCACCAACCCTTTGGAACTTTCTGCCCCGTCAGCTTCATGAGTGCAGGATGGTGGGGAGTTTCAAGCAGGCAGGCACTTAAGACTTTTTTTAATGGGGGAAAGCGTTCCCGGTATTTGCTGGATTTTAATCTGTACTTACTGTGTTTTGTCTTATTTGGAATGTCGAAAGGCGCTTAACAAATAAATTTTATTATTATTATTATTTTTATTTAAATGAGACCCAACATTTGTCTCCTTCTTTCAAGAGCAGCATTGGTGGGCGGGTAAGCCATTTAGTCTTTTGGCCACGTACCCTTCCAGTTGTAATGGGAGCATGTCTGTTTTGGTGTAAAAGAATACTGTATTGAAATGAATAACCGCTTTGTTAATGTCAGTTGTGTCCAGAGGTCAGACAAGTCTTGGGTGGCTAGGTCTGCTTTAAATTTTGCCATATCTAATCTGGAGTAGTAAAATGTTTGAAATGGAGAGGTGCTCTAGGTACATTAACCTGCCAGAGACACAGTACACTGGGGAGTGGTCACATATTGTCGGGAAGTGTACCAGAGCAGGCGATCTTGTCAACATCTGGTACAAGGATCCAGTCAATGGGGGTGATTGTGTTGGCATTATTGGAAACTCTAACTGGTTGTGTGATAATTTGGTTTAGCATTAATTTGTTGAGATGCGGTTCAGTTTCTTTACGAGCTCTGCCTAACCAGTTAATGTTAAAGTCACCTAGGATTACGAAGTCTGTTTTTTTACAGTTGGTGTGACTACATCTATTAGGGAAGGTAGCTCAAGCTGACTGGAGGCAGGGGAGAAGTAAATGTAGAAAATGTGCAGCTTCTTAGACATACCAAGAGTTAGTCTACCATGACTCATTTCATAGATTGAGGAGATAGGGAGTTTGGTCTGGAGAGGGGTAGGGGTGGAGATGTTGAGATGGGATTTGAAGTAAATGGCTGTTCCACCTCTGCACTTAGGTGGGGCCTGTCATTTATTATAATGCCATAACCTGCTATGTTGCACTGACTGTCTGCAATTGAAGGCTTGAGCCAGGTTTCAGATATGCACAGGATGTCTGGCTGGAAGTGTAAAGCCCATACTGTGAGTTCAGTTAGATTATGGAGTAGGCTTTGGATATTTAGGTGTACTGCTTTGAGACCCTTTACTTCCTGCCAGTGAGGGCAGGATAGGAGAGGTTGGGTTTGTGCTGGTCCAGGGTTGAGTTCTACCTCACCAGCAATCATTAACAACGTGTGCATCCATAAGATTAGAGCAATGAATTTGTGTCATGTTAGATGTGTGTGATAGGGCAGAATATACCACCATACTTTGGAAGGCAGAGGAAGGAAACCACAGACCAGTTAGTTTGACCTCAGTGGTAGGGAAAATGATGGAATCACTTCTGAAGGAAAGAATTGTTGAGTACCTAGAGGTCAGTGGGGCACAGGACCCAAGGCAGCATGGTTTCACAGCAGGAAGGTCATATCAGACAAACCTAATAGATTTCTTTGACTGGGTGACCAATGTAGTAGACCAGAGAGGGGCTGTGGATATGGCCTACCTAAATTTTAGCAATGCATTTGACACAGTCTCACGCAAAAGATTAATTTACAAGTTAGCCAGCCTTGGAGTGGGTCCCAAGGTGGTAGCCTGGATAAACAAAATGGCTGGACAAAAGGACACAAAGGGTAATAGTAAACAGAGTCCACAGTGAAGAAAGGAGGGTAACTAGTGGGGTTCCGCAGGGTTCGGTACTGGGACCTGTCCTCTTTAATGTTTTTATAAGTAACATTGGAGAGCACCTGGAAGGAAAGGTATGTCTCTTTGCAGATGACACAAAGATCTGCAACAGAGTTGATACACAAAGTGGGGTGGAAAGGATGAAAAGGGACTTGGCAAGGTTGGAGGAATGGTCAAATATGTGGCAGCTCAGATTCAATGCAAACAAGTGCAAAGTAATGCATCTGGGAAACAAAATCCCAGGGGAAGAGTACACAATGGGGGGTGAGTTAGTAACAAAAACAAAAATCAAAAGAAACCTAGGAGTAGTTATATCAGATGACCTAAAGGTGGGCAAGCAATGTGTGAAGGCAGTAAGGAGGACTGGGGGGATACTGGGATGCATAGGGAGAGACATCAACAGTAGAAAACAGGAAGTTGTTATCCCTCTGTACAGACAGTTGGTGAGACCCCATCTGGAGTACTGCATGCAATTCTGGAGACCCCATCTCCGCAAAGACATAGACAGATTGGAGGCTGTTCAGAAGAGGGCAACCAAAATGGTGCAGGGTCTGCACCAGAAGACATAAGAAGAGAGACTAAAGCAGCTTAATAAGTATACCCTTGAGGAAAGGAGGGAGAGGGGGGATATGATAGAAACTTTCAAGTACCTCAAGGGAATTAGCAAAATACAAGAGGGTAGCATCTTTCAGAAGAAGAGATGTGCAAGAACAAGGAGGTACAATTTGAAGATAGAGGGTGAACGGCTAAGAGGTGATGTTAGAAAGTATTTTTTCACAGAGAGGGTCGTGGATGCATGGCACAGCCTTCCTAAGGAGGTTGTGGAGTCAGGAACAGTGGGAGAATTCAAGAATGCATGGGACAGGCATATGGTAATTCTAGTGGGTAGGAGGAAGTAAGCTGTTGATTAACTAGAATCTGCAGCTTATCTGTCAGGTAGGGAAATGGGCAGACTAGGTGGGCCAAGCAGTCCTTATCTGCCATTAAATTCTATGTTTCTATGTCAGCTGCCCCATTTGGTATCACTCTTTAGGAGTAATGAGACCCAGGGTGTGAAGGGGGGTGATAAGGTTTAGTGAGTGTATTAGACATCCTGAAGTCATGCAGTGAAGGGAGGTAGGCAACAGGGGGTGTCAGTACTGGAACAGTGTCTACTACGTAGAGTGTAGCACATAAGGAGAAGAAGGCAGTTAGTGTGAGGTGTCGGGTGTACTGATTTTCAGAGTCATTTTGGGAATGAGAGGGGCAGTGGTTCACTTGCAGGGTGTGTGTTGAAGCTAGATATAGAACAGGTAGGAACATTCTGTTTTAAGTGAGCAATAGTGTCCCTGGTGGCCGAAGTGTATAGGGAGCTTATAGGAAATTGTGGTGTTAGGTGCCAGTTGCTTCAGAAGATCACTAAGACCTCCATGGCCCTTTAAGATGTAAAGTCTGCTGTGAGAGGAGATGACTACTAACAGACTGTGTAGCCCAGTGGATAAGGCTGTGAACTGTGAAAGGGCTGAGCTCCAAGAGTGCCAGGTTTGATTCCTACACTAGTTGTTGAATAGATTCCCAGTGAAGCTGGGAGGTGTGGTGTGTAGAGGGAGCTCGTGAGGTGACTGTGATGTTCTATTCTTTTAATATGGGGATAGAGGAAGTTAAAATGTTACAAGAGTGTGTGCGATTCAGTAGTGACCCCTAGTGGTGAAAGATGATAAGCTGCAGAGTGGCAAGTTGGGTGATAGAATCACATGACTAACGACTCCCTATAAGGGGAAATTGCCCACCCAGGAAGGGAGATTGGGGGCAGTTTCCACGCTAGTGGTGGCAGGATAGCACTGCTTGGGATCACTTGAATTTCAGTGTCTGCAGCTGGTAGAATGTGGCTCCGTAGCGCCCGTCGGTAGGGCTAACTCCTTAGTGGAGACTACTGCTGGGTAAATCTGTAATAGGAGAGGTAAAGGGGATTAGGAGGTTAAGTCACATCAGAGACAAAGGGAAAGGTCAGGGCAGGAAACAGCGGGCTAGATGGCACTCTGGGGAGATAGGCTCCTACGCAGTAGCTTGATAATTACCCTCCCAAGCCCACACACAGTTCCCAGTAAAAAGCAATGAAAATACCCTACAAAAAGCACAGAAATACAACACAGCTCTCAATGAAACAACACCCCAAATACACATGGATAACAGCTGCTACAATCCCTCAAATATTCTTGATTCAGTCCCTTAAGACTTCTCTTGAAAGACGTTCCTGCACTTGTTATCACCACAGTCCTAGTGGCCGACAAAAACAATCAAATGCATTGCACTGACACAGTTGGGCTCAATATATTTTAAAGCACTGCTTGGGACCATTTGAATTCCAGTACCTGCAGTTGGGATAATGGGGCTCCGAGATGTCCATCGGTAGGGCCGGTTCCTTAGTGGGGACTGCTGCAGGGTAAGCCTGCAGTCAGGAGAATGGGGCTTCGTGGCATCTGTCGGTCAGGTCGGCTCCTTATTGGGGACTGCTGCTAGTAAGCCTTCAGTCGGGAAAATGGGGCTCCATTTCATCCATCAGAGCATCATCAGTAGATCACCCCTAATTCTTCTCAACTGTAGATCTTATAGGTTGAGTAATTTTTATCTATTGACATAATGTTTACCCTTCAGTCAAGGGATTAGACGTGTAATTCGTCTCTGAGTACTGGTGATTAGTTTAATGTCCTGGACCAGATAAGGAGATCAGAATGAAGCTGCATAGTCTAGGGGTGGCCTAATATAAGTTCTATAGAGTAGTATAATGAACGATTCAGATCTTGTAATGAAAGACCTTTGTATAGCCCTAATTATTCTATGGGCAGTTTAGGACGTTCTCCTACAGTGGTTTGCCACCGAGAATTCCGCGTTTATAACAATGCCCAGGTCTTTTTCACTTTCCACCTTCCTTAGTGCCTGACCATTTAATTGATAATGTCTTTGCAGATTTTTCTTACCCAGATGCAAAACAGTGCATTTGTCACCATTAAATAACATCTCATTTAAGAAGGACCATTTTTCCAGGGTAATTAGATCATTCACTAGGGATAGATACTGGGTATCGCTATCTACTGTGCCACTGATTTTAGTATAATGTGCAAACTTCATAATATTGTTTTGTACATTATTATTCAAGTCACTGATAACGATTCCAAATAAAGTGGGCACAAGGACAGAACCCTGGGGTACACCACTAGTTATTGGGGTAGCTTCAAAAAGTGAGTTTTGCACCTTAACCTGTTGCGTTCTCTCGGGCAGCCATTTTTGAGTCCAGTTAACAATATGTGTGCTAACCCAATGTTAAGCATTTTTTTCAATCAGTTTATTGTGTGGTACCATGTTTAAGACTTTTCTGAAATCCCAAAATATCACATCAACCAAATTCCCTCATCCAGGTTTGAGCTTACACCGTCATAGAAGGCAATGAGGTTAGTAGCACAGGATCTACCAGGCTTAAAGCCATGTTGGGCAGGATCGTTATACCCCAGGATCTGAGCCTCTTCCTCAATGCAGGATTTAAGAAGCCTTTCCATAATCTTCCCTGTAACAGCAGTAAGGCTAATTGGCATATAGTTCCCAGCCAATGTTCTACTGCCCTTTTTGTGTATAGGAACTAAAATAGCCTTCTTCCGGTCTCCTGGTATAACTCCAAATTTGAATGATTTATTAAATATAATAGTATAAGGTGTTGTGAGTTGGTCACCCAATTCCTTAATAAAATAAGAATTTATCCCATTGGGGCGAGGAGCTGCCTTAGATTTTATGGTATTTATGACTTGATTTACCTCCTCTGGGCTGAATGGTTTATATGCCATTGGGTTAGGTGTTAAGATGTACAAAAGCCCCTTTTTTCTGTTCGAAAACTGAACAAAAAAATGTATTAAAAGAGGCTGCGATATCTTGGTTGTCACTTATCCTCACCCCATTTTCAACAAGTAGACTGATAGATGTGTTACCAGTTCTGTTCCCATTAATGTATTGAAAAACACTTTTGGGATTATCTTTTGTGTGTGCTAATCCGAGTTCCATTTTTTTCTGTTCTCTTTTTATGACATTTTCAGTCTGCCTAAGCACTCCACGATAGTGTTTCTTTGCCTTTTCATCTTTATACTTGTTTAAGTTCCTAAAAGATGTTTCTTTTTTCTTCATTAGTCACTTTACTTCTTTGGTCATCCATGGTGGGATTTTACCTTTTTTTATTATGAGTTTGTTTTAACTCATTCTATCAGATGCCGCCATTTTGGGTCAGGTGAAGCAATGGATGGTTCCGACGTCATGTGGCGCTAATGGGTAGAATTTAAGGGAATATGTTTTTTTTCCAGTTCAAAGTCTCCCAGCATCTATCTGCTGGACTGTTCCTGAATACAGTCTCCCAGTCATATGCTGCAAGACTACGTCTGATCTCTATATAATTTCCCCTTGGCATAATCCCTCCTATAGATGACCTGAGATGACAAGGATCAGATAACAATACATTTAAAGGATACAAAGGAATGATCACTGTTTCCTCAAGGTGATGTACTTCATAGATCTGTAATATCATCTGTCCTATTAGTAATCACTAGATCAAGAATATTGTTTCTCCTAGTTGGGGATGTGACCATTTGTTCCAGATCTGCCATTAGCAGTGTACCAGTGAATTCAGATTCAAGATTTGTGCTCCCTGTTAATGAATCCCACTTGATACCAGGCATATTAAAGTCCCCAATAATAATGGTTTCAGATAATTTTATCATATTAGCTAATTCATTCAATAGGCCTAAATTGTATTCACAAATTGATGACGGTGGTCTATAGATGCTTCCAATTAGAAATGTATTCACAGGTCTGGGTTTTGCTTGAATCCAAATGCTTTCAATGATTACACCATTATCATCTGTGTTGCTACCTCTGAAGCCTCAATAGTGTCTTTGACATAAAGGCATACACCCCCTCCCATTTTTTTCACTCCTGTTTTTGTAAAATAGCTGGCATCCCGAGATCTCACGATACCATTCAGAGGACTGGTCTCACCATATTTCGGTGGTAGTTGCTATATCGATATTATTTAATCTCAGCAGAGTTTCCAGTTCACTCTTTTTTTCTAAGTTTAGACTTCAAGAGTTGGCTGCGAAGAAACTGTATCCCTCTATACTTCTAACCCCGTGATTAGGATCACTGATCTTAGATACGCTGACCCCCCGCTTGGCTAATTTAAATGTTCTGAGATACATTTACAGATTGTTCTACCCAGAAATGCACTACGCCTTTTGTTGAGGTGGAGGCCATCCCAGCTAAAAAGACTGTTATTTTTATGACATTTTTCTCAGTGGGTCATACATTTAATGCCTGTTTTAACTGTCCATTTCTAGATCCACTCGTTTAAGGCTTTGATTTTGCCCTGTTTTGCCCTGGTCGCCCTTGGTACAGGCAGTACTTCTGATATACAAATCTCACATCCCTGTTTCTCTAAGGCAGTAACAAGTGAGATATAATAATTGTTAATAATTGTTAATGGCCTCCAAACTGCAGTCGGAGGGCCTTATGGCCCCTGGAAAATCTGTTATATCCCATAACACCCACCATGGAGGGTATTATTGCACTTACAAATCAGGTAATTTGTTGTGATACAAAAAAAAATATATAAAAACATTTTTTAAAAGACTAAAAATAAAAAAGAAAAATTACTTGTTTGTAAAGTAGTCCCTCTACCGGTACATTTGCCAGTTTTCCAGTAGAGGGTGTTGCTATTTTGATATACTTGTGTTCTGAGTTGTACTTTCTTCACCCCTTCCCCCCCATACAGAGGGGCATAGCTATGGGGTGTGCAGGTGTTGCAACTGCACTGGGGCCCACGAGCTGGAGGGGCCCATATGACTGGGGGAGCCGTGCACACTGGGCAGGGAGGTGCATCACCCCAACTGTCCAATTCCATTCTGGCTGAGGCATGTGTGCAGCACGCCCACTGCTTCACCCATTGAACTTGCATTTTGCAGCTGTCAACCTGCCTCTCGCAGCCTAGTTGACTATTAGCAAGGTCATGTGTCATGTGGAGAAAGAGCACGGGAGTCAGCCGGCTGCATGACATGCCTGGGACGTTTGGTCGGACAGCCTGTATTCACCTCAGGCTTGAAGCACCCCCACTGTAGTAATCGACAGCAACATTCGGCATCCCAAAACAAGATGAACAGTGACGGTCCTGGACCCGATCTCCATTTCCCCTCCTCATCCTCGATTTTCACTCTGCTGCTCCGCAGTGTGCTGCGTGGAATGGTAAGTGACAAATGGCACCCAGTGCATAAAGTGATGAAAATGGAAGCATCATGTTATTTCCTTCTTTTCCCGGAGTGCAAATTGCTTGTGGTACTGGTTGCATCATATATGAAAGGCACTATATTACATTTTTTTCAAGTAAATTTTTATTGTAGTAAGAGGTGGCTTCCTCCCTTGTTTCTGTAAAAGCAGGATGTCAGAACGAGCAGGAAATATAAAAATAAAACCACGATTTTTTTTCTTTTTTTTTTACTGCAGCTCTTCTAAAATTCTAAGGTTGAGAGTATAATCTGGGTGGGGGATGCTGCCCTTCCTAAAAACTGCCCGGTAACTTGCTGTCAAGCTGTGTATGCTAGTTTTTTATTTTATAAATACATTTTCTATTGTAGTATGATGTGGCTTCTTCCCTCGTAATGTAAAAGTAGGAAAGTCTGAATGAGCGGAAAATATGCAAATAAAATGTGTCTCAGTAATATTTTTGTACTACCTCTACAGCTGTTCTAAAATCCTGAAGATGGGACTGTTGTGGGGGCCCATTTCATTCCTTACACCAGGGACCATGCCAACCATGCTATGCCACCGCCCACACCCACTTTGCCAATAAAATAAAATGCCATATCCTCCTAAAATCCATGACACAGTACATTTCATTTATTTATTTTTTATCTCAATGAACTGTTGCTTCCAGGTTTAGTTTCAGCGTGATAGCTAGTGGGTGGCTGCACTAGCAGGTTGCCGAGGAGGGATGGTCGATTGAGGGGCCACCAAGAAAAACAGAATAGAAGTAATCCTTGAAAAAACTGGTATATTTGCTGTTCTTCTTTTGTGCTGGGTGCTGAGTAGAGCTGAAAGTTTCATACTACATAGATTGGGGGAATCGGGCCAGGGAGTGGTCACGGCACTTTCCAGAGTTACGCTCCCGGTAGATGGAGAGGCGCTTTTGGCTAGGAGCCGCTAATGGATCGCCCGGTATTTGGGGGAGCATGGGACAGCAGCTTTCATTTGTTGTGAAATGTGTTTTTCACTTGAGAAGGGAGAATTTAAAGACATGTGGCTGTGTGTGTTTCTACAGTACTGTAGTGCTGTACTTTTTCTTTGGTTCGTGGCTGTGGTGTGTAGTCTAAGGACGGGGGGGAGGACTGTCCTTGATCTCTCGGTTTCAGCTATCATGGTTTCTAGTGGAACGTGGGCACAGGGATACTATGTGCTGATGTGTGCTGCCATGAGGGACTTATTTAAAGGGTGTTGTTAAGAAATAACAACATGGGTGCAAGGGTGTTTCAGCCAATCAGAATGCAGCTTTTGCTGTGCCCATTTTCCAAAGTACAATTCATCTTGGTGCAATAAAAAAAAACGGTTTATTGTATGGATTGCACAGAAATCCTCTTGTTGTCCAGACCTGCATACTACTTGTTATACTGTGCAGAAAGAAGTATATCTGGATTGTAAAATGTTCTACTCTGTTAATCAAGGGGACACTCTGTTCCTGATAATAGTGTGTTTGTTTTGGGTATGACCTAGTCTGTTTTTATACATATTTTAGCTATGTAAACATCCTCATATTTATCTACTTAAATAACTAAACCGTTATGTAATGTATGTTATTTGAAACTTCCTGTGATTTTTTTTGTACTACAAGGACCTCATTGGAAATGAGCTTGTTTCAGATGAGTTTTCTATTTGTTTTTGATGAATGAAATATTTTATTACTTACTACTACTACATACAGTATACTTGGGTCAGTTTACCACTGTTATAATTCAGTCTAAGGCCTTGCAATGCTCCTGAATGCAGACGACGTGGTTCTATACCGAGCTGTACTTTGCCTGAATACGTTTACATTTACTATACCCTTCAAACACATTTCTTGTGTTTGCCTGTATGATTCCTGCATTGCTTAAGGTATAGCTTGTTTGGAATGTTCCCATTTTTTCTGTCAATTGTTCTTTCAACTTACAAATTAGGTAAATGAGTAAATATGTGGTGCTGCTGTGTCTTAAGGTACCAACTTACTCCAATGATAGCTTTTTAATACAGATCAACTCCCCCACTATGCTATGCTACTATCTGTCAACAGACATAGAAAATAAAGGTTTTATAATATAAAATATAGTTTGTAGCTATTCCGAATTGTAAAATTCCTTTGGGGGCGATTGCAAGATGAATGGCGTAACTTGCAAGTGGCTGTGAGTTATGCCATTCGCCGCTATGCCAGGGACCCTACACCACATTCCAAGAGCGGCAGGGTCCCGGCACTTGCAACTTGTGGGATGCACCATGCGTAGGCTAATGACATGCGCATGGCATATATGCCCTGCATGTTGCAAATCGCGGCAGGTGATAGGTAGCCCTCCAAAGCACCCCTCACCCTGGACCACCACGGCACACACCAGGGGGTCTGGGGGCGCAGGACTGATGGCACAGTGACCGGGGGCACACTATGGATCAGACCCTTGGGGGTCCTGGATGATCAGGGGGTCAGGGCAGGGGTGTGCTTGTGGGGGCTTGGGAGCAGTATGGCACCATTGCTGTGGTGCTGTGTGGTGGCATCCGATGGTGCCAGCCATCAGATGCCACTTAGAACAGCTCCAACCTGCCGTAAGAACAGTATATCACTGCACCTGTCAGAATCGTAACAGCGGGTAATGACAGCCACTGTCATGGAATTGGGTGATGTTGCTGTCATAACCTGGACTTGAGCCATGACATTGCGGGCTGCCATATAGCAGGTGGCGTAACCCGCGGTTGTCGCAGCCCACATCCGCCATGGTGCAAGTCGCCACTTGGAATTCCAATGGGCGAACGCATATGCAAGTCACGAGATACACCGTGGTGTTCGCAATCTCGCCTTACACCGGCATAGCCATCTTGGAATCGGGCCTCTTGTTTTTATCTTGTGTGGCAGCTGCACATTACAAACTGGAAAGGGTTTGACTTCCCTTTAAGGTAACCTTTAAGCAGGTAATGTCACAGTGGGTTGAAGCTGTGTAGATGTACTTACAGCACGGAGCTCTTCTCTGCTGCATTAGCTAATGTTAACCGACAGCACCAAGCTGATGTGAGGCTAGGCCTCTTGTAGCTGCAGTATCAGAGGTGCGGCCAGTGTCAATTGATGTCACCAGGCGCAGACACAGTTTTTATTTATTTATTTAAATGTTTCACCAGGAAGACACACTGAGTAACAGGTTGCTCATCTCCTGGTGTGACCTGGGGGAAGGGGTACAATAGGGATGAGACATTTTACATTCAAGTTACAAAGATCAACATGGCATACAATTAATTAAGGCAGTTGTTACAGTGTTGCATACATATGTAATTTGTGAGAACAATTATTAAGTGCAATGGTAATAAGTGAACAAGTGATTTCATGAAATAAGGAGTGAAGAAGAGAGAGAGGATGAGATGACAGATAGTGCAGAGTCGTGTCCCAGAGAGCCCCTTCAGGATGCGGGGAACCCTGCAAGGGGACAGGGGACTGGAGCAGGAATTAGAGAGGGTGAGAGAGAGGGAGTAAGTGGGATAAACACCTAGGAGGGGAAATAAGGCCTGACCTAAAAAGAGAACCCTTCAGAATGCAATGAACCCTGCAAGGGGGCAGGGATGTTCAGGCGATTGTAAACCCTCCTGCGGTTAGGCGTTGTAGTTATAGAGAGATAGTGAGAGGGAGGGAATGAGAAATAACATCTGGGAAGGGATGAGGCCTGATCCAAGGAACTCTCCAGGATGCTGGGGACCCTGCTAGTCCAGCTGAGAAGAGCACCATGCTGTAAGTAACTTCCACACAACTTCGGCCCACTGTGGCATTACGTGCTGATATCTTATACATGGTTAACCTAAACAGAAGTCAAACCCTTTCCATTTTGTAACATGCAGCTGCCACACAAGATAAAAACAAGGAATTTTACAATTTGAAATAAACTACAAACTATGTTTTATATTATAAAACCTTTATTTTCTACTAGAGGTTGGGGGACAGTAGGATTACACACAGTAAGTGCCTGGTGCTAAATAAATTACTCCACAGAGGCAGTCGGTATAATGATGAACATGAGTAGTAAGCATTAATCACCACAGAGGAGGGTTTCACCAGTGGATTAATGCTCTGCTGGGGTTATGCACGAGGTCAAGGCCGAGTGCTTCCAACCACCCAGCGGGCATTAATTCCCGCTAGAGCCCGACGCTGGAGGTGATTAATGCGCTTGTAACATGGGCTCTACACAGGAATGGTGAGCTTCTGTTACAGGTGTCTTTAGATCAGAAAGGTTGACAACACTTGAAAATGTAGACGGAGACGTTGCGTTCGCAAGATACCATTTATTACACTTACAGTTATTTGAATGCGGATAACACAACTTGGTTCAGGATTGCAGCGCAGTCAATGATTGCTGTGTTACTGCTATAAGAAATTAGATCGCAGCGTACATTTCTTTGTAATTAGATTAACAGTTCGACTCACTGCCGATATCTGGTTGCTTCCTGTAACCTCGTAAGTGACATGCATCTCGTGCGTGCTGGATGGGGGTCGAGATCTCTCTAGTGCTCTGGGGCAGCGTACACATCCTCGGAGCCACTATCCATTTCATTCTGCCACTGTGACTCCACACAAACTAAACATTGCTATGCAGCTGTCCATCCCTAATTCTCTTTCCTCTTGAGTGTGTACAGCGGTATGCTCTCTCAGTCACATACTGTCGCCTCACAGTTGAGACGTCCGCTATGTGTGATGACAGTGTGTGTATTCTTTCACACACTCGCTCTCTTTCTTACCGGTGCAGACTCTGGCCACTGCAGGTACTACACAAGCGGGCTCTAATGGGCTACTAGGAATGAGGACACTTTAGGTACTACACAAGCGGGCTCTACTGCTGGCTTAATCACCGCTCATTTTCCATCACATGATGCCTTTGCACCAATCTCCACTCTCCATTTGCCTGCTATCTTTAGAGTCATGTTACAAAATCACATTGTGTGCAGGTGCTAGACCTTGAGAAGAACAAAATGTCCTTTAGAGCACTTGTGATGCCAGAGACCCAGGTTCAGGAGTGAACCTAGGTTGTTGGGGGTCACCTAGGGGGAAGAAGATTAAACTTTCCAAAGGAAGCTCATCTCCTTTGGAGAGAGAGGATAGCAAGCTCTGACACAGTACTACCACCTGGGTGAGCACAGGTAGTGGTGCAGGCTGTAGCAGCCAAGGGCCGGGGGGCCCCTACCCGATGGAAGACATCAGCATACCCATGCGGCTGCGTCATGTCATCACTCTCCATGGAGCATCCAGGGACTAGAGAAGCAACAAAGGAAAGACCACTGGGCTGTTGCGGGATGGTGTCCATGGCCCATCACAGACCCCATACTGTTTATGGGGCACAGGCCTGCACTGATCATGAGAGGCATCTGGAAGGAATGTCCGATGGCCCTGCCACAGAGCGAAAACTTTAGGGGAACAAGATAGGCCTTCATAAGACCCAGAGATAGTAGTTGATAGGGTTGAGGTGGGCCGTCGGCAGAGGGGAACCAGCCTGGTTGCAGAAGGGGCAATAAGGCATACCAAGTTACAAAAAAAAAAAAAGAATTCCTTTAGAGATGTACAAAGCTGCAGGTGATTGGTAGAGCTCCTCATAGAAGAGAGCAGAGAGTTTCAAGTCTTAGGAGTGTAATAGGCAAAGGCAAGTTGACCTAGTTTTGTGTTACGTCTGTGCTCTAGGAGACAAGGAGATCCTGTACACCTCAGACTCTAAGATGCCCTCGGGTGATGCAGGTAATGAGCTAGCACAGCTGGGGTTTCAGTCAGTCTACAAAACAGTGCAGGAGAAAAGAGCCCTTCCCAGCCAGGGACAGCCAACCTGGCCCAGCATAGAGCAGGCAGTGGTGGGTAAGCCAAGGGGTGGCCAGGGCAAAGTGACAGATGCTGTTGCATGCCACATCCCACTTGGATAAGTTAGTTTTATTAGTGCCAAGTAGGGCAGTAAACCATAGGTAAGATCTGGCAACAGCACCCCTTATGCAATGGAAAAGCGTACCTTTGGGGACAGGCAGTGTCTAACTCTGTGGGCCAATGCCCATTTCTGAGGTGAAGGGTTTATATTCCGTCGTGATATGAAGGGAGAAATCCGGCGAGGGGGTCAAGCTTAATCCCTTAGTATTTAAAACTGCTGACTTCTTCCAGTTGGGAAAAATCAGCACAAATAACTACAGTACAGGTCTGTTCTCTTACTAAAGCAACGGAAAATGTCAGGACAAGACACAGGCACTATCTTTGGATTGGGAAAAAAAAATCTGTGTCAGAAGTTATACCTTTACTCTGTCTGCGCTACCTCCCTCTGGGAAAACAGAAATAATTCTGTGGGAGGTAGAGTACAGGCTGACTAGACATGTGAGATCTGCTGTCTGTGTTCAAAGTCAGACATGTCAGGACTGAAGTGTAGCCTGGGTGACCTCCGACTGAAGGTCACAGTGATAAAATGTCTGCACTGCAGCCAGGACGGAGTCATACATTTTTCAATCGGTTAGAATCCCACTAAATAGGGGACTAATTGGTGTGCAAAGATGCTGGATTGCTGAATTAAATGTATGCGAAAGGTGAACAGAGTTTGCTCCTGATAACAAAAGTCATTTATATTCTTACAAACAGTAGGGCAGACATTAGAATTATAAACACTGTAGTTTTAATTCATCATTTATTAAGACTTCCACAGTTAAAAGCATAATGCTTTATCCTTTCCAATGAAACCGTGGCCCACTTTGCAAATAACCTATCTTTAACACTAAAAAATATTTCATTGTTTAGCTACATAGATTCATAGATAATGATGCCAGGAAAAGACCCGTCAGCCCATCCAGTCTGCCCACCCTACTTAATTACTCTGCACTGGCCTTAGTGTCCTTCCCTCCCCTTTGTATCACCCCCCCCATTTCTAACTAATCCTATATGCCTGACCAACCCCTGCTTGAAGCTGTTCACTGATTTGACCTGTACCACTTCCTCTGGCAGCTTGTCCCACTTGTCCACCGCTCTTTCTGTGACAAAATGCTTACAGACATCCCTTTTGAATGTCCCCTGTGAGTGTAAGTGAGTTTCCTCTTGTCCCTGTAGTTGAACTAAAGGAGAAAAGCACCTTGGCATCCACCCTATTTATCTCATGCAGGTACTGTTATGTCTTGATCATGTCGCCCCTTTCCCTCCTTTTCTCGGGGATGTACACGTTCAAGTCCTGCAACCTCTCCTCGTATGTCTTGCCCCCAGTCCATGGACCACCTTGGGTGCCCTGCGCTGCACTACTTCCGGACCGTTGCAGTCTCTCCTCAGGTGTGGACTCCTGTACCTTGTGCAGTATTCCAGATGTGGTCGCATCACTGATCTGTACAGTGTGAGAGCACCTTCCCAACTTCCGCTGCTTACCCCCCCCATGCAACCCCACATCCTGTTTGCCTTTCCCATAGTTCTATTGCAATGCACTGTTGCTTTTAGGCTGTCCAATATCATGACCCCCTTGGTTCTTTTCCTTTGTGGTGCTTTCCAGTCAAACTCTTCCATTTCATATTGCAGTCTTAGGTTCCTCTTCCCAGTGTGCATCACTTTACATTTTATTTTGTTGAATCTCAGCTGCTGGATCTTTAACCAGCTTCTTTCCTCCATGTCCACCCTTGTGCAGATCTTTGTGTCACCTGTGAAGAGGTGGAACTTGTCCTCGATGCCTTCCCTTATGTCACAAATAAATACGCTGAAAAGGACCACGCCCAGCACTGAACTCTGAGTTACTCCATTTCTACTTCCCTTACCTCTGAAAACTCCCCATTAACTACCACCCTTTGTGTTCTTCCCCTCAGACAGTTCTCCACACAAGTTGCTTATTTTCCTTCATCTCTAAATCCTTTATATTTTTAACCAGCCTTCTGTGGGAGACTGAGTTAAAGGCCTTGATTTACTTATTTTATTTAAAAATTGGTAACCAGGAAATGCACACTGAGACGAAGCTTGTTTCCAGGTGTAACCCGGGGGAGAGGGAAAGGGCAATACAGAATACAGAATTATAACAAGCCATAAAATGTGGTTGCAGTGGTAGAAACATAGAAATTGACAGCAGATAAGGACCGCTAGGCCCATCCAGTCTGTCTACTTTCCCTGCCTACTGCAAAAGCCGCAGACCCTACTTTATCTCCGGCTTTACCGTCTTATTCCTATCACTAGGGTTCCCCTGTGATAAATTACAATGTATAACAACAGAACACAGGACAAGCAGGTGAATAATGCCATGACAAATGGGCCCTAACATTAGCTTATAGGGTGGCATACAACAAAGACAAGAGCTAAAACAGTGCACAGTGGCTGTTAAAAAAAATGACAGTGCCATGGCAGTGCAGACACGCAAAACAGGCAGTTTCAGTTTACAGGTAGGAGCCAAAATCATGGTAAGGGGCAGGGGCATTTGCAGGAGGGGAGGTCAGGAGCAGGAGGAAAGGTCTATCTGCTGCACTGGTCACTGAGTCAAATAAGTCAACAAGATTCTGTCTGAGGTCCTGTAGACCATTTCAATACAAGAAGTCCACCGGTTCTTCTCTTTGTAAAGATGCCATAATTTCTTCTCCTGTAGATATCAAGCTGACTGATATATAGTGCCCTGTCTCATCACTCCTTCTGCTCTTGTGTAGAGAATCCATGTCTGCTGTCCTCCACTTCCTAGGGATCACCCCTGGAGCCAGCAAACAGTTAAATATGTCTGGAAGTTGCCCTGCGATCACTTCTGCTACCTCCTTCAGCACCCTCAGGTGTAAGCCAACAGGTCTCAGATTTATCTGCTTTGAACTCTGTAAGCTTTTCCAACACCATTTTCTCTGTAATACCACTTGAGCGCTTAACATAGAAACATAGAAACATAGCTTTTGACGGCAGATAAGGACCGCTTGGCCCACCCAGTCTGCCCATTTCCATACCTAATGGATAAGCTGCAGATCCTAGTTAACCAGCAGCCTACTTCTTCCTACCCCACCCCCTAGAATTGCCTTATGACTGTCCCATGCATGCTTGAATTCCACCACTGTTTTTGACTCACAACCTCCTCCGGAAGGCGTTCCACCATCCACAACCCTCTGTGAAAAAATACTTCCTTAAATTACCTCTGAGCTACCCTTTCTATACTTCACATGCCTTCTTAGTTTACCTTCTTTTTTTTTGAAAGATGCTACCCTCCTGGACTAGCATCTTTCAAAAAAAGAGGTGTGCAAGAACAAGGGGGCACAATTTGAAGATAGAATTTGAAAATTGGTGACAATTACCATACCAGAGTTCTCTTCCCTTCCACTTCTAATCTCATAGTCCCTCTCCCCAGTAAATACACAGTCTCATAATCCCCCCATTACCTTATTCTTCTCCATGATGTACCTGAAGAATGCTTTTTCCCCTTGTTTCACTTCATTTGCCAGCCAGAGTTCCATCTCCACCTTGGCCTTTCTTACCTTCTGACTGGCTACCTTTGTTGCCTTCAGGTACTTCTCCCTGTCCTCCTCCTGTTGGCTTGCCTTATACTTTATGAATGCCCTCCTTTTGGCTCTTACCACCATCTTTACCTCAGCAGTGAACCACTTTCGACCACTTGCCCTTTTTCCTTTTGATACCTTCACAATTAAGCTTTCTACTGCTTCTATCATTGCTTTTATAAATTCTTCCCCTTTTTCCTCCCCTGCCACTTCCATATGCACTATACTTCTTGTGTTTTTTTCCAGCTGTTCCCTTATCCTGCCAAAAATAGACTTTTTTAAAGTCCCATACCCTTACTGTGTTTGCCCCATTGGTGGTTCCTATTTGGTCCTCCAGCGCCACTGTTCTGTGGTCACTGACACTCAGTGGTTCCAGGACTGATGCATTTTGGATCCTCTCACTGTTGATGAGGACCAGATCTGGCAGAGCCCCTTCCATTGTCAGGCCCTGGACTAGCTGATCTAGGAACGCCTCTTGGCATGCATCCACCAGGCACTGGTTCCTAGTACATGCCACAATTGGTACTTTGCAGTCCATACTTGACGTATTAAAGTCCCCACTACCATCACCTCCCCTAAATTGGCCACCACCATATGTATCTCTCCCAGTTCCTTGTCTGCCTCCTGATCCTGACCCAGTGGTCTGTAGACCACCCCAGTCCTGATTTGTTTCCCATTACCCATTGCTGCTAGCACCCACATAGTTTCTAGTTTACCTGACTCCTAGGCTGTTTATTTCAGTTGCCTCAGTCCCCTTTTTACATGTAGCACTACTCACCATCCCCTGCCCTTTGCTCTGTCCTTCTTGAACAGTGAGTACCCTTTGATAAAGGAAATTAGTTCCGAAACGTGTCAGGGCCTGGCATATGGCACCTACAATAAAATGAAACACTTTCAGATATACATTTGGTGAGCAGTCCTTTAATTTCGTTTTTCTGAGTGCGGAATTTTTTTGAACTTTTGCTTGCTTGCTTTTATCCCTGTACCTTTGCTCCATGTGCAACCTCTTTTTTTGTTTTACCCTGGTATGGTAATTGTCACCAATTTTCAAATAAAATGTCCCATTTGTGCTTTGAGATTGCCCATGTGTCTGTGACAGCCACTAGGTCAAGGTTCTCTTCCGTTGCTATTGCCTTAAAGAGGAAGTCTCCCATAGTTTCACACCCATATTTTCCAAACTCCTTATGTGTAACTGTTGTGTTCCTCCTGTAGTTGCCAGCAGTCCTATTGCTGTCCAAATCTAGATTATAAATAAAAATATACAACCCCCAGAAGTTATCAATGTGTTTGTCCTCCATTTTACCATCAATGCTGCTGGAAGATGATGTCATCAGAGCAACAGATAATGGTGCTGCACTAAATGCTGTTCCACCAGTAAACAGAACCCACAATGTTTGGTCCCCCACTTGAGTAATGGGGGAACTCTTTAAGTGTTTTGTACATCCTGAAGTGCAGGTCTAACAGGGACTAGGACCATATGAGTGTGATTCAGCACTGATTTGACGTGTATATACAGTATGCCTATAAGGAAGTGCCTTTATGTGTTGTGTTAGTGTTTCTGTTAGCAAAACAGTTTACCTAATAAATGACTCTGGGTACAACAAGAGTCTTAAGTGGTATTATATAGCTGTTGTATTATGTTCTGTGTGTGTTAGCATTCTCTGTTTTGATTGACACCAACAGTGAGACACAATCTTGCACTAATGCCCCTTTCTCTTTGTAACTAGGCAGTCAGTGATTGGATGGCGGATGTAAGGCAATAAAGAGTTCAGCTATAATAAGGAATAGGTTACAGGACAACATCAGCTGCAGCATATGGAAGAAGAGTAATCTAGTGGTTAAAGCACAGGCACAAGAACTGGGAAACTCTGGTTCAAATCCTACTAAAGTCCATTATTCTCTAACCCTTAACAAGTTCCCCTAACCTCCTTGGGAACTGTGATGGCCCCTCAGGTCCATGACTTTAACAGTGCCCCCATTCCCATTATAAATCATTAGCAGTGATGTGAGAGCTACAGCACTTCACTTTGAAGGTACTGAAAACAAGCTGCGGCAGCCCCCCTTTGTAATGCCAGCAGAAGTAGGATGTCCCTCACAAATCAGATGCTACACTTCAGCTGTTGTAGGTAAAGAAACTATCAGTCTCAGTGTTTGTAGTACTCTGTATTTGCTTAGCTCATTCCTCCCATGTCATATGCATTCTGTATCCTGGTATTTCCAGTCAGAACCCAGATGTAAGGAGCATCTGAAATATAGAAAATACACTTAATAAAGTAAGTGATCTAGCTCTCCACTTTCAGACTGCTGAAAGGGGGGTGTATGATTTGTGCAAAGGAGGAATTCAGTCTTGTGTGATCCTTTGGGAAACTGCTCAAGTCTATCTTGTAAATGAATCCTCTCAAGGGTGTTCACCTGGTTCACTGCAGAGTGACTGACTGGCTGCTCGGTTGATTGACTGGTTGATTAACTGATTCAGTCTACTGCTTTCCACATCATGTTAACAACTGTCTCACAGAGAGAAATGGGCAGTACACGGAACAGCTTTTGTTTCCTGTGAATGAAATACTATTAGATGTATTATTTGCTCTACACATGCAGTATTAAGGCTACAAGTACCACTCCCTGTGTGAGTTGCATAACAGAACTGTCTTAAGCCATTGCAAGCTTAAACTAAAATCAGATTAGACAGCATTGATACCCTTATGTTTTGTTCTGCACTGTTGCTGCAGTGACATCAAGGAATGGGAGGGGCTGTATGACAAGTGACTCATTTGCATGTAAATGGAGGCTTGCTTGACATTTTACTACCTTGTGTCAGAGCCTCAAACTCTAGATATGTGTTGCAACAGAAAAAATGGCTGATCTCTTATTAACATATGTACAGTACTTGATGTAATGTGTAATAAATACATCAGATATATACAAATCATAACTATACAGGAGTCTTCTCCTTTAAGTTCTGGCACTTTGTTGCCAAGATTCATTGTGCTTGGTATATATCCTTTTCTAACAGCTATCCCTGTCCCCTCCTTACACATGTAACCATCCCCCCGCTACTTTACACAGTTAGCTACCCCTGGCACCCTTAACTGGGCACAGACAAATTCAGAACCATTTAGAAATGGTACCATCCCTAGCTTTGGGAATGCATACCAGGCTCATTACTTCTAGAAATCAAAAGGGGTAGTGGTGTACAAAAGCAAATATTGACCTATGAGGCATTTACAAAACCAGGTCCTGAGGAGAGAACTTTTTGCTAGGGCTATGCTAGCTCTATACTTCTGCAGGAGTACCCAGTAATTCCACATAGGAAGCAATAACGTAACTGTCCAAACCATAATTGGGGTTCTAGAGTG
Source organism: Neoceratodus forsteri (assembly GCA_016271365.2). Classification (NCBI taxonomy): domain Eukaryota; kingdom Metazoa; phylum Chordata; order Ceratodontiformes; family Ceratodontidae; genus Neoceratodus; species Neoceratodus forsteri. The sequence goes on from CM057452.1 coordinate 70,318,328, forward strand.
TGGCTTTATTCCAAAAGATGTTCTCTAAAGCAAGGGTGCACACCCAATGTTTACACATCGTGGCACTAGGAACTTGCAGAACAGCAAAACAACTGCCTCTGACAGAAAATTCTCTTTGTCTTCCCACACTGTAGGAAATCAAACATCTTGTACTGGTATTCCCATATTTCATAGGACATTTACAATTTTTTTTCCAGTGGCACGGGCCACAACTGAACATACATTTACAGACAGAACTCTTTCCCCTTGTATTCCCATATTTCATAGGACATTTGACATTTCTTCCAGTGGCACTGACCATAACCGAACATTTCTAGTGGCACTGGCCACAACTGAACATACAATTTGGCTAATAACTAGCACAACCCACTTCAGGGGGTAAAATCCTCTTCAGACATTGACTCTATGTCTAAAGTATCCGGGCGCCCTTACTGAACCTGTAGTCCTGAACTGGTTACTCCAGATGGGGGTCTGCCCACCCTTTGCTTCCAAATCCATACCCAGCCATTCTTCAGAGTTACACCTTAAACATCTTGAACACACTTGGAAAATGCTTAAATGAATGAACTTTTGCATTCAGCATTTGACACACTACACTGTAGTGGAAGAACTAAAGTCCCAAAAAAATGTAATATGATCATCTCTGGACATCACACCATATCAGTCAATGTTAACTGAGAACAGTCTCCAACATCTGAATTCACAGAAGAGTTGTGCATTACCCTCTTAGCCAGAGAACACAACAGCACAGGTGCTTGCTTTCTGCAACAACAAGTCAGATCCTTCTCACTGTTAGACATTATAGGCAGCTTCAAAACATCCTGGATCAAAAAGGGGATTGCCCCTAGGATCCATCCACTAGCAGTCCTTTTCACCCCTCCAGGGATGAAAATCAGGAGATCCTGCTGTAGACAACGGTTTCTACCACTTCTCTTGGCAAACTGGAGAATATCAGGACTAGGGTGAGAATGCAGGGCCCTCAGCTGAGCAGTTCTCACTTCCAACTACAGACTCACACTGACTCTGACTCTTCACACTGACACCGTCTCAAGATTCTAAACTCCCTCCTCACAGCTGCTGTGGCTTATGCTGCTGCGAGAGTTCTAAATGAGCTCATCTCTTTAATTTCAGCTGAAGCCAAGTAAGCAAAAGAGTGAGCAGGTGAAAAATCCATATAGCTAGTTAATCACCAGCTGTCTCTCCCTGCCTAGTACTGATACTGTGGGGATTCTAATAACCCCAGGGGACTGGGTGGTTACACTCATCGCAACCAGACAAATGACTTTCCACAGTCATATCTCCATCTGGCACTAGGCCATCCTCCCTGCCATGTTACCTACGGGGAGGGGTGATCAGGCCCCCTCTACCATGTGCCAGGCACAGGCAGGGAACACTAAAGGAGCAAAGGCTGGCTGATGAAACTTCAGCCCCTATCCTATGATCTATCTATGAATGCTCAGTGACTCCAAGAAAACTACTTGAAGCATGCCCTAATAGACAGTACTGGTAACCCCTATCTGGCTCAGGACCACCAGCCTGCCTATCCCTCTAGGGAAAATCTATCTGACTTAGATTACCTATTGGGGAACCTACCCTCAACTTCTGAGGGTACCTGTGAACAACAAAGGAAACATACATTACATTTCCCAAAATTTCACACCTGTGAAGAAAAACATGTTACCTTGTTAACCATAAACAATTCTAAAAACACTAAGAAAAGGGGAACTCGGATGAGTTCCAACATCTCCTCTCCTCTTCTCTTCTTCTTTTCTTCTTCAGAAACACCTACAAGAGAAGAAAAACACAAAAACACATTCTGCATTCCAAAACAGTGCCTAAACCTCCACCCAACACTAAAGAACCCCCAAAATATTTTTCAATGAAAGTACAAAAGTAAAAAATGGAAAGAAGACAGTTATACAACACATTTGGGGATGTGGTGCCCTACAGTGTCCCAACTAGTGGCAAGATTACTGTTGCCCGTAGGCATTGTCCATTAAAGATTCTCTCCTAGGCTGAAGCCTGCTGAAGAACAGTTCTTGGACAGGACAGGGCCTGTATAGCACTGCAATCCATAGGGAGAGTATTTGATGAAAATTAAAGTTCTGTGGATAGTCTTCAAATGTAGGATGTGTTGTGCAAAGTCAGTTAATAAAATTAAAAAGTTGTCTTACCAGCTCCTTGAAGAACAAAAATAATGGATCACCTTACTTCTATGAGCTGAGGACCTTCTCCCTTCAGACTAGATGGTATCTTCATATACTGTCCTCTGGAAAAACAAATGATGACACAGGGAAACTAAATGATGAAACAGGAAAACTGCTGGGTTGATGTCCTCTTGAAGGCCAGACGATGGAACAGGAAAAATGCTGGATTGATGAATCTGGATACACCTGAAGAAATCCTGGCATACAGTACCAGAAGAGCTGCATCTTCCTCCATACATACTGCTGCTTCAGATGACAGACACTGGCCTGCCACTGCTCGCTTCCTTTAGGCATGCTGGGAATAGTCACAGGGAGTGGCTCCATTAAGGGTAGTACCACTCAGGGTGTGAGGTGAGGACTATGACCCCATCTGGGCGTTCCAAGTTGATAATGTGAAATGTTTCATTCCTAGCCCCATCCACAGTTCGCACAGTTTCCATAAACAGGGTCCTTCCCAGCCTCCAGAATCTGAGGTGATCACTTATGATTTTGTCCCTTACATATTCTGCTGCACCAGAGTACAAATTCTTACTTGCCTCTTCCATTAGCCAGCATTGCCTGTTCTGTTCGATTTCCTCCCAGACTCAGCAAGGAAAGTGAGGAAAGAAACTCCCATATGTGATGTCAGCCCTCCTATGTATCAGTCTCTCCTCCTTGCTACTCTTTATTAGTCTGCAGCCCATGGCCTGGCTTGGGGGTGGCCAGTCCTGGTTGAGCCAGTGCTTCAAACTTAATGAATAAAATAACTTGTCCCCCACTATCTCTGTGAACAAGTTGCTAGAGCCTTCTCCAGCTGTCTTTGACTCCGATGAGGCAAAAGTTTGAGGTGACTCACAGTAGCCTTCAACATGAAGATACCCTTCTTCATCCTTATCTTCCTCACTCATTATCTGTGCCCAAGAGTGGGCAAACATCCTCACTCCTGAGACATTCCATTCCTCACTGGGCGTGGAGGTGGACACCTCCCAATTCAGTGTCTCTTGCAATTCGTCCTCCCCCACTAGGCTGATTCCATGGGTCCACTGATCCCTCTGTTGCACTGTCCATCTGGGACACAGGCATGGAAACCTCTCTTTGTTCCTGCCCTTGCAGTTGATCAACATCAAGTGTATTTGCTCCTTCTGTAACACACTCTGAAGAACTTTCCCCAACAGGTTCAACCTGTTGCTGTGTGCTGTTACTGGCAGGGTCCCCTGCCAGGGTCCACATGTGAGCCAATTGAATTCTTGTTGCCTTCTCTGGCACTGCACCCCCGCCCATTCCAAACTTTATAAGACAGTCCGAGCAATGGGTTTCAGAAATACATCCCTTCCAGCCTTTAGACACACTATGCATAGTCTCACTGGATAGCTAGGAATTGCTATATATGAGGGTAACCTGTCATTATAGTAGGCTCTCTCAACCTCTGTTAGTGCTGCCACCTCTTTAGCTATCATAGCTTGGGCATGATCCGGTTAGCGGGGCATTCCCGAAGCCATGTCTGAAAGCAAACACACAAACTTTTCATTACTGAATTGCTTACTAGTCACATTTTGTCTCACAAAATGGTTCCCTACTGCTGTGTTTACATTGCTGACCCCACCCTGTCATGGTGTTTGTAACTTTTTACATGCATTGAAAAGAAGCAATTCTCCCCAGAGCTGGAACTCCAGACTGAAGTGGGGTCAGAATCACGGACAGATCCCCAATCTGCATATTGGTGAGACACTGTTTTGCTTCAGAGACTGTGACCTAAATCTCAAGCCTGGGGCTACTGGAATTGTCTCCAGCCTGTTTGCTAAAAGGGAGAGACCCGAATCTCTGCTTGCCAGCTTACATACCAGGGACTGCAACTTACAAGCGGGTAAGCTGTGCAGCCTGTGCCAGAACTGGACAAAAAGTTAAGCCTGTGATGTCAAACAATTTTACTGTTGCTGCCTGTGAGACCAAAGCTGCTAGAAGTGCAGAGAAGGGAGTCAGCCCCTGTGCCGAAGATCATCGTGGGTTGCCGCCATCCTTGGGGGCTAAACCTGGATGTAGGGGTGAGTCATGCCAGCCCTGTCCCTGTATCCTGGTCCTTGTCAAAAAGGACAAAGTCCTGCAGTCTGCAGCCACTCACCAGAGAACCGAATCTTGCCTCGAGGGAAGACAGCCTGGTAATCAGCCAAGATCCTGAGGTCCATGGTTCAATGAATACAACAGGGTTTAACCCTGCAGCACAAAAATAAAAGTGTTTTGCCATCTAATTTGCTTGGCAAATTCTCGTTGGGGTTTAGACTGTTTTTGCAGGCCATCGGGCCTGAGGATTACAGTTTCTGGGTGTTCGAAGGTTGTTTATGTGGCTACAGTCAAGTACAAAAAAAGAGCATTAACCATTTCTTTATTTAAGGGCCCCACCCAGCTGCAATGTCGGCCAACCCGTGGCAATGCTTGAGGCCTGCAGGTAATAAGGCTCTGGGTACCCGGCAGCTGTGACTGGACTGTCCAGTGGGTCAAATGTATGTGAATGTCCATTTAATACAATAGCCTAATAAATGCTTCAAAATAACTGTTCATATGCTTTCCCATTCCCTTATTCACTTCTCCCAATAAATCAGTTTGTTGTTTGAATGTTATGTTGGCCTTTAAGCATGTTATCACTGAATGCTGGTAACTGAAAGGTACAGTGTTGTTGAAAACCCTTTTTATTACAGGTGCACAGGGTGTATGCCAGAAGCCGGAACCCTGTTGGTATGTGTGGTTCCTGTGAACATATTATTAGCACTGACCATTAATTGTGTCACTGAATGTCAAGCAAAGAGGTTTATGTTTCTCCATGTGTGTGAGACCACTGAAGGGGGCTGTGGGTAGGTACAACTTCCCAGAGGATTGTGCTAGCTTAATATCTAACCCACTTAAAGAATTATCTGGGTGGCAGGCACCGCTCTAATAGTATTATTGTTAGAATAGAGTCCCTTGTCCTAGTTTACTCAGAACCCAGGCCCCTCAACCTGCATTTAGGTAGGCAGGCAGGGGTAGTAGCCCATTGGGAAATGGTGCCCGGGTTACATAATATGAGACACTTGAGAGGTATGTGTGGCATATTTCAGCTGTTACAGCATCCAGTTCGTTCTCATGGCCTGGAACCTCCTGAAGTTGAGACAGTGGACAAACTCCCAGAGTACCCTCTGGTTCACCACTGTCCCACACCGCTTGTACTCACCCCACATTCCACTAATGGGTACCCCTGCATCAGGGTGTGTTTATACGGAATGTAACTGTGACAGGAAATGAGTGTGGTAGTTCCAGTACCCTCTCAGAACACAGATTCTATGCATACTGTTTTGTTCTATTCACACTTTTTCTATTAGCTACCCCTGACAGGTTATCTCTAGAACCCCCTGCTCTGCCTGTCCTACTCAATTTCAGTTAGTACTATAAGGTTACCCCAGATAAGGTGTCTCTGCCAGGAACCCTTTACACACCTGCCTTGCCACCTATAATTGTCCTATAAGGTGCCAGTACCACCTTCCAGAGTTCACTGCGGAATTGCAGACTCACCTGTGGGTGCTCCTTAGAGAGATGCCACACTCCTACTCTGTGACGCCCTGCAGACACTCCTTAGAGAGATGCCACGCTCCTACTCTGTGACGCCCTGCAGACACTCCTTAGAGAGATGCCACACTCCTACTCTGTGATGCCCTGCAGACACTCCTTAGGCAGATGCCACCCTCTTACTCTGCGATACCCTGCAGACACTCCTTAGAGGGATGCCACAGTCCTACTCTGTGATGCCATGCAGACACTCCTTAGAAATGCCACACTCCCACTCTGTGATGCCCTGCAGACACTCCTTAGGTAGATGCCACACTCCCACTCTGTGATGCCCTGAAGACACTCCTTAGGCAGATGTCACACTCCTACTCTGTGACACCCTGCAGACACTCCTTAGGCAGATGCCACACTCCTACTCTGTGATGCCCTGCAGACACTCCTTAGGCAGATGCCACCCTCCAACTCTGCGACACCTTGCAGACACTGCTTAGGCACATGCCACTCCCCTACTCTGCAACACCCTGCGGACACTCCTTAGGCAGATGCCGCTCTCCTACTCTGCGACACCCTGCAGACACTCCTTAGGCAGATGCCACACTCCTACTCTGTGATACACTGCAGACACACTCCTCCTCCTCTGTGACGCCCTGCAGACACTCCTTAGGCAGATGCCACCCTCCTACTCTATGACACCCTGCAGACACTCCTTAGGCAGATGCCACCCTCCTACTCTGTGACACCCTGCAGACACTCCTTAGGCAGATGCCACACTCCTATTCTGTGATGCCCCACAGACACTTCTTAGGCAGATGCCACACTCCTACTCTGTGATGCCCTGCAGACACTCCTTAGGCGGATGCCACCCTCCTACTCTGCGACGCTCACACAGTGGGATACCAGATGATGGGATGCTGACAGGCATTAGGCTAAAGCCTCCTGTCTTCTCTAAGTCTGTTTCAGCTCCTTCCCAAATCAGACACCTGTTTCACAAATTGTAATTAACCCCTGACCCACAACCCACAGGAGACTGCCAACATTCTCCCAGCTCGCTAGTTTCTTGGAAAAGTGCACACTTTAAAAAAAGTACATTTTATGTGGCAGTGCTAGGGCAGAAAATCAGCTTTGTGTATAGTTGTGTCAGGAGTATTGTACCTTTACACCACTGAACCAATCACAGCTCTACATGGTTAGTGCAATGAATGCTGAAACTAGCTGTGCAAGGGTTAATGATTTTATACCTACTGTTAACCCCTTATATCAACCTAAAACCAGCACTCTTTAAATGCCATAATACAAAGTTGTGATGTCACAACCATGTGCCATGGAATTTATAATTAATGGGTCTCCCCCATACCTCTCAACCTTTTTTCCCCCAAATGTGGAACATTGCCTGTCAAAATGTGGAACAAATGGGCAAAATGTGGAACACTTAATCAAATATGTATCTAGGAAGCTCAAAACACTGTTAAAATGTTGCATTTATGTTCAGAAAGTCTGTTGTTAATTGAATAATATATATTTTTGCATCATTTACTATGGATTTTTGCTACAAAATGTTGACTTTGAATGTGGAACAAGTCCTCACAATGTGGAACAGGGAGCTTTTATGAAGTAAAATGAGGAACGTTCCTCATAATGTGGTACAGTTGAGAGGTATGGTCTCCCCTTTTTCCCATAGGGAAACCATGCCATAATTTGCTGTAATAAAGGAGTGTTTATTAAGGCAAACACATGCACAGTTTCCCTCACTCTGTGCATGTACAGCTGCAGTTCCTCGCTTTCCGACTGATCACCTGCTTGCTTCAACTGCCAGTGGAACTCGGCGGTAATATATATATATATTTTTTTTAAATTCAGCTAATTTCCAACACAAGGGGGGAAAACCCTTTCAAACATTTTTATAATGCGGGACATGACAAATGTGTGGACCGGCTGAAAACAGAACCAGAGCTCGGCCACAGCAGAACGACTAGTATTTTATATAATTGCTGTGGCAAAAAAAGGGAGACCCAGTAATTACATAAAATAAAATATGGATAGTGTGTGTAGACTTGAAGTTTACACACACCCTCAGTGTTACATGCCTTAATAAACCCCTCGAGCTTTGCTCTCAGGGTTTATGTAGCATCTAACACCTCGGGGGGTGTAAACTTCTCGTTACATACACCACCTCATACTTTATTCTATTTATAACACACTACTCACTCTGGTCAGCCCCTCCCCCTTACCAAATATTTCCCTGTAAATGTAATATCTACAAACTATGATCACAATGACAATAATTTTTCAGTATACAATCACAACTTATCTGGTTGTTCTTATGTTTAGTTTCAGTAGGATACTACTTATAAAAGTAGTCACCGGATGTGTCCAGTGATGCTGCCATTGCACGCCACCACCACATAGCAGGCCTGGGGTTTCCTGCCTGGCACCAGAGACTAATAGTTCTGAAGAGGTAAAGGGGAGCCCCAAAGGCCCCACCCTGGGAGGTATAGCCAGGGTGTTGTAACTGGGTAAGGGCAGCCTTGGCACAGCTGTGACAGTAAATGTGTGTGTGGCAAGGGAGAGCCATCCAGAAAAAAAAACAAAATAAGTGAAAGTAGTCGCTGGATAGTTTGATACTTTTTATTGGACCAATACATGTCTCGTACAAAGATGATACAATACACAAGCTTTCCGAACTTAGCAGGTCCCTTCTTCAGGTACAATAGTAAACTAAGCAAAAGAAACTGAAGTTATATACATTGAGATGTGCCGTTTCAAAATAATTGATGACAGGATAGTGGGAAGACTTAAAAGGACTTAAAAGGAAGGGTGGGGGGGACAGTCAATAGGAATGGGTCTATAGGTGTGAGGGGATGCTTAGCAGGAAGTGAGAGTAAGACAGGCTGAATGGGTGCATTGAAGTGTTAATTTAAATGGTATTCTCACAGGAACACAGGATAGTAAACACCAGATATACACAAAGCACTAGGGTGGGGGGATGGCAGGGCAGTCACGGGGAAAAAAAGAAACAGAAAATAGTAAGTCCGAAATCCAATGTCCCAACTGAGCCTGTTATAGTTTGAGTTAAACTGATATATTATAATTCCTGTGTCCTTCTCCACTGTGCATTTTTGAAGTTGTCTCTTTGTACTAGGACAGAGAGGTCCGAGAGGGAATGGTCTGGTTGGAAAAAAATGCTGTCCTACTGGTGTGCTGACAACCTGGGTTAATATTGTGTGTTGGTGGTGATTCTGGTGTGCAGTGGTTTCCTTGTTTCCCTGACACAGCATCCATTTGTGCACTTATTGCACCAAATTAGGTAAACCACACTGCTTGATTGACATGTGTAGGGTCAATTTATTTTTATTGTACTGTTCTGTTCTAATGGTGGTCTGGGTGCATATGTTCTAATGGAGGTCTGGGTGCATATGCTCTAATGGTAGTCTGGGTGCATATGCTGTAATGGTGGTCTGGGTGCATATGCTGTAATGGTGGTCTGGGTGCATATGTTCTAATGGTGGTCTGGGTGCATATGCTGTAATGGTGGTCTGGGTACATATGCTGTAATGGTGGTCTGGGTGCATATGCTGTAATGGTGGTCTGGGTGCATATGTTCTAATGGTGGTCTGGATGCATATGCTGTAATGGTGGTCTGGGTGCATATGTTCTAATGGTGGTCTGGGTGCATATGCTGTAATGGTGGTCTGGGTGCATATGCTGTAATGGTGGTCTGGGTGCATATGCTGTAATGGCGGTCTGGGTGCATATGTTCTAATGGTGCTCTGGGTGCATATGCTGTAATGGCGGTCTGGGTGCATATGTTCTAATGGTGGTCTGGGTACATATGCTGTAATGGTGGTCTGGGTGCATATGCTGTAATGGTGGTCTGGGTGCATGTGTTCTAATGGTGGTCTGGGTGCATATGCTGTAATGGTGATCTGGGTGCATATGTTCTAATGGTGGTCTGGGTGCATATGCTGTAATGGTTGTCTGGGTGCATATGTTCTAATGGTGGTCTGGGTGCATATGCTGTAATGGTGGTCTGGGTGCATATGTTCTAATGGTGGTCTGGGTGCATATGTGGGTGCAGATCTTGTTTCTTGTATTGTTGTGCAGTGTCGTTCCTCTCATTTCTCCATTGTTTTGATCTTCTGGGTGTTTGGTATAAATTCTTATGTTAGAAAGATTAAGAGGGCTGCTTGTAGGCAATGACTGGAGGTTCAGGGAAAATGTTTCCAAATCTTTCTTTATCGCTCAGCATGGGTTGTAGTTCCTTAATCAGTTACTGAAGGGGGGTTAGCATGGGGCTGTAAGTGACAACTAGGGGTGTGCGATCAGTTTGTTGTGCCTGTATTCCAGTAGATTTTCTTGTGATATTTGTATAGCATGTTCAGTTTCTGTCAACTTGTCTTGGGGAGTGCTGGATCTGGGAAAGCCCTGTGAAATATAAAAGCTTCTAATTTCTGCAGTTGTCCTGGGAGTTGGCACTTAACAAATATGGCCTGCAGTTGTGAACTGTAGGCCAGAATACATCAAGATACCTACCAATACAAATAATCAGAAGTACTGGAATACTTCCTGGTCTACAGAAATAGAAACAACAGAGGCAGCTAAGGACTGCTTGGCCCACCCAGTCTGCCCATTTGTCCCTGTCTATATTGTCACTGTAGACCCTACCTGATCTTCAGCTATCTCCCTTCTGCTTTCCTACCATGATTTCTTTGTGCCTATCCCATGCATGCCTGAAGCCCTTCACTGTTTTCGACTCATCACCTTTGCTGAAAAACTGTTCCAGGCATCCACCATTCTTTCACTGAAGATGTACTTCCTCACATCCCTCCGAAATTGCCCCCCTTTCAGCTTCATTGCATGCCTCCTTGTTCTTGCACACCTTCTCTTCAGAAAAATAGTCCCCTCCTGTACATTGTTAACCCCATGATGTGTTTATAGGAATTTATCATGCTCCCCCTTCCAGAGTGTACATACTGAGATCCCACAGTCTCTTTGCATAGGGCTTCTGATACAGCCCCTGCACCATGTTGGTTGCCCTCCTCTGGACAGCCTCTACCCCCTCTATGTCCTCCTTGGAATTACGAGAAATACTGGTGTAACTCCCCTGCAAATGGGGATTCCTAAAAGTGCCTGCCTGGGCTTACCTTAGCCCTGTCCTTCTGTTCTCCTCCTGCTGTCTCCTGGGCTTTTACCGATCTGGCCTCCAAAGTTTTCCTGGTCCCCAGGTCTGCTTTGCCCTTCTGTGTGCCCCAGCTGCAGTCCAAATGAAAATCCAGCCCCTCGGGGCTTACAAATGCCACTTGCGAGTGTCACTGTAAAAGATGCTGCCTCCAGGGCAGCAGAAATTGGATTGCGAGTGCCCATGTTAAAAGTGCTGCCTCCAGGGCAATGGGACTCGCTATGGTGTGAAAATTGCCCTCAATTAAACCGCTCGGTTTGCGGTCACCTCGGGGACTGTGCTGTGGGTCCCGGGATCCCTTCCACCTAATTGGGATCCGGTGACGACGGACAGCCTGTCGGGGGGCCGCTCCTGTGTAAATTGAGCAAGTTTGACCGAGGCTCTATTTAAACATGCCTGAGCCGGGCCACGGTCATCTGAATAAATAATAACTTGTGTTTGGCTGCTTCCAGGGTAGCCATAATCGACTGCTGCTGAAAAGAAAGGAAAATAAATGTTTTGAACCTTGTAACTTGTTGCTGCATATTGGGGATGTATTGTGCTGCAGGGGGAGTGTTTAATAAATTCATAAATGCTTTTCCCTGGCGATTCCAGAACTTTGGGACTCTTGTGTGTCAGCCTGTAAGCTGCTGCAGGTGGAGCTTTACTAAGTGCAGTAGTGACAGGAAAACTAAAGTAGCCACACTCTTCATCTGTGCAGCGACTGCAAGTACAGCCTCTGAGCTGCAAAATTGTGGGGCATTGGGGCAAATAATTATTTATTTCTGGTTGTACTAGGACATTATTCAGGACTGTATCTGATCTGCTATAAGAGACAGTGAGTTAAGCAGCCATTGCAAGCAGTCACAGCCAATTGGGGCCAGGAATAGAAAGCCAGGACTTGTGGGACATTCACTTCACCTCATGGGTAACCACCCAAGTGTTCATGGGGACTTACAGGGACATCATTTTAGGCACCAATTCTCCAACCCAACTGAGCTGCAAGTATTCTGATTGATAGGTCCCTCAGCCATTCAGAGATCTGTCACCCCATCTTCTCTGCCAATCAGGAGTCGAACTAGGAGCCCTATAAGAGACAGTGTTTGCCAGCTTTTCTTCAGATCAGCCAGAGTGAGAAGAAGGAGATCAGGCTTCAGCTTGCTGGGACCCCCCACAGGGGTGGGGAGCTCTGGCCCCTGCCATGCCACCAGGCCTGGGCCACTTAGCTAAGCCCCTCCAGGCATCAGGGGGCATTAGTTATTTTTAGTTGAAGCTGCCAGTTAAAGTAAATTTAAAGGTTCTGCAACTGCTAGTCTGGAGGTTGCCTGGAATGTCCTCCAGAGGCTAGCCCTCCCTCCCTCCCATATCAGGGAAAGATGTGGAAAAAGAAGACCATCTACCATGCCTCAGTTGTGAGAGAGTGGAAGAAGAATTCAGGAAGCCTTTGACTGCGAATGCGACCTGTGGAGAACCTGAGTGAGTACCCTCATACCCCCGGTGCGAGGGAGAAGCTTCCAAAGTAATCTTGGGGGCCTCAAGCCCCACTACCTGATATGTTCTGCTGATTTTGAGTTCTTGAAGCTATCAGTCTGGGCTACTAACCCCATCAGAGACTGTAGTGTTTAAAATGGATGGACGCATCTAGTCTGCTGCCCTAATGGCTAAAATGCAGGTGCATCATGGTGCCTTGATAGTGAATCATATAAATGTGTTGTAATTTATCGTTGCCCTTTGGGTTAGGGTCTGTCTTCATGAAGCTGACTGCCAAGCCACGTTTGCCACTTCATGGGACAGGAGGCCATAGAGCATACTGAGTCTAAGTTAGTCTGGAGAGAATTTATCTTTGTCTTACCTGGATGTCGTCTGAGAGCACTTGCCATAAATGCATACTGTCTAGACGTGCTGGATGAGACTTTGCCTATGAATGCTGATTTTGGTATTTAGATGTACTGGATGTGACTTCATGTAACTGAATATTGAACGCTTGATAAAAGTGTCTCTGTCTGCTTATATTGGATGGATGCCATTTTGGTGTGTAAATGTATGGGATGTGACCTCGTTTCAAGGGAATTTGGATGCCTGATAAAAGTATCGTTTTCTAACTATATTGGATGGGACTGTCAAATATTGTGCTGAATGTTCAGGATGTTAAATTCAAGTAGCTGGTCCTGAAATGTTCGGAATTCTGTAAATGCAGGGCAATCCCTGTCGTTCAGTAATGTGCAGGGCAATCCCTGGCTCTTTGTGACCAGCAGGGTCAATTCCTGCTAATCTGCTAACTGCAGGGCAATCCCTGCCTTCATTGTAAATAGCATCTGCAGTCATTGCAGGAATCTTCTCCAAGTTGCCCTCTCCCTCAAATCACTAGCCGGCCAACTTGACCAGCTGCAACGTCCACCAGGCCTGCAACATCTTGAACTGTGGCATCTGGGATTCCAGTACGGTATGAGATTGCAGGGTTTCATATTATTCTGGGACTGGTACCAGTGTGGGTAATAATATAATTATTTATGTAACATCTGATTGGTCAGCAGCTCGATAGCCAGGGCTCTGGGTATCGTGTGTCAAATTGAGAAATGTGATTGCCATTTTGTCTAGTAGTATGTAGCCACTCAGCTTTAGGGTTCACCAGCAAAAGCCAAACAGTCTGTGTACATATGTAAATAGTAATCAAATAACCTCTACTCCACATCCACGTTCCTAACTCCTTATATCCCCTAAATAAATATCTTGTTATTGTTGTTGAAATATTTGGTGTGAGCATATTATTAGAGAAAGTCATTAAATGCAAAGTGTTGAAATGTGGGGAGATGTTTATTGGGCATGTCTGGGGAAGGTTAATGGTTATCATGGGTGGTATAGCATCTCGGGGGCTATACCTTTTACCAACTTACCCACGTAAAGCTCCCTGCATGGAGGCACTGCGCAAAGGTTCTAAAGTTATGGTTATCAGGTAGCGAATCCAAACCCCTCAGCCTATGTCCAGGGTAGTAGGCAGGGGTGTAACACTGGGGATAGCACCACCCAGGGGTTACACTGGGCTACTTCTTGTCCTAGGGAAATAATCAGAAATACTGGAATGCATATGAACATATGAAACACTAGCAGAAGAAGGCCCAAGGGTCTATCGAGTCTGCTCGATGCAGAGTTTATGTATGTATGCTACATGTTGCTCTGCCCCCCTTCCCTGTCATCCTAACCTTCACCTTGAATCTATCCTAGCCTCTTTTAAACCCCTTAACTGTATGCTGATTTACTACCCCCTCTGGCAGTGCATTCCATCCTGCCACCACCCATTCAGTGAAGAAATATCTTCTAGTCTCCTTTGTGTATCCCCCAATTCTTTGTTGTGCCTCTAGTTTTTCTGTTTTCACTTTTGCAAAAAAGATCCCCTATCTCGACCTTGTTAATGACTAGTATCTGAAGGTCTAGATCATGTCCCCTCTCACTCTTTGCTCCCCCACTGAGTACATGTTCAAGTTCACCAGTCTCGGTTCATACAGAATATCTTGGTAGCCCTCCTCTATACTGTCTCCATCTAACTTATGCCTTTCTTAGAGGGACACTGTCAGCCTATTTTTCATCATATTATTTCTAGTTAAAACCCTACATTTTATGATTGTTTACCTGCCCTAACATTTATTGATATTGCTGTTTGTTTTGTCTCCTCGTTCAGTAGAACTGAAATGCATGTTAATGTATATTTATAAACAACCTTGCTTTATTTGCAGTCCTGGATCTGTTCTTACTGTATACTGCCTGAGCATTAGAAACACCCCCAAACAGTGTGCAGGCACTCATGATGCAATAGCCTCCAAAACTCCCACTGCATCAAGAGTGGTTAGACAGTGTTGTGGGTGTTCTCAAGTCCAGGAAAGATGCAGCTGGAGCTGATCAAGGAATGTAAACAAACCTGTTTTTGTGTGGTAACACTGATATGATGGACAGTCTGTTTTTAACTTTTTTATGAAAAAAATAATCAGAATCAAACTACCAGCTACATCAGTAGTCTTTACAGAATGTTGGCAATCATAAAATGTGTTTTTTAAACTAGGGACACTTTGAGACCTAAGGGGGCTGACAGTGTCAATTTAAGGTAGGGTCTCCAGTGCTGCACACTGTACTCCTGATGTGAATGCACCATGGACCTGTTCAGGGGCAGAATGACCTTCCTCCTGGTGGAGAACCCCCTTGATATGCAACCCAGCATCCTGTTCATGTTCCCTGTCAGCTTTTTGCATTGCATCGGTGGTTTCAGATTGCTTGTTGTTGCTGTCCCCAGGTCTTTCTCCTCCAGGACTGTGACTTTCACCCCCAATACTGTACTCAGCCCTGAGGTCTTATGATCTGTGTGTGTATAACCATGCACATTTTAGCCCTGAAGACCATTTTCCAGATGCCAGACCACCTCTCCAACCTTGCTAACTCCTACATAGAAACATAGAAGTTGACGGCAGACAAGGACAGCAAGGCCCATCCAGTCTACTCATTTATTTTTCTACCTTATAAATGTGCCATTGGCCTTTGCTCTGTCAACGGCCTATCTATTCATACTTATCTGTATTGCTCCCTTACGCCTATCCTATTCCTGTTTTAAGCTCTGCACTATATTCATATCCACCACTTCCTGAGGTAGGCCATTCCATGCATCCACCACCCTTTCTGTGAAAAAGAACTTCCTCACATTACCTCTTAATCGGCCTCCCTCTAATCTCATGCTGTGTCCTCTTGTCCTGCTATTTTTCTTATATTGAAATCCTCCTTTAGATCCCATATGCCCTCCTCAGTGTCCACACTCCCGCAGGGCTTGATACTGTGCATGAAAAGACACATCTTCCCTTGACGTCGTCCCCAATGTTGTTGATGAATGCATTGAACAAGATCGGACCAAGCACTGACCCCTGCAGAACCCTGCTTGTAACTTCTCCCATCCTGGAGTGCTCCCCTCCCACCACTATCCTCTGTTTCAACCCCTAGTCAGTTTGCCACACACCTTTTTAGTTTTCCCGTTCCCATATCTACCAGTTTTGTGATCAGCCTCCTGTGGGAGACTGAGTTAGTGGTCTTGCTGAAGTTCAGGTACAGTATGTTCATTGCGTGGTCTTTGCTCACTATCCTAGTGCCCCAGCTGAAGAAGCTAATTAGGTTGGTTTGGCATGACTTCCCTGCTCATTCTGCCTGCTATCCTGGAGCCCGTTTACCTCAGGGATCTCAACCAGCCTTTCCTTTGGGATGATTTCCATCAGCTTGTCAACAGTTGATGTCAAGGTGACTGGTCTGTAGTTCCCTGGTTTGACCCTAGGTCCACCCTTGTGCAGGGACACCACATCCTCTCCCATGAAACCCTGTTGTGTCCATCAAGCAGTTGAACAGGCCAACCAGGGGAGCTGCAAGGACGGCTCTCTCAGCACCTTCGGGGCACATGCCATCTGGGCCTGGGGACTTGTCCACCTTGAGAACTTTTGAGGACTCTGTCCTCTGATATTGCTTCCTCCCTCATCCCCACTACATTGCCCTATCCCTATTTTCCTTTGTGGTAATGGCCCATCCTTCGTCTTAGTGATGACTGAACAGAAGTACTGATGCAATACCTCCGCCTTCTCCCTGTTTTCCTCCATCCACTCCGTCCCCCTTCTCAGCTTCACTATTTCCTCTTTTGCTGCTGTCTTCTCCTGGAGGTATTGGAAGAAGGTCTTGTCACCCTCTTTAACCACCTCAGTGATTCTTAGTTCTGTCTCCACCTTGGCTTTCCTTACCACCCTGCAAGTTGATTTCACTAGGCTGCCAAGGACATGGGTACCCATGTCATTTATGCACATTTTGTGCATCTGGACGCTCTTTTTTTTTTCTGAATGTCCTCAAGATGCTTATTTACCAGGCCCAGGGAGTCCATAGACTGGGCTGTGCTCCTGCACTTGCATGTCTCATAATGTATGAATCTGTAGATCGTAGGGGCATGCTCCATTGGTTTCTACGTCGCCATGTTTTAAACTAGAATTTTTAATGTTTTAGAGGGTGAATTCAAACAAATTACGGCCACCACTCAACTAACAAGACCCTTGTTAGTTGAGCGGTGGTCGTAATTTGTTTGAATTCACCCTCTAAAACATGGCCCATAGAAACCAATGGAGCTCACCCCAATGCTCTACAGATTCTTACATTACGAGATGTGGAAGCATGGGGGTGTGGCTCACATGCATTTAAATAGGGACCCCCAGAGATTTACCAGGGACTCCCACTTTTGGGCTGTGAACTCCCCTTTTTTTTAAAAGAAAGTCCTGGACTCCCAAATGAAGTATCCTACTGAGAGCCCTGTTTCAACTGTCCTGCATATTATACCATGTCCCCTTCCTTCTGGGACTTGTATTTCCTGTAAGAAGCCCTTTTTTCCCCTTGCTGCTCTGCCCTTCTCCTCTGTAAAAAACAAAAGCTTCCTTCTCTTACTCTTTTATCCTTCTGCTTAAGGCAGGTTACGATGTCTGTTTAGACCCCCCCCTCCCTAATTATGGACCACCTATCCTCCACATCCATGTCCTCCCTGAGTTCTGTCAGTCTTCCCCTAGCATTTGCTCATGTGTACCAAATCTGCTATTTTGAAGTGAAGAACATGTGTTTTTGAGTGAAATACTTCATGCTACTTGTCCATCTGAAACCACAGAGGGGTGGTCACTCCCTCACAGGGCTCAGTAACACTGATGCTTTTGATGTTATCACTGTTCATCAGAACTAGGTCCAGGATGGCCCAATCCCTTATCAGCTCCATCACCCCCTGTGTCAAAAACTGTTCTGGAAAGCGACTTGGATCTCTTGGTTCCTCCTGCAGTTGCTGGCCTGTGGGATGTTCCAGTCCATATACGGCATGTTAAACTCTCCCACTATCACCACTTCTCCCACCTCCGCAGTCTTTCTTATCTCAGCCCCCAGCTCCCTGTCTGTAGTTTCACCCTGACTTGGCAGTCAGTACACTACCCCTACCCTTATTTTCTTCCCCACACGACTGCAGCTCTATGCATAGATTATCTTCACCCTCCCCCATATCATCCCTTGTTACCTTTATCCCTTCCCTAACATAGATTGCCACCCCTCCACCCCTACCCTGTGTTCTGTGCTTCCTATAGAGGGTGTATCAAGGAACAGACTGATCCCAGTCATGGTTCAGGGTTTCACAGCTCTGAATGACCGCCACCATATTTGCTTGGCCCTGTGTCATCATGGCCTGGAGAAAGGGAAAGGGAAAGGGGTAATTGTTTAACCAGGAAAGGCACACTAAACCAGAGCTTGTTTTCAGGTGCAACCTGGAAGCATAAGGAAGCTAAGTGACTTGCTCAGGGTCACACAGTATGCAAGTGGGAGCTGATGGGCTTCAAACCCAGGTCTCAAGGTTTGCAGATTAGTGCCCTTAACTACCACGGTATACTGCTTCCATAATCATTGTTCATCCATTTTTCCCCAAATTCCTGGCATTTGTGGATATCTCTCTCCACATCCCATGTTTCTTGCCCCCTCTTTTCCTGGTCCCCTCTCCTCTCCTCTCTCTGGTTGCCCTACTAGCTTCCCCCTTCTTATCTTTTGTCTCCCCTTTCCCTACTGTTCCTCCCCCACTGTGTTCACCCTCCCCTTCCCCCATCCATACTTACTTCTTGTCCCCTCCACTTGGAGGGAGGCCTTTCTGCCACCTCCTGTTTTGAACCCTGAGTTCTATGCTCCCAGGTAGTCCTCCCCCAACACTCCTTATATTCAGGCAGTCCCTGATGTACTCCCCTGGTCTATCACATAGTAGTCTGGTTCCCCACCTGGTGAGGTGTAGCATATCTGGTGAGTACAGGGATTTCTCTGCCCATGTTCTTCCCCAGTTCCCCACACAACTAAAGTCCTCCTCCTTGCACCAGCCCCCTTGTTACTGGTTGAACTCTAGGACAAAAGACAAACACATTATTTTCCTTGAGAAATAATCAGAAATTCTAAAATACTTCTTGTCCTAGAGAAATCATTAGAAATACTTTTAAAAAAAATATTTGGTAACTAGGTAAGGCCCACTAGGCACAACTGCCTGTTTTTAGTGGTGATCCAGGAGCACTGGGTGGTTAAGTAACTTGCTCAGAGTCACACA
Source organism: Neoceratodus forsteri (assembly GCA_016271365.2). Lineage (NCBI taxonomy): Eukaryota > Metazoa > Chordata > Ceratodontiformes > Ceratodontidae > Neoceratodus > Neoceratodus forsteri. The sequence continues at coordinate 70,337,313 of CM057452.1, forward strand.
GTGTGCAAGTGGCAGTTGTGGGAATCAAACCCAGGTCTGCTGGATGTATCAAGCTCATTCACAGCTCAGTACTCTAACCTCTAGGCTATATTGCCAGTCCCTGGTATACTTCCTCGCCCTAGACAAATAATCAGAAATACTGGAATACGTCTTGTCCTAGAGAAATAATCAGAACTACTGGAATACTTCTTCCTAGAGAAATAATCAGAACTAAACCCTGGACCAACAACCCCGAGAAGCAGGGAGGTCCATACAGTGAATGGCCTAAAGATAGCATTGCTAAACATCTGTAGCCTAACTGCCAAATTCGACCAGCTCCAGGCTTGGATGACCATCCATGCACCTGACATACTCTGCCTAACTGAAACCTGGCTGTCGGGTAGGATCAAAGATGGTGAGGTGGCCATCAAAGGATTCCAAGCATTTTGACTTGATAGAATAGGCAGGAAAGGTGGAGGTTGCCTCCTATATGCCAGAAACTCATTGAGTTGCTCTGTCCTCCCCATCTCCAAAGTTGTGGAGAATTATGAGCTACTAGTGGTAAAAATACAAGTCGGCCTAAAAGGCAAGACCCTTACCATCGCCACAACCTACCTGCCTCCCAAAAAAGCCAAGGAAGGCCTTCCTCTTGTTATGGAAGAAATTAACGCACACAGAAAGGGCTCAGAACTCATCTTGACCGGTGACTTTAATATTAACTGGTTATGTAAGGAGGCAACACCCTTCAGAGACCTAATCACCTCCCACAATCTCACGCAACTCGTAACTCACCCCACCAGGCAGAACTACAAAGCTGGTACCAGCACCCTCATTGACTGGGTCTTAGCTAGCTCACCGACTCGATTCTCCGAACTCAGGGTTCTCCTGGATGTGCTGAGTGACCACTCCCCAATCTCCTTTATATGGACCACTAAACTTGCCAAAAGCCCACAGCACCTCATCGAGAGCAGGCTTCTGCAGAAAGGCAAACTTGGATCCCTCAAATTGGCCCTGTCTGCCTACAACTGGCCCCCTCTCAACAAGGCACCTACACTGGACCAGGCCCTTAGTTTTTTCCCTGAGGGCTTCAATTCCATCTGTGATAGCTATGCATCAGGCACAAAACGGAAAATTCAGGGAGAGGTTAACGGCTGGATTGATGGCAAGCTCCTCTCCCTCTTAAAGGAGAGGGACTGCCTCTGAGAAAAAGCCTTAAACTCAGGCAGCAAGCATGACCTACAGTGCTACAAAATGGCTAGAAATCGGTGCACCAAACCTATCAGGCTTGCAAAATCCAATTTCCATAAGACCCAGCTTAACAATGCATGGGGAGATGGAAAGAGGTTTTGGGACAACATCAAGAACATCCTTGGTAAAGATAAAAAGCAGCACCCTAAGATGCTCAACATTAATAACTCATCCTCCTCAGATATGCTAGCCATTGCTGATGCCTTTAACCAGGTCTTTACAGACCTGTCCTCAGTACTGCCTCCAGACTACCTTCTGCCTATGGAGGACCAAGGTTGCACCAATCTGCTCATAACTAACCACCCAGCCTTCTACTTTAAGAAGGTGATGGTGAAGGAGGCCCTAACGATGGTCAGGAAACTCCTAGGCAAAACCAGATTGGGGAGTGATGGACTAGACATAAAGTTCCTGTCTCTCACCCTTGATGTTCTTATCATGCCCATAACAATGCTATTTAATAAATCCTGGCCCCTAGCTCAATTTCCGGAGGTATGGAAGCAAGCCCTGGTAACGCCAGTGCATAAGAATGGTGACAAGGCGCTGGTGTCAAACTACAGGCCAATATCTATCTTCTCCCCACTATCCAAAGCTTTGGAAAAAATTGTGGCAAGTCAACTCACAGAATACCTCAATAAGTACAATCTGCTCTGCCCAAACCAACATGGTTTCAGGCAAAAACACAGTACCACCATGGCACTGCTGGAATACACTGACTATGCGCTCAAGGCCCTGGATGAAGGCAGATTGGTGGGATCCATCTTCATTGACCTCACCAAAGCCTTCGACACCGTCAACCACCTTCTACTAGTACTCCAGCTCCAAAGATTGGGTGTGGCACCTAACACCGTGAATTGGTTCAATGACTACCTAACACACAGGAGCCAGTGAGTCAAAATTGGGCAGACGTCATCCAGCTCCACAGATGTACTCTTAAGAGTCCCTCAAGCATCAATTCTAGGGCCCCTGCTTTTCAGCCTCTTTGTAAATGACCTACCCACAGCCTGTTACACCAAATTTACTTTGTATGCGGATGATGCCGTGCTGCTGAGCAGTAGCACCTCTCAGGTTGCCCTACAAACAGAACTACAGAACTCTTTCAATAAACTCGAGGACTGGTTCAGTAGGCAAAAGCTGCTACTGAATTACAAGAAAACCAAGGCCATGCTACAATCCAGCCCCTACAACAAACACAAGCATGCTCCCCCCGTAATCACCAATAAGGCTGGTGAGCAGATTGAGCAGGTGCACTTGTTCAAGTACCTTGGAGTCACCATTGATGACTCTCTCACTTATGCACACCACATAGACTCCCTTGTCAGAGTGGTAAACACAAAGATCGGGGTCGTCTATAGGCATAAGAAATCCCTCACCCCGGAAGCACACCGAATTTCAGTCTCCAGCTCCATTCTCTCCACGATAGACTATGTTCTGGTGGTCTATGGAGCTGCTACTGATGCTGTGCTCAAAAGGGTCAAAATTGCACTCAATAAGGCATGTCGCCTCACCCTGTATGCAGATCACTACACTCATACTTGCTCCCTGTATGAGCATACAAACTGGCTTAAGCTAAAAGATAGGATCAAATACCAAACTTGCCTCCTGGGAAAGAAGGCACTCCTCGGAAAAAAACCCACCCTGTATAGGAAACCTGCTCAAGGCTTCTCTCTCAACACACATCACCAGATGGAGGAAGAATGGAGCACTGTCCATACCATTCCACCGAACCTCACTAGGGCAGCGTGTTTTCTCCTATCGGGCCCCCCTCTGGATAAATTAACTCTCGTTGAAATTACAAACAAACAGCCTGTCTCAGGTCAAAGCAGGCCTCAAACAGCACCTAATGTCTAGCTCAAAATGCACCTGCTTCTCAGGCCCCACTTGTTAGACAGGCCTACCCCCCAAGGTAGCACCCAGCAGGGCTACCTAGAGAACCCTGCCTCCATTCCAGCCTAGCCAAGGGCTTAAGTAAGCTATCAGTCCTCTTTAAACACACTTGGTACTGCCCCTCCCACACACACCATACCCGACAAAGCCCTCTGGAGCTGCTTTCCCCCATTACAGCCCCCCCCGTTTCACTATCCCCCCACCTCTCGCTCTCTGCGGTAGGTTCAAACCCAGTTCCCCTTGTTTCACTGTCACCCAGCCTCTTGCCATCTGGGATAGTGTTAAACCCTATGCAGTTACTCTGACATAATCTATCAACGGATTTGGAGGTTTCCAGGGGTGTGCTATCTAGGTCAACCAATTAGTAATGCTTAGTATTCGATTACAACTGCTCTGTTTTTTCTCCTATTTGTCTAATTGTCATGTAATCGCTCTTTAATGCCTAGTGATCAGGCCTCTGTAACCACTGAATATGTTTATTGTCTTATTGTCCACCCTGACGTGGAACCTTTGTAAAAAGAGCTCACGCTCAAAGGTCTTTTCGAAATACTAATTAAATAAATTAAATAAATAAATAAATAAACTACTGCAATACTTCTTGTCCTAGAGAAATAATCAGAAACACTGGCGTACTTCTTGTCCCAGAAGTTATCTCACGGTATGTAAATAGTCAGAAATACTGGCATACTTCTTGTCCGAGAGGTTATCTCACTGTACGCTGTGCCTTGAAACTTTCAGAAAAGAAGAATCCATGTTGTAAAAGTACTCAGCTTTGGTGAACGGAGTGAGTTCCTGCTTTCACTGTGTTTGAAACCAGACCCACTCTATTAAGTAATATATTTTTAAATGCACTACATGGTTTTCCATCGTTTTGCAGTATTAACATTTTATGCAGCCCTAAAAACAAGAATCCGATAGCACATAATACTAGAGCTTGATAATCCACAGTGCCTGCACTTGCTGTGTAACCACAGACAGGTGCTGTTCTGAAGAATGAGTTTCTTGCATGTCTGAAACAGCATGTGAGAGTTGCCTCATTAGCCTTTTGTCAGTTCCTCTGCTAAAACAGATTCCCACCAGTGAGCGTATCAGTGACTGAACAGGTGTTTGTATCACTGTGCAAACATTAACAAAATCACGTGTCTGCGCCAGAAAAAAAGTTACCTTCTGAGCTCACAAACTGGACAGGAAATTGGCCTGTTTCAGAGCAGGGGACATAAGATGCTCACGCAGTAATATAATTATGTTTCAATTTAAGTTTATTATTTAAAAATAACACAATACAAGAATGTTCTTCTAAGGAAAGGCAGTATCTGAGGTTCTCGCATAGACAGTTAATCATTTAACATAGGAACATAGAATTTCATGGGCAGATAAAGATGTTTGGTTACATAGGTTACATTTGCCCAACTTCTGCTATTACTTCTAGTGCAGGATATCAGCAGGACTTTGAAAACTGTCCAGCTGGTTTCTCCTTTCCAATTTTCTCTTGCAAGAAGAGCTGCAGGTTAAAATTTAGTGAAAAATATTTCTGTATAAATTTTTGTGAGCCTTATTCTTTCTCCCCCTCCCTTTCCGTTCCTGGATTTTATTACTTCTTGTTCTTTTTGGCTTTATTTTTTTTTATAAACACCATTGGACTCCACACAGACATTGCATAAATCAAAGGACAAATTAGTACATTAATAACTAAACAAAGAGTCAAACAATCATGTCTAAAGCATTTGCTTATTTCATGTCAATGCAATTTTATGTCTGATATACAAATGTTTGATTAATCAAAGTATTTACTAAGTGGTCCACAATATTTTAATAAGTCTTGCATGGTCTAGATCACTCAGTTAAGAATCATCTTGTCCCTTATTTAGTAAGAAAGTTTAAAAAGGGCACTCACATTTTTGGAAATGTCTCCCATTTATTATTAGTAAGGTAATTCAGATGCTTATTGGCCACTATGCATTAAGGGGCAGATTGCCTACGTGCTACAGATCTGCAGAACATAGGCAACTCTGAGACAGAATGCTATGAACTGGAGGCCCAGCGGCCCCCCCCCAACAGCATTCATGAAAGGGACATACACCCCTTGTGCACTCAATCCCCTCAACCGATTGTGCAGCTACCTGTGCAGCCAGTCCTGGGACATGTCTGGAGGTGTGCCTAGACTCCATGACATTCACGAAGACATGGAGCGCTGGGGGGGAGGGGAGCAAAGGATATGGCAGTGGGGACCCTGCTGTACCTTTTGCACACCACTCAATGACACCTGCTGGATGCGTTGAGACAGGGAATCAGCTTCACTATGCTGCCTCAGCCCACTGGGCTTACAGGGAGGGCTGGGGGCATTCATTTGGGCACTTGCCTGTACTTTTACAAAAGGTGGATCTGTGCCTAACCAGCATCCCCTGCTTGCATGAAGAAGGAGATCCACTTCAGGACCCAGCATCCGATTGGCTGCCCGCATGTGTCCTGCTGATGCGTATAGTCATGCATACCATGCACCCTGCACCTCTCCAAAGGTGCAGAGCTATGCAGGCCTGGTATATGCGAATTGCGCATACCCAACCTGCAACAGTGTATATCCCTAATTGGTGCTATGCTCTATTGTGGATCCGGGTATGTGCAGATTGCCCGTACCCAGTTTGCTTAGCTCCACACCAGTGGACAGGTGCAAGGTACATGGTATGCTCTACTGTGCGCTTCTGCAGGGTGCTTGTCTGTGGCTCTGTCCCTCAGCATGCGACTGCACAGGGGGATTGATCAAGGGACACAGGTGGGCATCCAATTGGATGCCCGTTCTAGTCCTTGGAGTGGATCCCCTGCTGTTCATGAGCAAGAGATTGTGGGAAGGCATGGAAGGGACAAATTCAAAGGTATATGGGTGAATGCCTGAATGCTGTCCACAACCCTCCCTGCCTACTCAGAGGGCTAGGGAAGCATAGTAGGGGATGGTTGTGTCTACTGCAGCCGGCATTCAAAATACGGGGGGAAATGCGCAGTGGGTGTGGCAGGCTCCCTGTCTGCTCAGAGGACTGGGGCAGCAGGATAGGAGATGGTTATGTCTGCCACAGCCTTCATTCGAAATCCTGGGGGAATGCACAATGGGTACGGCAGAGCCCCTGTCTGCTCAGAGGGCTGGGGCAGCATGGTGGGGATGGTTGTGTTCACTGCAGCTGGCAGCAAAATCTGGAGGGGGGCACACAATGGACATGATATGGCATGGTCCCTGCCTGTGTATTCTGCAACCCCTTGCCCGGTATTCTGCACCTTTGTGAATGGCACAACGTATGGTGATGCCTCCAGACAGGCCATGCACATCACTGCACAACCAGCTGTGGTGTGTCCCTTCCATGCATGTCTGAAGGGGTCCATGGAACCCCCAGTGTGTGGCATTGTTATTTAGGATTGTGTATAAGCTGCTGATTCATGGCATGTAGGCAATCTGTACGATACAGCATAGACCCCAGTGGTTGCTGTGTTTCACATCTATTGGGCTGGCAGTATAGCCTAGATGTTAGAGGAACAAGGTGTGAATGAGCTTGGTACATCCAGCAGACTAGACCTGGTTTGATTCTCACAACCTCCACTTGCATACTGTGTGACTCTGAGCAAGTCACTTAACCGCCCAGTGCTCCCAGGTCACCCCTGAAAACAGGCACTTGTGCCTAGTGGGCCTTACTCGGTTACCAAAGACTAAAATAAAGAAAAAAATTTCAACCACTCTTGTATTGAAGGAGATTGGGGGTCACTCCAGCTAGATAATAGTTTCCTTTTTAGACCCATAGCAACAATGAAAATCCATAACTGTGTGGGTATGCCAATAAAATGAGTTGCCAAGTTCAGCAGGCACTGCCAAGCAGACATCAAGGAATGGAACAGGGCAGCAGGGAAATGTATTCTGTTTTTGTGCTTTTCTCTAGTGACAACAAATGGGGGATGAAATGCTGGTGTAATTTATGTTTTCTGTGTGGTGACTGTGTGTGGAAGGAGGGAGGGAGGAAGCCACTAGAGAGCGGATGAGGGTGGCATGGAGCAGTTGACCATGGCCTACACACCTACCAATAGGGTGGCTGTAGTTTTTGTGGTTAAACGGGGCTGATCCAGCAGTTTGTTCCAGAGTTCAGCAGTCGACACCAAGTGGACATCAAGGAACAGAACGGGGCAGGGATGTGCATTCTGTTTTCATTCTTTTCTGTGGGTACAGCAAACTGGGGACAAAATGCTGATGTAATTTGTGTTTTCTGCGTATGGACCGTGTGTGAGAGGAGGAAGGAAGCCACTAGAGGGACAGTGGGGGAGGGACAGAGCAGATACCATTGACCATGTGCTACACACCAGCCAATAGGGTGGCTGTAGTTTTTGTGGTTAAAAAGGGTTGATCCAGCCATTTGTTCCTGAGTTCTGCAGTTGTCCCTGAGCCAATAGAGTGGCTGTAGTGCATATACAGTATAAATTACAGACTTCTAAATGACCCCTTGTGTGGATGGCCCGAAGTGTGAGTGCCATGAAACAGGAGTGTGTCATCTACCGAAGTAGCATTTGGGAGTGTCAGCAGGGTGTCCACAAAGCAGGAGTGTTGCGGCTACCTAAGTAGTATCTGGAGGCATTGGCAGGATTCCTGCAGGGAGGACTGCAGGCTGCAGGCCATGCTGCTCGGATGGTAGGTAAGGCAAGGGGAGATGGGGGAAGTAGGCAGGAGTTTGATAGAAACTGGGCTGCAGCTACTCTCTTTCTAGGGTCAGCCTACAGGGGAGTCAGCAGGTAGGAATTTCAGCTGGAAAACATACAGTTCATACCTTGGTTAGTAGTGGGTTGTAGTTGCTCCCTATCTGGGGTCAGCCTACTGGAAGTTAGCAGGTGAATTCAGTGGGAAGGCTGACAGTGCATACCTTGGGCCAACTACTGCAGGCAGCAAAGCTGTTAATGCGGTAGTCAACTGGAGAGGAAGGGCATGCAGCTTTTCAGCCATTCCCATCCAGGTCCTATTTGATTAAAGGGGACGGAAATGGCTGTTGCACTTTAAACACCCTTATCCAGGTCTGGGGTAAAAGCTACACAAGAGTAATGAGGATAGCTAAGTGCATTATTAAGTAATAGTAGTAGTAGTAACATTTTTATTCCATGTACACACTTGTACATGAATATGATTATTCCCCATTGAGCCACAGCTCATTTTCAATGGGTGCCATTACATGGTGAACCTGGTTACCATAATAAAAAAGTTTATAAATACATTCATATTTCCCTACACCAGGCACTTGGGTTAAATCCCAATACTGACACTGTCGTGCAGCACGAGGGGGGTGCTGCACTCCTGAGGTGCCGTCTTTTGGATGAGATGTTAAACTGAGGTCCCATCTGCCTGTTCCGATGGTAGTTCAGGTGGATGTTAAAGATCCCATGACACTTCTCAAAAAGAGTAGGGAATTTTTATTAGAAGATTGGACTTCATTACAAGCATTTCACAATTTATACATTACATATTGTAACAAATAAAAAGAAATCATATACAAAAAGACTAAAGGAAGATGCAAGTACAGTTCATAGACAAAATAACAAGGTGGCAAGAAGTAATATTACAAAATTCATATCTTATTGATCTGTGTTTACAAGAGACGTACTTCGTCAATTGATCCATAAGTCACAATTTATTCACAAGTGCTTGTCTTTTTCTAGTGAAAAGTGCATCATATCATACTGTACAATCTTTTGCAGGGCTTTTTTAATAGTTGCTAGCAGTTCAGTTTGTGAGACAAGTTTCTGCTGTAATACCCACATGCACCGTGTTTGGCAAATATAAAATCTCAGCATTACAAAAACCATGTATACTGTATCAGTGTGACACTTTTTCTATGGACCTGACTCTGGGCCGTAGATCACTTCAGGATATTTGAGCTTTAAAAGGAGGGGCTCTTGCCACTCCTTGGCTAGCGTCTCCCAAAATTGTGTTACCTAATCACAATCCAAAAAAAAGATGCTGTTGTGATTCAATAAGCTGCGTACAGGACTCTCTAGGGCAGTACCTGTCCGAGATCTGTTTGTGTTTATTGTTCTCTCGAACACTAAGTCTGCCATAATTCCCTAACCATAGAGTGTTCCACATGAATGGGGGAATCCTAGGGTTAGTCAACTGTTTTAAGTTTTTTTTTGTCTGGGACTCTTGGCATATGGGGAATACTACAGTGGACTGACCTTCTTTTGTAAAATCGTCCCATATGCTATTTTCCTGTCTGATGTCTGCAGTTGCTCAGGCGTCAGCTGCCATTTTATTGCCTGCTTTATACAATCCACTCCATACTGTGGGATTACAGCTCCCCTGTTTAGCAATCTAGGTTTATTTTGTTCCCAAGTAGGAAGACTGGACTTTAGCCATAGATCTAGTAAGGGTTTCAAAATTTTAGCACCTGGGTTTAGGGCTGTCCCTATGTTGTAACACATAACAATACTTACGTAGAATGCCACTGGCCTGAGTTGTAATGTTGAGCATTTGTAAAATTGAGGACACAAAAATAAAATCAATGCAGATTTTAAGTGTACCCCTAAAGTATGTAAACCCTCCTGTTTTGTGTATGCAGCGATAAGCGTCTTTGAGGTTTGCTGCGTTTATACTGTGCCGTAATGCCACAGAGTCACACAAGATTTTAGACGTTTGACTGTTGTAGACTGCAATTGAAGTCCCCTAACCAAATAATCATTCTGGATGAGTGAAGATAGGGCTGCACTTCCCTAAACAGAGCTGCTCTTTGGGCCTTCAATTGTGGCGAATATACTGCTATCAAGCAGAATCTTTCAGAAAGAAATTAAATATCCAAAAATAAAGCTCTCCAAGGGTGGACGTCAACCAATCTGGAAACCTGTAACAGAGGACTGGAAAAAAGTATGCCTATCCCATCGCAGGTATCCATACCTGTGGACCAAAAGGAGGGACCCAGTGTCCATGCCTTGGAGGCTTTTTGTAACTCAGTATTTGTTTTAAGGCGAGTGTCTTGGAGACAGACAATATCGCTGGCATTTTTCGGCAGTGTGTACATGACACCAGCCTGCTCCTCTTACCCCTTGATGCTATTTATATTGAATGTAGTGATGGAGAGGCCAGTCATAATTAAGATTTAAAGGTACAGTATATACTAATTGCTACAGGGTTTTGGACAGGCTTCCTCTGGCAGGGTGAGCTTGGCTATGGAATCCTCACCCTTTCCATTCTCAGTGTCTGTGGTGGAAGCAATGGATGAGGTGTCAGTGCCTTCTTCCTCTGAGTCTCTTTCTGTGCCATCAGTAAAAGGAATGCAAATTGTTTTCTTGGTTTCCAGGTAGCACAGGAGGAGACTTGTCATGTTTCAGATGCTCCTGCCTTTTTGGTGAATGTTTTCCCCTGCCTAGAATGCTTTTTCTGGGGAACCACCTTGAATGGTCTTTCTGTGGGGGGGAGGGGGACATGTCTGCTGTATTTTTCTCAACTTCCTCCAATGTGTGGGGGGTGGGTACCACATCTCTGGAGGAGGTAACTCTGCAGGGGCCTGAGCTTCCATCTGTTGTGGGTCTGCTGCTAAGGGAATTATGGGCTTCTGTACTGCAGGAACTTCCTCATCTTGTAAGGATCTCAAACCTGCCCTAAGACTTTGTTCCACTACCTATTTAGCTTGCTGTTTCTGGGCCATATTGATTACTACTTCATGTGAGGGACAATCTTCCCTATTATGTGAGGCCCACAGACAACATCCATAAGCATGACCAGTGTGGTCACGTAGGTTACGCTTAAATAAATTCAAGCATTTGGGGAAACATGTCCATATTCCAAGCAATGGCTGCAGCCGGATGTGTCGCATGCTGAACTGAGCTGGGCCCGAGAGCCACATTTGAAATAAGCCCGTGGCTGTCCAACATAAAATATGGCACCATGGTCTTTCTCCAAAAAGAAGTTACTAGGGAGATGTGCAGGCCCAGAACTGGAGGAAAAAAAGCATTATTCTTATTTCCCCCCACCATCCCAAATCTGCTCACTATCAAGGGTGGGAGTTGGTTTCTCCTGAATTTCACACCGCTGCCTCAGCCAGAAGAGAATATCTTCAATATTTACCCCCTCATTCTTAAACATTATCGTAATAACTTTAACAAGGGGTTTTGTCAGTGGTACAACTTGGAAAGGGACCCAAACAGGATTATTCTTCATCACATGATATTGGGCCCAGAAATGATCCAGGCTTGACACATTCTTAAAGCTAATGTCAAAATTAGCATTCCTAATATTAATAAGGGCACAGATCTCAGAAGAAAAACATTTAATTGTTCCCTTCAATAATATCCTAGCTATGTGGACCGTGTCAGCGGGCACTCCAGGCCACCTTTGTACAGAAGTCCCACAGCATTGTGCCTGGGGGCAGGTTCGCCCTTGTTCTGGAATAAATCTGACATCTTAAAAATGGTGAAGGCCCTGCCCCTGTTGGGGTATTCTGTAAAATTTCTTCTGACGGGCCTAACCTTATGGGCCCCTTTACATCAGTACTTGGATCAACAGGACTACCTATCTTATCAGTAGAATTTTCAACAATAACACCCTGTAAAATGCAAGGTTCAGTAATAACATTATTAACATCAGAAGAAATAGAAATTGAATCATTATTACCCTGGGGTATATTGGAGCTCGCTCTTGTTTGGGTGGTGGCTACTTTAGGTGCTGCATTTGCTAGTAAGTTCTGAAAAGAAAGGTCTTGTGGGTCAGGAGACCACTGCCCAGAAGTACCTTGTATCCATCCAGCATCTTCCAGTGAGTGGATGGGAGACCAGTTACCAGATCCAATTTCGCTATTCCTTGGTGCTGCAGTTTGAGGCCTAGTCATGGGTATGTCAATATTCAGTTTGCTCCATCCAGATCTGTTCTTAAGTTTAGGAAACACACAAATTTCTTCTACTGCAGAACTTTGTTTACTCTGAGCAATAGGCAGGGTAAAGACACTAACCGGCACTCATGTATGTTGCCCCGTACTTAGTCTGTGTTTTAGGGTCTTTGAAGATTCCGACAACAGTTGTCTTGCACAGCAGATGGCTTTTGACACACACGGGATCCTTCCTGTTTTCACTGTTAGCTATACCGAGCATTACTCTCGGTTCAGAACGCTGCTCTGGAGCCAGAGGTGTTTCCTGAGCGAGATTCAGTTTGGGGGTATTAGCGTTGGCCACCCGCTGAGTCACTGCTTCTTTAACACAAGCTCCAGCTGTTTGAATGGGCATTTCCTGCCCTTCCAAAGAGTCTAATTCCACCTAGTTCTCGGGTGTTTGACAAGAGCTGATTTCTTTCCATTTGAAGATGTAACCTGCGGTCTGCAGGTTGCTCAGCAATGCCTGCAGCGTTGTCCTCTGTTGACTGATGTGCACTAAGAAAAAATTGCTCACCTTAGTAATTGTGTTTCTTCTATTGGAGTCTTGCTGTATTCTGACATATGCAGTGATCCCCAACCGTTGAACTGCCCCGGAGAACAAAGAGTTAACTTTCTATGCAGAGCATAGAATGCTGAGCTCAAGCTCGGTAGGAGTCTCTGTCTGGAGTGTGAGTCTCTGTCTGGAGTGTTTCAAACTCAAACCGTCAGATTCTTACGAGCCCACTAACTAAAAATTCTATGTGGAAATTGTAAAATTCCTACTAGCCAACTGGCAGTAAAAAGTTTTGGATTCCCAAAGGAAGACTCAAGTCAGGAAACCCAAAAACCAAAAACCAATCTAATACAAATAACAGTAATAAATCAACACCCGAACAAAAGGAAGAGGGTGTAAACAAGGAGGAGCACCCCTGGGGTCCACACTGCACCTGCCCACCCACTTCCCAAAAACAGGTTCTGAGGGGGCAGGCAGGAAGGGAGGTCAGAATACAGCAAGACTCCAATAGAAGAAGCAAAATTACTAAGGTGAGTAATTTTTTCTTCAAACAACATGAAGTCTTGCTGTATTCTGACAATTGCAGACTACTAAGCAGTACCTCCATGGAGGAGGGACAGAACCTACTTTGGGAATAGGCTCTGAAGTACTGCTGTGCCAAACCGAGCATCACTCCTAGCCTGGATATCCAGAGAGTAATGCTTGGTAAAGGTATGGACTGTTTTCCAGGTGGCTGCTTGACAAATTTCTAAGAGAGGAATATCCCTGGCAGCAGCCAGGGAAGCAGCCGTACCTCTGGTGGAGTGAGCTCTCAGGCCTGAGGGAGGAATCTTTCCCAGTTTTTCGTAGCAGAATTGTATACAAGACACAATCCACCTGGCAATAATTCTCTTAGTGGCAGGTTTGCCCTTTCCCACTTCTCCATAAATGAGGAACAACTGGAGGCAGTCAAACCTGTGACCCTTGGTACGCTCTATGTAGTAACTAAGGCCTCTTTTAACATCTAAACTGTGTAATCTCCTCTCACCCGAGGAAGAATGATCAGTGAAGAAAACAGGGAGAGACATAGACTGATTCAAATGGAAGTCTGAAACCACTTTGGGCAAGAAGCTTCTATTGGTTCTAAGGAGATAAAATCAGGTTCCACTGACAGGGCCTGTAATTCACTGATATGCCTGGCAGAGGTAATGGCTACCAAGAACACAGTTTTCCAAGTCAAGTACTTAAGATCTGCTGAGGACATAGGCTCAAAAGGAGGTTACATAAGCTGAGCATTGCAAACATTCAAATCCCAGGCAGGGGTGGAGTCTCTAAAGGGAGGATTGGTATGAATCAATCCTTTAAAAAATTTACAGAACACAGGATGAGATGATAGTGAGGAAGACTTCCCCACTGACAGAAAAGCAGAAACAGCTGACAAGTGTACCTTGAGAGTAGCTGGTCTGAGGCCTGGGCCACTAAGATAGACCATATAGTCCAGAACTGTAGGCAATTCAGCAGTGTCTGGAGAAATATGCTTCTTGGAATACCAAATGCTGAATCTTTTCCATTTGGAGTTATAAGTCTTTCTGGTGGAGGGCTTTTGAGAAGCTTTGAGAATATCCAGAACCCCCTGAGAAAGATGCAAGTCTGCAAACTCTAACTCTTCAAGAGCCAAGCCTTGAGATTGAGAGACTGAAGATTAGGGTACCAGATCCTCCCCCGAGAGGATGTTAACAGGTTGTAATTCCTGGGAAGGGACAGGGGAAGATGGACTGCTAGGGACAACAACAGAGGGTACCAAGGCTGTCTGGCCCAATCTGGAGCAATTAGAATCACTTTGCAAGGTTGAGACCTTATCTTGACTAGAACCTTGAACAGGAGTGGGAAGGAAGGGAAGGCATACAGAAATTTCCCTTCCCAATTCAGAATCAGAGCATCCAGGGGACTGAGCCCAAGACTGGGGGTCTGCAACAAAAGAGAGGAAGTTGGTGATTGTCTGGGGCTACAAAGAGATCTATCTCTGGGTGCCCACCTGAAAAAAATCACTTTCAACACCTGCGGGTCCGGGGACCATTCGTGATGACCCTGAGAGATCCTGCTCAGTGCATCTGCTAGCACATTGTCCTTTCCTGGAAGGTGAACTGCTATCAGAGAGGCCTGCAGGGAATAAGCCAGGGACCACAACTTCATGGCTTCTGTGCTCAAGGCCGTAGACCGAGTGCCTCCCTGCTTGTTGATGTACCACATGGTGGTGGTGTTGTCTGTTCTGACTTGAACCACCTTGTTCTGCACTGAGTGAGAGAAAGCTTTCAGTGACAGAAAAACTGCCCTGAGTTCTAGGAGGTTGATATGGAGAAGAGATTCCTGAGGGGACCACAGTCCCTGGGTAGTGAGGGACCCCAGATGAGCTCCCCAGCCCAGAAGAGAAGAATCCGTGGTCACGACCACTGAATGAGACTGATTGGCAAATAGGCCCCCTTGCCTTAAGTTGTCCTGATCCTGCAACCTTTGAAGGGCTTGGATCAGGGTCCGAGTCTCAAGAATCAGTTTGGTAAGGGAATCTTTCCTCTGGGACCAAAAGGCCCTCAGATGGAACTGAATATCCGTCATCTGGAATCTTGCCCCTTGGACCACTGCTGTAGAAGCTGCCATGTGGCCCAAGAGCTGGAGGAAATGCCTTGCTGGTCGAGACACCTGAAGGCTGAAGGAAGAAGCCAGTTCTATAAGAACTCTTGCCCTTTCCAGGGGAAGAAAGGCTCTTGCTTTGGCAGTATCCAGCTCTGCCCCATAAAGGTAAGGAGCTGCACTGGCTTGAGAACTGACTTGGGAAGGTTGAGAAGAAATCCTAGAGAAGTGAGCACTTGCTGGGTCACTTGCAGGTCTGACTTGACTTGGTCTGGAGACTGGCTCACTATTAGCCAGTTGTCCAGATATGGAAAACCAGAAATCTTTTGCCTTCTTAGAAAGGCAACGACTACTGCCAAGCACTTTGTGAAAACTCTTGGGGCTGATGTTAGACCAAAGGGCATTGCTTTGAACTGATAATGGCCTGAGGGCAACTCGAACTTGAGGTACTTTCTGTGGGAGCACCTGATGGGAATGTGAAAATAGGCATCTTTGAGGTCCAGGGAGGCTAGCCAGTCTCCTGGCCTTAGAGAGGGAAGAATTATTCCCAGAGTTACCATCTTGAACTTTGGTTTTAAAAGATGTTTGTTCAGGTATCTAAGGTCTAGGATGGGTCACCACTCCCCTGTCTTTTTTGGAGTAAGGAAGTACCTGGAGTACAGAGCTTTGCCCTGTGTAGGGTACGAACTCTCTCTCTATGGCTCTTAAGGCCAGAAGAGATGAAACCTCTGCCTCTAGGGCAAGGGTTTCTGAGAGACCTGCAGGTGGAAAAGATCTGGCTCTCATCTTCGGAAATTTTTTGAAGCTGAGAACCAGTCCCTGGCTTACTACTTCCAGGACCCACTTGTCTGATGTAATAGACCTCCAGTCCTGGACAAAGTAAGCCAGCCTGCCCCCTACTGGAATAGGAGAGACGACCCCGGCAGACACATCAGGGTGTCTGCTTGGCAGGGGCCTTAGGCTGAGGAGTGGATGCAGCCCTGCTCATCCCCCTTCTGCCTCTCCCTCTGAAGAACTCCCTCTGGGAAAAAGGAGAAGAGGCCTGTGCTTGGTAAAAAGGCCTATGAAAAGGCCTGTCCCTGCCCCTAGACTGCTGCCTCTGAGGAGTTGCCTGCCTTTCCTTGGCCTGAGCACTCCTATAAGTGGTGCTGTACTCATCCATTTTCTTCATGTAATTCTCTGTCTTCTCCCCAAACAGAGAATTACCCACTACAGGAATAAATCCATGGCCTTAGCCTGAGTATCCTGTGAGAGGCTAGTACATCTGAGCCAAGCCATTCTCCAAAGAGCCATGGATGTAGCCATGACTCTTGATGACACATCATTGGAGTCCACAGCAGCATGAAACTGTACTTTTGATGCCTCAATCCCATCTGCAGCCTCCTCCTCCTCCTCCAGCTCTTTGGCCAGCTGGGTGGAGGCCTGTTTAGCCAGTGCCAGTACAGTGTCCCACCTAGACTTCTGGTACCTGGCTGTATAGGCCATATAATTCGCCTGCCTGAGTCCCAAAGAAGATGCCATGTATTGTTTCTTTGCCATGGCATCAATCTTCCTGGAGTCCTTGTCTGAGGGGGGGTGAAGCCAAGGGAATATTTGCCTTGTCACAGGCAGCAGCCTGCACTACCCCAACATGGCTGCATTGCTGGTATAAGAACTCCGTGTCTGAGCCTGAAAGTGTATACCTCTTGTCCATTCTTCTATCCACAGGAGGTATAGTGTCAGGAGACTTTAGAATTTTTTGTGTCTGCTTCCCAAAGGATTTGTGGAGGGGAATAGACAGTCTTCTGGACTCTGGGATGTCCATCATTTCTACATAATCAGGCTCCTCTTGATCCTCCAATGCCTCCTCCATAGGAAGCTGGAGGGTTTCAGCCACCTTTCTGTAGAACATAAAGTGAGAAGGGGACTCAGAAAGCCTAGGAGGGGAAACACCTGAGGGTCTGTCTGGGGAGATGTCCGGTTCCACAGGCACATCCAGACCCTCACTTTCACCATCATCATCCTCAAATTCCCCTTCCTCTTCAAACTCCGGTTCATAAAAATCTTCAAGGGTATAATCTTGAACTGGGGGAACCAACCGAACCGAACCCCTGCCAGAAGGTGCCGGATCGGTAGGAACCAGGTGAAGCGATTCCACAATCCGAATCGCTTTGGCTATCTCTTCGGCAGTCGGAACATGAACCTCTGGATCCGAACTGGACAATTTTTCTTTGCGCTTTCTTTTTGTTGGAACCGATCCTTGAATCGGCTCTCCTTTGCTGAAGTATCGCCTGGTCAGAGGGCACTCCTTCTGGTTCGGTCGGAACCGAACCGGGCTGGCCATCTGGGTCAGCGGACTTCTCGGCCTGTTTTTCCCTCAGTCTACCTAATCTCTTCTCAAGGGTAGATTTGGGAAAATGTTTACATATTTGGCAGTCTGAATCGAGGTGGTCAAACCCCCAGACAATAAACACAGGTGGTGTGGGGATCGGCCTTAGCAAAGACCTCCCCACACTCACTGCAGTGTTGAAACCCAGTTGGCCCTTTTTTTTCCTTGGGCTTCTCAGACATGGGCAACCTAACCAACTTACCCTTTTTATGGCAACCGCCAGGCAAGACACCCTTATTGGTTCCTAACCGTGTCACGGGTATTGGAAAAAACCATAGTAAAAGACGTTTTTTTTAGAACCGATAAGAACCGGTAACCACACACTAAGTAAAATACAAAATTTCACTATCAAATGGTCAGTTCAGCTGAACCGACCCACACTTTTACAAGTTCCACACAGAAAACAGAACAATTCCTATCTAGTACTCACGGCACCACAGACAGAGACTGAACCGACTATGCGGATAACTTTTTCGGTTTAAAAAACGACGAAAACTGAGACTTTAACCGACTTTCGAACTGAGCTGAAGGAGAAATCTCTGGAGTGACCGTTCAGTGAGGCGGAGTAAAGAATCTGATGGTTTGAGTTTGAAACACTCCAGACAGAGACTCCAACCGAGCTCGAGCTCAGCATTCTATGCTCTGCATAGAAAGTTAACTCTTTGTTCTCCGGGGCTGTTCAACGGTTGGGGATCACTGCATATGTCAAAATACAGCAAGACTTCATGTTGTTTGAACTATGATCCCTTCTCCTAGGTCCTCCAATGAGAGGAATACCTCATTGATTGTTTCCTCTTCTGAGAATTCTGCAGCAATCATCGCTGCCTCTGTAGCCTCTTGAGTTGTGAGAACAGGGGTAGAGGCCTGCTCCCCTGTCTCCTCCACCTCCATTACCTCTGGCATCTCTTCTGGACTGCCATCCTGAAACAGATGGCCAAGGGTTCTCCCGACTGATGAGTAGGGGAATATTTTATTATAATAACATCAAAATCAAATAATTACAAACAGTGTTTAAATCACATGACATGTTATTTTAAGCATAAAGTAAAACAATGCAAATAAATACCAACAGTATTAAGTCACACGAACAAATATACAAACCATAAAAGAAGTCAAAGAAAGTATTACAGCCATACATTTACTAACGAACCTCCTAAGAAAGTATTAAAAACCAACTTTAATACATCGTATGAAAAACAATGATCACCTCCTCCCTATTAAGAGCATAGGAAGTGTTCCATTATAATGATCTTAAAGACAAAGAATAACATTGTGATGAACACGTAAATAATATACAAGTCAAAAGAAAATAATTCCAAGAAAAGCAGACAGTGTTAAGTCACACTAAATAATAAAAAAAATAAAAAATAAAATAACCAAAAATAGGCAATAATCATATTTTCCTAACCAGCCTCTGAATTAATAATGAACCCTCCAAATAGAATCCAACCAAATGTCATACTGTCATTTAAAGTTGAGTACCAGACTGAACTAGCCTATTCATACTTCTAACTAGTAGTTTTGACCTCCCCTCGTATATAACCCACCTATCCATGTGTGTACAGAAGCAAACTTCCGTACTTCTCATTTGTATTTAATAAACTTCAGAAACCCTTTCCACCACTCCCTCACCTTCCTTGGGGAGAAGAATGCTGTGTCTTGAATATAAATTCTATCCATAGCCCTGTGAATCAACCTCTGGACAGTTTCATGGGGCATCAGTTTTTGATATAGTACCCATTGGCACCTAGCTTGCCATAAGTAATATATCAACATGCTACAAAAGATTTGTAAAGTGTCTACATGATATAGTAACCTAAACTGAGGAGAATGACCCAGTACTAATGTATCATAGTCCATATATTCCAACCATTTAATATTCCATTTCACTGCCAGGAATTTCCACAGAGACATAGCATAGGAACAAGTGGAAAGAAAATGATCGACCGTTTCTTCTTGTGCCACACACTCCAAAAATGGACAATTTCTTTCCTGTACTGGTTTATGTTTGGCGTTTCCTCGTCCCCCAATTCGGCCATACACCATAAGCCATAGAGTTTCCCACATATAAGTAGGTATCCTCAGGTTGTTCAATCTACTTAAAACTATGTCCACACACCTTATAGGACAGTTCTTAAAAACTGGTTCACTAGGATATAATTGTAGCATTACTGATTTATATAACTGAGAACCCGTACTAACTTTAACCACCTGCGCTAACAACCCCCATTTAAATACTTTTTTTGCAATAGGTACAAAATATGTCGGCAGTAACAACATAGGAATCGGCTTCGGGGTCTCACACCCCAAGAAGCATAATACCGCCCCATCACCTGTCGATGTAGCATCCCAAATCTTTCTGTGGGTACCCCCCAGCCTAACTTTACATTTGTTGAAATAAATAAGGTGGAAAAAAAAATAACCAGATCTATCATCCCTAAACCTCCCTTCTTTTTGTCTAGATATGTAAATTGTCTTTTAATCAGATTGAGTCTACTACCCCATAACATCTGGAAAAATAAACTATATATCCGGGTTTCCAAGTGCCGTGGCAAGGGAAAAATCAGTGCCGTATACAACAACTTCGGAACAATAAATTTTTTAATAACTGAAACCTGTTTAACTTTATCCAATTTCCATTGTTTCCAAATATTGATTTTCCTTTCTATTGAAGTTAATGTTAATACCCAATTAAGTTCTGGCACATTTTTTGGCCCATAAAATAATCCTAGAATTTTTATCAGGTCTCTGAAAATACGAATACCTTGTATTATGAGTTCTGTTAGACCATCCGTACCTATAAACAAACCCTTACTCTTAGTCTTGTTTATATTAGAATTTGACAATAAAGCATAATAATCCATAATGTCTAAAAAGACACCTACCTGTGTACTATCAGAGAAAAAAACACACAAATCATCCGCATATGCTTGTACAAACAACTCATCCAAACTAGAAGCCCAACCTATCCCTACCCAACGAGGGATCTGTGTTATTGATCTAATTAAAGTGTCAATTGTAATGGCATATAACAGGGGACTCAACGGGCAACCTTGATGTACCCCTGTCGGAACATGGAACCCTTCCCCGATCTCCAGCTGAATCACCGGGTGGGTAATAGCCGAATTATAAATTGATTGGATGATGTGTAAGAAACCTTCCGGGATCCCATAATGTCTCAAGGTTTCAAACAAAAAGGGGTGGTAAACTTTATCAAAGGCCTTCATCTGGTCTACAGAGACAATGCATCCTGAAATCTTTTGCAAACTGGCTAGCTCTATAATGTCTCTCAAGACCATATGAGCCTGATGTATTTTTTTCCCTGGCACTCCACAAAACTGAAATAGGGAAAGAACTTTGACAGCAAACTGTTTCAATCTGGTATTCAGAATGCTCATAAAGAGTTTATAATCCGAATTCAGTAGTGTACTTGGTCTCCAGTTATTCAATCCAAATTTGTCTCCTGATTTATATAAAAAAATCAACAGCCCTTCAGCAAACCAACTTGGAAAAGCTGGTTTCCCCAGAAAAGCATTAAACACTAACACCAAACACTCCGCAAATTCCACTGGAAAGGCCTTATATAAGTCCGATGTCAAACCATCAATCCCAGGAGAAGTTCCCTTTTTTTGATTTTTAATGGCTGTGATTATTTCCTGTGTTGTGATAGGCTGGATTAATACTAATGTATCAAATTCATGTCGTGGTACCTCAATCTGATTCAGAAAGCCCAAAATGTCTCGGTCATCCGGGGGTGTTTCCGGCCTATATGCCAAAAAAAATTGTCTAATTATGTGTTGAAATGACTTCTGATCCTGTACCAAATTCCCAACCTCATCTCGGAGGGAGTCTAAGTTTGTAGATTGTTTATAAATTTTAAAGGCTTCATATGGATCACCCACCGGCTGTTTCTTAACCCCGTATTGAAGGAGAGCATTAAGGGTCCGAGCCCTATTATACTGAACCTCAATAAGTTGTCCTTTCAGTGACCTAATCTGTGAACTATAATCCACAGTGAAGTATTGGCTACGAAAATAAATAATATAATTGCTGTCTTAATTTTAAATATTGTGAAAATCATTATTTGCCTTAGCCTTGCCTTGTTGTTTTAATAGTCGACAAAGGTCGTCCTTAGAATCTTTCCACCACTCACCCATAGAGTCATATAAAAAGGCTACTGAAAGTCTTGTCCTCAGTAATGCTTTAATTCTATCCAGTACCTCCCTAGAGTTCCATAGTAGGGGATTCAACTTCCATCTCGCCCTCCTACCTATTAGTCTGGCATGAGGAGAAACGGTACAGAGTAACAGTAGATGGTCAGAAAAGGATACTGGACATGTTTCAAATGTAAAGGGAACTTTGTCGGATAAAAAAAAATAATCGTGGAAGTAAACCGATTCCTTTTATAAGTAAATTTAAGCCCTGAACGTTGTTTACTACTCCCATTTATTAATCCCGCTGATTGTACCATTTTGTGTAAGGCCCTAGTATCACAGTAAATTTTCTTACCCACTCCCACCATCCGATCACCATCATCTGTCAATGCACAGTTAAAATCCCCGCACAAAAACACCTCAGAAGAGGTCAGTAAATAAAGTTGTAACATTTTAAAGAGCGCTACCCTTTCTGCCTTAAGCTGCGACCCATAAACATTAATAAACCGACACAATCTCGATTTCCACAAACCATCTAAAATCATCAACCGTCCCGGTATCAGATCCATCAATTTAATTAGAGAAAAGTCATAAGAATGGAATAGAAACCCTATCCCATCCGCTGACTGTTGGTCAAAAGACCAGTAAGAAGGGCCCCAGCACCATTCTCTTTGAAAACACCTGGCTTGCTCCATGGTATACATCCATGTCTCTTGTAGTAAACAGACATCAATCATATTAATAAGCGAAAATTAGTTTGCCAGCACCAGGTAAAACTAACAGGGTGCTTTGTCCAATTCTATGATTAAGCACCAGGTGGTGTGAAACGCGTTAGGACACTGTGTGTGGAGTAATGGAGGAGGTTGGCAGCCTGTAAGCCTGCAGTTTGTAAGGAGCCTGTGAAGAGTGGGAGCACTTGTACCCCATATGTTGTGTGAAAAAATAAAGAACGCTGGATTTGAAAGCGCATGTGGCATGGTGTGGATTCCCTTCGGTGCATATTTTAGCACATAATCTTACCTGGCAGCAAGCACACAACCTTACTTGGCAGGCTTGGACAAAGCACTCTGTTAGTTTTATCTGGTACTGGCAAACTAATTTTCGTTTATTTACATCTGCTTAACGCTGAGCACAGGATCCTGGTGCAGACCTTAACCCCTGCTTTCATCAATCATATTAAGATGAAAAAAATCATAAACTATCTGCCGTCTCTTACAATTCAATATACTATGAACATTTACCAAACCTAACCTAAATTGTATCAGGTACGGTCAAAGTCAGCAAATCACCTATCTTTCTTCCGCTGTTTCTTCTTCTTCCCTTTATAATCCTCTTGAATTTGTAAGGGGGAAGGCGGACTGTCAAGTGTCTGCTGGGAATCATTATCCAGGCAATCCATATCCGATTCCCCCCACTGACTGGATAACAAGGCAAAAGAGTTACTTGTTTCTACGTTCACAGCAGGCTGCTGTGGGAGGCCCTTAATATTTCTGGAAGACCGTCTAACTGCAGACACCACCGGTGCTCTAAAGGACTCCTGTGGTTGTCTCCCTTCTGCAGTCAAAGCGCCTACCGTAATGGGTTCCGAAGGATCATGGTCAGGACTCACTAAATCTTCTACCTCCACACCATCCCCACTTACCTCAATAACCGAAGGTATTTCCTCAACAAGCTGTGTGGGACCCACTTGACCTGCCCCTGTTATCAAATCCTGGGCTTTTTGTATTAATAGGTCTGGGCTACCACAAAACCCCTTATTTTTGGCTGCCCAGGTATAATCCGCAAAAACATGTCCCGTCTCTTCACAGAGATCACATTTTGTGAAGTTAGCACATTGAAACGCAATAAGTCCTATTTCTCCACAGTTATCGCATCTCAGTTTGTCACAGGAACTTGATAAATGAGTTCTAGCACCGCATTTATAACAAGCTTGAGGTTGTCCAGCATAAAAACACACCCCTCTATCCCTCCTAACAGAAAATTCGGAATGCTCAATTCCACCATCCGTTCGTGGTTAACCTTAAAACGCCATCCCCCCGTCCAAAATTGTTCCGCATCCAGAATTGCTTCAGGGGAACTCAAAATCTCACATTTTTGGCCTAACCAGTAAGTAATATCATCTATATGAACACCTTCGTTCCTAAACATGACAGTGACATACTTTATCAAGGGTTTCGTTAAAGGTATCACAAAAAAGGGTGTCCAGAGGGGGGAAAACAACCTGAGTATATCTTTCCCAAAAGAGGTCAAGAGCATAAGCTGAACGAAACTAACGTCAAAGTTGTCTTCACCAGAAATATTAATAAATGCAAACACCTCTGGGAGAGAAGTGCAAAGAATCTTTCAACAAACATTTACCCACATATTGTGTATCAGGTCAAACTTCTAAACCTCCTTTATAACGAAGTCGCACCGCATTTCTGCGAGGTGCAGCATCTTTCTTAATTTTTGAAAACAATTCTGACATTAAGGGTTTCTCCCCCCCCCAGCATTCTTCAGATCCTGAGCCCCCACCTGTTCCTTGGCCACAGGCGTGGTTACTTCCTGCCTTCCAGGAGTTAATACCACTAAAGGAGGAGGCTCCTTCTTCCCACCTACCAACTCCTCAACCCCATTTAAAACAGCAGTATCTTGCAGCTTAGGTCTCCATGCTGGTTCATTCTGGGAAAAGTTTAATTTTGGGTCCCAATCAGGAGTGGGCTTCCATGACCCACTTTCCAAAGTCCAACCAGCTTCGCTGAGAGCTCTTTGTGGGGACCAGTTATCAGCATTTAAAGGCTCAGTCACAGCGTTGGTTTGAACTTCTTCTCCCTCAAACTGTCTTTTGTCAAGTAGATTCTCACCTAGCCCAGTTGTAGGCAATTCCAAATGTCGTTTAGCAAATGTTAACGCCATTCTTTTATCCTTACCCTCCTCTCCTACCTTGTCCTGTTGCCTTTTGGAAAAGGAAAACTCTGACACCCCTGACTTTGTCCCGGGATCCGTTTGAAAAACGCATCTTTTATTTGATTCAGTACTCTCACCAGCAGCCCCAGTAGTAGCTTGAAAAACAAAGCCAGACTGTTTCCATAAAGAACTCCAATGTGCATCTCTGAAACCGTTCCCCTGCATCACTTCCCCTTCCTCTAGTACGTCATTGTGCAATTTCGAATCGGGTTGTACGCTCTCCCTGCTTGCTGTCCTCTCCATCGGCTCTCGGCACTGGGAATTGACTCCCGAAGACCTGCCAGCTGCATCATGTGCATTACTCCGAACAACACCATCTTTCTCAGCAGAACCGTAGGCAAGGCAAACCAGTGTGGACTGTATTTTTCCTGGGAGGTCAATTTCTGTTGCAGCCGTTGTATCGCCTTCTGACCCGGTAAGCTCCACAGATTTCACTTTGTCTAGAGCTGACAATTGCTCCGCTACAGTCCTATGTTCTTGTCTCAAGGCTTCCAGTTTAATTTGTAAGTTCCTCACATCAGGGAACACTTGCGCTGTATCTGAGCTACTGTCCACCGTTTCTAAAGCCATTAAATCTTCCGTTGAAACAAATAGCTCCACATCTTCCATTTCAGCACTCTCCGCAATAGATTTCTCTTGTCCGCACATATTAACATTCTCACTTGCAGCCCTCGGCTGCTCCGGTAGCTCCATGACATCCATCCACCTTCAGTGCAGGCTACCAACTGAGCCTGCGGTCAGTCAACAGCAAGTCCCCCTACTGGCCATGCAGTAGGGGCATTTCCCTGGTGCCCTGGCCAAATTTCCCCTCATTCTCTAAAAATACTATCAACAGCTTAATCTGGTTCAAGGTCAGTAAGCATTCATCTGTATCCCTCTGCCCTGGGTCGTGCCTGAAAATAGGCAGAATTTGTCTAGTTCACTTACCCGGTCAACAAAAACTAACTAAATAAATAAATAAAATATTTCTGTGCCTTTAAACACATTCAGCTTTCATACATGCTTATTCACTTAATGCTATATTATCATATATACTAATGTACAACCATTTGTTTATATATTGATGTTATACCATCCTATTATTCTATGATTAACTAAAACGTGCCACTTGATACACATTACACCATTTTTCTATGCCTTTAAAGTACCATTAGGCTATGTTGTTACAACAGGGTAAAGGCTGACTAGCTTGCTTTAATAACCAGCTATGTATCTCTCCAAAATGTAAGGAATCTTTTGTTAATTTTAATCGAATAGGATTACAGCAAGAGAATTCTATGTAACAGGACCATTATACAACAAAGATGATCTCCCTATATTCATTTTTAAGGTAGGTATCTGAAATTCAACACCCTTTGATGATCTTAAATTTAACTTTTTGGGTTTTATAGCTAATTATCTAATATGCAATTTGGAAGAGATTTCTTATACATTTTGTACATAAAATTTAATTTATTGAGTTTCCTTCGGTCGTCCAATCGCATCCAATTGGGTTCTGGATACAGAAGGCAATGATGCCTCCTTCTCGGAGCTCCAAGCATGTAGTGAACAAACTCATTGCATAACACATTAATTTTACTTAAGGAGTGCCTAGAATGTAAAATGTAGTTAGTGGGCATGCAGTGGGGTGGGGGAGGCAGGTAGGGTGTAGGGTGCAGGGGGTGTGGGGCAGCAGTGTTCCTGAGAGCTCTCTGGGAGATGGAAGGATGCTTTTTATTGCAGGAATATTGGACAGCTGAGGGCGGAGGTGTGCCATTTGAGGCAGGAGATAGGTGCGCTGGTGGGAGAGGGGGGATTCATGGGGTACATATGGGAACGACGGAGGGGCCACAGGGCCTGGAAGCAGGCAAGGAGGAGAGAACAGGAGGAGAGCCAAGGTGGGGAAGGGGGGCCTCCACTGAGGGGAAACAAAAGAAGAAGGGAGTAGGCAGGTTCTCAGGGTCCATCCTCTTAATGGGAAAACAGGCCCAGGGTAGGGGGGGGTGGAGGACAATTAAGGGAAATAAGCAAGGCAGGGTGGGGAGGGCGTCCAGTGGGAGCACCACCAGAGATGCCAGTGCAGAATAGATTTCATACATTGGAGAGAGGGGAAGAGGAGGAACTTGGAGGGATGAGTAAGGACAGTGAGATGGGAGGAAAGGAGATAGTAAGAGGAAGGACTTCAGGGATAGTAGGGAGAAACATAAAAACATAGAACTTGTCAGCAGATATGGACTGCTTGGCCCACCTTGTCCACCCATTGCAAGAGAAAAAGGTTCAGGCAAGGAGAGGGACGAGGAAAAAGGTTCAGGCAAGTGGAGCGTGAGGAAAGTAGGGAAGGGATGGTAGGGAGGGGTGAGTGAGGGGCAGGTTGGGGGGTGAGCAGAAGGAAACGTTGGGGAAGTGCCAGGAGAACTGAGGTCAGGTGGAAATGGCTAGGATGGGGTAGCACTGTGAGGGGTCAAAGGGATGCAGGATGTGCAGGAGGAAGGGGGACAGGCGGGTGGGCGGCTGGCATGGGAGGAGGGCAGGAGCCCAGAAAGGTGGGGAAGTTGGTGGTCTTGGAGGATTAGGATTCAATAATAAAGGGGGTGAGGTGGGGGTAAGGGGTCAAGAACAAGTCATAGGAGGGTAGAATGTATGCCATGGATGACAGTGGAGAGCGTGGGATCTCTGATAGCCAAGCACGTGGGACAGGAGGGTGGAAAGCATCACAAATAGTGCACCTTGGCATAAACAGTCTTGCAGGATGTGAGGTGGGGGTGGTGCAAGAGAGGTTCAGGGAGGTAAGGAAAATCTGCAGTGAGGTAGGGAATTCAGTAGCCTTCTCAGAGGTGCTGCCAGTCCCAAGGGCTAACACTGCAAGGAAAGTTAGAATTGAGGAATTTAATGTATGGTTCAGAGGTTGGCATGTGGCAGAGGGGTATGGGATAGTTGGTGACAGAGAAGGGGCCTAGAAGAATAAAGACCTGTACGCACCAGACAGGTTACATCTAAGTAAAAAGGGCAAAAGGGTCCTGAAGGACAATCTAGAAGAATTTATGGGGGAAAAAGTCAATTTTAATTGACAAGGAGGGGGCAGCAGGGTGCAAAATATCCTCAGTCACCTGGTGGAGGAGACTGATAGGCCTCCCACCAATCAGGACAAAACAGGGAGGAACTAGTGGGGGAGAAGAGGGAAGATGAGACTGGGGGAGAGGGGGAGGAAGGGGCGGGGCTGGGGTAAAGGGGGCCCTGAGTCACAGTGGACAATAGTGTCTCTGAACACCAGAAATCTGGAAAACAAAATGGCTGAGATTCAGGTGCCGAAGGCTGACAGAATGGTGAACATAGCAGCCATCACAGAGGCATGGGCCGCACCTAACCATGACTATGACCTCGTAGTCTGCAGGGACAAAATGTATGGGAAGGATAGGGAGATAGGAAGGGGAGAGTGGCTCTGTATGTGATGGAGGGGATAACCAGTACCAGAGAGGAAGGGGCGGATGAAAAGACAGAAGTGTTATGGGTGCAGGTCCAATCTACTAAGGGGAGGAAGCTGAGGCTGGGGGTAGTTTACAGACCACCTTCACAGGATAAGAATTTAAACAAGTTACTGGGGTCCCAAATCATGGAAATGGCAGACAGCAAGGAGGTAGTGATAATGACTGACTTCAATCTACCTGGGGTGGTTTGGATAATCCCAGCTACCTCCAGCACCAGGGAGCAGGAACCACTGAACACATTCATAGAAACATAGAAGTTGTCAGCAGATAAGAACCTCTTGGCCCACCTAGTCTGCCCTATTTGCCCTACCTACTGTGTCACCGCAGACTTTACTCTATCTCGGGTCTTTTCCCCCTTTGCCTTATTTATAAGGTCCCCTTGTGTTTATCCCATGCATGCTTGAATCCTTTTACCATTTTAGCACCCACCACCTCTGCTGGGAGGCTGTTCCAGGCATCCACCATCTTTCCGTGATTAAATATTTCCTCACATCTCCTCTGAGTTCCCTCCCCTCCTACTTCAGATTGGATTCCTGACACAGGGTGTCATAGAGCCCACTCAGGAGAGGGCCGTACTGGACTTGGTCCTGTCCAACTGTGAGCATGTCCGGGATGTAAAGGTTGAAACACCACTTACAGGAAGCGACCACCACATAGTTTGGTTCCAACTGGACATGGGCAGAGGGATGGTCAGGACCAAGATGAGGGTTTTGGATTTCAGGAACGCTGACTTTAATAATGTGGGAGAAATTCTAGTATGACACCTTGCTAGGATCAGACAGGAGATGGAGGTGGAACAGAAGTGGGCCATAATAAAGGTGGGATGCATGGAAGTCACTAGTGAGTGTGAGAAAGTCAAAAACAAGAAATCTAAGGCCAAAAAGCCCAACTGGTTCAGAAAGGAAGTGGCAAGTGTAATAAGGAAAACAAAGGCAGCCTTCTGGAAGTACAAACATACTCAGAATGAGGAGGATAGGGAGGTCTGTAGTGCTAAATCAAGGGTGGCGAGCAGAGCGGTTAGAGATGCAAAGGCTGCAAGGGAAGTACAGCTGGCACAGGGAGTAAAATCAGGTGATAAGGCTTCTTCTAAAATATAAGGGAGATGAGGGATATTAAAGATGACATTGTCAGGATGAAAAAGAGGGGGGTGAGCAGAAGGAAGAGAAGAGAAGAGAGAGTGGAGGTGCTTAAAAAGTCCTTCTGCTCCATCTTTACTAGAGAGAAGGATGTACTAGTGCCACAAGGAAGCAGGGGAGTGGGCACAGAAATGGGGGGAGTTACCAATGGTGTCATAACGGTAGACAGGGTGCATAAGGGCCTAAAGCCGGGCCCTGAAGGTGGACAACTACCCATGGCCAGGCAGAGTGCACCTGAGGTCCTAAGAGAACTGGCAGAGGTGCTGGTGAGCCTCCTGGCAGACCTATTTAACACCTCTGCAGAGTCCAGGAGTGTGCCCTGGGACTGGAGAACTGTATGTGTAGTGCATCTTCATTAAAGCGGTCCAAGGGATGAACCAGGGAATTACAGACCAGTCGGTCTTACCTCAGTAGTGGGGAAACTGATGAAGACTATGCTAATGGAAAGACTGCTGGGCTTTCTTGAGGAAAACAGGCTGCAAGATGAGAGGCAGAATGGGCTTGTGATGGGTAGGTCCTGCCAGACAAATCAGATTGACTTTTTTGACTGGATGTCCAGGGCAGTGGACAGGAGCCAAGCGGCTGATGTTCTGTATCTGGATGTCAGCAAGGCCTTTGACTAAGAAGATGGAAGACCTGGGGGTGGAGGCAAGCTTCCTAGATGGGTCAAAAAATGGTTGCAGAACAGAAGTCAAAAGGTGGTGGTCAGGGGAGTTCTCGGAAGCTAGGCCAGTGATCACTGGGGCCCCACAAGGCTCAGTGCTCAGCCCAGTGATGTTTATTATCTTCATCGATGACACAGTGGATGGGATCACAGGTAAAATCAGACTGTTTTTGGACAACACAAAGCTCTGTTGGAAGGCAACTAAAATGGTGCAGGGTCTGCACTGGAAGACATATGAAGAGAGACTAAAGGAGCTTAATATGTATAGCCTCGAGGAAAGGAGGGAGAGGGGGGACATGATAGAAACTTTCAAGTACCTCAAGGGAATCAACAAAGTCCAAGAGGGTAGCATCTTTCAAAAAAAGAGGTGCAAGAACAAGGGGACAATTTGGAAGATACAGAGGGGTGCTGCTCAGAGGTAATGTAAGGAAGCATTTTTTCACAGAGAGGTGTGGATGCATGGAACGGCTCCCGGAGGAGGTTGTGGAGTCAAAAACAGTGGTTGAATTCAAGCATGCATGGGACAGCCATAATGCAATTCTAGGGGGCGGGGGTAGAAAGAAGTAGGCTGCTGGTTAACTAGGATCTGCAGCTTATCCATCAGGTAGGGAAATGGGCAGACTGGGTGGGCCAAGTGGTCCTTATCTGCCATCAAATTCTATGTTTCTATGTTTCTGTTGGAGGCTGGACACAGAGAAGGGGAAATGGGAACTAAGGGAAGACCTGCCTAGTTTAGAGACGTGGTCTGGCATTTTGTAACTGGGGTTCAACACTAATAAGTATAAAGTTATGCACTTGGGAGTGAAGAACCCAAAGACCAGATACTGGCTGGGTGGTGTGCAGGTCACCAAGTCAGAGGAGGAAAAGGACCTGGGGGTTATCATCATGAGTGACCAGAAGCACTCGGCACACTGCAGGAGAGCAGCAGCAAAAGCAAATTCGATGCTGGGCTGCACAGGCAGGGGGATTACCAGCAGGAAGGTGGAGGTCATACTACCATTGTACAGGTCACTGGTAAAACTGCACCTAGAGTACAGTGTGCAGTATTGGTGCCCTTATGTTAAGAAGGATGCTAACTTGCTGGAGACAGTCCCGAGAAGGACAACCAAGATAATCCAGGGCCAGCAGGGCAACACCTATGAAGAGAGACTCAAGGAGCTCAACATGTACCCTTTGAGGACAGAAGGGAGAGGGTGGATATGATCAAGACCTTCAAATACCTTAATGGTATTAACAGGGTGAATACGGAGGGCCTCTACAGCCGGAGTGGGAACAAGTCCACTAGGGGCATAGCCTAAAGCTGGTAGGGGGATAACTCAAGAGAGAGAAAGGTGAGGAGGCACTTTTTCACCAAGAGAGTGGTGGCCAAATGGAATGAGTTACCAGAGGAGGTGATCTCCCTGAAAACGGTGGATAGCTTCAAGAGAAGATGGGACAGAATGACGGGGAAAGTTGCAGGTGCGAGTGGAGAAGGGAATTGAGGGGAGTCAGGGGGTTTTGGGGAGGGGAGTAGGTCCCACCATAGACACAGGGGGGACCTGCACACTTGAGTAGACAAGATTGACCATAAGGCCTTTATCTGCTGGCTTTTTCATATGTAAATACAAGTAAGATGTATCCTTTAGTATAGCACTCCTTGTTCTTTGTGTGTACAGTGCTTTCATAGAATAATGGTTAAGCAAGGTACGACAGTATACAGAACTTTGATTCATGACAGTTACACAGGGTATCATGTCTATACCTTGGTTAACACTGATCACCACGTGGGATACTGTAGATACAGTTAGGGAGATATACCAGCAGACAGTGGTGGAGGAGCGTACCAAAAAGTGGGGAGTCAAAACTGTATAGACCACCTTAGCCCAGGACACTGGGAAACTAATTACCTTCTTGAATATACTTTCATCAACTTACCTAGCTTTTTATAATTATGAATAATCCACATATTTTGATGCATAATCCATGAACATTCAAATCCAAAATTCAGTATCTGACCTTTCAGCCAAAAAAGTGAGGGGTCGCCTGACACCCCCCCCCCAACCCCCTGGCTCCTCTGCCTATGCCAGCAGACTTGCTCATCTGGACCCTGGTTAGCAATCATTGACATGTCAGTCTTTACAGTGCCTAACTCGCCGTGATGCCAGACTCCCCCCTCTCCTGTATAGGGCACTTCTTAATGTTTAAGAAAACCACAAGTAATGAGGACTTTATAATCACATTTTGAAAAGATGGTTTTACATCTCTGTTAGTTTCGTCTGTTTCTGGGTTTTCTACTGTATCACCTTTCAGCTACTTCACTGCATTAGCGTGGTAAGTTTGGCAACCCCCGATCCCACCCCTGTACTAATCACAGGTAGATTTACTTACTTAAAGGTAATACAAACCCCTGTGGTTCACAATTATTTTTAATATTGTTGTTAATTCAGATGTGTGAATGTCTTTTTAATATCCTTAGTATATTGGTTTGTGTACTTGTTTTAAAATAGTCCAGTTTTCCTTGTTAATGCTGCCTTCCCCCATCCAATTGTTATTTTATGTTTTTATTTTATTTATTTTTATTTATTTATTCAATCTCGGATTACAAGTACCTTTGAACGCCAAGCAGCTCATTTACAAAGGGTTCCACATCAGTGGGGAGGATTACAAACAGACTTA
The DNA here is from genome assembly GCA_016271365.2 of Neoceratodus forsteri. Lineage (NCBI taxonomy): Eukaryota > Metazoa > Chordata > Ceratodontiformes > Ceratodontidae > Neoceratodus > Neoceratodus forsteri. The sequence continues at coordinate 70,369,784 of CM057452.1, forward strand.
GGAGAACTAACAAACTGAGTTACTAATGATGCAGTGCAATTAATGGTACATCATAACTAGACATTGGTATTAAAGGAGAGAATGAGCATGGAGTTATCATGAGGAAAGGAGGGTAGAGGAGCTTAAGACCAGGGAGAAAATTGGTAGCAGCCAGAGGCATTGTCATAGTAACGATTGGGGAGGCAGGAAGTAGGAAAGGAAACAGGTAAGCAGATGAATGGCAGGGGAGAAAAAGAAAAAAGAGGGGTGGTTGCTCAGGACGTGGTAGGAAATCAGGAGGGGGTCACAGTAGGGGAGGAGAGATAGGAGGGGGGGTCAATAGAGGGGAAGAGGGAGTGAGGAACTGTATTACTTACGAATTTAGGAGGTACAGTCACAGGAGCTTTCAGATATGAGATACCGTCTGAGCATATGCTTGAACTGGCCTAGCTTGGATAGGTTAGCCAATTCACTGCACAGGCAATTGAACCAAAATGGGTCTCTAAAAAGAAAGGATCGCTGGCAATGCGTGGTCCGGCACATTGGAGCAAGAAGGAGTTCTGTAGCTGAGGTGCGAGTGTGTGGGTCTTGAGGGATTTGTTCAGTAGGCAACTCACACCCAGTGGCAAGAGCCCAAGAAGCACCTTTTTCGTAAGAAGGCATGTTTGGTATTTGATCCTGCCACTTAGCTGCAGCCTTCCAGACTGAGCATTGAGCAAGTGTGGGTGAGACGAGCAGCACCCATGATACGCCTACAGACGTTGTTGAGAGCGACGGTCTGTTAAGTGATGTAGTGGTGGCAGCTCCGTAGATGACAAGGCCATAATCAATGACCAAGTTATAACCAATGTATTTGTTTATTGTACATTTTTAAGCAGGAAAAGCACACAGAACCAAAGCTCATTTCCAGGTGCCTGCCAGGAGCACAGAGAGGTTAAATGACTTGCTCAGGGTCACACAGTATTTATTTCCAATTGTTTAACCAGGAGTAGCACACTAAGCTGAAAGCTTGTTTACAGGTGCGACCTGGGAGCACAGGAAAGTTAAGTGACTTGTTCATTTATTGACTTGCTATTTATTTTTGTGGACTGGAAAAGGAGGACTAGGCAATTGTCCCGGGGTGGGGGATACAGATGGATGCCAACTGACAACAGACCAGATAAAGCTGTTGGTGGTATTTTTAGTGAATGTAGGAAATTTGGCCAGGACACCAGAAAAAATGTTTTTTTTTTTTAAACCAGGAGAGACACATTAAGCTGAGAGCTTGTTTACAGGTGCGACCTGGGAGCACAAGGAAGTTAAGTGACTTGCTCAGGGTCACACAGCATGCAAGTGGGGAACTGTGGGATTCAAACCAAGGTTTCCGGGTTTGTAGCTCAGAGCCTTAAACCACTGCACTATACTGCTTTCTTACTCTTTTCAAGAAGTGCCATGGGATCTTTAGTGTCCACCTGAACAACCACCAGAACAGACAGATGGGACCTCAGTTTAATAAGAGTATTAATGTTGCGCTCAGGTTGTGGATGGTGGGTGTCAGATAGGGTAGCCAGTCCAGAAATTCCATGAATGAAAAACCAGCACTCCAGAAATTGCTTGTTCCACTTATGGTATATTTATTCCATGGTAAAGTACCATAGTCAAGAGAATAACAGAATGAAAGCAAGCACCTTAACCATTAGGTCTTTCAAGGAAGACCTATCAGTCAAGGCACTTGCTGGTTTTTCATTCATGGGACCTCGGTTTAATGTCTCATCTGAAAGACAGCACCTCAGGAGTGCAGCACCCCCCTTGTGCTGCACTTCTATGTGAGTATTGGGATTTAACCCAAGTGCCTGGTGTTGGGATAGAACCCACAGCCTTCTGATCTTCTAGCTTCAGAGGTGAGTATGCAACCTGCTGAGCCACTGACACTGCTATGCATGCTATGACAGTATGCAGTGGCAGTTGTGGGACTCAAACCCAGGTCTGTTGGATATACCAAGCTCATTTACTGTATGTATGAGCTCAAGAACTGTGTCATCAGTTGAGCTGAAGCCTACAATGAAGCTTTCCATAGTAAGCTTTCGCTCAACTGATGTTACTGAGTTCCAGAACTTCTAAGTAATTCAAAAAATGAATATAGAGTGGGAGAAACACTTTATTAAAAAGGGATCCTAAATATAGAAAACAAAATAAGGCTATTTCAAAACAAACACAAAAACAATACAGGGTTGTTTCACACATTCCTTAGTTTACAAATATATTAAAAAATGTAAGCAACAGAGTATATGTTCCCTTTAACTTAAGTTCCACATACTGGGCAGGATTCACAAAAAAGGCCAAATGCTGTGTGGGAAAAAAGCCTGCAGCACTGTGGAAATGCAGTTGCGCGATATTCTGAAAGAAAGTTTGCGCAAGTGCAGAATTCTGCAAAATTCCCCGCAGTTGCAGAAATTCAGCAGCTGTGGAAATTGAGCAAGTGCTGAAAATCTGCAACTACGGATCCACTACTGTGGAAATAGCTTAGGAGGCACTGCAACAGTGAACCTATTTAGCTGGAGCAGCAGACTGTAACAGTTCTGCCATAGCATGAAGCTGAAGCACCCACAGAAGAGACCAGCAACCATTCCCTCAACTGGGACCACTGCAGCACCACAGGTACCAGCAATACCATGGCACCACAGTGGCTGTCTGTCACTACTAGTCGTCCCTCCCTGGAGTGTTCCTGTTGTCTGCAGGAGTAACACTTTCACTGCAGGCTGTTCAGGCTCTACTGTCTGTGGGGCTCCCTCATGGGCTGCACTGGGTCTGGTGGTTGTTGTTTGTTGCCATTCAGTGGCAATGTGTGCTACTGTTGCTGTAACTTCAGCCACTGATATACCCACTGGGATGCTATTACCCGTGCCTGACCGCCACGTTAATTGTATTTCAATTGTTGGGGCACTACTGCAATTTCCTGAGGGAGTGTTACGCCTCACCCAATGTATGTAACACTTATTCCACAACTGTGGAAAAAACCTGGCTAAGAATAGCCTTTGAGGGGCTGTGCCATAGTTATCAATTACCTTTTTTTCTCAGGAACTTCCGCAGCTGCACTTTTTTCCACAGTCCGTAGTGTATTTTTCACGCAGCTGCGGAGGTTTTTGTGAATAGCACTCAGAGCAATTTCCTCTTTTTTTCCGTAGCTATGCAAGTTTTCGGGACTTAGAGAAGGTTTTGCACCTTCAGAAAGCTTTGTGAATCCTGCCAACTGTATGTAATATTGCCTAGAGGTTACAGCACCAAGCTGTGAACCTGGTAATGCAGTAGACCTGTTTGAATAAAAAAGCAACAAGTTAGGTGTGCACCTCACGGAGTGGCTTACTCTCTCAAATGAACAGAAAACAGGATCCGAGGGCACTCCCAGTAGCAAAAACAACAAATGCCAGTTAATTTGCAAGAGCAAGGCATATAACCTTCAAAACATTACACTTAAAGAGCACTGGAGACTCCCACTGTACCTCTAACCTTCAAAAACATATTGTGCAAAAAGCCTGTAAACATGCAAGAGATGTCTGGGGTTCTGCTGTAGTTCTTTTCCTTCTCTATTTTGGGCCCCATGACCCAAACAAATAACACCCCCCCTAAAGGGGTGGCTGGCTCCCTCTCCCTGGGCTAAGACACAGATATGTCACATTGATGAGTCTAAATGAGGACAAAACCCGTGTATGTGTCTGCTGTTCTTAGCCTTTGCTGATTGCACTGTGAGGCCTTCTGGCACCATGTAATTCTGCTTAAAGTTGAACCAGTCCAAATTCTCTCATGGGGATTTGCATGTTTCCCATGATGCTTTGCATTATTGGGGTGTGTGCAATTGTGTTTTCTTTAAAATTTGGCTGTACGGCCAATATCCTCTGGGATAACCCATGCCTCATGATATTTGCTCTGGGATTCTGTTGTAATACAAGAGCTGTGGCACTTACAAAGCACCGAGGACACAATAATAGTCAATGCAGAAAAAAAAGCACAGGGTGCACCAAATAGATAAAATAGCACTAGACAAGTGTAGTGAAACAGTCCCATCTGGGGTTTAAATGTAAGGGGAGGGAACATCAAAGGGAATCGGGGCAGGAGCAGCTAGAGGGAAGGGGAAGGGGGCTGTCAGAAGGTATGAGTTCAGAGACAGTAGCAAGGGGGGGAGACACAAAGCCATGGAGAACAGACTTAAGGGGAAGGTGGAAGAGGCAGAGCAGATAGACAGGTGGATAGAAGACCAGAGTTTAGGAAAATGGAGCGAGAAAGCAGCTTGGCAAGCAATGGATTTCCTGTGGGTGATAGAAAGAGACTGGAAAGGTGGTAAGGGGGGAGGGGGTGCAGCAGTCAGACGTGGCTAATACATAATCATTTGTTTTTGTCCATTTTGTTACTTAATAAAAATAGGCATAGTAACCACACAATGAGCAAAGGATGTTTTTTTTGTGTACTGGATTAGAAAATTGAATACATGGAAGTACAGTGTGGAGCAGTTAAAACATTCCATTTCCTTTCTGAATCATTTATTAATGCTTAGTTTAACTTTAAATAAGCCTTGATTATTTTAATTTTGCTTAAAAGTTTCTTCCCCTTTTTCATGTACAATGTTTTTATGTTAAGAACACAGTCTACACATTTCTGTGTTTCCTTTGAGCACATTGAAAATGGGCAGACTGGATGGGCCAAGCGGCCCTTATTCTGTCAGTTTCTGTTTTATTCCAGGTAGGAGCAGAGAATCAGTTTTTCAGTTCACAGTCAAATAGTGATTTTTCTCGCTTGGCAGAGGCTAGTAACAGATCTTTTAGCCAAGGTTTACAGCTGTTGGGTGGCTGAGTTACTACTGGAATGGTAGAGGGACACAGTGAGAGCAGGAGCTGGATTGAATTTGAGAGTTGGCAGAGGCAGCAAGTGGCCAAAAAATGAGTTACTGTTGGAGTGGAAGGGATGGTAGGAGGGACCATTCCTTGTTAAAGGTGATAGGAAAACATTTTTACACCTATAGATGTCTTGTTTTCCACTTAATATCTATCCAATATTCTGATCAATAGGCTCGTTCACACGACTGCCTGTGAGCTGTTGTCACTGGCTCACAGTGGCCAGACTGGTGCTCCTGCCGACGTGTGAATTTTCTCATTTTGGCAGTTTCCTGTTGCGTGGCGTTGCCACCACAATCCCTCTTTTCCTGGGTTTGCAGAGTGGTGTAGGTGGTTTCCTGTGTCGTCTGAACAGGCAAACCACCTGCATCACTACAAGTCCCCACCAACCCAACAGTGACCGGAACAACACCTACATCGCCGGAAAGCAAAAGGTCACTGAAACCACCAGTGCCATGTGAACACGGCTCTCCATTGTTTTCTTAATTTTTTTTGAACGATTTGAAAGTGGCTGGTGCGGCAAAGTGCAGTGTGAATGAGCCTTATGTTTTGCCTTGGTAGCTACTCTGAATCCCCTTCTCTTCAGCAGTTGCTATTCTCTCTTTTCGTACTGCCTGAACGTTCTATGACATCAGTACCACCGTTCCAAGTAGTTCAGATGAATAGCATGGAAAAAGTATAATTGATTCCATGGAATGTCTTAGGAATAGGAAACGAAAGAGAAGCAGCAGCTGCTGAGGCGAGTGGAACCCTATGTAGATCTGATGGCACCCCAAAGCTAGGTTATTTATTACCTCCCAACACTTTCACAGGCAAAGCCTGCAAAAACAAAGAAGAGTTGGTACTGCTGGGGGGGGGGGGGACAGGAATGTTCGCCACAAACAATTTCTATGTCGATAGTAAAACGTATATCAACATACTCTGTCATCATGGGAAAACATGTATCAATGACATGTATTTTATTAAAAAAAAACTCTGTCATGATGTAAAATCGCTATAACTTGAGAAAACTGGCTGTTTCTATATCAATAACATAAATATTACTGTTATGTGGTAATGACACAATTTCGGCAGCATTTCTTAATGGCTGGACTCCAAGCTTCCATTTAAAAATGAAGCTTCTAGCTCCAACAGTTCCAGAGTTAGACCTTTCAAAAGATATTTTCTTTAAAATGTGATAACTTTGAAACTGAAAAGGCTAAAGAATTATTTTTTTTTAATGAAAGCTTGGAGTCAGCTAAGTGAATATATCATTAATATATTACTACAGCAACTGACCGTATATTGATATTAAAAGACATAAAATGTTTCATATCGATATAAAAAAACAATAGTTCACTAAATATTTAAAGTCCTGTTATTTTTAACAACATATTATATCCACATGTATATGCATGTAGCAACACAGAAGACCCATACCATTAGTGTCTAGACATATTTGGGCCTGATTCTAATAGGTGCAGTTACGACAAGCATAACTTACGCAAATGCGCAAAATACGACAAAGCAATTACAACATGTGACTTGGGCCAAATTCTAGAACACTCATGACTTACACCAACAATAGCTTAGAATGTCGTGCATGGTGACATGTGCCATATAAAAGGACGCATTTCATAAGATGGACATAACTGCCACTGAGCAGTGAATGTCGCAAGGAAACCGCAGAACACACTACCAAAATGTCATAAACAGCAACCGGGAGGCAGAGGAGGAAAAAAAACTTTAACCATGATGAGGTAGACATACTCATCACAGAAACTGACAAGCAGCCTGGCCTACTGTTAAGTAGGGGAGGAGAGAAGGCTAAAGGGGACAAGGGGAAAGAGGCATGGGACACTGTGTCCAGGAAGGTCAACGCTGTGGCCACCCAGAGGAGAATCATACTTGACCTTCAGAAAAAGTGTAATGATCTGAAGAGGCATGTTAAGCAAAAGCAGGCACACAACTGCCGCTGTGCCTAGCTCACAAGAGGTGGACCAAGCCAGTTTCAGTCACTGAGCACCCTAGAAAAGAAGGTCGCTGCACATCTCAGCCACCATAGCATCAGTGGTGACACGGATCTGGATACCTTCAGGTGGCAGAGCAGTACAGGTATGTGGATTGGGGGGGGGCAATGCATTAAACATGAATGGTGAATGCTGTGTATATGATGGTACGTGTGACAGAGTGTGTGACCGTGCATGTGAATGCTGCGGTATGTCCATGTATGTGTGCTGCAGCTGGTCACAGCAACCCAAAGGCAGGAACAAAAGTGTGACCGGACACTGCCACCATGGGGAACAGGGATGTTAGGCCTGTGATGCATTGGACATGCAGACAGCCACGCACAGGTCAGCCACGTGCATGGTGTGCATATGCCACTGTGGAATGGCTGCCCCACAGTATTTGACCATGTTGTGGGGGGCAGGGGGTATGCCCGGGGCACTGATGTACCTCTCTCAGTCACTGGCCATGTCAGGGTTGGGGGGCCTCTGCGTACCTGCACAGCCCACAGTACCTGACCATGTTGTGGGGGTGGGAGGGTTTATCTGGGGTTGTGAGGCACATCTCAAAGATGTTGGCCTTGTTGGTGGAGGCTGGGGCACATGTGCATATCCCCGCAGTTGCATTACATGGTATGTGGTGCGGGGGGTGGGACTGGGACTGTAATGTACTAGGGCACGCAGTGGATAGCTGGGTATGGGTAAGAAGAGGGGGGATGTGTGTAGCAACAACTGACATCCTGTTCATCCCACAGGGTCTGCAACAGTGCCAGGGGACACTGTGGCCAGTGGTGCAGACCAGAGCAGCAGACAGCAGGCCAGCCAGGAAGACGGGGACACCAGTGATGTGAGCAGCGTGACATCAAGTAGCAGCACATCTGAGGAAACTGGGGAGTCAGTGGAGGCAGATGAGGATGATGACAGTGCCGGGGCAGTGACAGAGGTGGGTTCCATGGTCGAGGAGGAGGAAGGACAACACAGCACTCAGCAGGAGCGCGATGTAAGAGATGAAGGCTACAGCCAGAGAGCTGACATGGAGAAAGAGACTGCGGAACACCATAGTGACATAGGAATTGGGCTGACAACAACCATGCATGGGACAGTGGCTGGGGAACAGAGCCCCATCAGTGTGGCTGAGCTAGAGGCATGGCTGGATGAGGCTGTTAAGAACCTGCAGGAACAGGTGTCACTACCTGTATATATTGGGAACTACTGCCATTTGGTGGTGTCTGGGCAGGGGGAGCTCACACAGGAGGTCACTGCCATAAAACAGGGTATGCAGGAACACCACCAGAGGCTGGAGGGACATCTAACAGCCATCACTACTGCCATGCAGGCCGGCACAAGGGACACAACAGCGGTCCTGGTAGACATGGTGCAGGCAAACCATGGCCTTTGGCACTGTGCCCAGGGGCAGCAGGAGGTCATGGAATGCTGCATCAGACCATGGAGTACCTGGTGGCACAGCAACAAAGGCAAACTGAGAGCATGACCACCATCCTGCTGGCAATAGCAGATGCACTGCACTGCATGTGCGGCAACAACACCCAACAGTGCCACAGCCATACCACCAGATTCCTGTGACTGCCCACCACCAGCCACTAAGTTCTGCACCACCCACACAGGCATGCCTGAGCACATGCACACAGTGGGTGACCCAGGCCAGCCAAGACACACATGTGTCTGACACTGCAGAAAAAGGCCCTGTCACCGAACCCAGTGTGATACCTCCCAGGGCACCATCAGGCACCAGCACAACCACACAGACCCCCACCAACAAAGCCCCCACTCACTGTCCCAGCACCACCACCACAGGGACATGCCCTGTGGAGGCACAGCACAGTGCCTGGACCCAGGAGAACACAGACCACACAGGCAGCCATACAGAGCCCACAGGTCATTGGTGACAAGGACAGCGGTGATGGTCAGCCATCAGTGGCCACTGAGACACAGCCTGGGAAATGGGTCAGGAAGAGGCGCAATGTGCCCGTGGTTGAGACAGACACAGGGGTGTAGAACATTGTCCCAGGAGTGTCCATGACAGGGGATACATGTCAGGGCACCCCAGGATCAGGCACATAGGAGCCCTTGACTGCCCAGGCCAGTGGTGTGCAGACATGGCACCGCCTTGCCAAACAACAGTAGCCAACAGGGTAGTGTGCTATGGGGGGGGGGTTGCTGTGCCAACATTGAATTATGTACAAATTGACATGTGAATGTACTGCACAACAGGGTGACACAATGGGCCACAATACATGTTGTATTGTACAGTGGGATGGGGATGCACAGTACACTAGACAGGGGATATGTGTATGTGTGTGTGTGTGTGTGTGTACGTGTGTGCGTGTAGCACAGTTTGTAACAAACAATTGCACGGTTAATAAAGCAATACAGATCGCACAGTGTTGTTACTTGTTGTCTCTGTTGCATCTATGTATCTAGCAACATCACGGTCCTGCATCATGTGTATGCTGTTACTGAGGTTCGTCAGTTGCCCATGAGAGGCGGATCTGTACAGGCACAGCTGTACGATGGTGCGACACAGATATAGTGCTGCCTCAGCACCCTGGCAAATACTGAGGATGTGCTCACGGGCCACGCAGGTGCAGGTACCTATACTGCACACAGCACAGGGCAGGCTGTACATGTAGGGAACCTATGCCTCTGCATGCGGCAACAGCTGCATAGGATGCCCATCCCAGTGATAGTGGGCCCAGTCTGTGGGCACACGGTAGTATCACAGAGTGTTTGGAGTAGCCACCTAGCCCCAGTAAACAATTAGCAGCCCTGTTACTTATGTACTATGGGAGCAGGCCTTCACTGCATGGTAATATTTGCCGTACAACTGTGTGGAGGAAAGGTTTGTATTCACCATGTACATGGAGCGCAGGGCCGTGCAGCCAATGGCACAACCCTCACATTGTTGAGCACAGACATTACAGATGCCCTTGTGTGCAATACAATCGGGACAGGTGCTATGGGGGTTAGATATATGACCCCAACCAGTAGCTAGAGTGTCACGGAGCATTGTGAGGGAACACAAAGTGATACGTGGCATATGGGTGGTATCAGGAAAGGGGATGGTGCTATCTGGTGCAAGGAACTGTACAAGGGCAGGTGTATGTGAAGGGCACCACGTCACCAGGGGAGTAATACAGACCACAACATATGATTTCCAGCAAGGCAGATGTGGGCCGTAATGTGAGACTGGAGATGGTGAAATACCATAGACGGTGCTCACGCTGCTGTCAATGTCTTGGTATGACAGAAAGACACAGGTGCAATGTCATCCTGAGACCTCCATGTGTGTGTGCTGCTGCTGTCTGCCACAGTACTGGGTAAAGATGGTGATTGCCTGATTACAATGGTGGTCACATATACAGTCCGCCACAGCTGCTTGGGAGTGCACCCATGGTAAATGTTGAGTATAGTACCCAATAATGTGTAAACCCATGCCTGACACAGCACCACAGGGTGGGTCTGTGTGTGCAGGGTGACTGTAAGACACTGCACAACGGTGCACAACCATGGTTAGGTGCAGGTACTGAAGGCGAGTGATGTGGCCATACAACAATACATCCATGCTGAGGCACGTGACAGCACCAATGTTGTGCTGCACTGTGCTGGGGGGGGCATGGCCAACAATGTCTACACCTGGGGGGTACCATAGGGTACTGTGCTAGCCAGGCATCATGCACATATGTTGGCATGTCATGGCAACACTGCACATGCCTGTCCCTGAGGGTAACACTGCAGTGCGATATCAGCAGCATGCAGCTATCCACCTGTGGTGCAGCAACCTGCACAATGCATTGGCATGTGGACACCACACCCTAGTCTGAGAACTACTGGACAATGTCTGTGGCCACCATGCACAACCCACCAGCCATGGCCACCAGAGTATGAGTACACTGATGCCATGTCAGGTGGGCAGCACCAGGCAACCCATCTCCGCCATTGGCTTGTGCATGTTCTCACATGGCATGCTGATACTGGTGCCACCTGGAGGGTGTTATTGGCCCTCAGGTAGAGTGATGCTGTACATGCCCACATCCAGCCCAGTGTGTTGACCGACACATTGTACGGGGTACCAGGTCAAGTGCATGTGCATGCATGTGGAGTGTGATGTGCATGCCCCATGACGATATCTGTATGCAACTGCCATGTCACATATTCCATGTGCCTTGCCACACAATGTAGATCTCACTGCTGTCAACGGCTAGACATGTGTCAAGCAGGCATGTACAGCCCCCATGGTGCATAATGTTGCTGCGTACATGGCACCATATGGGTGATGTTGGGGACAGGTGCAGTTTTGTATGTGGGCACCGCAACATGCTGCTGTGTTGCACCCCACAGGACAACACTGTGCTGCCCTATGACCACCGTGTTTGCGTGCCCCCATGCAGGCCACGGCAACATAGTGCTGCACATGTGGACAAAGACAACCATGACCACCAACATGTGTGAGGACCATGACACAACCATGCATGCATGACACAGTGGCACATTGGGAAAGGGGTAACAAACAAAACTTTAATATATGACACAGGAACAGTTACAACAACTACACAGTAGACAACCCGCAACACAACCCCGGCCCCCACAACAATGGTAACACCTGAAACCCCCATCCATACAACAGTCAAAGTCAGTTACAATTCCTGAAACAACCCCCAGCCCCCACAATAATGGTAAAACCCAATGACACCTCGGAAACAACCCCCACCCCCCATCAAAAACAACATATACACCCAGTAACACACCGGAAACAACCCCACCCCCTAACAAACACATATATACCCACTAACACACAGGGAAAAACCCACAACCCCAACAACAAAATTAAAACCCAAGAATACCACAGTATTGACCCCCCCCTCCAAAAAAACAACTACATTATAAGGAATTAAAGTCCACAGTAACAAACCCCACACCCCACATCAGATACTGTGCTAGCAGGACTGTAGCCTTACTGCTCCCTCAGGGCGGTCAGAAGGGCCCCTAGGGAGCCATGCAGGTGGGGTCATGTCCTGCATACTCACCTCCACCAGGCCGGCCAGCACCTGGTTCCTGGCCCTCTGTGGTTGAAGTGGTGGAGCAGGAGCATGCTGCCCATCCTCCTGGGCCTCTGCCTGCTGTGCATGCCCCTTGTCATCTCCCATGGCGGGCACAATGTCCTGGTTTGGGACATCCTCCACACTTCCTGTGTTGTCCCCAGGACTTCCAGCCCCCTCCTGGTGTCCCACATCCACCACGTCCTCCCATGCAGCATCACACTCTTGCATGCTCTGTCCAATATCAGCGACATACACCTCTACCACATCACCACTGCTTTGGACAGTGTCACCATTGTCTTGTTCTGCACCATCCTCTGCTTCCTGACCCTTTTCCACTAGGGCCTGCTGTGCCTCAGCCTCTGGTCAAGCTATCCCGGCAACCTTCTGCTGTGCCTCAGCATCAGGTGCATCAGTTTTGGCGTACTTCTGCTGTGCCATGTCTATGACATCCTCCTCCTCCTCCTCCTCCTCACTCTCTGGTGGCAGTGGCCTTGCCCTCCTTTGGCAGCATCTTGTATGCAGGGCATACTCCTAGGTGTCCCTCAATTTTTGTTCTGCCATGGCATGCATAAGTACCCTGTGTCGGGGGCTCAGGTGATGTTGTCCACCTCCATGTGTGGCACCTGTAACATGGCAACAGGACACGTATCAGTACGCAGTCCCAGCACAGGCTATGTGACATTCCAGACCTGTTGGCATGGGGACACAGTTAGATACTATCACACACAGTGTCTACACATTGCACCGACCTCTGCCACTGTGGACATCCCACCTCATGCCACCCATTTACTGTGCACCACATCATGCTGCAATGCCTATTTGCACCCATGGTGCACAACCAGCCAACCACCCCCATGTGCCACATGTACCACATGCCGCATGTGTACACCACACCATGCACACACACTGCACCCCTGGGTACATGCGTGGTGGTGTTGCCCATATCACTACTTGCACTTATGCAGCCTAACCCTGGTCCTGTTGTCTGGTTTGCACCCACTTACCTTGCTGTGGATGGTTTGGCATGCTTGCCTGTCCCCCCACCTGCTGCTCCTGTGACACTCCTGTGTCTGCATGACTACGACCTGTGGAGACATGGTTGGTACATATGTGTGAGTGTGATGGTTACACAGCCATGCACTGAATACTATTTGTGGATGCCAGTGTGGCACTTTGTGCATCCTACCTACCTTCTGCAGGTCGGTGGCCTGTCCTTATGGCCACATCACTCCTGGAGGCCATGCCCAGTAGCTGCTGCAGGATGCTGGGGTCACGCCTGATGAGGTCCTGCCAGCGGTGTTTCAGCTGTCAGGGTATGCACCTGATACCACTCACCCTCTACAGACGTGCCCCAATCTGCCTCCATATGCCGTCCCTCTCACTCGAGGTGTGCCTCCTGCATTCTGGTGGCAGCAGTGTTGTCCGCCACTGCTGCACCAAATTGATGAGCTGGGCTGTCTCAGCAAGGAAGAAGTTTGATGCCCTACCACTCAGGGTTGTCATATTCTTACTATACAGGACACTGACAAGCCTTAGAAGTCCCCTGTGGCACTTGCTGTTCAGAGTGCAGTCTATTGCATTGTGTGGAAATGGCTGCACGTGTTGCCGTATGTGACATGTGCATCAAGCTGCCGACCTTGTGTGTGGCATTTTCAGCTGCAAGTTGCAGTTATGTGTCCTTTTCCCCACAATGCGCTTGTGCATGTCTTACCATATATGCATGTTTGCGAGGCCATATGGTGGTACTGTGGTCTATAGGCTGTCCCAAGAGCATGGACTGTCTTCATGGTGCAACACACTAGACATGGCATCACTGTCTGCAATCCAGTGACTGTGGCTAGTGGGCAGCACTTGGTTCTACAAGCACACCAGTGGCACAACAATCGTTGTGGCATGTTAGAGTCAGACGTGGTACAATATCATGCATATGCATTTTATGATGTGTTGGTGGAACCTGCACTCACATCGCACATGCGCATTGTTGTCCTTTATGTGGCCTGCATTGTGGTAAGTGTGTTGCTGATACCACACCTGTTGTTTCCAGTTGCACCCACAGCATTCACTGCAGTGCTGTATGTCCCACATATGTTGTTTGACACTACACAGTATGCTATGCCCATATCCCCCCCCAGAACACCTCTGTGGGTGTTGTGCTGCATCCCAGCATTGTCCCCACCCCCCATCATAGTGCACATTTTCGTGTGTATGGCTATGCTATGTGCGGTATGTCCTTTTACAGGTTTTATTTTTGTCTTACATGTTTTGCGTTCTCCTTCTCACATTGAAGGAGCTAATTTGTTTTTTTTCCACAGCTCATCCAGGGGATTAGGAATGTAACTGGGGGATGGAGCGGACAAAGGCTTAGAACTTTCCAACAGAAGGAAGATTTAAAAGGTCAGGTTAGTTGGTGTGTTGAGATGGAAGACTAGGTTTGCTGACAGAAAGCACCTAGCTTTAACTGAGTGCTTTATCTTCCAGGTTTGCTTGAAAAGACAAAGCAAGGAGAAACATTAAGGCTTCTTTTGGCTAAACAAGGTTATGGTCTTGTTACTATTTTGATTTGTGCTTACAGGTTGTGTTACTGTTTTGTTTTATACTTATAGGTTGTGCTTACAGGTTGTGTTACTGTTTTGTTTTGTACTTACAGGTCGTGCTTACAGATTTTGTTACTGTTTTGTTTTTGTGCTACAGGTTTTACAGTTTGATCTCTCTTTAAGCTGAGTTACTATTTTGTTTTGTACTTACAGGTTGTGCTTACAGGTTTTGCAATCTCTTTCTCACGTTGAAGGAGCTGATTTGTTTTTCTTCCACAACTCATTGAAGGGATTAGGAGTGTAACTGGGGGGGGGGGGAGCTGACAAAGGCTTAGTACCTTCCAACAGAAGGAAGATTTAAAAGGTCAGGTTACTTGGTGTGTTGAGGCAGAATACTAGGTTTACTGATGGAAAGCACCTAGCTTTACCTGAGTACTTTGTCTTCTAGGTTTGCTTGAAAAGGCAGAGCAAGGGGCAACATCTCACAGAACTACCAGTACCTCACTGTTTTGCCTTGCAGGTTTAGCTTATGCACTGCAGTTGGTTTTTAATTTTGTCTTAGTGTGCTTAGTTCACTGATTTTTCTATCCACTGCCAGAAGGCTATGTATTACCCACCCTCCCTCCCCAAAATCCCACCTCCCCGGGCATTGACATTTATAGCCTCTAGCACCTCCAACTTCCTACAGAGTTACAGCAGGAAGTAAACAGCACTACCTTTATGTCTTTCTAGCACAAGTCCTCACACATCATTAGAGGGCACTGTACATAAAAAAACCTTCTTCTTTGGGACAGAACTTCTATTTCCATCCACATAGCCTCACTATTACTTTTTCCACAGGTGCTTCTATTTGCATCCAAACTCCTTCTCTACTCCCTTTCTAGCAACCTTCTTCCTAGGGGTATAAACCCCACCCCAAAAAACTTACTATTTCCACAGGCAATTCTGTATTCATCTGAACTCCTTCTTTACTCCCTTTCTAGTAACCGTCTTCAAAAAAAAGCTTTTAGTTTTTTTTCTTTTTCCCTAAAGCAAGATTTGTATTTCCATCCACATATCCTCCCTATTTCTGCTACAGACACCTTGCACAGGTACTTTTTATTTTTGTCTGCACTTCCACTTTGCCTTCTTGATAACTCGGTCTGAGGAAGGCTCATGTAGTTGTGTCCCACAAGGGAGTTCACCTTGTGTACCATCCATCCTTAGATTTACGACAACTTTGTTTTTCATCCATTACCCACACAAAAATATGGACATTATCAACTGCAGATATTGCAGGACCCTCGTCACCAGAGCTTACGCGAGGCAGATGTGGCATTGTCATACTTGCTCTGCACTAAATGATCTATGCACTCTACTACACACTTCTCGTGCTGAAATATACTTTCTCAGAGTGCAACTCAACCATGCTGCACAGCACTCGGACTTAAGGCACCAACCACCAACACCACTCCCCCAGAGAGCTAGCAGAAGAGGGGGCTGCCAGTTGGTAGGAAAACAGAAAGCACAGTGAAATAACTCCAACGCCACTCAAACTGCAGGAATGGAGGCTTGTTCAAGCTTGATGGCCTGCATCCATCCTGGAGGGGAATCCAAGCTGTCAATGATAACTTTAAATGCTACATTGACAAGCATTTAAACTAGCCAAGGGGGTGGCAGGTCAGCAAGAAGGGCACCTAATTTCCCACCCCCCACAGTTAGCAGTGGAACCAGTGAACCGGAGGAGTGGATATCTCTACAAAGCAGTGTGCAAAAGATGGAGATGAGTGCCCAAGAGGTGGATAAGCAGAAAAGGGGTAAAATTCAACAGAAGGGCAGACAGCAAGGAGAACCAGGGATAAAGGACAACCAGGGAAGGGGCTGGAGTAGAACAGCTAAACAATCTAGGGAGGTCAAATCATGGAAAGCCATGTGTGCCAATACTAGGAGCCTTAGCAACAAGATGGAGGATCTGGAGGCTGTCATGGTGCAGTCGGATCTGGACATTGTGGCCATCACAGAGACCTGGTATAATGATAACCATGACTGGGAGCTGGCCATACCCAGCTACAACATATTCAGAAGAGACAGGGCAGGTAGGAAGGGAGGAGGAGTGGCACTGTATGTGAAAAATGACTTAAGGCCACAGATATCCAGGAGGAACAAAATGGGGGAGAAATACTGTGGGTTAAGCTAGAAAAGAAAATGGGGCCAGCCATCCGCACAGGTGTGGTCTATAGACCACCAGCCCAGGAGGAAGAAACAGATAGGGAGCTGATGTTAGCCATCCAAAGGATGGCAGACAAGGGTGAGGTAGTACTGGTTGGAGACCTCAATATTCCAGATGTGAACTGGGGCATCCCAGCAGCAGCATCAACTAGGAGCAGATTTATCCTGAACTCCCTTCAGGGTGCCTTCCTCAAGCAACTGGCCATGGAACCAACTCGGCAGAAGGCAATACTGGACCTTGTGCTCACAAATAGGGACAGTGTGATAGGGAAACAGTGGGGAAGCATCTGGGGAACAGTGACCACCAGTAATTGTGGTTTGAAATCACAGAAGGAGCAGAACCAAACCACACAAAAACACGTATCCTGGATTTTAGGGGGGCAGACTTTGGGAAAATGGGGAGATGCTTGAAAGAGGCATTAAGGGGAATGGGGCAGGAATCAGGGGTTGAGGAACAGTGGGCAGTATTTAAAACAGGGATTACAAGAGCAACAGAATTATGCATTAAGCAAGTTAGCAAGGGGAAAAGGAAGAGGAGGCCATTATGGTTTTCCAAAGAGGTAGCAGAGAAAGTGAAAGCTAAAAAGATTGCATTCAGGCAATACAAAAAGACACAGGCAGAAGGGGATAAGGAGAAGTACCAGGAGAAGCAAAGGGAGGCAGGGAGGTCAGTGAGGGAAGCCAAAGCTCATTGCAAAATCAGTGGGTAGAGGGGACAAAACCTTTTACAGGTACGTAAGTGAAAAAAGAAAGGCAAAGGGAGGGATAGTGAGACTGAAGGGGGAGGATGGGGGCCGCATGGAGGATGACAACAGTAAAGCTGACATATTGTACAGGTATTTCTGATCAGCCTTTACTGAGGAACAGGAGGTTAATGGGTCTGAAGGGAGTACAAGGGGTGGGAATGGTGCAGAAATGGACAAAAGTCCCATTACACGAGAGAAAGGGTCCTGAAGGAAGTGGAAGTAATAAGAGTTGATAATGCAATGGGGCCAGATGGGGTGCACCCCAGGGTCCTTAAAGAACTAAGAGAGGTGGTGGCTGAACCTCTGGCAAGCCTGTTTAGCCAATCACTGGAAACAGGGGAGGTACCCAAAGACTGGAGGACAGCAGATGTAGTCCCCTTATTCTAAAGTGGGAACAAAGAGGAAGCGGGGAACAACACACCAGTCAGCCTCACCTTGGCAGTGGGGAAGATCATGGAAGCACTACTGAAGGAGAGATTGGTGGAACATCTGGTTGTCAAGGACTACAGGACCCAAAGCAGCGTGGTTTCTCCAGGGGGAGGTCATGTCAGACCAACCTCATTGAATTTTTCGACTGGGTGACTAGGGAGGTGGCTCAGGGATGGGCAGTGGGACATGGCCTATCTAGACTTCAGCAAGGCCTTTGACACTGTGCCACATAGAAGACTATTACACCAACTGGGGAATATGGGTGTGGGCAGGACAGTAGTGTGGTGGGTAGCTAACTGGCTGGGTGGCAGGACACAGAGGGTGGTGGTAAATGGCTGTCACTCCACAGAAGGAAGAGTGACCAGTGGGGTACCACAGGGATCAGTGCTGGGACCAGTCCTATTCAACATCTTCATCAGTGACATTTCGCAGGACCTAGAAGGCAGAATTTCCCTGTTTGCTGATGACACAAAGCTCTGAAACAGAGTAATAATAATAATAATAATAACAAACTTTATTTATCTACGCCTTTCTTAAAACCAAGGCGCATTACAATAAAATACAGAATAAAACATGCTAAAACATATTAAAACTGAATTGACTACAGAACAATTAATAGGCAACCAAATTATCTGCAAATGCCTTACTCCATAAAAAAGACTTTAGGCCCTTTTTAAACCCTCCACAGTCATGCACTCTCGAATCCAACATGGAAGAGAATTCGAGGGTCGGTGCCATTGAACATAAAAGCTTGGGCGCCTGAAGATTTTAAAGTTACCTCGAATTCTCTAGCAACCCCTCGCTATTGAGTGGAGGGTTGGCGCTGTAGGTAAAGCACCAGAAGCTCTTTCAGGTAATCTGGGCCCAACCTGTGTAGGGCTTTATATGTCAGAAGTCCGACTTTAAAGGTGATCCGCCACTGAATCGGCAGCCAGTGCAGATCTCGGAGCACCGGTGTAATATGAGAGGAACGAGAAGTCCCCATTAACAACCGGGCTGCCGAGTTCTGCAGTAGCTGCAGGTGGCGGATATCAACCCCAGGCAGCCCAAAGTAAAGACACAGCAGAGGGTGTAGACAGAATGAGAAAGGACCTGCAGAAACTTGAAGAATGGTCAGGGGTTCAGCAGTTGAAATTCAATGCAAAGAAGTGCAAGATAATGCATATGGGGCACAAAAAACGTGGCACAGCATATCAGTTGGGGGTGAGGATATAGCATGCACCAAGCAGGAACGGGATCTTGGGGTTATCATCTCTGATGACCTCAAGGTAGGGAAACAGTGTGACAAGGTAGCAGGTAAAGCAAATAGGATGCTGGGATGCATAGGCAGGAGAATCTCCAGCAGGAAAAGGGAGGTCATAATTCCACTATACAAGACACTAGTGAGGCCCCACCTGGAGTACAGTGTACAGTTCTGGAGATGTTACCTATGTAAGGACATAGACAGGGTAGAGAAGGTTCAGAGGAGGGCAACAAAGATGGTACATGGATTGAAGTCCTATGAGGACAGATTGAAGGAATTGAATATGTACTCCCTGGAGGAGAGGAAGGAGAAAGGAGACATGATAGAGACATACACATATCTTACAGGGAGGAACAGGGTGCAGGAAGACACTATTTTTAAGCGAAAAAGATGTTCCAGGACTAGAGGGCATGGGATGAAGTTGGAGGAAGGACGATTCAGAGGAAACGTGAGGAAGAATTTCTTCACAGAACGGGTGGTCGACAAGTGGAACACTCTGCCAGAGGAAGTGGTGGGGGCTGAAACAATCACGTGATTTAAGAATGCATGGGATAGACATAAAGGAATTCTGGAGGTCAGGGGTAAGAGCAACATACTTCTAGGAAAACATAAAGTGAACTTACAAGCTCAAATGGTCAGACTGGGTGGGCCGTAGGAACTTATCTGCCGACACTGTCTATGTGTCTGTGTAAACTAACAAATAGGTTCTCTCTCTCTCCACTTTTATCCAAGCCAACTGTCAAGGCAGGCACAACAGTGGAGAAGACCCTCACACAACGCATGAACCAACAAACCACTACAGAAACCTCCAAGCAAAACAAAAAGCATGTCTTAATAATAGGTGACTCTATGATCAGCAGGGTAAAATCACACATCCACCAAAGTGGCCAAACAGAAATCCATATAGAAACATAGAAACATGGACTTTGACAGCAGATAAGGACCGCCTGGCCCACCTAGTCTGCCCATTTCTCTACCTACAGGATAAGCTGCAGATCTTATTTAACCAACAGCCTATTTCTTCCTACCAACCACAAAAAATGCCTTATGTCTGTCCCATGCATTCTTGAATTCTCCCATAGTTTTAGACCACGCAACCTCCTCAGGAAAGCTGTTCCATGCGTCCACTACCCTCTCTGTGAAAAAATACTTCCTCACATTGCACCTGAGCCATCCCCCCCTCTATCTTCAAATTGTGTCCCCTTGTTCTTCTACATCTCTTTTTCTTAAAGATGCTACCCTCTTGGACTTTGTTGATTCCACTGAGGTACCTATAAGTTTCTTTCATGTCTCCCCCCTCTCTTCTTTCCTCAATGGTATACCTATTAAGCTCCTTTAGTCTGTCCTTATATGGCTTCTCTTGCAGACCCTGCACCATTTTAGTTGCCCTCTTTTGGACTGCCTCCATCCTGTCTATGACCTTGAAGAGATGGGGTCTCCAGAACTGGATGCAGTACTCCAGATGGGGTCTCACCAACTGTCTGAACAGAGGGATAACAACTTCCTGTTTTCTTCTTGTGATGCCTCTCCCTATACATCCCACTGTCCCCCCAGCCCTCCCTACTGCCTTCTCACATTGCTTGCTAACCTTAAGGGCATCTGATATGATTACCCCCAGGTCCCTTTCCATTTTTGTTGTTACTACCTCCCCCCATTGTGTAATCTTCCCCTGGGTTTTTGTTTCCCAGGTGCATTATTTTGCACTTCTTTGCATTGAATCCAAGCTGTCATACTTTTGACCATTCATCTAACCTTGCCAAGTCCCTTCTCATCCTTTCCACACCCCCTTATATATCAACCCTGTTGCAGATCTTTGTGTCATCTGCAAAGAGGCATACTTTCCCTTCCAGTCCCTCTGCAATGTCACTTATAAAGACATTAAAAAGGACCAGCCCCAGTACTGAACCTCAGCGTACCACTACCAGTAACCCCTTTTCACTGTGAACTCCATTTACTATTACCCGCTGTGTCCTGTTGTCCAGCCAATGTTTTACCCAGGCTACCACCTGGGACCCACTCCAAGGCTGGTTAATTTGACTATTAATCTTTTGTGTGGGACTGTGTCAAATGCCTCTGCAAAGTCCAGGTAGGCCATGTCCACAGCCCCTCCCTGGTCTACTACTTTGGTCACCCAGTCAAAGAAATCAATTAGATTCATCTGACATGACCTTCCCGCTGTGAACCCATGCTGCCTTGGGTCCTGTGCCCCACTGGCCTCTAGGTACTCAACAGTTCTTTCCTTCAGAAGTGATTCCATCACCTTCCCTACCACAGAGGTCAAACTGACAAGTCTGTAGTTTCCTGCCTCTAAGGAATCACATCCGCCTTCCTCCAGTCCTCAGATACCACACCATCCTCCCATGATTTGTTAAAAAGGGTATTCAGTGGTTTCACTAGTTCTCTCCTTAATTATTTTAGAATTCTGGGGAGAATTCCATCAGGCCCCATTGCTTTGTCCACCTTCAGTTTTAGGAGTTCTTTCAGAACCCTTTCTTCTGTGAAAGGACTGGGATTGACCCCCCTATCCAGAGTGCTTCTGTTAATTGGATTATGCACCCCCTCCTTTTTTGTGAATACTGAGCAGAAATATTCATTCAGTATCCCTGCTTTTTCACTGTCCCTTTCTGCCCACCCACCATCCATTCTACTCAGCCTCACTATCCCTGCCTTTGTCTTTCTACGCTCCCTGATATACCTATAAAAGGTTATATCTCCCTTCTTAACCGAGTTGGCTATCTTTTTCTCAGTTTGGGCCTTTGCTGTTCTGACTACCCTCCCTGCTTCTTCTGCCTTAACTGGTACAGTTCTCTGTCCTGCTCCTTCTGTGTTTCCTTATACTTCCTAAATGCTATCTTTTTCTCCCTAACCTTCACTGCCACCTCTATTGAGAACCACAGTGGCTTTTTCTTTCATTTTGATTTGTTTATTTGCTTTACACAAAGGCTTGTTGCCACTGTGATGGCAGTTTTGATGTTTCCCCATTGTTGCTCCACCCCTCCTTCTAGCCTGTTTGCTAGTGCTTTTCTAAGGCACTCACCCATCTTGCCAAAGTCAGCCCTTCTGAAGTCCAGTACCCTCACTTTTGTATGGCTTGACTCAGAAGCTGAGTTTATTGTGAACCACACTGTTTGGTGGTCACTTGTTCCCAGATGGCTACCCACTTCTAGATCTGAGATCCTCTCACTGTCCCCATTTGAGAGTATGAGGTCTAAGATTGCTCCCTCATGAGTGGGTTCCAAGACTAGCTGTCTGAGGCATGCCACCTGAAGGGCATCGAGAATGGCCCTGCTGTTGGATGTGGCTGCAGCAAAGGTGCTCCAGTTAACATCTGGCAAATTAAGGTTCCCATCAACAGTATCTCCCCTTTCTCTGCCATCCTAAGGATGCCTTCTATCATATCCTTGTCCATTCCTTCCCCCTGACATGGGGGTCTGTATACAACCCCTGTGTGGATTGTGGTGCCATTTCCAGTCTTTATGGTGACCCACAGTGCCTCCTCTTCTCCCCGTTTACTCTTTTGTTCAGTTGTTTTTAGCCATTTCCTTACATAGAGAGCTACTCTGCCCCCTCTACTCCCCTCCCTGTCTCTCCTGTAGGTGGTGTACCCTGGTATGTTAACATCCCAGTCATGGTTCTCTGTGTACCATGTTTCAGTGACTGCTACAATATCCAGGCATCCCTCTTCCATCAAGGCCATCAGTTCAGGGAGCTTGTTGCCCAGACTACAGGCATTGGTACTCATTACCCTCCATTTCTTGATGGCCTTATCCATTTTTGCCCCATCCCTGTCCTTATTGCATTTGTCATTGTCTCCATTTACCCTGTGCTTCTCCCTATCGACATCTCTATCTTGGTGTTTACCTCACTTAGTACCCTGATTTTTTTGGGGGGGGCTAGGATTTCCCTGCTCCTCTCCAGTGACTCCCCCTTGGCTAGTTTAAATGCTTGCCAATGAAGCATTTAAACCTATCACCTTGGATCCTGGTTCCCCTCCTGGACAGATGCAGACCATCACGCCAGTATAGGCCTGCATCCCTCCAGGTGGACCCCCAGTCCCCAATGAAGCCAAATCCCAAAGCTCTGCACCAGTTTTTCAACCACTGATTGAATCCCATGCTGTGGAGCACCCTAGCTTCACCCATGCCATGCCATAGATAGGCAGCACCTCCAAGAAGGTTACTGTGCATGCTACTTGTCTAAGGCCCCTCCCCAAGTCCACAAATGCTTCCTGCACTGCTGTGATCCCTTTCCTAGCCAGGTCATTTGTCCCTAGGTGGACAATGACATTCAGCTCCCTCCCCTGTGCAGCTGCTCTGCCGTTCCTGAGGATTCACTCCCTGTCCCTCCAAGCCATGGTGCCAGGCAGGCACCTTACCTCCCTCTCCCTTTTCTCCCCCAGTTCTACCTTCCTAACAATGGATTTCCCCACCAAGAGTTGTTTCCTTCCCCTGTGGGGTCCCATGCCACCCTCCTGTGGCTCTCCTTTGTGGAGGTTCCCAACATCCTCCTTGGTCTCCACTGTGGGTGCCTCCATAGAGGAACCACACTTTGCCAGAACAGAATATGAATTGTGGAGAGGTACAACTGGAGGGATGCGCCTCTGTTTCACCCTCCCTGAGCCCACTGTGGTCCAACAGCTCCTCTTTCTTGGCAACCACTGAGGCAACGGCAGTGACCCTGGTAATCCCTGGGTGGGAGAGCAGGTCCCCCAAATCCTGGCCAACTCATCCTGGAGATGAGCAACCTCCTCCCTCAGCCCAGAGAGGTGCCTGCAGATGGGACAACACCGCATCCTCCATAGTGTCTCCTGGAAGACTGCTGCTCCACAGCCACTGCACTGCACCACTCTCATCATGTATTATTTCTGGTCCCCTAACTGTTGTTTGGAATACTTACTCTTTCCTCTGTTTGTTTATTTTTTTTTCTCCCTACTTACTTACTGCCTCTGTGCCCTTTAAGCTCCTGATCTTCCTGTTCTGAGATAAGAAGTTTCTATATTTCTCAGTAGTCTCCTTACTTGCTCAGATTCAGCCCTCCAGCAGCTGGGGGAGATGGAGAGCTACTCTTATCCTTCTAGGATGGTGAGTCTTTGGTGTCTCTAGACTGCGACCACTCACTTCCTACTCCCAAACAGGAAGTTCCTGTTGTCAGTCAAATCCTGTCCCTATAAAGGTAGAACTGGTTTAGAGTGGAGGGGAGGGAAGGAGAGCAATATAGTTCTAGTAGAGAAGTTTAGGTATACCAGCAGCTCCTTCCTCCTGGTGTTCTCGGCCTGTTCTCTGGCAGAAGCTATCTAGGGCAATGCTTAAATCTGGCTTTAACCTGGCTTCTTTCTAGCTAAGCCACTCCCCCTACTTTGCAAATCTTTCTACACTTAGTTAATGGCACAGATAACAATCCCTTCAGCCACCTGAGACAAGCACCTAGATAACTGCACAGATAACAATTTACTTCGACTAACTCTGACGAACTCACTACCTTTTTTTTACCCTAAATTGAAGATTCCAGTAGTAGAGTTCTAATTCTTAGTCACAGTAGAGAAGTTTAGGTATACCAGCAGCTCCCTCCTCCTGGTGTTCTCTGTCAGAAGCTATCTAGGTCAGTGTTTAAATCTGGCTTAAACCTGGCTTCCTTCTATCTAAGTCACTCCACCTACTTTGCAAATCTTCCTACACTTAGTTAATGGCACAGATAACAATTCCCTTCAGCTACCTGAGACAAGCACCTAGATAACTGCACAGATAACAATTCACTTCAATTGACGAACACACTAACTTTTTGTTTACCCTAAATTGAAGGTCCCAGTAGTAGAGTTCTAGTTCTTAGTCCCAGTAGAGAAATTAGGTGTACCAGCAGCTCCTTCCTCCTGGTGTTCTCTGCCTGTTGTATAGGTACAAATGACCTAGCCAAACAGTCAGTTGAAGAGACTAAGCAGCATCTAACAACTCTAGTAGAAAAACGCACTTCCCTTTCATCCAAAGTCTCCTTCTCAGAAATTTTGCCTGTGTAGGGCAAGGGGGCTAACAGGCAGAAGATCAGAGAAAGGGACATTGTCAGACTTAATACCTGGCTCAAAAACTGGTATCGGAAAAAGATTATGCCTATGTAGGAAACTGGCAGAACTTCTTCGAGAGGGCGTTCTTTAGATTCGATGGCCTACACCTTTCAAAAGAGGGAACACGTGCTCTCAGCCAAAAATTCAACATCTTCATCAACTATTTAAACTAGAGAGAGGGGAAGGGGCATCAGGAACAGTTGCATCATATGAGCTTTTGAATGCCCCTCCCCATCTAAGGGAAATCGATCGGAACCAAAACAGGGCATCACAAGCACCGCATGCGTCACAACTCCACACAGGCATTCCAAACATGATAGGCATGTAAAAAAACATTAGGGACACAAACCACAAACAGAGAAATTGTGCAGCAGGCAGGACAAACCAAGACTGGAAGGCAATGTGTGTCAATGCCTGTAGCCTTCCAAACAAAATCACAGATCTCACAGCAATGATGGCCGAAGTCAGCCTCGACTGGGTTGTTGTCACAGAGACTTGGTTGACAGAGAACCATACCTGGGATGTCTCCATCCCTGGGTACACTCTCTTCAGGAGGAACTGCATAGGTAAGAAAGGGGGGTCACTATTTATATCAGGGAAGGGATAAATGCTACTGAGACCCAGGGAACACAAGGTGAGACAGAGGTCCTATGGATTACTCTGGGAACTGGAAACAGGAACCCTATCAGGGTAGGAGTTATCTACAAACCCCTAAACCAGGAGATTGAAAAGGACAAGGTTCTCCTGGAAGACGTAATGAGGATGGCTGACAAAGGTGAACTATTGCCAGTGAAGGACTTCAATCTACCAGAGGTAGAATGGTCCACCTTCACAGCTTCCTCAGAGAGGAGTAGAAACTTCTGCATGGCTCTGAGGGAGGGCAGGACTGAATCAAATGGTGATTTCTCCTAACACAGAATCAGCTGTCCTGGACCTGGTACTCGCTAGCAGTGCCAGGGTATCAGACTTACAAGTGGGGATCAATCTGGGTACCAGTGACCACAGGTCAATCTGGTTCTCCATTAACAAGACTGAGGACCCCTGCCACTCCAGAATCAGGATGCTCAATTTCAGGAAAGCAGATTTCCTGAAAATGAGGGAAAGGATCAAGCCCCTGCTGGGAACAGATACCACATGGAATGTGGTGGACAAATGGACAAAGCTGAAAGATGCTATAGCATCAGTCACAGCACTACGCACTAAACAAATCAGCAAGTCCAAAAGGGCAAGGAACCCCCTCTGGTTCTCCAAAGAGGTAGCTACTATAGTTAGGGAAAAGAGAAAAGCTTTTCAGAATTACAAGGAGACCAAGTCTGAAAAGGAAAAGGAAGCCTACAGAGAGAAACTCAAGGAAGCTGGGAAAGCTATTAGGGTGGCAAAGGCCCAGACCAAAGAAAAACTGGCTCAAGAATTGAAAAGGGAGGACAAAACATTTTATTGATACATTCGAGAAAAAAACAAAGAACAAAGAAGGAATGACACGGCTGGCAAACAAGGAAGGACACCTGGTGGAAAACGATAAAGACAAGGCAGAAGTTCTCAATGAATTCTTTTGCTCGGTCTTCACACAGGAAGACATTGGTAATGGCCCAGCACCAGCCAGGACACTTCCCCATACCACGGGAGCTGACATATTGCCCTTTATGAAAGAAAGCGTCCTTGAGAAGTTGTCTTAAATAAGGGTGGACAAAGCAATGGGCCCTGATGGAATACATCCAAGAGTTCTAAAAGAATTTAGGGATGAACTTGCTGCCCCACTTGCTGAACTGTTTTAACAGTTCACTGGAACAGGGGATAGTACCACAGGACTGGAAAAGGGCCACGGTTGTGCCATTGCGCAAGAGTGGTAGCAGGGAGGTAGCAGGAAACTACCACCCAATAAGTCTGACCTCAGTGGTTGGTAAAATAATGGAGACATTGCTTAAGGAAAGGGTAATGAACTACTTGAAAGCAAGTAGGAAACTTGACCCAAAGCAGCATGGCTTCACATCAGGATGCTTATGCCAAACTAATTTGATAGAATTGTCCGACTGGGTTACAAGAGAAGTAGACCAGGAGGCAGCAGTGGAAGTGATGTATCTGGAATTTAGTAAACCGTTTGATACAGTCCCACACAGAAGGCTAGCCAACAAACTGGAGCAAGCTGGCATTGGTCACATAGTAGTTAAATTGATCACAAGCTAGCTGCAAGGCAGGACACAAAGGGTTATTGTAAATGACATCTTATCCCAAGAGGGGAAGGTGTCAAGTGGCATGGCGTGCCACAGGGGTCAGTACTAGGCCCCATTCTTTTCAACATATTCATCAGCGACATCGCTGAAGAATTGAACAGGAAAGTCTGCCTCTTTGCAGATGATATGAAGCTCTGCAACAGGGTGGACACACAGAAAGGGATCGCAGAAATGGAGGCAGATCTCAGGGTGCTAGAGGAATGGCCCAGGAACTGGCAATTGAGATTCAACGGCAAAAAATGTAAAGTCATGCACTTGGGTAGAAGGAACCCATACATGAAGTATGTCCTGGAGGGGCAGCTACTAGAAGAATCAAAGCTGGAACAGGATCTTGGTGTCATGATCTCAAATGATTTAAAGGTAGGGAAGCAATGTGAAAAAGCTGCACTAAAGGCAAGCACCATCCTCGGATGTATTGGTAAGGGTATTACCAAAAGGAAGCATGACGCAATCCTCCCACTGTACAGGTCCCTGCTGAGACCTCACTTGGAGTACTGTGTGCAGTTCTGGAGACCTCACCTAAAAAAGGACATAGACCATCTGGAAACTGTGCAGAGACGTGCCATCAAAATGCTGCAGGTTCTGCACCACAAAACACATGAAGCTAGGCTAAGCCAGCTAAATTTATTCTCCTTCGAGAAGAGGAGGAATAGAGGAGACATGATTGAGACATTTAAATTTGTTGAAAGGATCATCACAGTACAAATGAGGAACCTTTTCCAGGAAAACAGGGCTGCACATACTACAGCACACAACATGCACCTGGTGGGAGGTAAATTCAAAGCAAATGTTAGGAAGTACTTTTTAACAGTGAGGGTGGTGGACCCTTGGAACAGTCTGCCACTGGAAGTAGTGGCAGCCAAGATGGTCAGTGAATTCAAGCAGGCATGGGATACACAGTAAAGTCACCTTAGCAAGACAAATTGATAGTGGGAGGTAGAAAACCTGGGCAGACTAGATGGACCACATGGTCTCCTTCTGCCGGCAAAGTCTTATGTTCTTATGTTTTACCTTGCCTGGCATGTGTCCATCACACACTGCAGTGGTTGTCTATGCCCACCAGGTGCTACCACCTGACATGGCCACTGACTGCTGTATACAGTGACACCATGTCTGGTGTCAAGCACCGGGCAGCATGGCTGTGTGGTGGTATGCTGTCCATAGGCTCATTGCCTAATGCTGTCGGTGCCACCAGTTGGTGGTTGTTGTCCCTCAGCTGAAGTGATGGGCTATCAGCTCACGTCTGGCACATTGCCCTGCCTGGTCCCATGCTGCTTGGTCATGTGGCTGTCTGCTGTGCTCTTCACGGTGGTCATCATCAGCCCCATCCTCCTCCTCCCTTTCCAGGTCAGGTGGTGGCACACGGTTCCAGAGTGCAAGGTTGTGCAGCATGCAGCACACCATGACGATCTTGCTCACCATCTCAGGGCTGTACTGCAGTGCCCCTCCTGATCTGGCCAGGCACCGGAAATGTGCCTTCAAGATGCTAAATGTACAGCCAACGATGGCACAGATGGTGGCATGGGCTAAGTTGTAGCGCACCTCGGCTGCAGTGTGTGTGTCCCGAAGTGACCCATGACAGCTGTGGGTATCCACTATCACCTGTGGGATGTAAGTTAGACACCATTAGTGTGCAGGGCACATGTTACACACACACACACAAGCATGCTACTCCTGCAGGGACAGGGGTGTTTCTATGCAGGCCAGTGGCACCTACCAAGGAGTCATCCGCCTGTGCTCTGTTCCCTCTGGAATGCCTTGTGTAGGCCTCAGTTGCTGAGGATGTAGGAGTCATGGCTGGAACCAGGGTACTGGGCTACCACATCCAGTATGCAGCACTGGTTATCACACACCACTTGCATATTCATGGAGTGGAAGCCCTTTCGGTTGATGTACACCTCTGCCTCGCCTGGTGATGCCCTGATGGCCATGTGTGTGCGGTCAATGGCACCAAGCACACTGGATAGCAATACAACATCATAGAATGCCTGCTTCACCACCTGCTGCTGCTGTGCATCCCTCAGGAACGTGATGTAACTCTCTATTCAGTCCATCATTGCATCCAGGAACTGCCTGAGGCACCTGGACATTGCTGGCTGTAAGATACCTACAGTGTCACCTGTGGGGGTTTGGAATGTTCCAGTGGCGAGGAAGCGCAGTGCTGCACTTACCTTCACCTCCACTGGAATGGGGTGCCCCCTACAGGTGACATGCTGTAGATTTTCCCATAGGTCATCACTCAGCTCAGCTATGATGGCCTTTGGCAGGCGGTAGCGTGCGATGCATTGCTCCTCTATGAGATCCAGGTGTGATGTCCTGACCCTGTACATACGTGGCGCATGGCGTCTGGTGGGTATGTGCTGCACTGGTTGCTGCCTGTTTCTCTGGTTCCTGCTACGGTGCTGCCTGTGTTGCTTATGCCACTTGTCCAGTAGCAATATTCCCAGTATGGCTGCTGGTGCTGCTATCACGCTCTCACTATTAGCAGGACTGTCTGCACACTGCTTGCTCCACAGTGACTCTGCTGCCTGTCTCACTGGGCTTCCTTTTATAGCCTGCTGCAATTACACCTGCTTCCCCCTGGTGTAACTTACGCCTTTTGCAGATGGCGTATCTTGCCCTTTGGCTGCTTCTAGAATCCCACCAATGCGGATACCGTTGCTTTCTTTAGCACAAGTCAGTTTACGCCACAGTGTATCTCAGTGTTTGGTGCAAGTGTGGTGTAAGTCGACTTTGACGTATTGAATTTACACCATGGCGCATGCTGCATTCGAGAATCACACATATCACAAGTGTTTGGCGCATCTCACAATTTGTGCCATTCTCTTTGGTGCAACTGCGTTACACCTGGCGTAGGCTTTTGAGAATCGGGCCCATTGATTGGACTTCAAGCTTTCATTTAAAAAAATTACATTTTTATGATTAACAATTCAAATGTTACAGCTTTCAAAAGATAGTTTCAAGCATTATAAAAATATTACATAAGGTTATTTTTAGATCTGGTGGGAGGATACTAGTGGTTGTTTTGTCTAATATTTTCTAGTTTATTAAACACTGGTCAAAGCATATCAAAATACATAATTGGCACGGAAAGGACAATAGGAGGGCAGTTACTATTTAAAAATAATTTCCTATCATCTTTAATGTGCCAGAAGATTAAGAAGACTGCCATGCCAAGAGGCAGTATAGTGCAGTGGTCTAAGGCTCCGAGCTGCAAATCTGGTGACGTCCAGCAGACCAGACCTGGGTTTGAATCCCACAGCTTCTACTTGCATACTGTGTAACCCTGAGCAAGTCACTTAACCTCCTCGTGCTCCCAGGTTGCTCCTGTAAAAAAGCTTTCAGCTTAGTGTGCTATTCCTGGTTAAACAACTAAAAAAAAAAAATGACTACTTTTATTTTAGAGCTGCACTGGATTATCCAGGGTCAAAATATATATGGGGATAGTGGTCTCAGCACTCTGAACACAGGATTCAGATTTGGAACAGGGGTTTCCATATTAAAGAGGTAATGGACATGGCAAATAATCTATTTCAGAAGTTCCCTGTTTAGATAATGAGGTTTCCATAATAACAAGGCACAGATTAACCAGGTCTGACTGCATATTTATGTGTCATATATCAGATAGATGTGTGTGCGTGCACACATGTGTGTTTATGTGTTAGAGAAGCTCTTGGGAATACTACTGCTGACTAACTGGCAACTTTGGAAGAGGAAAACATCCCATTTCATTTGGGCCGGACAGAGGCCCTGCATAAAAATGAAGATTGTGCACCTTCCCAAACAGGCTGGGGCTCTCCTTACTAAACTTATGACTGTACTGTTGGGCAGCACATCTGAGGTCTATGCTTTTCAGACACTTATAATCAATGCCCTACTTGTGGGTGCAGCTGGAGCAGGGGATGTTCCCAAACCCAGTCTTTATCTGAACTAGGTATAACTACACACTGCCCCCAGGTCTGTCATGAACTTCCAACCCCTGACTTTTTCATCAAAACAGATCTGGTATTCTGTTTGGAAGTTCCTGCATCTCACCCACTTCCTGATGCTTTTGTGTCGTATTATCTTGCTCAAGAACTCCCCCCACTCCCACCCAGGTTACTGCATCTGGGGGAGATACTCCTTCCAATATATCTCTTAACTACTATTGAATTCAATTATTATATCCTTTATTGGTGCACAACCTACTTATGGCCTCAGGCAACAGGAATGCTTCTGCTTCCTCCAAATGTGTCCCTACATACAGCCACTCCCTGCCAGAGCCCATACCCTGGCTTCTCACCCATCATTCATTCAATACTTCTTTGCTATCTTTAAATTGGGTGTCTCTTCCATATGATGATGTGGTGATGACTCCATGAAAATGGCCCGTAGGTGGGAGGAGGAGATGTGAACTCCCATCACCCTTGATGCCTGGCAAAAGGCATGCTTAGCCTGTTTTAAGATAACTAGTTTACACCAATGGGAGGAATATGGGTGGAAGCAGCTTCCTAGATACTGTAGGACTCCAGTAATTTTGGCACATTATCTTGTTTCTCACTCAGCCTCTTGCTGCTGCAACTGTAGGGAACCTAGGAGTACTCATACACATGTGATGTGGGCATCACCTGTGCTGAAACAATTCTTTAGAGAATTGGAACTCGAGCTGCCAGAGTTCTATAGTAGACTTTCCCAGCTGACAGCTGAACTTTACCTCCTTCTCCATTTTCTTGCAGGACTAAGAGACACGAATTCTATATATCTACTTGGCATTGTCATTACAGTGGTAAAAAACATGTTGACCAGGCTCTGGTTAACACCACAGGTACCAGACATATCCACCTGGTGCCAGCTACTCAGCCAAATGTACCTCATGGGAAAAAAATCACCTTTCCCCAGATGAGCGTTTGGACAGCTTACTTTGTGTTGGAATTTTTGGCTCATCCATGCTGCGCAAGGACTCAACTCTGATCACCCAAATGAAATGTATTAAATGTTGACTGGGCTCGTGACTCCCCCTTCTTCATTTGCTATACTCATTCTGCCCGTATGCTCCCCAACTGAGGTCTCTAGAGATCAAGTAGGGTCTGTGGTGTCCGTATAGGCAGGGAAAAAGTGGGCAGAGTGGGTGCACCAAGCTGTCCTAATCTGCCATCAGATTCTATGTTTTTGTGTGTTCCTATCTGGTATACAGCTTCTATAGACTCCTGGACACTCATTGGAGTCAGATAGGCCCAGCCACCTGCCCTGTGATTGTTGTAAATGATTTGTGGTTTTTAGTGATCTGATGTTATGTCCTTTTGATGTGGAACTTTATTTTATTTTATTTGTGACATGGTACTTCGTTGAAAACGAGCTTTGCTCAATTGAATGTATCCTTTTATTCTATATGAATAAAAAATGATCTACTACTACTACTACTGGGGGCTCCCTCTCTCCTTGTTCCCTGCCACATGATGGGTCTCCATAGAGCAGATGCCAAGGTAAAACCTACTGAACAGGGAATGAACTTAAATGTTCTGGTTGACCCCTCTCAAGCCGATACAAAGACGGTCCCTCATACAAAGTGTAAGTGGTGTGTGAAAACTGCTTTTATTTCTTCCATCTTGTTAGAGGAAAAGGTACCGTAGGACTCAAATCCTATTTGTAAAATCATGTACATCATTGCTTTCTCATGTGTGCTGCAGGCCATTGTGAAAACTTTATAAAAATTATATTAACAACAACACAAAGGTCCTGGGGTGACACTTGGTTGTGACCAAGTACTAGATCACCTGTTAAACTGCCAGCAGAGATAATGTTGTCATAGCAAGCATTTGGGGGGTGGGGTGGGTATGGTGCTGTTTACCACTCCGGAGATGTTTTATTTATTTATTTATTTTTGTTTATATTTTGTTGACCGGGTAAGTGCACTAGACAAATCATGCCTATTTTCAGGCACGACCCGGGGGAGGGGGATACAGATGAAAGCCAACTGACCTTGAACCAGATTAAACTGTTGGTGGTATTTTTTTAGTGAATGAGGGAAATTTGGCCAGGACACCGGTGAAATTCCCCTACTCGCTGGTAGGTGGAGTCGTTGTCAGTGAGCTTGCTGACCATTTTGCCCTGGGATGTCATCGGAGGAAGACGTTCGGGAGGTTGGGGAGCAGGTCTCCTCCCCGACCTCACCTTTCCTAGAGACTGCTGTCGACGCCTCGCTTTCCTATTCCCCTGCTTTGTCTACTGTGGCAGGCCCATCTAGTCTGTCTGCTGCTTCGATTGAATGTCCTGCTTTGATGTGTTCGGTTGGCTTGTCTGAAGGGAAGCCGTCGGCTTCTTCGGACTCTGCTTGTTTGCTGAAATCTCTGCCTTTCCTACAGGATCAAGCTGGTGCCGTGATGGACGAAGAACCCGGAAGTGCGACCACAGCGACGGTCTTACCATCATCGGAGCCTACTGGAGCGGCTCATTGCAACTCTGCTGCACTTGGTTCTGGTGCTCAGGGAACAGGTATATCTGTGCCTGGGAAATCGGGAAGACATTTGGGTATGCTTCAAAAAGGGAGCTTTTCTACTGAGACTGGTTCTGTTGCTCAGGCCCCTATGGATGTTGTGCCTGTTTTACGGGCGGCGGGTTGGATCCCCACAGAGGGTGGTTGGTCCCCGGATCCTGCTGATGCGACCGTTAAGGACTATGCTGCATTCAATATTTCGGATACTGGCAGGATTATAGAGCACCCTGATTCTGTCACTGTTAGTCCTGGAATGGTACAACAACCTTTCTTACCTGCAGCATGTGGGGAGTTAAGTACCTCTCCTTTGTCTTTGCCTGTTTTAAACCAGGTTTCTACTTCTGGGACTGTTTCAGGGCCTCCTTCTAGGTCTGATCTGGGACTTGAGCAAGCTGTTGCTCTGGGCCAGGGGAAGCAGGCTGTTTTCCAGATAAGGGATGTGCCAGCTATTGGGGTGGGGTCTGCCCCTTTGTACACTACTGTTGGTGCCAGGTATCTGCTCCTGTTTTTCGAATGGCTGATTTATTTAAACCAGCTTTTAAGGAGCCTGCTCCTAGACACAACGCTGTCTGGCTACTTTATAAGGGTGGTTTGTTGGACCCCCCGGACAGGGTATATATTGGGAGATGTCTTTTGAAAGACTTGTTGAAATTCTATGCTTCTAAAGTTTTTGCTCTTATCTATACTGATGGCAATAACTATATCAGTTTCAAGACTGTGGAAGCTTTAGACCGTTTTTGGGTGAAGTATAATTCCCTTAAAGATACTCCCTCTTGGACTCCTTTTTTGGCCATTCCACTTACTAAGCCTGCTGTGTGCACTGTTACTGCCTTGTTTCGCAATGAAGGGGTGGAACTTGCTGATATTTTGTTTTGGCTGAAGAAGCGTTATGAAGTTTTGGAGCACCCTGCTCCTATTGTGGACTCTGAACAATTTTGGACGGGGGGGTTGGAAAATTAAGTGTAAACTATTTATGACTGACTCTGGGGTTTCTCATCTGCCTAGTTGTTTTTTTGGGGGGGAGGGATAGGGGTTCTCTGTTCTACCCGGGGCAACATAAATCTTGTCATTGCTGTGATTCTAGACTGCATCTCAGTAATGCTTGTGACTCTTTGAAATGTACTCATTGTCTGGAAACTGGTCATTTGGCTGCCACCTGTTTAAATTTATTTCATTGTAATCTCTGTAATGAACAAG
The DNA here is from genome assembly GCA_016271365.2 of Neoceratodus forsteri. Classification (NCBI taxonomy): domain Eukaryota; kingdom Metazoa; phylum Chordata; order Ceratodontiformes; family Ceratodontidae; genus Neoceratodus; species Neoceratodus forsteri. The sequence goes on from CM057452.1 coordinate 70,404,788, forward strand.
GCCACTCTTATATTAAGTGTCCCTGGGCCTCTCACAATTCTGTGGATATCCAGTCTCATGATGCCCTTATTATACAGGCCCAGAAAAAAGAGCTGTGCTAAGGACTCTGAAAAGAGGATGCCGGATCTTTTGTCTCACCCTGAGCCCCTGGCTCCTGGGTCTAGTTTTTTGGTGGAGTCAGGTTCAAGACTGGACGGTTATCCTGTTTCTGTCCCTGGCCCTGCCCCCTCTACTGCGGTGCTATTATCTTCTGAGACCCCGATGGTAGTGGTTGGTTCTGACTTGGTGGAATCCCAGGTGCCTCCCTCTATACCTTCCCAAGACTCTAGTTCCCCACAGGGGGATATGCTTGTGGAGCCTGAGCCCAACCATCTGATTCCTCCCTTTACTTCTGTTGTTCTTTTTTCGGATACTACTGCTATGCCCCCCCCCCAGACCCTGAAAGTAGATCAGTCCTTCCAAACTGTTTCTTATAAGAAAAGACAACAGGAGAAATGTGGGATCCAGGCCCTAAAGGGAAGGAACGGAAAGCTGGGCTGAAGAAAAAACTTTTGTAGTCTAATAAATTTGATGTTTTGTGATGGCAGCGGCCGTCTGGGGGTACTGAGGAAGAAGAAGAGGATTCGGCCTCGGATTCCTCTTCTATGGCCTCTTCTGTAGGTGCTTCCTCAGGTTTAGAAGATGGTGGCACAGGGAAGCTCAAATGGAAGACATGCTCACAATGCTGATTCGATTTGTGCAGTTCTTTTTTTTTCTGTTTTTTCTTTTCTTTATGGGTGATTTTCGTGTTTTTTCACTAAATGTTAGTATGAAAAATGAATTACAGAGAGGTTTAATTTTCTCAGAATTGCAGTTTTTTCACTCTGATTTAATTATTTTGCAAGATACTAGAATTAAGACGTTTAAGGAAATTGCACAATGTTCCTCAGCTTGGACTATGGGACCTACATTTTGGTCATCGGGCCCTGATAGGTGTGATGGTTTGGGTATTTTGTTTACCCATCCTGATCTGAAGGTTTCTCGTTTGATTGATTTGGACCCTGGCAGAGCTATGATTTTGGACATCTCTTACAAGACTTGGAGATTATGAGTTATTAACATCTATATTCACCTCAGAGCAAGGCTTCTAGAGTGGATCTTTTTAGGAAGATCCAATCATTTCTATGCACAGCTCGAATGGTCATTTGGGGGGGGGATTTCAATTGTGGGGTTCATCAGGGTGATAGGGGTTTGAGGACGAATAAGATGTTCTGTGATTCCAGTGCTTTAAAGGATATTGTTTCCACTGCTCATCTAGTGGATTCTTATAATTTATTTCATGACACTGGAGGCTTTACTTTTCGTAAAGGCCAGTTACGTATTTGGATTGATTATCTCTGGGTCTCCAACTCACTACATGTTACTCATTCTGGTATTATTGATTTGACCTTTACTGACCATTCGGCTGTGTATTTGGAATGTTGGTGGGGTGAGAGTCTCTGTTTTGAGAAATCATCCTGGAAATTGAACGTTTCTTTATTACAACAGGCCCACCTGCTTGCTGCTTGCAAATCTTTCTGGGCTGCCTGGCTTTCCGTGTCTTGTATGTATGATTCTTTGCTTGAGTGGTGGAGGGAGAAAAAGATGGAACTGAAAGCTTTTTTTCAATGTACTGCAGGTTTGTATCATAGAACAGATTATATCCGTTATTTGCAGTGTAGAAAGCATTATCAAAGATTGATTTCCCTTGCTGATTCCACTGGTCAGAATTTTAGTCTTCAGATTCAACAGGCTAAATCTACCATGTATCATTTTCAATATGATAGAATGAAAACTCTTAAGCAAGAGTTGCGATTTGGTACGATGAGTACAAAACAAACGTTTAGCCCTTTTAAAGATCTTGAGGTTCTCTGTCGAAGAAAACATATGGAAGAATTAAGGGATGTTGATGGGAAGGTGTGTAGTAATAAGGCCTCTTTTTTGCGTCTTGTTTCTGCATATATTAAGGATTCTTTTGGTTCTCCCCCTCAGACAAGTTTTTTGCATTCCTATGTTGCACGGATACCACCCCACTCTCTCTTGCCAGATCAGGTACAGCGGCTGGTAGCCCCTATTACTACTGATGAGGTTTAAGCCGTTATTAAATCTGCTAAAACTAACTGTTCTCCTGGACCTGATGGGCTTCCAGCTGAGTTTTTTCAGACTTTCTGTGATCTTTTGGCTCCCGTATTGTGTGATTTATTTAATATTCTTTTGAACTCTCCTGATATACCTGATTTTTTGGTAGAAGCAGATTTGGTTCTTTTGTATAAAAAGGACGATAAAAGATTACTACTTAATTGGAGGCCTATTTGTTTGTTGAACTCTGATATCAAGGTTTGAGTAAGATTTTATCTCTTAGGTTGTCACATTGTGCTCCTGCCTCGATTAGTTCTGTACTGGGTTGTAGTGTTCCTCATCATAGTATACATGATAATTTGCTTTTCCTTCAGGAAGTGTTTTATAGAGGTCAGAAGCAATGTGTTTCTGGTTTGGTGCTTAGTCTGGATCAGCCTAAGGTTTTTGACTCTATTTCACAGGAATATTTATTTTTGGTTTTGAACCGTTATGGGATACCTGCTAACTTTATTTCTTGGCTTCAGAAATTATATTATAATGCTACTGTGGGCCAGAGTTAATATGGCTCCGAAGAGTTGAATGGGTCTCCGCCCGAGTGTCAAACAAGGTTGCCCCTTAAGTCCATTATTGTATGTTTTTTGTATTGATCCCCTTTTACGTTGCATTATCCATGATTCTCGGATAATCGGTATATCTTTGGTTAATACCCTTCCCCTTCTGAAAATTCTTGCCTATGCTGATGATGTAGTTCTTTTGGTTAAATAATGTACACCTGAATCTGTTATTTCACAACAACTTGCTGATTTTTCTAATGCCTCTGGCTCCAGTATTAATGTGACTAAATGTTCTGGTTATCAGTTTCCCTCAGATGCATCTAGACTTGTTCAATATGCTGGTATTTCAGTTTCTATGACTCTGATTACTATCTTGGGACTGCAGTTTGGTTCTGATACTCTGACAGTGGTAAACTGGGAAAAAAAAATTACTGATAGCCGAAGGGTCACTGTCCCGTTGGGTTCACGGGCCTTTATCTAAACGTAAACGGATTTTGTTATTGAAAACTTTGATTGTCCCCATTTTTCTTTATGTTAGTTTTGTTTGTCCCCCACTGAAGGTTTTATATACTAAATTGTATAGTTTGTTTTTCCGGGCCTTGTGGGGCAGCAGGTTAAACCCTGTTAAGAGGCATATTACTTGTCGGATTATTAAACAGGGAGGTTTGGACATGCTTCATCCCATTGCTTTTTACTTTAGCATTTTTCTTTATTTCAAAGTTTTAGAGCTAAATTGTCCCCAGGGTAAGAATTTGATTACTTTATTGACAGAATGGATTACGCCCTGTTTATGGGCATGGAACCGTAAGAATACTAGAATGTTTTCTAGGTTGGAAATTGTTCCTCAAGTTGTTAAGGAAATGTTTCAACAACTTATTCTTTGGAAGGTTGATACTAGTTTACTGATGTTACCCACTAGGAGGGCGGTTTATGATGCTATCATTCAGGTTCAATGTTTGGAACCTCTTCGATTACCTTATTGTACAGAACAAGAAAGTCAGACTAAATTTTTGCAATTTTTTGTTTGGGATTTGGTGTGGTTGACCTTACATGGTAAATTAAATGTTACAAATAATAATCGACATAAGGTGGTTTTAGACCGATGCTGTTTACGACCCTCTTGTTTCCAACTTTTGGAGACTCAGGAACATTTATTTTCTGATTGTAGTTGTAGCGGGGTTGGGATAGTCAGGATAACAAATCAAGCAGACCCACAAACTTAGAGCATAAAAAGTACTGGAAAGGCACTTATCATTTTATTTTTTGTCAGAAAATGTTGACTTCAGGATTCACAGAAATCAGGAAAATAAAGTTAGTTCAGTCATTTTCAAAGTCTCAACAAAATAATGAACAGATGAGCTACACTCAGGATGAGCCACTGCTCTGCCCAGCAGTGCAACCAGGCTATCTGCTCAACCTAATCTAACAGATAATGCTAGAAAAACTAAGGACCTAACAGGCTATTTTAAAAGGGTCCTGCAAAGCTGTGAAACAGACAACTCTTAAAACATATTGTGTCTGTCTCACTGGGCACTTCAGGTACTTCCACTTTTATGGAAGCAATACCCCTTTAATATATCCATGTGTATATATTATATGTTTCTACATTCCACATAAATGCCTTCACTATTCAGCATCTGGTACTTTATACCTAAGCACTTTATCTCTGGGCGGTACTTGGAAGAATATTAGGGCCTGTACTCATCAGAGGGAGCACCCTGTGACAGTAGTTATGCACAACAGTTTTGGCATTTTTTAGCTGACCGTTGGCACTTACCACAGTTTGGGGTTCTTACTTATCAGGAACTGATTTATGTTCCAGGAACTTCACACTGGCATTCCTTTTTAATTTCCACTCTGCAAGTTCTTTTTGCTATTTTGAAATATTACCTCTGGCAGTCTTGGTGCAAGTGGGTGCTGCAACAGCATTATGTTCCATATGATGCTTTGTTATTATTGATTACTGGAGCGCTTCAGCAGGTTTATGACTCAGATTCTGAAAGGTTTCTACTTGGCCAGTTACACTGTCTTTGGCAGTCCTGCAAAGTTGTTTTTCATTAAGCTCCTTTCTGCCTTTTGATTTTTAGTTAGATTCGGACTTTACTTTACTGTCTGGCTATTTGCTTGGTCTAGTTCTATTGGTTGTGCTTATGTTGTGATGTTTTACTGTACTTTCTTGTATATACTGTATTTACTGTTTTGAATCTTACTGTCCTTTTTCCCCACAAAATTCCCCTCCTCTGACGGTAGGGGGACTCGCTGACTGTCAGGATGGATGGCTCAGTTGCTGAGCAGCTTTTGATGCAGCAAGACGTGCTGCAGGCCGAGGGGCCAATTGCTATGCCTAGTTTGGAAAACGCGGAATCAGACATCTTCTTTGAAGCGCTTGCGGAGCCGGGTGCCTACATAGAATCTGAACTGCCGTTGAATGCTTTACCTACGCGGATTAATATGGATGCAAAGTTAGCACCAATTCTGAAGGACTCTGAAATTAAACTTACAGTTCTGACTGCAAGTCACTCCTTTCAGCCTTCATCACTAGATTTATTGCAAAGCGGGGATGTAACTCCTGAGGCAGCTGTATCAGCGGAGTTCCCACAGATTCACAGTGAGGCTGCCACGTCGACAACTCCTGGTCTCCTTTCTGAAATCAACAAAGCTCCAGATGCTGCACCACAGTCCTTTGGTCCAGGTAAAACTGTAACAGGTACTGTTTACTCTTTTGAGTTTTCTGACCAAAATCAGCCAACGGTCTTTTCTTTTGCTGCTAAACGGCGAGCGGTAGAAAGTATTGCAAAACCTTCTAATAACCAGACGCCCTCCTGGGCCGAACAAGTAGAAGAAGCTGACACTTCATGGTCTGTAACTAAAGCCTTAACATTGGCTGGCTGGGCACAGCTTCCTGATTCGGGCTGCTGGATTTCTGGATTCTCCCCAATTGTTATTCTCGGGGTTCATATGATGAAAGGGGATATGCATAATCCTTCTTCTCCAGCTTCTACTTTAAATGATTCTGCCTCTCAGGACACTGTTAGTCAGACCTGTCCTATGGATGCCCAGCTCTGGGATGCTATGCTATCAGGTTCACCTCTAGCTCTCCCCTCTGGTTTACAATTGACACAGAACCCTCAACTTTGCTTTTATTCACATAATGTTATGCCTTCTCCTGTAGAACATTCTCCTCGGATGACTCCTTCTATGTCCATGGAACACAGAGGATCAGACTACTGGGGACATACCTGAAGGCTCTTCAACAGGGTCTGCTCCTGGCCCTGACCGGACTACTCCTCGCTCTTATACCTCCTTTTTTCACTCCCCAACTTTTTCTACCAAACAGCATAATGCCATTCATTTTTTGTTTATAAAGGGGGTATGGAAACATTCCCAGATCGCAAATTTGTAGCTAAAACTCTGTTAAAAGACAGTCTGCATTTTTCATCAGCTGAAATGTATGCACTACTTACATGTTTCGGGGGAAAAAGTTTTTGATGTTAGTTTTAAACTAAATAGTGGTTTAGATAAATTTTGGAATGGTTACCAAAAAGTTCAACAGTCCTCTTTATGGTCTCCTTTTGATGTATTTCCCCTGACTAAACCAGCCCATAAAACAATTATGGTACTTTTTAGGAATGAGGGGGTAAGTGTCACAGATCTCATTTCCTGGTTAAAGCAGAGATGTACAGTACTTGGGCACCCTGAATCAATTTTTGACTCCGAGGACATTTGGACGGGGGGTTGGAAAATCAGGGTTATACTGCGCTCTTCTGAAGATGGTTTTCAGCATCTTCCAAACTGTGTCTTTCTGGGATGAGATAGGGGTGTTCTCTTTTATGCAGGGCAGCCCAAATCCTACTATAGGTGTGGACAATCTGGTCACATCAGTAGTGCCTGTGATCGATTACGCTGTACGCTTTGTAACTCCCTGGGGCACATGAGTGAGCAATGTAAGAATATAGCAGTTTGTTCATTATGTGGTGTAACTGGTCATTCTTATGCTATTTGTCCAGAGGCTGCCCACCGGCAACCGGATCCACACGATTCAGAAGAACAAAGACTGTTGATTGCTGTTGCACAGCGATCACGTACTACATGATCAAAAGTATTCCCCCAACCTTCATACCCACATCCCCCCCCGAGCCACCCCACATCATTCCAGATCCTTCGGCCACTTTACACCCCCCCTCCCTTGTTGTTGGATGATATGGCAAACACCCCAGAGGCCTTAACAAATGTACCACCGATTCAAGCTTCAGCCATCTCCAATGCACTATCCATGCCCCCCCTCAACTTCCACAGGAGATGCCCTTTCACACTAGGGTAACTAGACATAAGTTATATAATTCACAACCAGCCTCTAAGATCCCTAAGTTGGTTAGTACTCCCACTACTAATCGCTTTCATGCCCTTTTGCTTGCTCAGGATGTTTCAGATGCTGAATCTGAATCCTCTCAAATGGGGGTTGATACCTCAGATAAAATTTCAGATGTGGAATCTGAAGGGGACCGGCTTCCATTCTCTCCAGCCAAGGCATTACCTTCTAACATGAAGAAAGGAAAAAAAATAAGCGAAAGCCCCCTTGAAATCTTCTCCTTGATTTTTTTTAATGTCTCCTCCACTTACTTTCTGCTCGCTGAATGTGAACAATGTTAAAAACAAACTTCGACAGACTACGTTATTTTCCTTTTTAAAGTCCTTGCACTGTAACATATTCTTTTTACAAGATGCTTGGTTACATACGGTAACTGAACTATCCTGTGCTACAAAATGGTGGCACACTGGAGTTTCTTACTGGTCGTTAGGACTGGAACCTTGTTCTGGGGTTGCTATATTTTTTCATAACATAGATGTGAAGGTTTTAAAATGAATTAATCTAGTACTAGGTCGAGTTTTGATTTTGGATGTATTGTTTCAGGGAATTTGTTTTAGGCTAATTAATGTTTATGCACCACAAACAAAAGCGACTAGGGTTGATTTGTTTCATCTCATCCAACCGTATTTGCATACATCTTTTCATATTGTTTGGGGAGGTGATTTCAACTGTGGGTTGTCTAATAAAGATAGGGGTAGGGGTGCAAAAACCTCAAAATTATTTTGTGATATGTCTTGCCTAGCTACGGTTGTACAAACGGCAGGGTTAAGTGATGCATATGCTCGATTACATGAGACCACTGTCCCTACTTTCCATAAAGGAACCCTAGCTACCAGGATAGATTTCTTTTTTATTAATAAATCCTTACCTCTGAGCTCAGTTTGGGTAACCCCTGTGGAATTTTCAGACCACAGTGCTTTATGCCTTACTGTTGGGTCCACAGCTGCGTTCTCTTTCGGAAGAGGCATCTGGAGACTAAACTCTATGCTTTTAGCACAACAAGATGTTTTGCAACACTTGGATTATTTCATGCAAGCTCGAAAGTCCCTGTACGATATGTATGAGGATCCTCTATCATGGGTGATCGATACAAAAAAAGATATCATTTCCTTGTTGAAATCTCTGGGGAAGTTACAGCGGGAATCAGCTTATTTTTCTTATCTTAAATACAGGCAACAACTGCAGAAAATGATGTCTTTAGCCCAAACCACGAAACATGATTTTACCGCCCAAATAAAAATTCTCAAAGATGAAATGGTGCCTTTTCATACACATCAATCCTCTGTTTTGAAATTACAACAAAAATATGGTATGCAGGAGAATTTTGCTACTATTTGTCCCTTTCTTGGTAGTAAGGATAGGGTGAGGAAAAGAGTTTTTGACTGTATTACAGGACAAGATGGTCAGGAGAAAACTATGCAACAAGATGTCATGTCAGAGGTGACGTCATACACGGCGTCACTTTTCCAGGACCAGCCTGCTGATTTAGCTACAGCTCAGGCCTATTTGCACAGTATAGATGTCCCAGATTGTCCCCCCTCCACACTTTCTCAATTAGTAAGTCCTCTTACTCCTCAGGAAGTACTTACTGCCATTCATTCACTCCCAAGAAATAAAGCACCCAGTAAGGATGGTTTGACATCAGAACTTTATAAACTGATGGGCACTGAATTTTCTCAGGAGCTTGCTGGTGTCTGTAATGACCTGTTGTTATATACCGACTTCCCTCTAGATATGATGGGAGGTATTCTCATTTTTTTACACAAGAAAGGTGACAGGAAAATTCTTTCAAATTGGAGACCAATTAGTCTCTTAAATGTTGATCTGAAAATCTTGATGAAAATTTTGAATACCCCGTCTTTTAACAGTGCCACAACACCTAATTTCTCCTGCACAGTCTTGTGCTATTCCAAATCGTACCATGATTGATCAGTTGCTTTTCTTACAAGAAATTTTCAATAGGTCATATACTACAGGTTTACCAGGGTTTGTTTTGTCTTTGGATCAAAAGTGAGCTTTTGATTCAGTAAACCATGATTTTTTGTGGCTCACTCTACAACATTATGGTATCCCATCAGTTTTTATTTCCTGGCTACATAAACTCTATAAGTATGCTACAGTATCACCTATGGTTAATGGACATCTGGGGCCTTTGCTCCCGGTTTTTTTTTTATTTATTTTTATTTAGCTTTTTGTTGACCGGGTAAGTGCACTAGACAAATCCTGCCTATTTTCAGGCACGACCCGGGGGAAGGGGGGATACAGATGCATGCCAACTGACCTTGAACCAGATTAAGCTGTTGGTGATATTTTTTAGTGAATGAGGGAAATTTGGCCAGGACACGGGAAATTCCCTACTCTTTTCGATAAGTGCCATGGGATCTTTAACATCCACCTGAACTACCACCAATCCAGGCAGATGGGACCTCGGTTTAACATCTCATCCGAAAGACGGCACCTCAGAAATGCAGCACCCCTCTCATGCTGCATTACAGTGTCAGTACTGGGATATTAACCCAAGTGCCAGATGTGGGAACTGAACCCACAGCCCTCTGATCTCCCGGCCTCAGAGGCGAGTGTGCTACCTACTGAGCCACTGACACTGCTGTTAAAAGGGGAGTGCGACAGGGTTGTCCTGCTAGCCCTTTATTATATGTTTTCAGTATTGATCCACTTTTGCACACCCTAAATGAGTTTATACCTCCTATTACGGTCGCAGGTGTGTTAGTTACTTTTTCGGCTCTAGCATACGCAGATGATGTTTGCATTTGTACCGCTACAGTCTCATCAGTACAGACCTCTGTTGAAATGTGTGATTTTTTTGGATCCCTTTCTGGAACTTCTCTAAATAAAAGTAAATGTCTTGGGTATGAATTGGGTGTGGTTTCTCCTGCCCAAGCCCATATCCTCGATATTAAACTTACGACAAACCCAATTTGTATTCTGGGCATTGTTTTTGGCTCCCCAACTCCTGTGGTTTTTAATTGGGATATACAACTTGAAAAAGGTAGAAGTATGGTACAGAATTGGAACAAATGGCAGCTTACTAAAACAAAACATATCGATATGATTCGGACTTATTTATTACCCCTTTTTTTGTTTTTGAGCAATATTTTCCCCCCACCCAAGTTACGTGAAGCCACTTTGTTTAATATATTTTTTCAGGCCATTTGGGGTAGTCGCCTCAATCTCATAAAGCGTAATATTTTATATTTGCCAGTTTCTAGTGGAGGTCTTAATATATTAAACCCCTTATTGTTTGTCAGTTTTTTTTCTCTAATTTTCCACCTTTATTGAAACATATCTCTAAATTATGGATGGGTCTCTTCCAACAGGCAGTTGAGCAATGGTTTCATGATTGGGAGGATGGCCGACTTGGTCATCTCAACACTACTACCCCAGTGAGTTCCTACCATCGTGAAGTATTCATCAAATTATGACAGAGGCAAATACCTAGTGTTTGGCTTCTTTCAAAACATAAGAAATTTATATACAGTAGGAAGGGAACCTCCACCATCCAGGGAGCACTAGCGCCACCACCACTACCTCAGAGGTTGCGGAGAAAGCACAGCAGTTGGACCACAGTGGGCTCAGGGAGGGTGAGGAGGGTGGAACAGAGGCACACCCAGTCAATTGTTTCACTCCACAATCCATACACCATTCTAGGGGAGCATAGCTCCCCTATGGATGCACCCGCAGAGAAGACTGATGATAACTGTCACAAGGGAGGCCCACAGGAAAGAGGCAGAGGACACCACAGGGTAAATGAAGCAGCTCCTGGTGGGGGACTCAATTATAAGGGGTATAGAACTGGGGGGAGCTGGGAAAACTGAAGTAAGGTGCTACCTGGTGCCATGGCTTGGAGGGACAGGAAGCGCATCCTCAGGATCACGAGAACAGCTGCAAGGGATTCCGAGCTGGACGTAATTGTCCACCTAGGGACAAATGACTTGGCTCATCATGAGATTAGAGCAGTGCAGGAGGACATTGCAGAGTTGGGGAGGGACCTAAGACAAGTAACACACACAGTATCCTTCTCAGAGGTGCTGCCTGTCAAAAGCATGGGGGAGGCGAGGGTAATTGGCACCATACAGTTTAATGAATGGTTGAAAAAATGGTGCAGAGCACAGGGGTTTGGCTTCATTGGGGACTGGGGTTCCACCTGGAGGGATACCAGCCTATACTGGCAGGATGGTCTGCATCTATCCAGGAAGGGAACAAGTCTCTTGAGCAATCGGTTTAAATGCTTCATTGGCAAGCTTTAAACTAGTCAAAGTGGAGGCACTGACAAGCAGCAGGAAAATCCCAGCCTCTCCTACAAAACAGGGTACTAAATGAGAAAAAGACTGAGGTAGAAGCGGTCAGCGGGGATGCTGCAACAGAAGGTAAAGCCATCAAAAATGGAGAGCAATGAGTACTAATGCCCGTAGTCTGGGTAACAAGCTTCTTGAATTAGTGGCCTTGATGGAGGAGGAACATCTGGATATCGTGGCAGTCACAGAAACATGGTACACACAAAACCATGACTGGGACATAAACATACCAGGATACACTGTCTACAGGAGGGACAGGGAGGGTAAAGAGGAGGAGTAGTTCTTTACATAAGGGAAGGAATAAAGCAACAGAACAAAAGGGTAAAGAGGAGGAGAAGAAGCACTGTGGGTAAATTTGGAGACAGGCAATGGCACCACAATACGCACAGGGGTTGTATAAAGACCCCCTTCTCAGGGGGAGGAAATGGACAGGGAAATGGTAGAAAGTATACTTAGAATGGCAGAAAAAGGGGAGATATTGCTGATGGGTGATCTGAATATGCCAGATGTTAACTGGAGTGCAGCTGCAGCTGCCACTTCAAGAGTGCAGTTATTCTAGATGCCCTACAGGGGGCATGCCTTAGACAATTAGTACTGGAGCCCACTGAGAGGGAGCAATATTAGACTTGATTCTCTCAAATGGAGATGGAGAGAGGATCACAGATGTAAGTGGGTAGCCATCTGGGAACTAGCGACCATCGAGCAGTATGGTTCACAATAAACACAGCAATAGAGTCAAGCCATACAAAGACAAAAATACTGGACTTTAGGAGGGCTGACTTTGCCAAAATGGGTGAGTGCCTAAGGAATGCACTAGCAAATGGGCAGGAAGGAGGGGTGGAAGAACAATGGGGAATAATAAAAACTGCCATCACAGAGGTAACAGGCCTTTGTGTGAAGCAAATAAACAAAACAAGGCGATGTAAGAAACCACTATGGTTCTCAAAGGAAGTGGCAGTGAAGGTTCAAGAGAAAAAGAAAGCATTCAGGAAGTACAAGGAATCGCAGAAGGAGCAGGACAGAGAACTGTATCAGTTAAAGCAAAAGGAGGCTGGGAAGGCAGTCAGAACAGCAAAGGCCCAAACCGAGGAAAAGATAGCCAACTCAGTTAAGAAGGGGGATAAAACCTTTTATAGGTACATCAGGGAACAAAGGAAGACCAAGGGAGGGATAGTGAGGTTTAATAAAGGGAGGAGGGTGGGCAGAGGGAGACTGTGAAAAGGCAGAGATACTAAACAAATATTTTGCTCAGTATTTACAAATGAAGAGGGAGGTACATAAAACAAACAGTAGTAACACTCTGGATACAGAAGTTGATACCAGCCATTTACAGAAGAAGGGTTCTGAAAGAACTCTTAAAACTGACGATGGACAAAGCAATGGGGCCTGATGGGATTCATCCCAGAATTCTAAAAGAGCTAAGGGTAGAACTAGTGACACCACTGACTACCTTTTTAACAAATCATGGGAGGATGGGGTGGTACCTGAGGACTGGAGGAGGGCAGATGTGATTCCCTTCACAAAAGTGGAGCAAGGCAGAAGCAGAAACTACAGACCTGTTAGTTTAACCTCAGTGATAGGGAAAATGATGGAATCACTCTGAAGGAAAGAATTGTCTAGTATCTAGAGGCCAGAGGGCACACCCTAGGCAGCATAGATTCACAGTGGGAAGGTCATGCCAGATGAATCTGATAGATTTCTTTGACTGGGTGACCAAAGTAGTAGATCAGGGAGGGCTGTGGACATGGCCTACCTAGACTTTAGCAAGGCATTTGACACAGTCCCACACAAAAGATTAATATACAAGTTAGCCAGCCTGGAAGTGGGTCCCAAGATGACAGCCTGGGTAAAGAATGGCTGGAGAATAGGACACAGAGAGTAATAGTAAATGGAGTCCACCAGAAGAAAGGAGGGTTACTAGTGGGGTACCGCAGGTTCAGTATTAGGACTGGTCCTCTTCAATGTCTTTATAGCGACATTCTTGGAAGGACTGGAAGGAAAAGTATGTCTCTTTGCAGATGACACTAAGATCTGCAACAGAGTTGATACACAGGGTGGGGTGGAAAGGATAAGGAGGGACTTGGCAAGGTTAGAGGAATGGTCAAATGTATGGCAGCTTAGATTCAATGCTAAGAAGTGCAAGGTAATGCACCTGGGAAACAAAAACCCAGGGGAAGAGTACACAATGGGGGGTGAGATACTAACAACAACAAAATGGAAAGGGACCTGGGGTAGTCATATCAGATGACCTAAAGATGGGCAAGCAATGTGAGAGGGCAGCAAGGAGGGCTGAGGAGTTACTGGGATGCATAGGAGGCATCACCAGTAGAAAACAGGAAGTTATTATCCTCTGTACAGACAGCTGGTGAGACCCCATCTGGAGTACTGTGTGCAGTTCTGGAGACCCAATCTCATCAAAGACATAGACAGGATGGAAGCTGTCCAGAGGAGGGCAACTAAAATTGTGCAGGGTCTGCACGGAAGACATATGAAGAGAGACTTAAGGAGCTTAATATGTATAGCCTTGAGGAAAGGAGGAGAGGGGGACATGATAGAAACTTTCAAGTACCTCAAGGGAATCAACAAAGTCCAAGAGGTAGCATCTTTCAAAAAGAGGTGTGCAAGAACAAGAGGGCACAATTTGAAGATGGGGGTGGCTCAGAGGTAATTTAAGGAAGTATTTTTTCACAGAGAGGGTTGTGGATGCATGGAATGGCCTTCTGGAGGAGGTTGTGGAGTCAAAATCAGTGGTGGAATTCAAGCATGCATGGGACAGTCAAAAGGCAATTCTGGGGGGTGGGGGTAAGAAGAAGTAGGCTGCTGGTTAACTAGGATCTGCAGCTTAGTCAGTAGGTAGGGAAATGGGCAGACTGGGTGGGCCAAGCGGTCCTTATCTGCTGTCAAATTCTATGTTTCTATGTTTCTATATATCAGTCGGTACTCGATTCTCATTTTACTGAACAAATCACATTTCCAAAATGTCCAGATTTACATATTTTACCATTACAGGGTTTATTGATTAATAAACGTATTCCCCCAAAACTTCGGGGTGTTACCTCGTTATGTGGTCATGAGAAGCTTAACGTTAAGTGTAACCAATATCATAAACAGCTGCAAGAATGAAATTGATCTCGTCCTGGTTGTTCTCAAATACTCGAAACTATGCATCATTTATATTTCTCATGCCCATACATTTCTACATTTTGGCAGTATGTTGCCAATGTTTGGCAAGAGCCAGCTTTTTCGACTGTTTCATATGAAATCTTGATTTATGGTTCATATCCCTGAGTTTGGAGTAAATGGGATACTAGCACTTTACATGTTCTTTTCGCAGTATTTAAATGGTTTATTTGGCAAAGTAGGTGCCTTTTTACTTTACAGCAGAAGGAATTCTCCTATGTTGAACTTTTACAAAAAATTAATACAGAACTTTCTAGTATTTATAAATCTGAAGCAGCATTATGTAATTACAATGTTCTGATGATGAACTGGAGAAATTTACCATGGGTTACAGATAATGATGTACCTATTACGTGAATTTGTTTTTTTTCTCCCCCTTTTACATTTCTTTGTTGTTTTTTTTGTGATTTTTTTTTACCAGTATGAATTAATACTGACTTCCTTGTGTTTTTTCCTTTTATGCTATGTTATCATTTAATTCCTTTGTATAAGTGTGATTTAACACTGTTTTTTTTTCCTTTGTTTTGTCTTGAAGTTTTGTTAATACAAAATTCCCCTACTCTTTTCGATCATGGGATCTTTAATATCCGCCTGAACTACCACCAATCCAGGCAGATGGGATCTCAGTTTAATGTCTCATCCGAAAGACGGCACCTCAGAAGTGCAGCACCCCTCTTGTGCTGCACTACAGTGTCAGTACTGGGATATTAACCCAAGTGCCAGATGTGGGAACTGAACTCACAGCCCTCTGATCTCCTGGCCTCAGAGGCAAGTGTGCTACCTACTGAGTCACTGACACTGACAAGGGACACTGTCAACCTGTTTTGTATCATGTTATTTCTAGCTAAACACCCCATATTTTATGACTGCTTACTTTCTCTAAAATTCACTGATGGTGTTGATTGTTTTAGCTGCATCCTGTCTTAGTAGGACTGCAATGTATGCTAATGTAATTATACCTAACTTTGTTTTGTTTCAAATCCTTGATCTACTCTTAGTGCATACTTCCAGAACATTAGGAAAACCCTCAAACAGTGCAGTCACTCATGATTCGACAGGCTTCTCTCCTACTGCATCATCAGTGGCCAGACTGTGTTGGGGATGTTCCCAAGTCCAGGAAAGATGCAGTGTGAGCTGATCAAGGAATGTAAATCAACATGTTTTTGTGTGGTACCACCAGTATGGTGGGCACTGTTTTTCATTGTTTAAAAGACAAAATGGAATCAGAATCAAACTACCATTCACATAAACAATCTCTACAGAATGTGACCAATCAAAAAATGTGTTTCATAAACTAGGGGCATTTTGAGGCTGGGGGGGTGTAGACAGTGTCTGTTTAAGGCCCGGCCCCATGACATGAGTGCAGAGAGGGCAGGCTTGAGCCAGATACCATCTCAAATAAGACACCCATGCATGTTCTGTGAGCAGTGGCTCAATACATGTAAAGAAGTGGAGGACTGCAGCATAGTGATGGCGCCTACAGAGAAGTGTGCAGCACTTTGTATGCATCAGTGTCAGTGGCATATTTCAGTAAGAGTACCGTATCTTTGCAGCATTCTTTGACCCATGCTTTAAACATCAGATATGCATCCCAGGAAAGATATTCTTTCAGACAAAAATAATAGAAGTGTCTCATTCAATGGAGTGCTCACAGCACACACCTTCAAAGAAAGATAGATATTAGCAGTAGTAAATTTATTTAAGTGCCTGCTACCTGGGAATGAGAGCATTGTACATCAGTAGAGCATATAAAATACATAAATAACACCACAATAACTATAAATGACCAATGGAATAAATTAAAATAAATTAATAAAATAAAAATAAAGCAGAAGATAAATAGCAGCCAGTGGAGAAGGGATTAACTGTTCCGAAGCGCCTCCCTAAAGAGGTAGGTCTTCAGGCCCCTCTTAAAGGCCTCCACTGAGGACTTAGAAGTGAGTTCTACAGGGTTAGGTCAGCAAGTTCAAAAGCACGATCACCCATAACTTAATCCTAGTCTTAGGAACTGCTCGGAGGCCCACCTCAGGGAAACAGAGAGGGCAAGAAGCATGGTAGGAAGTCAGGCAGTCACTCAGATAACCTGAGCCCAGTCCATGTAGGGCTTTATAAGTCAATAAACTGACCTTGAATGTGATTTGTCACTTCACTGGCAGTCAGTGCAGGTCATGCAGGATCAGGGTCATGTGACAGGACCTCAAAAGGCCTGCCAGCAACCTAGCTGCTGCATTCTACACCAGCGTCAGGCATCGTAGTACCCCTCTTCTAACCCCGAGATAGAGGGGTTACAGCAGTCAAGTCTGGAAGTCACAAAGACATGTACCACTGATGACAAGTCATTCGGTGGGCTCAAGGCTTTAATCCAGGCTATGTTCCTGAGATTGTAAAAGCCACTCTGGACTGTGGATGACACCTGAGCCTCAAGTGTCAGTCTTTCATCCAGAATAACCCCAAGATTTTTCACCTTAGCGGAGGTTCAGTCTTAACCAGCTGGAAGACATCTGGTCCTGGATCTCAGCCAGGCACAAATTAAGTATAAGGCAGTATTAAGTATGTAGTATTAAGGCAATATAGCCTAGAGGTTAGAGGAACGAGGTGTGAACGAGCTTGATACATCCAGCAGACCAGACCTGAGTTTGATTCTCACAGCCTCCACTTGCATACTGTGTGACTCTGAGCAAGTCACTTAACTGCCCAGTGCTCCCAGGTCACCCCTGAAAACAGGCACTTGTGCCTAGTGGGCCTTATCAGGTTACCAAAGACTAAAATAAATAAATAAATAAATAAATAAATAAATAAATAACTAAATAAAAGTACCCCAACTGCATCGGGTGTCCCAGGTGCAGATGACAGATTCTGGTGGGTGGCATTTGAATAGCAGTGAAAACCCAGTCAGTGTGTTGTCTAATGATCTCTCCAGGGGGTAGTGTGTACACTGTGGACAGCATAGATTAGAGGATCGAGCCTGTGGTACACCACAGAGCAGGGGCTGCAGGACAGAGTAGAAGTTTCCCATCACCACTCTGTGCATCCTATCTCTGTGGAAGGACTCCAGCCAGCTGATGACAGTGCCTGTGAGTCTACAGTACTCCCTAAGGTGATTCAATAACAACCCATGGTCCATAGTGTTAAATGCTTAGGACAGGTCGAGAAGAACTGTTCTCCTCTATCTCTTGCCCTGAGGAGATAATTTTTCACCCTGACCAGTGTGATCAGGGTACAAAATGATAGGGATGAGTGAGTGGCAGTGTTGGACAGTGCTGTCAGGAAACTGGAAAAAATGACAGAGAAGATGGTGCCAGAAGAGCCAGCACCATCATGGACACTAAAAGTTCCATTCAATGTGACTCTTGCTCTGCAAAGAGAGAATACATTCTTGACTGTATAAAGTCATTGAAACTGCTGCCCTACCCATTCTTTAGATAGCTGGCACATCCTCTTCAGTGGTTCATGGGGCCATTAGTGCTTTCATTTACTGATTTTACCTGTTTCCAGCACACACACACAAAAAAGACTTACTAAGGTTGGCGTCAGCAAAACTCAGGTACATAAAGATTCCTCCAGGACTTTCCATTTCCTTTATAAATGAAGATATTTTCATTGAAACAGGATACTTCCCCTAAACTTCATTGGGTTCCATTGCTTATTTCTGCCCTGAAGTCATGATCCTCTGCATGTGACGTGACAACCTGTTGCCACAGAAATGATGTCACAAGTAGAGGATCATGACTTCAGGGCAGGAAAGGTAGCAGGAAGACATGATGTGCAAGGATGTCTCTCTGTATCCCTCCAGACCACACACGCACATGCACACCTACACGTGCACACACACATGCACATGCACACCTATACATACACACACACACACACCATACCTCTCAACTGCCACACATTACGAGGTACGTCACTCATTTTACCTCTCTGAAACCCTCTGTCTCACATGGCACAGGTAATATTCC
Source organism: Neoceratodus forsteri (assembly GCA_016271365.2). Classification (NCBI taxonomy): domain Eukaryota; kingdom Metazoa; phylum Chordata; order Ceratodontiformes; family Ceratodontidae; genus Neoceratodus; species Neoceratodus forsteri. The sequence continues at coordinate 70,423,260 of CM057452.1, forward strand.
ACACTGCCCACTGAAACGTCAATGCAGAAATTCATAATACTCTATCATACTCAGTTATCAGCAAACACTAATAACATAAGTAAACAGATTTAGACTGTGTTCTGAGCTTGCAATGTCATTTTTGATGATGTGTCACACATAATGCCCATTTGTCACACCTACTGTCACATATTTGAGTGATGAAAGGTTGAGAGGTATGACACACACACACACACACTCATTCAAAGACTAGGCTATCTGCAAAGTTAGGTCACAGGAATTTGATTTTTGAAACAGTTTAGGTAGCACATGTGGTCTGCCAAGAATGGCAACTGTGTCTTTAAATCTGGAATCAAACAAGTCAGCCCTGAAGGTAATAATTATCAGTCTAAAGTGAAAGCGGTAAGCCTCCCCGTCTAGACTGGCTTATTTCCTGACTTCTGGAATTCTAGAGTAGACAAGCACACATTTAGGGGTGGTCAGAGGAAACAGAAAGGTTACATCAGTTATTTTTTAGCCTGCAAGGATAGGTACTTCTGAAGGTGGCAATCAACATTAGGTTACCTCATCCATCAAAAAAGCTAGGGAGATCAGGAACTACATCACTTTATTACCGTTTGCACTTCTGCAGTAAAACTAAGGCAAGTGTTGAATTGTTGGGTCTGGGGAATGGCAGTTAAAATCCTGGAATTATGTTGGTCTTCAACGAAGTGGCCTGACTGAGTGGTTTCCATACTCTGCAGAATAACAACCCAACCAGAGGAGTAGGTGGCATATACACGGCAAATACTGCTGAGACCTACCGTGGTTAGCAGTCCCAGGCACAAAAGCAACCTCAGACACATTGTTTCAGGTTGAGTCAGCTTGGCTTACAGAGATGTTCAGTGTGACGGATTTAATTTGCACTGAAAACTGCATGCAGGCAAAAGCTGAGAGACCTTTACAAAAATCACCCAGAAAGAAACTCTGCTTTAGCAACCTTGAGTCAACGTCACAGCATGGAATTTAGGTTTACTGATGCAGGCTCTCATTGTCCACCTGCTGTCTGCTCTAAGAACTCACCTGTGGAGTGCAAGCCTGAGGTAGAAACAGCAGCTTGCATAATGATCATTAGGGGATCAGTCCAGATGGAGGCCCTGCCTGCTGGGGAAGGGGAAGAAAATTAGAGCAGTTTGCAACTCATGTCAGCTTGAGTCTTAAATAACTAATTATCTCTTACTAGAAAACCTTTAGGCAACCTTAATGTTCTCTGCGTGGATTCTGTGAAGGAAAACACATCAGTTTTCTTCCTGTTAAAATATTTATTCAATCAGCTGCAGGGATGCATAAAAAAATGTTAACTTACTGTTTTCATCAAAGCCAAATTAAACAAAAAGTTATACAAATCTAAGTGGACAACAGGAACTGTGTTTCCCCAGACTGTGACTCATTAAAATAATAAGAAACCTAAAGCATTCCAATGTATTTTGCAGCCATGAGCAGCTCAAGGACAGTCCTTAGAGTCAATCAGGATCCTGTCTGCTACAAGGAGACGTTATTTGTTTAGTTTTTGTTTACCAGGTAAATGCACTAGACAATACAGTGCCTATTTTCAGTAGTGTGTGTGTGTATGACTCGGTAGGTAGCATACACACCTCTGGGATGGAAGATCAGATGGTCATGGGTTCCCGGCCCCACTATGTTCATCAGTGGGTTAATACCCATAGTGGACACTGCAGTGCAGCACAAGGAGGTGCTACACTGGTGAGGTGCTGTCCTTCGGATGAGACATTAAAGCGAGGTCCCTTCTGCCCATCTTGGTTCACTGTCCAGATGGAAATTAAAGATCCCATGACACTAATCAAAGAAGAGTAGAGGAATTTTTATTAAAACAGCACTATCAAAACAAAGACAGGCCAAAAACTTACAAAAACACCGTAATACAGTAAATCAATCAATAAAAATAGTTCTACATTGAAAGGGAAAAAAATAATAAGGGACAATATAGATTATGAAAATTAAGTTGGGGATATAGCTTCACAATGTGTTTGCCATATTATAAATATTATATTATGATCCACCTGAAGAAGGGACCTGTGTGGCCCCGAAAGCTTGTGTATAATTCCATCTTTGTACAAGGCACTTGTTGGTCCAATAAAAGGTATCAAACTTTCCATCTTCTCCATATTATAAAGAAATGAAACCTGGTTGGTGCCGTGGAGGAACTGGATTTACATTGTTTCAGAATTTCCTAACTTCCACAGTGAAACAGATTTAAAATCTCTGTAATGAACGTCACTAATTTCATCTGTAATTTTGTCTAATAACTCATGCACATTTATGTCTTGCTGATGTAGAAAAAACTGGCATCAGACTTGGTATACACACATCATTTTATGCAGGAAAGTAAAACTCTTAGTGTACCCAAGTGAAATTCCCCCAATGTCCAGAGCATTTTTCATAAATCAGGGTCTCACAGTCCATCTTCAAAAAAAGTTGTTCATTTCATTTGGGTGGGAGAAGGGTCCAGAAAGTAATAATGTATGAACATGTGAGAAACAGATGTTCCATGGTCTCTAATTGCAAATCATAGCCTAGGCATAAACAATACCTGTCTTTTAAACACTTGAGCTGATGATTATTCCTTACATTTAGATGATCCTGATGGCTGACACACACGGTATCCCAGATTTTAGCTGGGATCCCAGATTTTAGCTGGGATCCTAGGTTCTGTTAGTTGAGCTATTAAATTTTGTTCTGGAATTCTTGGGGAACAATCAAACAGTGGATCAGCTGTGAAGAAAGAATCTAGACCAGGCAGCACCACATACAGATTTTTTAGCATGTTTGTATCATAGTGATTGTTTCCCCACTGTCTAATTTTTTAAAGCAGTTCATAGCATAATCAGGAACTTTCTGGCAAGCTTCTAAAGGCTTTCAGTAGGACTGTACCCCATTTATCAAGAACATATTTACAGCAGTGACAGAAATACATAACCCACAGATGATTATCTTCTTCAAAAATGGCGAAGGATGTCATAAAAAAAAATACAAAAAGAGAAAACTAAATGGTTAATAATCAGTACTCCTCTTTTTGCAGTTAAGAAGTTTTATTTCTTTTAATGGTGTCCAACCTCCTGCCCCAAATAAGTCTGCAAAATATACAGGCACGCTTCTAACCCTGGTGGAGGAGAGTACATGATGCTGACATATTCAAAAATTGGAAGGATAAAGTCTTGCACAAAAACACCCTTTTCTGGTTTGCCGTGGGCCATACTTTCCATCTATTGACTTTATTTTCAGCAACCTCCATTTTTCCAGTCAATTCAAAGTAGCCAGATCTCCTTTGCCAACAGAATACCTAATATTTTTGGTGGTCCCTCATCAATATTTAATCCACCAAGATGAGGTGACCATAATGTATGTTGGCCCAAAGGCATACCTTTATGATTCTGGAGGCTTGTCTTAGAACAAGATACCTTACCAAACTCAGTGAGACATTTTAACAATTTTGAGCCAGATGCTTCATCAGAGATCAACAGACATTTGTCACCTGCGTAAGCAATTACACGGTGAGGAAAAGGACCTAATGCTGTTCGTGAGACTTCATTCTCCTTGTGTTGCTTAGTTTTGTGAAGCAGTAGGTCTAACTCAAAAACATATAAAAGAGGGCTTAGTGGGCACCCATGTTGCATCCCTTTAAAGATACTGCATGGGTCCCACAGTTCTTCATTTATAAGGGGGAGGGTTTACTGTAGTTGCTTGATACAAGTGCTCCAACCATGCCATGAACTTCCTAGGAAACCCATATTTCATTAAAGCCAAAAATAAATATGTGTGGAAAATACAATCAAAAGCCTTCTTCTAGTCCAGAAAGAAGAGAAGGCCTCTGATCCTCTTCACTTCACATGTTCACAAAAGTTCCCTAGTAACCAACAGGCTACCACTAATTTGTCTTCCAGGCACTGAGTAGGAAAGCACAGGGCAAGTAGATGACTGAGGTCCCTTCTTCCATCTCTGGTCACTGTCTAGGCGGAAGTAAAAGATCCCATGGCACTTATCGAAGAAGAGTAGGACAGCTTCCCTGGTGTCATGGCCAATACTCCCCCTGTCAATAAAACAGGTCTATATAACCCACCCCCAGGATGCACCTCAAAACAAGCTGTTACAGCTTAGTGTGCCTTTCTTGGTAAAAAAAAAAAAATTACATATAGAATAAGACATGCGGAGGTTTGTATAACAAGACTTTTACACATACACACGAGGTGTGGGGTTGCTACATAAACCCCGGGAGCAAAGCTTAAGGGGGTTTATAAAAGCATCCCACACTGAGGGTGTGTGTAAAATTCAAGTTTTACACACCTCCCCATGTTCTGTTTTATATAATTGGAGAGTAGTGTTTTCTCACCTTGAAAACACTACCCAGCAATTATAGAAAACAGTATGGCCAGTGTTTCCGGTAGCGCAATCAGGCTTGAGTGTGGTTCAATTAAACTTTCACTTTTTTTTTCCTTTTTGTGCAATTACCCCAAAAGTAGACAGAAATGAACTGAACAGCAACTCTGTGAACGACAAGTTTGTGAAACTTACCCCATCTACTGTGAGTCGATCGAAGTCTGTATGTGAGGGAGGCTGTGTGCATATGTGTAGAGCGAGGGAAACCCACTTTTCCTAGGGGATAAAATGCTCCCCAGTTATTATAATTAGAACAAGATCCGCTGCTACAAGCCAACCTAACCTAATTTTTTATTTATATTTTATGCCCCTTCCTGGCTCCTCTGGAACTCTTTGGCACTGTCCCCACTGGCTTCACATCTACCGTGCTTATCATACTCCACAGAGTCTTGGCTTATCCCCCAGGCAGGGTATGTGTTGGAGGGGATATACCCCTGAACGTGCCAGATGTCAGGAGGTGCAGCAGGCAGGAGGGGCCTTACCTGGATGTACCTGGATTCCATCAGGCCAGCACTGGTGCTGCATTTTCCTGTTCCTTCCTTCACTCCACTTGAGGATGCCATTGCACTAGGGAGACAAATTTGCATGCCCATGTGATTCGTGCTCAGTGGGGGTCCCTGACTGGTATCCTGCCCCTTACTGATGACACCTTACTGCATTGCCATCTCTGATCCCCCAGGTAGCAGTATTGCAGCAAAGATGGTGTTCCCTTCTCCCCAGAAAAGGGGTGTGTCCTTTGGGATGCAATATCCCCCATTTCCCTACCAGCCCCTGACATCTCAGGCTCAGTCGAGAACGTAGGTCACTGGCATAGCGGGCAGTAGCCCTACCACTGTGCTGACAGGTTGGCTTCCAATCTACCTTTTTACATACGTTACATTAATGTAATGAAGATGGCATTTCCCAAAGGGCAGTATGGAATTTGCATAGGGTCCATAGGGCCCTATGGAATTTAATGTATGCAGTTGTATGTAAGGCTGTAGTATGGAATTTGTCTATGTAATGCTGCATTGTGGTATTTATTTATTTTAAAAGTTTTACCAGGAATACATACTGAGCTGATAACAGCTCATTCCTTCATGCAACCGGGGGTATGGAAAATAGTATACTAGAAGAAAAATAAATAGTAATTACTAGCATTACAAAAATTGCAAGGCATAACAGTACAAGGTACATGCAGTAGATAAGAATTGAGTTGGATAGACAAAGGTAAATCATCCCAACAGGCATAGTGGGATGCGGAGAGCAATATGGCCAGGGCAAAATAAATTGGAGGCAGGAGATCAGATAAGATATGCAGTCATGGAGAGTTGCAGGTGGGAGTAGAACAGTCATGAAGAAGAGACTTAGTGGAGAAAGGAGAATTTGCACAGGTCCCGTGCAACTCTTGAAGTCCCATCTCCAAAACAGCATTGACAAACTGGAGAATGTATAGTGCACAGCAAGCAAGATGGCACAACAGGAGCAGGAGAGGCAGTACGAGCAACATCACTTAAATATATTTATTAGTTATTTGGTGGGAAAAATGGTCATAAAACTACATATATTGGGGGGGGGCGGAGCTTACTGCCGAACACAGTAGACGTGTGAGAGACGAGCTCTGCAGCCTAAACAGCTAAAATGCTTAAAAAAACAATATTTTCTACTGAAAACTTGCACTTTTGCCAGAAAATCTGAATTTGGCAGAGAAATCTACGTTGAGTACTTATCTTACACCCCACAAGGATAAGTAGACATACCAGAGCAGCTGCAGTAGGAGACGAGGCCAGCCAGAAGACACCACAACCATCAGGGAGTGGAGATCTGTAATCCCCAACCCAAAGTGCAGAACCTACACAACCAAGAAATATGGCCTTGTTAAAGGCCATCCAGAGTATGGACACCAAAATCAAATCTCTAGTGAGCAAATTCACCATTTTGGACACCAGAGTATCTGGAGTCCAAGAGGAGGCCAAGTCTGCAGTAGATACAGCAAATCGGGCACTTACCACAGCTGCAGGTGTAATGAAAGGGAATGTAGTGCTCTGACTGAAGTTGGAACAGTTAGAAAATCAAGCCCGGGCACAACACATCTGAATAGTTGGCCTTCCTGAAGGGGATGAAGAAGGAGACCTCAAAGCCTTTATTCGGCAATGGCTGGAAGAGAAGCTACAGATGGACTCCTTCACTGTCTGGAAAGCCTATCGCATTACCCCATGCTGTGCTATGGGAATTGACCCTCCACTGAGAACCATCATGGTGGTTTTAGCTGACTCCTTGGAGAGGGATGAGATTCTACAGGCGGCAAGAAGAGTAGCTGAGCTGGAGTGGAATGGAGTGCCTATATGAATATTTCCTGATTTCAGCTATGCCACCAGACCTAAGCGCAAAGCATTTGATGAGGTTCGGGCTCAGCTCCGTGGCCTTGGACTGCAACATATCTTGATGCCTGCTCGACTTAAAATTCTGTATGGAGGCAAAACGTTTGTGCACACAGATCCTACAGCCTCTGGAAAACTAGCAGCCAAAATTGCAAGGGGGTTTTCTGATCATCAAGAAAGTTTTGAATCTGAATCAGAGGCATACAGTAACTGGTATGCTCTGCTGTATAATTATTTCTTCTCCAATGGGACAGAGGACTATATTGAATTAACCAGTGAGGGTTGTGATGAGAGAGCAGACGGGGTGCAGTTTTGTTTGGACTTATACCCACGAGTTTATTAATTGCTTGTTTAAAACTGTTTAAAGCAACCTGTTCCAGTGGCTGATTTCAAATGTTATGATGGCGACCTGTCATCATGCAGCTGTAATTTGTAGTCCTTGCTTTGTTGCAGGATTTCTAGTTGAGCTGCTTTTCCCGCCATCACAGACTGAGTTTGGGAGGACTGTGGGACATTATCTGGGATCTCTTTCATACGGACTAGAATATCCGCTGGACTAGCTTCATTAAATGTAATATGGGTAGTCTTCTCATTTTACTGTATTAGTTAAAGTAATATTTGAACCTTGATGTGTTTTTTCTGTGGTTATATAGGGTTTAAATATGTTTATACAAAGAAATCTAAGCCATATTTTTGCTGAGCAGGGGCTGGACCTCTCAACGTCCAATGTATGCTGTATAAATACTATTGCAGAGACCTTTAAATCCATGTAAGGTGGATGAATAACTTCTCCTCTATGTTTTCAAAATGGGTATATGTCTTGTTCTTGGCAGTTTATGCTATGTGGAGTGTATTCTATCTCTATCTAGAGATACCTATATTGGATTCTCCCATATGTTGTAACAAAGTTCTGGGGTGTATCGAATCCTGCCATTACATGATGTCTACAAATCTAATTTGTATTTTTGCTATTCACTTCAGAAAGTAAATGCTTGCAGTGAATTGTACAAAATCATTAAAATATAAGTACAAAAAAAAACCCTACATATATCGTGTATTATCTTTCTTAAAAAGTAAGGAAATTCATTGCAAAAAAATGCATTAATGCACCAGTTAGGGCTCAACTTAACTCTACAAAAGTATGGAAATGTGGCATTAGGGTTCCCAACCCTAATTCCCCACCTCCCCCAAGCAACAAAAGGGTAAGGCCACACAAACAACCACAAACAGCCATCATCAGATAAGACAAACAACATACAACTGTTTCTAGATGACATAAATGTATTTTGACGTGGTAGCTTCACAAATATCCATACAGCATGTGGCACATTAAAGAAAATCATACTTCATCAGTGCTGCTTAGAAATGTAATAGTGTGACTCAGCTACCAAGGCACCACAGGGTGTTAGGTAAAATGTTAGTATATATGCAGAGTATAAAACATGCTATCTGTGTTGTTTCAAAGAAGCATGGCTTCTGTGAATTTACGTGTGTGAACAGTGGTATTATTAGAGATAAATGTGCATTTCAAGTTTGCCTACAGCACATAGCGACAATATGATATAACTGTCACAATGTGCATGTTTGCAGCTGAAAAATGAAGTGCTAGAATAAATCTCTCCAAAATTTGCTGACCCTAATGTTGCTTAAGTTAAACTGATGACAGTAAAAAAAATTGACAGTGGTGTAAAAGTAATGCTTCAGTTTTCATGCCATATAGTGATTTTCTTACTTCTTCATATTTGTTATAAAAATAACAAAACTGTGAAGCAAAAGAAAAAAATGTAATGTACTTTCCATCTTAAACCAAATAATGAAAAGATGGCACCGTTTTTATACCGCTACAATGTTATGACTGATTTAACATCATTGCATAACAAGCATATTCCACACTTTTTATGTTTGCTGTGTGTGCACGTGCAGCGAACATTTTGTTTGGAGATGGGGTTTTGAAAGGTATGGTGCTGTCAGTCCAGTTCAGAATGGTCTACAAGGGGCTCATCAATGTCGCACCAATCATCAGCCAGGCTGATCATGGCACTTCTGGCTCGCTGGGTGGAAACGTTGTGTAGTTCAAAGTAGAGAACCGATCCAATCACAGGGCAGCTCTTTCCTTTGAGCTACATAATGCTGCCCAGCAAGCACAGCTGATTTGTCATGATCAGCCTACTGAAAACTGTTCCTCATAGTTTCTTTTTTTTTTAAATTACACCTTGTAAAAGAGAGAACCATCCATTGATGTCTGTTGCTGCTGATGCTGCTGTTACTGTCCCCCAACTCAAGAAATCCCACACGTGTTAATATTTTGGCACGGGTTGCCCAGTCTCCTGTGCCAGCTGCTACCTCCACTCTGCCCATTTTGATTCTGCAACACTGAGGAGCCCAACCCCAGTGTCACTAAACATAACACCGACACTGGGGTTCCCCAAGCCCCAGTGTCTCCACCCAAAATAAAGAAAACCATCCCTCATAGTTTTTTTTAAATACACCCTGCAAAAAAGAAAACAGTCCATTGATGTCTGTTGCTGTCACTGCCGGTACTGTCCCCCCACCTGACCCTCCCACTCAGCATCCACCAACCTACCCCTCCAAGCCCAATCATGCAAGTTAATATTCCAGCATGGGGGTGCCCAGTCCCCCGTGCTAGCTACTGGCCCCCCACACTGCCTGTTTTGCTTCTGCACTAGCAGGGGGCCCACTGCCAGTGCTGCCAAACATGACACCGACACTGGGGGTGCCCAGTCCCCAGTGTCACCACCTGAAACAAATAAAACCATCCTCATAATTTTTTTAATACACCCTGTAAAAAATGAAAATCCTCCACTGATGTGTATTGCTGCTGTCACCATTACTGTCTCTCCACCCGACTCTCCCACCAAGCACTCAACCCTTCCAACCCTTTGCTTACCTGTGGGGGGGGTTCCAAAGCCATAATCCTCTCTGGACTGCAGACATGTCTTCACTCTTCAATGCTGGACCACGAACTGAGGAAATCAGTTATGTGGTTGAATGTATTGCAATGGGTTTTACGATTGTCATCAGAACTTGGTCATTTTTGAATATTTTTGCTCCAAATTTTCAACATGCCTTTTTTGGGACACCGCCTCATGAATGATGGCAGTGAAATTAGACAAATCTGCCCCAAAAGGTGATTTTGCAGTCGTTGCACAAAATCACCTCTTGGGCAGGAGCTGAAAATTTATTCCACCCTTGTTCATGAGATGGGGGTCATAAGAAGGCTATGTTGACAGTTTGGGGTAAAAACATTAAAAAACAGCAAAGTTATGAGCCTATGTTGAAATTTATGAATGCAGGCTCATAACATGGGTAATTTTCAATATTTTGACCCCAAATTTTCAACACAGCAATTTCCTCACAACACCTCATGAGTGTGACAACTGTCATTTTTCACGTCCTGGCCAAAATGTGCTTTTGCACTTGTGGCACGAAATCACCTTTTGGACAGGATTTGAACATTTTCTCTGCTCTTGTTCATGAGGTGGGCTCATAAGAAGGCTATGTGGGGTCATAAGAAGGCTATGTTGAAAGCTTGGAGTAAAAATATGAGAAAACAAAGTTATGAGTCTGTGTTGCAATTTTTCAATGGACTCTCGTAACTGTGGTCATTTTCAATATTTTTACCCCAGCTTTTCAGTATAGCAATTTTTTCAACCCACCTCATGAATGTGACAGCTGTCTTGTCTCAAACCGTACCCCAAATGTGTTTTAACACTTGTGGCTCAAAATAATGCCTCAGTCATTGTTTTATAAATGACACCTCTCGTGCTCAGAAAAAGTGGTCATAAAAAGATTATGTTGAAAATTTGGGGTAAAAATGTGAAATAACCAAGTTATGAGGAAACAAACTGTTCCAGCAGTTACTCGTAACTTTCATTTTTGCAGATTTTGGCCCCTATTGTTTAGCTTATCTCTAGTGTTACTCCATCTCCGGAACATGGTGGGTGTAATTTTCCAAATTCCCTCTGAAACTTGTTTCCACAGTCACACAATGAGATCACCTTTCAGAAGGGATTTTAAAAATACCACCTGTCTTGATCATAAGTAACGTCAGGTCAGATTGTTGGACATTTGGGGTCAAAATGTGGGAGCCCACTTAAAAGTAGCTACTGCCTTTCAGCTGCCCTGTACTGGCTAATTACAATCTAAAAATGTGTAAAAGCAGGACTCCACTGAAAATGAGGCATTGCATCTCATCTGCTCTGCCCTGGGTAAATATATAGTAAAACTGTGTACAAGTAAGACATGGTACAACAGCAATACCAACAGCGAACATTCAGCATTGACAAATGCTTGCTTGTTTACTGGGTACTCTCACCCCTGTCACTGTGATGTTATGCACCCTTGTAATGCTCCCTGATTAGAGGACACTGCACACAGGATTAGAGGTACACTTGTCTTCCTACACTTCTGAGCCCTGATTGGCCAAAATCAAGTAAGTGATTTTTAATGAAATTAACATAATTAGGGGTGCTTGGAATCTACTAATTCCACTCTGTTGGTAATCTGTCAGATAATTGGAACATCCAGTTCCAAATCCAGAGCCATTCCGATACCTTGTAAGGCATCAAAATCAGAAGTCAGAATCAGAAGTTCCAATTCTGTATCCAGCTCCGTACTGAATTGTAACAACCTCCCTCCATCCAGTAAAATGCCCTTAGAAAGCCAGGAGAAAAGCCCTCCCTTCCACATACTAATCCCTCCCCATCCCCTTACCTTAAGTTCAGTGTCAGTTATCTTCAGGTCAGCAACTGGCTGGGGTTGGTCTGCCTTAGTGGCACCATGCACAGATGTAGTTACTGTTGTGTAGTGTGAAGCTGGATGGAAAAGAGAGTGTGGACAACTAGTGTGACATCCAATAATGAGAGTGTGGACAACTAGTGTGACACCCAATAATGAGAGTGTGGATGACTAGTGTGACACCCAATAATGAGAGTGTGGACAACTAGTGTGACATCCAATAATGAGAGTGTGGACAACTAGTGTGACACCCAATAATGAGAGTGTGGATGACTAGTGTGACACCCAATAATGAGAGTGTGGACAACTAGTGTGACATCCAATAATGAGAGTGTGGACAACTAGTGTGACACCCAATAATGAGAGTGTGGATGACTAGTGTGACACCCAATAATGAGAGTGTGGACAACTAGTGTGACATCCAATAATGAGAGTGTGGACAACTAGTGTGACATCCAATAATGAGAGTGTGGACAACTAGTGTGACACCCAATAATGAGAGTGTGGACGACTAGTGTGACACCCAATAATGAGAGTGTGGACAACTAGTGTGACACCCAATAATGAGAGTGTGGACGACTAGTGTGACACCCAATAATGAGAGTGTGGACGACTAGTGTGACACCCAATAATGAGAGTGTGGACGACTAGTGTGACACCCAATAATGATAGTGTGGACAACTAGTGTGACATCCAATAATGAGAGTGTGGACAACTAGTGTGACACCCAATAATGAGAGTGTGGATGACTAGTGTGACACCCAATAACACTGACTCCCCCTCCCATCCCAAACAAGTGATCAGCACATGGCACGTTCAGGCTGCCACACAAGTTATAACAGCTCCCCCGAATCCCCCCCGGACCCTAACCTCCTGTCCCTAGTCTGAATGGGATTCCCCCCCTATCTAATTGGTCACTGAGTGTCTGTCAAGAATTATTGGACTAGACTCAGAATTGGGAAGGCAAAGCTAGCTACCACCCACAATCTGGCATACTTTTCCCTGTCAATCCAGCCCTACTTCCTTGGAGACCCAGCATGCCATTCTTCTGTCTCTGTCCTTAAGTTGTGGCCAACTGATAGCAAGCCCTGGGTTGTAGGCAGGCACTAGCAGATACAAGCAGCCACAACTTGGGGAGACAGGAGAAAGAGGAGGATGAGGAAGGAGGAGGGAAAGAGGAGGATGAGGAATGGCATGCTGGGTCTCCCAGGAAGCTGGGTCTGGGGTCAGTGGAGGAAAGTATGTCAGATTGTCAGCAGTAGCTAGCTTTACTTTCATTTGTTGAAAACCCTAAGACCACATTTCCATACTTTTGTGGTGTTAAGTTTAGCCCTAACGGGTGCATTAATGCAGTATTGTTTGTAATGAATATGTAGGTTGGGACTTGTCCCCATTATAAAAACCATCAGATATTTCCCCACATCTGATGGTAATGAACACTACTTATGAAACTACACAGCTTGTTATGAGATAATGAACAACCTATTCATTAACTATTGCAAGTGTGCACACAATATATACAGAAATAGATTAGTTGCCGCATTGGTCCTTGTAAGAACAGATCCAGAAGCAAATAGTTTAATACCTTTTATTGGACCAACATAGATGTCACAAAAAGAAAACAATGTCTAAGCTTTCAGACCAACCAAGTCCTTCCTCGGAGACTTATGACAGTTGTTCAGAGAGTCACATTCTATTGATACCCAGATCATACATAAAAAATACATTAAAAAACAGAAAACATTCTCATTGGTTTAAAGTACCTATTTCCCAAAATGACAGATTTAAATTGAATGAACAGTATTCAATTAACTTGCTACTGCTGAGAATCTTTTCAAGGTCAAACAACATCCACGGCAGATAAGCCGAACACTTAAGTAGACAAAACCTCTGACTGAAATTATTAATGAATGAATGTGTTATGAGACAACATTCAAAATAAAAAGCAAGATCTTTAGATTTAATACCACAAATCACAGAATCATAGAATCATAGAAGCTTGACGGCAGAAAAGGACCATACCGGCCCATGTAGTCTGTTCTTTTTTTCCCCCCTGCACCTCCCCCTCCCTGCCAGCCCCGGCCCTCCCTGATACTCAGCCCCATATGCTTGTCCCATGCCCTCTTGAATTCTTCCACCGATTTAGCCCCCACCACTCTGTCCGGTAGTCTGTTCCAGGGCTCCACCACCCTCTCCATGAAGAAATGCCCTCTCACATTGCCCCTGTAACTTTTTCATTGCAGTATGAGACTGTGCCCTCTAGTTTTGACCCCCTCCTTCCTTCCTCTTAAAAAAACCCTCTTTTCCCACTTTATTGAGCCCTTTTACATATTTAAAAGTTTCAATCATGTCTCCCCTTTCCTTCTTTGTCTCCAGTGTGTACAGATCCAGCTCCTTACACCTCTGCTCGTATGACATTCCCTGCATATCCTGCACCATCTTGGTTGCCCTTCTCTGAACCCTTTTCAATGCATCTATTGCTTTGCGGAGATGTGGCCTCCAGAACTGAACCCCATACTCCAGGTGCGGCCTCACCATGGCTTGTCTAAAAAGAACCCAAAGAAAAGCCCCCTACTAGACATTATTCTAGTAAACAAGCCACACCTCTTCTCTCATTCTGGAGTCTTCTTCACTGATCTCAGTGACCACTGCTTTATTGCTTGCATAAAAGCTGTACCCAAGCCTATTTCTAATTCCAGGTTCACAATCAGGAGATGTTTGCATAATTTAGTGCCACAAGCATTCCTTTCAGACTTACAAAACTCCTTGCTGGCGGGACTTCTACCTAGCCAAGACAGTAGAGACAGCATACAAGAACTTCCATACTATTGTCTGTGGAGCTATTGACAGACATGCCCCCTTGATCAAATCATGTACCAAAAATAGACTCTCCCTTGGTTTACATGTCAACTGAAGTCAGCTTTGCTCAACAGGGACAAGCCCTGGAAGAAAATACGTAACTCAAAGCTTCAGTCAGATTGGGCTGATTTTAGGGCAGCCAGAAACCTCTGCACAAAGCTTGTCAGAAACACTAAGGCTAACTACTTCCAGTCAGCTCTGGACTCCTCCACCAAGGACCCTGCCAAATTCTGGCAAACCCTCAAGGACATGCTTCATCAGGTTCTCTCCCTACCAAGATCTTATACGAAAGATCTCTCAGTACCGAGAAGGCAGAAATCCTTGACTGCTTTAATAATCATTTTATTACCGCAGGTATGGGCTTTGACATTTCACCTGCGAATAACCTACTTACCCAGTTTTTATCACAAGGACCAGCAAACCTTCCCCCTGTCCACAGTACTCCTGTCACGGGTTTCTCCTTCCAACCGGTAACTTACAAGGAAGTGGATGACCTGCTCCTTTAGCTGGATGCCAGAAAAAGTGCAGAAGCGGACCTTATTGGCCTTTTTTTCCTAAAGGTTGGTCAGCAAGTGCTGGCAGCTCCATTAATGCACCTCTTTAATATGTCCCTCAGCTTGGGTAAACTCCCTTCTGTCTGAAAGACTGCCCACGTTTTACCACTCTTCAAATCAGGAGACCCCAGAGACCCAAATAACTACAGGCCAATCTCCTTACTCCCCACCCTATCAAAACTGCTGGAGAAATTAGTGAATTGCCAACTTAGAAACTACATTGATGCCTCAGATCTGCTAAACTGTGTGAAATCAGGCTTTAGGCCATGCCATAGCACAATCACAGCTCTGGCTAAAGTCACACATGACTGGCAGAGAGCCATTGACTTAAAGAATCACATATGCGCGGTATTCCTCGACTTAAGCAAGGCTTTCGATACCGTCGACCATGCATTGCACTTAGTTACTCTCCGCAACATTGGTCTGGATGCACCTTCCCCTAAAATGGTTCTCATGCTACCTGGCAGAGTGGATACAGCAAGTAAAAGCAGTAATCCAATCCAATCCAACTTTATTTATATAGCGCCTTTCAAATCCGAGGTGCTGTACATAAAACATATACAGAATAATAAAATTTCCATACATTAAAATATGTCAGCCATGACTAAGTAAAAGCTAAATTGAATAAATATGTTTTTAAACCAATCTTAAAACTGTCGACAATTGGGCATTCTCTCAACCAATGAGGTAGAGAATTCCACAGGGTTGGTGCTGAAAAAGCAAAAGCACGAGATCCTGATGTCTTTAATCGAACCCTGGGAATCTCCAGCAATCCCTCATTGGTGGAACGGAGAGGACGGAGGGGGCAGTAGGGAATCAGGAGATCTTTCAGGTAACCGGGTCCCTGATCATGTAGGACTTTAAAGTTTAGTAAACCAACCTTAAAGGTGATCTTCCACCAAACAGGCAGCCAGTGCAGTTCGCGAAGCACAGGCGTAATATGACTGGTTCTAGAAGTCCCAGTCAAAAGCCTGGCTGCCGCATTCTGCATCAGCTGAAGGAGGTGGATATCAACCCCTGGTAGCCCTAGGTAGAGGGAATTGCAGTAGTCCAGACGGGTAGTGACAAAGGCGTGGACCAATGCTGGAAGATCCCCCGGAGGAACAAGGTGTTTCACCTGGGCGATATTCCTCAGATGGTAAAAAGAGGATTCGATGACAGCTGATACCTGAGATTTTAGGGTCAGATCATCATCAAAAATAACGCCCAGATTTCGCCACCTGATCAGAAGTAGAGAGTGGTATACCACCAAGTAACAAACCTGATGGTTGTCCAGCTCCCAAACCCGCCCCCGGATGACCTGGATCCACTACCAATACCTTAGTCTTATCTGTATTGAGTCTCATCCAGCTGGAACTCGTCCAAAGTCTGATCTCCACAAGGCAGTTATTCAGTACAGAGAGTGCATCACCCTGACCGGGGAGAAAGGACAGATACAGCTGAGTATCATCTGCATAGCAGTGGAAACCCAGACTGTATAGCCTGATGATTTCTCCCAATGGCAGCATATACACTGTAAACAACATGGGAGCTAAAATGGAGCCCTGTGGTACCCTACAAGGCAGGGAGTGGGCACCAGAGGAATAAATTCCAGTGACAACTCTCTGAGACCTGTCCGTGAGGTAAGAATGAAACCATTTGAGGACTGTACCAGACAGCCCACAGAAAACCCGCAGGCGCTCCAACAGCACTCCATGGTCTACAGTGTCAAATGCAGCAGAGAGAGCGAGAAGGACCAGAATGGTACATGCCTTTCAATCTCTGGCCATTAGGAGGTCGCTCAATACCTGGACAAGGGCAGTCTCCATGCTATGCCTTTTCCTAAAGCCAGACTGGAGAGTATCATAGACATTGTGAGTTATAAGATGATCATCCAATTGCAACGCAACTGCCTTTTCAATAACCTTACTGACAAATGGCAGGTTAGAGATAGGCTGGTAGTTAGCTAGACAATCTGGATCCAAGGAGGATTTTCTAAGGAGTGGTCGAATGACCGCCTCCTTAAGGGGGTCAGGAAAGACCCCCTCTCCAAAGACTTCCAGACAATGTCAGCAAGGATCGGGCAGATAACTTCTACACATCCTACTAAAAGAGGTGTAGGGCTCGGATCCAAACTACAACTAGTTGGTCGCATTGTTTGGACAATCTTCACAATGTCCCCGAACTCCAGCCAGTGAAAATCTGACCAGACAGACCAAGGGCATGCCATTTCTCGCCGACCACTGCAGTCCCCCATAGGAGAGGTCGGACCGATGCTGGACCTGATGCTGGCAACCTTATCTGCAAAAAAACCGAGCAAACTCCTCGCATCTTAGCTGAGAAAAGGCTTCTCTGGGCTGAAGACAGATTGGATTGCACAATCTGTCCATGGTCCGGAAAAGCTGAACCGGTCGATTTTGTGCAGCAGACATCTCTCTGGACAGGAACTCTGCCTTCCTACAAGTGATTTCTGATTGATAGCTATCATAATGTGCCATCAACCTAAGCCTGTCAGCATCAAGGCCCGACTTCCGCCAGGCTCTCTCCAGCCTTCGGCCAACTCGCCTTAACTCCTTCAGGAGCCGTCAAACCAAGGGCTCATGGGACTGAAGGCAAGAGTACGAACACGAACAGGAGCAATTTTGTCCAGAGCATCTCCCACAGCCTTATTATAGGCTAGTACAAGATCATCTGGACTCATGCATTCACCCGACAAACTCGATAGATCCAGTACCACCGTTAGGTCACTGGGGTTAATACCCCTTAAAGGGCGGTACCAAACCATCTCCGTAAGGGGCAGACCTGTTGGGGGGGGCCCTGAAACTGAACATTATGGTGTGATGGTCAGACCAGCTGACAGGTTCCACCCCCAAGTCAGCGATCTCCATACCCAAAAGAAAGATCAGGTCCAGTGAATGACCCCCTATATGGGTCGAGGAGGTAACCACCTGTGTTAGGCCCAGCGTAATCATCAGCTGGAGGAGATTTTGACCAAAATGCGAGAGTTCATCATCGACCCAGGCATTGAAGTCCCCCAGAACTATCAATCTGGGGAACCTCAACACCAAGTCGACGATGAAGTCTGCTATCTCCTGCAGGAATTCTCCACCGTCACCTGGTGGATGGTAGATGAGGAGAATCCCGCAGCCTACATCCTCTCCCAGGATATATTCAAAGGATCTGGTACTTCCCAATGGCACATCCACAAGGCCCAGCTCAGTCTTAAACATAATGGCCACACACCCCTGCCCCTACGATCCAACCTTGGATGGTGTATCACCGAGAACCCGGCTGGAATTGCCAAGGTCAGTATAGGGCCTGGATTTTCATCCAGCCAGGTCTCGGTGATGCAGGCCAGCTCAGTTGATCCAACAAGATCAGCTATAATAGCTGTCTTGTTTTTAATAGATCTGGCATTGCACAATACCGCCAAGGTAGGATGAGCTGTAGGGGAAGACCTCGGCATCTGTCCATTAACATCGGAACCCTTGGGTATGGGGACAAGACAGGAGTAACCTCTATCCTGACTCCATTTCACCCCAGGGCATCTCCTGGACCCCAAAACCCCAATCTGCCCCAAAAGTAGGAGATCTCTCCGCTCTAAAACAGATTAGCAGAGGCATACCTCAAGGCTCCACCTTGGGGCCCTTACTTTTCTCACTTTATATTGACAACATTGACCGAGGACTCAGACTTTCCAGTGTACATCTCTTTGCAGATGACACGGTCCTTTACACTGCCAGGCCTACTCCCGAAAGTGCCTGCTCGGACTGGCAAGCAGATTTCCTTATGCTGCAACAAAACCTCCTGAGTCAAAAGCTCCTATTGAATGCCAAAAAGACCAAGGCTATGCTGTTCTCCCCAGTGACCAATTCCATAAACTCCCTTAAGCACGACAATATTCCCACTATCACAGCCCTGCTTGGCGAGTCACTTGACTATGTGACCAAGTTCAAGTAGCTAGGTATGTGAATTGACAACAGACTTTCTTTTGTTGATCATATAGATGAGCTCTCAAAAAAACTTAGACAGAGGCTTGGCCTTTTTTTGAGAATCAAGCATCTGCTTACACAGGAGGCCAGAAAAAGCTTAGTATAAACCATGTTCCTAGCTATCTTGGACTATGCAGACTTCCTGTATGGCTAAGTCCACAAAACCACCCTATCTAAGCTTGACACCCTTTATCATAGGGTCTTATGTTTCATCTCAGGTGCAGCATATAATACCCATCACTGTGTATTCTATTCCACGGCAGGATGGACCTCACTTACATTCAGGAGGCAAAGGAACGCTATAGTATGGACCTATAGATCTATATCCAAGATGCTACCCTCCTACATTTCTGACTGTCTGCCCTCCTGCACCTTATGAAACTATGCCTTGAGAAGCCATTCGTACATTTCACTATCTGTGCCTAAAATCTTTTCCCATTTTGGCAGAGCCCTCCTTCATCTATGTGCTGCCCCAGCTGTGGAATAACATCCAGAAATCCATAAAATTGGTGCATCCTATTGGTTTTGCGGAGTTCAAGTCACTCTATTTGAGATACTTCTTGGAGCCTTGTCAATGTCCTCCCTGTCACTAAACTGTAGCCATACATTGCTATTCTTACAGTCAACCCAATACACTTTCTATCCTCTCGTTAGAATTACCCTAAGCCACGTTGCTGGATTCATCCTTGCTTTCTACTTGCTGCTGAGCCCCCGGCTTGCACTGTCACTAGCATTAACTCTGCTCTACTAGAGCTATCAGTGTCTAAAATCACTGGTTCGGCACATTGGTGCTGAATTGCTTCCACCTCTCTGCTGTACTGTTTACTGGGATGAGGCTTCACCTTTCAACCCGGGCCTCATTGATTATCCTTGTACCTTGTTTTTATTGCTATGTATTGTATTAGTATGCCCATTTGTGCTATATGTTCTATTGTGTTACTGTAATTATTTATTCTGTACCTACCAGGCTCTCCTTGAAAATGAGCTTGCTCAATGGAGTTTCACCTGGCTAAATAAAGATTGATTGATTGTTAATGTCCCAAGTTAAAACTTGATAGTATTGTATGATAAAAAGCTGTACAACAGAACTTTATGTATGGAAATGAGGGAATAATAATAATAAAAAATATATATATATATATTTTCCCATTGGTCGCGGCTTTTCGCCAAGGCATCCGATTGGACCGGCCATGAGGAACCTCGCCCATGATTGGTGCGCCTTGCAGCCAGCTTTTCTGGCTTACGTTGCCGCTCTCCTGAAACTGAGCTGTGTTATCTGTTGCCTATTTTAGTCCCACGCCCCACTCCCCCGCCCAGGCCACCTTTTAAATACTCTTCTGTCCCTCCTACTCTGGATGAACTCCCTCCTCATTGGCTCTTCCTTTACTGCTTAAATAGCTGGACTACGGTTCCTGATACAGGCAGGATATTCCTGCCTAAACCTCTTGCCCCCCACCTTTCTTCCTTGGTCTCTCTTCTCTAAGGCCCTTCCTATTTTGCTTAAATCTCTAGATTTAGGTCTCAGGATTAGGTAAATTTACCTTATCTAATTTATTCCACATCACTCAAATACTTTCCAAAATCCCCTCACCTCATTATGAAATGAGGGCTGCATTGTTGCTACATCTTTTTGTTGGCCTCATGTGCTGTTCACCCACTCCTTGCCCTGGACCACCCAAGTTGGGAACTATTATACCATCATGCAAGTCACCTGCTGATTTTCATACCTCGATACCACCATCCTTCTATTCAATATCTCTCTGGCATACAGGGACAGCAGCCTCCCTGCCCTGCGGGTTTAATGCCATCTATATATTCCGACATCTCCTCTGTTCTCTTCAACTGTACCTCACCAGGGTTATGATTTTCACAACTCTGCGCTCTATTGGGGTACATTATAGACACACTGAATTACGGAAGGTATTCATCCATAAACGGGAACGTACTAGGTCCCTTAGATTACTGCTAAATGTGATTATTAAGATCCTTGTGCTGCTGCTACTTTGCTCAGGATCAGTCAAGCTAAATCCAGGCCCTCATCTATCAATTCAAGCCCTCTGTGACTTAACTCACCTTAAAGGACTGCGCATCCTTCATCTGAATGTGTGTAGTCTATTGAAAAAACTGGATGCCATCCAAACCTGGATCACGCATACTAAGCCGGATGTTCTGGTAATTACAGAATCCTGGCTCAAACCGTCAACCCTAGACACTGAGGTGAATATTCCCTCCTATAACACCTTTCGCACAGACAGACCAACAAGAGGGGGTGGTGTTGGCATTTATGTGCTGGATAAGTATACCGTGTCCGTCACCAACTCCACTACTGTTGATGAGGAATTTGAAAGTTTAAGCATTAAGGTCCAACTTGCATCCTCTTCATAGTATATCATGGGCTGCTACAGGCCCCCTTCTGCAGGCCTCCATCTGTTGAGCCACCTGACCAACTTCTTAAGCAATACACAGGCTGAAGTAATTGTCCTGGGAGACTTCAACTTGGATTGGTTTTCCGATATCTCCGCACCACTTAAAGAACTATGTGATACCTTTGGGCTGGTTCAGCCTATCTCTGATGCTACATGACTGAACAGATCTAACCCGAGTAAAAGCTCTTTGGTGGATATCATACTCTTGAACAAACCACGTCTTATCTCTCACTCAGGTGTGTTCTTCTCAGATGTCAGTGACCACTGTCTCACTGCTTGCATAAGGACTGCATCTAAACCCCCCTCTTCTTCTAGATACTGGGATGTATAGGGAGAGGCATCAGCAGCAGAAAACAGGAAGTTGTTATCCCTCTGTACAGACAGTTGGTGAGACCCCATCTGGAGTACTGCGTCCAGTTCTGGAGACCCCATCTCCACAAGGACATAGACAGGATAGAGGTAGTCCAGAGGAGGGCAACTAAAATGGTGCAGGGTCTGCAAGAGAAGCCG
Source organism: Neoceratodus forsteri (assembly GCA_016271365.2). Classification (NCBI taxonomy): domain Eukaryota; kingdom Metazoa; phylum Chordata; order Ceratodontiformes; family Ceratodontidae; genus Neoceratodus; species Neoceratodus forsteri. Next base: position 70,445,111 of record CM057452.1, read on the forward strand.
TATGAGGAGAGACTAAAGGAGCTTAATATGCAAACCCTTGAGGAAAGAAGGGAGAGGGGGGGACATGATAGAAACTTTTAAGTACCTCAGTGGAATCAACAAAGTCCAAGAAGGTAGCATCTTTCAAAAAAAGAGATGTGCAAGAACAAGGGGACACAATTTAAAGATAGAAGGAAGGGCGGTTCAGGGGCAATGTGAGGAAGTATTATTTCACAGAGAGGGTAGTGGATGCATGGAACAGCCTTCCTGAGGAGGTTGTGGGGTCTAAAACTGTGGGAGAATTCAAGAATGCATGGGACAGACATAAGGCAATTCTTGTGGGGGGTAGGAAGAAATAGGCTGTTGGTTAACTAGGATCTGCGGCCTATCCTGTAGGTAGGGAAATGGGCAGACTAGATGGGCCAAGCGGTCCTTATCTGCCATCAAAGTCTATGTTTCTATGTTTCTATACACCTTTAAAAGGTGTGCGTAATCTCGACATCAATGCCCTCCTTGAGGATCTCCAGGAGTCCCTGCTTTGGCAGGAATTTTACCCGGCCAGAACAGTCGAAGATGCCTATCAGTCTTTTGAGGCCATTGTGCTAAACGCGCTCAACACACATGCCCCCCCAGTCAAAACCTGGATCAAGAAAAGATCCTTTCTTTGGTTTACAGTAGAGCTGAGAACAGCCCTACATAGTAGGGACAAATTATGGAAAAAGGCTTAGAAAACAAAGCTCCCTGAAGATTGGGCTGCTTTTAGGACTGCTAGGAACTATTGCACGAACCTAACCAGAACTAAAAAGGCATCCTTCTACCAAACGTCACTGGCTTCCTCCGCTAACTGTCCCTCAAAATTTTGGAGAACACTCAAAGATATCAAAGGTCATGTTCCCACTGGGTCACTTCCATTGAAAATCTTGAAAGGTGACACAGTCATCACTGATAAAGTAGGGATCCTTGATCTATTGAATGACCATTTTTGCCACTGCAGGGCTGGTCTTTGACTCCTCACTGGCCAGCCACCTTCGCACCCAATCCCTTGCACAGGTAGCATCAAATCCCCACCACTCCCCATCTACCTCCTCCTTCTCTTTCCACCCCATCTCCCTCAAGGAGGTTAAGGATTTGCTACTGCATCTGGACGTCAGAAAAAGTGCTGGTGCTGACCATGTTGAGCCATACTTCTTAAAGATCAGTTATCGTGTATTGGCTGTTCCAATCACACACCTCTTTAACTTATTTCTTTCACTGGGTGCATTTCCTACGATGTGAAAGACAGCCCAAGTGATCCCCCCTGTTCAAATCTAGTGACCCAACAGACCACAATAATTATAGGCCCATCTTGCTACTACCTGTTCTCTCCAAATTGCTTGAAAAAGTAGTAAACTCACAACTCTGAGATTATTTAGACTCCTCTAACCTACTCAACCCTACTCAGTCAGGCTTTAGGCCCCGCCATAGTACAATTACTGCTCTCGCAAAGGTAACAAATGACTGGCAGAAAGCCCTTGATGATAAACTATCGGTGTGCACAGTCTTCCTTGACCTAAGTAAGGCCTTCGACACTGTAGATCATGATCTGCTTCTGAAGACCCTTCGCACTATTGGCCTAGACAAGGTGTCCCTGAGCTGGTTCTCCTCCTACATCTCCGGATGCATTCAGCAAGTAAAAGTTGTGGGTGTCCTCTCCCCTCCGAAACCTATCAGTAGAGGGGTACTCCAGGGTTCCATCCTGGGTCCATTGCTTTTCACTCTTTACATCAACAATATTGACCTAGGGATCACATCCTCAGACATTTATCTCTTTGTAGACGATACTGCCCTATACTTGTCTAGACCTACTCTTGAGAAGGCATGCTGAGATTTGCAGAAAGATTTCAACATCCTGCAGCACAACTTGCTTAAACAAAAATTGGTGCTTAATGCTAAAAAAACTAAGGCAATGCTTCTGATCCCGAACAGCTCTGCTCCATTGCTGCCCATAGCAGGCTTTGTGCAACTGCTCACCACGTTGCTTGGCGAACCTCTCGACTATGTTGTTAAATTTAAATACCTTGGAATGTGGATGGACTGCCATCTGTCCTTCTTGGATCATGTAGATGAGATCGCAAAGAAACTGAAACAGAGGCTCAGTGTGTTCTACAGTATCAAGCACCTTCTCACCTATGAGGCCAAGAGGAGGCTGGTCCAAGCTACCGTTTTATCATTTTTAGATTATGCCGACTTCATCTACAGTCAAGCTGATGGGACAGCCCTAGCCAAACTTGATGTTCTTTACCACAGAGCCCTTTGCTTAGTTTCTGGGGCACCTTATTCTACCCATCACTGCGACTTGTACTCTGTAGTGGGTTGTCCGTCTCTTGCTTTCAGGAGACAAAGGAATGCTGTCCTTTGGACTTACAGAGCGATTGCCAAGATGTTGCCCCAGTATATCTCTGACTGTCTGCCCCATGTGCCTCAGGTAACTATGCCCTGAGAAGCCACTCTTATATCTCCCTAATGATACTGAAGGTAAAAACCCATTTTGGCAGATCATCCTTTAGCTTTGCCTTACCCCAGCTATGGAACAAGCTTTAAAAAACTCTAAAATTAGCAATTCCCATAAAAGTCCCCGAATTCGAATTCCTTTATGCAAGACTTTTCTCTGAACACTGTAAGTGCTATTCTTGATGTGCTTTGTCAGGTTCCGACACCCTGAGATCAACCTCTACCTCCTACATGCACTACCTAAAACATTCCACTCCAGGCTTCTTCTTCCTGTTTTATCTTAGGCCCTGGACACATTGGGGAACTTAAAACGGTTTAAGTGCCTTAAAATGGTTTAAATCCCCCTACCAATGTTTGCAGACAGACTACAAGCCCCTTAAAATGTTTTAACAAAAGTGTGTTTTAACCCTGCTAGATACCTAGTCTTAAAACCATTTTTAAAAATGGTTTTGGAGCTAGCATGGTTTTACTCACAGGTCTGTCCAGGAGTAAAAACGTTTTAAGCTGTAATGGTTTAACTAAAACAGTTCTAGCTGCAGCGTGTCCAGGCAAGCACGGTTCTGTGTGTTGGACTTAACACAAAATAGTTACAAGGAGAACAGGTTTAACACTAGCAGTGTGGCCACACTAAACCGTTATCAAAAATGGTTACTGAGTAGTGTGGCTGCACTGAAATGGTTTAGCTAAACTGGTTTTAAAAATGGTTTTCAAAAACTGTTCTGTAGTGTGTCCAGGGCCTTTGGCTCTACTTTGCCTTGGCTGCTGTTCACTTTCCCAGGGCAGGGTATATAACGTATTGTCAACACTAACATTACAGGGTGTATAAACGTATTGTTCATTACTAACGTTACATGGGCGAATCTTCCACTGTCTGCCCGATTACCTATCCTATGTATAGCTTTGTATATTTTTATGCTGCTACATTTGTATCTTGCTTAATTATCTATTTTATGTATAGCCTTGTATTTATATTTGCTGTTACATTTGTGCTGCTCCTTACTAAGAGTAGTATTGCTGTACCTGTGTATGCATATGTATATCTTTTATTTTTTCCTGTGTCATTTCTATATGACCAGGCCCACCTTGGAAATGAACTTGCTCAACGGTGCTTCACCTGGTAAAATAAAGATTGATATAGATATATAGATATAGATATAGATATAGATATAGATATAGATATAGATATATATATACACACCTTGTATGAACAACTGTTTAAAACATTCATACAGAATTATACCTGTCTGGAGATATTTTTTAAACTATACCCTCAACCAGTTAACACACTCCATAAACATTAAAACCTACAGTGCTGTAACAATATTTTTAACAAGATAATATCAGTTGTCAGTATTATTGCCAAACAAAAAAGAAAAAATCTATCATGGACCACCTAGAAAATGAGTTCATGCATCTTAAAATGTTCACAGTTCAATAATGAGTCAGCATATAATCAATTATCTATATGTGCAGAAACAGTCTTAAGAATCTGAATAAAACCCCCACAATGGAATTAAACTCCCCCCAACCCCACCGGAAAAGATAACTAGAAAAGAAGTCTATATTCACTTGTCTTTGGTTGTCTTAGGTGAGCGTTTATGAGGGAGGGAGTTTAGTGTGTGTGGAGGGGTAACTGTGTGTGTTTTGGGGGGTTGCAGGATGGTGTTTTTTTGTGGGGAGGGGGCTGTGTGTGTGTGTGTGTGTGTGTGTGTGGCGGAGGGGTTGGGATTTTGCTAATATATTTAGGTAGGCTTATATTCAGGTACATGTCATAATTATGCTACAGGATGTTAGAACTTCTGGCTCATATACATAGTGAATATAGACTTCTTTTCTAGTTGTCTTTTCCGGTGGGGTGGGGGAGAGTTGAATTCCATTGTGGGGGTTTTATTCAGATTCTTAAGACTGTTTCTGTTCATATAGTTAATTAATTATGTACTGACTCATTATTGAACTTTGAACATTTTAAGATGCATAAACTCATTTTCTAGGTGGTCTCTGAGAGATTAATTTTTTTATTTGGCAATAATACTGACAACTGATATTATCTCGTAAAAAATATTGTTACAGCACTGTAGGTTTTAATGTTTATGGAGTGTAACTGGTTTAGAGTATAGTTTAGAAAATATCTCCAGGCAAGTTTAATAAAATACATTACTACTACAGTACTAGATTATGGCAACAGATTTTGACATATGCTGTACGAAGAGCCCAGTCTTTGGTGAATAAATTTGGCAAGATGGTTAATGTAGTAACTGAAGGAGAAGGTGCTGTCTAGGGTAACTCTAAGATTCCTAAATTCACCAACTAATTCAATATGGTGACCATCAGTGGCCCTGACGTTAAAACAGAGAATTGTGTATAAGTAATCAAACATAACAAGGCAGTTATAGGATCGAGAGGTCTCTGTGGTAACCTGTGACCTCGAGAGCACAGCTCGAGAGGTCCATTACCGTGGAAATCTCGGGATCCTAAAACTGCCTTGTCTGTGTATGATTACTCATACACAATCTTTTTTTTGTTTGTTTATCATTTTCTCCACCACCTCGGACATGGCAGGGGCTATGACCCCTCCCTCAGAGGAGTACATCCTCCAGCCTTCTTAGGCCATCATGGGTCCTTCTGTTTTTCTCCCATGCCCATGTCTGTGCAATGGGCTGGCAGGCCATCTCTACTTCCGTGGAGGCAGCTGATCACCCTAGACGTGGACCAACCCCTTGTGTGGCTGCGTGCATGTGCTGACCCCCAGCCACCACTAGGTGTCGGCCAACAGTGTGCAGTGCAAATCCCCTCACCTTGAGGAAGGAGAGCAGTCCGCTGGATGCTCAATTCTTCCTCCCCCGGCTGACCCTCAAGTGACCCTAGTCCGTTCCTGAACCCAGGTCACCAGTGTGGCGTGAGGTAAGGTGTCTAGTGCCTCATACCTTAGCACCACCAGGCCAGCTCACAATCTTTTACAGTGTATGGGTAGTCATTATTTGCCTCCAGGGTCCTGTACAAGGAAGAAAAATAACTTACTGAGACATAGTTCCATAGGCGCCATTCACTTTCTGACCAGCTCTCACCACCATGGCCCCTTAATTGCGCATGTGCGACTACATTCAAGCTTGTTGTGCTGCACTAGTGACATACTCAGTGCAGCACAACAAGATCATTACATAGTCTGGACCGCACAACAGGCTCATTCTGGTAATGAATTTCGGTGGAAAACGACATTCCGCCATACACTATATCAACATAAAAGGACATTCTTTTACCCCTGAAAATCATAGACTGTGTTTTTTTAGCATATATGGCTAAGAGCAGGTACATTACAATATATAGAAAACACTGCATGGACAACTGTGTGTATTACATTTTTTTGTATATCTGAGGTGTGTAATGTTCCATAAACCTCAAGAGCAAAGCTCAAGAAGTTCATTTGGATATCACACGCACCTGAGGGTGTGTAAAAAAAACAATCCATAACAGCACAGTTGCTCATTATTTTTTTTATTAATTACTCATGCAGGGAGGATATAACAAAAAATAAATACAGAATTGAAGGTGATGTCCAGCTGACAGCATCATTAATGGAGGATAACGCGAATGTAACAATAAACAGGATTAAAAGTCCTTGTTTTAAAACTTTTTTTCTACTTGTTGTGCTAAACATTGGTGTTGATCTTTGTGCTCCATCTCAGTTTTAAAACTGGTTGCTCGGAGATCGCCAAGTTGCTCGGTGATCTGAGGTCAGAAGTTTTTTCTTCTCAGTTTAGCTGGTGACTGTGACTTTAAGAGAGTGCTGCGAGGGAGACAGAATGATGCATGACAAAAGAGAGATAGAGAAAATCTGCAGGCGAGTCAGTACTTTGATTACAGAAGACTACTATAAGAGTGATCTTTCCCGCTTCAAGTTTGAATCAGGTAACAGTGAGCCTCAAGCTTTACAGATGCCGTAGTGATTGGTATGACATCATACCTGTTTATTACAGTGTTTCATCAGACCCATTATCAGTGTAATAAAGAGGGTCACCAGTAATTATATACAGTATATTTTCAAATTGCATCACCACATTTAATTGTCTACAAAGGCCTGGCAAATATTAACAGTGCTCCTTTAAACTTGCACTTTGAATTAAAATAGACAAGAAACAACACATTTAACTCTGCTGTGTGCATCTTTCAATACTGATACTTTCATTATGAATACGAGTCCTTGAATGGGAATATACATGTGGCCAAAAGATCTGGGATGACTCACTTGACCTATAGGATTTAACAGGTCTCTCAAGAGATCACGGGAACACTGTCCTTTAATTTGCTTTGTACCGTTAAGCATAAAGAAAACGGGTTTTCCATTTCCAGTTGCTTTTAATTAGGTAAGTTAAATTCTGAAGATGAATTCCAGGCTTGAAGATGAATATAGGATTTTATGTTTCCCCTGTAAAAACAGTATGTTTTGTATTGTGTCTCCTAGCAGCAGAAACCACATGCATGTGAAAACCTGTTTTTATTATACTCCTGGGTACCTCTATACCTAGCCATGGCAACAGTTATGTATGATGAAATATTTATACTGCTGTCCTCGACTGGAGTGCAGTGAACAAACTGGGGAAGCTTTAAAATTTAAAGCTTCATTTAAAAAAAAAAGTTTAATTTTGAACTGAAACTTGGTGTATCATGACTAAGTAAAACTAACATTAAATGGTACTAATTCAGGCTGTTGCCAAACCCAAACTCATATACAGGCCAGGGTTTGCAAGAATGTAGCTAGCTGGGACATTTGAGAACTCAACTGCTGCAGAGTCTGTAACTCTGAGTGCTAATGCAGGGGCTAACAAAAATCTTGCCTCAAGTACCCCAGTGGTCCCATATGGGGTATCAGATAAGGATGGGAAAACACAGAAGGGATTCTAGTTCTAGTTAAGGTTCTACAAGCCTACACAAGGTTCATGTGCATTTACAACTTGACCCCTTGTAACTATTATGTGCATAGTATGATGTGCACATTTGAATCTGACCCCATAACTATTATGTGCGTAGTATGATGTGCACATTTGAATCTGACCCCATAACTATTATGTGCATAGTATGATGTGTACATTTGAATCTGACCCCTTGTAACTATTATGTGCGTAGTATGATGTGCACATTTGAATCCCTTGTAACTATTATGTGCATAGTATGATGTGCACATTTGAACCTGACCCCCTGCAACTATTATTTGCATAGTATGATGTGCACATTTGAATCTGACCCCATAACTATTATGTGCGTAGTATGATGTGCACATTTGAATTTGACCCTTTGTAACTATTATGTGCGTAGTATGATGTGCACATTTGAATCTGACCCCTTGTAACTATTACATACGTAGTATGATGTGTACATTTGAATTTGACCCCTTGTAACTATTATGTGCATAGCATGATGTGTACATTTGAATCTGACCCCCATAACTATTATGTGCGTAGTATGATGTGCACATTTGAATCTGACCCTTTGTAACTATTATGTGCGTAGTATGATGTGCACATTTGAATCTGACCCCTTGTAACTATTATGTGCATAGTATGATGTGCACATTTGAATTTGATCCCTTGTAACTATTATGTGCATAGTATGATGTGCACATTTGAATTTGATCCCTTGTAACTATTATGTGCATAGTATGATGTGCACATTTGAATTTGATCCCTTGTAACTATTATGTGAGTAGTATGATGTGCACATTTGAACCCTTGTAACTATTATGTGCCTAGTATGATGTGCACACTAGAATCTGACCCCTTGTAACTATTATGTGCATAGTATGAGGTGTACATTTGAACCCTTGTAACTATTATGTGTGTAGTATGATGTGCACATTTGAATTTGACCCCTTGTAACTACTATGTGTGTAGCATGATGTGCACATTTGAATCCCCTGTAACTATTATGTGCATAGTATGATGTGCACATTTGAATCCCTTGTAACTATTATGTGCATAGTATGATGTGCACATTTGAATTTGATCCCTTGTAACTATAACGTGTGTAGTATGATGTGCACATTTGAATTTGATACCTTGTAACTATTACGTGAGGAGTATGATGTGCACATTTGAATCGGACCCCTTGTAACTATTATGTGCGCAGCATGATGTGCACATTTGTATCTGACCCCTTGTATCTATTATGTGCATAGTATGATGTGCACATTTGAATCTGACCCCTTGTAACTATTATGTACATAGTATGATTTGCACATTTGAATCTGACCCCTTGTAACTATTATGTACATAGTATGATTTGCACATTTGAATCTGACCCCTTGTAACTATTATGTGCATAGCATGATGTGCACACTTGAATCTGACCACTTGTAACTATTATGTGCATAGTATGATGTGTACATTTGAACCCTTGTAACTATTATGTGTGTAGTATGATGTGCACATTTGAATTTGACCCCTTGTAACTATTATGTGCATAGCATGATGTGCACATTTGAATCCCCTGTAACTATTATGTGCATAGTATGATGTGCACATTTGAATCCCTTGTAACTATTATGTGTGTAGTATGATGTGCACATTTGAATCTGACCCCTTGTAACTCTGATGTGCATAGTATGATGTGTACATTAGAATCTGACCCCTTGTAACTATTTTGTGTGTAGTATGTGTACATTTGAATCTGACCCCTTGTAACTATTATGTACGTAGTATGATGTGCACATTTTAATCTGACCCCTTGTAACAATTATGTGCGTAGTATGATGTGCATATCTGAATCTGACCCCTTCTAACTATTATGTGCATAGTATGAATTCCCTTGTAACTATTATGTGTGTAGTATGATGTGCACATTTGAATTCCCTTGTAACTACTATTTGCGTAGTATGACGTGCACATTTGAATTTGACCCGTTGCAACTATTATGTGCATAGTATGATGTGCACATTTGAATTCCACCCCTTGTAACTATAATGTGCATAGTATCATGCGCACATTTGAATTCTCTTGTAACTATTATGTGCGTAGTATGATGTGCACATTTGAATTTGACCCCTTGTAACTATTATGTGCATAGTATCATGCACACATTTGAATTCTCTTGTAACTATTATGTGCATAGTATGATGTGCACATTTGGTGGCTTAACTAATATGATGGGTGTTATTCAATTTATCTGTAGCTCCTAATTGCAGGGGCAACCATGCGAACAGCAGCCTTTTACTTTAGTGGCCCAGTCGTGAAGGGAGCAGGCTGGGAGCTATACAGAGTCTTCAACCTCTAGGCTAATTAAACTTAATTTTACTTATTAATGCTTCATCAAATGCCAGTTTAAAATCAAACTTTTTTTAAAGCATCAGTATTTGTCAGTCATCATTTTTTTGTGTGCAAAATGCGGCTGCCAGGTTGTTGACTGGCTTATCGAGATCTTGCCATATCACACCTATGTTCCACGGCCTGCACTGGCTGCTGGTGCAGTGGAGGATCACCTTCAAGGTCAGGTTACTGTCCTATAAAGCCCTACATGGACAGGGACCACAGTATCTGCAAGATCTCCTTTGTCCCTACTGCCCCCATCGCTCTCTCTATTATGCTGACGAGGTATTGTAAGAGATTCCCAGGGTCCGTTTGACAACTTCTGGAGCTAGATCTTTTGCTTTTGCAGCTCTGACCCTGAGGAATTCTTTACCTCGTTGGATTAGGGAGTGCTGGTCCATCGAGGCCTTAAAGTTGCCCTGAAATCTTATTTATTTGATTCAGCTTTTTTAAATATGTGAAGTCCAGCTGTTTTGTTATGTGTTTTATTGATGTGATCTGACTGATAATTGTTTTTATAATATCTGTACAATGCTATGATCTGCTGGAATAGCATTTTATAAGTAAAGAATTGTTTGCTTGCTTGCTTTTATGAATAGTAATATATTTCTGCAAATATAAATTTTATGCCATGACCGTAAGAATAACATTTTGCAAATAAGTGCATTTGTGTTTCATGTCTGACAGGCCTAAAATGGAAATATTGTTTTTTTCAATGCTGTGTGGGTCATCATTTATTTCCACTTTAGGCTGGTCACAAAAGAGCTCTTAATCAATGGAGAACAGCTTGCACAATGCCTGATGACATCACAATGGCCTCTGTTGCAATTAAGAACAGAGCAGTGAAATTAAACAGTAACTGTTAAATCTTTATGAAAAAGAACTAATCTTGTCAGAAGGGCACTGTCATTGTATAAATAACGTATTCCATGGGCTGGCTAAAAATATCACATTTATTTTTAACTGCAGAGTTTGACCTCTATTGACCTCACTTGTATCTTTACCACTCATGAGGTCATAGAGGTCAAAACCGGCAGATTAAAATAAATGTGATCTTTTTAGTGAGCCTATGCTATATTCCATATTTATGTATGAAACCAGAACCCTTATCTTCTAGACTTCAATTTATCCTGGTGCTGTTCAGGAACTGAGGTTATAAAGAGGCAGTATAGCGTACTGGTTAAGGGAACTGAGCTACAAATCTGGAGACCTGGGTTTGAATACCGTCAGACCCCACTTGCATACTGTGTGACCCCGAGCAAGGCACTTAACTTCCTTGTGCTTCCAGCTCTGGCTTAGTGTGCCGTTCCTGGTTTAACAATCTCCCCTTCCCTTCCATCCTCCTCTGCTTGTGAGAGCACACTCTGTTGCAATGAAACAGATTGTCATAGTTTGGAAAGCAAAGGAATGTTCCAGCTCCCAGGATTAACACAACTCAGTGCACATGTCCTCAATGGGAAATAACATATCGCAAAATTAGGAGACTTCACCCTCCTTATGGGTGCCAGAACATTGGGGTAAAGTAATGGGGCTGTAGTGATTACAGAAGAGATCATGATTGCTTCCCTTCTGACCTTGCATACATTATAGGGGCACTTTGAATGCTCTTGGGCAAAAGTGGGAAGGGGGGGCTGAGGCTGCTGCCACCCATCACCCATAGCTTCCGGCACCTATGACCCTCGTGCTCCTAAAGGCGAGGCTAGCACCTGTTCAAAATGTAAAGCAATGCAATCGAATCCAAGCATCTTCAGACTAGGTAAGAAATCACTGAGCACTCCAAAATGAAACAATCTACCAGAATATACTTTAAAATGATTCAAAACAGCTCAATTAATTCAATAAACTTGTTTCAGAGTAAAAGATCCAAATGTAGAGGACATTTTTAAATATTGCATAAAGGACCTGCTCAAAATTTAATTAAATCGGCTTGTCAAAAAGCATTTGAATGCAGAGCACACACTGAGGTGCCTCAAATATTGTACTTGTATTGACATCAGCATTCAGTAAAGGTTCTTGTTGACAATGCAGGTGTAACTGAAGCACAAATTCAAGTTTGCCCAATGATTAAACAATTTCATTAGTCCAGGCACATTTCTGCCTTTATGACCAGAAAGCAGGAGGGTGGAGTCACCTGATTGTGTGTCATGGTTGGTTGTTTTTGTCACCAGGGAGGGCGGGCTAGGAAATAGTATTTTCCTGTTTTCAGTCTCGTCTGGTGGGGGTGGGTGGGAGATTCAGGAAGGATTGACTGATACTGAACCAGGTTAAGCTGTTGGTAGTTTTAATGAGTGGGGTAAATTTAGCTAGAAGACTGGTGAAATTTCCCATATCTTTTTTCGAAGTGCTGCGGATCTCATATATTTTATTTATTTATTTAAAATGTTGTAACTGGGAAAGGCACACTGAGCTGAAGCTCATTTCCAGGTGCGACCCGGGGAAACAATACAGACAGAGGATACAAAAATTAGAACAGTACCACAATATAATACAAAAGTAGGAAAAAACCAAAAAACACTTAAAGGAGAACAACACAAATCAGGGGGCTCCTGCCCCCGGAAGGCTCAACCTCCGGTTTAGCTTTATCCATCAAAAGCAGGGTTTTTCTCATGCCACTACCGAGTTTATTTTATTTTCTGAAAGTCCGCGACCCAGAAGTATGGTGGACGCTGGGGGGGGGGCTCCATTAACTGTAGTGGTGCGATGCTGCAATGTATTGATGCAAGCAGTACGGCGCCACACCATTACAGTTAATGGAGCCCCCCAGCGTCCACCATACTTCTGGGTCATGGACTTTTAGAAAATAAAATACATAGATACATAGATACATAGACAGTGTCAGCAGATAAGGGCCTATGGCCCACCCAGTCTGCCCATTTGAGCTTGTAAGTTCAGCTTGTTTTCTTAGAAGTCTGTTGCACCTTACCCCTGACCTCCAGAATTCCTTTATGTCTATCCCATGCATTCTTAAATCCCGTGATTGTTTCAGCCCCCACCACTTCCTCTGGCAGGGTGTTCCACTTGTCCACTACCCGTTCTGTGAAGAAATTCTTTCTCATGTTTATTTATTTATTTATTTATATTTATTTATTTAAACTCTGTTGTGGCATGAGAAAAACATTTTGAACTGCTATGGTGGATGGTCCCAATGTGTAGATAACAGTATTGTCTGCTTACATATGAATGTGCAAGGTAGAGCAGATGGAGGGGAAGTCATTAATGAAAACAGAGAAAAGAATGGGTCCGAGGATGGAATGTTGAGAAATTCCAGCAAGGATCAGGAGAAGGGAGGACTGAAAGTTTCCTACCTGGACAGACTGCTACCTTCCATAGGGGTAGGAGCTGAACCAACTGACAGCAGGAACTACCAGACCGACTAAGTGAAGCTTTTGTAACAGGAGTGGGTGGGAAATGGAACTGAAAGCCTTAGCCACGTCTATAAAAATAGTGGTGTTTATATGATCCTGGTCCATAGCTGAGAGGAGCTGAGTGCTATTTCCTGAAGATGGTCTGGAAGGAGGAGAGGACACCAGAGGAGGATAGGAACTCTGAAAGTCTAGAGTAAACAAAGGACTTTTGTAGTTTGGTGAGTGAGGGAAGGAGGGAAATGTACCAGTAGTTGCCAGGAGAAGATGGGTCACCACCTTTATGGAGGGGCAGCACCTTGGCAACTTTCTAGGCCTGTGGAACAGTGCAGGTGGAGAGGTTCAAGAGGTGTACGAGAGGGGTGGCTATCGCAGGAGCAGAGATGTGGAGAAGCTTGGGGTGAAGTCCATCAGGGCTAGGTTTGGCAGGATTAAGTGACTTTAGTGCATGGTAAACTTCCTCAGGATAAACTGGGGGGAAACTGAAGTCAGCAGATGAGGGAGTGGGGAGAAGCCAGAAGAGTTAGGAGTGGGATGGTTGGGAAGATCACAGGTAGTGAAGAATGTCCATGTGAAGGAGCTGCAGAAGAGGCAGACTGGACCATGGTTTAACATCTGATCTGAAAGATGGCATCTCACGACAGCACAGTCCCCCCAGCACCATGTTGGGGCAGTGGCATGATTACCTATAACCTAGTGGAGGGTGTCCCCTGCAGAGCTACCAGTACCACTTGCTGCAGCACCTGGTGTTCACTAGAAGTCTCCCAGTTCCATCCAGCCATGGATCAGGGTTGACCCTGCTTAACTTCTGTGATCTGATGATCTCAGCTGCAAGTCAGTAAGGCCTCAGGCTTAAGCAGAAGACAATGGTGACGGCACCTGAATAGTGTCAGAGAAAAATGAACTTTAAGGACAATGATAATGTTTTGATGCATAAATATATATATATATATATATTTATTTATATATATATATATATATATATATATATATATATACACTTATTTTTATAGAACTAAATGGCTTGAAACTCCATTTTATTTTTGACTGTGTTGCAGCTACGATCTGCAGATGCTAACATGGGTATTTGTACTGGAGACTGCAGCTGCTCTTCAAAAGAGAACTGCACTGAATCTGCAGTCATTTTACTCAGAAAGAGCTGCATTTTAAATACTGGTTCAAATTCTGTTATTGTTCCATTTATATTGACTGTTTAGTTATCCCAGTGAGTGTCTCTGATTTACGCACAGCTAGTAAGGATTATTTTAGAACTGTATGATGTATGTTATGACCTTGATCGGCTTTTCTATTGTAGGCACAATGCATACATGTTCTACATCCCACCTGGTGACTTGCCTTCACCAGTACATGCTTTTGTGACCTCCAGACTCGACTACTGCAATGCTCTGTACCTCATGGTGAATGGAGTGGTCCTGCGCCACCTGCAGGTTGTGCAGAATGTGGCAGCCAGGTTGCTGAGGGCATTCTGTGGTCCTGTCATGTGACCCCAGTCCTGTGTGATCTGCACTGGCTGCTGGTGAGGTGGAGAATCACCTTCAAGGTTGGTTTACTGTACTATGAAGCCCTATATGGACTGGACCCTGGTTGTCTCTGTAACCTCCTGACTCCTCATCATACCCACCATCCTCTGCTCTCCTCTGAGGTGGACCTTCTAGCGGTTCTCAGGGCACAGCTGAAATTATCTGAGAACACAGCCTGTGTGGTGACTGGCCCAGCCCTGTGGAACTCACTTACAAGATCCTTGAGGGAGGCCCCCTTCATTGGAGGCCTTTGAGAGGGGTCCGAAATAATTTTTATTTATTTATTTATTTTCACTTTGTTAACCGAGTAAGCACACTGAGCCAAAGGCCCCTTTTCAGGAATGATCCAGAGCCACCACAATTGAGGCTTAGATGGAAAGCAATATGGAATATACATTACAAATATACTGTACAAGGTACAGTACATAAGTTAAAAATAACATTAAAAACATTCGCAGTTTGTTTGATTAGTTTGTTCAGATAAGATTTAGAAAGAAAACAGAGAAACATAGAAAGGTGATGGCAGAAGGAGACCAAAGGTCCCTCTAGTCTGCCCATTTGTTTGCATGGACCCCTGTTGGGCCGTGCTTCCTAGCATTGAACTCTTACTCAAGATGAATCCCCACCCTGGACCCTGTGTTTCATGTATGTCCTGTCCCAACTAAGTTTGAATGAGGTGTTTGTTTTGGCCTCCACCACCTCAGCGAGTAAAGTTTAACTCACTCTTGAAGTTTGACTAACTGCATTTAAACAAGATTGAGGCAGTGTATTCCACAACATTGGTGCCTGGACTGAAAACAAACGTTCTCCCATACAAGTTGAAATCTTAGGTATTATTATTAGATGTATACATGAGGAAGACCTTAATGTTCTAACTTCCCTTTTAATCTCAATTCAGCCAAATAATGGTGATTGATGTCTAAGTCTTAAGGTATTATCAAGTGAACAACCTAAGTTAAACTTTGGTGGTAACCAGCTAGTTTCAGTATATAATGTACAATGATGGGTATTATATGGTTTTAAAGTAACAAACCGGCAGATGACTTTAATGTTATATTAATTAAATTTAAATCACTTCCTGTTCACATGGTGAATAGAAATGAGTTGTGATACAAGTGTGGAGGGAAGCTAGTCCTGATGGTCCCTGTGCCCCCTTCTGCCTTCAGTACTGAGTAAATCGAATAATGCAGGTAAAAGTACACTTTTTGAGATCGATTCCCTGGCCTCTCTGGTTAAACAGTCCTTAAGTCTATATAAGGCACCCAACTTCTGATTTACAGTTTTAACTGTATTCTTTACATGAGCTGAAAAGGTCAGATTTTAATCAAGTAATACTCCTAGATACTTGGTTTCTTTAACCTGTTGCAGCATTGTTCCAGCCAAGTCAAATATTTGTCAATGTTGACATTTTTGTTAGCTTAGGTTTCAATCCAAAAGAAAATGCACTGAGTTTTCTTGGTATTTAACATCCAATAGCCCCAGATGACACCCTCGGGTTGGCTCCCCGTGCCGCCCTTGGTCATGCAGCACAGACTGTTCCTGCCCTTCCTGTTGACATCCCCAGTTAAGCTGTCCACTGGGGAGTGGTTGGAATCAGCAGGCGTGCCAGACCGGTCAGACCTATGGGTATGATGAGTGATAAGCAGTGGGGAAAAAAAAAGCTGACACCGCCTGGGCAGATGGGGGTGGGGAAGGTCCAGCATGAGAGCCTGAAGCAGTGGGTCTGGGGCAGTCACGGGGTGGGGGGGGAGAGACGAGAAGACTAATATTTCCAATTGGATACCTATTAATGAAGCTACTTTGCAAATGACTTGTCTGGATTGCGGATTCCCTATTAATGCCAGCATAGACATGCTCTATTCTTTCTAGACATATTTCTGATAATTTATATCTAATTAGGGGAAATCATTGAGTATGTGAATTCTCAGAGTATTCCAGGTTTTTAGATCAAATGAAAGCATTCAACTGAATGGTATGTGAAGGTTTGTAATTCTGATATGTTCAATAAATAAAATAAATGTGATTATTTTCTGTTTTTGATTTTTATGGGATGCCACCAGTGTTTGTGTCATGGCTACAGCTATTATATAAATCAGCTTCTTTAACCTCATTCTTGTGGGGGCCTTTTGGCAAACCAGTACTGATAAAAGTAGGGGCCAAGCAGGGGTGCCCTTTAAGCCACCTTCTGTATACTTTTGCCTTGGATCCCTTAGTAAGGAAATCTAATCTGATGGAAGAATTAGAGGACATGACTCACTGTAAGGAGCAGAACTAATTAAGATTGTTGATATGCAAATGTCATTTGTTCCAATGTGTGGTGACTAGAGTAGTGCTTGTGTATATACCTCTCAACCTCTCAGCATTAAAAATCATAGCACTGGCCTTCAAAATTCATAGCAAATGGCCAGAATTTGTAGCAGTTTCTTATTTCAAAGCATAGTGGGCCAGATATTCAAAAGGGTTGCACCATGCGCAATAGGGTTGCGCCTGCGCAAGTCCGAACTTGCTCCATCCTGCGATATTCAGCAGAAGGCAGTTGCGCCACAGAAAACATGCTGAGCAACAGCGCAATGCAAATGAATACATGCTGAACTGGAGGGGGAGGAACCATGCATAAACTGCACATCCCAATATTCAGCCAGGCTGTGCAGAGTTGTGCAGGTGCAACCCCCAACCTGCGCCTGCAGGACTTTGAGCCCCCAAAAAAAGGCTTAAGTCGAGGGCCACCCACAGGTGAGCTGCTGTATTGCAGGGCGCAACACAGCAGCTGCCACCTGTGGCTGGCCCTCAACCCACTCTCTGTGCCCCCCTCACCAGCCCGATCGTGGGCAGCAATGTTTCCCCCCCCAACACATTCCTGGTGGTCCAGTGGACAGATAAGCCTGACCACGGACTGGAGTATTCAAACACACACACCCCCACCTCCCGATCATATCCCTGGTGGTCCATTGGACCGATAAGCCCGATCGCGGGCTGGGTATTCAAACACACACCCCCCCACCTCCCGATCATATCCCTGGTGGTCAGTGGACCCGAAAATCCCGATGCGAGATGTAGTTGGCAAGCCCTCCAAACACATCCCTGGTGACCTAGTGTCCCCCACCCCACCACCCATGAAGCCCACCACCCGATCCCCACGGCCATAGGGCAGCATCCACCAGCCTGGCGCCCCACCACCGCCGACTGACTGCCTGGTAGGGCTGCATGCCCATTAGTGAGGCAAGAGCCAATGGGTGTGCAGCCCATACCGTACCAGACAGTCCAGTTTTCATGAATAGATCATTCACAAAACTGGACTGTCTGTGCGATATCAGTGCATGCCTATTGGCTCTTGCTCTGCACAGCGTGCAGCCAGGCAGTCAATCAGCAACGGCTGAGGTGGCAGGCGGGTGGGATGCTGCTGCCCGCCGGCTGCGGGGGGGGTGGTGAGGCTTCGTGGGTGGGTGGGGTGGGGACACTAGGTCACCAGGGATATGTTTGGGGGTTGCCAACTACATCAGCTGATTGGGATTTTCGGTCCACTGGACCACCAGGGATATGATTGGGAGTGTGTGTGTGTGTGTTTGAATACTCCAGCCCGCGATCGGGCTTATCGGTCCACTGGACCACCAGGGATATGATCAGGAGGGTGGGAGGGTGTTTAATTACTTCAGCCAAATCGGGCCAGTGGGAGTGGTGGTGGGGTTTTCGCTCTTTTGCCCGTGATTGGGCTGCAGGGGCATCCTTCCCGACGGCTGCTCCGGCAGGCGCCAGGCGCTTAAGTCCTCGGGATCGAGCGTCCTGCATGCTAATGGCATGCAAATGGAGCTATAATCAGATGCAAATGGCCCCCTGTGCCTTGTGTGAATTACAGCCCCATTTGCATGTCACCTTTTGAATATGGATTTTGCGCTGGCGCCCAATGGTACTAACATGCCATAAATTGAATCTCCACTTTGTCAACTTGCGGTGGCGCAAGTTCCACTGCTCATGCACAGTGGCTGTACTGGGGTGATATTCAAGGAGTTGCTCAATAAGCGCAACTCCTTTGAATATCGCTTGACTACAGCGCATAACTATTTTAGCAGGCAAGGGCTTGCGCCTATGAATGGTGCAGTTTGAATATCCAGCCCAGTATGTCTAGAAATAATGAGTCCCATATAGTTAGGGTTAAGGAATGTTTCTATCATGTTGGTGTAACCCCCCTGCAAATGGGGGTTCCCAAAAGTCTTCCTTGGGCTTGCCTAAATGCCCACTGCCAGGCTGGTGTTCTGTGTCCTAGTGATTTAAAAGTGTTTGCATGTGAGTGCCCTGTTATCCTCCGTGCCTGTCTTTTTAAGGGCTGCCTATCTTGTGGTGTAAAATTAATCTGGGTAGGCACCAAGTAGTCTCAGACTCAAGTCCTGCCCGGGCTGCAGTGTTATCGCTCCATTCTGCCATTGCTAATTGCGCAGAGGGAGCACTGCTAGAAACTGTGCCTGTTTACTGTTTATCTGTTTTAATAATAATAATAATAATAATATTGCAGTTTGTCTAACCTGCCTTCCTTTGTAGCATGGCCATTTCAGTATTGCCCCACCATCTTGGTTCTGGACTGCCTACTGGGACCAATCAGTGCCTTTGGGGACTCTAAAATAGTGTCTGTCCCCAGGGGTCTTGTGGGAGCAAATTTCCATAGGAATTGTAGTTTTTGCACTTTGTTGCCTAAATGGACCTGGAGGGGGAGCCCTTGCTTTGACAGACTGATGGATCAACCAACCAGAACCTTTTGGACTGAAGAGAAATTCCCAAGCTGCCTGCTGCAGTGTGTCAGTCTGGAGTTAGAGTTTGAAGAGTAAACAGCTCGAGTGATTTGAGCAGCTGCTTCTGCATAGTTCACGTGGGAGACTGGTGGAAAGGCTGAGTTTGGCCTGTCTGCCCATTGTCCCTCGAGAGGGAATCCCTTGAAAGGCTTATCAATTGGACTGTATCCAAACTGGAGTGAGACAAAGCCACTGAAGAGTGACCAGATTTAAACCTGAAGAACGAAGATTTGCTGTACGCGATCGGCCTTTCAGGACATCCATTCACCATAGAACTCCCGGTTTTGCTCAGAGACACTGATATTGCGACTGGACTGCTATCAGCTTGGTGGAATGGTAATTGTTTACTATAAATGTGCTGTAACCTGCTAGTCAGTTGCAGTTTGGTTCCCCACTGTTTAATTGTGCCTTGCTTGCTGGAAGCTGCATCCAGCACCTGCCAGACTGAATCCGCATTCATCTCCAGTTGGTCTGGGCCTCCACACTTTGGCCCAGCCAGCTACTCACGCCACAGAGAAGACCATCAGTGAGAGATCTGCCTGGGGATCAGCCCCCTGCTCAACATCACAAACAGGAACGACACCACGGTGAATCGTGTGTGCCCTGCTTCTTCTGGCAAACCAACATGTCATCCTGCAGTCTCCATTTCATCCATCCTGTGTTCTGTACTGGGTAGCGTGAGTAAACACCAGGGTAGCTCCCTGCAACAACAGCTCAATCAAAGTGTGTCATCTGATTTAATTGTTTTGAATAATGCTCACAAACTGATCCTCCTGGCTCCAGATTACAAATTGTGTGTGGTTGTGCATGCTTTTTCTTTTCATCACACGGCCTCATCCAGCTGCAATGCTGGCCTACCCTGGGCAACGTTCCAGGCTAGCCCACCTTACTTCCAACTGGGTACCCAGAGCATGTGACTGTGCAGGGACTAAAAGAGTATGCATAATTGCCTGACTAGACCAATTTTAGAATCAATCAACCTGATTACGCCCCTTCATTGTTCAATTCCCCTAAATTAATCAGATCTAACTTTTTTTGCATTTAATCTGACTGTGGTTCCAATTTGTACCCAAAGTACTGTACTGTTGTTATTTGCTGTGCCTAACCTTGTTTTACAGGGGTCTTCATAGAAACATAGAATTTGACGGCAGATGAGGACCGCTTGGCCCACCCAGTCTGCCCATTTCCCTACCTAATGGATAAGCTGCAGATCCTAGTTAACCAGCAGCCTACTTCTTCCTACCCCCACCTCCTAGAATTGCCTTATTGCCTTATGACTGTCCCATGCATGCTGGAATTCAACCACTGTTTTTGACTCCACAACCTCCTCCGGAAGGCCATTCAGGGTCAAACTGATGGAACCAGCCCTGGTGGTAAGTGCAAACAGTGTGGGGATCTGTGTGCTGAATAGGGGCTACTGTGAAAGCGTTTGTTGCATATTGTCTAGGCCACTAGAGGGGAAGGAGGGGGGTTACAGAGTCCCGGAGGGCTGTACCCAGGTTAGCCTTGTTACTAACAACCCTGTCCTCCAGGTGGAGGCACCCATTTCAGTACCCAGGCCCCTTAACCTGCAATTAGCCACTCAGGCAGGGGTAGTAACCCTTTGGATAGCACCACCTAGGGGTTACATTAGTTCAATGATTTAATAGTTTGTGTGCCCAGAAATAGCTCAAACATTATTAAGAACATCAGTAAACTTTTGTGGACCAAGGATAAATTTGAATATAAAAACCGTAGCACTATGTGAAATTCATAGCAGTTGAGAGGTACACTAGTGTATACTATAAAACTTTGGCCTTTCTCTATTCCAACCCTTGGTAGATAAGCTGGGTAGCATGTAGAAAATAGAGGGCCCAGCAGCAAGGGTGAGCAGAGTGCCAGAGGAGGGGGAGGATGGTGGCTGCTTCAAAACATGCTAAATGTAAGCTGTTGAGAGTGGCTGTTTTTATGCAGAATGTGGGAGGAGCTATTCCCCCACACTGAACTTCGGGCTTCAGCACTCCCATTCAGTGTTTGGTGAATAGAGTAGTGCTTGTGTATACTGTAAAACTTTGGCCTTTCTCTATTCCCACCCTTGGTAGATAAGCCAGGTAGCATGTAGGGAATAGAGTGCCCAGAAAGACTGCCTCCTCCAAGTCTCAGAGAGTGTGACCAGCAGGTTGCAAGAGAGGAAAATTCCCCTGTGGAGAAAACCTCTGAGGACCCATGGCTACTAACCTACCATCCTCTGAGCAAGCTAAGAGGAGATGATCCTAAATGCTTGTCCAATTTCTTCTTCTAGATTAGGAATGTAAGATTCAAAGGTTGATGAAGTCCATCTTCCGAGTCTCTTGATGATGTGTGCAGGAATGTTATTTCTTGATGCTGAAGAACCTGCTGCAATCCAGAATGAATGTCCTGAAAATGAATATGGATTAAGTCCACGCCGTTAAATAAGAAATCTACCGTGTTCCAGGAACCATTTTGTTGTCATATGTGTTTGCTTATCAGAGGTCAACAGAGGATGTGATGGATCTGAACATGAGTGGAAGAGCATGAGTTTGTCTAAATGAGCTACCGGACACCAGCTATTATAGGTCGGGTAATAAAATTATTTGTACTTCTTTATGTAATTTGTCAGTCTTTGAGGAAGGTAGCGACACAATATAATGATCAGCCTATTTCTATAAATTGGCGACCCTAAGGAAGTTAGCAGAGGAGGAAGATGCGACAGTGAATTCTCCAGGACACAGGAGTCTATAGAAGGCTAGATAAGCAGTGGAAGAGACCATGATGTTCGAGGTAGAATCGAACAGATCCGAGTTCAGCAAATCCAACATGAGAGGACAATGTGTTCTTGAAGCTTGGCAAGGGTAGGGAGGAGAGAAATGGGGTGATAGTTGCCAGGGGATGGGGAGTCACCCCCTTTGGGTAGAGGGAGGACCACATCATGTTTTCATGAAGAGGGGACTGAGGCAGTAGAGAATGAGAGATTAAGGATTATTGAGAGGGGGTAGGCAATGGCCAAAGCGGAGTGGGAGAGGTGTTTTGGGTCAAGGCCATCAGGGGAGGCACCTTTAGAGGGGTTGATGGTGAGGAAGGCACTTAGGGCATCATTTGGGGTTACAATAGTGAAAGAGAAGGGAAGGTGGGAGGGTGGTGGAGGGGGACACGGTAGAGGGTGGGAAGGGGGAAGGGAAGGGTAGGAGGGGAGGGATTTCAGTAGATCAGTGGCACAGGAGATATAGTAGGAGTTAAATTCCGCAGCTACAGCTGGTGGGTCAGACACTTTTGAGCTATTTACTTTAGGTACCGGGGACGGTGGGTGAGATGAGGGGGTACATAGGGGGTGGACCACCTTCCAGGACTTTGAAGGGGAATTTATGTTGGTGATAAATGCAGAATTGAAATATTCAGACTTGGCTAACCTTGTAGCCCTGGTGCAAGTGTTTCTGAACATGCGGGTGTTTGCGAGGTCACTAGGATGCTGGGTAGCTTTATGATGCTTCTAGGCTCGATCTCTAGCCCTGAGGCAGGCCAAAAGTTCAGGGGCTGTCCAAGGTAAGTGGTTACCTCTGACCCTGGTTTGTTTGAGTGGGGCAAAGGCATTCCAGTTTACAAGAAAGATTTCTTTGAAGTAGGCAAGGGCCTTATCAACTGAGGGGAAGGAGTTTGGGGGGGGACCAGTCAGAAGTGGCAAGATTATTCAACAGAGGTTCAAGGTCAAGAGACTTGAAAGAGCATAGTTGTATGGTTTTGTGTGGTGACTTAGTTCTGTGGGCTTTCCTAACTATGAATATTGGGTTATGGTCACTGAGTGCATCGGGGAGGATGCCAGAGGTGATGACTCAGTGTGGGTGGGAGGTAAGGACCCAGTCGAATAGGGAGTGTTGTGTCTTGTGGTTTGGGCGGGTGGGTTTGGAGATCAGTTGGGAGAGGTTTAGGGCTCCGATTTCATTTTTAGTTTTGGTAGTTTTAGGTGACAACCAATTTATATTGCAGTCGCCTAGAATGAATAAGTCCCTAGAGCGAACAAGGGAAGTGATGGAGGTAAGTGAGGTCTAGCAACACCGGGTTGATGATTACTCACGGTGCATATGCCGGCCAATGAAGTGGAGAGTGAAAGGGAGGTCACATGGATAGCTAGAGCATCACGGGTCTCAAGATTTGAGGATGAGTAGATGATGGAATATAGGATGGAGGCTAGGACCTTAATGGCCACACCACCACCCCTGCCAGTACAGTCTTGTCTTAGCAGTGAGTAGCCAGGAATGAAGACCGAGTGGTCATGGATAGTGCTCTTTAGCCAAGTTTCTGAGATGATTAGAATGTCTGGTTTTAGAATGCACACCATGGTCTGAATCTGGTCTATTTTTTGCAACAAGCTATAGATGTTTAGATGTAGGATCTTTAAGCCCTTTGGGAGGGCTGAAAGAAAAGAGCAGGGGGAGGTAGTAGAGGAGGAGGCACCAGAAGAGCAAGGGGCAATAGGGCCTGGGTTGGGATGGATATCCCCATTGCAGAGCAAGAGGAGGGCGAATATGAGAAAGTGGAGCTTAGAGGATTTTGAAGGGTCTGGCAAGGAGGTTGGGAGTTTTGAGGAAGGAGTGGACGAGTGAGAAAGAAGAAGGTGGAGAACCATAGTGAAAGTGGGCACCGTTATCAAAGCCGTATGAGGAATAGTGGTAGAGCGAGGCCATGTTTCAAAAGACAGGGAGGGAGTGATAACATTGCTGTGGGTAGGGGATTGGAGATAGTAACTGATGGGGTTGGGAGAGTTATTAGGAATAGGAGTAGAGAGCAAGTGGAGGTGGTAAAGAGAGGCATATGAGCAGAACAAGGGGGAGAGAAGAGAGTAGGGGATGCATTGTTCATAAAGGCAGAGAAATTAGTGAATAATTGATTTAGGAAGAGAAGAATCTGTAAGCAGGGAGTGCGGAGGAGGGGGCTGGTCAGATGGAGGGGGGAGCTGTAATTTAGGAAGGTATCTATATGAACGACAGGCAGGGGTTGCTTAGATAAAGATGACATCCCTCTAGTGGCAGTATAGTATAACTTGCTAATGGGAAAATGGACACAAAAAAAAAAGAAAAAAACACAGAGGGTTATTATAGCAGTTAGCAGAGCTGGAGGGTGAACTGGAGATGCAGGGACTGTGGCAAAATTAAGCCGCGTCCCTAGGTGCTGTTCCTTGGCAGGCCGGAGTGCCCTGGTTAGGGGATGCCTGCTAGAAAAAAATGAGAGAGAGGGGAGAAATGGATGAAATTAAAAAGGCAATTGGAGGGTGGGTCAGTCAGTGAGTGGATACAGGAAGACAGCAGGAGAAAATTAAGTGACAAAAGGAAGGCAATAAACAGAAAGGGGATGGCTCAGAGAAGACAAGCGACAAGACAAGAGTGGGGGAGGGCTAGGAGTTACTCTGGGAGAGAGAGGTATGGGAAACAAGAGAGTAGAAGGTAGAGGGAAAAACAGATATAAATTTAAGTTTAACTTAACAACTTTTCCAAACTGAGCTGTAATTACTTGCATTAAACAGTCTACCATTTGCATTAAACAAATTACACACAGTTCCAGTAAAGTACACTCAATAGGCATAGGCAGAGAGAAGAAAGCTGTTATGGTTTGAAAAATGTGCGCCCACCAGTTAAAACTCTGGCGAGGAGGCATACAGCAAAGTTCAGACAGTGGAAAGAAGTAGGGAGTCAATTGGGAGCCTGGATTCACCAGCACCATCCAATCAGGAGCTGGAGGTAACACCGGGGAAAGAGTTGGGCAAGCCGCAAGAAAATTCGTACCTGCAGAGCTGGAGGGTGAACCGGAGATGCAGGGACTGTGGTGAAGCTAAGCCGTGTCCCTAGATGCTGTTCCTTGGCAGACAGGAGTGCCCTGGTCAGGGGATGCCTCCTGCAGAGCTGGAGGGTGAACTGGAGCTGTAAGGACTGCGGCGAAGCTAAGCCGCATCCCTAGGTGCTGTTCCTTGGCAGGCCGGAGTTAGGAAGAATTTGATAAAAGAGCTCAGTCAGGCTGCCAGCCGGGAGGTGAGTGCAGAGCTGTGCCAGTGGCCCATGGAGGGTGTATTTGGTGCCGGGGGCGGGGATGCTGCTACCGGATAGGGTGGGGAGGGTCCACTAGACACCAGGGCAAGGTTGTGTGTGTTTTTTAATGACATGATGAACCAGGCTGCAAGCCCACACTTTGGATAACGGGATGGAGGTGACTCTCTGGGGATGGGGGTCATTCTTAATTTGGTCAGTGATCAGCCAGGGGTGGGGCCACTAGACACCAGGGAAATTTTTAATTTGAAATTATGTGGAGGGACAGGGCTTAATCTTGGCGGTGGTGGGTGGGGGTGATTCTTTCTATTTGGGCCGACAATTGGCCGGGGGGGAGCCACTAAACACTAGGGAGGGGGGAAAACTGTTTTTTTTTTTTAAAGTAAGTTGTTCCCCTTCCCCATGGCTCTGATTGAAATGTGGAATTTCACCTGCGGGTAGTGAAATTAGCATTTCGCAGGTGAAATTCCGCATTTCGCCAGGGGGATTTTGCGTTTCGCACTTGCAAAATATTTTGCGTAATGTGGGGATTACAGGAAATGTTTACATTTTTCACAACACTAATTGTGAGTTTGTGGGAATAATAGACATAAGGCAGTGGAAACATAGACTTACCCATATCTAGAATATGGAGTGGACATTCAAGAAACATAGAATTTAAAAGGTATGCCTCCAGTTCAATGGGCGGGAACAACAAGCCACGCCCCCATTCTGAGCTTTTTAAGCTAGCTTCCTCCAGCCTTACTCAGAACCACTGTTTCTTGCCCTCTCATCCTCCCCTCCTCCTCCAGCGGTGTGCCTCTCTCTCTCTCTCTTTGCCGTTCTTCCGTGCCCCAAGGATGTCAGGGTGGCGAAATTGTTTTCGCCACCCTGATGTCGTGATAATGCGAGTCACCGTTCGGAGCTCGCGATTATCACATAGAACCGTTTTCCCACTCACCACTTCAACTGGTAGATTTTTCGATGCCTCCACCACCCTTTCTGTAAAACAATACTTCCTCATGTCCCTCCTGAACCTCCCTCCCTCCTGGTAGTTTCGACTCATTGTTCTCCCCCAGGATGAGGCTGAAGATAGGCAGAACTGTCTAGTCCTCCTTTCCCAGTCAACAAAAACAAAAATTAAAAAGAAAATGTCCATGTGACCACAACATAGAACATAGAACATAGAAACATAGAAACATAGACTTTGATGGCAGATAAGGACCGCTTGGCCCACCCAGTCTGCCCATTTCCCTACCTATTGGATAAGCTGCAGATCCTAGTTAATCAACAGCCTACTTCCTCCTACCCCACCACGAGAATTGCCTTATGTCTGTCACATGCATTCTTGAGTTCCCCCACTGTTTTTGACTCCACAACCTCCTCAGGAAGGCCATTCAATGCATCTACAACCCTCTCTGTGAAAAAATACTTCCTCACATTACCTCTGAGTCGTCCTCCCCTTTATCTTCAGATTGTGCCCCCTTGTTCTTGCACATCTCTTTTTCTGGAAGATGCTCCCCATAGAAACATAGAGTATAAGCTAGTATTCAAGCTAAATATTTCCTTGCAGTTCACTCTGTTACTTCCTTTTAGGAACTTGAAGGTCTGGACCATATCTCCCCTCTCCCTTCTGGTCTCCACAGAGTACATGTTCAGTGCCTTGAGGTGCTCCTCATAGGACCTGCCTTGTTGGCCCTGAATCATTTTTGAATGAGATTAACTCTGCAGTAAACTTTTATCTAAAACATGTTCATTTCTTATTAACTTGTACATTTGTAAATGGGTTGGAAATTGCTAACAACAAGATTGAAGCTTTTGTGGATGGACAGACTCACCTATTAAGAACCCTGTTCTAGGCAAGTTTCCTATACAGCTAAGAATATATCATAAAAGCACCCTAACGGTAACTTTTGCCTGCCTTACATTTTATTTGTGGCAGGCAAAATGTCAGCTGGTGCTACAGCAGCTAAGATCACCTTATCTGTCAATTATTAAAATGTGTAAAGCATCATTGAGAGAACTATATTTCAGAGGCTGGAAGACAATGAAACAAATACATTTCAGCAACTTATGGAAAAGAATCTCCTGGATTCCGTAAGAAAGTTAAGGCAGGAGCATGTCTAGTTGTCACCATTAGGTAGTAGTGGTATTAAAAGGGAGATGAAAGGGTCTGTTTTGAGAAAGTGGAACTGACCCTCTCCTTTCTGTTTTTTTCAGTGCGATTGTATAGATTTATTTGCACTTTTCTTTCAATTTTGTATAAAGATGTATTTTGTTTGGTTTCTTTCCCAGTCCTTAATAAAATTGCCCTACTATTTTCGGGAAGTGTTATGGGATCTTTCACATCCACCTGAACAACCACCAGAGCGTGCAGATGGGACCTACGTCTATCAGGGTTTGAGCCAGTTCGGAATAGTATCTCACTGCTTTTCTGGGTCAACATTAGGATTCTCTTTTTTTTTTTTTTCTCATTCAGTATACTTTATTATTTTCCTTCAAATACAAGCATGGTAACCACAGTACAAGGATACAGAGGAAAATAATCTAACATATTCTATCTAATATTTAACAGTATCCTTCATTAAGTGATTCGACCTAAAACTATTCCCCTCTCTAACACCACCCTTCCCCCACCATCCCTTCTACAAGCATTAGAATTCTCTTTACCATTTCTCCTAATGTTCTGTCTGGTTTGTTTCTTCTTAGCAACTGATCACCTGTCTTTCTATCTTTGGCTAGGATTGCAAGTGAATGTCTAACTTTGCAAATGTTGCCTGTACAGTTTTGTTAGCTCAGCAAGAGGAACGTATGCATCAGATGGCTTGCTTCCTCTCCCAGGGGCTAACACATCACCTCTATGAAGGCAAACCTTGCCCGCACTAGGCCTGAGAGCCCAACTCTGGATACAAATACAGGTCTCCCAGGTGTCAGCTGGGATATTGACTCAGCCAAGCATTCAAGATGCATTATTGAAAAAACTTGCTGGTTTAAGGTTTATGATATGACTGAAGTTTTATATTAGTAATTACTTAAGCTGAGACTGAGAAAGGCTTAAACACCTACCTTCAGAACTGGTCCCTATGGGCTGGAGATAATTTATATGGGGCAGTGTTGTTATGGGCAACAGACAGTAACAGAAACAGGTTGCACTGTGCAGTTTTCCAGCATGTCACTGTGTTTTTTTCTTACTGGACCTTTGGGTCTTGTGAGGATTTATCCAGAGTTGAAACTTTCCTCAGTCTCCAAGCCCTTTATCCCATATAATTCGGATAGTAAGCTTTATATAAATTGTACTTTAAAGAACCGTGCTGCACTTGTAAGTACTTTTTCGCTGTATAAGATGAATTTTAAGTACTTTGAAACATAGAAACATAGTGCTGGCCTGGTGGCACAGAGGGCTGAGGCGCTGGATGCCTTACCTCATGTCACGCTGGTGACCCGGGTTCAGGAACGGACTTGGGTCATCAGAGAGCTAGCATGGGGAAGGGAGCAGGATTGAGCAGCCAAAAGGCAGCTCTGTTTTCCCGGGAGGCTATCATACCCCTGTAGTTCTGCTGCTTTTGGATGGAGGTCCGATGGTCAGTGTAGGTGGGAGGGGGTGGCAAGTAGCGGTAGGGGCATCCTGGTACCGGGGCGTGTGCATGCCTCCACACACTGCTGCATGGACAAGACGGGCTGGGAAAAATCAGGGCCATAAAAACCTAATTAAAAAAAGAAACAGAAACAGAATTTGATGGCAGATAAGGACCACTTGGCCCATCCAGTCTGCTCATTTCTACCTACCTTCCTAAACCATTACATCAGACTGCGCTTGATCTACAGCCCCCCCCCCCACTTTGATTCCTTTGTGCTTATCCCACGCATTCTTGAACCCCACCACTTCTGCTGGAAGGCTGTTTCAGGAATCCACCAGTCTTTCTGTGAAGAAGTACTTCCTCACATCTCTCTTGAATTTAACCCCCCCAGCTTCATAGCATGCCCCCTTGTTCTTGAGCACCTTTTGTTTCTGAAAAATACTCCCATCTTGTACTTTTTTCCCTGTGAGGTATTTAAAGGTCTCTATCATATCTCCACTCTCCCTTCTCTGTTGCAGGGTGTACATATTGAGGTCCTTTAGTCTCTCCTCAAAGGGCTTTTGATGCAGACCCTGCACCATTTTAGTTGCCCTCCTCTGGACCGCCTCCACTCTGTCTATGTCCTTCCAGAGATGTGGTCTCCAGAACTGGACACAGTACTCTAGATGGGGTCTTACCAGCAATCTATACAGAGGCAATACCACCTCCTGCTTTCTGCTGGTGATACCCCTCCCTATGCATGCCAGCATCCCATCCATCCTCCCTACTGCCTTGTCGCACTGCCTGGCCACCTTTAGATCATCCAATGTGATTAGCCCCAGATCTCTTTCCTGCTTGGTGGTTGTCAGTAGTTCTCCACCCATTTTGTACTCAACCCCTGGGTTTCTGAGCCCTAAGTGTATTATTTTGCACTAGTTAAAAGACAAAGAACCTCTGTGCGCAAGCACTGAGGCAATGGTTACCCCAAAGGGCATTTGGCTGGGAAGTCAAGTTTCAAAGAAATACAAAATCACACATGCCCCCACAATGCAAAGCATCATGGGCTGCATATGCAAATCACCACAGAATATGATACTGGTTCAACTTTAAGTAGAAATGCATGGTGCGGAAAGGCCTCTCACACAGTTTGCAAAGGGTGCCAACAGAAGACATAGACACGTGTTTCGTCCTACCAGGACTCATCAGTATGCCTCGTCTGTCTGACACCCCAGTGGAATGAACCACTAGTTCACATTGAAAGCCAGCTGCCATATCCTTGACCACTCCTCTAGTTTTCTCAGGTCTCTGCTCATCCTTTCCACACTCCCTGTTGAGTGTCCACCCTGTTGCAGATTATGATGTCATCTGCAAAGAGGCAGACCTTTCTTTCCAGCTCCTCTGCAATGTACAGAGGAGGGCAACTAAAATGGTGCAGGGTCTGCACCGGAAGACATAAAAGAGATGCTAAAGGAGCTTAATATGTATAGCCCCAAGGAAAGGAATGAGAGGGGGGACATGATAGAAACTTTCAAGTACCTCAAGGGAATAAACAAAGTCCAGGAGGGTAGCATCTTTCAAAAAAAGAGGTGTGCAAGAACAAGGGGGCACAATTTGAAGATGGGAGGTGGCTCAGAGGTAATGTAAGGAAGTATTTTGTCACAGAGAGGGTTGTGGATGCATGGAACAGCCTTCCGAAGAAGGTTATAGAGTCAAAAACAGTGGTTGAATTCAAGCATGCATGGGACAGCCATAAGGCAATTCTAGGGGTTGGGGGGTAGAAAGAAGTAGGCTGCTGGTTAACTAGGATCTGCAGCTTATCCATTAGGTAGGGAAATGGGCAGACTGGGTGGGCCAAGTGGTCCTTGTCTGCCGTCAAATTCTATGTTTCTATGTTTCTGTGTAAGACATTAAAGAGGACCGGTCCCAGCACTGATCCATCAGGCACCCCACTAGTCACCGTCCCTTCCTTGGAGTGAACTCCATTTACTGCCACCCTCTGATGCCTATCCCCTAACCAGTTTCTTATCCATGTTGTCACATTTGGAACCACTACTAAGCTACCCAGCTTGCTTACTAGTCGCCTATGTGGAATGGTGTCAAACACCTTACTGAAATCTAGGTAGGCCACATCCACTGCTCCATCCTGATCTTATTCCTTGGTCACCCAGTCAAAGAACTCTATCAGATTTGTTTGACATGACCTCCCCCAATGAAATCATGCTGCCTTGGGTCTTGTAACCCACTGGATTAAAGATATTCCACAATCCTTTCCTTCAGCAAAGATCCCATTAACTTTCCATCCAATACTGTCAGGCTGACTGGCCTATAATTGCCAGCCTCCCCCCTGCTACCACTATTGGGTGGTGGGACTACAGCTACCTTCTTCCAGTCCTCTGGAACTATTCCTGTTTCCAGTGAGCTGTTGAATAGAACTGTCAGAGGTGCAGCCAGTATTTCCCTGAGCTCCCTTAATACCCTTGGATGCACCCCATCTGGTCCAGTTGCTTTGTCCACCTTCAGATTAGCAAGTCCCTCTGAACAAAAGTATTTGTTCAGGATATCTGCCTTTTCCTGGTCTCCCTCTGCACAGTACCCCGCTTCCCTTTTTAACCTGACAATCCTACCTCAGGTCTTCCTCCCTTTCATTACCTCCTGGGCTATCTCTCTTCAGTTTGTGCCTTTGCGCTCCTTACTGCTTTCCCTGTTTCTCCCTACACACCCCTCTATACTCCTCCCTCTGAGTCTCCTTATACTTCCTGAATGCTACCCTTTTAGATTTTACCTTTTCTGCCACCTGTTTTGAGAACCATAGCGATCTCTTTTTCCTCTTGCTTTTTCTCACTTGTTTGACGCAGAGGTTTGTTGCCTTCATTATGCTCCATTTTTTCTTTGCCCACTGTTCCTCCACCCCACTCAGGTCACCCACCCCTGCTAAGTCATCCCTGAGGCATTCACCCATCTTTTTAAAATCTGCCCTCTTGAAGTCCAGGACCCTCGCCCTTGTGTGGTTTGATTCCGCAGCCATCCTTATACTGAACCACACCTCATGGTGATCACTGGTCCCCAAGTGGCCTCCCATCTTGGCATCTGCTACACTGTCCCTGTTAGTGAGTACCAGGTCCAGTATTGCCCCATCATGAGTGGGTTTATTGACTAGTTGCCTGAGGAATGCTCCTTGCAGAGAATCCAGGATGAATCTGTTTAAAGCTGAAGTCACTGCTGGGAGGCTCCAGTCCACATCTGGCAGGCTGAAGTCCCCCACCAAAAGCACCTCCCCTTTTTCTGCCATCTTGATAATGGCTTCCATCATTGTCTTATTTAAATCCTCCCTCTGTGCTGGAGGCCTGTAGATCACTCCAGTGTGAATAATAGCTCCATTCCTCATCTCCAGGGTGACCCACAGTACCTCTTCCTCCCCTTGTGTTCCCTGTATCTCTGTGGCTTTTATTCTTTCCCTCACATAAAGCACCACACCTCCTCATTTCCTTCCCACCCAATCCTTCCTGAACAGAGTACAGCCCAGTATGACTATGTCCCAGTCATGTTTTTCAGTGCAGTATGAGCCATAGTGCACTGAAAACCATGATTGGGACATGGTCATACAGGGCTATACTCTGTTCAGTATGACTCAGTAATGGCCACAGTATCCCTAGACTTCTAGCATTTACACACAGGGCCTTCCAGATTTTGCTTTCACTCTGTTTGTTGCCCACTTTTTTCTTTTTTTGCTCTCCCTCCTCCCCACCTCTCTTTTTAATGCTCCCATTCCTTTCCTGGTTAAATTCTGTTACTGTTCCATCTCTGTAAATTTTTTAAGTATATTTGTGGGTGTTTCTGATTGACACACCATTAGTAAGTACCATTTTAGAACTGTATGATGTAGTTTATGTCCCTGGTTTTGCTCTTCCATTGTTGGTACAATGCATCCAGGGATTCAGTTAACTCCATTTGGGGAGTATTTGACTTCAAAAAATAAGAGAACATTTTCCTAAATAAAAGGGGAGGAAGTCATTAACTTCCAGATATAAACCAAAAATTAGATGACTTCCAAATCTGCAGGCATGGAAGTCCGAAATTGATGGATCTTTCTGAAAGTAATTGTATTTTACCACTAATATATCATACTAACATCCATAAATTGGTCCTTCCTAGAATACTGGCTCCCAAAAGTGGGATCCTGGAAGTATTTTGACTTCCAAAAAATTGGAAAGACTTCCAGAGTTCAACTAATGGAAGTTTTAAACTTTGCCTAAAAATAAATTTCCTGAACCCCTTAATGCATCCATGTTTTACTATTCTACTACAGAACTCTGTGACTGAGAGGGACATTAACTATATCATACAGTTCTTAAATGGTACCTAGCACAAGAGTGTTACTCAGATGCCGACACTGAACTTACTGTTATGCCAGTAGTGATCAAACAATAGCTGAACTGGAACCAATATTTATACTGGAGCTTCTACTGGGAAGCGTGACATTCAGGCTCAGTGCAGTTCTCCTTTGTTGGCCGCTGACTATTTCCCTGTGAAGCTGTCCTTTATGGTGTACATCATTGGTATGGCTTTTTAACAATTGCAGAGGGAAGCTAGACATGCTACTGCCTTCTCCTTCCCTTATTCCTGACTCTTGGGTGGGTCTTCGTAGACCAGCTATAATCGGCTAACAGAGTTACTCCTTGTAGACAGGTTTAAAAGTTCAGGTACAGTTCACCGATCAATCCTCTGTCCTCTGCTGTTCTCCATATTCATAACTGACCTGCCCACGTACTGATGACCCTGTTCTGTATCACAGCACTGCATCCTTGGAATTGGACTCATCTTCAGACTTCTAAACACAGCAACATAGTTCTTTAATTAAAAAGAACTCTAGGTTCATCAGGTCATCCCCCCCTCCCCCCATATCATAAGCAGGGATGAATAAGTATGCTGGCGAACATGTTCTGAAAAGTTAGCACCAAGGCCCCCCCATCACCACTCACATGTGGAACTTGTCCCAGCGTGCACTTTGTGTACAAAAATATTTTGGTTTACTTACTGTTTACTATAGTATAGTAGATTGTATCAGACACTAATTTTGCTTAGTTCTAGGCTGACATCTTCTGCGAACTACAAATCCCCAAATCCCCTGCAGCTGACATCAGAGCAGTGGGCAGCAGTGGGAGACTCAACAGTCTGCAGTTCTATGCCCAGTTAATTAGACCCTACTTAAGGACTCCTCAGCTCATTCTCTCCTACTGTGCCTCTCCAACACCGTCATCACCTTTTGTTTCCAGCTTCCTTTCTTACCTTGCCTAGTATCACTTTTTCTCCTAGGTCCTCTTCCTATTCTCATTCTCTTTATACACACACACACACACACACACACACACACCTATGTAACTCTAAAGTCATTCAAATAAAACATGTTATTTTCACTGTTGAGTACCCCAGTGAAAAATAAATGTTTATTTTTCACTTTGGTATGTCAATTCCATTTACATCATGTTTGCATATGTAAGTTATATAAATGGAACTTACAACAGCCTGTTTGAAAATATGCCATTTATTTCCATTTGTGAGGGGGTAAGAATTCTATAACTCACTCATGGCAGTGCCACCCATGAGTTATAGTCCTGCTTCCTCACTCATGGAAATAAATAGCATATTTTCAGTCAGTGTATATCATATATATATATATATATATATATATATATATATATATATATATATAACCAGGCAGGTATAGTTAGGGTTCCACGGCCACTTCTATGTTAAACCTCAAAGTTTGCACTTTAATAACTTTGCAACCATTTATTTGATACGCCTGCAATTTTGCATGCTCAGCTGCCAACCATATATCTCTGGATCTGAAAAGTTTTGTTATGGTTGGATGTATGGTTATGGAATCGTTGAGCATCCAAAACGTGTAAAACGGTCAAAATTTGTGCATTTTGTAGTCGGCCATAATGGACTGAAGAATGCGTCTGAGTGGATACAGATTTGTGTGTCTATATGTGGCCTGGGTTGAACAAGTGCCTTTTGAAGATTTGGTGAAAAAATGTTAATCCGTTCAAAAATTATTCAAATTTTTCACGTCCTATTTTAGTCTATGGGAACATTTATATGTGCATTGTGAAAACTTCCTTGATCACAGTTTTGTTGTGCTCCCTGAATTTGTTTTCGTGCTGCTGCCATCTTGTTTTCAGTTATTGAGAGACATAAAATAGCATAAGTCAAAAAATAATGCCCTTTGGTAAACACCAACAGCTGTGTTTATCTAATCGGGCCCTGAGGAACAAGACCCTGGCATTAGTATTTCACCAGGTGGTCTGGAAATATGTTTTTCAAACTTTTTCCACCATTCTGCCGTTTTCTAGTTGTGGCAACATTTTTTGTTGCTGTGACAATAATTGCGATTAAAAAAATAGAAACCTCAACAACATTTTTCTGTGTGCAACACCATTCCCATTATAGAGATAGAAGTGCTGTGAAAACATTAACGTAATTGCGATAACACTGCACAAACAGATTTTCTAATGTGTTGTTTTCTTTGTCACTTCACTGTGCCAAGGTGGATTGTGCTTTTGGCCTGAAATTTGTAGGGTGGCAAGCCCTGGTCCCGCAGATGTGCCTTTTGGAGCATTGATACCAAAACATTCAACCGGCCCAAAGTTACAGCATTCCGAATTTGAGGAATTTCCTATAGGATAACACTGTGGCACCCATGACGCCTTTCGGCACCCATTTCTTGAAAACTAAGTGAGATACGGATTTTTCGCTACTTACAGCTTAGCTCATCCTTAGGTGAGCTAAGCTACAAAATGAAACTCATAGATTACACCTGCAATGGAATGTTTTTACTTCTTGCTATGGTTACAGAGATACTGTCAAAAACGTGTTACAGTGGTTCCTTTGGAGTACTATGGTGCGCCTGTACAGCTCCATGCTAATGTGTAAGTGGGAACACAGGGCCCATGCTCCCAGAGATGTGAATTATGCTGTTTAGGCATAAAAAAAATTAATTGGTTCCCTAGATATGCCATAATGAAGTTGAGATTTTTCCCATAGGATAACATTGCAGCACCCACAGTGCTTTTGGTGCCTGTATCTCGGAAATTATGCAAGATAATTATCTCACATGGAGGTCTCACTGTCATGATTGTAACAGCACTGGAATTTATTTTATAGCTGCTACAGTTGCTGCGATTTGGGCAAATTAGTGTTACAATTGTTCCTTTCCCTATAGGGCTGCTGTATGGCTCTGTAGCTATGTGTAAGTGAGCAGGGCCGGCCTTAACAATTCTGCCGGGCCCTACCACTCCATTCCCTGTGCCCCCCCCCCACATCCAACATTTACACCTAACTAACCCTCCTGTCCTGTATTAATAAAGTAGAACCAAGTCTGCTAGTTTAACCACTGTATACATAGAAACATAGACTTTGATGGCAGATAAGGACCGCTTGGCCCACCTAGTCTGCTCATTTCCCTACCTACAGGATAAGCTGCAGATCCTAGTTAACCAACAGCCTATTTCTTCCTACCCCCCCCATAAATTGCCTTATGTCTGTCCCACGCATTCTTGAATTCTCCCACAGTTTTAGACCCCACAGCCTCCTCAGGAAGGCTGTTCCATGCGTCCACCACCTTCTCTGTGAAAAAAATACTTCCTCACATTGCCTCTGAACCACCCCCATCTTCA
This sequence comes from Neoceratodus forsteri, assembly GCA_016271365.2. Lineage (NCBI taxonomy): Eukaryota > Metazoa > Chordata > Ceratodontiformes > Ceratodontidae > Neoceratodus > Neoceratodus forsteri. The sequence goes on from CM057452.1 coordinate 70,481,806, forward strand.
AATTGTGCCCCCTTGTTCTTGCACATCTCTTTTTCTGAAAGATGCTACCCTCTTGGACTTTGTTGATTCCCTTGAGGTACTTGAAAGTTTCTATCATGTCCCCCATCTTCCTTCTCTTCTCGAGGGTATACATATTAAGGTCCTTTAATCTCTCTTCTTATGTCTTCTGGTGTAGACCTTGCACAATTTTAGTTGCCCTCCTCTAGATAACCTCCATCCTGTCTATGTCCTTGCGGAGATAGGGTCTCCAGAACTGGACGGAGTACTCCAGATGGGGTCTCACCAACTGTCTGTACAGAGGGATAACAAATTCTTGTTTTCTGCTGGTGATGCCTCTCCCTATACATTCCAGTATCCCCCTAGCCCTCCCTACTGCCATCTCACATTGCTTGCCAACCTTAAGGTCATCTGATATGATTACCCCCAGGTCCATTTCCATTTTTGTTGTTGTTACAACCTTCCCCCAACCCCATTGTGTAATCTTCCCCTGGGTTTTTGTTTCCCAGGTGCATTATTTTGCACTTCTTTGCATTGAATCCAAGCTGCCATACTTCTGACCATTCCTCGAACCTTGCCAAGTCCCTTCTCAAGTTCAAGTTTATTGCAGGAAAACTCCATTGAGCAAGCTCATTCACAAGAAGGTCCTGAGACATGTACACTGATAAAGAACATACATAAATAAAAATACTTGGTAGAACAATAGTAAAACATGTATTCAAGTGTACACTTTGTGCAAGCAGGATATTACATCTCATCCTTTCCACACCTCCTTGTGCATCAACCCTGTTGCAGATCTTTGTGTCATCTACAAATATATAGTATATATTCATTGCAAAAAACCTTGTTATGCATCAGTTAGGGTTAAAGCAACAAAAGTGGGGAAATGAGATGTTAGGGTTGAACCCCACCTCCCCACCACCCCATCCTCCACACACCGACAGACACCAGGGTGTGCCATGGGGTCTTCAGACCCAACTCTCACCCCCATTCCATGTGCAAACAGGTTGAGATGCTGCAGTAAAGGAGAATGGGGTGAGAGTTAAGCCTCACAGCCCCATGGCATACCCCAGTGTCTGTTGGTGTGTGGAGGATGGGGAGGTGGGGTGGTGGGAAGGGGGGGTTAGGGGCTCAACCCTAACATCTCATTTCCCCACTTTTGTCACTTTAACCCTAACTGATGCATTAACAAAGTTTTTTGCAATGAATTTCCTTACTTTTTGAGAAAGTGTAATGTAACTGGTAAATGGTATGTGTTGGTGGGGCCCCACACTCCCATCAAGCTGCCCATTTGTGCATGATATGCATCTGTGGGAGCATGGGCCCTCCGGACCCTGCGCTCCCACTTACACATAACAACGGAGCCATACAATAGCCCTATAGGCCTGAAAAGGAATCCTTGTAAGACTAATTTGCCAATATCTCAGAAACCGTACAACCTATGACAAAAAATTCAACTGCAGTTGTAATCACGACTTCAAAACCTCCATGCATGCTTACTGCAGGTAGTGAAAAATCCATGTCTTGCATTGTTTCTGAGATACAGGCACCAAAAGTTATCCTATGGAAAAAAATCTCAGCTTCGTGATGGCATATCTTTGTAACCAATTAACTTTTTTACACAGCAATAGCATAATTACATCTCTGGGACATCCCCTTTATACTCTGAAAATTTCAAGGCAAAAGACTAAATGTTTATTTACAGTGCAGTGGCAACGTTTTTAAAATCCTAGTTCGCAAGGTGGCAATATCCCCATTCATGAGGTCACAGAAACATAGAAACATAGACTTTGATGGCAGATAAGGACCACTTGGCTCACCCAGTCTGCCCATTTCCCTACCTACTGGATAAGCTGCAGATTCTAGTTAACCAACAGCCTACTTCCTGCCACCTGCACTACAATTGCCTTGTGTCTGTCCCATGCATGTTTGAATTCCCCCACTGTTTTAGCACCAACAACCTTCCCAGGAAGGCAGTTCCACGCATTCACCACTCTCTCTAAAAAAAATATTTTTTTTTTGGTCAATCCCCATTCGCGAGCTGTCAGAATCCCTGTTCCCAAGCAATCCTTGATCATCAGATTTTGGCCATCTGGTCTGGAGGTCATGAAAGGGGATTTTGTCAGCTCGCAAAAGGGGATTGGCTTGCAAATGAGGATTTTGACAGCTTCTGAATGGGGAAACTCACGAACGAGGAATTAAAAAAAAATCCCCTTTCATGAGCTGAAAAAATCCCCATTTACAAGCCCATCCCCTTTCGTGAGGTGTCAAAATCCTTGTTTGCGAGCAAATCCTCGTTCGTGAGAATGGGCATCTGGTCATGAAATTATGATCAAGGATTTTGTCAGCTTGCAAAAGGGAATCAGCTCATGAATGGGGATTTGACACCTCACAAAGGGGATTTTGTCAGCTCATGAAAAGGAATTCAAAACCAATCCCTTCGAAGAGTTGACAACATTCCCCATTCGGGCGAGTCATCCTTTAGCGAAGCTGTTTGAAAATCCCTTGTCATGAAATGATCCTTGTTCGGTGAGTTAGACCATCTGGTCCCTAAGTCACAATCACAGATTTTGCTACCTTGCAAAAAGGGATCAGCTTGCGAATGGAGATTCTGTCACCTCACAACCGAGGCTCAGATGCGAGTTGCGAACAAAGAATTTTAAAATTTAAAACAGCTGTTTTTGGGCCAAAACAAAGGAAAGCAAAGGCATGGGTGTGTAGAGGGTGTCACCCTGAGTAAAATCCAAGCCTTATTTGTGCAAGAAGTCACCCATGGGGCAAGCTATGACATTTTGTTTGGGGAGAAAAATTGAAAACAAAATGGCGGCTCGCAAACAAATAATTTTTTTCTCATGAACGGGGATTTTATAAATCCACATTTGTGAGCTGACAAAATCCTTGATTGCAAGCCCAATCCCCTTTCGCAAAACATACATATAAATCTTGGAGTGAACTGAACATACTCAGAACCTGAAACTGCAAAATTAAATAACTTTGGAAATGATAAATATTTTTTCACCAAACCAATGCTGGATTGTTTTTGGACGAAACCTCTTTCTACCCAGAAAATGTCAGACCAAAATACCAAATGGTGAGGCCACAGCATGATGGGCAAAAATCAGCAAAAAAGTGCCCAAAAAAGCAAAAAAAAAAATTTTCAGCGCTTTGCTGCACGGAAACCGCAAGTCTGACCGAAACGCAACTTGGCAAATCAAGAAATTTACCATACAAAACTATGTATTACAAATTTGGTGCAACTCCGTTGAATGGTTGCAAAATAATTAAGGTGCAAAATTTGGGGTTCAACATTAAACTGCTTACTCAACCCTAACTATACTGGTGCAACAGCGCCAGTATCATCCATATATATATATATATATATATATATATATATTCTTTGCAAAAAAACTTATTTAGTGCATCAGTTAGGGTACCCTTATGCCACAAAAGTAGGTAAATGTGGTATTAGGGTTTCTAACCCTAATGCCCCCCCAAAGGAAAAAACATTAGGGTTTTGAGTCTCTGGAGTCTTGGCAAATGAGTGTTGGGGTCTTTTTTGGGGTTGTCAATCCTAATGCTCCCCTCTCCCCCAGCCCATAGCCTCCAATCCAAAGCACAAGATACAGTTCCAAGCCACTGCCTCAGAATGGTACACTCTTCAAAGGTAGAGCAGTATGTTGCTACAGTTTCCCAACTCAATTTGTTACACCTTTGGGCCCTGCGTGAAGAAAGGAGATCATGTGTGACATTCTTTGCTCAAGGAATGTGGTGGGCGTTATAGCTAACAACCCCCAAGAAAGACCCCACCACTGATTTGCCAAGACTCTGGAGACCCAAAACTCTAATGGTTTTTCCTTTTGCTGCTTGGGGGTAGGGCGTTCGGGTTAGAAACCCTAGCGCTACATTTCCCTACTTTTGTGACATTAAGGTACTCTAACTAGTGCATTAATGAAGTTTTTACGCAAAGAATGTCCTTTCTTTTTGAGATATTGGATTTGTATCCTAATTCACACAGGTCCCATCTGCAGATGCCTGCATGAAGAGAAGACTCCGTCCACCTACAGAGGTGCAGGGACCACAAATTTCTCCATAAATGGACTATCAAATCTTACTTCGGGAAGACATTGTACATCAGGGATGCTTTAGTTTTGCTAAAACTATCCCTTTACAAGTGTTTTCCACCTTTAGTAGTAACAGAAATAACGAAACAAGATGGCAGCCATCAAACCCCCCCCCCCCAAAATGAGTTTGTGAGACCCATTTTTGGTTCATGATACATCCAGTGTTGGGTAAGTTACTTTTTCTATTACTTTCTATTACTTTTGTAAACTTGTTCCAAAACACCGACAAGTGTCACAGTGTGCCTTGGGATCTTCGGGCCTTACACTCACCCCATTCCATAAGGAAATAAGCCGAGATGGGTGCAGTATAAGAGAATAGGGTGACCTTTGGGGCCAAAGAGTCCATGGCACACCTCGATGCCTGTCAGTGGCTGCAGGTTGGGGGTGTTGGTGGAATGGCATGAGCATTACAGTCAAAACTCCCAAGCCATACCCCTGACACCTGTCAGTTTCTACAGGGTAGGGAGTTACAGTTGGAAACCCTAATGCCCCAGGTGTTTGTTGGCATTTTCACTCCAAATTTTCAACATGGGCTTTTTGTGATCCCACCTCATGGACAGTGACACTATCAGTTCATTAGCCGAAAGGTGATTTTGCACAGCGACTGGTGCAAAAACACATTTCGGGCAGGATGTGAAAAATGACAGCTGTACTCTTCATGAGGAGGTGTAAAAAAATGAAAAATTGTTGAAGTCACGAGCATGCATAGAAACTGCACAACATACACATGTAACACATTTATTTTGGGGATTTTTTTCACCACATTTTCAACATAGGCATTTTTGGACCTCCACTCATGAACAGTGTCACTGCTATTTGTTAATCTGTCCCAAACATTGATTTCCCACAGCGACCATGCCATTCTACGCCAGATGTGTGAAAACACATTTTGGGCAGGATGTGAAGAATGACAGCTGTACTGTTCATAAGAAGGTGTGAAAAAATGGCAATGTTGAAAATCTGGAGTGAAAATATTAAAAATTCTCAAAGTTACGAGCGTGTGTGGAAACTGCACAATGCACGCTCGTAACACAGTCATGTTTTGGAATTTTTTCACCAAATTTGCAACATAGGCTTTTTGGGAGCCCACCTCATGAACAGTGACACTATCGTTTGATTAACTGGTCCTCAAAGGTGATTCCGTTTGATGACCGCGAAATCACCTTTTGGGACCAAATAACAAAATGACAGTGACTGATTTCATGAGGTGGGGTCACAAGAACCCCATGTTGGCAATTTGAAGCCAAAAGTCAAAAAATAGCTGAGATATCCACCTAAGTTGAAACTTCTCCCATTGATGCCATTATACAGCTTACTGTCATTTCTTCAGTTCGCAGTCAGCTTTGAAGAGTGCAGATGTGTTCCTGCTCCACCAAAGAATGCGGCGCTGACTTCCTGAAGTAAGTATGGGGTGAGGGGGGTGTGGGGAGGTGGGGTGCGCAGAGGGTGGGTGCGGGTTAGGGGAGGGGGTGCCACTGACAGCAAGGGACTGTTTTCTTTTGTTTCAGGTACTTTAAAAAAAAAAAAAAGGGAACACTGCGGACAGTTTTCTTTCTTTATAGGTGTAAGAAAACAAATGTTGCACACACTTGGGTGGGCTCCCAGTGTGCCCCATGACTTTGGGGGGTGATGTTGTCCACACTGGGGTGGGTCCCAGTGTGGCACACAATGGGGGTGGGCGGGGGCAGGAACATGCTGATGTGGTCGGCTTCTGAACACCATGGAGGCACACTGGGGTGGGCTCCCAGTGTGCCACACAATCTTGGGGGGTATTAAACATGCCAGCAGGGGGATTGGGCACCCCTAAAGTTGGCTTTCTAGGGATTGTGAGAGGTGGACAGCATGAGCCACTGCCATGTTTATTGAAATGTTTCACCAGGAAAGGCACGTAGGGGAGGCATGTTATCTGTGCCACTGCATGACGAACTTGCTCTGATTGCAGCGGTAAGTTTGTTTCAAGTTGGTGGCACTGCACAAAACTTGTGTTACCACTAGCATGCTCGCTAATTGGCAAATGAGGGATGCACCTTCTAAAGCATTTTCTGCATTCACCAAAACTGACGCATCTCTGTATTTCTCCAATTACCATCTCCTACTGCCACAAAATGTTGCTTGCACGTGCACAAGACAACGTAAAAATATCTGAGAACATTAAGAATATACTGAGGAGGAGGCTAAAGATATCAGAAATATAATTTTTTTGTCAACTAACAAATACTGTTGCTTTAACTATTATATTATTCTATCAAAAGCCTTAGCAAGGTCAGTGAAAATGGCAGCAGTTAGGTGGCCTTGGTCCATTATGGAGAGGATGGAGTTGGTGACGTGAAGCTGTGAAGTAACTGTGGAGTGATTGGCCCTAAAACCTGACTGGAAGGAGGAGAGGAAGTTTGAGAAGTTAAGATACTCAGTGAGTCAAGAGAGGACAAAAGATTCCTGAGGTTTGGCCAGAGCAGGAAGCAGAGATATGGGGCGATAGTTGCCCAGAGTGAGGGTGTCACCACCTTTGTGTAGGGGTATGACTTTAGCAGTCTTCCAGGCCTGTGGGACAGTACAGTGGTAGAAAGAGCAGTTCAAGATGTAAGTAAGAATGAGAGATATTGCGGGGCAGAGATACGAAAGAGGCAAGGGACAAGATGGTCAGGGCTTGACTTATTGGAGCTTAGGGAGAAAAGGGCTTGCAAGACTTCATGGTGTGCGATAGGATGAAAGGAGTAACCCTGAGAGGATAGGGGGTAAGGGGGTGGGGTGATGTGTTGGGATGGCCTAGGGTAGAGCACAGGTGGTAAATTAGGCGTTAAGTGCTGAGGCAACTGAGGCTGGGTCTGTAACAGGTGAGCCTTCTACAGATAGTGTGGGGGTGATTGATTGGGTACTGGGTTAAGAAGAGAATGAAGGGTCATCCAGAACTTGGCTAGGGAGCTGTGATTTGAGTGCAAAAAAGTGTGGAAGTATGTGGCTTTGACAAACCTGACAGCTGTAGTGCAGGTATTCCTTAAGGCCCTGTAATTGTACAGATTGGGAAGGGCTTGCATAGCTTTGTGTCAGGCCCAGACTTGGTAGCAGGATTTGCAAAGGTCGATGAGGTCAGCAGAGACCCAGCATAGATGATGCTGTTTTACCCTGCGATGTCTGAGAGGGGCATGGTGATCCAAACATATGAAGGAGGTATATAAATAGGGGCAGGGCTGGAATCAACATCGCGGGAGCAGAGTACACACTCAACCAACCAGTCAATGGAATGTAAATCTTGTAGCAGTGCTTCAATGTCAAGTGAGCTGTAGGAGTGGATCCAATGATAAGCAGGAACGAAGTGAAGAGTGTGGGACTTGCGAACGCAGTAGGCGATGAGGTGGTCACTAAAGACATCTGGAAAAGTCTGTTTATCATCCCCTCCTACTAAACCTGTCCTTTGCTGGTCTCTGTTTCCTGAATCTGTAAACTGTTTTTGCTCCTACCTCTCAGGCTGTACCCAACAAGTCCTTGTTGGCGGTGTCCTCTCTCCTCCCCCTCTCAATCCATGCTGGAGTTCCCCAAGGCTCCATCTTGGACCCCATACTTTTCTCTGCCTTTCTAAACAATCTCCCATCTGCCTACTCTGTGTCTAATATACAGATGTACGCCGACGACACTGTTCTTTTCACCTCTGGTCCATCTGCCACAGCTGCCCAATCCCAGCTCCAAGCTGATTTCTTCTCGGTCCTTTAGTGGTTTCATGATAACCTCCTAAATGTAAATGTAAAAAAAATGGTCTCTGTGACTTTTGGAACCCCTCAAAAACTTGCCTCCCCTCCTCTCATTCACTACCCTTGATGACTCCTTACTGGATGTAGTCCCACACTACAAATACCTGGGTGTCTGGTTCGACTCTCGACTTGACTACACTAAGCATATAGAGCATATCCACACAAAACTACGCCTTAAATTAGGCACTTTGTATAGAAACAAAGAGGCCCTCTCCTTAAATACTCGATGACAATGCCTCATCAGGATGATTATACCGTCCTTCAACTATGCTGACATAGCACATGGCACTGCCTCAGTCTCCCCCTTAACCAGACTAGACTCCCTCTATAACGCTTTCTGCTGCTTTGCCCTAAACACCCCTCCCCTCTCACAGCACTGCTCCATCTACTCATCCCTCTCACTTACCTCTCTCCACCGCTGTTGGCTACTTCACTCTTCCCTGCTCATCACTAAATATTGGCCTGGGTTCTTACCCTCCTACCTTTCCTCCCTCCTGTCTCCCTCATCTGAGGCCTCCTAGCACCTCCAGTCCAGGGACACCTGCACTTTCTCCCTCCCTAGACCCTCCTCCTGTTCTGGCTCTGCTGCTTTCTCTTACTGACTGCCCTCCCTCTGGAACACCCTCCCTTTTGACATCAAACACTCCCCTTCCATCTCTTACCTTAAGCGTACGTTATCCCTTTCACCTGTGTTCCCTGACCCATGCCCCTGCCAAGACTAATTCTCTCGTTCATATGCTCCCCTGCAGCCTCCCTTTGCTGAACTACATTGATTTACTCCTTTTACTATCCTTCACTTTCCCCTTTCTCTTTTCCACCTTCCCTCGCCCCCAGACATAATGCTATAATTTTGATGGTCCTGATTGTTAGCCTCACGATTTCTGTTATCACTGTATTTTCTGTGTTTTTTGTTATCTGCACCTATACTGATCCCGCTAATTCAATACTTGTGTATATTCTGAATCTAGTTCACTGTTGTTTTAGTTTTCAGCTTATTTATTTGTAAAACTCCCCAGCTCCCCTTTTTCCCTGGGTTCCAACTGGAAACGAACTTTGGCTCAGTGAACCTCTCCCTGTCAACAACTTTAAATAAATAAATTCTTCCTATAGTTAAGAGTTGGGATTGCTGGTTACAAATTCATTGCAGGGGATGTAGGTAACAAGGCCAAAACCCCGTGATGGCCAGTTTACATTCTGGGAAAATGTGTTTTTCTTGGAATTAGCTAAAGTCAATTCCTCATATGCCTTTCTGGATTATGTGTACTGTATAATTTATTTAATGGTTGAATATTTATTGTCTATAGGTGTTTTTACAATTATTACATTTTTTCTTTTTAATTTATTGTGCTAATCTTGTAAAGAACAATTGTCATACAATAACTTTTGATTAAATACATAGACAGTGTCGGCAGATAAGGGCCTACGGCCCACCCAGTCTGCCCATTTGAGCTTGTAAGTTCAGTTTATGTTTTCCTAGAAGTCTGTTGCCCCTTAACCCTCACCTCCAGAATTCCTTTATGTCTATCCCATGCATTCTTAAATCATGATTGTTTCAGCCCCCACCAGTTCCTCTGGTAGGGTGTTCCACTTGTCCACCACCCATTCTGTGAAGAAGTTCTTCCTCATGTTTCCTCTGAATCGTCCTCCCTCCAACTTCATCCATGCCCTCTAGTCCTGGAACATCTTTTTCGCTTAAAAATAGTGTATTCCTGCACCCTGTTCCTCCCTGTAAGATACTTGTATGTCTCGATCATATCCCTTCTCTCCTTCCTCTCCTCCAGGAAGTACATATTCAATTCCTTCAACCTGTCCTCATAGGACTTGTGATGCAATCCATGTACAATCTTTGTTGCCCTCCTCTGAACCTTCTCTACCCTGTCTATGTCCTTACGTAAGTAAAATCTCCAGAACTGTACATTGTACTCCAGGTGGGGCCTCACTAGTGTCTTGTATAGTGGAATTATGACCTCCCTTTTCCTGCTGGTGATGCCTCTGCCTATGCATCCCAGCATCCTATTTGCTTTACCTGCTGCCTTGTCACACTGTTTCCCTACCTTGAGGTCATCAGAGATAATAACCCCAAGATCCCTTTCCTGCTTGGTGCATGCTATATCCTCACCCCCAACTGATCAATTGTGCCAGGGTTTTTGTGCCCCATATGCATTATCTTGCACTTCTTTGCATTGAATTTCAACTGCCAAACCCCTGACCATTCTTCAAGTTTCTGCAGGTCCCTTCTCATTCTGTCTACACCCTCTGGTGTGTCTACTCTGTTAGAGGTTTGTGTCATCAGCAAACAGGGAAATTTTGCCTTCTAGGTCCTGTGCAATGTCACTGATGAAGATGTTGAATAGGACCGGTCCCAGCACTGATCCCTGTGGTACCCCACTGGTCACGCTTCCCTCTGTGGTGTGACAGCCATTTACCACTACCCTCTGTATCCTGTTGCCCAGCCAGTTACCTACGCACTGCACAATTGTCCTGTCCACACCCATATTCCCCAGTTTATGTAATAGTCTTCTATGTGGCACAGTGTCAAAGGCCTTGCTGAAGTCCAGATAGGCCATGTCCACTGCCCTCCCCTGATCCACCTCCCTAGTCACCCAGTCAAAAAATTCAACGAGGTTGGTCTGATATGACCTCCCCCTGGTGAAGCCATGCTGCCTTGGGTCCTGTAGTCCATTGACAACCAGATGTTCCACCAATTTCTCCTTCAGTAGTGCTTCCATGATCTTCCCCACTACCGAGGTGAGGCTGACTGGTCAGTAATTCCCCGCTTCCTCTTTGTTCCCACTTTTGTATAAGGGGACTACATCTGCTGTCTTCCAGTCTTTGGGTACCTCCCCTGTTTCCAGTGATCGGCTAAACAGGATTGCCAGAGGTTCAGCCACCACCTCTCTTAGTTCTTTAAGGACCTTGGGGTGCACCCCATCTGGCCCCATTGCTTTATCAACTTTTATTACTTCCAGTTCCTTCAGGACCCTTTCTCATGTAAAAGGACTTGTGTCCATTTCTGCACCATTCCCACCTTGTCTCCCTTCAGACCCATTACCCTCCTCTTCCTCAGTAAAGACTGAGCAGAAATACCTGTTCAATATGTCAGCTTTACTGTTGACATCCTCCACACGGCCCCCATCCTCCCTCTTCAGTCTCACTATCTCTCCCTTTGCCTTTCTTTCCTTTTTTCACTTATGTACCTGTAAAAGGTTTTGTCCCCTCTACCCACTGATTTTGCAATGTGCTCTTCTGCCTGAGCTTTGGCTTCCCTTACTGACCTCCCTGCCTCCCTTTGCTTCTCCTGGTACTTATTCCTATCCCCTTCTGCCTGTGTCTTTTTGTATTGCCTGAATGCAATCTTTCTGGCTTTCACTTTCTCTGATACCTCCTTGGAAAACCATAATGGCCTCCTCTTCCTTTTCCCCTTGCTAACCTGCTTAATGCATAATTCTGTTGTTCTTGTAATCCCCATTTTAAATACTGCCGACTGTTCTTCAACCCCTGATTCCTGCCCCATTCCCCTTATGATTGATTACATAGATAAATTGTTATGAAGTTCCAACTATCCATGCCATCTTCTCAACAATCCCTGAAGCTGTCCTGGCCCCCTCAGCTGTACCATCTGCCTACCCATCCATTCTTTCTGCACCTTTCATTACATACTATGCAAACCTAAATTCTGTAAATATGTATATATCATTTGCATACCACTACTGTATTTGTCATTTATATTATCTCACCCTGTATTTATTTATTTTAGGATCTGCCCTTGACCCGGGCACAACACTGCCAATGGGCCAGCCTTGAGTCTAGCCGGCTGCACAAAGCTTCACCTGCCACAAGACCAACTCAAGATCTGCCCCTGTCTTGGGCACAGTGCTACCAGCGGGCTTGCCTTGACTTGAGCTGGCAGCATGAAGCATCCCCCACTGCAAAACCAGTTCCGGTATGCTGGTGAGAACCACTGCATTTCCGATCTCCAGCCCGCCACAGCGATTGGCTGCATAGGACTGCTACCAGCTCCTGATAGGCTGGTTCATGTCACTGTTTGCTCTTGATTGGACTGCGCAGTTAAGTCAAGAAACCCCATGCTAAATGCTCGGTTTCAAACTTTTAACCCCTTAACTCTTTTTCCAGGGTTGTGTCTGCAGGGGATGTATTTTGTCCCACCCACCCACTCCGACCCTGACCTCTATTAAATACCACTCCTCCCCCACAAGCAACACTCCCTCTCACGCTATCTTGTTTAGTGCCACCCACGCACCGCCAATGCTCCTATCTCCCTTAAAGGGGTAAGCCCTTGCTTATATTTTGCCTAAATAGTATTACAGCCACCTTCAAAAAAATTCTGTGGCATCATTGACATCTAGTCTATACTCCCAAGCCAGCTAGCTATTGTATCACCAATCAGGTGAGCGCACCAAACCTCTACCCTGATTAAATTCCGAACTGCTCTTGCTCCACAATTAGTGCAATCCTCATACTAGAGCAGTGTACCTCTCAAGGTCCTGACTGCAATGCAGCTTTTCCCCAGCTCCGAGAGGGGCTGTGAGTCCCATATCTAAGGATAGTACTACTATCATGGTGTACACCTACCTATTAATGCTCCTGTCCCTACTCTTGAACATCAACCTAGTGGGACATTTCGCTGCTGAACTCCCCCCCAGACCCTTATGTCCCAAGCCTTAAACAATGCAGACAACTAAAGATTGTTACCACCACTCTCCCTATCCAAGGTGGTCCTAATGAACAGGCACCCCTGATCCCACATGAACTTTTACACCTAAATCTAACAATGGCTAACATGATACCCTACCTGTTATCCACTGTGTCCATCAAAAGATTTCTGCACTACTTTGGCAGGCTCAGGAAAAGCAAATGCAATTCCTTAATTCTTCATAGTTTCTCGACAAGAAAAGCCCTACTGCTGCCACTCCTACTATCGGGGAACGTGCACCCCCAATCCAGGCCCTCAAGGCAGGTCAGGGTATAAAGGTCTCAAATGCAAAGGGATAAAAACAGCTGCAATGAATATCTGCAGCCTACTTCTGAAAATGTCTCTGCTACAGGCATGGACAACTCTTCATAGCCCAAATGTCATCTGTCTAACCAAGACCTGGCTAACTACTTGGGATAAGGACAGCGAGATAGGACTACTGGGTTCAAATCATTCAGGGATGACAGGATAGGAAAGAGAGGTGGTGGATGTCTGATTTACATTTGGGATACTCTACAAGGAGTTGTTCATCCCTCCATGGTTAGTGCTGATGACCATGAACTGCTCACTGTTAGCCTCTTGTTTAGTACCCTCAATAAATCCATAGTCGTTGACTACGTTTGGCTCCAACCCAAAAAGGCCAAAGAGAGCCTCAGGAAAGTTTTAAGGGCTGTGGATGGTATTAATAAGTGTAGTGAGCTAATAATGACTGAAGACTTCAACATAGACTGGCACAACAGTGACACATCACACATGAAGGATACCATTGCTAACTCCTGCCTCTCACAATTGATCTCTGAGCCCACCAGAATGAATCATAAGTCAGGCAAGCATTCGCTCATAGACTGGTTACTGGTAAGGGTGTAGACAGAATGAGAAGTGACCTGCAGAAACTTGAAGAATGGTCAAGGGTTTGGCAGTTGAAATTCAATGCAAAGAAGTGCAAGATAATGCATATGGGGCACAAAAACCCTGGCACAATATATCAGTTGGGGGGTGAGGATATAGCATGCACCAAGCAGGAAAGGGATCTTGGGGTTGTCATCTCTGATGACCTCAAGGTAGGGAAACAGTGTGACAGGGTAGCAGGTAAAGCAGATAGGATGCTGGGATGTATAGGCAGGGGCATCACCAGCAGGAAAAGGGAGGTCATAATTCCGCTATACAAGACACTAGTGAGGCCCCACCTGGAGTACAATGTACAGTTTTGGAGACCATACCTATGTAAGGACATAGACAGGGTAGAGAAGGTTCAGAGGAGGGCAACAAAGATGGTGCATGGATTGCATCACAAGTCCTATGAAGACAGGTTAAAGGAACTGAACATGTACTCCCTGGAGGAGAGGAGGGAGAGAGGGGATATGATAGAGACATACAAGTATCTTACAGGGAAGAACAGGGTGCAGGAAAACACTATTTTTAAGCGAAAAAGATGTTCCAGGACTAGAGGGCATGGAATGAAGTTGGAGGGAGGATGATTCAGAGGAAACATGAGAAAGAATTTCTTCACAGAACGGGTGGTGGACAAGTGGAACACTGTGCCAGAGGAAGTGGTGGGGGCTGAAACAATCACGGGATTTAAGAATGCATGGGATAGACATAAAGGAATTCTAGAGGTCAGGGGTGAGGGGCAACAGACTTCTAGGAAAACAAACTGAACTTATAAGCTCAAATGGGCAGACTGGGTGGGCCATAGGCCCTTATCTGCCGACACTGTCTATGTATCTATGTATCTATGTAAGCTCACCGGATTGGATATCAAAGGTATCAGTAATCTCTGACTCACTGAGTGACCACTCCCCTATCATCTGCGTGTGGTCCAATAAATTAAAAGAAGCCCCCCCCCCATCCTGGTGAACAGCAGGGTACTGAAATGAGGATAGACTTCAGCCTTCAAGGAGGCTCTCTCCCTGATTGACTGGACTCTCATAGGGGCTATGCAGAACATTGATAAAGCACTAAAGTACCTAACTGACAAGTTCAATATGATTTGTGATAGATTTGCCCCTATCAAAAAAGGAAAGGCCATGGATACAATAATGGGTGGATCACCAGCTAACTACTGGATCTCATAAGGGAAAAGGACAATCTCCGGAGTAGAGCTAGAACCACTGGGGATAACAAGGACTTCCCGAAGTATAGGGCTGCAAGAAAAAAATGCACCATCTCATACAGAGTGCAAAAGCTGATTTCTACAAGAAACAACTTGGCACAAATTGGGGGATGGGAGGTGGTTCTGGGACAATATTAAGGAGATCATGGGGAAGGAGGGAAAAAAAAACAACCGCTATTACTCGACATAAATGGGGCAAACTCTATACATCTCTTCACCATTGCCGAAGAGTTCAACTCGGTCTTTCGGACCTAAGCTCCATTCTCCCAGATGTATACCTAAAGCCTCGAGACGCGGACAAGATCACTATACTCCTCCAGAACCATCACTCTAACTTCTACTTCAAGAGAGTCACAGCAAAAGAAGCTAAGGGCTATGTTATGAAATTCTGGGGAAACCAGATTGGGCAGCGACAACATCGACATGAAGTTGCTTGCTCTGGCCATCGATGAGCTCATTGTTCCCCTTTTAATGTTTTCAATAAGTCACTTATGCTAGCTAAATTCCCCTCTACCTGGAAACAAGCACTGGTGACCCAAGTTGACAAGAGTGGGGACAGAACCATTACATCTAACTATAGGCCCATCTCAAGATTATCCCCCCTTTCTAAAGCCCTGGAAAGGATTGTGGTGGACCAAATCACTGAATATATTCAGAAATACCATCTACAATGTCCTCAGCAGCACAATTTTCAAAAAAACAATAGTACTGCCTCTGCTCTGGTGGACTTCTCAAACTATGTCCATAAGGTCCTGGATGAGGGTAAACTGGCTGGTTCGATCTTCATAGATTTAACCAAGGCATTTGACACGGGTTACCACCTGCTCCTCTTAAACCAGTTACGTTCCATGCGGGCATCCCTATGTGTTGTCCATTGGTTCCAGGACTACCTAACATCTAGATTGCAAAGAGTTAAAATAGGACATTCCATAGCTAACTCTCAGGAAATCTCAGTCGGAGTTCCTCAGGGACCCGTCCTGGGACCCCTGTTGTTTAGCTTATTTCTGAACAACCTACCAGATGCCTGCTCCAGCAAAACTATATTATACACAGATGATGTGGTAATCCTTAGCAGTCACATGAGCATTGAGATTCTCCAAGCCGAGCTGCAGAGCATCTTCAAACAACTGGAATATTGGTTCTGCTCTTATAGGTTACTCCTTAACTATAAGAAAACCAAAACAATGCTCCTATGAAGCCCCCAACTAAAAGTGAGGTATCATTATCTGACAATCGTGAACAACAAGTCTGCGCTGCTAGAACAGGTGCACTCTTTCAAATACCTAGGCATATTGATTGAAGACACCCTCTCATTTTTGCAACCAATTGACCAGGTAGTGAAGGCAAAGAACTCAAAATTAGGAGTCCTATATAGGCATAGGAAAAGCCTAACACCCAATGCCCTCCAGCTGTCTATCTCCAGCTCCATACTATCAATAGTGGATTATGGGCTTGTGGCTTATGGTGCTGCCTCTGACTCTTCTCTCAAAAGGGTCATGACAGCCTCAACAAAGCTCACAGATTACTGCTAAATGCGGACTGCCTCACACACACATGCACGCTGTATGAGCAGTCCAACATTCTCCCCCTGAGAAATAGAATCAATTACCAAACCTGCCTTCTGGGCAGGAAGGCCATGCTTGGTAAGACTCCTACTTGCATCTCAGATCTGGTTTAGGGTAGAAATTCAAGGTACAACACCAGGAGCATTGCCATGATCCTGTTCTGTGTCCCATTACATAGGACTGCATAGGGACAGCACTCTTTCACCTACTGAACACCACCCTGGCTCAGTGAGATCCCGGCAACTGCTTTAAGCACTGTAATCCTCAGGCCTTTAAAAGTAAGCTTGTACAATTTCTCAGGAGTATGAGGAAGTGTGAGTGCAGGCTCCGAGTCACCCATGATAATGGCATTTTACTGTCCCATCCCTGAATGCCTGCTCGGATCCCTTCCTCCCAACAGCTATCACTGCAATCCTCTCATTGCTTACTATTTCCTTTCCCCTCTGTCTTGTAATATCTCCCATCTACCTTACCAGTGCGGATTCACCAGAACTGATAGATTTCTTTGACTGGGTGACCAAAGTAGTAGATCAGGGAGGGGCTGTGGACATGGCCTACCTAGACTTTAGAAAGGCATTTGACACAGTCCCACACAAAAGATTAATATACAACTTAGCCAGCCTGGGAGTGGGTCCCAAGATGACAGCCTGGGTAAAGAATTGGCTGGAGAATAGGACACAGAGAGTAATAGTAAATGGAGTCCGCTCAGAAGAAAGGGGGGTTACT
Organism: Neoceratodus forsteri; assembly: GCA_016271365.2. Classification (NCBI taxonomy): domain Eukaryota; kingdom Metazoa; phylum Chordata; order Ceratodontiformes; family Ceratodontidae; genus Neoceratodus; species Neoceratodus forsteri. The sequence continues at coordinate 70,498,788 of CM057452.1, forward strand.
AGTGGGGTACCGCAGGTTTCAGTATTAGGACCAGTCCTCTTCAATGTCTTTATAAGCAACATTGCAGAGGGACTGGAAGGAAAAGTATGTCTCTTTGCAGATGACACAAAGATCTGTAACAGAGTTGATGCACTGGGTGGGGTAGAAAGGATGAGAAGGGACTTGGCAAGGTTAGAGGAATGGTCAAATGTATGGCAGCTTAGATTCAATGCTAAGAAGTGCAGGGTAATGCACCTGGGAAACAAAAACCCAGGGGAAGAGTACACAATGGGGGGTGAGATACCAACAACAACAAAAATGGAAAGGGACCTGGGGGTAGTCATATCAGATGACCTAAAGGTGGGCAAGCAATGTGAGAGGGTAGCAAGGAGGGCTGGGGGATACTGGGATGCATAGGGAAAGGCATCACCAGTAGAAAACAGAAGTTATTATCCCTCTGTACAGACAGCTGGTGAGACCCCATCTGAGTACTGCATGCAGTTCTGGAGGCATAATCTCCATGAAAGACATAGACAGGATGGAAGCTGTCCAGAGGAGGGCAACTAAAATGGTGCAGGGTCTACACCGGAAGACATATGAAGAGAGACTAAATGAGCTTAATATGTATAGCCTCGAGGAAAGGAGGGAGGGGGGGACATGATAGAAACTTTCAAGTACCTCAAGGGAATCAACAAAGTCCAAGAGGGTAGCATTTCAAAAAAAAAGGTGTGCAAGAACAAGGGGGCACAATTTGAAGATAGAGGGGGGCGGCTTAGAGGTAATTTGAGGAAGTATTTTTTCACAGAGAGGGTTGTGGATACATGGAACGGCCTTCCAGAGGAGGTTGTGGAGTCAAAAACTGGTGGAATTCAAGCATGCATGGGACAGTCATAAGGCCATTCTAGGGGGTGGGGGTAGGAAGAAGTAGGCTGCTGGTTAACTAGGATTTGCAGCTTATCCAGTTGGTAGGGGAAATGGGCAGACTGGGTGGGCCAAGCGGTCCTTATCTGCCATCAAATTCTATGTTTCTAATATCTCCCGTTAATTCCACCAAGGCTGGGTACAACTGTACTTACCTACCATTCACCTTCATCGTTCCTGTCCATCCCTTTGCCCCATAAACCCCTATATGTGGTCACTTGTACTTTCACCACTAACTCAACAATGCCTCGCTACCACCCTCCCTTTAACTAATCCTTTTTCCTATCCTCTACACCCTCTCCTATTTTTCAGTCCCCTATGCTACCCTGACCTCGCTACACTAGCTTTGTATACACATCTATCCTCACTACTCTGACAAAACCCCAGGGCTGCTTTCCTTTGACACAATCTTGACAAGGCCCCAGTGCTGTTCTATAACAGAACTGTATAGTAGTCTACCTTGTTACAAGAATCACTATTATTTTGTAGTATTGCATAACCATGTATACTTTCCTGTTTGATTTTATATTTACTGTAATAATTGCTTGTCTGTACTGTCTTCCCTGTATCCATGACATGGAACCTACAGTGTCTTGTATTCAAAGGTTGTTTCTGAATAAATAAATAAAATAAATACATTTATTTAGTGTACTATGCTTTTATTAATCATATCTGCTGCTACAATTCCCCCTCCCCAGGCCCTCATGAAAACTAGGCTGTTAGTCTAAATGAGTAAATCCTGGTGTGCAGAAATTATTACTATATATATTAGAATGAAACCAGCAATAATATGTTACTGCCATTTCCTGTATACCTTTACTGCACTACTGTATCACTATAAAACTCTTTGCAATTGATTTTATAAAGAACTTCAGAATACTTTGAATATGAAAGGTACTGTATAAATTTAGACTCAACTTGATTTCTTTCCATTCACAGCTAATAAAGATTTGGGGTTGTAAGTTTGGAAGGTTGTAGGTTTTAGTCCCACACCAGGATCTTGGGCTATGACCCAATACTGACATGTAGTGCAGGGCGGGGCTGCACTGTTGAGGTGGTGGCATTCAGATGACATGTTAAACCAAGGTCCCTTCTGTTTATCTCTGGTGGCTGTACAGATGGAGGTTGAAGGATCCCATGGCACTAATGAAAGGAGTAAGATTTTTTTATTACTATGCAGTGCTTTACAACATGTCAAAAATAATCATTCTTGATCTCTAAATAAGTTACCCTAAATAAATAAAAAAGATCACATCACATAATTTGCTTCCTACTGTATACTAATGTATGCTTCTGTGTGTGTGCCTGTGGGAGGAAGTATAGCATAGTGGTTAAAGGCACTGAGCTGCAAACCTACAAGTTTGGGTTTGAATCTTATCAGCCCCCATTTGCTTACTGTGTGATCCTGAGCAAGTCATTTAACTTCCTTGTGCTCCCAGGTCGCACCTGGAAACAAGCTTCGGCTTAGTGTGCCTTTCCTGGTTAAACAATTTTCCATTCCCCTTTCCCTAATGTTTGACTCGTCTATCTGCTGATATCTTTCTTCCTATGTTTTATGTTTGCTATCATTATATTGCACGTTGTGGCGTACTTTTACTTTACTCTGTCTGCCCTCCCCCCAGGAACACATCTAGAAGCGAGCTGTTTTCTCAACATGTCTTTCCTATAAAACTTTTGAAATAAATATGTATATAAATTCCTCTTTTTGAAATAGTGTGTGGGGGTGAGGGGCAGACTCGATGGGCCAAGAGGGTCCTTTTATTCCATCACATTTCTACGATTCTATAATCATTCATATGTTCAGACTTCAAACAAATAAGGGTGAAGAGGGGCTGAGGATCTAAAATTATAGTTCCACCCAAGACTTTGTTACAGCCAGTCTGGTATTCAAATCATATTATCATAAGTTCCACAAATTGTGGGGCTAATAAGAGTAGGGATTTTTCCCCCTGCTGTCCTAAGAATCATTCTCTGTGACAATAAACCTGCTCCATGTTATCCGTCCCCCAGGATGCACCTGGAAACAAGCAGTCACTCACAGCTCAGTCAGCCTTTCCTGGTTAAAAAAATAGATATACAAACACAGCTTCTGAATAATCCCTTCGGCATTATTACCACTTCGTAAGGCAAAATGGGCCATTAGTTTCAAAAATGAATGACTAAATAAAACACACACAGTGGAAATGAGTTTAACACTTGTTCTGATCCTGAGAGTATTTATGAGCTGTTTGATTAGTTTTTAGTACAGTATTTATATGATTCATGGAACACAGGTGCAGAACTGATTCACTGAATATCAATCATGCATTCACAGCTGTGCATACATAGACAGTACAATGTATGGCAATCTACAGTGTGTTACTTTTTTACACAAAGGGTGAAACATTCATATTTTTTACTAGGTTACTTGCTGAGACAGTTTCACATCCACACTGTTGAATATTTGTATGCAAGTTCCCCTTATTTTATTTGCATTTTCCTTTGTTTGGGAAAAAAGTTTGAGTTCTGGATAGTGAAAAAAATATTCCAGTGGAACTGCACAATTGTTTGAAACTCGCTGTTGCCATAGCAATGGATTCTGTATTTTATTGATTTCTGGTTGCTTTCTTAGATTTGGCACTGAATCCTTGCAAATGCTATTCTGGTGCTGGGGCCGGTGAAGCTTATAAAAGATAAAAAAAAAAAAAAAACATTTAAAACTTGTGAAAGATATGCTGTGTTCTTATGAAGTTGCTGTAACCCCCACCTCCCCAAGTATTATCAGGTCAAGCACGTCTGTTCCTACTTTCAACTCCCCCATCTCCTTCAATTCTCTCCTTGCCTCTTCTCTATCCCTAAACCTTCCCTTCTGGTTCTTACTTATAACCTCCAACCATTTAAGCCATGCCCTACTTACATTACTTAAATAACCACAAATTCTGTTTTTTTGCACTGCCCTCTGTTCTTGTACAGTTTTTAGATGCCAACAGCACAGCTCACCTATTGTGGTCATGAACGTGCTTTAGTGCATTTAGTCACATTTAAGGTTACATTCAGTGTGAGTGGTTTGGCTGCATGATGTCACTGATTATGTCAGTGATAGGGCTTTTAGGTATAGGCATAGGGTTTCAGACCTACACAAGCCTGGGTTTGAGCCCCTGTACTGCACATTTTTTCCCTCTCACTGCAGCTTTTATTGTATGAGAGCAATTGGTAGATGTCATTGCTGATGGGAACTTAGAAACATAAACAATGATGGTAGAAAAAGACCACTGGTCCATCCGGTCTGACCATAAACCCTAGCAAACCCAGAACCTATTGTCCATACAGGGTTCTTGTCCACCCCCTTGCTCCACACCCTATCGCTGTCACCCTGAGCAACCATTAAGCTCTTCACCATGTCCCAGCCATGTTTGAAACCATTGATAGCTTTTGCACCTGCCACATCAGCTGGCAAATTGTTCCATGGTTCCACCACCCTTTTTGTAAAATAAAACATTCTCACTTCCCTCTTGAATATCCCCCATCAGTTTCCACTCATTCCCCCATGTTCTTGGTCTGCTACTTATGCTAAATAGTTGCTCACAGTTTATCTGATTCATTTCTTTCGGGAACTTGAAGGTCTCTAGCACATCAGTATCAGTGGCTCAGTAGGTAGCACACTCGCCTCTGAGGCCGGGAGATCAGAGGGCTGTGGGTTCAGTTCCCACATCTGGCACTTGGGTTAATATCCCAGTACTGACACTGTAGTGCAGCATGAGAGGGGTGCTGTACTTCTGAGGTGCCGTCTTTCGGATGAGATGTTAAACCGAGGTCCCGTCTGCCTGGATTGGTGGTAGCTCAGGTGGATGTTAAAGATCCCATGGCACTTATCGAAAAGAGTAGGGGAATTTCCCTGGTGTCCTGGCCAAATTTCCTTCATTCACTAAAAATACCACCAACAGCTTAATCTGGTTCAAGGTCAGTCGGCATTCATCTGTATCCCCTTCCCCCGGGTCGTGCCTGAAAATAGGCAGGATTTGTCTAGTGCACTTACCCGGTCAACAAAAACTAACAAAAAAAACATCTGCCCTCTCTCGCCTGGCCTGCAGTGAGTACATGTTAGTGTCTTGAGTCGATCCTCATAAGATCTGCCCTACTGGCCCTGAATAATGTTTGGTTGGCCACCCCATGTCACACTGTCTCCAGCCTGTCCTTGTCTTTCCTTAGGTGAGGACCCCAGAACTGGGCACTGTGATCCAAGTGGGACCTCACCAGTGATCTATAGAGAGGTACTAATACCTCCTTTCTTTCTGCTGTCACTACCCCTTCCTATACACCCCAGCATTCTGCTTGCCTTACTGTAGGCCTTGTTACTCTGGTTTGATTGTTTTAGGGAGTCACTGATGATGGCCCCTAGGTCTCTCTCCTCAGATGTCATGCACAGCTTTACCCCCCCATCCAGTACTCTGTCCTCGGGTTCTTGTCCCCAGTGTGCATCACCTTGCACTTTTTGGTACTGAATTTCAACTGCCAAACCTTTAACCATCCCTCTAGTTTTTGCAAGTCTCTCTGCATCTTCCTAACCCCCTTCTCACCGTCTACCCTGCCACAGAGCTTAGTGTCATCTGCAAGAGGCACATCTTGCCTTGAATTCCTTCTGTCATGTTGTTAATAAACATATTGAAAAGGACAGGACCAGGACCGATCCTTATGGCACCTCACTGGTGACCTCCCTCTCTTCTGATTTGACTGCATTAACCACAACCACAACTTCTGCTGTCTCCCTTCCAACCAACTTCTCACCCATCTGTGTCTTTTAGTGTACTCAGATCCTCTAGCTTCTGCAGCAACCTTCTGTGAGGCACCAAGTTGAAAGCCTTTCTGAAATCAAAGTGGAGTAAATCCACAGCATAACATTTAGTCACTACCCTCATTATACAGTTAAAGAATACTATCAGGTTGGTCTGACAAGATCATCCTGCTACATACCCTCATTAAAACCACTGTTAAGAGGAGTCCCCCAAGGTTCTATCCTGGGTCCTATCCTTTTTGCCATCTATATAAATAATATTGATTCAACCCTCACCAAATCCTCTGTACACCTCTTTGCTGATGACACTGTTTTGTATGTCAGCAACCCTTCTTCTGCAGCTGCCCGTGAAATCCTACAAACAGAATTCTCCTTGTTACAATATCGGCTACTTGAGAAAAAGCTTCTGTTAAATGCAAAGAAAACTAAAGCAATGATGTTCACAAATCAAAGCTCCACCAGCACCTCCTCTTCAATCATTCTCCCCCAGCTATGCACTATACTTGGAGAAAATCTGGAGTATGTAGAACATTTCAAATACCTAGGGGTGTGGATTGACAGCAGACTCGACTTCACTCATCATTTAGAAGAACTGCTAAAAAAGCTTCGCCAAAGGCTTGGCCTTTTCTATAGATTGAAACCCTTCCTAAACAGAGATTCAAAGATGAGGTTAGTCCAGGCCATTTTTCTCTCAGTTGTTGACTATGCAGACTTCCTTTATAGTCACTGCCCCATCTCCTACCTACACAAGTTGGATACCTTGTACCATAGAGCAATAAGATTCATAACAGATCTGCCAGCTAATACCCATCATTGCTCTCTTTATGCTGCAGTTGGATGGGTTTCCCTACACCTCAGAAGGAACAGAAATGCAGCTCTATGGATTTACAGAGCGTTATCAAAAAAACTTCCAAACTATATTCTGGACTGCTTCACCCAGACCATTCCTAGCTCCTATGCCCTAAGAAGCAACAACATCATCCTGTTCAAATTGCCCAAATTCAAGAACCGGCTAGGGAGGGCAGCAATCAGCTATTCTCTAGCTATAGCATGGAACACCCTACAAAAATCCCTAAAACTGTCCAATATTATACCAATTGCATCCTTTAAACAGCGTTGTACAGTTTTCTTCACAGAGAAATGCAGTTGCTACCGCTAGAGCTAGCTTTGTCATCTCACAATCTCCCTCCCAAAATTTCACGATATATGGCATAATCTTTGTTCTTCAGTTCTCCCTCCCAGGCAGACACCCCATCTTATGGCACCCAGTAATACCTTCCACCATCCTAGTATTACATTATGCTGTGTGTTTGCCATGGCCCCTCCACTGGGATATGTATACACTGTGGCCTGGATATTCAAAAGGGTTACGCCATGCGCAACAGGGTCGCGCGTGCGCAACCCCGAAAATGCGCCATTCTGCGATATTCAGAAGGGGCCAGTTGCACCCGCGAAAACATGCTGAGCAACAGCGCAATGGAAATGAAGGGATGTGCAACTGAAGGGGGCGGGTCCATGCATAAAGTGCGCAATGCGATATTTGAACACTTGCGCAATGCGCAAGAGTTAGCTCAACGGAGGATGCGCAGATACCGGATGTGAGCCAAAATAAAAGGCTCAAGGGAGCAGCGCAAGAACCCTAGCAGGCCGCAAACTGGGGAGAGACAGAGAGACAGAGACAGAGAGAGAGAGAGAGAGACAGAGAGCAGGAAGGGCAGAGAGGACAGTGGGTCCTGGAGGACAGAGAGGCCAGTGAGGGTGCCGGTGCAGTGGAAGCAGCAGTGGGGGCAGTGGGGTAACACAGGAACAGCAGCTGGGGGCAGAAGCCAGGGAGATGGACAGTGTCAGCTTCCACATGGAAGCTGTAATGAAAGTGAGACAGCATGCTGCAGGGGGGCGTGGCCGCAGAGGAGCCCGTCGGCGGTATGCCCCCGACAGGCGGTATCGTGCCCGCATCAGCTTCGAGCTGTACACAGACGTCGAGATTGTGGGCCGGTACCGCCTGAACAGGGCAATACTGAGACGGCTCAGTGAGCTGTGCAGTGATGTGATGCAGGCACCCTCACGACGGAGTCATGCTCTGTCCGTGGAGACCAAGGTGACAGCCTGCATGTGCCTGCTCGCCACGGGCACCTTCCAGAGGCCGACAGGGGACACCACAGGCATTACACAGTCGGCCACGTCACGCATCCTCACCCAATTCCTCAGCGCACTGCTGCCTCATGCTGCGGAGTACATCCATTTCCCCAGCACCGCGGCAGAGCGTACAGCAAACATGCAGGAGTTCCACAGGGTAGCACATATGCCTGGCGTGCTAGGGGCCATAGACTGCACCCATGTGGCCATTCGCACACCACCTGGCCCCGATGGCCAAGCCTATCGGAACCGATAGGGCTTTTCTAGTGTCAACTGCCAGGTGGTGTGTGATGCCACTGGGTGCATCATCAATGTCTGTGCCACACACCCTGGCGGAGCACATGATGTCTTCATATGGCACCAATCTGCACTGTGCCATCGATTCGAGAGTGGGAACATCCCCACGGGTCATCTAGTGGGTGAGTACACATGTATGGAATGCAAACTCTGTGCAAGGGTGGGAATGACACAGGTGCCATGGTAGTGGCACACAAGGATATGGGCAATATGGACCTGACCTGACACTGATCTCCACTATCTCCACACAGGTGACTGTGGATACCCACTCCGTCCCTGGCTGCTCACACCATACCGGTGCCCCACGACCCCAGCGCAGCACGGTTTCAATGAGGCACATGCTGCAACACGGAACATCATAGAGCGGGTGTTTGGGATGCTCAAGGCACGCTTCCGATGCCTGGACACCTCCGGCGGAGCCCTACAGTACAGCCCCCAAAAGGCCTGTGGGATATTCCTGGCCTGTTGCATCCTGCACAACATGGCCAAAGACCATGGGATAGCCGTACAGGTCCAAGAGGGGGACAGCGATGGGGCGCCAGTGGCGCCGGTGATGTGGGTGATGAGCCGCCCTAGGACAGAGGGACCCCGACTGACACGGCAGGCCCAGCTGCCCGGGACACCATTGCAGAAGAGCACTACGCACAGCACAGGTAAGTCAAGGGACATGTGCAGGCAACACTGTCCATGCGCAAACCACAGGCACACAGGGGAACACACCGTGCATGAAGGTCAGGGGAGTTGAAGGGTCCAGGCATACCAACACACCATCAGAGAGGGGTGAGCACTCATATGGACACACACACACCAGGCAGCATACAGGGGCAGCAGCACAGCACTGCGGAAATGACATCGCCAACACACAGCACCACCAACCACCCCCACCACCTGGACTGTCCACGTACGTGTGTCAGGACCTGGGCAACCTTGCACCTTGGTGTACAGTGCAATGCAGGCATCATCATCCACACGTCCTGTGGACAGCAGTTGGAAGAGTGTGCAGGTGGTCCGTGTGTCAGCTTGGTGAGCAGAGCACCTAGCAGTGCACTGCCCACCATGACACACATTGCACACAGGGCAGCACCAGACAGGGCCTGCATTGGGAGACAACTCAGTCAGAGCACTGTCCCGCCACCACGGATGCGTGGGCGGCCCCACCGTGGCCTAGCAGCACTGGCAGGCTGAGCAGGGGCCACATCGGGTGGCGCTAGTGCACCACCAGGGGTCCCAGTGTGTGACCGCGACCTTGCCCGCACAGGGGTCTGCATCCCGCTAAACAAACTTGCACCAGGGGTGCTCGGGATGCCCACAGCAGAACCCGGCGTCGACAGGCCTGGTGTCGCACGACGCCGGGAACGGGGAGTGGAGAGCGCACTGTGGGGTGTGTGGTACAGGGACACCTGACAGTGTGGCCAATGCGTCCGCGACAGAGACCACTGCCTGGGTCAGCCTGTCAATGGCAGCGGTCACATCCGTCCGCATAAGGACCAGCTCGGCTCAGTCCCGAGCACACTCCCTGCCATGCCGCTCCACGGACACAGACAGTGCCTCCACGGACCTTGCAACCCACCCCTGCAGCTGGACCGACTCCTGCAGCAGGCGGGTGTGCGCGTCCAATGGGTACTGTGCCCCAATGGCATCGTGACCCCAGGTGTGGGGCGGTCCTGGTGCACAGCACCCTTGAGGGTGGGCGCTGTTCGCCAGGACCAGGTATGAGGCGGATCTGGGGCGGTGGACAAGTGCCACTGCTTGACGCTGTCCCCCAGGCCTGGTGTGCAACTGCTGCTGCCGCCCCTCCAACTGCTGAGCCCCAGGTCCACCTGTTCAACCCCTGTGCTGTCAACAGTGCCAGACACCTGCTCAGCCACCGATGCTGCCCCACTGGTGCTGACAGGCACAGCCTGTGACTGTGCCAGCATGCTGGTACACAGGTGTGGAGCAGGATGGCCCAGGGGCACGTGCTGGCCTGCCATGTGTTCGTCGTGGGACACACACCTAACACTGGCCATTGCAGGCCTGCTATCATCAATAGTGCTGGTGCGTGCCACTGCCATAGGCACAGCATGCTGGCATACCTGCATGCCAGACTGCTGTGACACAGGCTGTGCAGCCCCTGCACCCGTATCACTGCCGCCGGAGTTGTTGGGCCAGCCTGCATGCTGCTGCAGTGCCTGCAGGCTGCTGGCGGAGGTGGATGGTCCCTCCTCCAGGTCCAGCAGGTCTGCCTCACTGTCAGCACCCACCACCACCACCGTCTCCTGCAGACGAACAGGATCTGAAACAGAAAGAGAGTACATGTGAGTGCATGTGAACAACAGCCCCCACAACATCACCATGTCATACCGTGCAGTGATGGGCTTCCACCTGTCTGGAATCCTCCGCCTGGAACACCAGCAATGGCACTCGGCTGCATGGCCGTGACCAGTGTCTCCTCAGTCGGGGTCAGCTGCAACACCACTGGTGGTCCCCCACCAGTGGCAGCACGTGCCACCCTGAAGGCTGCCACCTTCTCCTTCAGCCTCCTGCGGTCAGTCCCCATCTTTTTCCGGCATTCCAGCACAGAGCGCTGGTGGCTTCCGTGCAGGTTGACGGCCAGAGCTACCCCCTCCCATGCAGCTGCACGCTGCTGAGGAGTGCCCCTCCGCCCACTCAAAAGTGGCTCATCCTCCAGGTAGGCCTGGAAGAGGGCCTCAGTCTCTGCTGTGGTGAAGTTCAGCCTCCTCCTATGTCCGCCGTCCACAGCCTCAGCCTGGTTCCCGTCAGTCATGGTGATCTGTATAGGTGGAAGTGGACACCTGTCACTGTGCAGTCCACAGCATTTCCCCATGAGCATAGCTGCCGGCCGGGGGGGGCAGAAGCCCCCCCCTTTCCTCTCCGCTTGGCAGATACTGATGGAAAGGATGCCCTCTGCCCCTTTCTAAGTGCCCTCATCATGCTCAGCCCCCTCAACCTATATTATCCGCCAGCACCCCTGCCCATGAGCATTGTCCTGAGCATCACACAGCATGTAACTCACCTCTCACCTGCAACAACCAAATCTGGCCGCCACAACCCAGTGTTGCATATTTATAGCGCCCAACACATGCAAATGAGGTGTGGCAACTCAATGACATGCTAATGCGTGCCACTCGCCTTTGAATGGCTGATCGACTGATTTGCATATGTCGGCTGAATATAGCGTATTTGCGCTTGAGTACAGCTCACGGAAGGTCAGCTGAGCGATGGCGCATATTTGTGGCTGTGTGCTACACTGCATTGCGCATGCCCAGACATGTTACGCGTACGCCTATCGCGCTGCAGACCTGCTGGAGCGCGATAGGCGATTCTGGCCATGGCCACCATTGTGCCAGTGGCGCTACAGCACTGGGCACTATATGGCGCTGTGGCACTTCTGCGCGATAGTCCACTGTGGCACTGGTGCTCTTGCTTAGTCAGCGCGGGATGCCTATACATCCTATGGCGTGCGTAGCCTAGCGTCATTGCCGTGACCTTGTGTATGCTCTCTGACCCCTGGCGCTGTTGGCATGCCATGTGTACGTCCCTATTGCGCTGTCTGGTGACAGCGCCATGTAAAGTGACGGCGCTGTTCGAACAGCGCGATTGGAGCCTGTGCTGGTCTATTGCGCAACAACTCCACGTGGGGTTACAGTGCAGCGGGGCGCCATATTGCCTGCTGTAAAGTTGGTGCCATGGCTAGGAGGAGGGCGGTGTCCTGGAGCCCGCTTGAAGTGGCCAACCTGGTGGCCCTAGTGGAGCCCCACTGTGAGGCACTGTATGGTGAGGCCCCCCTCACCATGCCTAGGACCCATGTGTGGCAGCAAGTGGCCACTGACCTGGTGGGGGTCACTGGCCAGGGCCGGTCTGCTGAGCAGTGCCGGCACCGGTACAGTGACCTCCGCCGGAGGGAGCCGGACCTGCTGACACGGCTGCGTTCATATGCCAGGCGGGGCCTGGTGCCTAGGCCACGTGAGTGTACCATCTATGCACCTATATTCTCTGTAGGGGTGTGTGTGTGCTTGGGTGGCTGTGCATAGGTGTGTCACTGTGTGCAGCTGTGCGATGGATGGTTATGGCTGTGTGGGCAGGCACTCTCACTGGGGCAGGGGGCACTCTGCTTTTGAGTCACACTGATGTTTGTCTCACCATATGTCTCCCACAGGCCGGATTGTGAGGACACCCGACCGCCGTGATGTGGCCATGCCAGGGCCCGGTGCCACAGGATGTTGTGCCACAGCAGCAGCAGCAGCAGCAGCAGCAGCAGCGGCAGACCGAGCTGCTGGAGGTGTGAGTATCATTACGTCATGGATGCTATTGCATGCTGGGGGGGCAAGACCACCAACCATGCTGGACACAACGAAAGGGAGGTCATAATTCCACTATACGAAACACTAGTGAGTCCCCACACTGGGTACAGTGTACAGTTCGGAGACCATACCTGCTATGGACATGGACTGGGTGGAGAGGGTTCACAGGAGGCGACATGGATGGTGCATGGATTGCATCACATGTCCTATGCAGACAGGTTAGCGGAACTGAACATGTACTCCCTGGAGGGGAGGGTGTGGGGATATGATGGGGACATACAAGTATTGTACAGGAGACAGAGTGCAGGAAAACAATATTTGTAAGCGTAAAGGATGTTCCAGGTCTAGAGGGCATGGGATGCAGTTGGAGGGCTCGTTTAAGAGTAACATGGGAAGGTATTTCTTCACAGAATGGGTGGTGGACAAGTGGAACACCTGCCAGAGGATGTGGTGGGGGCTGACTTGGTTCACAGGATTTATGTATGCGTGGGTTAGCCATGAAGGAATTCTTGGAGGTCAGGGTGAGGGAATGGACTTATAGGACAACAGAGTGAGCGTACAAGGCCAAATGGCCAGACTGGGTATCCCATAAGCCCTTATCAGCCGACACTGTCTATGTATCCATGTATGTAGGCATGACACAGGTGACCTGCATCACAGTGCAGCATCACGACACGTCTGTGTATGCATCACAGGTGGTCCAGGCATGCACTGGGCACATAGCTGTGTAACTGGCATCGCACCACGTTGCCACATCACTTGACAGCCTAGTTTGTACTGTGATTGACGTGGGCAGTGGTGCGCATAGCTGGTGCCGCCTGTTTGTGATGGCCATGTGCATGTTCACTGTGGGTGGGTGCATGCCATCACAGGTGCAGGACATTGGGTTATATGGGTTGCAGGTTGGGTGGTGTTCAGGGTTGTGGTCAGTCTCAGCCATTGACTGTGTTCCCATTTTCTAGGCCTCGGTGCTGAGACACATGCAGCAGGATCTGCGGCGCCTGACCCAGGTCGGACTTGACAACGGGAGCTCCTGCAGGCCATGCTGCGCCAGGGTGAGCGGCGGAGGCGGCACAGTAGGGGCGCCAGCAGGGGAAGACCAGGGCCAGCTGGGCAGTAGCCCACATTCCGTTCCACTTCTCCCATCCCTTTCACCCTGCCTTCCCTCTCCAAGTTTTTATTCCCTCCCTTGAACACCTGCCTTTTACCCGTCCCCCACCTTGTACATAGTTTCAGCTGTTATTGTTTATCTGTTGTTTTGAAATATACATTTCTATTTTGATACAACTGCTGTGTTGGTGTCTGCTTTGCAACTGGCTATGGGTGCTCCGTTGCAGGGGTGTACATGCCATCTGGGCTGCTATGGTCCTGGGTATATATGTGTGTGTGTGTGTGTGTGTGTGTGTGTGTGTGTGTGTGTGTGTCCATGGGGAGGTATCACCAGCATAGCATTGCCTTTCTGTTGCTCTTGCCATCTGCTGCCACCCACTGCTGGGTGCACAGGGTGGGTCTGGCTGGTATGCTTCTCTGCAGCATGGGGTTGATGTGTGGCACGGGGGGTGCATGGTGTTTCCTGCAGTGCCTGTCACTGCACATGAGCGGTGTCTTGGGGGCACGGTGCACGCTGTGCTGTGCGTACGGGGGGGACTGATGTGCACTGTGGTTGTCAACCCCCTGTGTGTGGCACTCTCTGCCTGCCAGTGGTTGTGCTGGGGTGTCATGGCTCTGCTATGCTTTAGTTGGCTTGTCCCCATGGGCACGTGGATCATCCGTCCCACCCCAGTGATGCTGTGCTTGGGGTGTGCCAGTGTGGTGTGGGTTCTGCAGTGAGTTCCTGTGCCCATGTGTGGCATGGCTGGCGGTGGGCCCCAGCCTGCCTCCCTGGATGTGCAGTTCCATTGCTCTGGGGGGGGCTGTGCTTGCGCTATGGCAGCTCTGCAATGCTCAGCTGAGCTTCCATGGTTGCGCCATAGCGCAGCATTTTGGCTCAGCTTCTCCTTCCTGGTTGCGCGATGGCGCAGTATGTGCGATATTGAGACGTTGGTTGCTTGCGCAATTTGCTCTGCTCCATGTTTGAATATCGCACCTGTTACGCATTTTCGCAACTGGTTTGCACTTGCTCCTACTGTTGTGCCAGTTTTCAGCACAGTTTGAATATCCAGGCCTGTATATACTGTAAATATTAGCTTAACTTTCCTATAACCCATTTTATCATGTGAATTTTACTGTACATCACTGTGTTTATAAACGTTTTTTTCCCCGTATGTATAACTGTTTTATATAAGTGTATTGATGTATCTGTTGTGTATCAACTGTTGAACCTTGACCTTATCAGGTCCATCTTGTAAATGAGCCTTGCTCAATCATGTTCGCCTGAATAAATAAAAATTTGATGATGATGATGATGATGATACCCATGTTGTTTTCTATCTTGGAGTACATTGTTCTCAAGGTAGTTTATGAAGTCCTCTTTGACTAGAGTCTCCATCAGTTTACCTACAACTGAGGTAAGACGGATAGGTCTGTAACTACCCAGTTGCTCCTTGCCCCCCCCCCCATAGAATGGGACTACATCTGCTACTCTCCAGTTTTTTTGAGCTACCCCTCTCTGAACTGAGCTATTGAACATCAGCACCAGGGGATCAGTTGGCTCCATTGCCAGCTCCTTGAACACCCTTGAATGTAACCATCTGAATCTGGGGCCTTATTTATCAATCTTAAGGGCTACTAGCCCTTTCCAAACCCTTTCACTGGTAAATACTTGCTGCCTCATCTCAGGGATCCTCCTTTGATCTGCCTTAATGCCACTCTCCTGCAGAGGTCATCTGCCTTCCATTGTGAATACAGAGCAAAAGTAGTCATTAAGAATGGCTGCTTTGTGCCCTCCCTCCTCAGTTACCGTACCTCCCTCTGTTAGCCTCACAATTGCTCCTCATCCTTTTCCTCTCAATCTATCTAAAAAACTGTTTTTCTCCACCTTTGACCTCTCCACAATACGCAGCTATGTCAGCCTTTGGTTCTCAGACAGCCCTTTTGGTTTCCCTGGTTCTCGTTGGGTACTCTTCCCATTCTTCCTTCCCCTGTTTTTCCTTGTACCTTCTTTTTGCCTCTCACTGCTTCCCTGACCTTTCCAGAGAACCATACTGGTCTCTTGCATGTTTTTCTTTTGCTTAATGTTCTCACGCAAGACCTTACATCCTCAAGAATGGCCCTCTTCATTGCTCCCCATATTTCCTCCACATCCCTGATGCTGTCCACTCTGATTAACTTGTCCTGGACCAGCTCCCTCATCCGATTGTACTCTGACTTTCTGAAATCTAGGATTTCAGCCTTTAATGAGGGCTAACCTATCTCAAGGGCCAGGTTGAATCGTATACAGTTATGGTCACTGAACCCTAGTATTGTAACTCCCCTACCCTCACTCCTCCTACCATTTCTGAATTGGTGAGCACCACATTGAGAATGGCAGCCTACCTAGTGGGTTCCTTAACTAGTTGGACCAGCAGGCAGTCCTGCAGTGTATCCAGTAGGGCCTGACTTCTGGACCTCCTGACTGCTGGAATGACCCAATGAATATCTGTAGACAAAATGGTTATGGTGGGTAATGGGTCATTATTCTTATAGGAACGTCTGCAGCCACCCCCAAAAGAGGTTATGGAAACAATATAGTCAATGAGGGTGGGGGGGCCCTTGAAGAATTCTCAAACGAGTTCTCTGTGTTGTAATTTCCTTTTATTCTGAACAGTCCCCTACGTTTCACCCACAGAGTGGGCTTGTTCACGGGGATATAAACTTGTAGACACTGTATTCTTAAATTTTTCTGTAAATTAATACAAACATATTTTAATTCATTTATATTCATATAGTTAAAATATGCTTATAAGGTAAATTAAAAAAATTTTTTCTCTTTCCCATACCTTAGTAAAGATACAAGCTTGTTACCACTTTGAAAACTTGTTTTCAAAAAACCTCTGTATGCAGTAATGGCTTTTCAAATCTCTGTAACATATATGAAACAGTAGTCTGAATACATGAAACAGTCACCGTGGCAGTCACTTTTACACTGGTCATAAACCTTGTGCTACTTTGTATCTAAAGGCACTGTACATACCTTAACATGTATTCTGTTGGTACAGCCAAAATATGTGTTTTAAGGCACTATATAGTTTCTATAGAAAAGATCAATAAAGGTTAATTTGTATCCCTTCATATAAAGTTTAACTTACAACCTATAATAATTTATAAAATAAATTCTCGTTTACCAAAACTGTGCATACCTGAATCAATGTATTTTGCTTGATGTAAAAAAATGAGCTCGAAGACACTAATTTATTTCTGTAAAGAAAACCATAATAGCATGGTTTGTATTGCTCCATTTAGAAGTATAACTTTCAAAATGTTATCTAAATTGAAAAGCAAATCTTTTTTACTTACTTAGTAGCTGTTTTAATCAAAGTTCTTAACAAAATGTAAAACTCTCTGTACCAAAAAGATGGCTCCTTATGTTTGTTACAACTTCAAACTTGCTTATAAGCCTCTTGTGCCGCTTTGCTCAAATCCTCGCGATAGGGCGTCTATGCATGATAGCGTCACAATCAGCTTAGCGCGCATTCGGCGATGGCGTCTACATCGCGCTACTGCGCATGCGTGAACAGACTGCTGCAGCAGTCAAACAGCTGCCTCATCCATAGAGCCATGGATTTTAAAGCAAAACAGGCACTATTTCAGGACTGCCACTGTGACTGCACCACCACACAAGAAATGACATATAACATATAATTATATAAACGTGATATTGTGCCACTGAATTTATACTTATAGAGACACTACCACAGAAACCACCCAAACAGATGGATCCCTTTCTACACATAACAGTATTGTACATATTTCTGGGTTAGATACAAACATGCCAATTAGTTTCCACATTCATTCCTATATTGCTGTCCAATGTATGCGTTTTAAAAATCCATCTCATCTCTGCCTTTAATAATATTTCTCTTACATTACCTCCTCTAACAGGAATGTATACCTTTTCTAAACCCCAAAATCTGAGAGAAGCTCCAGAATGTGAAGCCTCATTAAAGTGTTTGGCCACTGGTGAATTTTCATCATGTTTTCTTATGTCTCCTTTTTGTTCCTGGATCCTTATGCGTAATTCTCTACTTGTTTGTCCAATATATAATAAATTGCAAGGACATTGTATCAGATACACAACTCCTTCTGTAGTGCAAGTAATGTGTTGTTTGATAAAAAAATCTCTCTTGTGTATGCGGATGTGTGTATGTCTGTTTTTTAGATGTATGATTGCAAACACTGCACCTACCACAAGGGACCATTCCTGGCATTAATGGGCCCAGTAAAAGCTGACTGCCCACCACTTCTTGTGTCTTGAACTGTGAATGGACCAAAGTGTCCTGTAGATTTTTAACCTTTTTCGCTACGTCTATAGGTCTTTTCTGCAGTGTTGCAATTTGTTCATTGTCTGTCTGGACCAAATACCAATGTTTATTTATAATTTTTCTAATATCTGCCATCTTATGATTATATTTCATTGAAAAAATCATACATTGAGTATCACCCCTCGATGTTTTAGGTTTTAATAAATCATTTCTCTCTTTTTGATTAATTTTAATTTCTGCTTGTTTTAATGTATGTTGTTTATATCCCCGTGCCTTAAATTTATCTAACATTTGTTGTGTTTCTTGTACAGTATTGTCTGCCTTACTGCAGTTACGTTTAACCCTTGTAAGTTGTGCATAGGGTATGTTGTTTTTATGTTGCTTGCACGCATGTGCAAGAAACATAGTGCCATCATCAGAGATTTCGAAGGTGTGTCACCTCCTCCTCCAATTCAGTCAGTGAGCTGGCAGGCGTGGCCCCTGTAAGCCAATGCATTTTGGAGCTGTCTATGACATGCTCCAAAATGCAGTGGCATACAGTTGAAAGGGGGAGCTACACTTCAGTGATCAGAGATAAGAAGCCCACTGAAGTGTAGCTCCCCACACACAGGCATGCATGCCCTGCACGTGCTGTGTAGCCGACAGGTGCCCAATCCCTGTCGGCTGAGCTGCGTCTCCCAGTTGTGGGTGCCACGCTGGGAGCCACCCCAGCATGGCAATCAGTCCTTTGGCCGATGGGGTGCAATCTCCATCGGCTGAACGCCCCAACATCCTTGTGCCATGCTGGGGCCACCCCAGTGTGGCAAGCGATCCTGACGTCTTTTTTTATTTTTAACCTGAAAAATGAAAGCGGTCCCAGCGGGCGTCTCCGACCCCCCTCCCACAACCCGCACACCACTGCACACCGCCTCCCCACCCCCTCACCCCATACTTACCTCCGGACTCTGGCACGCGATCTTGGTGGACCAGGAACCGTCTGCACTCTTCAAAGCGACCGCCGAACTGGGAAATGCCGGTAAGCTGTATAATGGCCTAGATAGGGGTTTCAACTGTTGCATATCTGAGGGCATTTTTGGGAATTTTTGCGCAAATTTTCAACATGGGTTTTGGGACCCCTTCTCATGAATGATGTCACTGTCATGGCGTTATTCGGGCCCGAAGGGTGATTTCGTGCAGTGACTGTGAAATCACCCTTTGGGCCTGAATACCACCATGAAGTGACATCATTCATGAGAAGGGGTCAAAAACCCCATGTTAAAAATTTGGTGCAAAATTCCAAAATGACTTTTCTAGGTGCGTTCATGGTTCCTCACTGAGCTCGTAGGTTCGCGAAATTTCAATATTTTCACTCCAGATTTTCAACCTTGCCATTTTACCACACCTTCTTATGAGCAGTATAGCTGTCATTTTCAGATCTCACCCAAAATGTGTTTCCACTCATGTAGCGCAGAATGGGCGCGGTCGATTGTATGAAATCAATGTACAGGACAAATTAAGAAAATCACAGTGACACTGTTCATGAGCAGAGGTCTTAAAATGGCTATGTTGAAGATTTGGTGAAAAAATTCTAAAAATGACTGTTTTCTGGCGTCGTTCGCGCCAGTTCCTACGCGAGGCTCATAAGTTCACAAATTTTCAATATTTTCACTCCAGATTTTCAACATTACCATTTACCACACCTCCTTATGAGCAGTACAGCTGTCATTTTCACATCCTACCCAAAATGTGTTTCCGCCAATGAGCGCACAATGGCGCGGTCGGTGTGCAAACTCAATGTATGGGACACATTAACAAAATCACAGTGACACTGTTCATGAGCAGAGATCTTAAAATGGCTATATTGGTGGTGAAAAAAAATTCCTAAAATGACTGTTTTACGAGCGTGCGTTGCGCAGTTCCTATGCTCGCTCGTAAGTTCGCAAATTTTCAATATTTGCGCTCCAATGACTTCCAAATACCTAAACAGCACATAGAAACAAGCAACATTCGGCATTGACAAATGCTTGTTTAATTTAACTTCATGGAAGCTTTTATAATGCAACAATGTATTTCTATCCGTTGATTTCCTAAACAAGGATGTCTCAATTTTTTTATTTTCATGAATGATGAATAAATCTAAATATGGTATTTTATGTGTGTCATAATTCATAACGAACTTCAGATTACTATCTTTTCGATTAAGTTCTTCATGAAAAATTTGCAATTCTGTAATGGTTCCAGACCATAACATAAAAATATCATCAATGAAGCGTACCCATGTTACTATTTTATCATGAAATATATTAGTGTGTACATCAAATATATATTTCTCTTCAAAATCAACCATATAACAATTGGCATAGATACATAGACAGTGTCGGCAGATAAGGGCCTATGGCCCACCCAGTCTGCCCATTTGAGCTTGTAAGTTCAGTTTATGTTTTCCTAGAAGTCTGTTGCCCCTTACCCCTCACCTCCAGAATTCCTTTATGTCTATCCCATGCATTCTTAAATCCTGTGATTGTTTCAGCCCCCACCACTTCCTCTGGCAGGGTGTTCACTTGTCCACCACCCGTTCTGTGAAGAAATTCTTCCTCATGTTTCCTCTGAATCGTCCTCCTCAACTTCATCCCATGCCCTCTAGTCCTGGTACATCTTTTTCACTTAAAATAGTGTATTCCTGCACCCTGTTCCTCCCTGTGAGATACTTGTATGTCTCTATCATATCCTCTCTCCTCCTCTCCTCCAGGGAGTACATGTTCAGTTCCTTCAACCTGTCTTCATAGGACTTGTGATGCAATCCATGCACCATCTTTGTTGCCCTCCTCTGAACCTTCTCTACCCTGTCTATGTCCTTATGTAGGTATGGTCTCCAGACCTGTACACTGTACTCCAGGTGGGGCCTCACTAGTGTCTTGTATAGCGGAATTATGACCTCCCTTTTCCTGCTGGTGATGCCCCTGCCTATACATCCCAGCATCCTATTTGCTTTACCTGCTGCCCTGTCACACTGTTTCCCTACCTTGAGGTCATCAGAGATGATAACCCCAAGATCTCTTTCCTGTTTGGTGCATGCTATATCCTCACCCCCCCAATTGATGTATTGTGCCAGGGTTTTTGTGCCCCATATGCATTATCTTGCACTTCTTTGCATTGAATTTCAACTGCCAAACCCCTGACCATTCTTCAAGTTTCTGCAGGTCCCTTCTCATTCTGTCTACACCCTCTGGTGTGTCTACTCTGTTACAGAGCTTTGTGTCATCAGCGAACAGTGGAATTCTGCCTTCTAGGTCCTGCGCAATGTCACTGATGAAGATGTTGAATAGCACCGGTCCCAGCACTGATCCTTGTGGTACCCCACTGGTCACTCTTCCCTCTGTGGAGTGACAGCCATTTACCACCACCCTCTGTGTCCTGCCACCCAGCCAGTTACCTACCCACCACACTACTGTCCTGCCCACACCCATATTCCCCAGCATAGGCTGGTGCCATGGTTGACCCCATGGCTGTACCTTTGATTTGTTGGTAATAACGTCCATCAAATTCAAAGTAATTTTTGCTAAGAATCAGTTGCGCCATTTCTTGTAAAACTATTGTTTTTGGTTTACAGTTACTAGGTCTCTTATCTAGAATGCATCCTATACATTCTATACCTTGCTTATGTGGAATAGAAGTGTACAAATCTGTCACATCAAAGGTAACCAGAACACTAGATTCTGGAATACCACTTTCCGACAATAGTTGTAAATGTCTTATCATATCTGATGTGTCCTTGATGTATGATTTAGTTATTTCAACTAAAGGTTGCAAGTGATAATTTATGTATTTAGACAGAGGTTCTAAAATGAAACCAATTCCAGAAACTATAGGCCTTCCTGGAGGATTAGAAATGTTTTAATGTATTTTTGGAATACAATAAAATGTAGGAATCCTAGGATGTGGACAATATAATAACTCTGCTTCCCATGCTTGGATCCATCCATTTACAGTATACTCTTCTAATAAACCATTAATATCTATTTGGATGCTGGGAGTGGGATTTTCAGATAGTAATTCATAATTCTCTTGATTCTGTAATAATGCAAGACACAGTTCTTTATATTGTGACCTGTCTTGTATGACAATCCCACCCCCCTTATCTGCCTGTTTAATAACAATGTCTTTGTCCTGTTCAAGATTTTTTAGGGCTTGATTTTCTTGTCTGGTTAAATTTTTATATGATGATTTTAATTCCTCCCTATTGTTAAATAATCCCAAAATCTCTTTCTCCACATTATGGCAGAATGCCTCTATACCATGATTTTTCCCAGCAGGTGGATTAAATTGTGATTTTACTTGCAAGATTTGTTTCAATTTTTGTTGGTAAGGATCTATAGGTATATTTGTTGAGGTTCCAAACAGATTTTTTAATCTAAGATTCCTAAAAAATATTTGTAAATCTACTTCTAGATCAAAAAGATTCAAGGGCTGAGTAGGTGCAAATGAAAGGCCCAAACTTAGTACTCTGGTTTCTATGGGTGTCAATATTCTTTTGCTTAAATTGAAAATAGGTATGATACCTATGTCATTCTCCCTCTCCGTGACGTGAAACGGCTTACGTTTTTTCCACCTTGTCCACCTCCCCTGTTTCCCCTTGTTTGAAGTTGTAACAAACATAAGGAGCCATCTTTTTGGTACAGAGAGTTTAACATTTTGTTAAGAACTTTGATTAAAACAGCTACTAAGTAAGTAAAAAAAGATTTTCTTTTCAATTTAGATAACATTTTGAAAGTTATACTTCTAAATGGAATAATACAAACCATGCTATTATGGTTTTCCTTACAGAAATAAATTAGTGTCTTCGAGCACATTTTTTTATATCAAGCGAAATACATTGATTCAGGTATGCACAGTTTTGGTAAACGAGGATTTATTTTATAAATTATTATAGGTTGTAAGTTAAACTTTATATGAAGGGATACAAATTAACCTTTTTTGATCTTTTCTATAGAAACTATATAGTGCCTTAAAACACATATTTTGGCTGTACCAACAGAATACATGTTAAGGTATGTACAGTGCCTTTAGATACAAAGTAGCACAAGGTTTATGACCAGTGTCAAAGTGACTGCCACGATGACTGTTTCATGTATTCAGACTACTGTTTCATATATGTTACAGAGATTTGAAAAGCCATTACTGCATACAGAGGTTTTTTGAAAACAAGTTTTCAAAGTGGTAACAAGCTTGTATCTTTATTAAGGTATGGGAAAGAGAAAAATGTTTTTGAAGTTACCTTATAAGCATATTATAACTATATGAATATAAATGAATTAATATATGTTTGTATTAATTTACAGAAAAATTTAAGAATACAGTGTCTTCAAGTTTATATCCCCGTGAACAAGCCCACTCTGTGGGAGAAACGTAGGGGACTGTTCAGAATAAAAGGAAATTACAACACAGAGAACTCATTTGAGAATTCTTCAAGGGCCCCCCCTCATTGACTATATTGTTTCCAATGAATATCTGGCAGGTTTAAATCTCCCACTACCAACACCTCCTCCTTTACCACCCCCTTTCTGGTTCTGCCCCTAGCTCCTTATCTCTCTCTCTTCCCCCTCTCTTCTCCCATCCTAGAGACCACCCCCATTTGTAGCTCCTGCCTAAGGATGCCATGAGATGAACCCATAACGATTATGTTTCCCCATTACCTCCCCTGATGTTTCCATCCACCACTGCCTCTATACCCTCTATGACACACTGGGGTTTGACCCCTCCTTTACCTTTTCCTCTGTCCCATCTAAACATGGTGTAGCCTGGGACTGTCAGGTCCCAATCATTATTCTCTGTGGCCTGAGTTTCTGTGATGACTACTAAATCCATCTCAGTGTCTGCCACCATTGCTTGGAGCTCAGTAACTTTATTTCTCAGACTCTTGGCATTACGGTAGACCCCTTTCCATTTTTTCTCCTGATCCATTCTTGCTTTGTCCTATTCCTTCTCCTTTATTCTTTTCTAGTCTCTTTATTTTTAATTTTTCATACTAAACGTAGGCTTTGTCATCCCTCCCTCATTGGCCTCTTCCACTAACCTAATCTGAACTTCAACCTTGCTGTTACCCACCTGCCTTCTACTAGTCCCCTGTTCAGAGGGAGCCCTAGCTAGGTGGGGACCTGCTCTCCCTTATTAGTTTTTCCCCCAAGCCTCTGTCTCCCCATAGACAGTTTAACTGTCCAATGTAAATATCAATCTTCTGCCCAGATCTCTGGGCCCCCTCTTTTGTCAGGTGAAGGCCATCGCCCTTGAAGAACCTCCTATCCCTAAAGCCCCCCCAGTCCCCCATAAAGTGGTACCCCTCCTCCTGACACCATCCCTTCAACCACCCATTGAACTCCTCAGTCTCTTGCTTCCTTACTCTATTGTATGGGCACAGTCATGGGGTTGAGACATATTGTTCTCTAGTACAGAGAGAAGGTATGTAATTATTTCAAGAAAAAAATAGCAATGATCCTAGGCATTCTAACCTTACTAGAGAACAGAGAAAGGCAAAAAATAATCTAGTTAATGATCAGTCAATTGTCACAAAACAAGCAGACAAAGGGGAAGGGATAGTCATCATGGACAGAAACAATTATAAAACCACGTGGATGGACTTATTGCAAAATTTATTGAATTATGAATCACTCCCTGGTGATCCCACCCAGCAATTTAAGAGAAATTGCCTGCACACTAGAAGAATTTGAAAGTAACTGATGGGTTCACCAATGGGAGGCAGATCTAATTTTCAACAAAAATCCTAGGATACCAACATTTTATGCAACACCCAAAATACATAAGGACACAGACCGCTTGTTTCTGCCATTAATTCCCTATTTGAGCCAATATCATGATTAATAATTTTACACTTACAGTCCATAATAGAAAAAACAAGCACCTATGTCAAAGATACAAATGACATGATCTATAAGCTTCAAGAACTTTCGAAACAAGGAATTAACCAGGATCTTTATTTCATGACCATGGATGCACCTGACTTGTATACATCTATACCCCATATACAGGGGATAGAAACAATGGGAAAAATGCTGGAATCAAGGGGCCATGATACAAGACCAACACTTGTTTTACAAGAACTAGCAGAAATAGTTTTAACTAAAAACTATTTTGAATTTGATGAAAAATACTGTCTTCATATTAGGGGCACAGCAATGGGCAGTACCATAGCCCCAGCTTACGCAAATGCTTTCATGCATGATTTTGAAACTCAAAATGTACTTGAACATACTATAAATCCATACTTTGAATACATCAAAGTATGGTACTGATATATTGATGATTTATTCTTTATATGGACGGGTACACTTAGTGGCCTAAATGAGTTTCATCATTATTTGAATGGAGTTAATAATAATTTAAAATTTGTTATACAATATAGTCACCACAGTATATCATATTTGGATTTAATGATTACTTAAAAATATACTCAGCTACACACTAGTCTGTTTAGAAAACCAACAGACCATAATTAAGGCAGTAGGTTTTTCACGGACCGCGCAGATTTCACGGATACCGCGAAAACGGGAGCATATCGTGAAAATTGCAGTGATGTCAAATAATGGGATCTTTGTTTAAAAAAAATCAAATTCAAAAGTATTTTCCTTGCTAGTTTAACATTTCCATGCATTTTTTTGTGGTTTACTCAGTTCAGGCACGTAAAATTTGCCAGGTATTCGCTTTCTCCTATGATCATTTGTTCATTTAACTTGTGGTCTGGGGTAATCGCACTACAAGATTGCATTGCAAGATCAGTCAGACAAGTCATCAGAGTGTTCTGCAGTAACTGCTGGTAAGCAAATGTCAGCATAAAAAACAACAATGTGTATCCCAGACAACGCTGCAAGCAATACGAAAATTAGAACCTGTGTTGTTGGACAGGACATGTAAGCTCAACATATGTAGTTGTGTTTTCCATGAAAACAGCAATTTTTCTCATGCAGCAACCATGAAAAACTTAATTTTTTAGCATGAAAAACTTACAGCCTTAACCATAACACTTTATTACATGGTTCTAGCTTTCATGAACCTAAATTAGAAAGAAGCATCCCGCACTCTCAATTAGTAAGGGTGCAATGTAATTGCAGCATAGAAACAGACTTTGAAGAAAATAAAAAAACAAATGATAAATAGGTTCAAAGAAAGGGGATATGGCAGAAATGTAATCAAATAAGCTGACCTTAAAATTAAAACTAAAAGTAGGGCAGACCTTATGTCAACAAAAACATCTGATTCCACACAGAGCAAATTAGTATTTTCCACCAAGTATGATAAATTCCAGGAGATCAAAAGCATTACAAACAAACATTGGCACTTAGTAGGTGTAGACAACACAACAGTAACAGCATTTCAACAAAGACCCATAATGGCGGCAAAGAAGGTAACCGCTCTAAAGGATAAACTAGTAACGTCACAGTTTAAAGTCCCCACTTCACAAACTACAGAAATCTATGAAACTGAGTCTCCCTGTTAGTCTTACCACCTTCAAGACCTTGTATGCCAAGGCTGTTAAGGAGCTATGCAGCTGTTTCCAGAACGCTTAGCGTGCTAGGGTGCCTACTGCTAACCTGCCCACTACATCTCCACCTAACCCGGCCCCTTGATTGTCCCCACCTATACCCCCCTTTTTTCTGTTAATCCACTACCGTTCTTACCATCAGACTCCTAACATATATGTTCCCAGCCCATCTACCGTAGCACCCCTCCTAGAGCAGCTGCAGTCCTGTACCCCTCCCCTCCATATCTGCCCCTTAAGTTTGTATATGTCCTGACCAATGATATGCCATGCTGTTTGAAAATGTTTTAGTATGCTGGCTGTTTCAGAATGTTTTAATTCCCCTCCTCATACCATTCTCCCTAACCTTGTTAACCCTATACCTGAAATACTTGTTATTGCTCTGTGTATTTTTTTTTCTGTCTCTGTATAATTATGTCTATTTATTATCTGTAAATAAAAGTGTTATTTTTGACCTTGTGTAATGCAGGTCCACCTTGTAAATGAGCTTGCTCAATGTTGTTCATCTGGATAAATAAAGACTTGATTGATTGATTGATAGTGGTCACCTACTTCTAGGGCCCCTGCAGCCTGGGATGGTACCCTGTGGTAGGTGCTCTGTATGTGGACACACGAGCAAGAAAGACAGGTTTCAGCATCCCCAAACAGGCCAAATATATCATAAGAAACAACACATAAATAGTGTGTGGATGAACGCGGTTGTGTATGGAAAGCCATACACTTGAAAAAGTTGTTCTGCTGCACTAGTGATGTGCATACTAATGCAAAACAAATTTTAATTCTGTGTTAGTAGGCACGTCACAATGCAACCGCCCCCAAACAATGCTGCTCATTGGACAGGGGGCGGATGACAAGCTGCGTACGTGTGCTGAGTGGGCGGGTGGCTAGAGGAGAAGGCAGGGTCTCTGGTGGCAGAGAGCCACGGAGTGAGGTAGCTTGTTTTTGGGGGTCCATACACTACATAGAAAAGTGTATGGGAGCCCCAAATACACAACCCACTATTCAAATACCTTGTGGTTTCCATGACAACAGGGACCTTGTGAGCTTTGCTCTCGAGGTCCTTGTCATCATGGAAATCACTCAGTTTTAGAATAGCATGGTTGTGTATGGACTCCCATACACTATCCTATATATTGTACTACTCAGAGAGTCATCTACACATTGCAGTGTCCTTGTGACATGCTCTATGTAGGACAAACAGCTAGAGCACTAAAAACAAGAATACAGGAGCACAAAGGAGATGTGATGAGGCATCTCAAGTAGCCATACATTTTGCAAGTGCGGGGAACACAGGGGCTTCCCTTAGGTTCTGGGGTCTATAGGTCATGTATCCATCAGAAAGAGGGGGAACTGTCAGAAGAAAATTGACAGGGAAAGAAATGAAGTGGATATTTTATCTTAGAACCTTAGAATGCCAGATAGGAATATAGGCATGAATTCAGACACAAACTGGCAGGCATGCTGGTGAGTAAATGATAATAAAAGGGAAAAAAACACAATATTGGAAATTAAAAAAATTACTGTCATCGAATACGATAGAATAATATATCTAGACAGTTGGATTTAATTTGACAGTGGATAGGATGAATGTGCTTTGCCCTATAAAAAGTAAGGAAAAACTACACAGTAGTATTGTGTGGGCCCCAAGCTTCTCAGCTCCCCTCCCCAATCAGTTTGAAACTTTATTACACTTCTTTCACAATTCGATATATTCAACCATTTGATGTGAGTCCTTGTTTCCTGGAACAAGTTCATGAATTCAATATATGTAAACAAATAATTAAAGTAGTTAAAGTGTTTATGTGACACCAAAAGCCCAAAATGTTCTAAGTGTCTGTGCGTCCGATCGTCCAAGCACTGTGCCGGATTACTGACACAGTGTATAGTTACTAAGCAACTGTCCTCAAGCATGGTTGGTGCATGAGACACCATGTGATGACATCACATGGGGCCACTATGATCGGGCTCAAGAGGAAGGGGAATGCTCCCTACTAACACACACAGCATTTGAACGCCATTGCTTCGGCACCAGAAACACCAAGAAAACAGCCCAGGTACTGTATTTGAAACTTTACTTAAACAACAAAGTATGTTTGAGAGCAGCATTTAAAATAGAAAGATTTTAAAATGTGAAGGACTGTAAATAATGAACATGAAAGTTAAAATCATGACTGTTCTTTCAGATTTTTCTAGTGGACACTCACATATGGAAATGGAGTTAGAAACTCAGGGTCTTGAGTAACTAAAACTGAAGGTATCAGGTATGCGACGCTTCAGTGTTAATGCATCTTTCTGATAATGCTTTAGTGGTGCTAAGATTCCAAAGTTAAACAATAAACTGTGAAGGCTGTACATATTTAAATAGCATGATGCCTGACAAAAAATAAATGATGAAACACTGATATGCATAATAAGGAGTCAGGCTCTTTCGAAAGATTGTATCCTTGCATTTATTTGTTTATTCCTAAATACAGGAATTTGATCAAGTTTGTAACAAACTAAAAGAAAACTTCACCAGAAAAAAGAAAAAACAGTATAAAATGATCAAAGGGAACTTTCCCAGTCACAGGGTAGGTCAGGCTCCAAGGGCAGTGTTTAATCTTTAACAGAACACTGAACATAGATGGTGGTGGCACATATAGAAATGTGGTGAAATGTACATAAATATTAAAAAGTGAACATCTTTATGAATTTTAGGTAACCAAGTCAAATGAATGAACAATTAACTATATAGTGACTTGTCTGAACACAGATATACAGCACAGGATTACTGGTAATTTCATGGATCTTTACCCTAAATACTGAATAAGCATATTATCAAAAGTAGCAAATTAAAATGTGATACAGTATTTACATGAATGTTATTTACTCCTGTCTACTAGTATTCTGTAACAGTTTGCATCAAATTACTTTTAAATAGTTGACAAATCAGTTATTGGAGGTTAGCTGAATTACTATAAAGGGCAGTACTCACCAGGGTGGTGGAGCAGTGGTGTATTTGATTGTTTCTAACAGTCACCAGTGGTTGTGGACTACCCAGCCACCTTTCCCCACACCCCACCCCACCAGGCGTGACGTTTCCTTTATAGCCAAGGTTCTGGCATCACTTCCTCAACAGATCTTGGGGCAGAACTGTCATATTCTTAATAACCCAGCACAGCACATAAAGGGTAAGTACACACCACAAAAAGGAAGAAAAAAATATATATATTTATATATATTAGATATTGTATATTATAAGGGAGAGGGACATATGGGGAGTGATGCAATGCACTGGCTGTGGGGCAGCAGTTTTCCGGGAGACATTCTGGAAACTGCGTTGCTGTCCTATCTGCAGGCAACTGTCAGCTCTGAGGGAGGAGGTTGCCCACCTCCAGGCTGAACTGGCAAGGACTAAGGAGGCCTCCCCCACCCAAAGAGCACCACTGCCACAGAGACTGTCAAGTATGAAGAGCAGTTGGACCACAGTGGGTTCTGGGAGGGTGCGGGTGATGGAACAGAGGCGAAGCCCCCTAGTTGTACCTCTACACAAACCATATGCCAGTCTGGCAGAGCAAGGTTCCTCTATGATGGCACCCTCAGTAGAGACCAAGAAGAATGCTGAGGACACTCACAAGGGAGACCCACAGAAGGGTGGCAAGGGACACCACATGGGAAGGAAACAGCTTCTGACAGGGGACTCATTTGTTAGAGGGGTAGACCTGGGGAAGGGAGAGGAGAGGGAAGTAAGGTGCCTGCCTGGTGCCATGGCTTGGAGAGACAAGACACGAATCCTCAGGATTGCAGAAGCAGCATCACAGGAGAGGGAACTAGATATCATTGTCCACCTTGGGACAAATGACCTAGCTAGGCATGGGATCAGTGCAGTGCTGGATGAAATTGTGGAGTTGGGGAGGGGCCTCAGACAGGTAGCAAGCACGGTTACCTTCTCAGAGGTGCTGCCAGTCCATGGCAGGGGTGAGGCTAGGGTACTACACACCATGCAGTTTAATGAATGGTTGCAAAACTGGTGCAGAGCACAGGGCTTTGGCTTCATTGGGGACTGGGTGTACACCTGGAGAGGTGAAGGTCTATACTGGCACGATGGTCTGCATCTGTCCATGAAGGTAACCAAGATCCTAAGTGACTGGTTTAAATGCTTCCTTGGCAAGCTTTTAAACTAGCCATGGGGGGAGGTGCTAATAAGAGGCAGAAAATTTCAAGCCTCCCCCCACAAAACATGACAGGTAGTAAGGTAAACACTGAGGTACAGTGCTCAACAGAGGGCAGGACAGGGGTAAATGGAAAAATAGACAAGGGCAAAAAGAGCAGGCATGGGGAAAAAGGATAAAGCCAACATTAAATGGAAGGCAATGAGTACCAATGCCCATAGTCTGGGAAACAAGCTTCCTGAGCTAGTAGCCTTGATGGAAGATGAAAAATTGGATATTGTGGCAGTCACGGAAACATGGTACACGGGGAACCATGACTAGGATGTCAACATACCGGGGTACACAGTCTACAGAAGGGACAGGGAGGGTAAAAGAGGAGGTGGAGTAGCTCTGTACATAAGGGAAGGGATCAAAGCTACAGAACTAAAAAGTAAAGGGGGAGGACAAGAGGCACTCTGGGTCACCTTGGAGACAGGGAATGGCATCACAATCTGCACAGGGGTTGTATATAGACCCCCATCTCAAGGGGAGGAAGTGGACAAGAAAATGATAGAGGACATTCTCAAAATGGCTGAAAAAGGGGAGATACTGTTGATGGGGGACCTGAATATGACAGATGTTAACTGGATGACATGTACTGCAGCCACATCCAAGAGCAGGGTCATTCTCGATGCCCTGCAAGGGGGCAGGCCTTAGACAGCTAGTGTTGGAACCCACTCGGGAGGGAGCAATACTATACCTGGTACTCTCAAATGGAGAGAGGATCACAAATTTAGAAGTCAGTAGACATCTGAGATCAAGCGACCACTGCACAGTGTGCGTCACAATAAGCACAACCATGGAGACAAGCCATACAAAGACAAGCATACTGGACTTTAGAAGGGCTGACTTTGGCAAAATGGGTGAATACCTGAGGAATACACTAGCAAATGGCCAAAAAGGAGAGGTGGAAGAACAATGGAGGAAAATCAAAACTGCCATCATAGAGGCAACAAGCCTTTGTGTGAAAGAGATAAAGAAAACAAAGCGGAGTAAAAAACCACTATGGTTCTCAAAAGAGGTGGCAGGGAAGGTTAAGGAGAAAAAGGCTGCATTCAAAAAGTATAAGGCATCACAGAAGAAGCATGACAGGGAACTGTATCAATTAAAGCACAAAGAAGTGGGGAAGGCAGCCTGAATAGCAAAAGCCCAAACTGAGGAAAAAATAGCCAATTTAGTTAAGAAGGGGGATAAAACCTTTTATAGGTACATTAGGGAGCATAGAAAGATTAAGGGAGGAATAGTGAAGATTAATAAGGGAGAGGGGAGGTGGGCAGAGGGACACAGTGAAAAGGCAGAGATACTGAATGAATACTTTTGCTCAGTATTCACAAAAGAAGATGAGGAGGAGTTACCTAAACCAGACAATAGAAGCACTCTGGGTAGGGGGGTTGACACCAGTCCATTTACAGAAGAAAGAGTCCTGAAAGAACTCCTAAAACTCAAGGTGGACAAAGCAATGGGGCTGATGGGATTCACCCCAGAATCCTAAAAGAACTAAGGGAGGACCTAGTGACACCACTGACCACACTTTTAAAAAATCATGGGAGGATAGGGTGGTACCTGAGGACTGGAGGAGGGCAGATGTGATTCCCCTTCACAAAAGTGGGAGCAAGACAGAAGCAGGAAACTACAGACCTGTAAGTTTGACCTCAGTGGTAGGGAAAATGATGGAATCACTTCTGAAAGAAAGAATTGTTGAGTACCTAGAGGCCAGTGGGGCGCAGGACCCAAAGCAACATGGATTTACATCAGGAAGGTCATGTCAGACGAATCTAATATATTTCTTTGACTGGGTGACCAAAGTAATAGACCAGGGAGGGGCTGTGGATATGGCCTACCTAGACTTTAGCAAGGCATTTGACACAGTCCCACACAGAAGATTAATAATCAAGTTAGCCAGCCTGGGAGTGGGTCCCAGGGTGGTAGCCTGGGTTGCAAACTGGCTGCACAACAGGACACAGAAGGTAATAGTGAGTAGAACACATTCCGAAAAAAGGGGGGGCACTAGTGGAGTACCTCAGGGCTCAGTACTGGGTCTAGTCCTCTTTAACATCTTTATAGGAGACATTGCAGAGGGTCTGGTGAGAAAGGTATGCCTCTTTGCAGATAATACAAAGATCTGTAACAGAGTTGATACACAAGGGGGGGGTAGAAAGGATGAGAAGGGACTTGGCAAGGTTGGAGGAATGGTCAGACATATGGCAATTTAGATTCAATGCAAAGAAGTGCAAAGTAATGCACCTGGGAAACATAAACCCAGGAAAAGAGTACACAATAGCAGGTGAGGTACAACAACAACAAAAATGGAACGGGACTGGGGGGTAGTCATATCAGATGATCTAAAGGTTGGCAAGCAATGTGAGAAGTCTGTAAGGAGAGCCAGGGGGATACTGGGATGCATAGGAAGGGGCATCACAACTAGAAAAAAGGAAGTGGTTATCCCTCTGTACAGACAGTTGGTGAGAACCCATCTGGAGTAATGTGTGCAGTTTTGGAGACCTCATCTACACAAGGACATAGACAGGATGGAAGCAGTCCAGAGGAGGGCAACTAAAATGGTGCAGGGTCTGCATCAGAAACCATATGAAGAGAGACTGAGAGAGTTTAATATGTATACCCTTGATGAAAGGAGGGACGGGGGGACATGATAGAAATGTTCAAGTACCTCAAGGGAATCAACAAAGAACAGGAGGGTAGCATCTTTCAGAAAAAGAGATGTGTAAGAACAAGGGGACACAATTTAAAGATAGAGGGGGGATGACTCAGGGGTAATGTGAAGAAATGTTTTTTCACGGAGAGAGTGGTGGATGCGTGGAACTGCCTTCCTGGGGAGGTTGTTGGGGCTAAAACAGTGAAGGAATTCAAATGTGCATGGAACAGACTGTCGTGGGGTTCAATTCAGGAAGACAGCAGGAATCATAACATATTGTGTAAAACACCCTGAGGTGCTGTTTTATTGCCAGATTTGTACAGATGGCATTTTCAGATGTAAACTTTTGTCAGGTTACTGTAAGAAAAACAATAAAGAGTATGGGCTTGGAGTTTAGCTAGGAGACCTCTGACTAGAACACTGCAGCTGGACCTTACAATGCCCTCTAGAGACCAGGAACTGAACCCATCGCATGGTATGGTCACCCTGCCAATACCCCCTGGGTTTCTGCAAGTTCCTCTGCAGTCTGAGTATCTGCTCACTCAGGCCTCTGCAGCTTCTCACCAGTCTGAGTCCTCTCCCTTTGGTAAATTCCAGGTGAGCAGCTTCTAGCATCCAGGTAGCCCAAACCTGACC
Source organism: Neoceratodus forsteri (assembly GCA_016271365.2). Taxonomy (NCBI): domain Eukaryota; kingdom Metazoa; phylum Chordata; order Ceratodontiformes; family Ceratodontidae; genus Neoceratodus; species Neoceratodus forsteri. Next base: position 70,532,604 of record CM057452.1, read on the forward strand.
TTTGGAGGTCCAGGGCCAATCCTAGGCCACAGTGATTCCTCCTTGCTTTTAGGCTTTACAGGACTTTCAACCTGAACTCTACCTTAAGCTTGCCTCACCTTCACCTTTGGGTAACCAGGATCTCAGTACTTCAACACTGCATGTCTCTCTCACGTTTGCCTGCTTCTCTGGCTCCACACTGCTTCTTCCTGAGGTTCCTCTCTGCTCCTCAGCCCAAAGTAAATCTAACTGTAGGTTACCTGACATCCCTTATATACAGCTCAGGTGTCACATGATTTATCAGTCATGTTCTATTAAACAATCAAAGGAATACCAGATCCACAATTCACACAACTGCATCATTTTCAAAGAAATACACAGGATACATATGTATAGGGGCAATTGTTACACAATGCTAAACCCCTTACAAAAGCATAAACACAAGAACATACAAACAAATCCTTTTCAGAAAGTTCCTCCCTCTAAACTAATCACTTCCTGGCAGGACCAGACCCAAGCCTTCCCTATATACTAATGCAATTAAGGGCCAGCCCATCCCTAAGGGAACATCTTTCTACAATGGTTGTAGCTGCTGAGATAGCAGCAGCAGAAACACAGATCCAGGAGCTTCTGAACTCCCATCTTCCAGGTACAAACTACCTTTAAAAGGCATAGATTCTTACAGAGATGAACTCAACCTTTAACTGTTATCCTGCATGTTTTATAGTTTATACACATCTCTTTTTCTAAAGCTATCAAATGCTTCCTTATATCATGTTTTGTTTCATAGAAATATAGTCTCAACTGTTTCCTAAAATCAGCAGCAGCCTGCAAACAGCAAGCTATTTAGCACAGGTATATTTGCCTGGATTTACTGCTCAACACTTTGTTACACTTGTACTGGGGGGGGGGGGTTGCATCCTCCCATTAAATAGCCAAACTGCCATACTCAGATTTTGTACAGCAGGGAGAGCTTTATTCATTTGTTAGCTGGCAGGTTACACCCCTTGGGCAGTTTCTTTTACTCTTATTAAAAAGCAAACCCCTCATGTAATACTTCTTACGATGATCTCTATATACCAGCATGCCACATTCTTTTTTGGGGGGGGGGGGATTTCAGAACATGAACTAGATTGAAGACTACCCTGATAGTGGCCAGCTAGCAAGGCTCAAAGATAAACAAAATATAAAATACAGCAAACTTACATAGAGGAAGGAAAAGGTAACTACAACTTCATTTTACTTCCAGGGACTACTGCATACTATACATATCCCTAATTTAGCATCATGGGGTAAACTTTGTTGAAGCTGAGCTGCTTTATCCATCACTACAGTTTTCCAACTGGGGTAGGGTCACCCACCCTATCACACAGACACAAGGCAATTGTAGTGGGGGATGGCAGAAAGTAGGCCATTGGTTAACTAGAATCTGCAGCTTATCCAGTAGGTAGGGAAATGGGCAGACTGGGTGGGCCAAGTGGTCCTTATCTGCTGTCAAAGTCTATGTTTCTATGTTTCTACTCATTACAGATTATGAGCCCTTTGAAAAAGCTCCATTTAAGGAAGTGAAATATCAGGGCAGCAATAATAAAGACTTTGGAAAGAAACTACATGTATTTGCATTCTTAAAGGATACCTAAATTGGTTTTGAACTGTATATTTTTCAATATTTCAACTTGCCTGTTTGTAGGTTAATGTACCCACTTCCATCTGGTGCAAAGTTTTTAATCCTACGTTTCTCTATTGTGCCGTTGCACTGCTCGCGAGCCGTTCATTTTCCCGTGTTTAGGGCAGTGCAAAGAAACATTTTCTTCTCTGTGCGACTGATTTATTGACCTTTGCGACCACCCTGTGTGTTCATGCATGGAGGTCGTGGCATATGTGATGACATAAATGGAGCCACATCAGCCGCCAGATTTGAATAGAAGTAGGGTGTTTCAGTTCATAGTGCGCTCATTTTCCCTAACATTTAATTTATTTTTACTGAAGTATCGTTGGTAACAAGAGGGAATCAGATACAACAGGGCTTCCTTTATTGTGATACCTACCCATTCGGGACAGGAAAGCATCGGAGTGGAGGGAGTCATGTATATGCATTGACTTTGAGACTTGTCAGGATGTGTGGATAGACGATAACCTCACTTTGATGAGAGGTCGTGAACCCGGTGCCCCAAAGTACAGATAGCATCCAGATACTCCTACTTTTCACCAAATGAACCCAGGGTGTGCACCATGATTATCCTGTGATAATAGCAGGGTATAGAGGTATGGGGTGTTCCTGGGGCTCCCCCCCAGGGCATACATCCAGCTGTTGAGATGTGTGAACACTTTCATTCCTGTCCCTATGGTAGCCCACAGGTTCAGTTGTCATGGAGCTTTGCTGTGATAAGAAGACCCTTTTGAGTGAAGGGTGGGAAGGATTTAGCTAAATGAAGGCTGTGCTGCCCAGACATTCTTGTATGATCCCTCTGATCTAGGTCACTGTAGCATATTCTGCCATTGTCGTCACTTGACTTTGCTACTAGTGATGCGCTCTGGTCAAGACTGTAGAGGTAGAACTGCTGTACAGCCCAGGGATATACTAGAGTCGACCACCTTGATTTTAATATTGGTCCTGTGTCTGTGCCAGTGTCCCATAAATCTTTGAACTGAGACCCAGTGTCTTGAAACAGTGAAAGGAGGCTGAGCCCGAGTGGGGGGGGGGAGAAGAGTTTGTAGCAGTACATCTACTGTCAGTGTGCTGAACTGGCTTGCTCCCTGCATCATCCTGTCAACTAGAACCACATGCAGCAGATTTTACAGGGAGACTATGCATGACATGGGACAGGAAAGGACTAGAGCTGGCATACACCCCCGAAGTATAAAACCAGACCCCACCACCACCACCACCTGTATGTAGGGCACAGGAGATCAGTAAGCTTTATTGCACTAAGGAGAAGAAGGGAGATCTGAGCAATGAAGAGCACTTTACAATTTTCTGGGATGGGGAGGTGGCAGCGTGAGAGAAACTGACAATCCCATTTCAAGTTAACATTGAGCATGTAGTACTATGAATGATTAACTGTGACTAGGGCTGTTCAGAAGCATTTACATGGCTGGAGTGTCCGGGACCTGACATTTTTGATTCCAACCAAAGAATTCCCCCCAGCCTCGTGCTAGGTCTCACAATATTCCTTATGTAAAACTTTATATGTTGCTTACACTCATATGTGTTGCGGGAGGATGGAGACAAACACAACCTCTGCCACTGAGTAGGGTGACAAAAGGAGTAATGCTAAATGATTTTCAAAATGGGTGAAGGTTCCCGGAACATAGTGGTGCACCTGGGCACAAGCAACATAGAGGGGAATAGTGAATTACAGATATAGGCAAGGTTTGGAGAGCTATCCAGGATTGGCCATAGCATGAGATCCTCAGTCTCCTCCTTGTAAATCCTGCCAGTACTGATGGAGAGTGTAGACAACAATCAGAAAATGATAGCTGTAAATCAGTGGCTCCTGGACTGGTGTGTGGCTAGGGGGTATGGGCTTGTGTGGGGCAGTGGTTCAACCTGGGAGGATAAGGGTCTGTACACTGGGCACAGTCTCCACCTCAATTTTGAAGTAAGGGACATTTTAAACATGAAACTAGCTGGATTTGTCTGTGAAAGGTGGTGTTTAAAGTTGTGAAGGGGGGAGGGATGGAAGGAGGGTCTGATCCAGGAGGTACGATAAAAAAGGAACTTGGACTTCAACCTCCAAAGGGGATGGAGGGATATGGAGAAAGTCCAATGGGTAAGGTGGACATAGTAGCAATTAGTGAGACGTGGTTTACCAGTAACCACACTTGGGAGACTTCAGTACCTGGCTATGTATTGTTCAGAAGAGACCGAGGTGCAAAAAGGGGGGGGAGGAGTGGCCCTGTATGTCAATGAAAATATCAACGCTACAGAAATTCAGAATACACATAAGGAGCCAGAAGAACTGTGAGTCACCCTGGAAACAGGAAATGGGACAGCCATAAGAACTGGGGTTGTCTACAGGCCCCCAGACCAGGGGAGGACATAGACTCATTACTGTTAGAAGATATACAAAACATGACAGCTAAAGGGGAGGTTCTGATAATGGGAGACTTCAACATGCCGGATACAGATTGGTCAATACCAGCAGGAACATCTGCCAGAACTAGACACATAGTGGATTCCCTGCAGGGGGAGGGCCTCAAACAACTGGTACAACAACCCACAAGAGACAGGGCTATCCTAGATCTAGTACTGACTAACAGGGAAGGGATCACAGATCTCCAGGTAGAAGGTCACCTGGGGGCCAGTGACCATCACATGGTATGGTTCAATTTGGCTACTACATCTAAATCATCCCATTCCAAGGCAAAATATGGGACTTCAGAGGAGCTGACTTTGATAAGATGGCAACAGAGTTAAGCTAGCCCTGGCAAAAGAAACACAGGTGAGGGGTACAGGCAAAGTGGGAAAGCATTAAGGATGCAATACTTGAAGCAACATCTCATTGTGTTAGACAGAAAGGAAGTGCAAAGAAGAAGGAAACCACTTTGGTTCTCAAATACAGTAGCAGAAAGGTCAGAGCCAAAAGGCTGGCCTTCAGGAAATATAAAGGAACACAGCGGGATGAAGATAGGGAGGCATACCAAACTGCCCTAAGGGAAGCAGGGAAGGCAGTAAGGCAGGCAAAGTCCCAAACTGAGGAAACACTAGCACGGACAGTAAAAGAAGGTGACAAAGCTTTCTATAGATACATTAGTGAAAGGAGAAAGTCCAGAGGGGGTATTGCTAAGCTTAATGGAGAAAAGGGAGCATGTGAGGAGGAGGACCATGTAAAAGCATCTATCCTAAATAATTACTTTTGCTCAGTATTTACTGAAGAGAAGGTAGGGCAGGGCCCACAGCTCAACACCATGGACACAGGGGGGAGGAGGTGAGCACTACTCCTTCACAAAGAAAGGGTCCTACAAGAGCTTGCTAAGCTCAGGGTGGACAAGGCAATGGGACCTGATGGCATACATCTCAGGGTACTTAAGGGGCTAAAGGTGGAACTAGCAGAGCCATTAGCAGAACTGTTTAGTGAGTCTCTGAGCACAGGAGAGGTCCCAGAAGACTGGAGAAGGGCTCATGTGATCCCGCGCCACAAGAGTGGTGGTAGCAGGGAGGAGGCAGGGAACTACAGACCAGTCAGTCTTACCTCAGTAGTGGGCAAGATTATGGAGGCACTCCTTAAGGAAAGGATAGTGCAACACCTGGAATCCATAGGGGCACAGGATCCAAGACAGCATGGGTTTACAAAGGAAGGTCCTGTCAAACTAATCTCATAGATTTCTTTGACTGGGTAACTAGAGTGGTGGACCAAGGGGGAGCAGTTGATGTCGCCTACCTTGACTTCAGCAAAGCTTTTGACACTGTTCCACATAGAAGATTGATAAATAAGCTGGGTAGACTTGGGGTGGGTCAGAAGTTGGTCAACTGGGTGGCAAACTGGTTGACAGGCAGAAAACAGAGAGTGGTGGTAAATGGTATACAGTCAGAAGAGATGCAAGTCACAAGTGGGGTACCTCGGGATCAGTCCTGGGGCCAGTCCTCTTCAACATCTTCATTAGTGACCTTGCAGATGGACTAGAGGGTAAGGCTTGTCTGTTTGCAGATGACACCAAGATCTGCAACAGAGTAGATGATCCAGATGGGGTGGGCAGAATGAGAAGAGATCTGGATAAACTAGCAAAATGGTCAGAAGAGTGGCAACTGGGATTTAATGCAAAAGTGCAAGATCATGCACATAGGGAAGAGAAACCCTGAAGCCACCTATAGGCTGGGAGGGGAGTTGCTAGCAGTCACAAAGGAAGAAAGAGACTTGGGCATCATGATCACTGATGACCTGACATCATCCAAGCAGACCTCTAAAGCAGTAGGTAAGGCTAGTGGGGGTGTTAGAGTGTATTAGTAGGGGTATCACAAGTCGTAAGAGGGAGGTAATAATCCCTCTTTACAAAACACTGGTTAGGCCCCATCTGGAGTACTGCGTGCAGTATTGGAGGCCACACCTTCCAAGGACATTAACCAAATTGAGGCAGTCCAGAGAAGGGCAACCAAAATGGTGCAGGGACTGCATCAGAAGACATATGAGGACAGATTAGCAGAGCTCAATATGTATCCCTTGAGCAAAGGAGGAGAGAGGTGATATGATCGAGGCATTCAAACACCTTAAGGGCATTAACAAGGTGAAAGAGTCTAACATGTTTAAATATAAGAAAAATAGCATGACAAGAGGACACAGCATGAGATTAGAGAGGGCGATTAAGAGGAATGTGAGGAAATTCTTTTTCACAGAAAGGTGGTGGATGCATGGAATGGCCTACCTCAAGAAGTGGTGGCTATGAATACAGTGCAGGGCTTCCAACAGGCATGGGATAGGCATAAGGGAGCAATACAAATGAGTATGAATAGATAGGCCACTGACAGAGCAAAGGCCAATGGCACATTTATAAGGTAGAAAAAGAAATGGGCAGACTGGATGGACCTTGCGGTCCTTATCTGCCGTCAACTTCTATGTTTCTATGTTTCAGGTGGTGGTTAGGCCATGCGACCACACAGGGGCACGAGGGGGGGAACTTGGAGATGGGGAAAGGGGTGGAGGGTGATCCTGATCAGTGCCAGGACCTTAGTAAAAAGATGCATGAGCTCCCTGCATTGCTAGTTGAGGGTGCAGTAGATGTGGCAGCTGTAACTTAGACCTGGGCCACCTAAAGGGCTCAATTGGGACAGAAACCAGGAGGGTTACCATATGTTCATGAAGGATAGGGAGGAGGGAAGGGGGTGGGAGCACTGACAAGTAAAAATGGCATTGTTATAGTTGGGGAGGATGAGGCGGAAGTGGTGGCGGAGGGATTTCGGTAACCTGCTAACACCTGTGGGTTAAGAGAGTACAAATAGGGGTGGTATACATACCTCCCATGCTGGCGGAGGATATGGAGGAGGGGCTGGTGGCAAATGTCATGGGCCACTGTGGATTGGGCAAGGGAAGGTTAGGGGTGATGGGGGCACTAAACATGCCAGTGTACATTCTGGGTGGAGTCACAGTACGAGTCTGGAAGGTCGAGAGGGACCTGGTGGCGGATGACAAAATAAACAACTGTGATATTTGTAGGAGGGCAGTGGCAAAGGACAATAGGATGACAGGATGTATCGCTATGGGGATTACCTCCAGAAGGAGGGAAGTGATCCTCCCTTTTTATAACTGCCTGGTTATGCCGCACCTCGAGTACTGTGTGCAGTTTTGGAGATCACACTTAAAAAGTGACACTGTACTCCTGGAGAGAGTTCATAGGAGGTGAACCAAAATGATCTGTGGCTTGCGGGGCAAAGGACCTATGGGGACAGGCCTGAGGAGCTCAACATGTACCCTGTTGAGGAGAGAAGGGACAGGAGGGAGGCATGATAGAGGTCTTCAAGCACATAAGGGTGATTAATAAGGGCAACTCAGTCTGTGTGTTTCAAAGGAAAGAGGGGGTAACAACCACAGGACACTGGTGGAGACTGGAGGGATGGAGTCTCGGGGGGACAGGAGGAGGTGTTATTTCAGTGAGAGGGTGGTGGAACCATGGAACTCACTGCCTAGGGAACTGATGGAGGCAGATTCTGTGGAGTGATTCAGAAGGGGCTTGGACAGGTATAGGTGTAAGTTGAAGCTGAGGAAGTCCGATACAAGGATAATAGCTTGGACAAGGGATAGAGAAACAAAAGGGGAAGGGGGGGACATAAAAATTGGCACACAGTACGGGTACTGACTATTGAGCAGACTTGAAAGACCATAAGTGCTACTCTGCTTGCATTTTATTATGTTAATTTAAAGAATCACACCACAAACACTGCCTGAATCACCCTCTCGCACGCATTTTTATTTTGCTTGCACGCATGTGCAAGAAACATAGTGCCATCATCGGAGATTTTGGAGGTGTGTCACCTCCTCCTCCAATTCAGTCAGTAAGCTGGCAGGCGCGGCCCCTGTAAGCCAATGCATTTTGGAGCTGTCTATGACACGCTCCAAAATGCAGTAACACCACAGTTGAAAAGGGGAAGCTACGCTGATGAGCAGCGATAAGGCGTAGCTCCACCCCTACGCAGGCTGCCGCCCCTTGCGCACTGTATAGCCGACAGGTGCCCAATCCGTCGGCTGAGCTGCGCCCACCAGTAGTAGGTGCCACGCTGGGCCCACCCCAGCGTGGCAAGCAATCCTTTGGCGTGAGGGGTGCCCAATCCCCGTCGGCTGAATGCCCCGTCCTTGTGCCACGCTGGGAGCCCACCCCAGCGTGGCAAACACCCACGATGTCTTTTAAAAAAACCTGTAAACAAAAACGGTCCCTGCGCGTCTCACGACCCCTCCCACAACCCGCACCCACCCACTGCGCACTCAGTCTCCCCACCCCCACCCCATACACCTCCGGACTCCGCGCGATGATCTCGGTGGACCGGGAACACGTCTGCACTCTTCAAAGCCGACCCGAACTGAAATGCCGGTAAGCTGTATAATGGGCTGAATGGGGGTTTCAACTTTGTTGCATATCTGAAGCATTTTGGGAATTTTGCCAAATTTTCAACATGGGGTTTTAGGACCCCTTCTCATGAATGATGTCACTGTCATGGCGTTATTGGGCCTGAAGGGTGATTTCGGCGCAGTGACTGCAAAATCACCGCGGACTGATCTCGCCATGACAATGTTTATCATTCATCGGAAGGCTATGTTGGTGGTCTCAATAAAAACATGACTGTTTTATGGCGTGCGTTGCGCAGTTCCTATGCAGGCTCATAAGTTCGCAATATTTTCACTCCAGATTTTCAACATTGCCATTTTACCACACCTTCTTATGAGCAGTACAGCTGTCATTTTTCACATCTCACCCAAAATGTGTTTCCGCCATGTAATGCAGAATGGCGCAGTCAGTGTCTTGAAATCAATATACTGGGACAAATTAAGAAAATCACAGTGACACTGTTCATGAGCTCAGGTGTTAAAAATGGCTATGTTGAAAATTTGGTGAAAAATTCAAAAATGACTGTTTCTGAGTGTGTTGTACAGTTCTATCCCGCATTTCGTAAGTTCGCGAATTTTCAATATTTTCACTCCAGATTTCCAACATTGCAATTTTGCCACACCTTCTTATAAATAGTACAGCTGTCATTTTTCATATCTTACCCAAAACGTGTTTCCACCCATGTAGCGCACAATGGCGCAGTTGGTGTGCGAAATCAATGTACAGGATAAATTAAGAAAATCACAGTGACAGTGTTCATGAGCAAAGGTCTTAAAATGACCATGTTGAAAATTTGGTGAAGAAATTCCGAAAATGACTGTTTCTGACGTCGTTGTACACACTTCGCTCTACGTAAGTTAATTTTCAATATTTTCACTCCAGATTTTCAACATTGCCATTTTACCACACCTTCTTATGGTAGTACAGCTGTCATTTTTCATCTCACCCAAAATGTGTTTCCGCCCATGTAGCGCACAATGGCGCATGATCGGTGTCACGAAATCAATGCTCTGGGACAAATTAAGAAAATCTCAGTGACACTGTTCATGAGCAGAGGTCTTAAAATGGCTATGTTGAAAATTTGGTGAAAAAATTCCCTTCAGATGTATAGCAATATTACTAATGAAGACATTGAACTGAACTGGCCCCAGGACCGATCCTCAGCACCCCAATGGTCCCCCTCTCCCTAGACTGCATACCATTTACCACCACTCTCTGCCTCTGTCTGTTAGCCAGTTTCTAACCCAGTTTACCACCCTTTCCCCATGTCCAGCCTACCCAGCTAGTTTATCAGCCTCCTATATGGGATGGTGTCAAAGCTGCTGAAATCAAGGTAAGCATTGTCCGCTGCCCCACCCTGATTCACTTCCTTTGTCACCCAGTCAAATAAATCAACCAGATTTATCTGACATGATGTCCCACTGTGAATCCATGTTGTCTATGGTCCTGGGTTCGATGGCATCTAGATGCCCACTATCCTTTCTTTAAGCAATGTCTCCATGATCTTCCCCACTACTGAGGTGAGGCTGAATGGCCTATTGTTCCCTGCCTCCTCCCTGCTGCCGGACTTGTGTAGAGGGACCACATGTGCCCTCCTCCAATTCACTCATGTTGAATGACTCAGTGAACATGGCTGCCAGAGGTACTGCTATCTCCCTTCGCAGTTCTGTTAATATCCTTGGGCGTATGCCATCTGGTTCCATCGCTTTGTCTACCTTCAATTTCATGAGCTCCTGCAGGACTCTTTTGTCCACCTCTTCACCCCCTTGGCAACTGCTGTACTGCTGTGGCCCTTGCCCCTCCCACTCTTCTGTGAATACTGAGCGGAAAGATACAGTGGATGTCTTGGGAGGAAGGCATGAAACTGTCACTTCCAAATACCTAAACAGCACATACAAGCAAGCAACATTCCGGCATTGACAAATGCTTGTTAAACCAGCAAGACAACAGCTTTTATTTTCTTTTTTGTTTTGCTTTTTTGGAATTTCTATTTATCCCCCCTACATCCCACTGGAGCCACCTCATCAGGAGTCACCCATGAAACCCATCCCTGCCACCGTCTTACCGTCTGTTCATGTCCCTCCATTCTGCCGCGGTTTGCCTCCCGGGCGGGGTCGGGGTGGAGCAGGACACCCCCGTACCTTAAATATCATCAGGTCCCCGAGACAGTGGCAGACAGTGGCACATCAGGGAATACATGTGTAAGTTGCTATGCCTTCCATCATGTGGTTCACCATACACTCCCTTGATCATCTGTGTTGCCTTGCACTGCATTCTGTCTGGTTACCTGATATTCATCATCATGAAAGGGAGACATGATCTGGCAGTATAGCCTAGAGGTTAGAGAAATGAAGTGTAAACAAGCTTGGTGCATCCAGCAGACCAGACCTGAGTTTGATTCTCACAACCTCCACTTGCATACTGTGTGACTCTGAGCAAGTCACTTAACCACCCAGTGCTCCCAGGTTGCCCCTGAAAACAGGCACTTGTGCCTAGTGGGCCTTACCCAGTTACCAAAGACTAAAAGAAAAAAGAAAAGGAAAAAAATTCCTGCACTCAGAAATCCTTTGTTTGTTCTTCCCATTCACCTGTACATATTTTGGAGCACCTACATTAAGCTGTATATGATGCAGCTAACTGTATAACCATTGTGGCTGTTGGCTTCTGCTGCACACTTCAGTGTCCTTTGTCAGTGCTACTGCATGTCACGGTGATTCATGGTGATCTTTGTGTACTGCATGTCACGGTGACTCATGGTGATCTTTGTGTACTGCATGTCACGGTGACTCATGGTGATCTTCGTGTACTGCATGTCACGATGATTCATGGTGATCTTTGTGTACTGCATGTCACGGTGACTCATGGTGATCTTTGTGTACTGCATGTCATGGTGATTCATGGTGATCTTTGTGTACTGCATGTCACGGTGACTCATGGTGATCTTTGTGTACTGCATGTCACGGTGACTCATGGTGATCTTCGTGTACTGCATGTCACGATGATTCATGGTGATCTTTGTGTACTGCATGTCACGGTGATTCATGGTGATCTTCGTGTACTGCATGTCACGGTGATTCATGGTGATCTTCGTGTACTGCATGTCATGGTGATTCATGGTGATCTTTGTGTACTGCAATGGTTCCTGGGAGGCATTACACTTGCCCTAATGTCAGGCAGGAACTGATTTTTATACATTACCAATTAATGAGCAGTTCTTACGGCGTCAAAATGTAATGGAGATGATGGTGATTTTTAATGCTCATCTCTGAAAGCACCGGTATCGCGACTCATAATATAGCTTAATTTGTTCGATGTCTCTGTCTCTCCTGAGCATGATGAACATTACATTGTTGCTTTGACTTTTATGTGCAGGTAGCACTGCAAACGTGTACAGGACATGGCGTACTCGATGGATATGCATACTGAGTCAACTGACCTATCCGATTTGGATCTGAACTTTTCCTTCACGATACAGCCATATATGTTTGAGACACCACACTGTCCAACTGTGTATGCCAATGTTGAACCCACTGACCCTGACAGCGATAGCAGCGAAGATGAACCGAGTGTTACATGACTTGAAGACGCCGAGTTATGGTAATATATTATGTCCTGTGTTCATTCTGTTTCTTTTTTTTTTCCCATATACACTTTTATTTATTTTCATATTTTCTCAACCCCCAGGCAATGGCATACATACGTAGTATGCACGTGCGTGGAGGCATATGTACATGCCAGGAACCATTCAGCCCTTCCGGCCCACCTGAGTAGCATGAGTAAAGCCGGCAGTGCATCATCCGTGTGCATTATCAGGCCCGACCAGTTCACTGCATTGATGGTTCAGTTTGTATTACCATTTTTTTTTTTTTTGGTTGCTTTTGTCTGATTCAGAGTCACATTAATAACGTGACTGTAGTGTATTGTTTGATTCCACAAAAGGTTGGTGCTTAACCAGCATTTGCTCAGGTGGGTGGAAAATTGGCTTACAGGGCGAATACAGAGAGTGGTGGTTGGTGGGATAGTCTCCTCTCCCAGAATTGTCACCAGTGGGTCCCCCAGGGTTCGGTTCTGGGTCCACTCCTGTTCAATGCTGATGTCTTGGACATAGGGAGGGGTGTTAGGAGTAGGCTGAGTCTCTTTGTGGATGACTCAAAACTAGGAGCACTGGCAGATGAGGAGGAGGGGAGAGAGGCCCTCCAGGGGGACCTGGATACCCTAGGGTCAAGGAAGTGGGGATTGAAGTTCAATGCAGGGAAATATAAAGTGCTGCATATGGGGGTCAGAAACGCAGGCCATGCATACTCTCTGGGGGGTGGGTCACAATACAAACCACAACAGATGAAATGGGACCTAGGGATAGTGGTTGACATCAAAATGAATAATACTGAGAAGTGTCGAAGAGCCGCAGCAAAAGCAAACAGGATACTCCGCGGCATAACCAGGGGGTTTACCTCCAGGAGGAGGGAGGTGATCCTCCCTCTGTATAATGCCCTGGTCAGGCTGCACCTTGAGTACTGTGTACAATTCTGGAGACCTTATCTTAAGAAGGACATAGCACTGCTGGACAGGGTCCAGCTGGGAGGGCGACGAGGATGATACAGGGCATGGAGGCTTGGACCTATGAGGAGAGACTGAAAGAACTCAAGCTGTATACATTGGAGGCAAGGAGGTACAGGGGGGACATGATAGAGGTCTTCAGGTATGTAAAGGGGATAAATAAGGGGTGTAGCCAAGAAGGTGTTCAGGCTTAAGAAGTGGGTAAGTACCAGGGGGCACGAGTGGAAGCTGGAGGTGGGGGAGTACAGGGGGTCGTGTAGGAGGCACTACTTCTCTGACAGGGTGGTGGAACAATGGAATGCACTGCTCATGAGTCTGGTGGAAGAGAGCACAGTGGAAGGTTTCAAGTAGGGCTGGGACAGGTACAGGGGATACTGAAGCACTCTGGGCTTGGGGGGCAAGCTCCCAGTAGGAGTCTGGCTAACGAACAGACACGATAGGCAATGAGGCCTATTCTGCTGGCTTTTACTATGTTACTATGGTTACTATCTTAATTGAAAGGTGCATGCCTGTAGTTCTGTGGGAAGGGCTCTCCCCACATCCTACAAAACTATCAGTCTCAGCAGCTCTGCTTAAATGGTGTGCACTGTGATGGTGCTGCTTGTGCTCATGCTCTTTCCTCTGTTTCTACTCCCTCCTTTCCCCATGCCTCCTTGCTTGTTTGCCCATTTTCCATTTCCTCGTTCATTTGCCTCCCCCCCGCTCCTCCGTTGTTTCCTATTTGTTTCTTCGTCCCTTCTTCTTTGGGATTCCACATTCGTCTCTCGCCTGTTGATTCCTTCCCTTTCTGCCTCTCCACGACTATCTCACTGCTCCTGTATTTCTTTCTTGTCCCTGCATCTTCTTTTGAGCAGCCATTGCCCATGCTACCGCTGAGTCATACCTGTATTGCTGCCTTGATCGACGGGGTTTCCAGACCTCCACTCCTTGCACCGCTTTGCTCCTCCTCTACTATGACTGAATGCCGCCACCCCGAACTGAGCTTCAGGTTGCTTCCCTAGCAGGACTTAATGCTAACTCCACCAATGCTGTAGCGCATCCGGACCTTTCAGATCATTCAGCACTCCGCCTGCCACTTAGAACTCACTCTTCAGTTTGAACACCGTGCAAACGCGCAGGCAAATAGTTTGTACCAGGTTTACCAGTACGTATGTGCACTCGCTCTATCATTTAAACTACCAGCCCCCATACTGCAACATCGGGGCTCAAGACATGCATTCATTTTAACAGGGCATATATTGCAGCAACGCTAGCTATATGCCAGACCTAGATCTGTTGATCTGTTCTTCATTTACTCTTACTAATACCGTAGCTCACTACACTTGTAGTGCAGTTAACATTCACCTTCCAGAGACTTGTCTAACTACCATGTCAGCTGCACATTGTGAGACTCAGGATTCAACTAAGCCTACATGCCTGGCACAGGAGTCTCTTTACCACATGTAGCATTAGCTATATTCTATTGTCTGCTTCTGAACTCCTACTACTGCAATACTGCCTCGCCTTACCAGTGCTGCTTCAAAGGCTCCCTTATCGAGGGTGTCGATTCGGCTTCCTCTTACTGTTGCTACATACCTTGCTACTACATACCTGGTGCTATTGCATTGTTTATACGGCTATGCATCATCAGCTGCCTGGGCCATTCCCACATGACTTTGCCTATTTCTATTGCATGTGGCCAGAACACCTCGCCTAAACACTTGCTGCTTGCCTGCTTCATCTCCTCAGCTTCTGCCTCTGGGATGCATTGCTCCGGGCTGTCCTCCGTGGTGACGCCGTAGTCACCTAGCTTACGTGGGGTCTAGATGGACTCACTCTTCTTTCGCCTGACCTACGTGGGGTCTGGCTGTACTGCTGGCCATGCAGGGCTTCGCCTGCTATTACTTTACTGCTCTTTGTTATCCGTGAGGATTGTCTCTTACTCATCTTCAGCTTTCATCCGGATTGGATGGATTGTCATTGATTCTCACCTTCAGTCACTCTATTCGAGTTTCTGGAGCTGCAGCCTCACCTTGTTTGCTTCCACTTGTCAAGGATCCATGTTCCACCTTGGACTTACATCTGGATTATTTGGATATTCACCTTCAATTCCCTTGGATGTTTCTTGCCTTACTGCTTCAATTCGTATGGATTTACTAAGACTCCATTCCGCCAGGACTCTCAGCTGAGCTCTACTCCTAAGGCCATTCTATCATTTTATTTATTTATTTATTTTTATTTTTTTGTGATATCGGAAGACCTTTGAGCGTGAGCTCTTTTACAAAGGTTCCATGTCAGGTGGACAAATAATACAGGACACAAATACAGTAGTTACAGGTTAAGTGCAAATACAGTTGTGACAGGGTTCAGCACATTAGGCAATTAAAGAGCAGTACATGAGAATTTTAGACAGTGAAAAACAAAGCAATTGTAAGAGGATTTAGGTTATGTCTTGGATGATTCTCTGGGTGGCTCAGCACTGGAGACCACAAAAAGTCCACTGATAGACTATGGTTGGGAAAGTGGGAGAAGGAGGGTTGGGGGGGGCAGTACACAGAGCAGTAAGGAGGATTAATAGCTTACTAGAGCTCCTGGCTAGGATGGGATGAGGGCAGATTTTTCTAGGGATCTGTGCTGGGTTTAACTGGAGGTGTTGGTTAGTCTTTCAAGTATGTTCTGAGAAAGAGGTGCATTGTGGGCTAGACTTTAGGTGCTGTCTGAGGCCTGTTTGAACTGTGGCAGGCTGTGTGTTTGTAGTTTCCGCAGGAGTTCATTTAGCCAGAGGGGGGCTCGGTAAGAGAAAGTGCACTGCCCAAGTGAGGTTCACCGGAATGGGATGGACAGTGCTCCATTCTTCCTCCCTCTGGTGATGTGGGATGAGAGAGAGGCCTTGAATAGGTTTTCTATGCAGGGTGGGGTTTTTCCGAGGACAGCCTTCTTTCCCAGTAGACGGGTTTGGTATTTGAGCCTGTCTTTTAGGTTAAGCCAGTTTGTACGCTCATATAGGGTGCAAGTGTGAGTATAATGGTCTGCGCACAGGGTCAGGCGGCATGCCTTATTTAATGCAATTTGGACCCTGTTGAGTGCATTATCAGTGGCAGCTCCATAGACCACAAGCCCATAGTCTATCGTGGGGAGTATTG
This sequence comes from Neoceratodus forsteri, assembly GCA_016271365.2. NCBI lineage: Eukaryota > Metazoa > Chordata > Ceratodontiformes > Ceratodontidae > Neoceratodus > Neoceratodus forsteri. The sequence goes on from CM057452.1 coordinate 70,548,797, forward strand.
AGCTGCAGACTGAGATTCGGAGTGCTTCCGGAGTGAGGGATATCTTATGTCTATAGAGAACCCCGATCTTTGTATTTACTGATCTGACAATGGAGTCAATATGGTTCGTATAAGTGAGAGAGTCATCATCAATGGTGACCCCTAGGTACTTAAATGATTGTACCTGATCAATCTGCTCACCAGCGTTATTGGTGATTTCGAGAGGAGTGAGCCTGCATTTATTGTAGGGGCTGGAATGGAGCATGGCCTTGGTTTTCTTGTAGTTCAGTAGCAGCTTTTTCCTACAGAACCAGTCCTCAAGTTTGTTGAAAGAGGTCTGTAGTTCTGTTTGTAGGGTAGCCTGGGAGGTGCCACTACTCAGCAGCACAGCATCGTCCACATACAGGATGAGATTGGTGTCACAGACCACGGGCAATTCATTAACAAAGAGGCTGAAAAGCAAGGGACCTAGGACTGATCCTTGAGGAACTCCTAGGAGTACATCTCTGGAGCTGGATAATGTCTGCCCGATTTTGACTAGCTGATTCCTTTGTGATAGGTAATCATTGAACCAATTTAGGGTGTTTGGAGCCGCTCCCAGTCTTTGGAGCTGGAATACCAGTAGAGGGTAGTTGACGGTGTAGAAGGCTTTAGTGAGGTCAATGAAGATGGACCCCACCAATTTGCCTTCATCCAGCGCCTTGTGCACATAGTCAGAGTATGCCAGCAGTGCAGTGGTGGTACTGTGTTTTGGCCGGAAACCATGTTGGTTTGGGCAGAGCAGATTGTACTTGTTGAGGTATTCTGTGAGTTGGTTTGCCATGATTTTTTCCAGAGCTTTGGATAGTGGGGAGAGGATAGATATTGGCCTCATGACAGGCCTCGACCATAATCTACTTCAGCACTCAAAAACTTATTGGATCCTGGCTCCTCTAAATGTACATATGCATTACCCTATCAAAATATATTGTTCCACAGTCAGGAAGCTCCTCTATTTACATACCGATTTATCCCCAGTGCTCGCTGTATACCATACATAATCTATTCAGTACTACTTCTCTGCTACTCATCTGCATTACTGCAGGTCAGATAATATTGCTACTACTGCTGACCTATGTGCAGGTCCACTTTACTTATTCTATATCTGCTCATACTACCTGCTTCGCCCTCATGGGCCTGGAGGTTCATCACAGGCTATTGTCTACTTACAATGACCTGCTTCTCCCCTCAAGGCCTGGAGGTCCATTACGCTTTTATGCCTACCTACTCGTCCCGAGTCTATTTCCAATTTACTCTTACTGTTTCACACCGCTCCGGTCCGGAGGTTCCTTCTCCGCCCTCTCTAGGTCACATAGCTGCATCTAGCTCCTGTACTTCATCACTGAGGCCTTCCTTTGCATAGTTTATCAACTGGAACATGAACCACCATTCTTCCTATTTTGAGTCTTGGAAACATAATCCTTTGGTCACCGGTTCTCTTCAAATCAACCTTCCTCGCCTTCAGGATTGCCTGACCAGTGCAACTCTCACCGCTTCAAAATTGTTTCGCTCATCCACGGATTCCATTCTGCCATCAGATTGTACCTTGAACATGGATGTCTTGGACTAGGACTTCTCTAGAAGAATGTGCCGCCAATTATGCCAGTGCTCACACATCAGTACTCTGATTCCGGCTTTCCTGCCTTCACTGGATATAGGATCTACGACACTGGATGCACAGGTCTACTCTTACTTACACATTAATTGCTCATACCTACTACCACCTCTTCGGCTTCAGCCTCTGGGATGTCTGCTGCAGACTCTACTATACTCTGCAACCTGCCTCGCCCTGCATTGGGGCCTGGAGGTTTGACTATTTCTACTCTAGCCCTGCCTCGCCCAGCTTCGGGGCCTGGAAGTTTGAACTTTTCTACACTACACATGCCTCACCCCACTTCGGGGCCTGAAGGTTCACCTATTTCTACCCTACACCTGCCTCACCCAGTAACGAGGCCTGGAGGTTCGCCTATTTCTACCCTACACCTGCCTCACCCAGTATCGGGGCCTGGCGGTTCGCCCATTCCTACTTTAGGCCTACCTCACCCAACATTGGGGCCTGGAGGTTCGCATATTTCCACTCTACCTCTGCTTCACCTGCATCGGGCCTGGGGGTTTTCGAATATTTCCACTCTACACATGACTCGCCAGCATCAGGGCTTAGAGATGCGACTATATTTACTCTATACCTGCCTCACCCTGCTCGGGGCGTGGAGGTTGTGTTCCTTACCATGCTTGCTTCGCTGGATGATTGGAGGATTTCTGAGCTTTCTTGCCTATTTTCCACTTCCTGCTTCACCCACTTGAGACTTGGGGTTCCTTTGGCTTACTTCTTCAGCTGCCTGACTTGCATCCAGCTTACTCGCCTCACCTTCAATGACTTTTGCTCCTTCACCTCTTCTATTGGAACTCGGACCATCGCTTCCAGTTTGCCTGTGCCTTCAACTGGATTCCTGCTGACCTTCTGTTGATGTTTATCCTGGACTTTGACATCAGTATGGGACTTTGCTCAGGATCTGCTACCATCTTCGCTGGACATTCACCATCGTTCCTGGATTCCTTGCTCCTTCCTATCTTCGACTCTTCTTCTTCTTTGGAGTTTCGGACTAGCCGATTTATATATTGCTTATTAGGATTATTCTCCTTAGCATGCCCAGAAGGACAGGCAGGTCAGTAGCCATGGGTCCTCAGAGGTTACCCCCAGGGGGGAGTTCCTCTCCTGCATGCTACTGGCCACAATCTCTGGAGTTGGAGGAGATAATCGTACCTGCAATCATTATTTCTTTTTTAGGCGGGTCTCACCCTACTCGACTAAGCATCCTTCCTAAGGTGGGATCCAGAGAAAGGCCAAAACATCAAGTCTCAACAAGTTACTCATCAGGCAAGCACCTAAGTACTATACATATACCATCCAGCTCATATGTACTATAATCACTGACTTGCTCATGTCTATGCTGAAGTATCTAACATACTAACATACTAACTACCAGCAGATTGGGCCTTACGGTCTATCAAGCCTGCTTGAATCTCAGGTCCCGTGTTGGGAACCAAGGCCCCCCTTATGTTCCGATGCTTCCCCTTTCTGTATCTGTCCCGGCCTCTCTTGAAGCCTTCCACTGTGGAAATCTGGACCAACTCGCCAGGCAGTGTGTTCCAAGGTTCCACCACCCTCTCATTGAAAAACCTTCTCCTCTTTTCCCCCCACCTTCAACCCATGTCCTCTGGTGATACCTCCCTCCTTTAGTCTAAAGATCCCCTCCATGTTTACCCTATTTATTCCCTTGAGGTATTTGAAGACCTTGATCATGTCCCCCCTGTCTCTCCTCTTTTCCAATGAAAACAGGCCGAACTCCTCAAGTCTGTCCTCATAAATCAACTCCCCCCAGTCCTCGAATCAACCTGGTAGCCCTCCTCTGTACCCTCTCCAGGAGCTGTATGACCCTCTTCAGGTGCAGTCTCCAGTACTGTACACAGTACTCGAGGTGTGGTCTAACCAGTCCATTGTACAGCGGCAGAATCACTTCCCTGCTCCTAGAAGTGATCCCCTTACAATGCATCCCACCATCCTGTTTGCTTTGCTAGCCACTCTCCTGCACTGCTCAGAGTTATTCATACATGCATCCACCATGACCCCTAGATCTTCTTCCCCAGCCAAGGCCTCCAGCACCTCCCCTTGCAGGGTGTACCTGTGTTTAGGGTTTCCCCACCCAAGATGTAACACCTTGCACTTGGTGGTATTGAAATATAATCTCCATATGCGAGCCCACCTTTCCAGGGTGTCCAGGTCCCCTTGCAGGGCCAACCTCCCATCTTCCCCCTCAACTGCTGCCCCCATCTTGGAGTCGTCAGCGAGAGACTCATCTCGCACCCTATACCCACCATGATGTCAGATATGTAAGCATTAAACAGGATTGGACCCAGGACTGAGCCCTGCGGTACCCCACTACCGACCTCTCTAGGGTTCGAGAGCTCCCCACTGACCACTACTCTCTGTGTGTCCAGCTAGCCAGTTTCCTATCTATCTGACCATCAAAGGGCCCACTCCCATCCCCGTAAATTTTTCCACCAGTCCATTGTGGGGGACAGAGTCAAACGCCTTGCTGAAGTCCAAGAATAGTACATCCACAGGCTTCCCCCATCCAGTTCCGATGTTACTCATTTGTAGAACTCAATAAGGTTGGTTTGACATGATCTACCTGGCACAAACCCATGTTGTCGGCTATCCAGCCCTCCCTCCTCCTCCAAGAACACCCCCAATCGTTCCTTCAGTATACTCTCCATTGATTTTCCCACCACCTAGGTCAAACTGATGGGTCTATAGTTACCTGGTACTTCCCTCGACCCTCCCCCTTTATGGATTGGCACCACATGCGCCTCACACCAATCCCTAGGTACCCTCCTTGTCTCAAGTGACCTGTTGAGCAGCTCCTTCAGGGATGCGGCCAGTACATCCGCCAACTCCCATAGTACTTTCGGATGAATGCCATCCAGCCCAGTAGACTTATCTTTCTTCAGTGCCTTAAGAGCTTGCCACACGCGTTAGGTGGAGATAGCATCATCCGTCCCTCCACCTTGCTGGCCTTTCTATCCTTGTCCTGGTGTGAAACCCCAGGGGTGCCTCTCCCTCCCTTATGCACCATATCTGGCCTCTCGATCCCACCCACCACTTCTATCCCCGTATGCCTTGCTTTGTAGATGTCCTATCCCCTCCTAGTGAACACTGGTAGAAATGCTCATTTAATACCTTTGCCTGCTCCCTTGCCTCTTCCTTCACCCTCCATCTGATCTCAAACTGCCAAGATGGCACTTAGTTTTTCTCAACTCCCCGATGTACCAGAAAAAAAACTTTTCCCCTCCCGGAATCCCCTGTGCCAGCCACTGCTCTTTACTGGACTTTGTCCCCCGCACTATCATGGTGATTTTTCTAGATGCAAGATGGTATGTTTCCATTTCCCTTTCCCCTCTTGATGTTTGATATTCTTTGTAGGAGGCTGCCTTCTCCCTGACTGCTACCTGAACTTCACTGGTCCACCAACACAGTTTATGTGACCTTGTTACCTTACGCTTCACCTTAGCGCAGGTCCTGACTGCCTCATGAAGTCCCTGTTTTATGACCTGCTAACTCTTTTACATAGAAACATAAAATTTGATGGCAGATAAGGACTGCTTGGCCCACCTAGTCTACCCATTTCGCTACCTAACGGATAAGCTGCAGATCCTAGTTAACCAACAACCTACTTCCTCCTACCTCCCACTAGAATTGCCTTATGTCTGTCCCATACATTCTTGAATTCCCCCACTGTTTTTGACTCTATGACCTCCTCAGGAAGGCCATTCCATGCATCTACAACCCTCTCTGTGAAGAAATAATTCCTCACATTACCTCTGAGCCGTTCCCCCTCTGTCTTCAAATTGTGCCCACTTGTTCTTGCACGTCTCTTTTTCTGAAAGATGCTACCCTCTTGGACTTTGTTGATCCCCTTGAGGTATTTGAAAGTTTCTATCATGTCCCCCCTCTCTCTCCTTTCCTCGAGGCTATACATCTTAAGCTCCTTTAGTCTTTCTTCATATGTCTTGTAGTGCAGACCCTGAACCATTTTGGTTGCCCTCCTCTGGACAGCCTCCACCCTGTCCATGTCTTTGTGGAGATGGGGTCTACAGAACTGTACACAGTTTTCCAGATGAGGTCTTACCAACTGTCTGTACAGAGGGCCAACAACTTCCTGTTTTCTACTGGTGCTGCCTCTCCTATGCATCCCAGTATCCCCAGCCCTCTTCTGCCTTCTCACATTGCTGGCCCACCTTTAGGTCATCTGATATGCTGCTCAGGTCCCTTTCCATTTTGTTGTTGTCAGTATGTCACCCCCATTGTACTCTTCCCCTGGGTTTTGTTTCCCAGGTGCATTACTTTCACTTCTTTGCATTGAATCTAAGCTGCCATACATTTGACCATTCCTCCAACCTTGCCAAGTCGCTTTCATCATTTCCACCCCACCTTGCATATCAGCCCTGTTGCAGATCTTTGTGTCATCTGCAAAGAGACATATTTCCTTCAGTCCCTCTGCAATGTCCTTATAAAGACATTAAAGGACCAGCCCAGTACTGAACCCTGTGGTACCCCACTAGTAACCCCCTTTCTTCACTGTGGACTCCATTTACTATTACCTGCTGTGTCCTGTTGTCCAGCCAGTGTTTTACCCAGGCTACCACCCTGGGACCCACTCCCAGGCTGGCTAATTTGTTTATTAATCTTTAGTGCGGGACTGTGTAAAATGCCTTGCTAAAGTCTAGGTAGGCCATGTCCATAGCCCCTCCCTGGTCTACTACTTTGGTCACCCAGTCAAAGAAATGAATTAGATTTGTCTGACATGACCTTCCTGCTGTGAATCCATGCTGCCTTGGGTCCTGCTCCCCACTGGCCTCTAGGTACTAAACAGTTCTTTCCTTCAGAGAAGTGATTCCATCATTTTCCCTACCACTGAGGTCAAACTGGCAGGTCTGTAGTTTCCTGCCTCTGTCTTGCTCCCACTTTTGTGAAAGGGAATCACATCCACCCTTCTCCAGTTCTCAGATACCACACCATCCTCCCATGATTTATTAAAAAGGGTAGTCAGTGGTGTTACTAGTTCTTCCCTTAGTTCTTTAAGAATTCTGGGGTGAATCCCATCAGGCCCCATTGCTTTATCCACCTTCAGTTTTAAGAGTTATTTCAGAACCCTTTCTTCTGTGAAAGGACTAATATCAACCCCCCCTATCCCAGAGTGCTTCTATTGACTGGATTGGGTATCTCCCCCTGCTTTTCCATTGTGAATACTGAGCAGAAGTATTCATTCAGTATCCCTGCTTTTTCACTGTCGTTCTCTGCCCAACCACCTTCCTCTTTATTCAGCGTCAGTATCCCTGCCTTAGTCTTTCTTTGCTCCCTAATGTACCTATAAAAGGTTTTATCCTCTTCTTAACCGAGCTGGCTATCTTTTCCTCAGTTTGGGCCTTTGCTATTCTGTCTTCCCCGCTTCCTTCTGCTTTAACTGATGCAGTTCTCTGTCCTGCTCCTTCTGTGTTTCCTTATACTTCCTGAATGCTATCTTTTTCTCCCTTACCTTCCCCGCCACTTCTTTTGAGAACCACAGTGTTTTTTTCTTTTGTTTTGATTTGCTTATTTGATTCACACAAACCTTTGCTGCCTCTGTGATGGCGGTTTGGATGTTTCCCCATTGTTGCTTCACCTCACCTTCTTGCCTGTTTGCTAGTGCTTTTTGAAGCACTCTCGCATTTTGACAAAATCAGCCCTCCTGAAGTCCGGTACCTTCACTTTTGTAAGGCTTGACTCTACAACTAAGTTTATTGTGAACCACACTGTTTGGTGGTTGCTTGTTCCCAGATGGCTACCCACTTCAAGACTGGAGATCTTCTCTCCATTCTCATTTGAGAGTACCAGGTCTAAGATTGCTTCCTCCAGAGTGGGTTCCAAAACTAGCTGTCGGAGGCATGCCTCCTGTAGAGCATTGAGAATGGCCATGCTCTTGGGTGTGGCTGCAACAAAGGTGCTCCAGTTAGCATCTGGCATATTCAGGTCCTCCATTGGCAATATCTCCCCTTTCTTTGTCATCCCAAGGATGCCTTCTGTCATTTCCTTGTCCATTTCCTTCCCTTGAGATGGGGCTCTGTATACAACCCCTGTATGGATTGTGATGCCATTTCCAGTCTCCAGGATGACCCACAGTGCCTCCTCTCCTCCCTGTTTACCCTTTAGTTCTGTTGCTTTGATCCCTTCCCTTACATAGAGAGCTACTTCTCATCCTCCTCCTCTTCTTCCTTCTCTGTCCCTCCTGTAGATTGTGTACCCTGGTATGTTGACATCCCAGTCATGGTTCTCTGTGTATCATGTTTCTGTGACTGCCACGATATCCAGGCATCCCTCTTCCATTAAGGCCATCATTTTGGGAAGCTTTTTACCTAGACTACGGGCATTGGTACTCATTACCCTCCATTTTTTTTATGGCTTTATTTCTTTTTGCCCTATCCCTGTCCTTACTGCATTTGTCTTTTTCTCCATTTACCCCTGCCCTTCTCCCTATCGACTGCTCTATCTTGGTGTTTACCTCACTAACTACCCTGACTTATTGGGGGGGGGGCTAGGATTTCCCTTCTTCTTTGCAGTGCCTCCCCACTTGGCTAGTTTAAATGCTTGCCAATGAAGCATTTAAACCTATCACCTAGGATCCTGGTTCCCCTCATGGATAGATGCAAACCATCACACCTGTATCCCTCCAGGTGGAGCCCCAGTCCCCAGTGAAGCCAAATCCCTGAGCTCTGCACCAGTTTTTCAACCAGTCATTGAATCCCATGGTGCAGAGTACCCTAGCCTCATCCATTCCACGTCTGTCATAGTTGTAATCCCCTTCAAGTGATCCTTGAGAATATTTCCCATGCCCATAAAGTCTGCTCCCCTGAAATCCATGGCCAGTGTCCTAGATCTCTCCACTCCCCCATGCTAATTTGAAACCAGACTGTACCATGGTCACTCCCAGTCAGGGGATCCTCTACAACCAGGTCCGTTACCAGATCTCCATCCACCAGAACCACGTCCTGGACATGTTGTTCCCTCATGGGCTCCATCACATGCTGTGTTAAGAACACATCCTGGAAGCCATCCAGCAGCCTCTGCTCCTTGGCCACCTTAGAGGACATGGTTCCCCAGTTTGTACCTGGCATATTAAGGTCCCACATCAACACTACTCTCTCCCTTTTGGTCCGCGCTGGGCAATAATGTTGTCCAGCAAACCATCCTCCAGGACATCACCCATCCTGGGGGGTCTACATACTACACCCAGCTTGACCTTGCCTTCTGCCGGGGTTTGTAAGGTGACCTATAAGGTCTCCACGTTTCCCTCTGCCTCTTCTACCCTAGCAATTTCTATGTCCTCTTTGATGTACATAGCTACTCCTCCTCCTCTGCCCTCCTTTCTATCCTTCCTAAACATAATATACCCCCTTACGTTTAGGTCCCAGTCATGGTTTTTGTTGGCCCACGTTTCTGTGACTGCTGCTACATCCACCCCCCATCAAATAGCAAGGCCTGGAACTCTGGTAACTTGTTTCCCAAGCTCCTGGCATTTACTAACACCACCCACCCCTTATCCCTGGTCCCCTTTGTCAAAACCCATCCGGGTTCCTTGTGCCTCCAGCCCCCTTCTGCTCCTCCTGGAACCTCCTCCTCCAGTCTGTTTCTCCCCTCCTCCCCTTGGGTTTAAAGGCTACTCCTCTCATCTGGAGGAGAGGGCTTCAGGCCATCTCCTCCCTTGTCCCCCTCCCAAGTTTAAACCCCACCTTTTATGAATATAGTCCGCCACCCCCTGTTTAAGGATTTCCTTCCCTATTGGGGTAAGATGAAGCCTGTCCTTGGCATACAGTCCTTTATCCTCCCAAACTCCCTTCCAGTTCCCTAACACCACCGACCCACTTTCTTCCCCCCACTTCCTGAGCCAGACATTTACCTCTGAGTTCTTCCTTTTGTTCTCCCTTGATGCCCTAGGTACCGGCAATATTTCCAAAAAGGAAATGTTGCATCCATTATCCCGACAGACTCTAGCAAGTTCTCAGAAACTTGCTTGGATTTCCAAAACACTGTGTCCCTCTAAATCGTTAGTCCCCAAGTGCACCAGGAAATCCGGTTTCCCTCCACAGTCCCTTACTAGCTTGTACACCACAAACTTTACTCTGTGTACCGTCAGCCCAGAGATACTCACTACCATCACCTGGCTTTGGCATCCACCCCCTGTCCCTCCCAATGGATACCCCTTATCATTGAGTCACCCAATAACAGAACCTTAACACTGCTATCATCCTTACTTCCACCATGCTCTCTCAACCCCCTCCCAATCCGTGATCCCTATTTCATGGGAGTCTTCCTGCCTTATTATGAGAGACCCCCTTGTCACCCTCCCCTCCATCAAGTTACCTGAGTTTCTCCCGACTGCCCCTCTAAGCCGCCCCTCTTTCTCTCCCATCTTGCCAGGGGGCCCCTCCCTTTTGTCCTTATCCACCAGTTTCTCTCCCCTAGAGCTCTCCTCCCTCATGTTTGCTGTGAGTTGCATATCCTCCATTTGCTTTACATTCAACTTTCCTCTTCTCCCTCTGGTGCTATTACTATCCTTTACCTTTGGGTATCCGACTCCCTCCCCCTGGCCTCTGCATCTGTTCCCTCTTTTCCACTATCCTCTTCCTCCCCTTCTAGGTTGCTTAGCAGCTCAAATTTGTTGTAACACTCTAAGCCAGACTCCATCAAATGACCTCTGAGTTTCCCCCATCTGCCCCTCTGTGCTGCCCCCTTCCTCTCTCCTATCCTTGACCTCCTTTGGTGCACCCTTACCTCTGTCTGCACTTTTAGGCTTCCCCACAACAGCCCCTCCTGACTCTACCCCCTCCTCTCTCTTTTTATTTGGTACATCTACCCCACAAGTTCTCCCCGTGGCATCAACACCCTGCTTGTAGGCCCTTTTTCCCCTAATATCCCTCCTCCTACTTACTGAAGAGTAGCCTCCTCTATTTTCTGACCTTTGCCCCAGCTTCTCCTCTACCCCACCTGTCTGTCATGCATAACCATACCCCTGATCCTTTGATGCACCCTCCAACTCCCCCAGCTTACTCCTTAGCCAATATACTTCACTCCTGATCAGAGATAGTTGCCTGCAGAGTGGACAGCGTCCCTCTTTCCAGGTCCAGTTGAGAATTATTGACACCCTGCATCCTGTGCAACCTACAACCCTTCCGAATATGCCTGCTGTGGTAGATTGAGACCATCCTGTTTTTCTCCATGCAGACATATTAGGACCGTTCACCTTTCCCCAGTCCCTACCCCCTGGATTACTGTCCCTCCCCCCTCCTAGTAGCCATACTGGATGCACTGGAACAGTCATATTCACTTTAAACAAACTAAGCACACCTCCCCGATTTGTAGTGGGCTAGCAGATCTAGCAGTCTACATAGCTCCTGACCAAAGTTGTTTTAAACCAGCTCCTAGTCAAGGTATTGAGCTATTTGTTAACAGATGTGACAATCTAAGCAGGTAAAACCGCTAAAAGCCCAACTCAAGGTATTCAGCTATATCCTAACAGATCTCCTAAACTTCTAATCAAGGTATTTAGCTATTTACTAATAGATCTGACAGTCTAAACAGTAAAATAATCTCTGACAAATCAAGGTATTCAGCTATATGCTAACAGATCTCCTAACCTCCTAATCAAGGTATTTAGCTATTTACTAACAGATCTGACAGTCTAAACAGCTCTTTCTGCAATGAGCTGGTGAGGCTGAGTCCTCAGTTTTAGACTCTGGCGCTTCCCCCACAGATGAACATAACTAGCACTCTCCCTCACTTCAGCTCCCAGTCTCTGTTTTGGCCCACACAACAGCTCATCAGGCTGCTCCCGCTTTGCCAATGCTGCAGCTGAACTCCCTCCAATGCGAGGGAAGAGGTGCTCCAAGCCTGGACTCAACAACCCCTTACGTCCGTCGCCTCAGCTCCCGTGGCCCCCGTTTCAGCAATGTACAGTTTGCAGTTTTACAGTTCAACCAGTCCCTTGAGCTTTTGTCCAGTAGTCCTGCCTCAAATCCTCAAGGACTTCCCTCTCCACTGTGAACCTCCTCCTCCTGCCAGCTCCTACTCTGCCCTAGTTTCATCCAGTCACTAGGTTTGGGTGGGGCCAAGAAGGGTATTTAATAATGGAGGAGGTGGGGGTGGGCTAGGTGGGTTAAACCTCTCTTTGAAAACAGCAGCAGCAGCAAATCTCCAGCCCCTAGTGCCTCCATGGGGACAGAGGGGTCCAGACGTGGACACCACAGTTCTCTGTTCCCCCATGAGGATTGCATCCCTTTTTAAATGCTGGCGCCTCCTTCCTGCTCTGGCCCGATTGGCTCAGAGCTCCCCACAGTGCCCTCACTTGGCTGCCAGCTTCTGTTTCTTCCTGACAGCCTCTCCCCAAAAACAACAGCAGCAGTAACTCTCCAACTCCTGGTGCCTCCATCAGGGAAGAGGGGTCCGGATGTGGACACCGCAGTCCTCTGTTCCCCATGAGGATTTCAGCCCTTTTTTAAATGCTGGCACCCCCTTCCTGCTCTGGCCCGATTGGCTCAGAGCTCTCCACAGTGCCCGCACTTGGCTGCCGGCTTCTGTTTCTTCCCGGTGGCCTCTCCCTGAAAAAAGCAGCAGCAGCAAAGCTCCATCTAAGCACTAATCATTTCATACAACTTATACCTTGCAGGCATTGTCCCACTTACTGGTCTGGCCTATGTATCCAAGCACAACTTACATCATTCAGTTCTACTGTATGCAGCACATGCACTGAGCTATGAATCACACAGAACTATGCTATATGTAATAGTACAGTGTTGGTCTTTAACTAATTACATCCCTTTCAAAATGCTGTTGTACCACATATTAAAGGTCATTCAGTATTATTTTACTGTAATGTGTTACCGCAGCATTTTGGACGTTTTACAGACTGCATGAAGCAGTTTCATTTTGAAAGGAAGCAAAGTTGTACTCACACACATTTCACACTGTATTATACAGTATAAATCATACATGATGAACAAAGAGAATACTGGATGATCAACTGTGCAGAACCATTTTGTTCTGCCATTGAGTGGTTGTGATTCCCTCTGACCTCGAGAGCGATGTTCCATAGGTTAGTGGCCATCAGAAACACAAGGTAACAGAACGCACATGTTGTGCATACAGTTCCTCATCCTTTATTTCTTATAGTTCTGTGTTAAATATGTGGGCATGACTGATTTTGTTTTCAAAATGAAACTGACTCATGCAGTCTCTACATGTTTTAGAATGCTGTGGTATCAGCATCTATCCACATAACCAGTTCATTAGTTGTATCTGAAGCTGTGTCTGTATTTCTCAGTTTTTACTTCATGTTCAGTATCACCTATCCAGTCTCCTGTATCTCCGAATTTCCCTTTTCATTATTGAATGTTGACTTTCTCATTCATCCATTTATTGTCACTGAAGCTTGTGTTAACGCTATTGATTTATCAGCCTCCTGTTAGCTGTATTCTTTGTATTGCTGTTATTTCAATGAAATAAATAAGCACAGGCTAATTTGGGTTTTTATTCTTCTTCAGGTGTGAATGTGGAGGGTGTGAAATTATGGATTCAGAAGCTGAGTGTCTATGTTGCACGGAAGTCCCCAAGATAAAAGCACATTTTGAGAACGAGCCTGTCTCATGTGTAACAGAGCTGGGGGCATGTTCCAGGACAACTGTTTAAACAGGAATATCATCACTGTGCCATATTTTTAGAATTGGAGGGGCCTTTTGATGACGACATCCCCCTAAATGAATAAGTTATGGTTAATCATCACTTGCACGACTACATGTTTGCAATTTAAGAATTTGATGCCTCTGTTTTCTGACTGCTGTTACGATATCTTATAATTCAATTCACCTATGGACATATATTGCGCTGTGGTTTTTGTCATTGCTTTTTGGCGGGGTTATTTAGCTTCCTGTCATCTTGATTGTCCTCTCTTTCAGGTAATTTCCAAGGACCACTTCCCCGGGACCCCGTTGCAAACCAGCGGCATCATATCACATTTGTCCCATGGTAACTCAACGTATCCCTTCGTTGGGTGTTTCATCACCTTCTGGTCTGAAATTGCCTTATGGCCACCCACCTTGCCCATGGGTGCTGATGAGGTCTGGTCTGTGTTCTCTGTGCTCCACGGAGGTGAGTGTCTTGGTGTCCATCAGCCGGCCGATCAAGACGTCATTTTCTATTTTTCCTCCTACATTCACTTGTTGCACCACATCTGTACTGCTCCTGGTCTCCACTAGGGGTCACTACAGAGCAGGGCATATCCCAAAGCCCCTCCATGAGAGGAGAGCAGTCCTACGGACGCTCAATCATCTCCTCCCCCTGCCGACCACCTGCGCCCCAGTCCCTTACTGAGCTTTTTTTTTTTTAATAAAGATTAATAATAATTATAGTAATGCTGACTGATATTTACAAAGAAACATCAGAAGAAATATATGTTACTTGCATCTTTATCACAGGTCATATCGCCATGCTGCATACAGGAGATTTGTCCATTGGATTTGACAGCTCCTTGGACGGTGGAATAGGAAGATTTTGCCATCATGCGTAGTTACGGCCATCCGTAATGCATTTCCTTCAGAGCATTATACCGGGTGCATGCTACCTGCGGGACAGCAAGATGAAGCTCCCCAACACCAGCAGCACCGTTAGCAGCATGGAGGACATTTCGTTTAGGCTCTTTACATCAGTGTACCTTTATTGGTTTAAATCTTGCCACAACATGTTTATTGAGTAAAAGTTTCAGTTTTACTGTTTTCATTGCAATACTCATGTTATAGAAACACAGAAGTTGACGGCAGATAAGGACCACAAGGCCCATCCAGTCTGCCCATTTCTTTTTATACCTTACAAACGTGCCATCAACCTTTGCTCTGTCAGTGGCCTATCTATTCATACTCATTTGTATTGCTCCCTTATGCCTATCCCATGCCTGTTGGAAGCCCTGCACTGTATTCATAGCCACTACTTCTTGAGGTAGGCCATTCCATGCATCTACCACCCTTTCTGTGAAAAAGAATTTCCTCACATTCCCCCTTAATCGGCCCCCCTCTAATCTCATGCTGTGTCCTCTTGTCATGCTATTTTTCTTATATTTAAACATGTTAGACTCTTTCACCTTGTTAATGCCCTTAAGGTGTTTGAATGCCTCGATCATATCACCTCTCTCCTCCTTTGCTCAAGGGTATACATATTGAGCTCTGCTAATCTGTCCTCATATGTCTTCTGATGCAGTCCCTGCACCATTTTGGTTGCCTTTCTCTGGACTGCCTCAATTTGTTAATGTCCTTGTGAAGGTGTGGCCTCCAATACTGCCGCAGTACTCCAGATGGGGCCTAACCAGTGTCTTGTAAAGAGAATTATTACCTCCCTCTTACGACTTGTGATACCCTACTAATACACCCTAACACCCCTAGCCTTATCTACTGCTTTAGAGGTCTGCTTGGATGATTTCAGGTCATCAGTGATGATGATGCCCAAGTCTCTTTCTTCCTTTGTGACTGCTAGCAACTCCCCTCCCAGCCTATAGGTGGCTTCAGGGTTTTTCTTCCCTATGTGCATGATCTTGCACTTCTTTGCATTAAATCCCAGTTGCCACTCTTCTGATCATTTTGCTAGTTTATTCAGATCTCTTCTCATTCTGTCCACCCCATCTGTATCATCTACTCTGTTGCAGATCTTGGTGTCATCTGCAAATAGACAAGCCTTACCCTCTAGTCCATCTGCAAGGTCACTAATGAAGATGTTGAAGAGGACTGGCCTCAGGACTGATCCCTGAGGTACCCCACTCGTGACTTGCATCTCTTCTGACTGCATACTATTTACCACCACTCTGTTTTCTGCCCGTCAACCAGTTTGCCACCCAGTTGACCAACTTCTGACCCACCCCAAGTCTACCCAGCTTATTTATCAATCTTTTATGTGGAACAGTGTCAAAAGCTTTGCTGAAGTCAAGGCAGGCGACATCAACTGCTCCCCCTTGGTCCACCACTCTGGTTACCCAGTCAAAGAAATCTATGAGATTAGTTTGACAGGACCTTCCTTTATAAATCCATGCTGTCTTGGATCCTGTGCCCCTATGGATTCCAGGTGTTGCACTATCCTTTCTTTAAGGAGTGCCTCCATAATCTTGCCCACTACTGAGGTAAGACTGACTGGTCTGTAGTTCCCTGCCTCCTCCTGCTACCACTCTTGTGGAGCGGGATCACATAAAACCCTTCTCCAGTCTTCTGGGACCTCTCCTGTGCTCAGAGACTCACTAAACAGTTCTGCTAATGGCTCTGCTAGTTCCACCTTTAGCTCCTTAAGTACCCTGGGATGTATGCCATCATGTCCCATTGTCTTGTCCACCCTGAGCTTAGCAAGCTCTTGTAGGACCCTTTCTCTTGTGAAGGGAGTAGTGCTCACCTCCTTCCCCCCCGTGTCCATGGTGCTGAGCTGTGGGCCCTGCCCTACCTTCTCTTCAGTATATACTGAGCAAAAGTATCTATTTAGGATAGATGCTTTTACATGGTCCTCCTCCTCCTCACATGCTCCCTTTTCTCCATTAAGCTTAGCAATACCCCCTCTGGACTTTTCCCTTTCACTAATGTATCTATAGAAAGTCTTGTCACCTTCTTTTACTGTTCGTGCTAGTGTTTCCTCAGTTTGGGACTTTGCCTGCCTTACTGCCTTCCTGCTTCCCTTAGGGCAGTTTGGTATGCTCCCATCTTCATCCTGCTGTGTTCCCTTATATTTCCTGAAGGCCAGCCTTTTGGCTCTGACCTTTTCTGCTACTGTATTTGAGAACCAAAGTGGTTTCCTTCTTCTTTTGCACTTCCTTTTCTAACACAGTGGGATGTTGCTTCAAGTATTGCATCCTTAATGCTTGCCCACTTTGCCTGTACCCCCTCACCTGTGTTTCTTTTTGCCAGGTCTAGCTTAACTCTGTTGGCCATCTTATCAAAGTCAGCTCCTCTGAAGTCCCATATTTTTGCCTTGGAATGGGATGATTTAGATGTAGTAGCCAAATTGAACCATACCATGTGATGGTCACTGGCCCCCAGGTGACCTTCTACCTGGAGATCTGTGATCCCTTCCCTGTTAGTCAGTACTAGATCTAGGATAGCTCTGTCTCTTGTGGGTTGTTGTACCAGTTGTTTGAGGCCCTCCCTGCAGGGAATCCACTATGTGTCTAGTTCTGGCAGATGTTCCTGCTGGTATTGACCAATCTGTATCCGGCATGTTGAAGTCTCCCATTATCAGAACCTCCCTCTAGCTGTCATGTTTTGTATATCTTCTAACAGTAATATGTCTATGTCCTCCCCTGGTCTGGGGCCTGTAGACAACCCCAGTTCTTATGGCTGTCCCATTTCCTGTTTCCAGGGTGACCCACAGTTCTTCTGGCTCCTTATGTGCATTCTGAATTTCTGTAGCTTTGATATTTTCATTGACATACAGGCCTCCTCCCCCCTTTTGCACCTCGGTCTCTTCTGAACAATACATAGCCAGGTACTGAAGTCTCCCAAGTGTGGTTACTGGTAAACCACGTCTCACTAATTGCTACTATGTCAGTTTAGCCTCTGACATTATTGCCTGCAGGTCTGGGATCTTATTTCCCAGGCTGTGAGCATTGTGTACATGATTTTCCGTTGGCCAGATTTCGGTGTGTTGGTTGTCGGGTGAGGTTTGTCATTACCCCTGTGCGTTGTATGGGGAGACAAACCTTTTTTCTTACCTGGTGATGCAAATGAACTGCAAACATACTGAATCCCTGTTTGACCACTAGCTGAGGGGGGAGGGGTGTTCTTCCCATTCGACGTAAGGGGTGCTGCACTCCTGTCCCCATTTGCTAGTTTAAATATTCTGCAAAGATGTCAAACTTCTGCCCCAATGCACTGACGTCCTCCTTAGTCAGATGCAGTCCATCAAATTTAAAGAACTTTCGCTCCCAGAACTGTTGCCAGTTCCCTACAAATCTGTGTCCTTTTTCCTGGCACCAGCCCTTGAGCCACGTGTTTAGCTCCTCTATCTCCCCTTCTCTGACCTTCCGTCCATCTGCCCCCCTCTCCCAGACTGCAGGATCTCAGAGAAGGAGATGCCGGACGAAATGGATGATAGTTTGTCACCCAGCCTGGTCAGGTGTTCCTTGGTCTCCACAACTGACTGGCTGGTGAGATCATTAGTCCCTATGCGTACTAGGACATCAATGTTTTCTCCTGCTTTGTGAACAATTTTAGCAATGCGGTCAGTGTCTCTCCGTGTTGATGTACCTGGGAGACATCTGACCATTACCCCTGGCTGGAGATGGGTATCAACTCCCCGAATCATGGAGTCTCCTATGATCAGAAGTTTTTTGGATTCCCTTTTTGCTTTTTTTGTTTTGGTTCCTGATTTGGGTGAGTTTTGTTGTGCTAGCTCCTGTGCCGCAGTGTCCTGCTCTGCAGTGTCTTCTGCCTCTTTGTTTGATTTCAGAGATAGAGGCAGATACCTGTTTGTAGTGTTTATATGGTTTTTGGAGGTAATATGTTGGCGAGCAGAGAGTGATGGGGCACCCAATTTGCCCCTCCTAACCACCTGCCAACCTCCTGGTCCAACTACCCTCTGCGGTCGAGGTTTTTTTGTTGGATGCTGGGGAAATGGTGGGTGGTTCTTACAATGTATTTCCTCTTGAATATGAAATTTGAGGCGTGCAATCTCTGCCCATGCTGCCTGGAGCTGAGCTCTAAGATCTCCAATGGCCCAGCATGTAGGGCAGTGTCCTAAATCCTGTAAGACTGTCCTTCTGAAAATTGTTCCACAGTACCTGCAGTTAATGATATACATTCCAGATAAGTTGATGGGTTTATAACCTAGTCAGAGTAATTAGAAGGAAAAAAAATGCAAGTATTGGTTTGATTGTGTTTTGTTTTTGTTTAACTTGTTATAACAAGTTAAATTACTAGTGCCCCTGTAAATGAGCTCACCTTGTGGATGCCCCACTGACCCTCCCCTTCCTGCTCTGCCACAGGAAATGTCACAACTGTGGTACCCTATAAAAGGAGTGTAGTGTGGGCTGTTTGGGGATGGGGATGGGTGGCTGGGCCCTTCCCCTGCCGAAAAAGAACAACCACGGACGAAAGAACAAGGAGGTAAGAGCAGAAACAATCAGTCAACAACAAATGCAGTAACCTTGAAGGCTTATCCTAATGTTAGATAAAACTGTAAAACCTATAAAGCACCACCTGTAATAATTTCAGAGAAGATATACGCTGTAAGAAACACTTTGCTACAGAGAAAAATAAAGCAATGAAATGTTAGCAACAAACAGTAGCATTCCCTGTGAATAAAAAATAAAAACACCACCACCACACAGTAAATCTGCTTAGCCAAAAGAAGTCTTAATCCTTTTCCCTTGCTCTGGTCAGGTTCTCTACTCTGCCTTTCAAGCAGTCTTGGAAGGAAAGAGCTCAGGTGAAGCTAGGTGCCTTGGCCAGCAAACCAAGTCTTCTGCCGCATCCAGTGTCCTTTGATGTACTGAGCACGTCTATCGGTGGTCCCACCAGTATCTCCACCAGCTTCCTAAGTACCCTATGGTGAATGGAATCCCGCACCATTGGATTGCCCATCATCATTATCCAATGTTTTTTATTGCTTTTGACAGGCTATTTATATTCAGTTACACATGCATCATTATTGAATCAAATAGACTCAGTATGCTTGCACATAAAAAAAAAAATAGTCAGCTGTTATGTAGGTTGTGCGTATGATGGACAAATATTTTTCTGTATTAATCCTGTTTATACCTATTTTTGTAGCTCAATATTTCTGTCCTACCCTCCCTGTCACTCCCTCAATTCCATGTGATAGCTTTAGCTGTTCATGCCTCTCCTTGTAGGATTTTTCCTCAAGTCCCTGTATCATATTCGTTACCCTACTCTGTCCCCCCCCCCAGCAATCTGATGTCCCGCTTCAATAATGTATGCCAGTACTGCACGCATTATTCTATGTGCGGCATGTCCACTGACATGTACAGGGGCAAGATCACTTCCCTCTGCCTGTAGGAGATTCCCCTCTGTATTCATCCCAGCATCTTGCTTACCTTTTCATCCACCTTTCTGCAGTAAACTCAATGGTTCATACTCCACATTATTAGTACCACCATCTCCATTTGCTGCCTACCCCTCATCCAGTAGTTGATCCAGTTTACCATTCCTTTAACCACCGAAATGTATTCCACTTTTTACCACCACATTCAATGCGGTAATGAGTCAAAGGCCATGCTTCAATCCAAATCAATATAAGTGTTATTAATGGGCATGACATGGGCCATCCTCTACTCCTGTGGGCGGCATCCGGTGTCCTTTGATGTACTGAGCACGTCTGTCTGTGGTCCCACCAGTATCTCCACCAGCTTCCTAAGTACCCTATGGTGAATGGAATCCCGCACCATTGGATTGCCCATCATCAGTGCCAGTAAATGCAAATTGGCATACCACAGTTCACTGTATTCAATTCTCAATGTAGTACATTACAGCATGTTTGCATTCAAGTTGAATGTCATCAGTTGTATTTAAGAGTGATTTACTGTAGATAAAACATTCTTTATTTCCATAGGTTAGTATCCACTAACAAATATGTTGATGTCAACAATTTATTCCTAATAAAACATAAGAAAGTGAAACACAATTCATACTGACAACTGTCGGAACTGCAAAGTGCTATGAAAGTCGTAAAGTTGAGAAAGGTAAATGAACAAATCAAACATATTTTTATCTGTTCATAACAGACTTTGCTCAGATGTAATTCCTACTAATCATAATCAATAACGATATGTGTGCCTAACAAATAAAAACATAATTTTTAAATGCAGAAATTGCTTAGACAAGCTTCTTAGTGTTTGTCCTGATATCATTGAACAAAATTTATTAGAAACAAGTTTTTCCGGCCCGGCGGCATAGAGGGTTGAGGTGCGGGCACCTTACCTCAAACCACGCCGGCGGACCGGTTCGAGAACGGACTTGGGTCGCTGGGGGTCGTGGGGGCCGGGAGAGGATCGAGCATCCACGGACTGCTCTCCTCTCTGGGGTGGGTTAGGGCCATGCCTCTCTATATAGCGGCCCCAGTGAGACCGAGAGCCACTACAAAGTGACGACAGGGGAAAACCAGAAAAGCGGAAAATGGCGTCCGAGCGACCGGATGACTGCCGCCTGGATCCCCCGCCTCCACGGAACCCCCGATGAGCCAGGAGAATCCCAATCCCAGCAGCATCAGGGCTGAGAGCAAGAATTCCTGAAGGCAATTTCCCTCCAGAAGGAGAGGACCCATCCGACGAAGGGTTACGTCGGGCTACCCTGGTCGGCTACAATCTGGGAAGCTGGCATCGGAGTGGGTTCAGAATGGAGCAGGGGTAGTCCTTGGCAGAAGGCGCAAAGGAGTGGTCAGTCAGATGCAGGGGCCAATAAATAAATAATACAAAAAAAAAAAAAGAAACATGTTATGTCAACTTCCAAGTACTGTGTTCGCTTCATCGTTTATAGCAATATGGTTATAGCGCAACACTAAGGTACGGAGGGTAATTTGATGACAGTGGCATGACATCAAGGTCCAATTTGAGCACAGGAAAATGGATTCATGTGTGCCAGGTAGGGACAACATAGTAATGATTAAGAGCAAAGCCCCCTGTTCTCTGCGGCAAAATTATGTAACTTCTGCGGCAGGGACTCAGAACTTCTGCGGCGCTGTTAGGTCACGTTCTGCTGCAAGGTTTAAAGTTCTACGGCACATTTATATATAAATAATACAGAGTCAACATTACAGTTTTGGGGGACCCCAGCAAGGATGGCCTGTGAGGAGGACCCCTGACTTCCACTGCATAAATATAAGTTGCCCTCATGGAACCTCAGTGCACTACTACTGGCATAGTAGGGTGGCTCAGATAACATTTTGTATTTTCTATTTTTTCTCCTGCCTCAGTAGTCTCATTATCTATGTTTCTAAGTGAGGCAAAGTTCCCCTTCCCCTGGAGGAAAAAATGGCAGACCAAAAGACTGCAATGCTCTCTGCTGTCTTCTTCCCTCTCCAAAACCTAATAAAAGAACCCCCCTCAACTCCCACCTACCTAATGGCAGTAATGCTATCTCCTCACCCAATCTACATAATGGCAGCAGGAATCTCTCCTCTCCTCTCCTCTGTACCCCAGACCTAATTGCAGCAATGCTCTCTTTTCTTCCCCTTCCCCATAATGTTAGTAATACTCACTGCAACCTCTCCCCACCATCGACCTAATGGCAGCAAAATATTTTCTCCTCTCCCTAACATGATCTGATTCTGCGGCAGGTCATAATTTCTGCAGCAATCACTGAATGCCGCAGAACCACAGAGAACAGGGGGCCTTGATTAAGAGGGATGGGGGGATGGGGCAGAGCAGCAAGAATTGCATAAGGAATATTTCTGGTAGCTGGTACTGAGGAGAAAGGATGGCTGCTATCAAGGGGTGTTTGGATGTCGGGCTGTTTTGGGGGGGTGACAGATTGAGGAATCACAAAGACCAGGGTACTGGATGGCCTGACAGCACTTAGGGTTGAGAAGGCACCATTGCCCAATGGCATTCACACCAGAGTAATGAGAGAGCTATCAGAAATTGTGTCAGGGCACTTGGCAGACCTCTTCAATATGTCCCTGCTCTCAGGAAGTGTACCTCAGAAGTGGAGGATGGCTCACGTGGTAACACTGCATAACAGCAGTCCCAAAGAGGAACTGGGAAAGTACATGCTGGTAGGCCTCATATCCATTGCGGAAAAAGTGATGGAGACAAACCTGAAGGATATGCTGATGTCCCAACCCGGTCACTGTAGGGGGAGCAGCTTATTGAAACAAAGATGATCAGTGGAATAAGGGACATACCCTACATGAGCAGTGTGAGGTATTTGAACTATTCAAGAATTGCTGGACCAGTTATTCAGTGTCATTTCAAGCAACATAGGGCAACAACGCTTCCTTGTTAAACGAAATATCTTTTTAAAATATTGTCATTTGGCACAGATGAATCATAGTAAGATAATGATATTTCGGCTGCATTCCCAGTATTATGTCAAAGCTCCTTGATTGATCACAAGCAGTGTTATCATTGTTGTTCATCATTTCTGCACTTTAACAATGAAATGGGAATGATGTTTCTGCAACAGTTCAGTTTTGCTGGGGTGGGTGTATCTGGATGCTACTAGTGATGGAATAGCATGGTTGTCATGCAGACATTTAGCCTTACTATATGATGGAAATTGTTGTCGTAGTGTCACCACTTCTTTCAATATTGTACGAACATAACCTGCAGTAAAAAGAAATGGTCACCCAATTAATGCATTTCACTGTGAAGAAATATAAATTGCCACAGCAGTATTGATATCAATGGTTTATTCTGAGATGTATACAAAAAATCCTGGAATCAGACTGGATGAGGATCTCACGACAGAGTGCTGCTATCCCAGGATAAAAGCACAGAAATAAGGGCAATCTGCCTCTTCACAATAAAATCTATAGTACCAGACATCCATGACTGCAATGACAGGTGCGGCTGGCACCTTTACTCACTAAAAATCTTCATCTAGGCCCTAGAAATAAAACTGTCTTAAACTTATAAACACACAAATTAAATGTTACTTTCTCTCATGATGCTATTGCCACACACACATACATAACTTACCAGATGAAGTAGTACAGTACTTACAATTTTAATGTATGGTGTTTCTTTGCTGACAATGAAAACCCCCCTATGGTCATCACCTGCTTACTATGGAATTCTAGCCAGCCATCGAATGGCACAGCACACTTCTCAACACCTCGGCTAGAGCACGTACTACTGTACCTAATACACACTCCTGTTCAAGCGCGTATTTTGACCAGTGCTACGTGCTCTGGTGGTGTTCGGTAGATGGCTGGTAGTAGTGGTGAGCGGTGTGCTGCGACAGTCACCAACTCAGTATGGGTCAGGGGTGATGGGTTTGTGGTTGAATGGCATTACCTGTTGGTGGTGGTGGTGGTGGGGGGTGCGAGCAGACCTGCCAGGCAGTTTGACTCTGTGCTTCAGAACAGGGGTCAAGTAGCCTGCACATGCTACATTAGTCACTCCGGGGGTGGATTGACCTGCGGAGTATCATCCCTCAATAACGTCACACATAAGGTGGCAGAACCAGTGGACATGTGGCATAGTTTTTTGGCTCACTATAGGTATCACGTTATGTAAGAAATAAGACACCCCAGGGTGTGGATGACGCATATTTTAATGCACGCCTGGGACATAATAAGGCACTTGGGATGCTTCTCATAACAATATTCCCTGTGGTGAAAGAGTTATGGTTGCTATAACAGAGAGGATAATGCCTGATGTACAGATGATAACCATGGTGTAATCACGTTGAGTGCTTGCTAGGGCATCAGTAAACCTTCAGCATGCAGATCGAGAGGTTTACCATTGCCATGGCTACGATGAGAGATGATTGCACCACGGTTGTCACCTGTACATCAGGCCTTGTAAGTTTCAGTGTCTATGACTTGGCATGACATGTCCCCCCCCCCCGAACACAGGTCATGTAGCCTTACCTTATTAATGAGTCTGCACTATGGCCATTCGATTGTGTAGGCAAACAATTTAGTGGGATACTCGTACTGAATGACAGTGGGCCCAAACAGCACCACAGTTAAATTCTCTATCATACATGGAGAGTTTGCTACACTCAAAAACAGTAAACTGTGATAACTGGAATGTTATTTGAATACGTACTGAGAGTAAGAATCACATTATTCTTTGTGTGTAGAATTAAGCTATAAGGCACGACCAGGGCATAGATTAACAGTTTGTTAATTACACCCTAGGGGTGAGATGTGTCACGAGACGTGGCCGAGTGCCATATTGTCCCTATGGGGTGATTAACTGACTATCAATCTAACTCATTAGAGTGTCTTATTGCTATTATAAAGAAATGATTCCAAAAAGAGAACTGTTAAAATGATATGGTTGTAATGTTTTCATCATTTTGAGGGAGATTTTTTAATAAAAAGGTTTTTCCACTAACAATTTCAAAATGCAGGTTCAAAATTAAAATGCATCATTCCACACATTCAGCAGTGCTAGAGGATGGAATTCTGACAGGAAGAATCCATGTGCCATGGTGATCGGGCTGTACATGACAGTGTGACATAGATTAATGTAAGGCTATTGAAATCCTAACAGCCAATCAGATTGCAGCATGTCATAGACCCTCTTTGTAATGCTGAATAAAACCGTCATTCCGTTTTGTATAATCACTGCTATGACATAGATGATAGAGGTTTATAAGGTTCTGAAATCACAACAGTGTGATTATAATGTTGTAAACAGTTTACGTTCAGTGGGTAATAAGGGTATACATTATATGCATATATGGTGACAGCAAGTGTCAAAATGTCACATAAATGTCACATACTTACCATAGGTTGTAGCACTTTTTACTGGTTTAACAAATGCCTCCTTGCCTTTCTTAACCTTTGGAAAGGCTACTTTAAATCTCAGTTCCCCATCAGATGTTACCGCCTGCCCACGAGTTACATTCTTGTTAAAATAGAGGGCAGCTATCATGTGTCTGTTATGGATCACAAACAATAACATTTGACCTGTTCAAAGTACTGTCACTGGTATTTTACAGATGTGCATGCTGGTACAGTATGGCATGTGTATTTCTGTCGGATAATGAATGAATAACACATGTAAACTGTATCAAAAGCATGTAATAATAAACAACTGTGAGTACATGAATTAAACACAGTGACCAGGTGTGAACCCATGTTACTGCTATGTGACACAATATAAAACTGGCTAAGTCGTACGAGACACGGGGGGGGGGTGCAGGCACTCTTGGATAGAGTGGTTAGGTGGCCACTACAGTAACATGAATATAGTGGACGTGCTGTGGAGGGGATGTGGGATAGTCACATTACGGTGTATTGGAATTCAGGGCATGTGATGGGAGGTGGGCATTTGTGGAGATGTAGCCATGTGTGTGGGGTGGGTGCCTGGCGTACGGTGCTGTTCTGCATGCACATGTAGGAAATGGTCCACTGGGCGGCTCAAACAGATGGCAGCATGTCAGATGTTGCCTTATTGAATCACACCATGACATACCTCAGGATACAAGTCCTACTTGCACCATTCTTTCAGATGCAAATAGCCTTGAGTCCTGAGCTTCCTTTTGTGAATACATCCCAATGTGTGCAAACTTGTACCAAATTGTAACAACACAGTAGCAGTATTTAGAAAGTGTGATATGTGCCATTCTTGTTATGGGTTGCTTACTGAGCATTCATTGCAGGGAAAAAGAAATGTGAAAACTTTGGAGTGAAGTGACAAACAACACTATGGAACACCTCCAGAGCATAGGTTTGATAAAGTGGTGACACCTGTCTCAGGTCATGCAGTAGATACGAGCTTGACACTACCTCAGTTTTCAACTTGTGCTATCATGTACCTACTGTGCCCATTTGGGCTGTTTCTTGTGAAGCAAACTGCATTCTGCAGTTTGAGAACCTGCCTAAGGAGAAGCTGCCCGAAGCTCACCCTCCAAGCAAGGGGACTACTGTGCCCTTTCGGGCTGTTTCCTCTCAAGTAAACTGCATTCTGCAGTTTAAGAACCTGCCTAAGGAGAAGCTGCCCGAAGCTCACCCTCCAAGCAAGGGGACTACTGTGCCCTTTCAGGCTTTTTCCTCTCAAGCAAACTGCATTCTGCAGTTTGAGAACCTGCCTAAGGAGAAGCTGCCCGAAGCTCACCCTCCAAGCAAGGTACGGGTTGGAACTCTGAATTTTGGCATCCACCCCTGGAGGAATCTCACTTGCTCCTGTTTGCCAGTGTTACTCACACTATGTGCAGCAGTCCAGAAGTCTTCTAGGAACTGCTGCCAAGAAATTAATGCTAGGACTAATCTCTGCTTGAAATGTTTTGTTTTCTCACTTTAAGTAATGTTTAGTCTGATGTAGAGATTTCTTGGAGTTGATACAAGTTTTAAGAGAGGTGCCCATTTTCCCATTTGCAGTTTATACTGATCTGCCATTAGAAGCATCTTATTTTTCCTATTAATCCTCCAACATTGCCTCTGCCTTTTTCCTGTTCTAATCACCGTTATCCCCTGCCTTGTTCTCACTTTTAGCATATTGTACTCTGAAGAAAGAAAAAAAAAACACTACTCCACAGCAGCAGTCACCCTCACTGAAGGTCAATTATTCCCCTTACCCCCCAATAAGAAATAACAATGGGCACCCCAGCTATCGCACTCAGTCTACTCATGTTTACCTTTCTTGCTCTGCCCATGTCCTACCCTGAGCCCCACCCCCTCTACCACCCCACAGCAGACAACTGCCCCTTCACCCTGGACACCCCTATTTCTCCAGGGCACCCACCTCCAACCAATACCCCCTTCCCCCGGGACACTCTGGACCCACCCCTTCCTTGCCATACCTACCCTCTGCACCCAACCCATCCCTTGTACCCCCACTAGTAGAACCTCACATCGGTACCTGGCTAAGGGTCCTGGTCACCACAGACTGCTCATCAGATTAATTGCTCTACTTCTTCTGCTCTCCAGGAACATACAGCCCAACCACGGGCCATTGTCAACTAGCCACCCCACACCCCACACCCCACTCTGGTACTGGCCTCAGCATTGCATCCATGAATGTTTGCAGCCTCCTAAAAAAATATCTGCTGCTTTCCAGTGCTGGGCTGTACAACACTGTCCTGATGTTATTGCACTAGTTGAGACCCAAGAAAAACTTCTGACTTGGTTATCTCCTTCCCTGGCTACACTTTGTTCAGGGAAGACCGTATAGGCAAATGTGGTGGTGAGTGTGCAGTCTTTATGCGTGACACACTTTTAGGCCATGCTCTCCCTGCCCCCAAGCTCGGTTTTAGTGCCCAAGCCCTCACCCTTAAGGTTATCCCTGACCCAGCCAGGGGCCCTCTTTTTGTCACAATCTCTTACATATCCCCAAGGGACCAGGGACCAGCTGTCCACTCCCTCATTGATTACCTCACCACACTCCCACACAAGGCAGAGCAGTTCATCCTAGGTGACCTTAATGTCAGTTGGCTGAGTACCACTGCTCCCCATATCAGGGACTCCTTCACTGCTCTAGATATGACCAAACTAGTTACCTCACCCACTAGATTTAACTGGTCAGGTGGCTCCAGCACCCTCCTAGATGTAATTCTGTTGAACCGCCCCATAAAATCAGGGATATTAATGTACTACCAGACTCTCTTAGTGACCACGCTCCTGTCCTCTGTCATTGGTCATCCCCCACACCAAAACCAGCATCCCAGGTCACCTCACGCCGGCACTTTCACCCCAGGGGTCTCAGAAAGCTAAAAACGCACCTAGCCCAGCTTGACTGATCCCCAAACCTACTCACAACAGATATTGACTCTGCCCTAGCCTATTTCTCCAGTGCCTTCAGCAAGGCCTGCGACCTTTTCACCCCCTGACCAGAATCCATACCAAGAAACACAACGCCCCATGGATCTCCCCATCCCTCATCCAAACACTGAAACAAAGAGATAATATCTGGCATAATGCTGTCAAGACAGGCAAACTGGCTGACAGACAAGCCTATAATGCAGCACTTAACAAGTGCACCTGGGCTATAAGGCAGGCTAAGGCCGAATATTATCAAGCCACCCTTGAATCCACTTGGGGCTCATCCCATGCCTTCTGGGACAATAAAAAAGAGCTCAATGGAAAGACCCGCTCCCCCCACCATCACTACTCTCCATAGACGCTACCATCACTACTGATACTCCCCGCATAGCTGAGTGTCTCAATATGGCTTTCTCAGATCTAATCTCTGTCCTCCCCAACTACTTTTTCAACCCTATCCCTGCCTCCACCCTCACCTCGGGTTGCCCCCTTTTCTACCTGTGTGCCATATCACCCCTTGAAGCCAGGCCTCATCTGCAAAAAGCCTTAGCTAGCAACAACCACACCTGTGATCCCCTGGACTCCAGGATTCTTCGATTAGTCCTAGATACTGTACTAGCCCCTCTCACCAACCTTTTAAATCAGTCACTATGTCTTGGTCAATTTCCCAGTGCCTGGAAAATTGCAGAAATCACCCCTATCCATAAGAGTGGAGATAGAACCTCCTCTAATGATTTCAGGCCCATCTCCATTCTCCCCCCTCGCTCCAAAGCAATAGACAAAATAGTGCCTATTCAGCTCTCCGAGTATCTGGCCAAATACGACCTGCTGTATCCGGAACAACATGGATTCCATCCTGGTCATAGCACCACTATAGCCCTCCTGGAGTTCTCCCAGTACCTCCAATCTGCTCTCAACTCTGGTCATGTTGCGGGTGCAGTGTTGGTTGACCTCTCCAAGGCCTTTGACACTGTCTGTCACCCCCTCCAACTTGAATCCCTCCAACAACTTGGCTTCTCCCCTGGCCCACTGGCTTGGTTCACCAGTTACCTCTCTACCAGATCACAGCATGTGAAGGTAAACAACACCCTATCCATTACATAGATACACAGATACATAGACAGTGTCGGCAGATAAGGGCCTATGGCCCATCCGGTCTGCCCATTTGAG
Organism: Neoceratodus forsteri; assembly: GCA_016271365.2. Taxonomy (NCBI): domain Eukaryota; kingdom Metazoa; phylum Chordata; order Ceratodontiformes; family Ceratodontidae; genus Neoceratodus; species Neoceratodus forsteri. The sequence goes on from CM057452.1 coordinate 70,577,988, forward strand.
CTTGTAAGTTCAGTTTATGTTTTCCTAGAAGTCTGTTGCCCCTTACCCCTGACCTCCAGAATTCCTTTATGTCTATCCATGCATTCTTAAATCCTGTGATTGTTTCAGCCCCACCACTTCCTCTGGCAGGGTGTTCCCTTATCCACCACGTTCTGTTAAAATTCTTCCTCATGTTTCCTCTGAGTCGTCCTCCTCCAACTTCATCCCATGCCTCTGGTCCTGGAACATCTTTTTCGCTTAAAAATAGTGCATTCCTGCACCCTGTTCCTCCCTGTGAGATCATTGTATGTCTCTATCATATCCCCCCTCTCTCTCTCTCCTCTCCTCCAGGGAGTACATGTTCAGTTCCTTCAACCTGTCTTCATAGGACTTGTGATGCAATCAATGCACCATCTTTGTTGCCCTCCTCTGAACCTTCTCTGCCCAGTCTATGTCCTTACATAGGTATGGTCTCCAGAACTGTACACTGTACTCCAGGTGGGGCCTCACTAGTGCCTTGTATAGCGGAATTATGACCTCCCTTTTCCTGCTGGTGATGCCAACGCTCGGGGTTCCCCCAGGGTTCCATCCTGGGCTCCGTTCTGTTCAGCCTATTTCTCAACACCCTCCCCAGCTCCTGCTCAGGCAATATGCTACTCTATGCTGATAATGTGGTTCTCCTTGCCTCCCACCCTGACCCCGCATCTCTACAGGAATCCCTGCAGCACGCATTCAACTAAGCTGAAAAGTGGTTCCTTGACCACTGGCTGGTCATTAACCTAAAAAAAAACAAATTTATGCTTTTTTTGCATTACCAGAATAAGGCCAAAAATGCCCCCCTCGCATTCTCCCCAGTAATGCTCACCCTCTTGAGCAGGTGTCATCCTACAAGTACCTGGGAATCACCTTCGACTCAGTTCTTACATTCCACACCCACATCAATACCCTGTCCTCAACCATAAACTCTTGGATTGGCCTTCTGTATCACCACAGAGATTGTCTTCCCCAAACCACCCTCTAACTGGCCATCAACTCTTTCGTCCTGTCCCTAGTGGACTACGGCCTACCTATCTACGCTGTGGCCGATAATACCACCCTCACCAGACTCCAGACCTCAATAAACAAGGCCTGCAAGCTCCTGACCGGCACATCCCTCTGCACCCATACTTGCCTGCTCTATTCCACCACCAACCTGCTCACCTTGGAGGAGTGTCTGTGCTACCAAACCTGCTTACTTGCCAAAAATTCCCTGCTAGGACTCTCTCCCAGGGGTCACTGTGTCCCTGCGGCTTGCATCCCCATCTGTTGCCACCTGTAGCTCAGTTAAGGCTACCTTTCTGGTGCCCCGTACTGAGACCTCCCCAGCCCAAAGATCCTTCCACTACCACGCCCCCACATGGTTCAACTCCCTCCCGCCCTCTGTCACTAAGTCTACCAAAATTGGTCCTTTAAAGTCGCTCTCCATAACCACCTCTTTGGCATGGCTTGTAGTTGCCTTTAATCACCTTAATGCTAGGTCCCTCCCAGTTGGCTTACTCGCCTTGACAATGTCCGTTGGACTGCTCCCCCTTTTTCTTTCTTTTCCTCATCCCTGTTCCCCCACCACCCTTCCACTTAGGTATTTCCCCGGTACGACCATGGTTGTGACTTCTACTATTGTTATACTTTATACGATTGCTATTTACTGCATGTAGCTTTATTCCATAAACCGCTGTTATATTGTGTTCTTTTGTTTTCTGTATTGCACCTATATGTTACCACTGTTGTATCTCACACTGTAACCATGTCTACCCTCTGTGTGATGAGGTGCCTTTGTAAATGAGTCCTTGACTCAAAGGTTGTAAATCCGACTTTCAAAAATAAATAAATAAAATCAGTGATTGAACATGACTAATTAATATGCATTTCAATGCAACATTATAGATGTCAAGATATCTGACCTGCAATGACTAATAAGTTAAACAGAAATTTGCCATTTCAGATATGGACTAGGAGACCACTGAACATAAATTATAAGCACAATGCTGTTGGCATAGAAAGCCGTTGATGCTGACACAGTTCTAAACTTCAGCAGTATTGTGCATGTCAGCGGCATACTGCTAAACTGTATATTCACAAACATGCTGTTATGGAAACAAATCCATGCCTGTTAGTATGGTTACAACAATGTAGTTTTGGTTATATGCTGCTTTACCTTGCCCTATCCATTCTTTGTCCTCAAGAGGACCGTGCAAACAGGATGGAAATACAGAGCCATGGCCAGTATGCACATCTGAAATATGGGGTAGAACACTCTCCCATTTTTGAACCACAATCTCAGGGGCACTTCCGCTCGTCATGGCTGACCAAAACATGTGGTTTGTAATTGATTTTATCCACAGTCGAATGTCTCCACAGTTTTTTTTCTTTGAATGATTTTCAAGTATTTTACCAACTCCTGTGGGAGGATGTTAGTGAATTCTGTTAAATCACGTGCCTCTGTACATGTTGTGTAATTTCTTTATTCATTATGTGATAATTGCCTACATGTGCACTGACTGACAGAAATAGAAAGCAGAACGCAGAACATTCCTTTGTGGAACCTATACTAATGTTATGTCACATTGACTACCATAACATGCTGGTGTGGGTTTCAACTGTACATCACATATTGCAATACCTTGTTAAGTAACATTTTCAGTAGTATTTTTTCACAAATATGATACCGTGTCCAACAAAATGTAAATATAGAGAATACTGGCTTGTCAACCATGCACAGCCAGTGTGTGTTCTGCAAATCCGGTGTTCTGACCCTCTGTGGTCTCAAGAATGAAGGTGAAGTGTCACACTGCAATGAGAATAACCAGTTCTAGGTGATAGATTTAAATGATTCATTGGCAAGCATTTAAACTAGCCAAGGGGAGGAGGCACTGGAAGGGAGCAGGGAAAGCCTAGCCCCCCCCAAAAAAAGTCAGGTTAGTAAGTGAGGTAAACACCAAGATAGAGATGTCGATAGGGAGAAGGGCAGGGGTAAATGGAGAAAGTGACAAAGGCAATAAGGACAGGGATGGGGCAAAAAGGAGTAAGGCCATCGGGAAATGGAGGGTAATGAGTACCAATGCCCGTAGTCTGGGCAACAAGCTCCCTGAACTGGTGGCCTTGATGGAAGAGGGATGCCTGGATATTGTAGCAGTAACAGAAACATGGTACACAGAGAACCATGACTGGGATGTTAACATACCAGGGTACATGACCTCCAGGAGATATAGGGGGGGGATGAGTAGCTCTCTATGTAAGGGAAGGGATAAAAGCAACTGAACAAAAGAGTAAACAGGGAGGAGAGGAGGCACTGTGGGTTACCTTAGAGAATGGAAATGGCACCACAATCTGCACAGGGGTTGTATACAGACCCCCATGTCAGGGGGAGGGAATGGACAAGGATATGATAGAAGGCATCCTTAGGATGGCAGAGAATGGAGAGGTACTGTTGATGGGAGACCTGAATATGATAGATGTTAACTGGAGCACATTTGCTGCAACCATATCCAAGAGCAGGGCCATTCTCGATGCCCTACAGGTGGCATGCCTCAGACAGCTAGTTTCGGAACCCACTCATAAGAGAGCATTCTTAGACCTTGTACTCTCAAATGGGGACAGTGAGAGGATCTCAGATCTAGAAGTGGGTTGCCATCTGGGAACAAGTGACAATCAAACAGTGTGGTTCACGATCAACTCAGCTACAGAGTCAAGCCATACAAAAGTGAGGCTACTGGACTTCAGGAGGGCTGACTTTGGCAAGATGGGAGAGTGCCTTAGAAAAGCACTAGCAAACAGGCTAGAAGGAAGGGTGGAGCAACAATGGGGAAACATCAAAACTGCCATCACAGAGGCAACACGCCTCTGTGTGAAGCAAATAAACAAATCAAAATGAAAGAAAAAGTCATTATGGTTCTCAAAAGAGGTGGCGGGGAAAGTCAGGGAGAAAAAGACAGTGTTCAGGAAGTATAAGGAAACATAGAAGGAGCAGGACAGTGAGCTGTACCAGTTAAGGCAGAAGGAAGCAGGGGAGGGAAGTCAGAATAGCAAAGGCCCAAACTGAAGAAAAGATAGCCAACTCGGTTAAGAAGGGGGATAAAACCTTTTATATGTACATCAGAGAGCGTAGAAAGACAAAGGGAGGATAGTGAGGCTGAATAGAATGGATGGTGGGTGGGCAGAGAGGGACAGTGAAACAGCAGGGATACTGAAAGAATATTTCTGCTCAGTATTCACAAAAGAGGAGGAGGGGGAGGTGCCTAATCCAATTAACAGAAGCACTCTGGATAGGGGGGTCAATCCCAGTCCTTTCACAGAAGAAAGGGTTCTGAAAGAACTCCTAAAACTGAAGGTGGACAAAGCAATGGGGCCTGATGGAATTCGCCCCAGAATTCTAAAATAATTAAGGGGAGAACTAGTGAAACCACTGACTACCCTTTTTAACAAGTCATGGGAGGGATGGTGTGGTACTTGAGGACTGGAGGAAGGCGGATGTGATTCCCTTCACAAAAGTGGGACCAAGACGGAGGCAGGAAACTACAGGCATGTCAGTTTGACCTCTGTGGTAGGGAAAGTGATGGAATCACTTCTGAAGGAAAATATTGTTGAGTACATAGAGGCCAGTGGGGTACAGGACCCAAGGCAGCAAGGGTTCACAGCGGGAAGGTCATGTCAGATTAATCTAATTGATTTCTTTGACAGTGTGACCAAAGTAGTAGACCAGGGAGGGGTTGTGGACATGGCCCACCTAGACTTTAGCAAGGCATCTGACACAGTCCCACACAAGAGATTAATTGTCAAATTAAACAGCCTGGGAGTGGGTCCCAGGGTGGTAGCCTGGGTATAGCATTGGCTGGACAACAGGACACAGAAGGTAATTGTAAATGGAGTCCACTCTGAAGAAAGAGGTGTTACTAGTGGGGTACTGCAAGGTTCAGTACTGGGTCCAGTCCTTTTTAATGTCTTTATAAGTGACATTGCAGAGGGACTGGATGGAAAAATATGCCTCTTTGCAGATGACACAAAGATCTGCAACAGGGTTGCTACACAAGGAGGCGTGGAAAGGATGAGGAGGGACTTGGCAAGGTCGGAGGAATGGTCAGAAGTATGGCAGCTTGGATTCAATGCAAAGAAGTGCAAAATAATGCAAATGGAAAACAAAAACCCAGGGGAAGATTACATAGTGCGGGGGAGGTAGTAACAACAAAAATAGAAATGGACCTGGGGGTAATCATATCAGATGACCTTAAGGTTAGCAAGCAATGCGAGAAGGTAGTAGGGAGGGCTGGGGGTATACTGGGATGTATAGAGAGAGGCATCACCAGCAGAAAATAGGAAGTTGTTATCCCTCTGTACAGACAGTTGGTGAGACCCCATCTGGAGTACTGCGTGCAGCTCTAGAGACCCCATCTCCGCAGTCCAGAGGAGGGCAGCTAAAATGCCATATGAGGAGAGACTAAAGGAGCTTAATATGTATACCCTTGAGGAAAGGAGGGAGAGGGAGACCTGATAGAAATGTTTAAGTACCTCAGTGGAATCAACAAAGTCTAATAGGGTAGCATCTTTTAGAAAAAGAGATGTGCAAGAACAAGGGGACACAATTTAAAGATGGGGGGTGGTTCAGGGGCAATGTGAGGAAGTATTTTTTCACAGAAAGGGTGGTGGACAGATGGAACAACCTTCCTGAGGAGGTTGTGGGGTCTAAAACTGTGGGAGAATTCAAGAATACATGGGACAGACATAGGGCAATTCTTTTGGCGGGTAAGAAGAAATAGGCTGTTGGTTAACTAGGATCTGCAGTTTATCCTTTAGGTAGGGAAATGGGCAGACTAGGTGGGCCAAGTGGTCCTTATCGGCCATCAAAGTCTATGTTTCTATGAGTTGTCAGAACACACAGGTTCTTCATAAAGTTGCTCATCCTGGCCCAGATATTCAAAAGGGTTGCGCATGGCGCAACAGTGTTGCACCATTTGCAACCCACTGCTGCGCCCCGGCGCGATATTCAAAAGGGAAAAGTGTGCTGCACAAATCCCGATGTGCCGGAGTGCATCAGTAATGTATGCAGGCACAGGTAGGGGGGGCGTGCCCATGCATACCCTGCACAGCCCGATATTTAGCCCAGGATGTGCAGAGCCATGCATGCACAACCCCTACCTGCGCCAGCACAAAGTTGATACCAAAAAAAAGGAACAACTGATGGCCACCCACAAGTGAGCTGCCACATTGCAGGGTGCAACATGGCAGCTGCCACCTGTGGGTGGCCACCCGAGCTCTGGCTGCACCTGGCGGTGCCCCCCCCATGCCTGATTGTAGGCATTTGTGAAAAAAAACAATAAAACTGTCCAATATCCCTGGTGGTCCAGTGGACCGCTGTTTGCCCAATCGCGGGCATTTGTAAAAAAAAAAAAGAAATGTCCTTCCAATATCCCTGGTGGTCCAGTGGACCGCTGTCTGCCTGATCATGGGCATTTGTAAAAAAATAGAAATGTCCTTCCAATATCCCTGGTGGTCAAGTGGACCGCTAGCTGCCCGATCGTGGGCATTTGTAAAAAAATAGAAATAAGTCCTATATCCCTGGTGGTCCAGTGGACCGCTATCCGGGCATCTGTAAAAAAAATATCCTTCAATATCCCTGGTGGTCCAGTGGACGCTATCTGCTCGATAGTGAGCATCTGTAAAAAATAAAAACAAGTCCTATATCCCTGGTGGTCCAGTGGACCGCTATCTACCATCGCGGGCATCTGTAAAATAGAAATAAGTCCTATATCCTGGTGGTCTAGGGTACCCCTCCCCACCCACCCACTGAGCCCCTGCCGCTCCCCGTCAGACAGCGGGCAGCAGCACCACCGCCTGCCGCCCGCCACCTGCCGACTGCACCATCGGTAAGGCTGTACCCCTATTGGTTCTGGCGTGAGCCAATGGGCTCAGCCCCATACCATACTACACATTCCAGATATGTGACGGTGTCAGGCCGCGGGCAGCGCGGCGGCAGGCGGGTGGTGTTGCTGCCCGCCGCTGACCGGGGAGCGGTGGAGGGCTCAGTGGTGGGGGTGGGGAGGGATGTACCCTAGACCACCAGGGATATAGGACTTATTTCTATTTTTACAGATGCCTGTGATCGGCAGATAGCGGTCCACTGACCACCAGGATATTGAAGGACATTTCTTTTTACAGATGCCTCGTCATCACAGATAGTGGTCCACTGACCACAAGGATATTGAAGGACATTTCTTTTTTTACAAATGCCTGTGATCGCGCAATAGCAGTCCATTGGACCACCAGGGATATTGGAAGGACATTTTATTTTTTTTACAAATGCCCATGATCGGGCAGATAGCGGTCCACTGGACCACCAGGGATATTAGAAGGACATACTTTTTTTTTTTTTTTTACAAATGCCTGCAATCGGGCAGATAGCAGTCCACTGGACCACCAGGGATATAGGACTTATTTCTATTTTTGTACAGATGCCCGCAATTGGGCTGTGGAGCACATTGCTGGCTGCAGGGGGTGTCGGTCCCTGATGGCTGCTGCCTGGCAGGGTGCCAGGCGCCAGTCGTCGGGGATTGGCGCATCTGAATGCAAATGGGGCCATAATGACATGCAAATGGCCCCATGTGCGCCTTGCATATATTATGGCCCCATTTGCATGTCAACTTTTGAATATCGCGGTTGCTGTGCATGGTGCAATAGAACTTGCGCTAGCGCATCCCCATGCTCCACTCTGGCCACTTGCACTGGCACAGTGCCACTGTGCCATGCACACTGAGGGTGGCCAGAGTGCAATATTCAGTGCTGCTGAGCCATGGCACAGCTCCGTTGAATATCGGCCAGTCCACACCCCTGTGCAGCCAAGTTGAGCTGCGCCCAAGCTTGCGCCACAGCCTGGCGCAGTTTGAATATCTGGGCCCCTGTATTTTTTATATGTTAGCAATAATGAATGAAGGTTAGACTGTTTAAACAATGTTTTAAAGCATGGCATGGGGCGTAGTAAGGCACAAGCCTGAAGGCCGAGTGAGTTCAGCTGATGGCCATGATGTAGAATATGGTTAGCACACACCCCTTCATGCCTTATTGCTTACGTATGTTATTAAATGTGTTGCATAAAATGTGCATACCCATTGGTTGACTAGGTATGCATGGCCATTGATTAATTCCACGTGCAGTCTCTAGAGGTTCTAGAATGCTGTCCTCCCACAGGAGGGTACAACCACATTACATGAACTTTGAACTATGGTACAACAGCATTTTGAAAAGGATGGATTTCTATATAGACCAATGCTCTACTATACACTGTAAATTTAAATTTATATAGATTACAGCTGGCTCGTTGGCACAGCAGTTGGTTTACTGCTTGTGACACCAGTTACCTGGGTTAGAGAATGGACCTGGGTCATTGGAGGGCCGACCGGTGGAGAGGGATTAAGCATCACATGGACTGCTCTCCTTCTCCGGGGAGATGATGTGGTGCATGACTGGTGTTTGAGGGACCCCTGGTGGAGGCCGGGGGCACCAACAAGGATACAAGGTGTTGTGATGGATGCTGCCATCATTGCATGTTCATGCCCCTGCCTACATAGGGGAAAAACTTACATCCCCACTGCCTTGATGAAGCCCACACCCTCCAGCTGCAATCGGCTCCCAGGATGACTCCCACCCTATCCCATTGTTTGCTGCACCCTTTAGAGGGCCCGGGTGCCACAACACCATCCTGGGTGGTAAGCCAGGGAGTACCGGGAGGGCAGATAATGTGGGAAGCCGCTGCCGATCGGTCCGTGACCAGGTAGATGATACCATCAGGGGAGGCGCCCCGCCGAAAAAAGAAATTCCTATAGATGCCAACACAATTTCAATAAAAGCATTGTATGTTGAACAATATATTAATCCCTTACCCTTTGCCATGTGCCAGATGTCAAATTGGTGAGGGATGGCAGGATGGCTCCTCTTCATGAATGCTTTCACCTGTACATGTCGGTCAGTCACGAGACTAGCTATTGTACAGCCACGGTCATGTAGGAAGTCAATACCCCTCTTCAGGCCTTCAAGCTCCATGGCAGTTGAATTTTTTACCTGTGAACTTTAAGGATAGAAATAATGTTTGTATTACTCCAATGCACATAACAGCCATTATGTGGACTAGGTTTCGCTAACTTCGGAATACTAACCTGTATCAACTGCATAGAAACAACTTCGGCAGTTTCAGAGTTCATTAGTGTGTAGAGTCCATATTTTGCACAATGACCTGGGATTCCATCACAATGCCTGTCACCACCCAGTACAAGTTGTTTTCCCACCAGCTCTGTCAGCATGGCATCCTGATTCTGTTTCCACATGTTGTTTACTACAGGAATTATATATGATCGCTGAATCTTGTGATAAGTGACCAATGACAGTTCAGGCATATTTAGGAACTTTAAAAGTCTGAGTGCCTTACACGGAGTTATGCCACTGCAAAATACAGCAGAGCACGTAATAATGTTCCCCCATGGCATGGTGCCACTTGAATCCTGGCTTTGCCATTCCCATTTGTGTCCCTTTGGACACTCACATGAGATAATGATCATTGTCCGAACACTTTGCTTGATTTTTGCTGTGGCCTTTGAGGAACATTTGCAACACTGTTGAAATAGTTTACCTAAACTTTTCTAGAAAACCATGAAATACTTTTGCTCTGATGGATGAACCGAGTATGAAGATAACATTGAAACAGATGGTGTATCCATTGATTGATGGGCTGCACGTATGTTTGGTAAGTAGAATCACTGCCTGAGTCCTTATGGTCAGGGTCAGATAAGCATTCATCACTGCTGAGGAACGGATCATCAGAAGCAATGCTTTCATCAGTGTCATTTATGTCAATGTTGGCATCAAGGTTACACTGAATTGATGCATCTACCATTTCAACTGGTTTAAGAACACAGAAGCATTTAGTTTTCAATCTATCTGTCTGTGTGCCACATGAATGAGACTTCTGTTTAATATTTTCCTGGCATTTGATGCTCCTGGTAGATGCTGGCATAAACCTTTTAGCCAACAGCAATTTTTTACACTCACTATTAGAAACTACCAACGCATTTAAATTATCCGTGGCAAGGTCTTCCACATTGAATTCATGCAGGTCTAGGGTAACATATTCACACATCATGCTTCCAGTACCTGTTGTTTCCTGTACATAGGATCCAAATTTTGAGAAAATAGACAAGTCAAGTGGCATTTCCTGATCCGTCAATGCACTCATCATATGTTGATTGAAGGCATCACTTTGAATATCGGCAAAATCAACTGTGGTATGCAGGTCATCCACTGTCTCAAATCTTGGATGCATGTCATCAGTATGGCATGGGGTGTATATCGTAAGATGTGCCAGATGAGGTACACACTGTGTCACCTGAAAAATAAGTCATAGTGTGCAGCTCATCGACACTATCATTACCATCTAAAATGAAATCAATGTAAACTGACTTATCCGTTGGTGTCATGTTGACATCGTCCAAAGAACCAGTCAACGTTAGGTGCACTTTCTGTCTTGCCTCATCCATGGAGAACAGGAACCTTTGCAAGTACTTAATTTAATGCCTGCACAGAAAATGACATTTGTTAGACATATGCATAAAACGGTAACAATACATTCATACATATAAGAACATGTTGAGGCGTAACAAACAAAGTTAGGGTTGTCACCATACATTTCTTCAATCGTGTTATCATGAATGAAATTGTGTTGTGATGAGTGCTTGACATTATAAACAACATGGGGTGGTTAAGACACTGATTGGCATGGTCTGAATTATGCAATTCAGCATGTCTTCATTTGGGTGGGGGAGGGGGTGGAGTGTGGAAAACAGATCTGACACTTCTTTCACTGTATGAGAAGGACAGTACAGGACGGCAAAATGGTAGACATAATGTTTCTTGCTTTTAGCAAGGACTTAGAGTCTGTGTAACATCGACTGCTGTTCAGTTATACCATCAACTTGTAACTGCCCCACCATACACTACCCTCATCACAATTAACACTTCCTCACCCTGTCCTATCAAGTCTGAAAATAGACATCCATCTTGCATGACACAACACACTGTGGCATAGTATTATACCTGTCTACCACCCATTGCGTGAAATAATGTCTCCTCATTTCCCTCCAGAATCTTCATTCTTATACGAACATACAAATTTAGTAATAACAAAAAGACATTCTTGTCTATTGAGTCTGCTCCAATTAGCAGCTAGCACCATTATGTGGAAGTTCCCACTCACAAACTCCCTTTTTCACACATTCTGAAATGCTAAGATGCCAGCAGAGTATCCCTAATGGTCTGTTGGGTCTGCTGTCAAATAATCACACAGTCAGGACACCATTGCTGCTGTCCCCACCTTCACCGTAATTACACCTGACCCCATCCCCCATTGCAACTACACCTCCAGGTGTGGCATTATTCAGTTTGATAATCCCCCACACACCTGTTCCAGCCATGCTTATATCACTCAACTGTAAAAACTGCAACAAGTTGTGCAGGCAGTGTGCTTAGAGGTCAATCACCATCTTGATGAAGTATGGTCTCCTAGTCTCACCACTGAGCCTCCCGCCAAACAGCCTCATGGAGCGCCACCAGTGGACCACTCATCCGTTGTCAGAAAACCACCAATTAGGCTGGCCCTATGTAGTACCATTACATGTTTAAAAACTTCAGTTATATCCACTGTGCTTTCAGCTAGCCCTCCATCCACTCCCATCACCCCTCCCCCCACTGCCCTATCCCATCCACTTTTGCAGCACTCCACTACTGGCAGGGTACCACTTCCGAAGGAAGCGCATTCAACCCAGGCACCACTCTCTCCGTAAGAAATGCCATGCTTGTCTGGTTTATTCCATTCATGTACTTGAAGGTTTCAATCTTATTCCCCCTGTCTCTCCTCTACTCAAGTGAGTACATGTTTAACTCCCTCAGCGTGCTCATGTAGAGAATGTCACATACTCCCCGGATAATCTTTGTTGCCCTGCGCTGAAACCCCTACAGTTACTTTATGTCCATCCGAGCGTATGGTTGCCAGTACTGCACGCATTACTACAGTTGTGGCCTAACCAGAGGCTAATACAATGGCTGGATCATCTACCCTCTCCTTGAAGAGATACCCCTGGCAGTACAACACAGATAACAAAAAGGGTCTCAAAAATGTTACAATCTGATTGGCTGTTAGGATTCCAACAGCCTTACATTAATCCATGTTATACTGTCATGTTTGGCCTGATAACCATGGCACATGGATTCTTCCTGTCAGCATTCCATCCTCTAGCCCTGCTAAATGACTGGAACAGTGTTTTCTGATTCTAAGCCAGCATTCTTTTTTTGTAGTTAATCTTTTTATTGAGAATTATGAAGTATACAACAATATAACATAACTCTTCCAGATTCATGAACACATATGAGCAAACAAAAAAAAGGAATAACAGCTTATGATCACAAACATTGTAGGATAATTGACATAGAATCTTGAACTGTAAATACTGGATGAAATGTTACAAACCCCTGAATTAAAGGAGAAACTCAAATTGTTCATACAGAAGGGTAGTATATAATATAAATTAAAAATAAAGATGAATATGGTCATGTTAGTAAGTTACCATAATATAAGTATATTACAATACAGTGGATCATATGTAAGCCGGGAAGACTTAGAAATACTGGAGTGATACAAGATTAAAACTATTAGAAGAGAAAAGTGAAGAAGGAGAATAGAAACGAGAAAGAGAAGAAAGGTGGAGAGAAAAGAGAAAGAAAAAAAAGCGAGACTACAATAATCAAAAAATTAAGAAGATTAATGCTGCAAGAAATGAAAATTGCGTCAGACCATACATTGGCTAACAGGAGGCTTAGGCGTATCCAGGTAAGTATAATAGTCCTGCCAACATTTATTGTATATATTGAGTCGATCAGGAGAGATATGTGACATACGGTCTAAAGAAGCATATTGAGATAGTTGATTGAGGTATCCGAGATTGGGGATTGTACTAGATTTCAATGCATAAGAATAAGACGCTTAACTTGGAGAAATAATATGGTCAACCACCTATTCTGAAATTGGGATAATTTATATGAGCGAAAATAAAAATGACAATTATACAATGTTTAGGGTCTTATGGAAAAAACTGACCAATCACTAGACATGCAAAATGATGGATGTTACGCCAAAGGTTATAAATGGAGGGACAATGCCATAAGATATGTAATAAATCTCCATTGGGAGAGTTACAGGGCCAGCAGTTGTTATTATTCGTTAAGCCCATATTATATAGCACAGCCGGAGTTCTATACCATAAATGGAGAATTTTTGTCTGTATTAGAGAACTACGCTTATCTTTGAAAGTTTTGTGACAAGAGAGCCAACAACTGTGCCATTGAGTATTAGATATATTAAAGTTTAACAGTTTACCCCATTTATTTTTTGCGTTGATAGATTGATCTGGGAGAGAGTCACGGATTTCTTTGTAGATAATACTGTTCAGATTTGTGGGTGATTTAATCCATTTAGAAATAAAATGGTTATGTAAGGGTTGAGTGGACGAATGCAAAAAGAAAAAATTACTCACCATAGTAATGTTGTTTCTTCTAATGGAGTCTTGCTATATTCAGACATAGTGCAGTTAGCCCCAGCATTTGAACTGCCCCAGAGAGGAAAGAGTTAACTCTATGCAGAAGCATAGAACGTTGAGCTCGAGCTTGGTTTTCAAACCTCTGTCTGTGGTACTTCTCAGTGTAACCGTCAGATTCTTATGAGCATACTAACTGACATACTATAGTATGGAAATTGTTCAACATATAGCCAAAGGGCAAAAAATTATTTTTGGGCCCAAAAGACTCAAGTCGAGAACTGAAGAAGGAAAGTTAGTGACAATATTTAAGTATAAAACACCAGAAAAATAATAACAACATCCACTCCACCCAAGAGGGAGGGTACAAGGTATACCCCTGAGGTGCAGTACTGTACCTGCCAGCCCACTTCCCAAAAGCCCAGGTTCTGAGAGGGGAGGCAGGAGGGGGAGGTCTGAATACAGCAAGACTCCATTAGAAGAAACAACATTACTATGGTGAGTAATTTTTTTTTTAAATAACATGAAGTCTTGCTGTATTCAGACATAATGCAGACTACTAAGCAGTTCCCTATGGAGGAGGGAATGCAGAACCTACTTTGGGAAGAGGCTCTGCAGTACTGCTGTGCCAAACCTAGCATCACTCCTAGCCTGGATGTCCAGGGAGTAATGCTTGGTAAAAGTATGTACTGTTTTCCAGGTGGCTGCTTTACAGATCTCTAACAAAGGTATATATCTAGCCTCAGCTAGAGAAGCAGCTGTACCCCTAGTCGAATGAGCCCTCAGGCCTGAAGGGGGCGTTCTACCCAACTTGTCATAACAGAATTATATACAAGAAAAAATACACCTGGCAATAGTTATTTTAGTGGCAGGCTTACCTTTCCCCACTTCACCATAAGTGAGAAACAATTGAAGACAGTCATTTCTATGTGCCTTAGTACGCTCAATGTAGTAGCTAAGGGCCCTCTTAACATCCAGACTGTGTAACCTTCTTTCGCCTGAAGAAGAATGATCAGTGAAAAACACAGGGAGAGATATAGACTGGTTCAGATGAAAATCCGATTCCACTTTGTGCAAGAACCTCCTATTGGTTCTTAGAACCACTTTGTCCCTTTGGAAGGAGATGACGTCAGGTTCAACTGACAGAGCCTGTAACTCACTAATCCGCCTGGCAGAAGTAATAGCTACCAGGAACACTAGTTTTCCAGGTCAAGTACTTCAATTCGGCTGAAGCCGGAGGTTCAAAGGGTGGCTGCATAAGCTGAGCTATGCAGACATTAAGATCCCAAGGCAGAGTGGGCTCCCTAAAGGGAGGGTTAATGTGAACCAGTCCTTTGAAAAATTTTCTGAAAACAGAATGAGATGCCAGGGAAGAGCCCTTCCCTGCTGAGAGGAATGCAGAGACAGCTGCTAGACAAACCTTCAGAGTGGCAGGCCTAAGGCCTAGACCATTCAGATGAACTAGATAGTCTAAGGTTGTGGAAATGTCTGCAGAATCAGGCAGGATGCCTTTCTGAGAGCACCAAATACTGAACCTTTTCCATTTGGAGTTGTAAGTTTTTCTAGTGGAAGGTTTCCTGGAGACCTTCAGAATATCCAGAACTCCCTGAGAAAGATGTAGTGCTGCATATTCTAACTCTTCAAGAGCCAGGCCTTGAGATTGAGAGACTGGAGATTGGGGTACCAGATCCGCCCCTGGGAGGAGGACAGGAGATTGTATGTTTTGGGCAGAGACAGGGGACGTGACACTGACAAGGACAGCAGTAGAGGATACCACTGCTGTCTGGCCCAATCAGGAGCCACCAGTATCACTGTGCAGGGTTGAGTCCTGATCTTGATCAGAACTCTGAACAGCAGAGGGAAGGGAGGGAAGGCATAGAGAAACCTGCACTTCCAGTCCAAAATGAGAGCAGCCTGGGGAACCATCGCCAGGACTGGAGGTCTGCAACAAAACAGAGGAAGTTGATGATTGTCTGGTGCTGCAAAGAGATCTATCTCTGGATACCCCACCTGGAAAAGATGACCTTCAGTATCTGAGGATCCAGGGACCATTCGTGGTGTCCCTGTGATATTCTGCTCAGAGCATCTGCTAGTATATTGTCCTTCCCAGGAAGGTGAACTGCTACCAGAGAAGTCTGAAGAGAATAGGCCAGAGACCACAGCTTCATGGCTTCTGTGCACAAGCCCGAGGACTGAGTGCCTCCCTGCTTGTTGCTGTACCACATTGTGGTGGTGGTGTTGTCCGTTCTGACTTGGACCACCTTGCCCTTGACTGAATCCGAGAAGCTCTGCAGGGCTAGGAAAACTGCCCTGCATTCCAGGAGATTGATATGAAGGAGAGACTCTTGTGGGGACCAGACTCCTTGAGCTGTCAGGGCTCCCAGGTGGGCTCCCCACCCTAGGATAGAAGCATCCATAGTTAGAACTACTGATGGAACTTGACGGAAAAATGGAACCCCTTGTCTGAGGTTGTCCTGGTCCAGCCACCACTGGAGAGCTTGGACCAGAGTCTGAGTCACTGGGATCAGTTTGGTAAGTGAATCCTTCTTTTGAGACCAAAAAGACCTTAGATGAAACTGAATGTCCCTAATCTGGAACCTTGCTCCCTGCACCACTGCTGTAGAAGCTGCCATGTGGCCCAGGAGCTGGAGGAACTGTCTTGCTGGGCGGGAGACCTGAGGTCGAAAGGAGGAAGTGAGATCCACTAGGGCCTTCACCCTTGCCAGGGGAAGGAAGGCTTTTGCTTGTACAGTGTCCAACTCTATGCCTATAAAGGTTAGAAGTTGAACTGGTTCGAGGACAGACTTTGGACGATTGAGAAGAAACCTCAAGTAGCTGAGTAGGTCCTAGGTAGTTTGAAGAGCCGACTTGACCTGTAAAGATGACTGACCCACTAAGAGCCAGTCGTCCAGATACGGGAAGATGGTGATACCCTGTCTTCTGAGGTAAGCCACCACTACTGCAAGGCACTCTGTGAACACCCTTGGAGCTGATGTTAGGCCGAATGGCATAGCTCTGAATTGGTAATGGCCTGAAGACAACTCGAACCTGAGGTATTTTTTGTGGGAGCACCTGATAGGAGTATGGAAGTAGGCATCCTTGAGGTCCAGAGATGCTAGCCAATCCCCTGGCCTTAGAGAGGGAAGGATTATTCCCAGAGTTACCATTTTGAATTTGGGCTTTGAAATGTGTTTGTTCAAATACCTTAGGTCTAGGATGGGTCGCCACTCCCCTGTTTTCTTTGGGGTAAGGAAGTACCTGGAGTACAGTCCTTTTCCCCTGTGCTGAGTAGGAGCCTTCTCTATAGCTCTGAGAGCTAGAAGAGAGGAAACCTCTGCCTCTAGGGCAATGGTTTCTGAGAGTGATGCAGGTGGAAAAGACTTGGTCCTCTTTTTTGGAATTTTTTTGAAGCTGAGGGCCAGTCCCTGGCTTACTACATCCAGGACTCACTTGTCTGAGGTCACAGACTTCCAGGCCTGGAAGTAGTAAGCCAGCCTGCCTCCTACTAGAAATGGGGAGTCGACACGGGCTGACACATCAGGGTGTCTGCTTGGCAGGAGCCTTAGACTGAGAGGAGGAGGGAGCAGCTCTGCTCATCCCCCTCCTGCCCCTCCCTCTGAAGAACCCCCTCTGTGGGAAGGGAGAGAAGGCCTGGGATTGGTAAAAAGGCCTTTGAAAGGGCCTGCCCCTAGACTGCTGCTTGTGCACTCCTGTACGTGGTCCTGTATTCATCCATTTTCTTCATGTAAGCCTCTGTCTGCTCCCCAAACAGAGAGTTACCTACTGCAGGAAAATCCATAGCCTTAGTCTGGGTATCCTGTGAAAGGCTAGTACATCTGAGCCAAGCATGTCTTCTGAGAGACACAGATGCAGCCATGACTCTAGATGCCACATCATTGGAGTCCACAGCAGCATGAAATTGCATTTTGGATGCCTCAGTTCCATCAGCAGCCACCTCCTCCAGCTCCTTGGCTAGCTAGGGGGAGGCCTGTTTAGCCAGTTCCAGAACCATATCCCATCTGGATTTCTGGTACCTGGCTGTGTAGGCCATATAAGTAGCCTGCCTGAGTCCCAAAGAGGATGCCAAATACTGTTTTTTGGCCATGGCATCCACTTTCCTGGAGTCCTTATCCGGGGTGTGTGAAGCCAAAGGAATGTTAGCCCTGTCACAGGCTGCAGCCTGCACTACCCCAACATGGCTGCAATGACTATAAAAGAACTCCACAGCTGAGCCAGATAACAAATACCTCCTGTCCATTCTCTTATCCACAGGAGGTATTGAATTAGGGGTTTGTAAAATCTTGTGTGTCTGTTTCCCCAGGGATTTATGAAGAGGGATAGATAGTCTTTTGGACTCTGGGATGTCCATTATTTCCACAAAATCAGGCTCTTCATCCTCCTCTGCAGCTTCAACCAAGGGAAGCTGCAGGGTTTCTGCCACCTTTTTGTAGAACAAAAAATGTGAAGGGGACTGAGAGAGCCTGGGAGGAGAGACACCTGAGGGCCTGTCTGGGGAGATGTCCGGTTCAATGGGCACATCCAGACCCTCCTGGTCATCGTCATCATCATCATCATCATCCTCGGGATAGTCTTAGTCTCCCTCCCATTCCTCATAAAAAGCATCTGGATCATAATCCGGAGGGGACATATCCGACCGAACGGACCGCCTAACCGGCGGTACCAGTTCAGACGGAACTGGTCTAAGCGATTGAATAATGCTAATCGCTTTGGCTATTTCGTCCACGGTTGGAGAGTGTGATACCGAATCCGAACCGGCAGACTTACGCTTCTTTTTTGATGGAACCAACCCCTCGGGATCGGCTCTCCTTTTGCCTAAGGAGGTATTTCCTAGGTCAGTATGCACCTCCTCAGGTTCGGCTGCAACCGAACCGGGCTGGCCATCTGGATCTACGGACTTCTTGGCCTCCCTTTCCTTCAACCTACTCAGTCTTTCATCTAGAGTGGATTTAGGAAAGTTTTTACAGATTTGGCAGTCTGACTTGAGGTGGTCAAATCCCAGACAATAAACACAGATGAGGAGGGGGTCAGCCTTAGCAAAGGCCTCCCCACACTCAGTACAGTGTTGAAGCCCAGTGGGACAGGTTTTCTTCTTGGGTTTCTCAGACATGGCCAACCTAACAAATTACCCTACTGCAGCTTTCAAGCCAGGTAATGCAATAACATATCGGTTACAAACCTGTCACGGGCTTTTTAAAAGAACCGTCAAAAAACCTCGGTTCTTTTGAAATCAATCGGTACCGGAACACCACTCTAATCCCAGAAATAAATTTAAACAGAATGGGTCGGTTCCAAACCTGAATGACTGGAAAGAAACCAAAGAAAAGAACAATTTCCAACTTTTTTCACAGAATAAAACACAGTCACTGCCTATCTACACATTACCTGTACCATAGACAGAGGCTGGAAATCCGAAAATAAAAAAAAATTTTACGGTTTAAACCGAACACTTTACTTTTACTGAACCGAGCAGAGGAAATCTCCGGAGCGACTTCAATGTTAGGCGGAGTAAAGAATCTGACAGTTACACTGAGAAGTACCACAGACAGAGGTTTGAAAACCGAGCTCGAGCTCAACGTTCTATGCTTCTGCATAGAGTTAACTCTTTCCTCTCCGGGGCAGTTCAAGTGCTGGGGCTAACTGCAGTATGTCTGAATACAGCAAGACTTCATGTTGTTTGAAATAAGTTACATGCAGTGCGGAGCTGTAGATATTTCCAGAAGTCATGATAGGGGATGTTCCAGAGGATATGGAGTTCTGAAAAGGATTTGAGTTCGAATTTGTGAGTCTCAAGTATGTCGTTCATGAAGAAGATACACAAGTTCTTCCAGGTTCGCCAAAAGATTGGGCGATTGTCAAGAGAGATAAGTTGGTTACCCCCAACAGGGGCATATGCAAGTGGAGTTGAATTTGATTTAAGATGTTTATGTATCATTTTCCAATAAAATAATGATGATGTTATAGTGGGATGAGATTTTAATATAGGGGGGAGAGGGTTATAGATGAAGGAGGTAGAAACATTACCAGGACATAAGGAGGCTCCATGTTAACCCATAGCAGAGATTTATTGTTGGGTTTACAAAACCATTTGATAGTTTGAGCCGTACGGAAGGCCCAGAAGTAGGCTTGAAACCATAGAAGCCCAAAACCACCTCTAGACCAATGGGAACAAAGTTTGTTGCAACTAAATCTGGGTATTTTGCCCTCCCAAATAAAATTACTAATTATTTTGTCAATTTGGAAGAGAAAACTAGAAGGGAGAATAAGGGGAATATTAGCAAATAAGTATAAAATCTTTGGTGCTATTGACATTTTGATAGCAGATATTTTACCATTAAAGGAGAGATTGAGAAGTTTCCATCTATCAAGTGTAGATTTAATGTTGGATAATAAAGGTGAAAGATTTATATCCCATGTTTTGTCTAAATTTGGAGTGATACGAATACCAAGATATGAGATACTATGTGGTGCCCAATGGAAGTCCAAAGAGCTATTTATAAAGGGTTTGCATGAGTTATTCAATGGCGTCATTTCAGATTTGTTAAAGTTTAGCACTAGTCCGGAAAGGAAGGTAAATTTGTTAAGTAATTTTATTAATGGTTGTCCTGATTCTTCTAGATTTTCAAGTAAAATGAAGAGATTGTCAGCATAAGAGAGCAAGGTATAGTGAGAGTTGCCAATGGGGCTGCCACGGATAGTACTAGATTGCCTAATGGAAGCTGATAGGGGTTCCATGGCAAGGATAAATAAGGAAGGTCATAAGGGGCAACCTTGCCTGTTGGTAGAAGAAGTATTTTATTAAAAATGTCCCTCTAAATGAGGAAAACATTCAAAAAGTATACTTTTAACACTTTTCTTTTTGAATATTTTTTAGAAAAGCAGTAAGGCACTCACAGGAGTTAGATTATAGTCACTTAATCACTCCCTGGGGCAATATGGCACTCGGCTACACCTCGTGCCACATTACACCCTTAGGGGGTGATTAACAGACTGTTAATCTAACCCGTGGTCATGCCTCATTTCTTAAATGTTTTTGGCCTTTGCCTTTGACACTAACTTCCTGCATTGAATCACAACTGACAGGTGTATGGCAAGGTCTCCAATGTTGACAGATCATCCTGCAACACATGCCACCCTCCTATGGCATCTGCTAGTGAGACCATCTTGGTGTCATATGCAAATGAAGTGATGTTGCTCTTGATGCCCATTCAGATGTCTGATATGAAGAATCCAAACAACACCGGTCTCAGCGATAAGCACTGCTGTACTCAGCTTGTCACTGCCCTCGGAGACGACAGATCCCCTAAGACCACCACCCTGTGCTGCATTCCCTGTAAACACTTTACTACACATCCCACCAGTTTTGCCACTGCTCCTGCTCCTGCCATGTTACAACCCATCCTCAGATATGGCACAGAGTTGAATACCTTACTGAAGTACATAAACAGGACATGCACTGCATATCCGTTGTCCTACTGTGTGGTTATCCAGGCATACTAATCAATCTGGTTGGTCTGACAGGATCTGACCATGACAAACACATGTCGCCTAATGTTCTGCAGCACACTGCTCTCCAGAAGGGACACCAGCTGCTCCTTCAGGATTGTCTCCATCACTTTTCCAACCAGGGATATGAGGCTTACCAGCCTGGAGTTTCCCGAGTAGTCTTTGGAACTGCTGTTATGGAGGTGTGGCAAGTGAGCCATACTCCAGTCCTGAGGTACACTTCCTGACAGCAGGGAGATATTGAACAGGTCTGGTTAAGGGCCCCACAACAATTTATGACACCTCTCTCACTACCCTGCGGTAAATGACATATGCACATGCTGTGTTGTCCACCCTCAGTAACATCAGGCCCTGCAGTACCGTGCCCTGTGTGATTACCCCATCTGTCACCTCCTCTCCCCTGGAGCCTGGCCTCCAAACACCCCTTTGGTGGAACCCCTATTTTGTCATCAATAAACACACAGCAGAAGTAATCATTAAGTGCTTCTGCATGCTTTACCCCTGTTTCCACACACCCCATCCCTCTTAATCTTTACTATTTTGCCCAGACAATTCCTTTTCCCCTTGATGCACCTGAAGAATTCCTTGTCCCACTTCTTGATCCCTTGCAGTAGCCTGACTCATTAGATGACTTGGGTGCCCTTACTGCCTTCGTCAGCTCCTTCAGTTACTTCAGGTAATCCTTTCTGTCCTCCCCTCTCCCTGTTTTCTTGCAAACTCATAAAGGAGGCTCTTTTATTTATTTCTTTGTACATGATCCCCTTGCTTAACCAGCTGTCTTTCTTGCCCCTAACTCTATTACTATGGACCCAGATGCAGGTTTCGGTCGCCTCCTCAATCCACAATTTTATTACCTTCCACCTCTGGATAGTGTCTGTATTACTTTGAATTCTGGCTAGATAGCCTTTTCACTACCTCCCGTATCCTCCAGAACGTTTTCTTCCTGAATTCCAACACTGTTGTACCTGTTTCTACTCCCTCGTTAACCGTTTTCAACGTGAACCACACTGACTGGTGGCCGCTCAGTTCCTCCACCCCTAACTCCATCATACACTCCACATTTGCCAGCCAGAGGTCTCTGGTGTTACATAACCTGGTTGGCTCACTGACCATTTCCATTATGAAGCTATCCTGTAACGCGTACAGAAGTACCTGCTCACTTCGATTCGTGGTGACTGGGATACTACAATCCACTACCAGCAGATTGACGTACACAGCGATCACCTTGCTACCATTTGAAGCACGGGTGGATGCACCTCTCACATTGGCGTGGTTAGGCCTAGAAGACGCCCTGGGGCGAAATAGAGTCTGGAATGGGGTACTCCATGTCTTGTCTCCATACTCAAGGGCACTGCCTCTTGTGGCAGACAGGTCCTTGAAGCCCGTCCAACTCAAGCGGTGTTATGCAATGCCAGATCTATTAAAAATAAGACTGCAATTATTGCAGATCTTGTTGGAACAACTGATCTGGCTTGCATCACCGAGACCTGGTTTGACGAAAATGCTGGTCCTATTTTGGATGCTGCAATTCCGTCTGGGTACTCGGTGATACACCACTCAAGATTAGATTGGGAGGGGTGGTGGTCTGTTTTAAGACCGAGTTGGGCCTCATGAGTGTACCAGTTGAGGAAGCTGAATCATTTGAGTGTATCGTGGTGGCTGGTGAAGGCTGCAGGTTAGCTCTCATCAGCCGTCCACCCAGGGACGAGACGCGATTCCTGCAGGAAGTAGCAGATTTCGTCACCGACATGGCATTGGAGTCACCCAGATTGAAAGTACTGGGTGACTTCAATGCCTGGGTCAACGATTAACTCTCGCTGTTTGGACAACACTTCCTCCAGCTTATGACATCTCTGGGTCTTACACAGGTTGTTACCTCTGCCACCCATAAACATGGTCACTCTCTTGATTTGGTTTTCCTCCTGGGGATCGAGGCCTCCAACTTGGAGGTGGAACCTGTTGGTTGGTCTGATCACTACACCGTGAGGTTCAACTTTTGCATCCCACTTTGAAGGCTTGCCCCTGTGGAGATGGTCAGTTACTGCCCTTTATGGGAAGTGAGCCCTGAAGGCTTAGCAGCGGTGACTGATCTCTCGTAGTTTCCTGTGGCCAGCTCGAATCCAAAGACTTTAGTTGTGGCCTATAATAAGGCCATTTCTGTAGCCCTAGACTTGATTGCTCCCATCCGTGTTTGCCCTCTCCCCCTTTGCCCTCGGGCCCCTTGGTTTATGGGTCTTTGAGGGAGTTGCAGTGAGTAGAAAGTAGGTTAGAGCAGCGTTGGGGGAAATCCGCCCTGGAATCCTTGGGGGAAATCCGCCCTGGAATCCAACCACCTTAGATTTGTTGAGCACTATCAGACTTACCAATCAGTGATCTCCCATAAGAAGGCAGAATTCCTGTCCGGGGAGATTGCTGCCACTCAGAACCGACCAGCTCCGCTTTTCCGAACTGTTGACAGGTTGTGCAACCCAACCTGTCTGCAGCGCCGAAGACCTTTTTTGCAAGTGGAGTGCGATGAACTTGCTTGGTTCTCTGTGGATAAGGTGGCCGACTTCAGGTCAGAAATTCTTTCGACTCGCTCTATGGGGGCTGCTGATGATCGGTGTTTGGTCACTTCATCTCGAGCTTCCTGGAGTACCTTTGCCTTGCCCGAGCTTGCGGATGTCATGCGGGTTGTCCAGGGTATGCACCCTACATGCTGTAGTTTGGATCCGGGCCCAACTTCCTTGATTATGGGTTGTTGGGATATGATCGGCCCAGTCCTGGCACAGATAGTCCGATGGTCCCTGGAATCTGGTGAGTTTCCAAGCTTCCTTGTAACCCCCCCCCCCAAAGAAAGCTTCTTTGGTCCCAGATTCTCTGGCCAACTATAGACCAATCTCAAACCTTCCCTTTATAGAGAAGGTGATTGAGAAAGTAGTAGCGGTACAGCTGGATGACCATTTGACCATCCATAACATCTACAAACTTCTCCAGTCCGGTTTCCAAAAGAGGCACAGTACTGAGATGGTTTTGGTTTGGGTGCTCAATGATCTTCTGATGGTGAGAGATTGGAGAAGCCGTTCTATCTTTGTGCTCCTTGATCTCTCCTCAGCCTTTGACACTGTAGACCACGGGGTGTCGCTTGGACGTCTGAGATCCATCTGTGGACTGACAGGTGCAGTCCTCAGATGGTTTACATACTTCCTCACTGGCAGGAGTCAGAGAGTGGTGTCTGGGATTTTTTCCTTGGACCCATTCTCCCTGCCATGTGGGGTACCTCAGGGTTCAGTGGTGTCCCCCATGTTGTTTGCAGTGTATATGCTGCCCCTTGGAGACATTGTAAGATGGTATGGGATGACGTTTCACTGCTATGCTGATGATACCCAGCTCTACCTGTCTTTTACTCCTGACCAGGATAGAGCTGTCCCGGTATTTAATAACTGCCTTGCTGAAATCCAGGAGTGGATGAACTCGAGCTGGTTAAAGTTGAACACCGGAAAGACAGAGGTGATGGTAGTGGACTTGGGTGGCTGGATAGAGGGGTTGTGGGATGATCAGCCCTCTGGACTTTTTTCTCGGGGCCTCTCTGATCCTATCCTCTGAACGGGTGCGAAACCTGGGGGTAGTGCTTAACGACAGGCTAACTTTACTAGCTCAAGTGTCGACTGTCGTCAAGACTTCCTTTTATCATTTTAGGAATATCTCCAGGATTAAGCACCTGGTTCCGTCTGGGGATTTGCCCACATTGGTCCATGCTTTTGTGACCTCACGCCTTGATTATTGCAACTCCCTGTACTTAGGGCTTCCTGGGGTTGATATCCGCTGCCTGCAGCTCGTGCAGAACGCAGCAGCATGGTTGTTGACGGGGGCTTCTCGAGCTTCCCATATTACTCCCGTGCTGCGCGATCTGCACTGGCTGCTGATTAGGTGGCGGATCACCTTTAAAGTTGGTTTACTGACTTATAAAGCCCTACATGGACTGGGCCCTGACTACTTGAAAGAGCTTCTTGTGCCTTATAGCCCAATGCGACAGTTGTGTTCGGCTGACGAGAGGTTGCTGGAGATTCCAAGGGTGTTTTTGAAATCTTCAGGGGCCCGTGCATTTATGCACATGGCCCCGACTCTTTGGAATTCTCTACCCCGTCAGCTTTGGGAGTGCATGACTGTGGGAGGGTTTAAACAGGCGCTGAAAACCTTTTTATGGTACCATGCTTTTGGTGGCACCGAATGATTTGGATCCTCTGTTATTTATTTTATCGTGTTCATTGTTTTTATCATGGTTGTTTTTATCTTTTTGCAAAGCGCCTTGATGGCCTGAAAGGCGCTTTTGTGAAATAAAATTTATTGTTATTATTATTATTTCTGCAGACATTTGTTTTTTTTTTTTCAATTCTATTTTTCATCTCCGCCAACCTCTCTCCAGTGAGGTTGCTCAGCTTTCAACTCTGCCCACCCACCTGAAGCCCCTTTGGTGCTCCGTCGGTCATCAGACTCCTCGCCTCTTCCAATGCTGCCAAAACCCCCCCGGGTCTGAGTCCTCTGGGGAAGGACCGCCACTCCTCTGGTGCCCTTTCTATAGTATTGGCGGGCAACACTGTCTTGAAGGAGGACCCGAGGAGCACCTTCGGAAGGCCTGGCATTGGGCGTGGGGCTGAAGCTCCTGGACCCGCCTTCGCCTGCCAGTGGGAGGGTTTTTTCCTTATTTTTCACCCATCCACTGCCCCCCCAGCAGAGCCTGAGCATGCAATGGCACCAGTCATGCCCTTTACGGCTCTGCAACCCCCTGTTCTAGCCCTCAGCATTGCAGTGCCTGCAGACTCCACCCCCAGAGAGAGGAGAGCAGTCCACCAGATGCTCAAACCTCTCTCCCCTGCTGACCCCTGGCAGCCCAGGCTCATTTCAAAACCCAGGTCGCCGGCATGGTGCGAGGTGTGGCATCCAGCGCCTCAACCCTCAGCACCACCGGGCCATTTAGAGACACATATTCTTGAACTCCTGGATTTGCATCCGTAAGAAGTCTGTATTACCCTCCCCCACCTGCTCACGAACACACTTCAGTCCTTCTGTCACATACAGTACCACCACCACACCCTTACAATTTACCCCTATGTCTGTGCACTATCTTATACCCTGGTACCGCCAGGTCACAATCCTGCTAATGAGTTGCCCATATTTCGGTGATGGCTACCACGTCCACAGCCACTTTGGCCATGAGAGGTTGTAGCTATGCGATTTGGTTCCATAGGCTCCTAACATTCAAGGTGCCCACCACCACCCTTTTTCCTTCCCCCTCCCCCATCCTGCTATTCCTTCCTTGTATCCCCCCTACTACTCCCTTTCTTTCTCCATTGCTTATAACATGGGGCGTAATTTCATTCGGCTTCTCTTCATGTGGATTCTTCATGCCTCCTACGCACTTGTCACCACATGCTCGTAACTGAAATCCCCTTCTTTTGCTATGTAATCCCACGTCCGCTGCTACAATACCTTCTTGCACTCCTCACTTAGGTGAAGTCTATCCCTACCAGATCCCTGTTGCCCTGTGGCACTATTCTTTGTGGATATCTTACATGTAGGCATCATTACGACCCAATCCTTGTGCTGAGTGGACTAAGTCTTCATAATCACTGCACTATCCACACTCCCTAGTGCCACTTGGGCATGTAGTTCAGCTGCTTTATTCCTGCGGCTTTGTACATTCAGCGACACCACCATCCATCCGGCACACTTACCCTACTTACTACCATGCCTAACATCCTTAGTCCCCCCCCCCATGCAACACCAGCTCCCTGTTACCTTCTCCATTAACTGCAGCATGAGCTTATCATGCTCCCATCTCCAGTCCACTTTTCTTCCAGAGTTTACCTCGCCACTCCCTTTGCTACTTTAGATTCACCTTGTAATCAATAATACATGATGGAGTGTCCATTACACAGTTCAAATAAATAGACAGGGGGCGTATTGAGCCACAATGCCATGCAAAGACACTGTCCAATAAACTAGACCTCCATTAAAACTCTGTAAAGCAGGCTCCCCCGGCACAAAATTTGTATTTGATGCCGCTGTCTCCACACCCTTTCCTTATGCCTGTCCTTCTATATAGTGCAATTCTAGTTTGTTATGAACAATTTGTAACATGTTAGCAATGTTACAAGTGCATTAAGCCCCTCAAAAGGAGGCTTTGGCTGTGGAATTAATACATGGTTTGGTGGTTGTAGGCACTGCGCCTTCAGTCTTGTGCCACAACCCTCCCCAACCATGCATTAATTCCACAGTAGAAGCCTCCTTTCTTGGGTCTTAATGTTTACATGAGAGTCATGCTGATCTGCTCAGCACTCTAGCTGGTGTCACAACTGTGTGATTTATTTTTTTTACACTTATGGTGTACAAACCCGGTCAGGACCACAATGTGGCTGGCAGAGTAAGACACAAACAGGACATCCACTTCCACTTTATCATTCTCCAATAGGGAGAATCACTATCTGTGAGTAAGCCACATCATAAATACAGCAGAGTCAAGAGACTGTACTGTGGACTTAATATTTATTCTGCAAAGGCAAACTGGAATCACACACAGCACACTTCACAGCTGGTGGCAGTGGTTGGACACAGTTAAAGAACAAGCAGAACCACTCATTTAAACATGTAATTTAAGTAATATTTAGTAAATACATTAAACGACAGTATACTTGTATACGACTTCTCTTCACATATGCTGACCGATGCAGTGGTGGCGTGTTTGACTCAGGCTGTCCAGAAGTATGAAAGATGGATGGTACAGTATCAGCCTTCAGTTTGGGTTTCGCATTGTCCCAGCCAAGAGCTGCTAATTTAATGAGATCATGATCATATGCAGAACGCTCAAAGTGAGCAGAACACATTCTACTGTATATTGACGGTTTAAAATTCTTCTGATGGCAAAAATTTACCCAAGCCTTCCGAACCTTTGCATCTTTGGGGAAGAAAAAGAAATGTAGACCACAGTCATTTTTGCTTTTATTTGTGCATCCATACACAACTCAGTATGGCATATTTATAAGTACAGAAATCAAATTCTTTGAAAAATAAATAACTGGAAAGTCACATAAGAAAATAAACGGCAAAACAGGTAACTTTGTCAGACTGTACACACTGATACTGTAAGAAAAATCTCATAAGCTATTGCCTGCACATCAATCCTACTAAACCTTTGCACATACAGTAGACACAATTTCCCTCCAAAATTACCATATATTTACATAAGAAGCATATAAAATAAATACACACACTACTCAAAAAAATGAAACACACAGCGTTCCATTGTTAAAAATGTTTCATTATTACATCACAATAATAAAGATAAAATAAATTCAATAAGACACAGACTGTAACTGAGCATGTCATCCCACATTCATCTATCCCACCAGCACTCTCATACTGTACCCATAATAAGCACAGGAACCAATGAAACACACTGCAGGCATGAAAGAGCAGACAGACATCCTTCACACAATATATAGAATAGTGGATGGGTGACCATCCACAACCAGGCTGTGTTTCCATCGAGGTTGTTGATGACATCATAGAGACCTCGAGAACGAAGCTCGAGAGGTCTCCATGATGTCTTCAACAACCGAGATGAAAACACAGCCATAGTTGTGGATGGTTAACCATCCATTATTTTATATAGTATATGGTTCCTGGCTTGTCTTTTTTTTTCCCCTTTTTCCCTTAGTTATGTCTTGCTGCTCCCGCTCCGGCTCTCTCCCGCTTGTCTCGCTCGGACTTAGTTCGGCTTCACCCCGTCCCGCCAGCTCGTCGCCCATTTAGTTTAAAAAAAAACTAAAACACAAAATGACTGCGATTCACTTTTGTAACACGGAGCCTTGTGAGGCTCTCTGTGTCAAAGCAAGGAGGCTTCTCCAACCAGCGCTCGCTAAGTCATGCCGCCATGTTGTACAGTTTTTTCTGTCCTCACAGCGTTGTTCAATGAGCCAATCAGGTGGCAGGGCAAGGCAAAAAAGTTGTTGTACTATCGATGTGACATCAGAGCAATAGTACAACAACTTTTTTGACCTTTGAACTGTCCTACAACAAGATTTTGAAAGCCACAGCTTTCTAGTCACAATAAGCCCTTACCATATACTATAGCAATATTACCAAGCAATAAGATAGAAAAAAACGATATAGGTGACAGAAATGATCACTGCCATGTTTTATTTCAGCAATGTAACATCGTGATAATGGCCATCTTATACTAATTTTATCAGAAATGATAACAACCTACAGTGTGAATGTATCGTGATGGCCACAGAGAACCGATTGCTGCTGTACTGTACTGAAAATGTGCACAAGACCTGTCGGAATATTTCTGAACAATTTAGCAATACTGCTTTTTATTAACAGACATTCACAGCATTTCTAAAAAAAAAAGAGTGACAAAACACAGGGATTGATGTTACTATTATATTTTATTTCATTCTGTGAGCTGACCATGGTTTCAAAGTAAAGTGTGGCTCCCGCTTGAGTACTGTGACTCCGATGACGTCATAACTATGTGGTACGTGCCCCAGGCAGGCAGTGCACGGCTCACAGCTTGGTAAATGAAGCGAGGAAAATCTGTGTACAGGACCACAATTTAAAAGATCTCTGGTTTAAAAACACGCAATGGATCGACTTTCAAGCAGGTAGGGAATTCATCACACAGCTATGGGCTACAAAGCGCTTCATTTCACAGCTAAAAAATGAAACTATTTAGGTGTCCTTTAAAGAACTTAAAGTGATCCCCTGTTTAATTTTTCAAGCTTACTCTGTTGTGCCCATTCCCCTTATTCCACACAGCAAGGACCTCAGAAATGGCCAAGGTAGCCAACTGCACCTTCAATCTGTCCCTTAGCCTCTTAAAGTTCCGCTTCACTGCCTCCACAGGCAAGTTCACTAGATTGTTGGTACCCAAGTGTACCAGCACCCCCAGATCTCCCTCCCTCTTCTCCACCATCCTCCCTATCCTATCTATATCAGTGATGGCTAATGCACCAGAAAGGCGACTGACAATTTCACTCCCCTTCCCTCCCCAACACCCTCTCTACCCCCCTAATCATTAAGTCCCAGATCATTACACTCTCCTTGCTGACTTCCTTCTGCTCACTCCTTCGAGGGCCACCAAGTCATCCTGCTCATTTCCCCCAACAGACTTACACTCCTCCCCCCAATGGAGTTTAGAGTCGGGTACCTGAACCTCCTCAATGGGTGCAATGTGAGTTGCTGTCTGAATGGTGTGAGATTGGTTAAACCCCTTGTGGCTGCCCCTGCCACCCTTCCCCTTGCCCTTACCCACCACCCTGCAGCCCCCTGGGACGGTAGGCCTCTGGCAATGTGGACATGTGGGGGTGGACCCCAGCTGAACTGGTGGTGCAGCCAAGATATCTCATCTCATACTGTTACCAGTTGAGCATGGAGCTCCACAAAGGTCCTGCAGATGAGACAGTGCCCCCTCCTCCAGAGCGCAACCCTGGAGAACGGCACCCCACAGTCCTCACAACTGAGTACCTCCCCACTGTACCTCATCTCCATACTGATCCTATGATACAAAAAGGTCTACCTTATGTTTGGAGTTCTGTTTGGAGTACTTTCTACACTTCCCTTACTTAATCTCTCAACTCTTAGTTCTTTACAGTTATTATATATGTAGTTGTATAATATACAGTACATATACATGAATTTACAAATTCAAAGATGTATACATTTCTATTTCACTTTTATCATCATAATGTAACAGCAAATCTCAATATTCTAGAACTCAGTTGGCTGCTACATCAGATGTTCTATCAAAACTAGAACACCATGCCAGGAAAGCTGTTTCTTAGCAGCAGTCTGTTTCTAGCTAAATTTTATTTTTCAATAAATACCTTTTTTCATCTTCTGTTTTACTCCCTGGAGCCCCCGTAGGCAGGAGTCTCCACCCCCTGCCAGCTGCCCTTGGTCCACCTCCTCTCCCTCGGTACCCCAAGCCCCATTTCCCCCAACGGATTTCCCCCTGTGGTGGGGTGGGAAGGAGGGGTCCATTCTCCCCCACCCAGTACATAATCCAGATTGGGGCAAACACAGCAGTCCAGAGATGATGTGGGATGCTGGGCAGTTGGCCGAGCTTCATTTAGCCTGTGGTAGCCCCTCCTTTTTCCACTTTTCTGGTTCCATCCCCTTGTGGCCATACAGGCATGTCACGTAGCCATGTTCTTGCCTCCTGTTCTCTGATGCTACCCTCCGGCCTCCACCGGAGGGGGCAGCCAAGGAACTGGATGACATCCTCTTCAACCCTAGGAGAGGAGAGGAGAGCTGTTGTCAGATGCTTGATCCTCTCCCTCCCCAGGCAACCTGAGGTTGCTCCTGACCCTGGGCTGCCAGCATGGCGCAAGGTGTGGCTTAATAAATACTTTCTAAACAAGAAATCAGAAGCCCAGAAAGCCCACAAAACAGTGACAAACAAAATTACAGTGCCATGTAATTAACAGGCCACCACATAGCAACAAGCCAGGAAATCCTGGTGACAAGGTCAACCCCACAAAAGGCACAAACTACCAAACTACTGTATATAAACAAAATATAATAACTGGGTTAGGCTTTTTCCCATAGGGAAATCGTGGCATAATTTGCCATTATAAAGAAGCATTTATAACGGCAAACACGTGCACCGTTTCCCTCATTATGTGCATGCCCAACCTACAGCTCTTCCGGGTTTTCACCGCTCACCACCAGATTTCTTTGTTGGTCGAAACCGCACCGCCACCACTATCTCTAGGCGGTAAGTAACTATTTAAAAAAAAACTTCCTAACAAAAATCACACCGTAAAGGGGACAACAAAACAAGAAAAAATAAACTGCTGCTAAGCGACCGAGGACTCAGTTAAACATCATCCAGACCGCAGCCGCACCAGACCATTTATTTTATATACTGTAATTGGCTGTGGTGAAAAGCCTAACCCAGCAATTATATAAAATAAATATAGAAGTGGTGTGTGTAACTTTAATTTACACATACCCGGGTTGATTTGATAAACCCCTCGAGCTTCGCTCTCGGGGTTTATATGCCATCCAACCCCTTGGGTATGTGTAAAATCTCATTACACAAACCACCCTATACTTTATTCTCTATGAAATTTATACTAGATGTGATTCACCACAGAATAAATGTGACAATCCTGATCCCAACCAGCATCAAACACACAAATCCCACACCTTCCTGTAGGCAACAACACCCTGGATCTTAATCCATAAACCATATACAGTGCAATAAAAACATAGACTGGATTACCTGAAGACTTACATATTATACTAAGTAAAAGCCTCTTCAAAATATCATTGAAGAGGTTTTTGTTCCCAGAGACACAGTGTAATTGTTTTTGAAATATGTGTACCATTCCTTCCTGGACTAATAGTATTGTATTTCTGTGCACTTTGAAAAAAATTGTCTTAAGGCATTATACAGAATTTAACTTTGTACTGTAATTTCATGTATTGTATTTTATCATCTTTTCATGATTGTGTATTGTATTTGCAACATTGTCTTTTTAATTTTTTTCACAGATCAGTCCTGTAAAAGGGCCATGTGGCCCAGTGCTTTGTTACCTGTTAACAAATAAATGAAATGAAAAATGAAAAAAAAATTGTTAAATAAGAAAATACATGAAAAATGCTCACTTAGCTATGGGAGCTCCACACAGACTCACATTCTGATATCGATTAAGTAAACGGCTTCATCACAGCTCAATAGCAGACTTTAAGATAATTGAACTTACTTCTACAGTATGTTGTAGTAAATTAAATTAGTCCCAGCTGAGACTTGTCTAGGTTTGAATACAATTTGAGTCACCTGTTTGGCAGGTTGTAACATAACCTCTCCATTATAGGAACTGTAACTCACTTACATGTACCTCAGTGGTGCACTGAATGTGTATTTATTTTGTAGGTAAAGATTCAATAGTTCAAATCCTGGCAGGGACCCAAACCTTTTTTTGTAAGATGGAAACTCACTTGAGTGGCAATTTATGGTGATGTAGAGTTGAAATAGTAAATTATATGAGTAATAAATGTTGCTAAGAGCACCAATTTGTAAAGGTAATATGCCTGCTGGGGCTGATCCTCAGTCACTTGTTTTGCAGGTTGTGACATAACCTCTACACCATAGGAAATGGAGCTCCCTTACCTGTAGCTCAGTGGCATGCTGAATGTATTTTCACTTAACAGGCAAAGGATCAGTGGTTTAAATTCAGGTAGACAAAGTTTGAATCCTGAATGGACCTTAAACATTTTTTTCAACTTTTCCTGTAAGATGGAAACTCACTTAAGTAGTGATTCATGGTGGTGTGGAGTGGAACAGTAAATTATATGATAAGTAAATTTAGAAAAGAATAACAATCTGGAAAGGTAAATCACCTGCTGGAATTAGATCTTTTTTTTTTAACTTTCTTTATTCACCTATCCCCTGGGCATCCTTCAGGAGTGCCCAACTCGGATCCCACCCTACTCCCAACCTGAACCCTCGCATCTTCCCTGATCTTTCTTCCCCAATTGACCCCAGGCATACCCAACCCCTGGTACCATCTCCGGGGCTGATTCCGCTCTCCCCCAGCGGCTACCTCCTGAGCATGAAGGGCCTACCTGTAAGTCATCGGGTCACCCTGAGAGAGATCCTGGGCATGTTGTGGCCGGTAATTGGGATGTGGGAGGGCCCATCATGGCCACCATCATCTTCCAGCTGATAGGAGGCTTTTTTCTTGTATTTTTTTCCCATTCTCCCCCCCCCCACGGAGCCTGGCTAGCAAGGCTACATATTGTCATGGCTCTGCCCCCCAGCATTATGCTGCGTCACTGCACTGGTGATCTCCAGCCACCACCAGAGGTCGCTACAGGAGCTAACGCTTCCCCATACCCACCCCTGGGAAGAGAGAGCAGTCGGCGGACTCTCAATCTCTTCCCCCCCACTGACCCCCGGTGGCCCCGGCTCATTCCCGAATCTGGGTCACCATCATGGCATGAGGTGTGGCGTCCAGCACCTCAACCCTCAGCACCACCAGGCCGGCTTGGAATTAGATCTTTAGTTGCCTGATTTGCAGGTGTGATATAACCTCCACGCCATAGAAACTGCAACTCACTAACCTGCAGTTCAGTGGCACTTTAAATGTGTGTTTGATTAGCAGGTAAAGGATCAGTGGCTCACAGCTGATCAGGTACTTATGCATTTTTTAAATATTTTTTGGGGAAATTCACTTGAGTGGTGATTCATGGTGGTGTGGAGTTGGAATACTAAATGATATAAGTAAATTCAACTAAGAACAACAATTTGTAAAGGTAACTCGCCTGCTGGGATTAGATCCGCAGTCACCTGTTTTGCACGTTGTGACATTATCTCTGCATCAAAGGAACTGCAACTACCTTAGCAGCTGAATGGCATACTGAATGTACAGATATGTTTGTTTTGTAGGCAATGGGTCAGCCGTTAAGGTCTTGGCAGGAAGATAAGCATTTTTTTGTAAGATAAAAACTCACTTGACTGGCAATTCATAGTGGTGGCAAGTTGGAATAATAAATTATATGAGAAGTAAATTTAGCTATGAACAACAGTTTGTGAAGGTAAATCGTCTGCTGAATTAGATCCTCAGTCATCTGTTTCACAGGTTGTGATATAACTGCTACACCATAGGAAATGGGACTCACTTATATATTTATTTAAAAGTTTAACCAAGAAAACATACTGAGCAGCAGGTTCTCATTTCCAGATGTGTCCTGGGGGGAAGGGTACAACTGGAGAAGTTCATACAAAGTACATGTTTACAGTATTTACAGCTGTTAAGAATACAACAATGATGTGTCAGTGAGCAATTAAGGGAGAGAGGTAGTATAAATACAAATATAGCACAAAGCAAATAGCAGAAATCACAGAGTTTACAATCACAAATTAAATAATTAGATACAGAAATTACAAAATTCAGTTTTACAAGTATTTACATGACTATTGCAGGGATGCAAACAGCAGCAAATATACAGGGCAGGATGCACAATGATAATTAAAGTGACAGACATGAGGGTGGTCAGATGATGGAGGAGGTGCCAGGAGTATTAGAAATAGGTGCAGGGGGGTGCAGAAGTGGGCTTTAGTGAGGGAATTGCAAACCCGAGGGGAGGAGACAAAATGAACGGAGCATGGAAGGGAGTTCCACAGAGTTGGAAACCTGTAAGATAAGGCAGCCTGACCTGCTGAGGAGGTCCGATGGGGACAGATAAGGTGAGAGGGCCAGGGTTTCAGAGCGAGTATGAGGGTGAGGGAAGGGTGGAGAGGCAGGAGGAGGAGGAGGAGGAGGAGAGATAGGAAGGTAGCGACTGGGACCAGAATTTGGCCAAGAAGTTGGCACAGTGGGTACACTGACTGTCCTCTAAGGAGGGGAGGGACATGGATTGGTAAAGGGTACAGTGGTGGGGGTGGGGGGACAGTTAAGGGTGAAATGGCAGGAGTGTAAGAGTGTGTCCAGTTTGGTTAAGGAGGAGGAGGAGGGAGCGGCACTGTAAACCACATCTCCATAGTCAACAAGCATTTGTCAATGCCGAATGTTTGCTTGCTGCCATTGGGATTGGTAGTGTAGGAGTTAGAGAGCTGCATAGGAATGGCAGTGAAGTATTGAACTGAAGTGAACCCCACCACCACCCTGCAGAGACTGACAGGCATTGGGGTGTGCCTTTGGGTCGTCAGGCATAACGGCCACGCCATTTCACCACACCCTACCCTGCAGACACTGACAAGTGTCACGGTGTGTCTTGGGGTCTTTGGCCTTTATGCTCACCCCATTCCATCAGGAAATATGGTGAGATGGGTCCTGTATAGGAGAGTGGGGTGAACTTTGGGGCGGAAGAGTCCAAGGCACACCTCGATGCATCTCACTGGCTGCAGGGTATGGAATGGTATGAGCATTACAGGCGAGAATCCCAAGTCACACCCCTGATGCCTCTCAATCTCTACAGGCTGGGGCGTTATGGTAGAAAACCCTAACGCCTCAGGTGTTCATTGGCATTTTCACTTCAAATTTTCAACACGTTTTTTTTGTGACCGCCACCTCATGAACAGTGGCAATATCAGTTTGCTAACCGAAAGCTGCTTTTGCACAGCGACTACAGCATTTAGCACCATAGGTGCAAAAACACTTTCTGAAGAGGATGTGAAAAATGACAGCTGTACTGTTCATGGGGAGGTGTAAAAAATGGCAATGTTGAAAATCTGCAGTGAAAATATTAAAAAACTGGTGAAGTCACAAGCGTGCGTAGAAAATGCGCAACGCACACCCGTAATACAATTAGTTTGGGGATTTTTTACAACAGATTGTCAACACAGGAATTTTGTAACCTCTGCTCATGAACAGTGTCACTGTGATTTTCTTAATCTGTCCCGAACAGTGATTTCCCATAGCGACCACGCATTTCTGCGCTGGAAGTGTGAAAACACATTTCAGCCATGGTGTGAAAAATGACAGCTGCACTGTTCATAAGGAAGTGTGGAAAAATGCCAGTGGTGAAAATCTGGACTGAAAATATTAGAAATCCATGAAGTTACGAGGGTGCGTTGAAACTGTGCAATGATCGCTCGTAACACAGTCATTTTATGGACATACTTCACCAAATTTTTAACATAGCCATTTTAACACCTCTGCTCATGAACAGTGTTACTGTGATTTTCTTAATCTGTCCCGAACATTGATTTCGCACACCGACTGCGCCATTGTACGTTATGTGGGCAGAAACACATTTTGGCTGAGATGTGAAAAATGACAGCTATACTGCTCATAAGGAGGTGTGGTAAAATGGCAATGTTGAAAATCTGGAGTGAAAATATTGAACACTCGCGAACTTATGAGCGTGCGTAGGAACAGCGCAACACATGCTCGTAAAACAGTAATTTTGGGGAATTTTTTTCACCAAATTTTTAACATAGCCATTTTAACACCTCTGCACATGAACAGTCTCACTGTGATTTTCTTAATCTGTCCCGAACATTGATTTTGCACATCGACTGCGCCATTGTGTGCTACATGCATGGAAACACATTTTAGGTCAGATGTGAGAAATGACAGCTGCACTGCTCATAAGGAGGTATGATAAAATGGCAATGTTGAAAATCTGGAGTGAACATATTGAAAATTCGTGAACTTACGAGAGTGCGTATGAACAGCGCAACACTTGCTCGTAAAATAGTAATTTTTGGGAATTTTTTCACCAAATATTCAACATAGGGTTTTTGGGGGCCTACCTCATGAACTGTGACACTGTCATTTCGTAAATCAGTCACAAAAGATGGTTCCGTGCAGTGACCGCGAAATCACCTTTTGGGGTCGATTAACGCCATGACAGTGACAGAATTCATGAGGTGGGGTCCCAAAAACCCCATGTTGAAAATTTGGTGAAAAAATTCCCCAGAATGCCCGAGACATGCACTAAAGTTGAAAAAAATCCTATTTATTACATTACACAGCTTACCAGCATTTCCTCAGTTCGCGGTCGGCTTGGAAGAGTGCAGATGTGTTCCCGGTCCACCGAAGATTGTCGCGTCGAGCTCTGGAGGTAAGTATGGGTGACGAGGGGTGTGGGAGGTAGGGTCAGAGGGTGGGCGTGGGTGGGGGAGATTGGGCCAGGACAGTTGTAGGAAGGTTTTTTTCTTTCAGGTTTCTTTTTTTTTTTTTAATTTGACGATGCGTGACTTGTGTCACGCTTGGGTTGTGCTCCCAGTGTGGCAGCTGGAAGGCTGTTTGGGGAGCCGTGGGTCGATGGGGAATTGGGCACCCTAGAGTCGGCCATAAGATCTGTGCCAGCTGAGGTGGGCTCCCAGCGTGCATCTGGAACCTGTTGAGGGGGGCGAGCAGTCGACGGGAGATTGGGCACCTCGCCGGCTATACAGTGTGTGCATGGGGGGTTGAAGCACGAGCATGCAGTATGCGTGCGTGTGTGTGTGTGTGGTTAGCGTGCATGAGCACGGGATATCTTATCGCTGCTCACTGAAGCATAGCTCTCCCTTTCAACTGTACGGCCACTGCATTTTCAACTGCTGTTATAGACAGCTGCAGCGTTCATTGGAGAACTGCGGCCGTGTCTGCAAACACACTGACTGAATTGGAAGACGGGTGCCACATCTCCGAAAACTTGGATGATGGCACTATGTTTCTTGCGCGTTTGTGCAAGCAAACATAAAAATGGAGAGAATCATTTTCTGTACAATGGCCTGGCCAGCTGACAGTGGGATACAACCCTGGTTGTGGTACAGGGCACCCAGTTTGGGGTGCAACTTCTTGTGAATGGCCTCTATGTGTACAGAAAAGTTAAGGTGCTGGTCGAGTCAAACCCCAAGGTATCTAAAGGAGGAGCAGTCCTCGAGCAGTGTCCCATCAAGGGTGTAGAAGGAGGGAAGAAAAGGGAGCCAAGAGAGTCTCTACCTAGTGCCAAAGGTCATAGAGACTGTTTTCTTGGCATTCAGAAAATGTTGGTGTGAGCGAAACCAGATCTGAACATTATCAAAGTCACGTTGGAGTCTGGTCACCACATCTGTGATGGAGGGGCCAGATGCATACAAGACGGTGTAGTCTGCATAAATATTGATAAAGGTATGTGGGCAGGCAAAGGGCAGGTCGTTAAGGAAAACAGAAAACAGCAGAGGGCTAAGGACATAGCCTTGGGGCACACCAGTAGATATGAGGAGTGGGAGGGGTACCAATCTGGATGGATTGTGACTTACCTACTAGGTAGAAGTGAAAACAGCTGGTGGCCACTTTGGATAGTCCTACACTGGAAAGAATAGTTTGGAGGAGGGGGGGGGTGTGACACAGTGTTGCACGCCTTTGCGAGGTTGAAAAAGATGGCAGAGGTGATGAGTCCCTGATCCATGCCTGTTTGGATGGAGTCAGTGATCCTCAGCAGGGAGGTGATAGTTGAATGGGACCTCCTAAAACTAGATTGATGAGGAGTGAAAAAGGAAGTTGAGTCGAGGAAGGAGGAAAGCTGAGATAGTACTAGACGTTTCTGCAGTTTAGCGAGGATGGGGAGGAAAGCAATAGGGTGGTAGTTGCCAGGGGAGGAGGGGTCACCTCCCTTTGGGATGGGAACAACAGTGGCATGTTTCCACTCAGCAGGAACAGAAGTGATGGTGAAAGAAAGATTTAGGAGAGAGGTGAGAGGGGAGGCGATAGCAGGGGCGGACAGGTAGGGCATTTTGGCATCTAGCCCAGAGAGGCACTTACACTTGGAGGGTTGAGTGTAAAAAGTGCATTGAAGACTTCCTTGGAACTAACATGTCTGAAGGTGAAGGAGTTAGAAGGGGGCTAATTGAGGTGAAATGGGGAGGGCATGACTATCAGAAGCCGGGGAGAGAGAGGACAGCAGGGACGAGGTGCAGGAGGTAAAGAAGGAGTTAAACTCTGTTGCTACGGATTGAGAGTCTGACAATGAGCTACTTCCAGATTTGATCATGGGGGTAGGGGCCCTGGGTTGGGGGTGAAACAGGGATTGGATCACCTTCCAGAACTTGGATGGATGATTTATGTTAGTTAGGAAGGTGTCCTTAAAGTATTCTGCCTTGGCAAGTCTGATTGTCCTGGTGCAGGCATTTCAAAGCATTCTACATTTTTGGAAGTTGGTGTGAAGGCTGGTAGATTTGGAGATCTTTCATGCTTGGTCCCTAACCCAAAGACAGGCCAACAGATCAGCAGAGACACAGGGCAGATGAGTACATTGCACACGGATACTTCAGAGCGGAGCATATTTATTCCAGGAGGTGAGAAGTTTTGACTTGAAGTAAGCAAGCGCTGAGTCGGTGGAGGGGGCCCCGGTGATATAGGACCAGTCAGTGCTAGACAGATCTTGTAGGACAGAAGCAATATCTAGGGAGCTATAGGACTGAATCAGCAGGGTTTTGGGGCCGGGGGGGGATTGGGGCGATGGATTTTCCGAACTGCTTATATCAGATGGTGGTCACTTAAAGAGTCAGGGAGTAGACCAACTGATAATATTCAGTGTGGGTGGGAAGTGATGACCCAGTCTCTCAGAGAGTGGTTAAGGGATTTGATATTTAGATGGGTGGGCTCGTTGAGCAGCTGAGTAAGCTTTAGGGGAGCTATGTCTTGCTGAATTTTGGAGTGAGGAGAAGCGAGCCAATTTACATTGAAGTCGCCCAGGATGTGGAGTTTACTGCTAGACACATGTGTTTGTAGGGTGGATAAGAGGTCAGTGATCAAGAAAATGGGTGCGCTGGGGCAGCAGTAAGAGCCAATGATGAAAATAAGAATGGAGCATGGAAAGCTGAGTTTCACCAGCAGGGTCTCATGCGACTGAGGAAGGGATGACACAAGTATAGGTGTGAAAGTGAGAGAAGAGGCATGGTACATGGCTATTCCTCTGCCCTTCCCATTTCCAGGCTGGTCCTGACAGATGAGAGAGTAGCCGGGGATGGAGACACAAGCATCTTGGATGTGGGGTTTTAACCAAGTTTCTGTAACGATTGGCACATCAGGGCTGAGAGAGAGGGTTAAGGGTTGGAGCAACGAGATTTTATTGAGGAAACTTTCTGACGTTAAGATGAGCTAGCTTTAGGCCACAAGAAAGTTGTATGGGTGGGGTGGGGCAGGACTGGGATTGGATTCAATGTCACCTGCCAGCAGTAGCAGCAGTGCCAGCAGTAGCATGAACTTTGCAAGGGGAGCCAGGCATTCACAGTGGTAGGAGAGGTGGGGTGGGAGAGACAAAGGAGACCCAGTGGTGATTTTAAGAGGAATCAGGCCAGTGTAGAAATGGGGGGGGGGGAGACAGTAGGGCCTACCAGCAGGGGTTGTGCAGCCAGGTGGGGGCCAGTGGAAGAATGGGGGAGTTCCCATAGATAGAGGCAGGGGAGATAGAGGCAAGAGGATTTACCTGTAGCTCAATGGCACACTGAATGTGTGTTGCTTAACAGCCAAAGAATCAGTGGTTTAAATTCCGATAGACATAATTTGAAACCTGGCAGGGACTTAAGCAGTTATAAGATGGAAACTAAGTTGCATATTATAAAATGTGGTAAATCCAAAGTCCCAAATCCTGCATCCTGATTGGTTGGCTGGCACAATTACCACCGTGATAAATCCTCCAGTGTACCCACTGGAAAAAGTGCCAGCCAACCTTTTTACCAATATCAGTATGACCTCCCAAAATCAAAACGTATACCCGCCATCTTTATTCCCCGCTAAACTTCTCCACAAGTCCAGTCCGCAACTCGAGTACAAAAACTACACTTGCTGTCCCGAAACAATTGACAGAAAAAATACTCGTGAAGTGAAAAAAAAATAAAAAAATAAAAAAACAGCACCTTGTACTGAGACTAAATCAGTTCCTGGACGGGACAGTCATCCTTGCTGCCTCCCCAGACACTTTTCTCCTTGTAGCCCGAGTCCCTTCTAATTACCCGACACCAAATTCCCTACAGCTCACAAACCGCAGCTCTGCACAAAATTGCTTGTAACTTGAGCCTCGCTCCATGTCTCCTCTGATATTGCTCACCACATACCTCTACACTTTCCGGTTTTTTTTTTTCTGCTCTGGCTCCAGTACCACTTAGTACCCGACTCTCAGAGTGTCTCCCTGCTATCTCTCATGATTGCCTATATCGGAGGACTATTTCCTCCCTCCGCATAACAATAAAAATATTTTAAAAAAAGAAAGATTTAGAAGGAAAAAAAGTTTTCTTTTTTTTCCCAAAACGGAAGGGGGACATTGTATGATAAAAATTTATCCCTCCAGGGAGTGGGTACACTGGAGGCTGCGCCTCGTGACCGAACCACACCAGCCGTGGTAAATC
Source organism: Neoceratodus forsteri (assembly GCA_016271365.2). Taxonomy (NCBI): domain Eukaryota; kingdom Metazoa; phylum Chordata; order Ceratodontiformes; family Ceratodontidae; genus Neoceratodus; species Neoceratodus forsteri. The sequence goes on from CM057452.1 coordinate 70,619,907, forward strand.
CCCCAGTGTACCCACACCCTGGAGGGATAAATTGCTTAAGTGATTCATGGTGGTTTGGAATGGAGCAGTCAATTATATGACAAGTACATTTAGCTAAGAACAACAATTTGTAAAGGTAAATCACCTGCTGGGATTAAATCCCCAGTTATCTGTTTTGCTGGTGTGACATAACCTCTAATTCATAGGAACTGCAACTAATTTACCTGCAGTTTAGTGGTACAATGAACATGTGTTTGCTTAGCAGGCAAAGGATCAGTGGTTGAAATCAGAGTGAGGACTTTATAATTTTTTTCAGGCTATTTTAAGGGACACTGTCATCTTTCTTTGGGATTTTGTTACCTTTTTAAAATGGGTGGCTGTTGTCAGGTCTATTATCAGTGATGGCATGTCTGGTCAAGGATTTCATCACTTTTTGCAATAAGTTCATTTTTTTCTACAAAACGTGACTGCTATTTGGCCCTAACTTTTCCCCATGGTTCATCACTCCTGCACATTCCCAACTATGAAATATGCTGGCGACCCAGTGCATTCCTTCATGTTACAAACGGTATTTTTTGTGCTATATAATGTGAACATAAAATCTCTTCTATATTGCACCCTAATCTCAGTAAAGCAGTTTCTTTTAAAAAAACGAGGGTTACTTTAAGTACAAACGGTTTTTCAAAAGCAAAGCCATGATTTAGAGCATGAGCATCAGCATCGACACTGAAGCACATGCTTGGAGTCATGGCTTTACTTTTCAGATTTCTTTCTTTCTTTCTTTCTTTCTTTCTTTCTTTCTTTCTCCCTCCAACCCTTCCTACCTTACCTCACTCCCTCCCTCCATGAGAAGTTCATTGATCCAAGGAACCCATTTCAGCCATGACCCATGCCACTGATAAGCAAAACATAATAATGTTAACAGTAGTGAGCACCATGGGTAAGAACAGTAATGTAATGCATTTACTGGTGCCAGACGGGATGCATCCAAGGGTACTAAGGGAACTGGCATCATTGTTTGCTGAACCCCTGGTGGGGCTATGCATCAGCTCTTTGCAGCAAGGGGTGGTTCCCAAGGACTGCATAATGGCAGATGTAGGTCTGCTACACAAGGGAGGGGACAAGGAGTAGCCAGGAAACTACAGCTCTATCAACCTTACCTCCATGATAGGGGAAACTGACGGAGACACTAGTCAAAGAGGGCCTAGTGGAGTACCTATAGAACAATGGGCTTCTGGCCAGCAAGCAGTATGGGTTTGTGGCAGTGAGATGTTGTCAGACCATCCTGATAGTTTTCTCTGAGTGGGTAAACATAGAAACATAGACTGAGAGCAGATAAGGACCGCTTGGCCCACCCAGTCTGCTTATTTCCCTACCTATTGGATAAGCTGCAGATCCTAGTTAACCAACAGTTTACTTCCTTCGACCCTCCCCACTAGAATTGCTTTATGTCTGTCCCATGCATTCTTGAATTCCCCCACTGTTTTTGACTCCACAACCTCCTCAGGAAGGCCATTCCATGCATCCACCACCCTCTCCATGAAAAAATACTTCCTCACATTTCCCCTGAGCTGTCCCCCTGGTTATCAAACTTGTGGACAGTTTTTGTTACCTGGGGGTAGTTGACAAGGGGCATGCAGAAGACTTACTATGACTTCAGCAAGGCTTTCAACTCAGTGCCGCACCAAGGGCTGTTGATGAAACATAGAAACATAGAATTTGACAGCAGATAAGGACTGCTTGACCCACCAAGTCTGCCCATTTTTCCTACCTGTTTCATATACCGCAGATCCTAAATGACCTGCAACTTACCTTCTCTTTACTATTGCTAGAGTACTTTTATGTCTATCCAATGTGTTTTTGAATTCCCTTACCATTTTTGTCCCTACAGCCTCTGCCGGGAGGCTGTTCCATGGATCCACCACCCTTTCCAGGAAAAAATTATTTCTCACATTACCCCTAAGTCTATCCCCCTCTGTCTTCATATCGTGGCCCTTGTTCTTGAACATCTTTTTTTTCTGAAAGATGCTACCCTCTTGTACTTTATTTACACCCTTGAGGTATTTTAAAGTCTCTATCATACCCCACCCCACGGGAATACATATTGAGATCTTCCAGTCTCCCTTCATATGACTTTTGGTGCAGCCCCTGCACCACTTTTGCCACCCTTCTCTGAACTGCTTCTGCTCTGTCTATGTCCATCTAGAGATATGGCCTTCAGAACTGGACACAGTACTCTGGATGAGGTCTCACCAATGTTTTATACAGTGGCATCACCACCTACTTTCTTCTGCTGAAGATTCCTCTCCCTATGCACCCAAGCATTCCACTGGCTCTCCTCATAGCCTTCTCACATTGTTTGGTAACCTTTAGATCATTAGATATGATTATTCCCAGGTCTTTTTCCTGTTTGGTGGCCATCAGTACCTCACCCCTCCATCATGTACTCCTCCTCTGCATTTCTGTGCCCCAAGTGAATGCTATCTCAATTGTTGATCTAAATGGAGAAGTTATCGAACTTGTGGACAGTTTTCGTTACCTGGGGATAACCTTGGACCCTAATCTTACTTTTGATTTGCATATAAATAACTTAAAGAAATCTATCCATCAATGACTAGGGTTACTTTACAGGGTAAAACCCTTCTTTCTTCAGAATCAAGAATACTACTTTCCCAAAGTTTTTTGTTGAGCGTCCTGGATTATGGACTCATTATATATATATATACTGTATATATATATATATATATATATATATATATGGCTAAAAGTGAGAAACTCATAGATAGTTTAAGGGTTACTTATAATGCTGTTCTTATTCTCAGATTTATGATGAATTCACCCTTTTGAGCACATTGCTGTGACTTATTAGAGTTGTCTAACTGCCCCTCTATTGACAATAGAATTAAAATAAGAATGGATAACCTGTTTAAAGGGATCATCGGGCTTCTCCCAGCATCTGTCCAAACTGTGTCTTCAAGATCTTTCAATCCATGTGGGACTAGAACCCAAAGCAAATCTGCTTTTAAATTCCCCCTTTTTAAAAAAGTAATTGGACAAAAATCCATATTATACGGAGCTCCCCTCTTTTTTAACTCTCTTCCTACGGAAATTTTTAATTGTTCCACGATTCAAACTTTAAAAAAAAAAGACTTAGAACATGGTTTGATACTCAAAATGAATGCACTTGCTTACCAATTTAGATATAACATCATTGTTTAGCTAGTATTTATATTGTATTGTACTGTGAGTATGCTTGTTTTAATTGCATTTGTATTGTAATTTTTTTTATTTTTGTAATACTTGTCGCTTGTGAAAATGGGCAGTGTTGCATATCTTGCCTACAAGTATAAAAAATAAAAATGAAAGTATATGGTCTTGCAATTCTTTGCATTAAATCTTAGCTGCCACGCCCCTGACCACTCATCAAGCTTGCTTAGGTCCCTTCTCATCTTCTCTACCCCTCCTAGAATGTCAACCCCGTTGTAAGAAGATGGGGGATCTGGGCACAGCTAGGGAAATATCAAAGCAGGTAGAGAGTTGGTTGGAAGGGAGGCAGCTGAGAGTTGTGGTGAATGGGGTCAGATCACTGGAAAGAGAGGTCACCAGCAGAGTACCACAAGGCTCTATCCTGGGCCCAGTCCTTTTCAATGTGTTCATCATTGACATAAGAGAGGGAATCCAGGGCAGGTTGTGTCTATTCCCAGATAACACTGGTACTGTTTGTGGTCACTTCACAAGGGATATGGCCACTTCTGTTGCTTATTTCAAAAATGTTTCTGCTGCTGACGTGCTGTAGTGACATGGGGAACTGTTCACAGTCTAAGAAACATTACAGTCTGGACATTGTTTCTCATAAAAGTGCTGGTTTTGGGCTTGCTGTGCTGCACGGTCTTCTGTCCTGATTACACTACATGCTGTGCCATCCTCCCTGCTGCTAATGTACAACTTGAGAGTTGTTCCTAAGGTGCGGCCTAGTGGAGGAGAGATCCTCGATGAAGACAGAACAGTTACGTAAGAACTTACCGTAACAATAGATTTTTGAAAGACTCTCCATTATGCCATGCTGTACCCTCCCTCTTTCCCCTTTTTGATTTCAGTGAGGGTTTTATCAGATGCTGTGTCTATAACATTACTCCATGCATCCGGTCTCCAGCCCCGCGCCTCTCCTTGCATGCTTGGTGCTGGTCTCACCTCCTGGTTCCTCATGGCTGGAGGACCTCCCAGGCTATTCTTCCATGGGAAACTGAGGATTGATAGGGTACCCATGTTATAAACGTGTAGACACTGCATGTCATTGTGGGCAGCCCCTAGCTAGCAAATAGCTTCTGAACGGTCCTGACACTGACAGCTTATCGTTTCAAAGTTGTGGCTTAATGGAGGAGATTCTCTTGAAGCTGTACTGTAACGGTAAGTTCTTACAAAACTGTACTTTTTTTGCCAATAACAGCTGTATATATATATATATATATATATATATATATATATATATACTATATATTTATACAATAGGGGTGAGCATGTAACCTTGACAATAAAAACATGTATTCTCACTGCAGTGGAATAACTCTGTGATGACAGAGACACTGTGGGTTTATTTCCTGATAAACCCACAGTGTCTACATCACCAGCAAATATACTCACAATGGTGATGTCACCAGAGTCAGACTAACTACACTGCAGCCTGCATGTAATAGCTTCCCAGTTTCTCTTTCTCACTGAATCCTGCAACTAACTCAATCAGCATTGTAAAAGACAATCACCTGTGTCCCATAGTTATTCTGACAATCCTAGCACACTGCTGTGCTGCTCTAATCTTCAAACCAGCCTCCTTCATAAACCAATTTCTCTTTCTGGGTGCTGACTGCAACAGTTTCTCTGTCTCAGTGAAGCCTGCAACTTACTGAATAAACAGTCTGTTTCTCACTCCTAGCTGAAGGTAACACAATTATCTTTGCAAATCACATGCACCTGTTCCTCATACTATCTAATACTCCCAGCCTATTCAGAAACACTTACACACACACTCAGACCACACACAACCAATGCTGTCAGTATAGCCTAGAGGTTAGAGTAACAAGCAATGAACCAACTTCCTACATCCAGCAGACCAGTGTTTACTTCTCACAACTTCCATTTCAATACTGTGTGGCTCTGAACAAATCACTTAAGTGCTCAGTGCTCCCAGGCCCCCCCCCCAAAAAAAAACTTACCCAATTACCAAAATAAAGTAAACAGGGAGAGAACACAGAAAAAAATGTTCCTAAAATGTACTAGCCCTGTTGTATAAATTGCACATATGATGTGGACTTGTGGAATATGACAAACATTTGCACTTCGTGCAGAGTGAACTGCAAAAAATATCACTGCGTGCCTTTGGCACCATTGATATCACAATTCACTCTGCGCTCGTACTAAATATTTGCCATATTCCACAGTCTCATCATGTATCCTCTATATATATATATATATATATATATTTATATCTAAATGTCTACGGCCAGTGCAGCAAAATTTTGTTGACTGACATTACAGTGAAACCTTTATGTCGACTGCATTTGTGGTCAGCATTAAGGTGTAACTGCTGTCTGAGATTTTCTTTGGGGCTTTGCCTAGCCCCAATTAAACTGATCAATTCAGAGTCAGAGCTCATTAGGGAGGAGGTGCAAGACCTCCAGAAACAGTGCGGGGTCCAGCGCCCGACACTACAGTGACCTGGCACTGTTGTCGCTGTAGTGTCAGTCGCTGTTGACTTGTCACTGTGGGAACATATATATATATATATATATATATGTATATATATATATAGTTTGCCAACACCAGGAGCCTAGTGTGAGCTACCCCCCCCCCATACCAGGATCCCACTCCAATATTACCAAGCTTTTTTTAATTGTTACCAACACTGGGAGCCCATCCCTGGCATCAGCTGCCTTTTTATAAAATTCAGAAACCCAGCCCCAGTGTGGGGGAAGAGAGCTCACCTGTATTCCCTCCCCAACTAAGCTCTACTCCTGGAGCCCATCCTGAACTCACCAACCCCAAGAATTAAGTCCAACGTGGAAGTCCATCCCTCGTGTCAGGTGCATAAAAATGCTAAATTAACAACCCCGTGGCATGCTGCTGGCACTCCCCCTGGTGACACTGGGATCCCATTCCTGGTGTCAGGCACATAAAAATGTTAAAATAACAAAGTGCCCATTCCTGGTGACATGCTGCTGGCTCTCTTCCTGACAACACCAAGACCCCATTCGAGGTGACACCAAAGAGTAAGCCCCCCCTCCCCGATGGTGGATGATTAAAATCCTCCACTCACCTCCTTGATCGATCAGTACCTGAACAGATCACAAACGCAATTTATAAAATGTACAACATGTGTAAATGCCATATGCCAGTTTGATGGTGGCCAGCTAAGGAGGTAAGAAAAGGATTTAAACAGGATACTGTCCATGGAAGAGGGCTATTTTTGTTTTAGGATGGGTGAGGATGGACGGTACCATTAGAGTCAAGGTGATGGATGAGGGAGGTGGTGCCACTGGACATCAAAGCTGATTGACTTGCAGAAGACTAAGGTTGAAGCATATGACTGGATGCCAGGGAATAATGTTTTCAGTTAGGGTGATGGCGGTGGAAGTCTACAGGATGCCAGAGATTTCTCGGTTTGAGACAGGGTGATAGAGGAGGTCCCACTGGACAGCCATAAAAAATGAAAAAGTTTGTGCACTCAGGACTAGTAACATCATAAAGAATTAAACTGCAGTATCAGCACAGGAAACTGAGAAGTAGCTGTCCTGGTGGCACGGAGGATTAAGGTGCTGAATGACACACTTCAATGCACGCTGGCAACCCCTGTTTGTGAACAAGCACAGGACACCGGGGTCGGCTGGGGAGGAGAGGAGTGAGTGCCCGAGGGTCTACTCTGAGGTAGAATTCACAATGTGGAGGGGATAAGGGAACTGCAGAGAGACCTGAAAATGTTAGAAAATTGTTCTGAAGTCTGGCAACTGAAAATTCAGTGCCAAGAAGTGCAAAGTGACACAGTTAGGGAACAAAAACCCCTGAAGAGAGTATTGGATGGGATTGGTTCAGTTGGATACAGCATCAGAGAAAAGGGACCTAGAAATCATCATTAGTGACTCCCTTAAACAAAATAGTCAGTGTAGCAAGTCCTTTAGCGAGGCTAACAGGATGCTAGGGTGTATTGGGAGAGGGTTCGACAGTAGGAAGTAGGTTGCACTATTACCTCTGTATAGGTCACTGATAAGGCCACACCTGGAGTACTGTGCCCAGTTCTGGAATCCCCACCTACAACAGGACAGGGACAGGCTAGAGACTGTACAACACAGAGTGACCAAGATGATGCAGGGCCAGGAAGGCAGACTCTGTGAGGATCAGCTAAAGGCACTGAACATGTATTCACTCAAAACCAGATGAGATGGGGGCATAAGATTAAAACCTTCAGGTTCCTGAAAGGAATAAACAAGGGGAACTGTGAAGAGCTATTTACCAGGAACAGAGACACTAGCACTTGGGGTCACGAGTGGAGGTTAATGGGGGAAATATTGAACAAGGCTGTGAGAAAGTATTATTTTACAAAGAGTGGTTGAGCCATGGAATGGTCTGCCGACATGTGGTGGGCGCCCAAACTATAAATAGCTTCAGACACAGCTGGGATAGAGCAAAGTAGTAATTACTGAGCAGGATGAGGGACATGGAAACATGGACATCAGAAGGGGCAATAGGATAAGAATAGACCCTATAGAGACAATAGATCCTGGGATATGATAGAAAAATGTGGGTAGACTAGATGAACTATTGGTCTTTTCCTGGCATCATCGTCTATATTTCTGTATTGGTAATTGGATACATATTCAATGTAGCAGCAACCATGTGGTAAGGATACTGTGTACTCTAGTCATTACAAATAAAACTGATTCAAATTATGTGAGCATAGCCAGCCCACCGGTGCAGCGGTAGTGCTACCAGTTGTGATGCTGATGACTCGAGTTCGAAAGCGAAGTTGGGATATTGGAGGGCCATCCAGGGGGACTGCTCTCCTCCAGGGGGAGGGTGGGTAGAGCCTGGCACTTGCTTGGCCCCTAGCGGAAGCTGGGGAAAAGGCAGCTCGAGCTGACATGCTAGAGGAGTATGGCAGACATTGACGCATGTCGTATGGGAATGCATGTCGAGCATCATAATATCATTGCATGTTGCACCTCCCAAGGTGGCTAGTGTGGGAGGAAAAGCCAGTGCCAGGATGGCACAGAGTGCCATCAGGCCCCACAGTTGACCAGCTGGGCACGCCAGCTGGAACTGGATCCAGAACACAGCGGGGGTTGGGGAACCCCACCGACCCTGCTGGGGGGAAGCAAACCCTGAAACATGATGGCTGGTGGTAAGTCCCAGTGGACATTGGGGTGACAGGGCTGAAGCACATGGCAGATGGGGCCCAACTGGGGGGGGAGCAGAAACAGAATATGAAAACAGAACAAAATTATGTGAGCATGACGTTAGGTACAGCATCCTCCCTGCATGACATCACATATCCTGGGTACCCTTTATATGGGGCTTGCACCAAATATTTGGCTCAAGCTGACATAAATCAGGTAAAGAGTTGGAACTGTGCCCTACCTACTGTAATCAGGCACAGCTGCCGCAAAGGTGTTTGGTGCGGCTACACCAAAAGACAGATTTTTTTTTTTTATTTGCAGTTTTTCTGCCCCCTTCTCTCCCGCGACTTCCACTTCCCTTTGGAATCCTCAAAGTGACTCATCTGGGCAGCGACAACCTGCCAAGCCTCCACTCGGCGCCTATGCCTCCACTCTGCCTTGGCTTACCCTCTGGCAGGGAAGGAGGGAGAGCTCCCCTTTTACTCCCCCCCACCTGCATGCAACTCTCATCAGGTGGCCTCTCCGAGATCACTCGAGGCCGAACACTGCTGTTCAGTGGCACCGTGGTCTGTAGGAGAAGACATGGGGGTGTTTCCTTGTCTCCGTCCCTCACCTCAAGGAGCCGACACTCGTGGAGGACAAAGGAGCATGTGTGGACCCACACTCCACAACTTTGTTGGTGTCCTCTCCTCCCATAGCTAACTCAACTGCACCTCCACTTGTGGTCACCCAGTTGGCAGTATTGCAATGGGCACAGCAATCCCCCCCCCAGAGGAGAATCTCCTGGGATGCTCTGTCTACCTCCCCCTGGCTGACCCTCCGGCAGCCCGAGTCCAATCCTGAACTCGAGTCGCTGGTGCCACAAGTGGTAGCACTACAGTTGCACCAGTGGGCCAGCCGCCAAAAAACAGGTTCGATGCAGGGTTTGACACAAGCCCGGTGTCACCCTTTAAAAATCCATCCTAGAATTTGATTTTGTCATACTTCACCATTAATCAGTGGGTCTGGATGCAAGATCTTTGGCGTTTATTGCTGTGATTACATTAAAGAAAGTAATTCATGCCTTGGAGTGCCTTAGTGAAATTCTGAAATGTAACACTTTCATGATATAGAACATTTCAATACTCCTATGTTTAATGATCTATGCTTACATTCAGTATACCATGCTTTAGGACACATTATAGAAACATGGGGCCCGATTCCAAAATGGCTTATGCATGGCGCAAGCCGAGTTACCCTATGGTGTAAATTGCAACATGCACAATGCTTTACTCTGTTTGCTATTTCAAAAGGCGCCTTGCACCATGCTGTATGCGGGTTGTGCCAAATGTGGGTTACACCACCCACTATGTCTGCAACCCGCAATGGCATGGTGCAAGGGTGGGTTACGGCAGCAACTGTGCCCTATTCCTAAAGGGCGGCTGCCGTAACCCACTTATGGTATTCCAAGAGCCGCAATGGCGCAGTGGAGTTAGACCATCATGGAGATGGTCTAAGGGGCATCCATCCATGCCAATCGATGGATACCCACACTGCAGTGCTGCAGCAAAGGTACTGCAGTGCTCCCTGTGCCTCCTGAACACATTCATGCCCCCCACCCACCTGAATGTCAGGGACCCCTGGGGTCCAATAAGCAGTGTGCCCCCCCAAACATCAGTGCCACCTGGCCATCCCCCCCAATGCCCCCTGGTGCATGCGACAGTGTTCTGGGAGTGGGGGGCTCTGGAGGAGGCAGTTCGCAGTGGGCTGTGACTTGAAGCATGCAGGGCCATTGCGCCATGCTCGTGGTGCTAGCCTATGCCTGCCACAAGTTGCAGGACGTAGGTGCCAGGGACCCTGCCTGTCTTGGAATACAGCGCAGGGTCCCCGATGTAGTGCTGCATGGCACAACTCACATACGCCCGCAAATTGCGCCATTCATCTTGGAATCGGGCCCATAGAATTTGTCAGCACAAAAGGACTGCTTGGCCAATCTGCCAGATGTTGCCTCTCTAATTTGTCTCCGTAGACCCTCACTGATCTCAGGCAACACTCCCCCCTCCCTGCCTATTTACTAATATTCCACTATGTCTATACCACACATACTTGAAGTCCCCCAATGTTTCACCTCCACCACGTCTGCTGGCAGTCTGTTCCAGGTGCCCGCCACTCTTTTTTCAATGAGGTTGTAGTTCCTCACATCCCTCTTAAATCCCCCCCTCCAGCTTTATCACATTTTAATTGGTACTAGTGCTTTCTCATTTGAAAGAGAATCCCCTTCGTGCACCCCGTTCACCCCTGTGAGATACTTGTAGGTCTCTATCATGCCCCCTCTCATTTTCTCTTCTAGGGTGTACATGTTGAGATCCCTGTGTCTTTCCTTATAGGGCTTCTTGTACAGCCTCTGCACCATTTTTGTTGCCCTCCTCTGGACAGCCTCACCCTCTCAATGTCCTTTTTCAGGTGTGGCCACCAAAACTGGACGCAGTGCTCCAGGTGGGGTCTCACGAGTGAGCGATACTGTGGCAACACCACCTCCCTCCTGCTGCTGAAAATACCCCTCCCTATGTACCCCAACATCCCACTATTCAAACATACTACATTGGCACATAGCCCTGTCACTTTGAGGTCATCAGTTATGATAACCCCAAGGTCCCCTTCCTGCTTGGTGACTGTCAGTACCTCCCCCCATCCTATACTCTGCTTCTGAGTTCCTATGCCCTTGGTGCATGATTTTGCACTTTTTGGCATTGAACCCCAGCTGCCCTACTCTTGATCACTCCTGGAGTTTCCCCAAGATCCCTGCACATTCTCTATCTCCTCCTGAGTGTCCACCCTGGTACTCATTTCTTCTGCAGTGTCATGTATGAAGACATAGAATAGGACTAGTCCCAGTACTGAGCCCTGCGGCACCTCACTGGTCACTCTCCCATCATTAGAGTGAGAGCCGTAAACTATCACCCTCTGTCACCAATCTGTTAACCGGTTTCTAACCCAATTAACTATTTTGGATCCTAACCCTAGGCCTAAGCTGGTCCATTTCTTAATCAGTCTTCTGTGGGGCACAGCGTTGATAGCCTTGCTGAAGTCCAGACAGGCCATGTCCAATGCTTTCCACTGATCTATTTCCCTGGTCACTTAGTCAAAGAAATCCATCATATTTAGCAGGCAAGACCCCGCGCCCTACCCCATGAATCCATGCTGCCTCTGGTCTTGCAGCCCATTGGATTCAAGACACTCTACCAACCTTTCCTTCAGTAGGGTTTCCATTAATTTTCCCACCCACTGAAGTGAGAGTGACCAGCCTATAGTTGCCAGCCTCCTCCCTGCTGCTGCTCTTACATACAGGGACCATGTTTGCTCTTCTCCAGCCCTCTGGAACTACATCTGTTTCCAGTGACCTGTTGAATAAGGCCATCAATGAGGCAGCTAGCACCTCCCTGAGTTCATTCAGTACCCTTGGGTGCATCCCGTCTCATCCCATAGCCTTGTCCACCTTTAGAGCTGCAAGTCCCTTCAGGACTCTTTCCTCTGAAAATGGACTTGTTTCCACCTCACCTCCCCCACTTCGTTCCTACTATTCCCTGGTGGTCTGTTCCCCTCCCTCCACTGTGAAGACTGAGCAAAAGAACTTGTTCAGGATGGCAGTTTTTTCTTGGTCCTCTTCTGCGCAGTGTCCCCCCTGCAACACTCCTAATCCTCGCTATCCCTCCCCTTGCTTCCCTCTTCTCACTTATGTACCTTTGGCTATCCTTTCCTCTGTCTACGCCTTTGCTCTCCTGACTGTCCTACCTGCATCCCTCTGTTTTACTTGGTACACCTCCCCATCCTCCTCCCTCTGCGTTTCTTTATACCTCCTGAATGTCACCCTTTTTTCCTTCGCCACCTTGGCCACCTCCCTAGAGAACTATAGCAGTCTCTTTTCCTTTTGCTTTTGCTCACTTCCTTTACACAGAGGCTATTTCCCTAAATTATGTTCTTCCTTATAGTTTACTACTGTACCTTACCCCTCCACGGCAATCCGCCTCTACGAAGAAGTTTCTGAGGTAGTCTCCCATTTCTTTAAAATGCACGCTTTTGAAGTCCAGGACCCTCGTTCTCATATGGTTTGCCTTTGCTCCTGTCTTTGTGTTAAACCACACTGTACAGTGATCACTGGTACCTAGAGGACTGCCCAGTGTGATGTCTGCAATGCTGTCCCCATTTGTAAGGGCCAGGTCCAGCACTGCCTGTTGCTAGTGGGTTCTTTGACCAGCTGCCTGAGAAAAGCCTCATGTAGGGAACTGAGGATGGCCCTGCTCCTTGCTGAATCTGCTGTTGCAAGGCTCCACTCTGTGTCTGACAGCCTGATGTCACCAACTAGCAGCCCCCTTCCCTCCTTACTTGCCATTTTGACAACGGCTTCCCTAAGTGCCTTATCCAACTCCTTTCCCTGTGTTGAAGGTTTGTAGACTACCTCAATACTGATAGCAGCTCCTGAGCCTGTCACTGGAATGACCCATGGCATCTCCAACCCGTCCTTTTTCTCCCGGTGACCCCATACCTTCATGGCCTTGATTTCTTCCCTTGCATATAGCGTAACCCCATCTCCACCTCATCCTCAAGTTTAAGTTCAAGTTTATTACAGGAAATACTCCATTGAGCAAGCTCATTCACAAGGAGGTCCTGATGACATTGATGGTATAAAGACATTAATAATGATTATACAAACAGATTGGGTAGCACAGATACACAGCAAATAGAAAAATAGCACAATGAGGAATGGCTAGTACTAGTACGAACTCACTGTCTAATACATACGAAGGAACTAAACTCTGAATTATGGAACAAGTTACCTGGTAATCTAAGACCAGTAAATAGAAAATTCCAGATAAACTTGATTAAAGAGTGGTATGTGAACCATACAAATATAGAAGGGGAATTAGTTCTGTAGTGAGAGGGAAATGAAAATCAATCCACTATTTGCATATGTACTGTATGTGTTGTTGTTGACTGTTATGATTGAATGATATATGGCTAGTGGAATTTGTTATTGTTATTTGTTTAATGTTTATTTATAATGTATGTGATGATTTGTATTTTAATTATTTATCACAAGAGTAACTGGTATTGCACCTATGGACCCCACTGTAAATGAGCTTTGGCTCAGTGATGTTATCCATATTCATTTTAATATGAATAAAAATGTTACCTACCTACCTACCTACCCACCTAAGTAGCATGATACTGTTATTGCTAAATGTATGATTCAGTTTGACTACCACTGAGAGAAAAGGTAACAGAGAAAGTGCATGGAATAAGTGCTGTAGGTGGGTTCAATGGAAGCAGGGAGAGATACAACAAGACAGGGATATTGTGCATTATGAGAGCGGGCTATAGGGTGAGGGGGGTCTGTTGGTGGAGGGGTCATATGGGGTCTGGGCTGGGATAGAGGAGAGGTTAGGGTTAATGGGTGGAGGACAGGCTGGATGGCTGGTGGAAGGGTGGAGGTGCAGGGGCAGGGTGGCAGAAGGAAGTGGCGAAGTAGTTCATATATTTGTTTAGCATTTGGAGCAATGGCTTACCGCATTGAACTCATTCCTAGCCAGGGCCTTGAAGCAAGTTAATGAAATTAGCTCAGTTAGCCTCATCGTATTTTGCAGCTGGTTCCATATTGTGGGAAGGACAAAACTGAAGGCCTCGCCCTGTCTCTCCTGAACAGAGAGTAGCCAGGTATGATCATGACCCAGTCATGGGGCTCAGTGCACCACAACTCTGATATGGCCACCAAATTCAGGCTAGCTTCCACCATGATGGCCTCCAGGTGCAGAATTTTATTTCCCTGACTCCTTGCATTGGCGCACGTGGCTCTCCATACCTTACGCCCTCCTTGCCTGCTCCCCCCTCTTCCTGTCTGTGCTGTATTCTGAAGCTCCACCCAATCCACCTCTTCCATATTTACCTTGTCCATTCCCTGTCTCCTTCACTACTCTATTCTTGCTCACCTGATTAATACCTGCTTTTCCTCTGTTCTTGTCTGCACCCCTGTCTTGTTGACTCTCCTTAGGCCCTTCTTCCTAATGCTCCATCATGGGGGGAGAATTGTTGCCTCCCTTGGTTTTGCAGCCCCCTCCCATATATTTTAAATGATCATCCAAGTAGATTTAAGTCTCCCACTATGGACTGTGATCCCTTCCTGGAAGGATGGAAGACATCTCCCCTACAGAGGTCATAGCCTCCCAGATTGGCCCACAGTCCCCAGTGTAGCGGAGGCCCTCTTCAATGCACAGTGCCTTCAACCAATTGTTAAATGCCCTGGTGCAGAGTACTCTTTCCTCTGTCAGGCCTTGCACAATTAACACCTTGGCTAAAGCCACCGTGTGTGCAACCTACTTGAAGCCCCTTCCCAGTTCCCTGGAATTATCCTGCTTTACTCCTACCCTGTCCCTTGCCAGGTCACTTGTCCCTAGGTGGACAATGACATCTAGCTGCCTCCCATCTTCTGCAGCCCAAGAGATCTTCTGAATATGCATCTCATCCCTCCAAGCCTAAGCACCTCCGAGGCACTTCACCTCCATCTCCCTTCCTCCCCCTGCTCCCAAGTTGATCATGACTCATTTTTGTGGCCCATCTATGAACTCTTTCCTCTGGCTGATGTTATGCTTATGATGGGAGTTTCAAAAGGATCGGCAAAAATCGTGATCTTATGCATGCTGTATATAGTGGTACTATTGTTTGAGAGGTCTGCTTATTACAGATCTTTTTGTACTATTAATGAGCCTATGTACCTTTTGTGTAATCATTTTGCAGTGTCTACTAGCTTGGAGGTGCTTACTATTACCCTTAATCCTTCTCATAACTAACTTCCTTGACTGCAAAACCATTTACTGTATAAGACTGTTTTTTTGTTATTTGCTCCCAAGTGCATTACTATGCATTTTAAATTGGCTGAATGCCATATCATTCTTTATAGTCCAATTTTAAGTGTTGTAAGTCATTTACCAGATGCTGTTTGTCTGCCATTGTGTCCCCAACTCCTCCTACTTTAGTATCACCTGTAAACATATTAGTCCATATTTTTACCTCTACAGCCATGCCTATAACAAATGTTACGAATGGGGCGGGTCCAAGAAAAGATACTGGGGGACCCCACAGGTCACTTGACCCAACTCCATTAATAAGCCATTAATTCTTACATGTCAGATTCTGTTAGTAAGTCAGGTTCTTATCCAATTTGTTAGAAGGCTGTTGACCCTACCCATTTTACCTTATTGATCAGCAGCTCATGGGGGACATTATCGAAAACCTTTTGGTAGTCAAGGAAAGGAATATCTATCGGCTTGTTTTTAATCTAGGTTGTTGATAACTTTTTCATTGAACGTTAATAGGTTGGTGTGACAAGAGTGTTTTTTTTTTTTTGTGAAATCACGTTAGTTGTTTCTTAGTCCTTTTTCTCCCAACTCCTTGTCAGATTTATCCAGAATTAATCCTTCCATAAGTGTCCTCACTACTGATATCAGGCTAATAAGCCTGTAGTTTTCTGCTTTTGCTTTACCCCTTTTTATGCTGATTGTGTGTATGCATAAGAAACATATTGCGGCGGCTTTCTCCAGAAGCAGGTTGTGGAGGCGTGCACTGTTGTGGTCAATGCCCCACAGCCTTTAAAAGGACATCCGCTCCCCAATGTCATGGGCAGCACACTGCTGCTGACACTAGTTCAGCCATGTACACAACCTTGTAAAAAATTTAGCCAAGGCAATCAGGGGCCACCTTGTCATTGCAGTGTCATCCTGCAATGAGGACGCCAATTTCATTGCAGGACTGCTGACTGGGAGCCCAGTCCCCCGTCAGCATGTCTCTCCCCAATTTGTTGTGTGCCGGGGGTGCCGAATCCCCTCAGCTTATATCTCCCCCACTTCTGTGTTTGCCGACAGAGGTGCCAATCCCGTCGGCATATCCCCCATTTCCTGTGTGCTGAGGGGTGCCCAACCCTCGGCTTATCTTCACCCCCCTCTTCTGTCTTTGCAGATGGGGGTGCCCAGATCCCGTCAGCATACCTCCCATTTCTTGTGTGCTGACAGGGTATCTAATCCCTGGCGCATGATGTACCCCCCTTTGTTGTGTGCAACGGGGTGCCTAATACCCTATCGAGCTGCAGCTGCCCCCACCAAAGAGTCCGTTGGCATGCTGGGAGCTCACCCCAGCATACCACATGCCCTCCTGCAAATAAAAAAAAACAGTCCCACAATGTTTTTTTTTTTTACCCTGGAGGAGAGTAGGGACAGGGAGACATGATAGAGGTCTTTAAGTACATAAAAGGGATCAATAAGGGAGGGGCCAGCCAGGGTGCTCCAAAGGAAGGAGGAGGGGACAACGAGAGGAAACAGGTGTAAGCTGGAAGGGGACAGGCTCAGAGGGGAGGGGAGGAGGTGTTATTTCACTGAAAGGGTTGTGGAGCCATGGAATGCGCTGCCCAGGGAGCTGGTAGAGGCGGAGACTGTGGCTGGGTTTAAGAGGGGATGGGACAGTTACAGGGGAGGGTAAGTCCGACCAGGTCCAATGCAGGTGGCACATTTGAGACTGGGGACAGTATAACCCAAGGGGAAGGGGAGGACACAAAAATTGGCATTCACTGTTGGTGCTGGAAATTGAGCAGACTCGATAAACCATTAGGCCAATTCTGCTGGCATTTTAGTATGTCAGTATGTTATGATCGCTGCCCCCCCCCCCGGGGGCTCCCTAACTCTACTGTCAAATAATTCATCTTCCATATTGCTTAATACCAAATCCAAAAGATTATCTCCTCTTGGTGCCCTGTCTCCTATATATTGCTCCAAACTGAGGGAATCTATAATTTCTAGGAACTCTGTTTCAGCTTGTGTATTGCAGTTTTTCTCTACCCAGTTTATACCAGCAAAATTAAAATCTCCTGTTAATATCATTTTATTTCCCCTATCCTGGGTGGTTTTTTTTTTTTTTTTTTATTAAGTTGAGAAATTCTGCAGTTTCATGTACTGTGAGGGAAGGTAATCTATAACAACCTGGCTGCAGTTTCTACGTGGCTTCCCAGACAAGCCATCCTGAACCAGGCATCAGCATCCATGAGATCCCTATTAAGTTATTTGTGCACCTGGGCTTGCAGGAGGATGGGTCTGAGTGAAAGTGAGCCACTGGTGGGGGGCACATGAAACTGTCATCTGAAGTTTTGGGGGGGTTGACTGCATTTTCACATGATATCTTATTCATAAATGACACTGTGACTGCTGTGCATATTACTTCCACTTTACAATGTGACTAGTCCTTGCATGTTTTCTTCTGCCTCACACTAAGGGTTAGCTTTGTAGTGATGGCAGCAAGCCCTCCATCCCATGGAAGAGATGCATCTGGGTGGACTCTCAACCGTCCCCTGCTGGACTACTCTCCTACTGTCCTGGGCTCAGGCACAAACACATGGCCAGCATGCCTAAGCAGCACCCCCACCACCACTCTGCGCAACAGAGGCAGCTCAAATATAACAAATAGGGGTTTTGCAACCCTAGTGGGTTGACTGTTCTATCTGTTTTTATTTCTCTTTTTCTTTCTGCCTGGGAGTCCCTTCTCCTGTCTTAGCATAGAGGTAAAGATTGGGTCTGCCTCCACTTCGAGGCCACAGTGGAGTCATCCAGGATGCAACACTCTTAACCATTTCTGCCAGTGACACGCTGCAGAATACTTCAGGAACAAAATGTAATCCAACAGCAATTACTCCCATTTGTCATGCAGGAAATTGTGACATGCTTATCACAGATGAGTGCATTCTGGCTGACTGTTCCTCTCAGTCTCCTCACTGATCAACGGTGCGGAATCCAAGATTACCTAGAGAGGACATTTATGATGTGGCTCCAGATTTCTTTCTGGGGTCTTCCTCCTCCCATGGTGCAGCGCCACACTATGTCCACGCACACATGCACCATCCCCTGTAGACGGAGGTGAAAGCCCAGGCCCTTGTATCCTTATTTAGACTAGTAGATACACAGTGGGTACTCAGTAGATATGCTGTAGATACACTGTAGATACACAGTTGCCAACTGTCAGCCTACAGTAAATACTGAAGATACAACACTAGCTCTTTAATGGTAATGTCTATTAGCATAATGATTTTAAACATTTTATTTAAGTAGACGGATGATCTTTAATATCAAAATATTTTATAAAAGAAAGCTTGTGATAAACAAATTAAAACTATGGTCATGTCAGTACCAAAAAGTAATGTCATTGTAACATTTTCCATTGCTGGTGTGCAAGTACAATGCAAGACTCTGATTGGAGGCTGCTCACATCTTGAGATGCTGACTGAATGTGCTAGAAATGTGAAACAGTTTGGATTAAGCTTTGCCATGCTGACTGGTGATAAATAGATGGTGCATTAAAAATCGATGAAGGTTAATAGAAAAAGAGATTAATTGGCATGTAGTGACAAGAGTGTGACACCCACTTTAAATGGGCAGGGATGCAGCAAACACCTGCCAGTATCTGTTTGTGGGTCAGAAATTCAGAATCTGACAGACCACAAAGGTACTTTTTAAAGGTAATAATAGAAAAGTATTTAAAATATTTGTGCAGTCAAATGACCTGTTGTTTCTTTCTGTTTCATATTCAGTCTTAAACTGCTGTCGATTGTGCGTGTTTGTCTGTTTCGTGTTTATGCTTTGTGTTTCTAGGTTTCTTACACACAGAGACAGAACCACAGAGATCCTTTTGAAGGGGGTGGAGATGGCATCAGAGGCAAATGCAAGATCTGAAAGGCAGATTTCCAGTAGTCTCAGGCTGAAGCTAAACACTTTAAGGGTTGCCACCGTCGTCCCTCCCCCTCTCCCTTGGATGCACATATGCCTGGATGTTCTATATAATGTCAGTTTACACACAGGTCAGCAATACAAATGAGTGCAGAACAGTGGGAGCTGACATGATGAAATAACCAGGGAACACAGGACTAGAACTTAATGAACAGTAACGTATACCTGTATAGAGAATAAGTCAAGACAGACTGGGGATTACATAGAGAATAATATATGGACTTCAGTGTGTTACTAGATTTTTAACACCCTTGAGGTGTGTGATACTACCTAAACTATGAGAGTGAAGCATAAATGGTTTATGAAAGTATCACACACAAAGGGGATATAAATAAATCAAGAACAAAACTGATTAAGCAATAACACATGCCCAGGGTTATGTTAATGGCCTGTTAATCACCTTCTAGGGGTATAATATCCATTCTACAGCAGCACACAGTCATAGTCTCCTTCTCCTATCCCCCTACCATCTCCCTTCCTCCCCTCCCTCCTTACCCCTTCTCCTCTCAGTACAACCAGCCCCCCCCCGCAGCCAATCTTTTAAGCCCACCCCCATTTAACCCTTCCCTGTCTACCTTATGGGTACTCTTTAATGTTTTTCAATTAACTGACAAGGCCCCCTAGGGTTGCTCCACCTCCCATTGTCCCTGCACCCCTGACTCTTACATTTTTGATTCTTCTACCACCATCGTACCCTCCTCTTATTTAACTTAGTTTTTCCTGTTCTTTAAACTTTACGAATTTGGAATTTGTTATTCTCCTGTGTTGTATTCTGCACTATTGTTAAACTCTTCACTGATTTTATTTTGTTCTCTGATGACGTGGAACCTCTGTAAATGAGCTTTTAGCTCAAAGGTCTTAATCCGAAATGTTAATAAATAAAATAAATAAACAATAGCCTTACTGTGGTCAGCTCCATTCTGTCACTTATAGATTATGGGCTCCCTGTGTATGCAGCTGCCTGAGACACAGTACTGAACAGAGTAAAGCTGATCTGTAATAAGCCTTGTACTTGATGCAGATAGCCATGCTCATCGTTGTACCCTTTATGCACTCACTGTCTGGCTACCTTTACTCAGCAGAGTAAGCTCCAGATCTGTTTGCTAGCTAAAAATGTGCTCTTGGGTCTAAAACCTCCTTCTTTAGCAAATTTGCTTCTGCACTGTCTCCAACCAATACAACATAAGGAACATGGCCAGGAATGCCCTTAAGCCTCCATTTCGGCATACTCGGCTGGACAAGTGGTCATTTTCTGTCAGAACCATGTGAAAGGGTTGTGGGATAATAGATGGACGAGACACAGAACTTCAGGTTCAACACATGATCTCTGGGTGATGTTTATTTAAGACACAGGGGATAACCTTAAGCAATGGCATATCCTTTCTTCAATGCATCAGTTTGCAGCAACAGACTATGTATATCCTTCCTCTGCACTTGGTCACCACCTACTAATGCACTGATCTACTGATCTATCTCTTTAGTGAAAATTATTTCATTCCCTATGTTGGTCTTGTGTGTTTGGGTGAGGGGAAGCTCAAAAAGGAAAAACACAAAAACAAGCTAAAGATAAAGAACCTCAGTGCAGAAGCACTGAAGCAAGGGCTAACCCAAAGGGCATTGGCAATAAAGCCAAGTTTCAAAGAAACACAATATCACAAATACCCCCATAATGCAAAGCATCGTGGGGGTGTATATGCAAATCACCATGCAATTTTTCGGCTGGTTCAGCTTAAAGTATGAATGCATGGTGCCAAAGGGCTTCTCAAACAATCTGTAATTTACATGCATTTAAATAACACAATGGGGGTTTCTGATAGCTCTACCTTGGTAACTTAATTTTTATGATACATTCCCCTAGTAGATTTTTACCTGTATCAAAAACACCTAGTGCCGTGGTATTTTCAACATTTACAGATGTCATACTCATAAGGTATATACATCAAGGTATTTTATGACATAGTGCTGTTGCATACTAAATCCAACAACGAGGAACACAGCCTGTTGTTTTACATCAGCTCAGAAGTCACCACAATAACCTCCCTGTACAAGGAGCTGAGAGGGAAAAGGAAAATTAAAGATGATACTATAGCATAGTTAAGAAAGGGAAGGGGGCGCCCATAGGTGGCCAACCTTATGGACTAGAAATTGTAAAAGATAGATTAAGCTAAGAAATAGAAGAACTGTTGCAACAGATTTAAGAAAAGGTCGGTCCTCAAGAGTGGCAGGATCTCCCTGTCATATATCTCCCACCTTAAGAGGGAATCAGTTATTTCAGACTGCTTACCACCTTCCTGTCCCAGGAAGGGATGGAGCTTCCACCCATCCATCTTCAGCACCTCCATCTCAGGGTCCCTATTAAAGATAAACATTCCATCATAAACATAGTGGATATCATCATTCTTTACCCTGAGGCGTTAACACATTTCTCAACAGAGACAAATGGTACCTTCCCTGCACTAGCTCCTTTTAGGGAAAGTCCGTCATATTTCATTGGCATCAATTCCTGCACCATATCTAGACATGAAATCAGCATTTACATGTGTTGTCCCTGCCCTTTGGGACACAGTAAATCGATAGGGCTGAAGAGCTAAGTACCACCACATTATACAGGGATTTTTTTCTCTCATTTGATGCAACCAGCAAAGGGGGCTATGATCAATTACAACCTTAAAATCAGCCCCCCATAAGTAATATTGCAGAGACTCAATAGCCCACTTCAGAGCTATGCATTCTTTCTCTATGGTAGCCTATCTTCTCTCCCTTTCATATGGCTTCCTGCCGATATACATGATCAGATGTTCTTCCTCCTTCTATTTTCTGAGATAAGACTGCCCCAATACCATTCTCTGATGCATTGGTTTGAACCTCAAACACTTGGTTGAAGTCAAGGCTTTTCAATACAGGTGCTGTATATAGAATGGCCTTGCTATTCCTAAAAACCTCATCACAAATAGGGGTCCACTGAACCTCTTTTTAGTGAGATCAGTCAAAGGACTGGCAATGGCTAAGAAATTAGCAATAAATATCAGGTAATAACCAGCCTGGCCTAGGAAAGATCTCACATGCTTTTTTGTGGTAGATATTGGGCTGTTTGCTTCTGCTGTAACCTTCTCTACCTTGGGCTTCAGTTGCCTGTTGTCTAAAATGAACCCTAGGTATCTTGTCTCAGTCTTTGCTAGGACACACAACAGGGTTAATGGTCACTCCTGACTCCTTTATTGCTTGCAATACCTGGGACAACTGTCTAATATGGGATACTCAGTCAGAGCTGAATATGACCACATCATCCAGATAAGCCAAACAGTACTCAGTGTGTGGTCTACATATGTGGTCCATAAAACACTGAAAAGTGGCTGGGGCCCCATGTAGTCTGAATGGCACTGTAACAAACTGGTATAAACTGACTGGGGTACTAAATGCGGTTTTATCTTGTGACTCAGGTGATAAGGGGAGTTGCCAATATCCTTTAGTAAGGTCAAGGGTGGAGATACAGTATACAGTACTGTGCATTGCCTAGCCTGTCAATGATGTAATATATTCAAGGCGTTGGATAGACATCAAATAGTGACACATTGTTAAGCTTTCTAAAATCAAGGCATAGACGTATCCCACCCTCGTTCTTGTCCACTATGACCATGGTTGAAGACCATGCACTCTTTGAGGGCACAGTTATGCCTAATTGTTCCATTTTGTTTTGACTTCCTGAATCACCTCATCCTTCACCTTCATGGGCAGGCTGTAGGACTTTTGGTGTATGGACTTGTCATGCATGACAGTTATGGTGTGCATAAGTCCTTTGGCCCTCCCCGGGATGATTGTGAATATGAGTTCAAATTCTTGTAATACTTCTTTTACATACTTCTTCAACATTCTCTTTAATGTCTGATTGAACCCCTCTATGAGGCCTTCAGTCTGTGGGTGGTATGGGGAAGTATGCACTCTTACCATGCCCAGCAGATGATACAATTCTTTAAGCAGGTGTGCATTAAAATTACTCCCCTGATCAGTAGATATTTCCTGGGGGATTCCCATGTGGCCAAATACCTTTGCTAGTTCCTCTGCTATCCTTGGGGTGGTGACAGTTATCATAGGGATAGCTTCTGGGAAGCAGGTAGCATAATCATTTATGACCAATACAA
The DNA here is from genome assembly GCA_016271365.2 of Neoceratodus forsteri. NCBI lineage: Eukaryota > Metazoa > Chordata > Ceratodontiformes > Ceratodontidae > Neoceratodus > Neoceratodus forsteri. The sequence goes on from CM057452.1 coordinate 70,643,202, forward strand.
ATCTATTACCCTTGGATCTCTTTTCCAGGGGGCCCACTACATCCATGGCTATCCTGTCAAAAGGGTTAGTCACAATGGGGATGGGTTGTAGTGGTACTGTATACCTTTTTCCTGCCTGAGCTACTTCCTGACACTCAGCACCTGCTTTACAATACTCAGATATGTTATCATGGATAGAGGGCCAAAAAACCTGGGTAATATCCTATTCAGGGTGCTAACTCTGCCTGCATGGCCTGATAATGGGATGTAATGTGCCAGATACATGATTTAAGAGCGGAATTTTTCTGGAACCATTAGATGGTCTGCTACCTCTCCATTTCTGGGATTAGTGTATTCTCTGTACAGTATTCCCTGTTTTACAACAAACTGAGGGGCACCTTTTCCCACTCCCTTCCCCACCTGTGAAAAAAAAGGTTAAGTGAAGGGACTGATTTTTGCTCATGCTGCATATCACATTTAAAAGTGTGTCCCAAGTCTGGCTGTACACCAGCATGAGTATTAATCCAGTCCTTCTTTAAATTCCTCTTCTCCACCTTAGTTTTATGGTCCTCGCCAGGATCCTCAAAAACATCATCATATAATGGGAACACAGATGGTAAATGTCCCTTCTTCACTTGAGCGCTGGTGGTTACAGCAACTACAGCAGAGTCCTGGGTGGCATGACAATGTATAAATGAAGCAAAGTCTAGGTGGTCATGCCTGATAACAACTGGCATGGGTAGGTGAGGTACCCACCCCACTCCTACCTCATGTGTCTTTTCTTGAACAGTTATTTGTTTGGTGGCTGTAGGGTAGCAATGGGTATCACCAGGCACTCAGATGATTGCTGTATCCGGCCCTTTACTATTCCCAGTCACAAGATCTGCTCTCACAAGAGTCTGGCGGCTCTCTGAATCAGTCAGTACCATCATCAGCTGTGATCTAATCTGCACAGTAGCCATAAAGTGACCCCAGTTCGCAAAGGCTAGGTGAGCTGTCTCTTTCTTTATATTAGGACAGTTTCTTACATAATGTCCCTTCTTTTGGCACCCACGACATACAATCTCTGCTACAGGAATTCGCCCCTCTCTCTGCTCTCCAGTCTTGTTTCACTGGGGCTGGATTTGACACTTTATAAGTAAAAGGGTTCCTTATCAGATTTCTGGTGGTTGCAGCTGCTGATGTCCCTTGGAACCCTCTGGGTCTGGATGGTTGGGCTGCCAGGAAGTCTTCCACCAACATGATGGTTTTATCTGTAGAATCTGAGTTATACTCCTGAACCCAAAATTGTACATCCTGGGGTAAAACTTTAATAAACTCTTCAATAATTATCTCCTCCAGAAGTTGGTCCTTGCTCTTGTTATCTGGCTGCAACCATTTGTAGCAGAGCTCCTTGAGATGGGCATATGTCTCTCGGCGAGGGGGGGGATCCAGTAACTGCATTTTAAGAAACCTAAACCTATGGTGACAGGTTTCAGTGTTTGTCATAGCGCCTGAGAATCTTTTGCTTCACACGGTCATAGTCTTCTGCGTACAGTCCCTCACTAACTATAAAACTAATAATAGGAATAATTACTGACTTGTAATATATGTATAAGCCTCAATAATACTATACTAAGTTATACAAACATTTCCCAGTAATACATCATTACTCTCAATAATACTATCCTGAAAAGTGATAATACTATTGTTTCTGCTAATACTACAGTTCAAAGGTCATCTTCAACTATAGTATTATCAATGGATCCATATATTACAAAAAATAACAGAAAGAAAAGTGTTTTACAAGGCAGTAATACCATCTCGAGGTTTTGTGGCCTTTAGGACCTCTCGAGCTTTGCTGTCGAGGCTCCATGTCCCCAAACCTCTCGATGGTATTACTGCCTTGTAATACACACTAATCTATCTATTATTCTATTTGTAATATAAATCTAATCTGATATCGATGTTTAAATTACTCCTTCATCAAACTACTTCTTTTTCAAAAATGGAGTTAAGCTAAACATGGTGTTAAGATCCTTATAACCATGTGCTCTTAGCATAAACTGCCATCTGCTTTTAGTCTGAAGTAACCTATTGTCAAGATCACCCCCCTCGAATGTTCAGAGATACTTTTTCCAAACCCTGAAAAGAAACACATGCAGTGCAAGAGCATTTTTGGCATCTTGTTTGTCAATACTGTGCAAGTGTTCCACAATTTTATGTTTAAAGGGACATTTTGTCTTCCCAACATAAAGTGTTTGCATGTGCAACTGGTAACATAGACTACACGCGTAGCGGAACAGTTAATAAAATGTCTGTTAAAATATTCTCTGCCTGTTACCTGATGTGTAAACACAGTACCTGTATGGATGTGTTGGCAAAAAGTAGAGTTAGTGCATCTGAATGTTCCACATGGTAGAGCAGGACGTCTTTCTCCATCTGACTTGGTGTATAGGCTCCTAGTCACCATATTTCCAATAATCTGTCCCCTTCTAAATACCATGCGAGGGTGTTTTTTTTTTTTTGTCACATCATCCAGTTTAGGTCCAAGGGTCAAAATCCTCCAATTCTTTAGCAGATTCTCTCTAATCTTGTGACCATAAGGTGAAAATTCTGAAATAAAATTAACAGAAACATCATTCTGATTTTTATTTCTAATAGTTTGATTTAATAAATCTTTTCTATCAGCCACATCAACAAATCTCTTTGCTTTTTCCACACAGCCACTATCATAGCCTTTTGCATAAAATCTGGCTGCAAGGGCTTCAATACCTTTCCTCATAATCTTCCTGTCTACTTGTATTCCTTTTGAACCTAAGAAAGTGCCCCTTGGGAATATTCCTGACCATATGTCTGGGGTGGCAACTATCATATGTTAAAATAGCATTTTTGGCACAACTGTTTCCAAAAAGAGTGGTAGACACCCCCCAGTCCATTTTTCTCTATGGTCAGGTCCAAGAAAGCAATTTTGTGTAAATCTTTATTTACAGAAAATCTCAGGTTGTCATTTGTGGCTTCCAAATAGGAAACAAACTCAGTTAAAGCAGACGGGGACCCCATCCGCACCAGAAAAAGATCATCAATAAAATGGAGATAAAGGTGGAGAAATTCCCTGTATGGATTCAGTTCTGACAGAACAAATTACTTCTCCCATTGTGCCAAATTGATGTTAGCATAATCTGGTGTGAAGGAGGCTCCCCATTGCTGTACCCTTTACCTGCAGGTAAAACTGTGTCTTTAAAAACAAACAAATTGTAACTCAAGACTTTTTCAGTTAGAGTTAATAGAAATTCAGTAAATCCATTTGTGTAGCCAGCATTCTCATAAAGTGCTGTTCTCAATGCATCCGTATCACCCCCCCATGAGGAATGTTAGTGTAAAGAGCACTAACATCAAGGGTAACTAAGTACTCACTATCAGTAACATTCAAATTATCCAAAGTCTACAAAATGTGACTTGTGTAACCGGCCAAAGTGGTACCAAAACCTTAATGTACTCATTTATAAATTGAGCAAGAGGCTCCGTAAGAGAGCCAGTGCTAGCCGAGCAGAGGGATCCATCAAACGTTTGTGAATTTTGGGCAATCCATAAATGCAAAATCACACATGCCCACACAATGCAAAGCATTATGGGCTGCATATGCAAATCACCACAGAATGTTATGCTGGTTCAACTTTTAAGCAGAATTGCATGGTGCTGAAAGGCCTCCCTAATGGAGTGCTCCACTGTTAAAAATTCATACATTTGTTTTGTAATAATGCTGTTCACCCAAGCCTCATGTAAGTAAATATCAATATCATTCTTAAATGTACTGGTCATGTCTCGATTAACATTTTTTATAAAATTCTTCATTTGATAACTGGTTTAAAATCTCCATCTCATACTTAGCTTTGTCTAAAATAACCATTGCACCACCTTTGTCTGCAGATTTGATCTTGATTATTTCATTCTGTGCTAAGTTCCTGAATGCATGTCGTTCTTCCTTACTATAGTTGTTAAATCTTGGATGTTCCCCTTGTTTAATAAAATGTTCAATGTCTCTCTCACATGCTCTCTGGAATGACATCACTACAGGGTTACCCCGGGGGGGGGGATAAAGATAGAAGGTTTCTTTAGTCTCTTGGGGCCCATATTTGTTTCTGCATTGTTCTGTGTCTGTGATGTATTTTTTTTTTTGTTTAAAATTTTTATTGATTTTAAAGCAGTACAGGAATAATCAAAGGCATTACAAAAATCAACATACAAGTCTATTCGAAGAAGTAATATGGAGGCAGTATAGCACAGTGGGTTAAGGCTCTGAGCTGTAGATCTGGAGATCTGGGTTTGAATCCCATAGCTGCCTAGGTGTATACTGTGTGATTCTAAGCAAGTCATTTAACTTCCTTGTGCTCCCAGGTCGCATCTGGAAACAAGCTTCAGCTTGGTGTGCTAGTCCTGGTTAAACAACGTTCCCTAATACAAGGATCACTATAAGTAAGTATAGCTATAACTAAAAAGTATATTAGTATCCTGAAATAGTACAGTGAGATCTTAAAAAATATATTCTAGACAACCAACATTGTAATTATAAATAAGAACAGGGTAATAAGGCCTAAGTAACAACGATTTACCTGTCCAACAACTTAACTGACTACAAGCTCCAGTGTTTCAGGAATTCATGAATGGGCTCCAGACTTGTTCAAATAAACCTAGCTTTCACTGAAGTGAATTAAAAATTCTTTCATTATTAGCTGTTGCAAACTTGCACCCATGTATTGATGCCACTGTAGCATTGAAGGAACTGTGTCGGATTTCCAGTGGGTGAGTATTTAGGCACTTAGCCCCAGGAAGGCTGCTAGTAGCCATAATTTTGAGTTCCTCCCCAAGAGCATATTATCAGGGAAGATGCCCAGAATAAAAAGCGACGGTGTGAAAGGAAGATTAGTTTGGACTACTTCTGAGCATGTGCTATGTACCAAGGACCAGAAGTTCAAGAGCTTAGGACATTTCCAGAACATGTGTGACAAGTCAGAGTGCTTGTGTGTAAGCACCTCCAGCAATGAGAAAACCCATGATCTCTAGCTTGTACAGAGAGAAATAAAAGTAATGCAGCATTTTATGTTGTATAAGTCTTCCCTGGGTCTCCCTGCTAGACAACTTAGCATTAACCCATACAGAGTCCCAATCCGAGCTGGAGATGGTGATGTTAAATTCACTTTCCCATGTGCCTTTTGGGGAATTTGGTGGACCGTCACTGGGTTGAGTTAATAGTTTTTAAAGTATACTTGTCCCTTTTTGGGATGCTGCTAGTTTCTTAAATTGTGACCACTCAAGGGGAATTTGCAATGCTAAAAGTCGCACCAAGGACCCTATTCCTCGCTTCTCTGAGTTTCAGGTAATAACAGAAGTGGAATCTGTGCACGCCAAACTTTAGTCTGAGTTCGCTAAATGAGTTTAGGGTTTTTACATCATCAGCTAGATGGAGGACTCCTAGTTTGCCCCAACCCGGGTCATTTAGTGTTCTCCCACTGTATAAGAGATGGGGACTATTTCATAGGGGGAAGTCATGATTCGGAGGGTATCCTGAGTGATAGTGGGTATAAATTTTCCAAAGCAATGTAATAGAGCCATCTATAATTGGGTTATCCCTAACAATTTTAGGCGTCAAGATAAAAATGAAATCTAGTAGTTGAAATGGATTCAGCCGGTGGGATTCCACAGTGAACCATAACGGGTGGTTGGATGACTTGGATGTCTGCATCCTTTGCAGTGATTGTTTGGCGAGGAAGGCCCAATAGTATTTCTCCCGCCAAGGCAAAGCTAGGTCTTCACTTTTTAGAGGGGCTCTGAGTTTACTAATGGATAGGCGGGGTGGCTTTTACCCCCATAGAAACCTCCTTATAGAACTTTCTATCTTCTTAAAGTACTTCTTATGAATGACTATCGGGAGATTTTGGAAAATACAGAAACATAGAAACTGTCAACAGATAAGGACCGCAAAGCCCATCCAGTCTGCCCATAGGCCCTATACATTGTATGTGGCAACTGACCCTATGTGATCAATGGCTTTTCATCACTCCCTCCCTTCCCCTCTCAAGCTTCCCTTGTGCCTGTTCCAGGCATGCTTAAATCCCATTCACTGTGCTTGCCCCCACTACCTCCTGTGGCAGACTAATCCAAGCGACGACTACCATTTTTGTGTAGAAACACTTCCTCATATTACCTCTTAAGCTACCCCCTTCCAATTTCATATTGTACCCCTTGTTCTAGTACTTTTTCTACATTGGAAAAGGTCCCCCCCACCTGCACCTTGTTTATGCACTTGAGGTACTTGAAAGTTTCAATCAGGTCCCCCAGCTGTCTCCTCTCCTCCAGTGAGTACATAATGAGGTCCCTTAGTCTCTCCTCATATGTTTCATGGGTCCACCTGAGCAGTGATTTTCATCACAAATAACTTTTTTTAACCCAGCGGAATCCACTTGAGGAGAGTACCAGAAGGATGTGGTGCTGTGTTAAACTCTACGAGGGGTCACATTATGCTGGAGAGCTATCCCTTTAATGCACACTGTGAGTGGATGTTGCATGTTAGACCGGTGTTCACAGTTGAAATAAGGCAAGTCAAATACTCTTTTTGTTCCAGAGTGGTTGGAGAGGATGAGGTTCATGCTATGTGCACCTGCGTTTCAGGAGAAGACGCAGGCAGCAGGATTGCTGAGCATGTTTTAATTTTATGCAAGGTATGCTACCTACTTCCTAGAACAGCAATCTTATGAGATAAACTTACTGCATACCTGTCCGATCTGTTCGTTTTTTTTTGTCCTCTTGCTTTTCTCGCCACACACAGGAGGAAACATGCGAGGAGGTGCTCGCAGCAGCTGGAGCTGTTGTTGTAAGCAAGGGGATGGTCGAACGGCTGCAACAGGAGGCTAGGAGAACAGGAGACCAAAGTCCTGAGAGGAAGACCGACAGACCCTAAAACAGGGTGTTGTGCACGCTGGAGGCTAAGATCCGAAGGAGAGTTGAAGCCCTTTTGTACAAGTTTTTCTTTTTTCTCTCTTTTTTATCTAGCACCTCTGCTTTACATATACTGTATACATACCTCTTTTATTATGAAAGGTATTGTGGAGTTTGGCTGTTTAACAGAACAGTTCAGAGCTGAGCAAAATTTTAAAAATATTACTAAATTCGCCAAAATGTCAAAAAGGTTTATTGCAGCTTAAACTTTAAATTTAAAATCGCACTATTATTGTTATTTTTCGCACCAGAACTCCGTTCTTGGTCACATGACCGCTTGACCATTCTTAAGTGCACATGCCCTGGCATTTTGCAAACTCCATGCGCCATCTTGGGAGGTTAGACACTGCATTTGGATGTGGTCATGACGGATGCTACAGCCCTGATAATTATATTCTCCCCACACTAAGTTGTCGGTAGACACAGCAGAAATCTCTTGTTGAGAGTTCGGAGAGATGAATTATTGTTTCAGCAAATGAAGTATGACACTTGCGGTGGTCATTGAAGTTATTTAGTATTTCTGTTTTTTTCCTGTATGCACCTATAGCAAGGTTGTTTTATTTTTACCACTTATCACTGTGATCGGGCTATACGTGAGCTGTTGACGCCTTTGGAACCGAGGGTGTTACGCTGAAATTTCTAGTAAGACTCCCATCTTTTTCATGAAAGTGCCTAAACTTGGAGTAACTGAGTAATTTGATTTTGTCAGCGTACTACCACATGCACAAGCACAAGCGTATTTTATTCTTTTTTAAGAGTTTTCTCATGGGTTATCAATATACATGTTTTTATCTTTATTGTTGTTTCTTACTCAGATAGATCAATCTCTTTTTATGATTGTTTCAACTTGCTGATTTACTGAGTGTTATTATTTTTGTTTTTATTTAGAGATAATATTGCAAAGATCCAGCACCTGCTAGCCTAACCTGCTCAACCCTAGCACTTTGCTAAACGACTGTTCACCTTGGAGGGACAGCATCTCAAAACTGACCTTTTTCCGTATGGACTATTTGTATGAACTAGAGACTAAAGGCTAAAGACTGTCACAATAGCGTCTTTTGCAGAACCCAAGACTCAAAGATTTAAGGAATTGGGGAGCTTAAGTGACAGTTATGTCAAAGAGGCCGAGGGGTTCATAAGCGCAATTTGAGAGAGCCACATTACATAAGGTGAACCCCAGGGTTCTCTTAAGAGTCCACAGCATTTTATAAGAACTATTTTGAAGAGAAAATCAAATTTGTACTGGAAAATATTTTTTTTACCATTTACTCTTGCACATCTTTTTGCACATCTCTTGAGCAAAACACTTTATAGTACTTTACTCTGAAATTTATTGCACTTTATAAGAACTGAATATTTATAGCCTATAGCTTATCAGCTGTTTTTTTATTTTTCTTTGTCCTCTAATATTATGCTGGCAAATTAGACAATTGGGCAACAGCTGCAAAAATGATAGTGACCACCAATGTTCCCTCTAATTTTTCGTCTCTGTGGGTGGACGACTGATATGTGTGTGCGGCACTTTTGTGCAAAAAATTGATTCATAAAGAAATTGGGTGGCTCCAAACAAGTGATATATTTTATTGCCAGTAAACAGTAGAAAATATAACAAACACTCAAATACTCAATGCAGAGTATAAATACACATTCTGACACAGTCCGAAGCTTGGATGTGCATTGTGCGCCATAACAATATGAACTGGAAACATGTGTAAAACATGTACATTTTAGAGTCTTGCATGCATCTAAAAGGGGTGCTGCTGATGATGCATTGCTAAGAAATCAACATTTACTGTTTTCTCTCCTGTCTTTCCCATTCTTGCAGTGGACTTATGTTTTATTAAGATCCATTTTCCACCAGATGTTAAAAACAATTTTGTTCGCATCAGCTATCTAAATGGCTTTCTTCCAAGTGGTTTATTTGTTTGCTCTTAATACAGTTCATGAGGCTGAAGCCTCTTTCACAGTCAGCACTAGAAGCTTGGAATGTAGTAGTAGTGGTACAATTTATTCTTCAGCATAAAGCAGTTAAAATATACTAAAATCAGGACAAAATACATAGTGAATATACATAGACAATAAATAAATCAACAAGGAACTTAAATATCTTTACAGTGCAATTCGATTTAACAGAGTATCTTTTCAGATAAAAAACCTCCACAAAACTTCAAGTCCCCCTGATAAACTTTACAAATGAGTTGAGATTAAAAATCTTGCAAATATCACTTCCATGTTCTTGTGTTTCATAGTAAGTAAATATTCCAAAAGATCTTCCAGGGAGAGGCCGAGATCCCCCAGCAGTTCTTTCCTAGTTGATTCGTACCTAGGACACAAGAGTACCACATGTTTGAGATCATGTGTAGTCCCCACTCCACATTTACAATATGGAAAAAGTACCCCCTCTCTTTTGTCTGAAATGAATGCATTGAGCATTACAGTTTTTAGTTCCGAATCTTGTATAGATTCTTCTTTGTTTAGGACAGGTTAAAAAAGAGAGATGTGGCTCATATCCCTATGAAATCTTTACTTTTTTATAAAATCCATATAGCTTAAGTTTGGAGAGTTGAACATAGAAAGAATTTATGTCTTAAGTCTATAAGCCTCAATTTGACATCCTGCCTAATCTCCTCAAATGGTCAAGTGTAAATTTTATATAAGAGGTGGCCCAATCCGGCTGGCATTATTGTTTCCTTAGTAAGTTGAACAAAGGGATGTGCATATTCCATGCTGGCCAATTTGATGGCTTCCACTACACACATTCTGGGATATCTTTGTTGGGGCAAAAGAAAAAGTTTCAACAGAAAGAGAATCTGTCGTTCACAGATGAGAGAAGTCAAGGAATGTTGTCCTACCTCCAAGGCAAGAATACAGCTTGGAGTTCCATTTAAAAATATTAAGATGAATCTATAGAGTTTATTCAGAATTATTTCTAATTTTCTAACATTAGCATAACCCCAGATTTCAGAGGCATATAACATGCTCGTTCTTATTTTGGCATTAACAACTCTTATACCCCATTCACCGATGACTTCCCCATCTTGCTGTTAAATATTTTTAGGGCATTTACAGAAGATCACATTTTAAATTGAATAGCCTCCAAATGTTTGGTCCAAGATAGGCTATAGGCAAAATGGGCACCTAAATAGTCATAACACTTAACAGTGTCTATATGGTTACTATTTAGTCTAAAGCCTACAGTATTCTTGGTTTGAGAGCCAAAAACTACAATGTTGGTCTTGCCAAGATTGACTTTTAGTTTCCTTTGAGAACAGAGATATTCAAAGTGAGCCAGTTTTCTTTTAAGATCTAGGACTGAAGTAGAGAGCAAGACTAAATCGTCTGCATATGCTAAACATTCAATCCTTTGATTCTTAATTTTTGGAGTATGAAAATCTGAGTTACCTAGCTGATCCAAGACTGTATTAATGTAGATGTTAAATAGAGTGGGGGCTAAAATACACCCCTGTCTGCCCCCCCACATTTGTCTCAAATCTATCAGTTAGATGACCATATTGATTATGTTGGACCCTTGGCCACGTATATTCATAGAGTCTATTAATAACATCAAGAAGTGAGGCCTCCAACTTCAGATCCCTTAATGTAGCCCAAAGGATTTTTCTACCAATGCTGTCGAAGGCCAAGGAGAAGTCCACAAAACAGGAATATAATCTGTTTTTTCTCACTTTAGTATACTTCCAGATCAGGTGCTGAAGCACATAATAGTGTTGTACTGTAGAACATTCCTTCCGGAAACCGTTCAGTGCCTCATTCAATACTGAGTTCTCCTTGACCCATGACATCAATCTGCCCAAAATTATCCTAGAGAAAATCTTCTGTGAAACATCTATCAAACTAATAGGCCTATACATCCTTGGGTCATTCGGATCCTCTTTTTTTAAAAATTGGGAAGATAACACTACCTGCCCAACTGGCAGGGTAAGAGTACCCCTGAACCAGGCTATTAAACAGTAAAAGAAGAAAAGGAATCCATCAGTTGGTAAAAACCTTATAGAGATCACCTAGGGCAACATCCGGCCCTGGTGTTTTATTTGCCTTAAGACCAATCAGTGCCATCCGGATTTCGTCCTCTGTGATCAAGACAGGTCTTGGAAAAATTTCATCCTCCTGTATTTTGAAAGCATCAGGTGTCTCCTGCTCTTCATGAGAATAATAGAGCTTGGAGAAATGAGATGCCCAAACTTCAGGAGTAATACAGGCTTCAATCCTATTGGCATATCTATTATATCCCTGGGCAACAATATTCCAAAATCGCCTTCCATCCCTATGCAAAACAGCCTGCCTCAGTTTTTCCCAAAGTTCCTGAGTATGTTTATGTCTCCTCATTCGAGAATTTTCCTATATTTTTCTCTTTCAGTCTTTAGCAATTTAAAATCTGCTGCAGACTTATTTCTTTTTTTCTTATGCTGTCTTAGTTTTCCTCCAAACTCTTTCTTTGCCTGTAGGCATACCGAATTAAACTAAGACTTTTTATAAAGGGACTTAGGATGGTACGTTGTTTTACATCTAGGTCCAAGTAAAGAATGAATAGTTTCCCAATTCTCCAAAATATTAAAGGCCTTACTTTTGTCCAGGACCAACTTGTGAATATCACCCAAGACTCCTGTACTAAGAATTTCTTTTAAACTAGCTTGATGAATCGGCTCCTATCCAATCCTTCTCTTGTTTATGACTTCCAGACTCTCTTCCTGTTGTGCCTCACTCCCTAAAGTTTCAAAAGGGCATTTGATGTTAATTACAATAGCACAGTGTGCTGATTCCAATCTATCCATGACCTCTAACTTTTGGATCAGCTTTACTGCTTCCAAATTGGTCCAAAACTGATCAGGGGTTGAAGAGCCAGTAGGTCCTCTACACGGTAAGGATCCAACTAGCTCGACCTGAGTTTTATCATTTAAAATACAGAAATTTCTACTGGCCAAGGCCACTAGCAATTCCCTACCTCTGAGGTTAGATTGTAGATCTTGAGCAGTCCTAGTATATGAGATATTTGGATTAATTATAGATATTGTGTGGATCATATCTGAATATACATCCTCCAAGAAATGAGAAGGAATTCTGGCATTAAAGTCTCCCAAAATAATTATAGGACAAGGTATACTCTTATCTGACAATTCGTCAAGTGCCATTTTTAGATCCTATATGAAAAGATCAGCGGGATCAGTAGCTCTATTGCGAGCGGGCAAGTATATATTGCAGAAAATTATCTTCTTTTGTCCCTTGCTAATCATTAGAGCCAAAATACCCTCTGACTTAGTAGAAATGTTAGTGATCTGAAAATTTAGCAAAGTTTTGATAAAAAAGGAAATACCCCCTTTAAACCTTCCAAACTTTTTATCTTTAGTTGCTGGCAGAGTAAAGACAGAATAGCCAGCCAATTTGGGAGTTACATTTTCTGTACACCATGTTTCTTGTAGTCCAATAATATCAAAATTATTCAGAAATCTCACTACTTTATGGTCAATTATTTTAAGATGGATGCCCTCAATATTCCATGAAAGTATAGAAAGGGCATCCACATCTGGAACCCCAGCTCCCTTATCCAAATCTATCTGGTATTCGGAGTTCATTTGTTTGATATTATTTACATGCTGCATTTGTCAGGCTTAATCAATAACTGTCAGAGGTGAGTAGGTATTAGGGTCAATTAGGTTTCCAAAGTCAATCAGGGGGTTATCTGCCTCTAAGATTGATTCTAGACTATCCTTAGTTTGTTTAAACTATGAAAAGACTTCACCCAAGTCTAACGTGTTAACTAAATGTACTCCCAAACAATCCAGCTTGCTGGCCAGAGAAAGCAAGCTGCTAGCTGTATCAGGATTTTTAAATGTAATATAAATCTGTGTTGTGGGCTCAGGATCTCCATATAACTTTATGGACTCCACCATGTTTCTGGAGATATAAAAACCTAATGCTCTTTCCAAGAGCAGCAACAAATCTTCCCCAACTTTCTATGAGAATCCTTGAGTGAAACCTTCCACCCAAAGATAGTTATGGTCCTACTAAGCCATACTTCTCTCTGCTTCAGTATGTGATCCTCCATCACTCCCAAGATTTTTCTCTGTGCTATCGTAGCCTTCTCACTCTGCACCTCCCTATGGATAATCTCTTCTGGGGAAGAATAAGACTGTGTAGGAACCTCTATACATGATAGCTTCATGTTTAGCTTGGAATGTAGCACATACATCAATAAGTTTAGCCACCATGCTGTACTGCACGTTAGTCAAAGCAGAGTGGATCATGTCAGTAAAGGATTTTAATGATCCTCCCTTTATTTTTTCAGCAACTATAAATCTGAAGTCATTGTACTGGCTAACAATTTCTGCCTGGTCCGCTAATGAAAATAAATAGTCCCGATATTTGCTGTACGGTCTCTCAATATTTGATAAGCCAAACTCAAAGCTGCAGTGTGGCACTGCTGCAAAATCAAAGGCAGATCAGTCAGAAAGTTCACCTGCAGGAAATCAGCTGTCCAGATGGTCACATAACAGGCCAATGAATTGCAAAATTGCTGTTGTGCTTACTTCAGCTGTGCAATTAGCCAACAAGCAGCTACTGGGGGCTCCAGTAGACAGTTTCACCCAGGTACTGGCTTCTGAACTTTTTTTATTTTTGCCCTAGCAATCTGTACAGCTTCAACTGTTGTTAGACCACTTTCTGAAACATCTTGGACAACTCTGCCAACTCCAAACATACATCATTGAATACTGTTATGGCAATGTGGTATTCAGAGTTGGACAGCTTCCTAAAGCAGTACTTAGCAATGGGATCTTTGATGGATGCATTCATAATTGTATGTGATGTCATTTACCCTAGGTATGGTTTACAATAACTATACTGGGTATTGTCAAGCTCAGTGGGGGTTTTAAAATGTATTTTTGCAATTTAGTGAGTTAGTCAGTGTGATACGAGAGAGGAGATGCATTTAGGAGACTGTATTTCTCTTCCATTCTGGATCCATACTAAGTGCAGTCTGAATTTATGAAATTAAATGAAAAGGAAATTTTTTGCACTGCTATTTCTTGCTGTCCATTTTAGAATTACTATCCCAATGTAGCCAACACGGGCAACCTTTTACAAGCACTGATTCACTGAATCTCAAATGTGTATATAATGTGAGACCGTTTTAAAGAGAAGCGCAATCTCATCTCTCTAGACATATGTACAGTCAGTGTCTCAGCCTGCTAATTGAGAAGGTTATACCCATCCCAGCCCCAAACAAATACATAAAAAAATGACACAAACAGACAGTAGGTTGCTTTGATGCTTTTATTGTAAACAAAAACTATATTTTTCCCATTTTCTTGTACTGAATAAAAAAATGAACACACTTTCAACGGTGAGGCCTTAAATCCATTATAAACACATTTTGTATGTGAGATGCTGCTTGGGGAGGAGGCAGATTACACTGAAGTTGTGCAACTTTAAAACTGAAATAATATAATATACACCCTGGGTGGGATATTAAAGGGTTGCAATGCGCAACAGGGTTCGGCCGCGCAAGAGTCAGAAAATGCGCCATTCTGCGATATTCAGCAGGAGGCAGTTGTGCTACTGAAAACATGCTGAGCAACAGCGCAATGCTAATGAAGGCATGTGCAGCGAAGGGAGTGGAACCATGCATAAAGTGCGCAGTGCGATATTCAAAGACTTGCGCAATGCGCAACAGTGGATCAGGCGAAAGTTGCTCCATAGCGGAAATAAGCCAAAATAAAAAGGAGCAAGGAAGAGGTGCAAGAACGCTACAGGGAAGCCACATGAGGCAGGGAGAGAGACAAGGCCAGAGGGACAAAGAGGGCAGGCCAGGGAGAGCAGAGGACAAAATAGGGGCAAGGGAAGGTGTGTGGGGCCACAGAGTGCAGAGGTCAGTAGGTGTACCCGGTGCAGTGGAGGTAGCAGTCAGGACAGCGGGGGGAACAGAGCAACAACAGCTGGGGGGGACACAAGCCAGGGACATGGACAGTGCCACCTTCCACATGGAAGCCGTAATGAGGGGGTGAGAAGGCATGCTGCAGGGGGATGTGGCCATGGAAGGGCCCATCGGCGGTACGCCCCCAACAGGCAGTACCGAGCCCGCACCAGCTTTGAGCTTTACTCAGATGTCAAGATTGTGGTCCGGTACCGCCTGAACAGGGCAATACTGAGGTGGCTCTGTAAGCTATGCAGTGATGTGATGCAGGCACCCTCACAATGGAGTCACGCTCTGTCAGTGGAGACAAAGGTAACAGCCTGCATGTGCTTGCTCACCACGGGTACCATCCAGAGACCAACAGGGGACACCACAGGCATAACACAGTCGGCCACGTCATGCATCTTCACCCAATTCCTCAGCGCACTGCTGCCACATGCTGCGGAGTACATCCATTTCCCCAGCACCTCGGCGGAGCGCACAACAAACATACAGGAGTTCCACAGGGTAGCACTCCTGATGGGGCCACCTATATGAATCGGAAGGGTTATGCCAGTGTCAACTGCCAGGTGGTGTGTGATGCCAGTGGGCACATCATCAATGTCTGTGCCACGCATCCTGGGGAGCACAGATTCATTCATATGGTACCAGTCAGCACTGTGCCATCGATTCAAGAGTGGGGACATCCCACAGGACATCTAGTGGGTGAGTATGCATGTAGGACTGACAAATTGGGGCAAGGGTGGGTAAGCCACAGGTGCCATGGGTGTGGCACACAGGGTTAGGGGCAACATGAGCCTGAACAAGACACTAACCTCCACCATCTCCACACAGGTGACAGTGGATACCCACTCCGTCCCTGGCTGCTCACACCCTACCGGCGGCCCATGACCCCATCACAGCAACGCTTCAATGAGGCACATGCCACCACACGCGACATCATTGAGCGGGTGTTTAGGATGCTGAAGGCGGCTTCCATTGCCTAGATACCTTCGGTGGTGCCCTACAGTATAGCCCCTCAAAGGCCTGTAGGATATTCCTGGCCTGTTGTATCCTGCACAACATGGCCAAAGACTGTGGGATAGCCGTACAGGTCGAAGAGGGGGACAGCAATGGGGATGATGGTGACGCCGGTGATGATGGGGATGGGCAGCCTCCCCTTGGATGACGTGACCCCCAACTGATCCGGCTGGCCCAGCTGCACCGGGACACCATCACAGAGGAGCGCTTCACCCAACACAGGTAAGTCATGGGGCCATGTGCAACCAACAGTGGCTAGGGCACAACCCACATACACACAGGGAAACACGCCAGGGGTGCATGATGGCAAGGGAAGTGGCAGGGCACAGAAGCACACACATACAACCAAGGAGGGGTGAACACTAACACGCCACATGGAAAGACACACACACACACAATAGGCACAAAGTGCACAGGGGTCAGGTGCACAACAGGGCCGGAACACAGACACTAAAAACACACATGTCCACAGGCCACCATGTCCACTGACTGTCCATGTACGTGTGTCAGATGCTGGGCACCTTCGCACTTTGGTGTACAGCGCAATGCAGGCATCATCATGCACACGCACCTGTGGACAGCAGTCGGAGGGTGTGCAGGTGGTCCGTGTGTTCGTGTAGGGCTGGGCACCCACCGGTGCACTGCCCACCAAAACACACATTGCACACAGGGCAGCACCAGACAGGGCCCACACTGGGAGACAGCTCAGTCTTGCGGCACAGTGCCACGGCCGCCTCGGATGCATGGGCGGCCCCGCCAAGACCCAGCAGCACTGGCAGGCTGAGCAGAGGCCTCATGGGGTGGCACCAATGGACCACCAGGGGTTCCACTGCATGAATGTGACCTTGCCCACACAGGGGTCTGCAGCACACCGAACATACCTGCACCAGGAGTGCTCAGGATGCCCACAGCTGAACCTGGCATCGACAGGGTGGGTGTCGCATGAAGCCGGGAACGGGGAGTGGATAGCATACTGTGCGGTGTGCACGGCACAGGGACACCTGACTGTGTGCCCAATGTGGCCACGACAGTGACCAATGCCTATGTCTGCCTGTCAATGGCGGCGGTCACATCCATCTGCAAATGGTCAATCCATGACAGGATCCTCTTGTTGTCCCTGCTGTGCTGCTCCAGAGCCACACACAGTGCCTCCACGGATGTTGCAACCCGCATCTGCTGCTGTACTGATGCCTGCAGCAGGCGGGTGTGCTCGTCGAAGAGGTCGTCTGCCACATCGGCAACCTGTCCCTCAGGGTATGGAAGGGCCTGATGTTCAGCACCCCTTGAGGGTGGGCACTGCTCACCAGGACCAGGTATGGGCAAGTCCACAGGCGGTGCACATATGCCACCGCTGAACCCTGTACCCCCAGTCCCGGTGGGTGACTGCTGCTGCCCCTCTGCCTGCTGTGCCCAAGGGATCAGTTGTTCTGCTGCTGTGGCCACAACAGTGCCAGTGACCTGTATAGCCACCGGTGCTGCCCCACCGGTGCTGACAGGCACAGCCTGGGACTGTGCTGACGTGCTGGCACACACGTTGGAACCAGCTAGGTCCATGGGCATGAGCTGTCCTGCTGTGTGTCCATTCTGAGACACACACATGTCAGTGCCCATACTGGTCATTGCATCATCAATGGTGCAGGTCTGTTCCACAGCCACAGTGTGCTGGCATGCTTGCATGCCAGACCGCTGAGACACAGGAAGGGCACCCCCACACCTGTCTCAATGACATCAGTGATGGCAGCCGGGCGTGCACACTAGTGCAATGCACACCGGCTACCTGCGGAGGTGGATGGTCCATCCTCCAACTCCAGATGGCTGTCCGCAGTGGACAGGCCCTCCACCTCTGACCCCTGCAGATGCACAGGATCTGTAACAGAAAGTGAGAACACGTTAGTGCATGTGATCTACCCTCCCCCCTGACCATGACATACCATGCAGTGATGGGCTACCATCTGCCTGGAAGCCACCTCCAGGAACGCCCTCAGTGGCACTGCGCTGCATACTTGCAGTGAGCCGGTCCTCTGCCGGAGTCAGCTGTGCCACCTCCGGCTGGCCCCCGCCTGTTGCAGCACATGCCGCCCTGATGGCTGCCACCTTCTCCTTCACCCTCCTCCTGTCGGTCCCCATCTTCTTTTTACGTTCCTGCACAGAGCGCTGGTGGCTGCCGTGCAGGTTGATGGCATGTGCCACCCCCTCCCATGCAGCAGCACGGGCCTGAGGGGTGCCCCGCCATCCACTGAGAAGTGGCTCTTCATCCAGGTAGGCCTCGAAGAGTGCCTCCGTCTCAGCTTTCATAAAATTGGGCCTCCTCTTCCACCCACCATCATCCTCCTCACCCATTCCTCGCTCGGTCATATCACAGCCTGTATGGGTGAGAGTGGTCACCTGTGACTGTGCAGTACACAGCAATTCCCTGAGACCATAGTCCAGAACATCACACAGCATGCAACTCACCTATAAACTGCAGTAACCGAATATGGCCACTGCAGAACTGTCACATTTTTATAGCGCACTCCATGCAAATTAGGAGTGGCGCAACTTTAATGAGAAGCAAATCGCGTTGCTGCGTCATTGAATGGCTGATCGGATGATTTGCATATGACGGCTGAATATCGCACTGTTGCGCTTTGCGGAATTGTGTTGTACGTGCTGAGCCAAAGGTGCAGTTCTGTGGATGCATAGTACACCACACTGCGCATGCCCAGGTAGCTTATGCAGGCGTCTGCCACGCTGATGACGTGCTGTGCACGGTAGGCAATTCAGGGCATGGCCACCATTGTGCCAGTGGCGCTACAGCGCAATAGTTCACTGCGCAATAGTTCGCTGTGGCAATGGCACACAGGCGACCAATCATGCTGGACGCATAGACGTCTGATGGCGCTGTGCGTGGCCATGTGCCAGAGACCCATGACCCCGTGCCCGACCTTGGCCCCCTTGGCGCTGTATGTATGGCATGTCTTTAGCTCTATCACGCTGTTCGGTGACAGCACGATAGGGGATGGCAGTGCTGTACCGACAGCACGATAGGGAATAGTGGCGTAATGTATTGCACAGCAATTCCACGTGGGGTTGCCGCGATGCAGAATGCCATATTGCCTACTATAGATCTGGAGATGGCATGCAGAAGAGCCCCCCAATGGAGTGCCCTCGAGCTGGCCAACCTGGTGGCCGTTGTGGAGCCTCACTATGGCCCACTGTATGGGGAGGTTCCCCTGGACAGGGCCAGGACCCAGGTGTGGCAACAGGTGGCCACTGACCTGGAGGCGGCCACTGGCAGAAGGAGGACCCCAGAACAATGCAGGCACCGCTATGGGGACCTGAGGAGGAGGGAGCCGGGGCTACTGGCACGTCTGCGGTCACGTGCCAGGAGGGGCGTGGTGCCTCGACCAGGTGGGTGATCCGTCTACGCACCTGTATGGTCCATATGGGTAACACTGTCTATTGTGTCCAGCACATGGGGGAGGGTTGGTCTAGGGTTGGCTGTGGCGGTGTTTACAGGGTATGTGATGCATGGGTCTGTCTGGGTGGGTGGGCACACTCATTGGGGCAGGGGGAATATGCTTTGGGATTGTACTGATGTGTTTCTCACCTTTTGTTTCCCACAGGCGTGGCAGAGCGGAGGAGGGCCATGGCTGAGCAACAGAGAGTGGTGGCAGCAGTGCCCGAGCGTGGCAGTGGAGAACCACAACACCAGCAACAGCCCGATGAGGGTGAGTGCCATGACAACATGATTGCTATTGCATGCTGTGTGACAGGGTGGGGAGCAGGGCATGGCCACCATCCATGGACACCACTGCCATGCACGCGACATGTGACAGTCAGCACTGTCCAGTAGCACTGCATGTCTGGGAGTGCGTCAATGGTGGTCCATGCATGCACTGAGCACATGGCTGTGGCACTGCCTGCCCACCGCATAGCCACGTTACTGTACGGCCTTGGTTGTGCTGTGCTGGACATGGGCGGTGTGTGTGTGCAGTGGTACACATGGCTGTTGCTGCCTGGTTGGGCATGTCTTGTGCACACGGTCACTGTGGGTGGGTGCAGTCCACCACAGGAGCGGGGCACTTGGCAGTATGCCATACATGATGGGTGGGCTTCAGGGAGGTGGACAGTCACATCCATTGACTCTGATCCCTTGTCCTAGGTGTCCAGATACTACTACGGATTGAGAGATCCATGCAGCAGCTGTTGCGAGGCTGCCTTGAGATCTCTGGACCTCCAGTGGCATGGGGTGCGGAGGAGATGGAGGCCCCGGGACCAGCAGCAGGGGATCAGGCTGGAGGACAGTAGCTGGCCATCACCTCCCCCCTTTAACTAGCTCTTACACCTCATCTTCCCTCTCCCAGTTGTTCACCCCTGCCCCTTACCCACCCCTACCTTGTACCCGTACCTCCACCCCTGTTTTGTACATATGTATATAGTTGTTGATGTTGTTGTTGTTCTTGTTGTTGTTTTTCTAATACAGTTATTTTGATATGAATACTGTGGTGGTCTCTGATTTGCAGCTGGCTATAGGTGCTCAGTTGCAGTGGTGTGCATGGCATCTGGGGTGGTATAGTCATGGGTATGTGTGTGTGCGTGGGGGAGGTGTCTCTGGTGTGGGAGTGGCTTTCAGTTTGGTATCTGTGGTGTGTGTTGTTCTCTGTGCATTGCATTGCTGTGTGCAGTGTTCCATGGTGCCTGCTCTGTGTCCATTGTGCCCCTGTCAACCTATCCTTGGCCTGTGCAGCTGACACCCTTGCATGTCTGTGGCCTGCCAGGTCTGCTGCCTTGTCAGTGGGTGCTGTCCCTGCAGGTCATCCACTGTGACCGCCACGATGCTGGGTTGCCACCTGTCACCGGTGGGGTGCATGTTTGCCTCGGGTGACACTGTGGGCTCCACAGTTGCTGTCCCACCTTCATGCTGTGTCTTGTGTGTGTTACAGGGGCTGTGCAGCACTGTCTGTGACTTGTGATCCAGGCGTATGCTGGTGGCGTACAGGTCCACAGTACATGCACAGGGTGGGTGTCACCTCTGTGCCATGGTGGACTGCAGGCTGTGTGTGCACAGTTTACATGTGCCCACACTGGGGGCTGGGTTGCCACACTACTGCATCCCTGTGTTGCTTTCCCCAAGGGTATGGGTGTGTGTTTGTCCCTGCACTGTGTTGCATCTGGTGTGCTGCATGCTTCCACGCACCACTGTGGGTGTCTGTGCTGGCTGCTGTGGCTTGTGGTGGGTCATGCTGTGACACCTATCTACTGTGCAGGGTGCTGTATCAATGGCAGTGGTGTCAGGGGCATGCCCTTTCCCATGTGGGGTACCACTTGTGGTGACACATGTTCGGTCTCTCAGCTGTGCCTCAGGGGGGTTGTGCGTGTTGGCACTGTGTCTGCCATTGTTGCATTGCCATGTGCTGCCACCCTCTGCTGGGTGCTCATGGTGGGTCTGGCTTGTATGGTTCTGTGGTACACGAGGTTGCAGTATGACGGGGGTATGCATGGGGATTCCTGCAGTGATGGTCACTGCTCATGGGGGGTGTCTTGGGGTCACAGTGCAGGGTGTGCTGTGCACGGGGGGGCTGCTGTACACTGGGGTGGTCCGCCCCCTTGTGTGGCAGTCTCAGTTTGCCAGTGGGTGTGCTGGGGCACCATGGCCTGGTTGTGCTTTGTTTGCTTGTCCCCATGGGCCGGTGGATATTCCATCCTTCCCCCAGTTGTGCTGTGCTTGGGGTGTGGGGGTGCATTGTCAGTTCTGCAGTGTGTTCCTGTGCCCATCTGTGGCATGGGTGGTGGGCCCTTACCTACCTCCCTGGTTGTGCAGTTCCATTGCTCTGCTGCTGGGGGGCTCCCTGCTTGCGCTATGGCGCCTCTGGGCTGCTCAGCTGGGCTGCCTTTGTTGTGCTATGCGCATTGTATCTGCTCAGCTTCCCCTTCCTGGTTGCGCTATGGCACAGGTTGTGCGATATTCAGACATTGGCTGGTTGCGCAATTTGGCTTGCTCCATTTTTGAATATCGCGTCTATTGCACATGTGTGCAATGAACTTGTGTTTGCTTCTGCTATTGCACACATTTGGGGCGCAGTTTGAATATCCAGCCCATTATGTCAGAGAATCTCTTGCATTGCTTTGTTGGGGGGAATCTACCAAACAAATAAAACATGCCATTTCTGTGAACAGCAGGGCAATACTTTTCATTTTCAAGTACTGTCTTACTGAAAAGAGGTGTCAGGCTAAAAACATTGCTGTAACTGCAAAGCCGATTGGTTGGAATTTTGCAGATCGATTCCATTGTTCAATAAGTGGAGCAAGAGTGAGATGTCTGGCTTGTCAACTGCTGGCTTGTTAAAGTTAATGGGTTGTGGCCTCAGAGGTGAGCATACAATGTTTCTTTCCCATTCTCTTTCATGTCCTGCTATCCGAGTCTTAAATCTGAGTGATGACTGTAATCATTACTTCATGAACATGAGGATCTCTATCAGCTGCTTTGTGCGCTACTACTGAAGCTGAGTGCGGGTTATTTCTGACTGCTGTGTGGGCGGACGTGCGCACACCTTAGGGGGAACATAGGTGACCACCAGAGGCCAGTTAGGAAAACTTTATAGTGGGGAGCCAGCAAAACAGGGCAAAACCAACAATAAGTTCCTAAAAAAAACTAGTGCTGGCAACAAAATATAGCTAAACAGGGATCTCAAAATAAACTTTCAAAAAGCATTGGACATTTGAATAGATTAGACAGGAAGCTTGAACAGGGTAAGAATGAAATGTTAAGGGAAATTTGCTACAATTGATAGGTTTTTGTGCATATCTACACCACATTTACAGGAGGAATTAAATAAAACTGTTCCAACAACCAAAACAAGCAGTGATAAGGCCAAACGTGCTTCCCTATGGAGAGGCTGACATTTCATATCAAGGACCACATGACCCAGCACCCATTTTAGTGCTGGATTCAGAAACAAGTCTGCCCTGTTCTGAAAAACAATCCAAAAAACTGAAGGATGAAATTTCAATTTATAACACAACAGAATCTGAATGGGAACCTTTCCCTGAATCCACCACCAAATTGGATTATTCAGCTGTATCTCTGAAAGCTTATTCTATATCAGATTCACAGGAATCCAGCCCAAGGACCAACCTTCCTTCCCATAAAACCCTCCCAGCAGCCTACAAACCAGTCAGAGCTGGTAGCAAATTACCCATCCCCTTTTACCCCTAGATTATTCAATGCCCTAAAGGATACACATATGGAAAATGTTCTCTTACTAGAGCAATTACACATATTAAGGGATGAGGTAACTGCAGTGAAATCTTCAGCTCTTCCCGGGAACACGGACATTCACCGCAGGCCATTAAGAGGTAATTAAAGTACCTCTATACCAGCACGCTTGTGAGGGGTTAGCCCGCACGACACGCCTTCATGTCCACTGCCCCGCCCCGCCTCCACCCACCCACGGTCGCACTACCCATGTAGCACTGGCCTATGACATCACTTCCTCTGTCAATTTACTAACTCCCTACTTTCCCATTTGCAGGTTATACCTGCCAGCCACCAGAGGGACACATACCTATCCACCTCAGGTCCACTTCCTGTTCTCTGCCTACCTTCTTCCTGGAATCTCTCCTATCGCCTTTTCCCACTCCTCTCCTCCAACATACCCACCTCTGCCCACACCCTCACCTGCTCCCCCTTTCTCTGTACCAATCCACCTCCTGACCCACCTCTCCTCCTCTGTACCAACACCCAGTGACCACTAGGAGTCGCTATATCTCACCCTGCTGAGGCCCAATCCCAGCCTGCTTCGGACCTCTACAACGTGGGTCTCTGCCCCCTCTCCCAGGCACTTTTTTTACTGCCCTGTCAGAGACTTGAACCCTGTACCCTGTCCACCAGAGTCCGTGTCACTACCACTAATCCATAGTGGCAGCCACATTTTCTAGAAGACAACCCAGATACTTCAACCTCCTACCCCACTACCGCCAATAAACCATGCTAGTTCACCTCCTCCTAAACTCCTTCCCCTTCACCCTCCTTCTGGCACCCTCATCCCTCCAGCCAGACATCTCCCCCGGGTCACTGGAAACTGCACCGTTAATCCCCGCCGACATAGTTTGCATTCACCCTACAATTCCCATGTACACTGGCCTACAGCATCCATCGCCTGGCCACTCCCCCTCCTCCCTCCTCCTCCCAGCCCACCCCGGGCAGCCCATCAACTTCGCCCTCCCTACCTTGCAATCCCTACCCATCCCCTGCTCCCCAATGATCCCACCCCCATCTCCTCTTAGCCGCAGGCAAAAATCATATCACCGCGCCCTGGCCAGAGCTGTTGTCCTCCTACTACTTTTAACTGGCAATATCCATCCTAACCCTGGCCCCATCCTGACCTGCCCAGCAGGTGGGCGCCCCAGTCTGTTGATTGTCTCCATGAATATATGCAGCATCTTGAAAAAATTCGACTCCTTCCAATGCTGGGTCACACTGCACAAACCTGATGTCATTGCACTGGTGGAAACATGGCTATCTAAATCCACCCCTGACACATTTGTCACCCTCCCCGGCTACACCCTATACCGTGAGAATCGAGTAACCAAACATGGGGGTGGCTGTGCTATCTACACCAGGGACTCTCTCACTGGTCTCGCCCTCCCTGCTCCGGACCTTGTAAGTGGGGCTCAGGCCCTTACCATCAAGCTTGCCCCGGACCCCACCAGGGCACCACTTTATCTCACCGCTGCCTATATACCGCCCAGAAACCAAAACCCAGCACTATTATCATTAACTGACTATCTTGCCACCCTCCCTCACAGTGCAGAACAAGTCATTGTGGGGGACCTTAACGTGAATTGGCTGAGCCCCTCCTCCATCCCCACCCGGGACTCCTTCACAGCCCTGGATCTAACACAACTAGTCTCCCAACCCACAAGAGTAAACCCCAAGAGAGGTACCAGCACCCTCCTAGATGTCATCATCACAAACCGCCCACAAAAAATCCTGAACATCCAAGTCCTCCCTGATTCACTCAGTAACCATTCCCCATTGCTGTTCCACTGGATGGCCACCTCACCCCGACCCACTGCCCGGTGCACAACCCGCCGGCGTTTCAAACCGTGTGGTCTGAAAAACCTTAAACAATACCTTGACCAGCAAGACTGGTCCCCCATTCACCACGCTCCTGATATTGACACACACTGCCCTTGCCTTCTTTACCCAAACCTTTAGTAAAGCCTGTGACCTCTTTGCTCCCCTCAGCCATCCGATCCAAAAACATAACCTGCCCTGGATTCCCCTACCCTTTTACAGCTGCTCAGGCACAGGGATAATCTTTGGCACCTTGCCATAGAAACGGGTGACCAGCAGACAGACAGGCTTCTGGCAGCTGCAGCGGAATAAGTGCATATGGGCAATCAGGAAGCCAGGCCGACCACTATCAGGCCACCCTCACCGCCTCCTGGGGTGCTCCGCACCTTCTGGGACAACGTCAAACAATTAAATGGGAACACTCGCCTCCTCCTTCCCAGATTACTACTGACAACACCACCGTTACTGACCCTGCTGACATTGCAAACCTCCTCAACACCTCCTTTACTGACCTTAGCCCTATCCTCCCCATGGACTTCTTTGACCAACCACCCTCCCAACCTGCCCCTGCCCTCCATCGCCCTAGCTTCTACCTACGTAGGGTAACTGCCCAGGAAGCCAGACCGCACCTGACCCATGCACTAAAAGGCAACAGTCCCAGTGACAACACCCTGGACCACAGAATTCTCCGGCTGGTATTGGATCAGGTCCTTACCCCACTCACCAGCCTTCTCAACAAATCCCTCTGCCTGGGAAAATTCCCCACTACATGGAAAACTGCCACTGTTACTCCTATCCATAAAGGGGGTGACAGGTCCTTAGCTAGGAACTACCGACCTATCTCCATACTCCCACCCCTTTCCAAAGCCCTGGAAAAACTGGTTGCCACGCAAATCACTGAATACCTGAACAAATACAACATCCTCTGCCCTGAACAGCACTGATTCCGTGCAGGACACAGTACTAGCACAGCGCTTGTTGAATTTGCATCCTTCCTACACTCCTCCATGGACACTGGCTCCCTAGCCGTGGCCATGTTCCTTGACCTATCAAAGGCCTTTGACACGGTCTCACACCCCCTCCTGCTGGATGCCCTCTGTCTCTCTGGCTTTGCCACTGGACCACTTGCCTGGTGCTCCAGCTACCTATCCGCACGCTCCCAACGTGTCAGTATTGGTGGGACACTTTCCAATCCACGTCCTCTCCTCTCTGGGGTTCCACAGGGCTCCATCCTGGGACCCCTACTCTTCTTGCTATACCTTAACACCCTGCCCAGTGCATGCACTGGGAAAATTCTGCTGTATGCAGATGATCTTCGCCACCAACCGTAACCCCACCTCCCTCCAGGTTTCCCTGCAATGTTCCTATAGTGACACTGAAACCTGGTTTAAAGAGCATAGACTGGTCTTAAATCTTAAAAAATCTAAAACCATGCTCTTTGCCCACCCACAAAACAAAGCTTACAACTCCCCTCTCCGTATCCTCTCCTACTCCAAACAGCAACTAGAGCAAGTCCACTCCTATAAGTACCTAGGGGTCTCATTTGACGCAGCCCTCACCTACCACACCCACATCGAAGCACTTGCCTCTGCTACCAATATACGGCTTGGTATCTTGTACCGCTACAAAAACTGTCTTCCCCCTGATGCCCTCCGGCTTGCAGTTACATCCTCTATATTATCCCTAGTTGACTATGGGCTACCTGTCTACGGTGCTGCCAACATGACTGCCCTAAACAAAATCCACCTCGTCCTAAATAAGTCCTGCAGGCTAATCACAGGGGCCCCTAGGCTCACACATACGTGCCAGCTTTATGACATGGCAACAGTGCTAAACCTTGATGAACGGCTGCAATACCAAACTTGCTTTTATAGCTAAAAACCCTGCTAAGGCTCTTCCACCAGGGCTGACATCCTCCCTCCTCCTAGCCCAACCTCTAGTCAACACTGGACCTCCTGCAAGACCACCTTCCTGGTTCCTCGATCTAGGACCTCACATGGACAGAGGTCCTTCCGCCCTGAAACCCCTTCCTGGTACAACACGCTCCCTCTCTCCATCTCAGAAATCCCCACTATCTCCAAATTCAAAACTGCGCTCAAAAGCGAGCTATTCAACAAGCGCTGCTGCACCTGTGCATAACGGGTGTTCATACATCCTTTGCCCTGACAATGCCGACTGGGCTGCACCCTCTCTATACTGCCTTATTCCTATCACCTACATTACTGCCATATCCTACTGCCTACCTTCTCTCAACTGTCAAGAACGTACCATGTATGATAGAGTCTTAATATACTGCTTTCTAAATTGTCCTACTAGTATGCACTACTGTTACCAAATCAAACTACCTACTGTGTTGTCCTTGTCACATGTTTTGCTAACTCTGTAACTAATACCATGTAACTTGATCAACTGTTTAGTTTTTGCAGATGTCATACATTTATGCAGCTAAACCCTGTAACCAACCCTTTTGTCTACAATACCTGAATCTGCACCTTATAATACTATCAATGTAACCTGTACCCTGGATCCATGTATGCCTGCATCTTTCTGCGCTTGTTCTCTTATATTATGTATTTTTACTTGTACTATCTTCTCTTCTCCTGATGAGGTACCTTTGGAAATGAGCCTCTGGCTCAAAGGTTGTAAACTGATTGCAATAAAAAATAAAAAAAATTAAAAAAAATCTACCCTAGCACACCATGAAGCACTCATATGGAATTTATTTAGAGAGCTAGTTAAACTGGATCTCATTCAGAAGGGGACTCAATGGTTAAAGGTCCCCTTAACAGCACTAAAGTACAAGAAGATTCCCTATTACCTGAATGGGGCTCTATAGTGAAGGAAAGAAAGAATATAAAAAAAAGGGGAAATAAAAGGGAGGATACCGTTCAGAATGTGGAACAAGTCAAACCCCAACAATCTCCCCAAAGTCTAACAGGAAAAGCAAAAAAAGAAAAGGGGGAGGGGGGGAAGTAGAAAGGTAGGAAAGAAAGAGAACAAGGAAAAAGCTGTCTTAGCAGAACCAGATGTTAACAAAAGAACTCAGTCAATAAAATTGCTTTACAGCAAAATCTAGAAATGTCCAAGGACAACTCTCTTCAGGAAAAAAGATGCTAGTGGGGTTGAACAACCTGATCATAGGCATAGACATAGGATAAATCCTGACATATGGCTGATAGGAAATGATGCAATACTGATTTGCACAGGGATACACTCTAATAACCTAACATATAAGGAGGCTATGCTAGATTCTGCTACTCAAATCTTTGAAGAAGTACTTAAAATCCCCCAAGGGAGGAATAACATTGTCCATGTTCAAGTACTGGTACAGAGGGAAACACTCAGTTCCTAATTCTTCTTTCTGATAAACAGACAGTGAATTGGGTTTGGCAGTAAAAAACAAAGTTGGGGGAGGATGGAATAGAATTTAAAATTGTTATAAATATAGAGCAAATTCTAAATAAAGATATAACAAATTTCACTAATGGCATTTTTTCATTAGAACAAGATCTGACTTTAGCCATGCAAAAATGCCATTCAGAATCGTTTGTCAATATGGAAAAACATTATATTTTATCAATACACGGTGCTGAGCAACCTCCATTAGAATCAGAAGGAACACTGTTGAGAACAGTTTGTTACATTCTGACAGAAGTCAT
Organism: Neoceratodus forsteri; assembly: GCA_016271365.2. Taxonomy (NCBI): domain Eukaryota; kingdom Metazoa; phylum Chordata; order Ceratodontiformes; family Ceratodontidae; genus Neoceratodus; species Neoceratodus forsteri. The sequence continues at coordinate 70,671,823 of CM057452.1, forward strand.
GGGGGTCAAATTGGGAAAAAGGGGAGTATTGTGGGCTAGCAGGGAGGAAGGATTCACAAATCAGGGACAGATAACATTTGCTGTAAGAGATCAAATTTTATTTCACCTAATATTGAGATCAGCCACAAGATTAGATGATATGGGCATTTTAATATGTTCACTGGATGACTACGAACAACCCAAAAAGCAAACAAAGTTAACCTGAGAATGGTTCACAAATGGAATACCTCATGAACAATCCCTAAGACAGATGCAGGTGTATAATGTTCCTATCCAAAACAGATTTCATATATTTATGCAGGAGGAACAACAATAACATCAGGAAAAGCATATTACAATGAGTGAAATGTCTGTTGAAAAAAATATAATTATATAATGTCCAGGAATACTTCTGGCTTTGCAAAACAATTGATGGATACAAAACTGGAAAGGTTCCTCTCAGCAAATTTAAATGTTTGCCTTCAGGAAACATGGGCTCTTGAAGATCTGTGTCTCAGGGGATATGCTTCTTTTGAGGCTAAGGCCCAAACAACTTCCAAACAAGGCCAACCCTCAGGTGGCATAGTAACATTTATTAAAATCACAGAGAGGATTAGAATTAAAACAACTGAACTTATCTCTTTTAATATAATAACTGTTGTCATTGAGTTAGATGAAGAGCTGTTTATAAAAATGAATGTATATTCACCCCCAGCAAATACAAAATTATTTTTGAATCCATTTTGGACAAACTTGGATTCACATTTGGATGCAGTCACTAGTAAATACCCCCATACAAATTTAATGCTGATGGGAGACTTTAATGCCAGATTGGGACCACTTACAATTGGATTGCTGAGGGGTACCTTGATTGTACAAAATTATACTCAGGATAGACCAATTAATGCACTGCGGAAAGCTTTATATCATGTTTTGGAAAAGCATGGTCTGATTACCTTAAATGGTAGCATATTGGGGGAGAACACCACCTATTTTACTTATCTAAGTGGAAAGAAGGCAAGTGTAACTGATTACTTTTGTATATTTCCATGACAAATTTACAGTATAGTAAAGTTTGAAGTCATTTTATGTCCCGAAAGTGATCACTAGTAGATAGATAGATAGATAGATAGATAGATAGATAGTCTTTTATTGATCGGTCTAAAGACTGTTACAGATTCTGGAGACCCCATCTCCGCAAAGACATAGACAGAGTGGAGGCTGTCCAGAGGAGGGCAACCAAAATGGTGCAGGGTCTGCACCAGAAGACATACGAAGAAAGACTAAAGGAGCTTAATATGTATACCCTTGAGGAAAGAAGGGAGAGAGGAAACATGATAGAAACTTTCAAGTACCTCAAGGGAATTAACAAAGTCCAAGAGGGCAGCATCTTCCAGAAAAAGAGATGTGCAAGAACAAGGGGGGCACAATTTGAAGATAGAGGGGGGACGGCTCAGAGGTAATGTGAGGAAGTATTTTTTCACTGAGAGGGTTGTGGATGCATGGAACAGCCTCCCTGAGGAGGTCGTGGAGTCAAGAACAGTGGGGGACTTCAAGAATGCATGGGACAGGCATAAGGAAGTCCTAGTGGGGGGTAGGAGGAAGTAAGCTGTTGGTTAACTAGGATCTGCAGCTTATCTGTTAGGTAGGAAAATGGGCAGACTAGGTGGGCCAAGCGGTCCTTATCTGCCGTCAAATTCTATGTTTCTATGTTTCTATTTACAGAAACAAGCAACACATACTTATAACAGTACAAAAAATATAAATACATAACAATTCTAAGAGTAATACAGACAAATTAAAAACAGAGCAATAATATATCAGCATAAATACACATAGAACCAAAAGCACCCATGCGATCTTGTATAATTTGAATAAAAGATAAAAAATTCTATTGTTGGCTTTAAAAGTATACAACTCAATATTGCTGTCTCCAGAAAAATCAGATAGAATGATATACAGTAAGTATTTTATCAAGACAGAGACCTAGTAACCCGTAATCTATGGACTGCTTCAACATACCTAGCAACTGCATATACAATTGCTTTGTCACTTGTTGTAAAAAATGTTTTCAGCAGTAAGGATTGGTCCTCTGTTGCTATTTGGTCAAAGACAGGTTTTAGCCATTTATCCCTGAGCTCATTGTACCAGGTGCAAACAATAAAGACATGAAACAAGTTCTCTAGTATTGGAAGGAGCATTGGCAATAGCTATCGTATATGTTCAAACTCTTTTGATATCTTGTAGAGAGTACACAGCTTGGAAAACTTCCAGCCTATAGCTAGTTTACAACACTCTCAGCTTGCTATCTGTGATTAAGTCAAGATAGGGTGGGTAATGATGTGACCTATCGTTAACTCTTAACCATGGAGAAATATGACATTTTGAGATGGGATCAAGATCTTGAATATTGTATTTAGCAGCAATTCTGTTAGTCACAAATTTCTGATATTTAAGACTCATTTTTATTCCCCTAGATTGATAAGTTTTTAAGTATTCTAAATCAGTATTGTGAAGAGTATGGAAAACACACGAGAGACAATTTGATTGTAAATAACCTAAGTTAAGCCAGGAATATTTTTCCATTAATGCAATATAAGAAATTTGATTCTGATCATGTTGTAATAGTTCAATCCAAAAATATATTTTCCTAGCAGCCCAAGTAGCCTGAAGATTTGTTAGACCTAATTCTGCTCTAATAATGGCTGAATGGTCTGAATTACCAAGTCCCATACTAGACCTCAGTAATGTTGTTAATGGAATCTCTAACAAATTACCCTTTGATACAGACCAGATTTCACTGGTAAATGCCGCCTGAGTGTAATATTTAGCTTTAGCAGCTATTAACAACAGTCTTATGGAGTTACCCCCAAATTTTCTATTTAAGGAGTTAAGTGAGTCAGTGGTTTGTTAAAGTCTAATCTTTAAATCATTAATGTGTTTGGTCCATTTACCATTCCAAGAAAGCATTAAACCTAAGTAGGTGTAATGTTTAACAGTGTTAAGAAACTTTTGGCCAATTTTCCATGTTTTATGCATACGATTTGAGGCAAACACCATAACCTGGCTTTTACCCTCATTGATCTTCAAGTTATAATTATTTGCATAATTGGCCAGAATATTAAGCTTTTGGAGCAGCCCAGACTGAATAAGAGAAAGTAAAACTAAATCATCAGCATATGCAAGTATGGCAATATGCTTATTACCAATTTTCGGGGAGTCAATTCTTGAAGACTGTAGTTGATTTAATAGTCAATCTATATAGAGACAGAACAGAGTTGGCGCAAGTACACAGCCCTGCCTGACCCCGGTATTCATTTAAAAATTAGAGGAAAGTTGACCTCTTCTACCGAGCCTCACTTGAGCCCATGTCTGACTATATAGCTCCCTGATTATGGCAATTAGATTGTAAGATACACTGTTTTCTTTCAGGCAAAGTCGTAATTGTAATCTCTCTATTGTGTTAAATGCTGAGCTGAAATCTATGAAAGCAGCATAAAGTTTTTGTTTTCTGATATGAATATATTTTTCATAAAGATGCATAATGATAAAACAATTGTCGACTGTGCTAAACTCAGGCCTAAAACCTGCCTGTAAATCTGACAAACCCCCAAGTGTTTTTAGTTATTCCTGTAGTCTTTTTAAAACTAGTTTTGCAAATATTTTATCTAGATTATCTAACAAGGTAGTGGTCACTACCCTCTAAAGGTGGCCATAGAGTTACCAAAAGGAAATATGGGGATGCAGCTAGAAATGCCTCCAGAAATTCAAATTATAAATCAGAAAAGTGCAATATTCTTGGGATATAGAAGTGTCAACAGTTCAATATTAAAATCTGTGGAGATAAAAACCATAATAGAAAATATTACAGAGGAAAGAACTGCAATAGAAATCTATAATTCAGTACAAGTAATAACAAACAAGATTATGCCTACACTAAAGTTAATAGACCAAGACAACAGAGATCTTGGTATGATAAAGAATGTCAGAATTTAAAAAAAAAAAAGTCTGAATAATTTAATTAAAATAGTACAAGCAAATAGAACTACTGAAAATACTCAACATCTGAACAGAGAAAAGAATACAAGACTCTACTAATAAAGAAACCTAACAGCCCAGATCTTCAGACTGCACCAGGCAGAGGCGCAAATGGGCGCAGCACAACTGGGGTGCACCGGTTCCTGGGCCAGGCGATATTCAACGGTGATGCGCCATGGCGCAGCACCATTGAATATGGCACGCTCAGTGCACATACTGTGCATGGCACAGTGGCACTGCACTAGTGCAAGCCACAGATAGGGAGCACAGGGATGCGCCAGCACAAGTGCAGTTGAGTAGATGCATCACCTGAGTATTCAGCAGGGGCATGCAAATGAGGCCTATATAGCAGATGCAAATGGGCCATTTGGTATATCATTATGGGACCCATTTACATGCCTTGCACAGGCAGCCCGTGATTTGCACCTGAACCCTGCATGACATGTGCAGTGGGATCCTGGGGCATCCCTGCATGTAGCCACGATCGCACAGTATATGGTTAAGGAGAAATCTGTGTTAGTCGAATGGGCCCCCAGTCCATGATACCCGATAAGGATGATACATGTCCATCCCGTGGTCTAGTGGTCCCCCTCCCACCCCAGTTCCCAATACCTTGATACATGTCATTATGACCGCCCCTGGTGGTCTAGTGGACCCCCTCCCCCACTCTCCGATTGCCAGTAAATGTAGACTGACGCATGCCCTGGTAGTCTAGTGGACTCCTCCTTCCTGATTGCTGGTAATTGTAGAAAGACGCAGTCCCTGGTGGTCTAGTGGAACCCACACCCTCCCGTGTCCCTGATCGCCAGTGATCTGCTGTATTAAACATCCCTGGTAGTCTGCTGGTACCCCTGCCTGATGCCACAATCATGGTGATACTTGTCAGACAAATCTCTAGTGATCCAGTGGTGCCCCACACCCCTCCACCCTCCCAGAACCCTGCCCACCCCACTGCCCCCCGTCATCGGCGAGTGGCTGCATCCCACCCGCATACTGCCCAGCTGCCTACCGAATGACAGGTACAGTATGGGCTGTAAGCCCATTGGTCCCCAGTGTGGTTGGTGCCTGGTGCGGGTGAGATAGGGCACTCAAAAGAGGGGTGTTTTGTTGGGCTGGTAGAATGGAAGCAAGTCAGACCCTACTATGGGCCATTTTTCTCTGATGCTGCAACAGTGGGGCAACAAGGGCAAAACGTCAAGTGGCCTGCTGGAGGGATGCCAGCAGCGGGGGAAAACAGAGGCATTAAAGGTGCTGCAGCCCCGGTAAGTGGGGGGCCGTGAGGCCAATGGGGCCATGGGGGACCTAAAACAAAATAAAAGGGGGGCAGGGAGGACAGAGAATGGGCACTCGGAGGCCCTACAACCTTGACTGCAGGGCAAATTTGGTGCACATGTCTGAACATTTATTTCTCACCCATCTACATGCAGTGACCAAAGGTACAATAATGGCACCCAAGTGAACCCCGATATCCAGCGAAAAGATGATGCAGGAGGTGGCAAAATTGATGGTGCAGATGTCGGAGCTGGTGGCAATGGCAAAACAGAGAGAGGTGGAGGAAGAGGGACAGAAAAAGTGGAAGAAGCATGAAAAGCGTCCAGGCAGGGGAAGAGGGGGGGAAAGGCCCAGATGGGAGATGCTACCCCCCACACCCATCCTAGCACCTCTGCCCACACCAGAGCTGGACAAGGAGAACCCAGATGGTGGTAAGATTGATGTGGATCTCACGGATGAGAATGGGTTGAAAGAGTATTTGGAGGGGCTACTGGGCAGCATGGGGGACAGCATTAAAAAACAAAGGGGCTGAGGCAGACAAGGTGGGAGGTGACACCAAGTCAGCTGGAAAGATTTTGTATGAAGGCCCCCCAGGCTGCTTGGTGGGGGATCAAGTTCCAGCCTTGATGAAAGAAAAAATCTGGAAGGGGGAGTATGTAGACATATTCGGGCTAGTGGATGAGGACACTGCCAACAAATATGAACAGAAGGAGTTGGTGGAGAAGTCAGAGATGGCAGTGGCTCTGGTAGTGGTAGGGCACAAGGCCGAGGAGGCAAGGTATAAAGGAAAGACCATCGATAATTGGCAAGGGGGTTTCATCATTTACAGTCCTTTAGTGCTGGAAAAGTAGCAGGAGCTAGCCATCCCTTTACTGACATATATATCCATCATCAGGGATGTGTACAAGTCGAAGGTAGGTTACGGGTGGCTCAAACATGATGAGGCTTTTCGGAGGAGAATGGCAGCAAAAGGGGATCTGAGATGGGATTGTACCCACTCTGAGTTGTGGGTGAGGACCCGTTCTGGGGAGGGGTGGGACTGGGGGTGATCACATGAGGAAGAACCCACCCACCAGTGGGGCCAAAACCTGCTGGGGTTTTAACAAGGCCAGCTGCACATGGAACGGCTGTAAGTTCAGGCATGCCTGTTCAAAATGCGGAGGGTCACACCCGGCCTCCAGCTGCTGACAAGGTGGCGAAAGAGTGGGTATGAGTGGGGAACATTTCCAGGACCAGTCCTTTTGGGGGGCCTGGGGCAGGCAGGGGGGGGTGGGGGGCAGCCACCAGGGACAGCACTTTGCATCCAATGGCTGGCATTAAGGAAGCGCCAAGGGAAGGGCAGTGGGGGTATGTGCTGGTGCGCACACCCATTTCACTGGCAGTGGTAGAGGAGTGGACCATGGACTACCCGATTAAGGGTGCAGCAGAGCTGCTCAGGGAAGGTTTTCAGACGGGTTTCCCATTGGGGTTTCTAGGGGGGGGTGGGGATGTGGGCTAAGAATCTCGGGTCAGTGAAGGAAGGAGGACATAGTGGGGACCAAGATTAAAAGGAAATCAAGGCTGGCCGGGTAGAGGGGCCACTGGTGGCCCCCCTCCGTGCGCGCATTTCTGAGTTTCCCTATTGGGCATCGTACCCAAGAAAGCGGAAGGGAAATTCCGCCTGATCCACCACCTATCTTACCCTGAAGGCTCATCAGTGAACGAGGGCATACCAGACCACCTGAAGGCAGTGTCATATGCCTCTCTTGAACAGGCCATAACACTTATCAGGGCAATAGAAGGGGTGTGGTTGGTAAAAAATGGACATCGAGTCAGCATTTCATCTCTTGCCCATCAGGTCAGTGGATTGGGACTTATTGGGTTCCCAATTCAAAGGGGGCATCTATTTTGACAAAGCCATGCCAATGGGGTGCTCGGTGGTGTGCTCCACTTTTGAGGCATTCAACACCTGGGTGCAATGGGTATTCGGGGCCAGGTATGAGCACAGGAGGGTAGCACATTACTTGGATGATTTCCTCCTCATTGGGGAGTCCAAGAAAGAGGCGCAGATGATGCTGCGGGATTTCGAGGAGATGTGCCAGAGGATAGGGATACCACTGGCACAGGGCAAGACTGAGGGCCCTGCCCAGAGACTAGAGTTCTTGGGTAAAGAGGTAGACACAGAAGCGGCTGTTTCAGGCTCCCCGGGAACAAAGTCATGCACCTCAAGTGCCTACTGGCCCAGGTGACTGGGAGGAGGAGGGTGCCACTGATACAAATGCAGCAATTGCTGGGGCACCTTAATTTCGCCTGCAAGGCTATCAGCTCAGGCAGGGCATTTACAAGGAGACTGGGAAGGGCCACAGGGAAGATGAAGCTGCCGCACCACTGGGTAGTCGTGTCAAAAGGAGTGCAGGAGGACTTCCAGGTATGGGAGGAGTTCCTCAACAGCCATTATGGGGTGAATTTCTAGCAGGATGTGTGGGAGTGGAGTTCGGATTTGGAGATATTCATGGATGCCTAAGGTGCCATAGGGATGGGGGCATATTTCCAGGGAGACTGGATGTCGGAAGCATGGCCAGAGCCGTGGAAAGAGTGGGGAGTGTTGCAGGACATCACACTTCTGGAGATATTCCCAATATGGGTGGCAATGGAAATATGGGGCTCTAGAATGAAGGGGAAGCACATTATGTTCTGGTGTGACAACAAAGGGGTAGTGGAGGTGATTAATAGGCAAAGAGGAGGACAGAAACGGTGGGCAGGCTGCTCGGGCGCATGGTATTACTGGGGCTGCAGCTGAATCTATCTATTAGAGCACAACATATTGAGGGTCTGAAGAATGAGGTGGCTGACAGTCTTTCCCATTTGCAGCTCAGAAGGTTTTGGGAGCTGAGGCCACAGGCAGCGCCGCACAGGACCAGGGTCCCAGACCAGTTATGGGAGGCTGGAGGGATACAGCCAGGGTGCTGTGCCAAAATTCCTGGTCAGCAAACATGTTGCGGGCTTACAAATTGGGGTGGGTGAGATTTCAGGAATTCAGAGGAAAGCTTGGGTGGAGCAGGGATGAACCAGTCCGGGACAAGCAGGTAAGGAGGTATATAGTAGAAAAATGGGAGGAAGGGCTAGCACACACCACAGTGGTGGTGCAACCAGCTGGCATCAGTTGGGTGTGCCAGGACAGGGGTTGGCCCGATGTTGCGGCCAAACGGGAAGTAAAGAGGATGGTTGTAGGCTGGCAGAGGGGGCAGGTGACCAGGTCGGATGGGAGGTGCCCCATAAGGGGGAAGTTGCTGGCAAGAGTACTGGGAGCAATGCAGCAGGTGTGTTCCTCAGCCCAGGAAGCAGTCCTGTTCTGAGCCATTTTTGTGGTCATGGCGGTGGGGACATTCCAGTTGGGGGAAATAGTGGCCCAGTGAAAATTGGCTGCAGTGCAAGCATTGCAACACAAAGACATATGGTGGGGGCAGGGTGGAGTAGTCATTCACCTGGCCAGGTCCAAAACTGACCAAAAAGGAAGGGGACAAAAATGTCACTGTTGAGGCAACCACAGTCTACCAGCTGCATAGTGGGGGCACTGGAGGCATACGTGAGCCAACGGGGTAGGCCTGGGGGGGGCCTTGTTCCAGCATGGGGATGGTTCCCTGGTCACCGGATTTCAGGTTGGGGCAGTGCTCAAGAGAGCACTGGCTTTTATTGGGGAGGACCCAGGTGAATTCACCCCACATTCCTTTCAGATTGGGGCAGTCATGGAGGCAGCAGAAAATGGGACTGCAGTGGCAGAGGTAAAGAAGGTTAAGAGCTGGAAGTCCGGCTGCTACAAGAGATATGTCAGCTAGATGTAACAGCAACTCACACTGTTTCTCTTGTTTTCATGGCAGGTTCTAATAGGAAGGCCTGGTTAGTGGGGTACTCCTTCATCTATTGGGTGGAAAAGTTTGCAGTGGCCACTTCCAGAGGAGCAGAATTGCATTACAACATGGAACACACAAGAGTGCTATGGAAGGGGCATTAGGGGCATGTGATGGGCACAACTCTTACCACTGTTGGAAGAACTCAGGGTCCAATGGGGCACACCAGACTGTGTTATCATACATTTGGGGGGCAATGATTTAGGGGGCCTACCATTGGGGGTCTGGGGCAGAACATCCTAGGGGATTTAGAACAGATTAAAAGGTGGCGGCTGAGGGTGACAATCGGCTGGTCCAACATCACTTCCCAATGGGTCTGGAGGGGGGGCCAAGGATGTCCAGCTAATTGAGAAGGTCAGAAAATGTCTGAATAGGAGGGTAGCAAGGGCAGTAATTGAAATGAAGGGAATACACCTGCAGCACAAGGGCATTTCCTTTGATCAGGTGGCGGTGTACAGGCCTGATGGGGTGCACCTGTTGGAATTCGGCATGTGCCTGTTCCTGAGGCCAATTGGGGAGCTAGTGAGAGAAATAGCCAGGAAAGTCCTGAGGTACCTGCATGCAAGGTAGGAGCCCCTCCGTCCATCACAAGCTAGAGGAGGGGCAGTGGAAGAAGAAAAGGAGGAGCGGGGGAAGGGAAAGGGGGAAGGTTACACAGGCTGGGGACAAGGAACCCAGACATGGTGTAAAAGCGGGAAGGGGGATAGGTCCAGGCACCGGATTCAGAAGTGTCTGGGCCTGGAGGGCGAAGGCCCAGGTAGGTGGTGCCTTCCTGGTTCTGGTGTGGAGGAAGGGACCGGACTCACAGTGTCCGGACCCGGAAAGCAAAATGGATGAACAACCAGAAGAAGGAAGAGGCCGGAACCAAGAAATGTGGATTGAACTGTTTATGTATGAAAAGCTGAAGTATTAACATGGGTGTTATAAATATTCTTTGTGCCAAAATAAACATTGCCAACGAGCAACCAAAAAGGGAAGAAGTTATGGCGTTCATCATTCCTGGGAGGGGTTCAGGGGACAATAGGTCTTTCCAATAAAAGGCAGGCCAGGTTGTCTAATGGCCCCTGCCAGGAATGAGCATGAAAGAGGGAAGGGGTGGGGGGAGGGAAGGATCAGGTAGAAGGGGAGGGGCTAGTGACATCACCGAGACAGATGGGAGGGTAACATGACAAGGCAAGCTGGAGCCCCAGAGACTGGCTGTGAGGCGGAGCCTCAGGGTCCTGATCAGGGGTCCTGTGGCAGTATATCAAGCCAGGACACCTGCAGGATGACCTGTTGATCTCTTTTGCTGAATTTTTCCCACCCACCCACCCACTCTTATTAAGGAAGGCGATGGGGGGTTGGCACAGTGATATGGATAGGCAGAATGTGGTGCCGGGGCCCTGGGCATGGGGCCTGTGAGTGTGGCTGTGGGGAGGCAGCCATTGCCAGGAGGCTGGGTTATAGCCTCCTGGGGGGAGTTGTGGGCAGCAAGGCCCAATGACAAGTGGGAGATGATGTGGAAGAAGAAAAGGAGGAGCAGGGGAAAGGGAAAGGGGGGAGGGAGTAGGGTACACGGGCTGGGGACAAGGAACCCAGACGTGGTGTAAAAGCAGGGAGGGGGATAGGTCCAGGCGCTGGATTCAGAAGTGTCTGGGCCTGGAGGGCGAAGGCCCGGGTAGGTAGTGCCGGCCTGGTTCTGGTGTGGAGGAGGGGGCCAGAGTCACTGTGTCCAGACCCGGAAAGCAAGATGAATGAACAATCAGAAGAAGGAAGAAGCCGGAACCAAGAAATGTGGATTGAACTGTTCATGTATAAAAAGCTGAAGTATTAACATGGATGTTGTAAATATTCTTTGTGCCAAAATAAACATTGCCAATGAGCAACCAAAAAGGACAGAAGTTGTAGCGTCCATCATTCCTGGGAGGGGTTCAGGGGACAATAGATGGTAATGTGATCCCTCAGTCATGGAAAGAAAACATAATTATACAACTCCACAAGAAAGAAAATCCAAAGAAGCCAGAAAATTATAGACCCATCAGACTCTTGGATAGTCTGAGTAAAATATTCACAAGAATAATATTGGCTAGAATAAATAAGTGGTTACAAGAGAAAAATATAATCAATGATTTTCAAGCAGGTTTAAGACAAAAATATTCAACAGTAGACCAATGTTTTGTATTGTCTCATATTATAGAAGAATACGATATAAAGAAACATCTACTGATATACATTACCTTTGTAGACTTCCAAGGTGCATTTGATAGAGTTAATAGAACTATATTATGGCAAAACTTAAAAATTTACAAATGAATGAAACAATATTGAGACTCATAGTAAATCTCTACTCAGATAATAAAACATATATCAGATATGATTTGGCTGGCAATCTGACCAAATCTTTTCATTCTAATCAAGGTGTCAAACTGGGCTGTATTCTGGCCCCCACCCTGTTTAACCTCTTCATAAATGATTTTCCAGAAAAACTAACTCCTGTATTGAGCCACTCCTCCTCCTCAGTAGAAGGCACTTTAGTTCCAGTCCTCATTTACGGTGATGACCTGGCTTTAATTTCTCTCTCGCCCATTGGAAAGGGCAGACAACTGAAGATTCTTAAGTTGTATTGTACTAAGAATGATTTAATGATAAACAGGTAAGACACAAATAATGATAACTGGAAAGCATTCAACTAAATACAAATGGCACATTAATAACATACCTTTAAAGATTGTCACAGATTATAGATATCTTGGTCTCCAAATCTCTAATAATTTTAAATTTCATAAACAAAGAACTTAGGTTTTGAACAAATTAACACAGTCTAAAAATGCATTGTTAAGATTTAATTCCAAATTTGGCGGAAATACTGTTATTGCAGCAACTCGGGCTGTGGAAATGAAAATGAATCTGATAACTTTATTCGCTATTGAAATCTGGCTTGACAAATATGTCATAAAATTAGAAAAAAAACATTTCATTCACTGTATAAAAATATTCTGGGCTTGCCAAGATCCACCCCGGCAATGATGGCAAGGGCAGAATTGGGAAAGGTTCAAATGAAATATATGGCGCTTCTAACAAAATTACAGTATTGGCTCAGATGTTCAAAATGGATCTAAACAGATTAGCATACAAATGCCTAAGTGAAAAAACAAAATGGATAGGACAGGGTTCTCCTTCCCCATGGCTAATGCAAGTAGTCTCCACTTTGAATAAAACAGGGCTCAACCACCTGTGGACTGATCAACAGAAAGGCATAAAGATTTCATCTAAGTTCGTTCCTCTAATCAAGAACAGACTATATAAAATTTCATTTGAAGAAGACATGGCAAGAATAAGGTCCCTGAAGGCCTATCATTGGTACTCCCAAAATAAAGTTAACCATATTTTAGAACTTTATTTATACTTTGTGATGGACAAAAATATGAGGTTCCCTTTTACAAAATTTAGACTAGAATTATATCCTTCAAAATTCAGACAATATCTGTATGCCAGAGATAAAAACAAATTTCAAGATACAGAATTGTGACTGTGATTTAAAACAATTTGAAACATTAGAGCACATTATATTATAACTGCCCAAAATATGCAGAATTGCGAGACAAGACTATATCCCCCTATATCCTGACAAATACATTAACAGAGATTTAGGTATTGAGAATCTTGATGAATCTACCGCTTGAGTTCATCACTAGAGATATGGCAAATTTCTGGATATGTAAGAACTTCACAAGTGTTAAAATAATGGTGCTAAGTAGTAAGTAGATAATTTATGATTATGTGCAATATTTGATTTTATATTTTAAGAAAAGGAGTTTCTACCTCTTAAAGACGTGTACATTTTGCTACCTGTGGTTTTATGTAAATGAGTTTGTTTGGTACTGAAATGATGCTGTGCTTTTTAAAATTCTTGTAATGACTAAATAGTCGAACAATAAAATATACTGATACTGATATGTCTTGTGGTGCAAGCTCTGCACCATCTTTGTTGCCCTTCTCTGGATAGTCTCCACCTTATCTATGTCCTTGTGCAGATGTGGCCTCCATAACTGCATGCAGTACTCTAGATGAGGCCTTACTAATGTTTAATACAATGGCATCACCTTCTCCCGCCTTGTACTAATGATACCCTGCCTATGCACCCCAGCATGCCACTGGCCCTCCCTGCTGCATTTGTGCTCTGCTTTGATACCTTAAGGTCATCAGAGATGATAATCCCTAAGTCCCTTTCCTCTTTGGTGACAGTCAGCTCCCCCCCAACCTGTAGCTCTCTCCAGGGTTCCCTCTACTCAGGTGCATTATTTTGCACTTCTTTGCATTGAACTTCAGTTGCCACATCTCCAGCCATCTTTCAAGCTTCTCCAGGTCCCTCTTCATTTTCGGCATCCCTTCTGGAGTATTCACCCTGTTGCAGATCTTGGTGTCATCTGCAAACAGGCAGACCTTTCCTTCCAGCCCCTCTGCAATGTCATTAGTGAAGATGTTGGACAGGACTGGTTCCAGTACTGATCCCTGCGGTACCCCACTGGTCACTCCCTTCTCCCCCGATCGTGTCTGTTAACCAGTTCCTAACCCAGTTCACCACCTTGTCTCCCATGCCCAGACTACCCATCTTGTTAATCAGCCTTCTATGTGGGATGGTGTCAAAAGCTTCGCTGAAATCTAGGTAGGTGATGTCTACCACCCCTCCCTGATTTATTTCCCTAGTCACCCAATCAAAAAAATCTATTAGATTTATTTGACATGACATTTCTGCTGTGAATCCATGTTGCCTCAGATCCTGAGCACCTCTGGATTTCATATGTGCCACAATCCTTTCTTTCAGCAGTGTCTTCATGAACTTTCCCACCAATGAGGTGAGGCTGACTGGCCTGTAGTTCCCCGTCTCCTCCCTACTGCCGCCTTTGTGCAGTGGGACTACATGTGCTCTCCTCCAGTCCTCTGGAATGACACCCATGTTGGGTGACTCTGTGAACAGGGACACCAGAGGCACTGCTAGTTCCCTTCGCAGCTCCTTTATTATCCTTTATTACTTTTCTGTAAGTTCACAGTGTAATAGGCTGTTAAAACCCCCAGCTCATTTATGTGATTGTTTGTCACCCATCGTTGTTATCCTGTTATGCAGAAGTCCAAGTAAAATGAGGGTCGGGTCCCAAGTACTTGAGATCAAGTTCTGCTCATGAAGTCTCTGTATCTGTTGCTGATGAAGGGGTACATCCAAAGCACGGATCCAGTGGTAGTACATCCATGGACACGACAATGAGGTTGTGAGCAAATAAAACAGAAGAAGCAAGTTATAACTCTGGTTTGCCTGGGCAGAAGGGAGATCATTTAACTTCCTGTGCAGCAGTCGGTTTAGAAGCATACGTCAGGACTTGGCACCAGCCAATCAGGATGACATCTCTTCATGGATAGAAGGTTCAGAGGTTGTAGGAGGCTCTGGGGACTGGTGCACTGCAGAGCTTATGAATGACCCAGCTTTCATTTCTCTGCTTCTACTTCTGCTCTGGAATCTTTTGTTTATATTGTAGTCGGGCTTCTTCCACTGTGGTTTGGAGCTGGTATAGTTTCAGGCAGCGGGCTTGCCTTTCCTGTGGATGGAGTTCTGTTCGAGTTTGAAGGTTGGTACAGAGGGCCTTGACATGGAGGCATATGTTGGAGATGGTGGGGGCTGTCTCCTTGAATCACAGCTAGAATGTCTGGTGACCATACATTCTCTGACATCTTGTGATATGTCAGGATTGGCACTGGAATTGGAGTCAGTGCTAGCTATAGACTCTGTGTCTCGAGCTCTTGTACCACTTGAAAGTCTTGACCATTTGTTCTGGCCTTTGTTGTAACTATGTAGGTAGCCCCCTTCAATAAAGTCCCAGGCCAGATCGATCGAGGTGCACTGTATTGTCTATCCATAACCTGTTTGTATCATTACAGTAGTAGGGTATTTCATGTAGTGATCAAAACCTTGATCTTGTAAGGCCTGTTTCAATTCATAAAATTATTTTCTTCTCAAGACAATTTCAGTTGAAAAATCATGGTAAACTGATATTCTGTGACCCCTCCATTGAAGGGAACCTTTGTCCCTTGCCAGTCGTAGTATTTGCTCCTTTACTGTAAATCTCAGGAAGTATGCAATGATAGGGTAGCTTTTGATTTTTGAAGTAGCCTTGCCTGTAAGTGAGCGACAGGCCTTTTCAGTTTCAAGGGGCCATTCCCATTGTTGTGGGAATAGTTCTGAGAAAAGTTGTTGCAAGAACTGTGTAGTAGATCTGCCCTCCACACCTTCTGGCACACCCAAAATCCTTAAATTATTCCTCCTGCCCCTGTTTTCCAGATCATCGATTTTGTTCAGAATGTAAGATAACTGGCTGCTGAAGTAATTGGAGGTATTCTGTAGTTGTGTTACTGTGGTCTAATCCTGTCAGACTCGATCAGCAGTCACATCAAGCCTTTTCCTTAGATCCTCTGAGTCCAGTTGGAGCCTGTTCATGGTTTGCTTGATTTTTGACATATCTAGCTTAAGCTCAGTGAGCATTTCTTTTATCATGGCCGTATCAGATTTCGTTTGTTGCTGAGCACTGCCGCCTGGTGAACCAGCGCCTCAGTTAGCCTGGTGGTGTTTTGTTCTGTTCACTGATGCTTTTCCTCTCATA
Organism: Neoceratodus forsteri; assembly: GCA_016271365.2. NCBI lineage: Eukaryota > Metazoa > Chordata > Ceratodontiformes > Ceratodontidae > Neoceratodus > Neoceratodus forsteri. The sequence continues at coordinate 70,687,628 of CM057452.1, forward strand.
GTGGTCATTTTTAGTTCAGGCCGACTTTATGATGTGGGAAAAAGTGTGACAGAAATGATTGATTCGGTTGAACCACTCCCCTGATGTACTCTCAGCAACTAATAAAGTTAAATTGGCAGGTTTTCCAAGGATATTGAATTTGTTTATGATTTAGAAATAGGAGTGCTGGTCAAGAGCTCTTCTCTACAAGTCCATTGCAGTTGATGCCTCGCACGTGCTCTCACCCGTGTGTCTGTGATGTATAAGGTGGGGGAGAAGGTTGTCATCTTTATGGTACATCACTTTTAAATCAAGTTTACAAGTAAATTTATGGAGGTCCACCATAATGTCAAATTCATTGGTTTTGTTGGCAAGTATAAAATTAAGGCCTTTTTGTAGGACACGATGTTCTACTTCAAGTAGTTCACAACCAAACAAATTGACTATCAGACTGTTTTCTATATCCTGTATGTACTCCTCTGTGGGTACTGACCCTTGTTCCACCATCCTCAATGAAATTTGCTTTTTCCTCTTCCTCCCCTTTCCCCTGGTCCCATGCCTTGTCCTGTTCTATCGTCCCTGAAATGTACAAAATAGGGACTCCACCTTAATGGTTGTTGCGGCTGTGGGACCTCTGGGATCCTCACAAACGTTGTGTGGTAGGCTTCAATGTCATCACTGTCTGAAAGATTAGGCAATTTAATGTCTTTTGTGCTACTGGCTCTTTCAGTTTGTCCTGCATTGATGGCATGCAAGACCCTCATGGTACCTGCTCATTTGGCATCTTGTCTTTTCCTCTTAATGTCTCTGTCGCTCCACTCAATGTCTGTATCTCTTTCCATCTGCACCTGTTTTATGCAGAGCCATTTCAACAACTCCCTTTACGTCCTCAGGTGGAGCATCTTCAAGAGGAGGTAGTTCCCTCGATTCTTCCTCATCCCCCTTGCATCTCTTCATTGTCTTCAGGCTTGGCCTTTCTCCAAACTCCCAGGTCTAGTCCAGGCAGTAGCTTTACTCCAGTTTGTTGGCCATGGTTCTGGTCAGAACTCCACAGACTTTCTTCTCAAGGTTCTCCTCTGGTGACTCCCGGTGCATCAGACCACCTGAGATATCTGGGCGATATCCACCAGAAAACATCCCCCTAGCCCAGTCCAGATGTTTACAGCAAGTTATCCCACTTCTAACACCAAGTATGTGGAGGGGTTGTGGGATAACAGATGGACCAGACACAGAACTTCAGGTTCAACACACAACCTCTGTGTGATGTTTATTTAAAACACAGAGGATAACCTTAAGCAATGGCATATCCCTTCTTCAATACATCACTTGGCAGCAACAGACTATGCATGTCCTTTTTCTGCACTTGGTCAGCACCTACTAACCTGCTGATCTACTGTATCTCTTTAGTGAAAATTATTTCATTTCCTATGTTGGTCTTGTGTGTTTGGGTGAAGGGGAGCTCAAAAAAGGAAAAACACAAAAACAAACTAAAGACAAAGAACCTCAATGCAGAAGCACTGAAGCAATGGTTAACCCAAAGGGCAATGGCAGTAAAGCCAAGTTTCAGAGAAACACAACATCACACATACCCCCTTAATGCAAAACATCATGGGATGTAATATGCAAATCACCATGACATTTTAGATTGGTTCAGCTTAAAGCAGGAATGCATGGTGCTAAAGGGCCTCTCAAACAATCTATAATTTACATGCATTTAAATAATACAATGGAGGTTTCTGATATCTCTACCCTGGTAACTTAATTTTTATAATACAGCCCCGTAGTAACTTTTTACCTTTATCAACAATACCTAGTGCCATGGTATTTTCAACATTTACAGGTTTCATACTCATAAGTCATATACATCAAGGTATTTTATGACATAGTGCTGTTGCATACTAAATCCAACAACAAGGAACACAGCCTGTTGTTTTACATCAGCTCTGAGGTCACCACAATAACCTCCCTGTATGAGGACCTGAGAGGGAAAAGGAAAATTGAGGTTTACTCTAATGTCTTCCTGAGCTCCTTAATGCCCATTGTCAGGCTGGTGTCCTGTCCTAAGTAGTTCTATTTATTTGTGTGAGAGTGCCATATTGAGCCTCTGCACCTGTCCCTTTAAGAGAATACCTAATCTGTGTTTAGAAATGAGTCTGGTCTGGATCCAAGTGATTTAGGGCTTACGACTGGCCAGACAGTGAGTTATTGTGCTCCATTCTACAGTCGCTATTTGCACAGAGGGAGCTCATATAGGAACTGTGGTTGTTACCTGTTTATATGCTGTTATAGTAAAGATAGAGAAGTTTGTCTAACCTGCTTTTATTGCAGTTTGAACATTTGGAAGGGAGCCACTTTGTTAGGTCCTGGACTTCCAATAATTGGACCAACTGAACCGCTGGGGACATAAAATGGATCCTGGTCCCAGGGGTCTTGTGGGAAGGAAATTTTGTAGTTTTGAGTGTTGGTGCCTAAATGGACCTGGAGGGGGAGACCTGTCTGTGACTGACAGTTCCCTTGGCCAACCAAACCTTTTGGATTACAAGAAAAATCCCCAGAACTGCCTGAAGCAGTGGATCAGTTAGAGTTGGAAGTGGAAGAGTACACAGCTCGAGCTTTCGAGCAGCTGCTCCCAGAAGGAGCGAAGGGGAATCAGTGGGAAGAGGCTTAGCTGGCCTTCCTGTCACATTCTCTTGCATTTGAACTGCCTATTGCAGAAGTTGGACCTGTCCGATTACAAGCTTGGAACTGCAGCAGAGATATAGAAGCGTCACCGTAACCTGTGATTTGGACCGAAGACTTGCTCCTGAAGTGATCGGCCCAGCTTGTGAGAGACTTAGACTTGGATCGAAAGATTTGTTCAGCAAAGCTGTTGATTTGCAACCAAACTGAATCCAAACTGTTGTTTAAAGAAGTTAGTGATTTAAATGTGCTGAGTGTGTTTCATGGGTTGTGATTTGGTTCCCCATGATCGAATCTGTTACACCAGCTGGAGGCTTCCCCAGCACAAGATCAAGAACTTGATCACTGACAGCAAAGGACGCTGGCACATTCATAAGGTAGAAAAAGAAATGGACAGACTGGATGGGCCTTGTGGTCCTTATCTGCCATCAACCTCTATGTTTCTATGTTAACTTTGCCAGAACTGTTCACCCTACCTGGGCCCTGCCATCTCAGCCTAGGCCACTACTCTTGCACCAGAGACCATTTTGGCAAAAGACTGGCTTGGGGATTTGGCCCCCTGCTCAACACTATCGAGCAGGTTGTGACCACCAGGAGGTGAGTCATGTCGGCCCAGCTTCCCTTGGCTCTCTTGGTCATCATCATGAGGTCTACATATCGCCTGCAGTGCAGTCAGATCCTGGTAGCGTGAGGATACAAATCAGGGTAGGTCCCTGCAATGAAAGCTAAAATCATTGTGGTACCATCTAATTGTTTTCCTTTATTGGGTTTCTTGCAACGGACTGAGCCCTCTGGCTTGGATTACAAATAATTGGGTTGTGTGCATGTTTAACTGCCTTTTTCCCTTTCCTAAGGGCCTGAACATCAGCTGCAATGCCGGACACCACAGGCAATGCTTCAGGCTAGCCTTCATGACATTCTGGGTACCCAGGGTTGTTGAACTGTCTAATGGGGACTTAAAGTGCATGCCAGCAACTCCTGATTTAAATCAGATTGCTAATCGTTCTGCTAGATTCACGCCCCTCCCTTGTTCACTAACTCTAAAAAACGTGATTGTCTTTTTTCACATTTAACCTGGCTAGTGTGCATATTATTAGTTGGGTTACAGTACTAAGATTGTATTGCTGCTTCACTAACCTTATTTTCCAGGGGGTCTCCAGAGCAGTCGCTGCAGGTCCAGCCCTGGTGGTAAGTGAAAGGGGAGTGAGCACATTATTACTGTTATCTGTTGATTGTGAATTTACACCTGTGTTATAATGTAGGCCACTAGAAAGGTTGGTGGGGGTTATAGCTTCTCAGAGGGCTATACCAGAGCAGCTAAGCAACCCGAATATCTATTCTCTGGGTGGAGGCACCCGTTTACAGAACTCAGGCCCCTCAACCTGTGTATTGCCATACAGACAGGGGTAGTAGCCCTTAGAATAGCGCTGCCTAGGGGTTACAGGGCACTATAGCATAGTCAAGAAAGGGGAGGGGGTGCTCATAGGTGGCCAGCCTTATGGACTGGGTGTAACCCACCTACAAATGGGGGTTCCCGAAAAGTCTTCCTTGAGCTTGCCTAAATGCTCACTGCCAGGCTGGTGTCCTGTGTTTTGGCAGTTTAAATGTGATTGCCAGAGAGTGCCTGTATAGCCTCTGTGTACTGTATCTTTAAGAGCTGCCTGGATTGCAGTCATAAGTAATCTGAGAGGGAGCTCTGTTGAAAGATGTAACTATTTGCTGAAAATCATTTAGCGTGATAATGATAATGTAGTTTGTCTAACCTGCCTTCTTTGCAGCAAGAACTGTTTTGTTTATCTCCACTATCTTGGTCCTGGACTACAAATTGGACCAATCAGTTCGGGTGGGACCTAAAATACAGCTACACTACAGGAGCTGTCTGGAGTCAAAATCTGTAGGAATTGTAATTTTGGGCTTTTGGCGCCTTTTTGCACCTGAAGGGGGAGCTCCTGTTGTGACTGACAGATGGATCCACCAACTGAACCTTTTGGATCTTGGGGAAATTCTCAGGCTTGCTGCAGTTTGAGTCAGATCTAGGTTGGGAGCTGAAGAAGCAACATGCTTGAGACAGTCAAGCAGCCGTCTGAGTAGTTTCGTGTGGGAGAACTGTGGAAAGGCCTGAGTTGTGGCCTGCATGTCTGCCTGCTGCCCCTGAGAGGGGAGAGAAGAGAATTATTTTGGACTAAATTCAAGTTTGTGAGAACGAAGTAAGCCACTGATTTTTTACCAGGCTCATACCTAAAGAAGACCGAAGATTTTGCTGAATGCCATCGGCCTGTCAGGATTTCCAGCTGCTTTTGAATCCCCGGTTTGCGATCGTGACGGGGGAGCGGTTTGCCTTGATACAGTAGAATTGTCTTACATGTAAACGTGTTGTGTATTGAAAGTAGGTCGTGATTTGGTTCCCCACTGTGTGAACTGTGTTCTGCTTGCTGTAAGCTTTATCCAGTTTAATCAGACTGAATCCGTGTTCATCTCTATTCAGCCTGGGCCATGCCATGCTGGCCCTGCCAGACTACCCCACTGCACAAAGAAAGCCACCAACAAGAGACCTGCCTGGGGATCAGCCCCCTGCTCCACGCTTGAACAGGATGATGCCTCAGCAAATCGTGTGGGCCCTGCTTCTCGTGGCACTCCAGATTAACCACCTGCTGTCTCTATTTTTGTCCAGCCTGTGTCCTGTCTTGGGTATCATGAGTAATCATCAGGGTAGCTCCCTGCAACAACAGCCTAATCTAAAAGTGTGTCATCTGATTGTCTTGTTGTTTTCTTTTCACGAACTGAGTCCTCCAGCTCTGGATTACAAATAGTGTGTGTTGTGCATGTTGTTTTCTTCCATCACAGGGCCCCAACCAGCTGCAACTTTCCTGGCTAGCCAGCCATTCTCCATCTGGGTACCCAGAGTGTGTGACTGTTTATGAACCCTGACGTGCATGCATAACTGTTTGATTGACAGAGCCTTTAAGCAAATTAACCTGATTACGCCCCTCCCTTGTTCAAGTCCCTTAAATAAATCAGATCTAACTCTTTTTTGCATTTACCCTGACTGTGGATCCAGTTTGTGCAAGAGTACTGTACTGCTGTTATTTGTTGTGTATAATCTTGTTTTGTAGGGGGTCTCCAGGGCTGAGCCAGAGGAAAGCCCTGGTGGTAAGTGCAAACAGTGTGTGTACTTGTGTGGTGTATCAGGGTGTTGTGAAAGTGATTATTGTGTATTGTTCCAGCCACTAGTAAGGAAAGAGGGAGGTTACAGTGTCCCGGAGAGCTGTGCCCAGGTTAGCTTGACCACTACCAACCCTGACCTGCGGGTGGAGGCACCTGTTTCAGAACTTAGGCCCCTTAACCTGCTACTAGCCATGCAGGCAGGGGTAGTAGCCCTTGGGATAGTGCCACCTAGGGGTTACACTAGAAATTGTAAAGGATAGATTAGGCTAAGAAATAAAAGAACTGTTGCAACAGATTTAAGAAAAAGTCGGTCCTCAAGAGTGGCAGGATCTCCCTGTCACAGGCCGCTAACTGGTTAAACAAAATGCCTGATCCTCTGCAGAATCTCCCCAAGTTTAATCAGTTTAAGAGATCTTTGCAGTCTTCCTTTGCAGTCCAGTGCAATTGTAATTGTTAAAAGCAGTTTTATTTGGTTTCTCTCTGTACATAACTTGTGACACAAAATGATGAGGACAGAGGACAATATCTGGAGAAGCAGAAGAAATCTGGGAAAATAATTAGAAGGGCTAAAGCACAGAGGAAGGCATAGCCTAGGCTATTAAGAAAGGTGACAAGGACTTCCGGTTCTGCCACGGACCTGATAAGCAGCTGAAGAGACAGGCTCCACTCTCCAACCTGAGATTTCCCCCTCGTTTTACTATACCAAATACAGAAAAAAATCATAAAATGTCCGGAGGGGTACAGAATAAAGACAGAAGGACCCAATCGAAGTTGCAACATAACAAAAATGAGAGGGATGGCGGCAGATCCCGCACCAGCTCTCTGACTCGAGTTAGCGGCCTTCCTCACTTACCAGACAAAGAACCTGCATGCGACACCAATGAGGAATCAGAGCAACTTTCAGACACCGATTTGAGCTGATCCTGAAGGAGATAAAAAAATGAGAGCAGAAAATAAAATAGAGTTTAAACAGCTCAACCAAAAACTCACGCAAGTTGAACGGCGAGTTTGGGAGGCAGAAGATCGATTAGCTGCTACAGAAGATGACATCTTACATATGGGCCAGACAGTACAACTACTGTGACAACATGCAGTCACCCTGGAACAAAAATGCCTTGACCTGGAAAGCAGGTCATGGAGATAGAATCTCCGTATCTATGGATTAAAAGACGGTGCAGAAACGGAAAGGATGGTTGATTTTATTACTGACATGCTGAAGGATGTTTTAGATCTCCCACCAGGTGAGTTAAATATTGAAAGAGCAGATAGGGCACTAATTCCAAGGCCCAAAGATCCACAGGCTTGCCGCATTCTATTGTTCTAAAGTTCAGTAGTTACCGCACCAAACAGGACATAATTCGCCGAGCTTGGCAGAAGAAAGATATAAAATACTTAGGCAGCAGGCTTTTCTTTAACCAGGACTGCCCGCTGATGATTCAATGGCAAAGGCTGGAGTATGGGGATTTAATAAAAGAACTCAGAACCAAGCAAATTACAATGCAAACTCCCTACCCGCACAGCTACAAGTCTTCTGGCCAAACAAAACAGAAGTTTATGAATCCCCTCAGTTGGCTAGAGAAGCCATGATCAAGCGAGGATTTGTGCTGCCAGAGATTTCTAGAACCGCGCAGAAGAGAAAGGACCCCCAGGAGGCCTGGCAGTTAATATCATCATGCAAGTCTCGGCTGAGTGGTGAACAGATTTCACTACAGGTAGTGCAATGACTACGGGACAGCATGAAGAGATTGCCAGGCACTTCTGAACCAGAATTAGAGGAAGAGGGCTGAATGATCTGGTACTGAATAAATGACACACCTTTGTTTTTTCTCTCCTGATGAGCACAGTTCTGATGGCGACATCAGCCGCTTTTAACCCCAGCAGTTGGGAGTTTCTTGCCATGACTTTCCTGGCTAGGATTGGAAGAGTGGACTCAGCATGTGGACTAGATTTTTGGGCCACTTGAAATACACAAATATGCACTCTTCTCGGGGGAGGCACAGTACTCGGGAGGGAGGGGATGGGCACTAACCAAAAGATAATGTACAGAAAGCTTGAACTCAAACTCTTTATTCTAATTTACGAAATACAGGGATAGAGGATGCCTTATACTGTTCTGAAACTGTCTTACCCAGCGGACCCTTAATGATCTCATGGCATATAGATAAAATGATATTGGGAACTCCCCAGGTATATACCAGTCCTTAGCAGATAAATTAATACAAGGTTTGTGAAGTACACATGACAACAATAAATTCTGAGGGGGTTCTTCTTCCCTTCCCTTTCCTATGAGGGAGGCTGATGCTGTCCTCAACCCGAAGACTTAATATGAGTTATAGGGGCTGTAAGTAATGTTAAAGTTACCCCCACCTGGGGTGCACTCCAGAGATGAGACTCTACCCTCCCTCCCCAGATAAGTACCTGGTTTTGAGGGCTGACTTTAGGGGAAGAAGATACCATATTAAAAAAGAAAAGGGACAACTAGATGAGTCCCGATGTCAAATGGATTTTGTGCATTTGTGACCCTGACTGAGCTAACTCTTTCTTGCAGAGCCAAGATAATTGAAACACATGATTATACACGAGAATCACCCCTTCCCCTTCTCCTCTTTCTATACTCCTAAAGGGACCCCCTCACCACTAACACTTAAGATCGTGGTTGGAAGGAGGTGATTACGACTTTTCGAGTTCCTAGTTTTAGGTCAGGCAATGGCTTATTCCATCCTAATGAGCCTATACTGTAGCCAGCAGGCTACAAAAGAGACCCCTGCGAATAAGTGCATAGATATCTCTTTCACTACGGCCCAATTATACACAGTAACATTTTTCTTATTGATTGGGGACTGTGGGGTTAAAGACCCCCGATATGAGGTCTTCTACTTTGGAAGCAAGTTTACTTTTAGTATTATAATTCAATTGTTTTGGTTAATGCAAATGTTTTCGCATCAAATGTTCATGGAAGCTGCTGATCCTCTGACTGCCCACCCCAGGAGGTTGCCCTGTGGTGGTCTGATGGAGTTTGGGTTGCAGAGTATAAGGGTGGGAATTAATTTTCTAAAAACTAATTATGGCTAACCAAAATACAACATATCTGTCCTACAACGTACATGGTCTCACCAATCCAGTGAAACAAAGTAAAATTATAACATACCTTAAAAAGTCAGAGGATGACTTCCTGCTGCTGCAGGAGACCCACTTATCACAAGTGGAACATGAGAAATTAAACAAATTTGGTTTTGCACACATCGTTGCATCTACTTGTGGTAGGGGCTGGTGTCGTGGCACAGTCATATTAATCCCTAGATGGGTACCACTGGAAGTAAAGGCAACGTTTGTTGACCCAGAGGGATGTTATTCCCTATTAAAGGGGATATACCATGGGTCCAAAATGACTATTTCATCTATTTATGCTCCACCCAAATCAGATTATTCCTTTTAAAAAACCTTTTGATGAAAATTGTAGCTGGGCGGAGCGAGTTTTGGTAATAGGTGGGGATCTCAATCTGGTTTTGAGTGACCGCCTAGACACCACATCTAGGGTGGCTTGGATGGACCACAGGGTGGCCTGCAAGGTTAGTAAATTGATAGCTGAGCTAGGGTTTGTGGACACTTGGAGGTTCCTACATGGGCAAGATAGAAACTATACATAATATTCACCAACACATAAGGTTTACACCAACCTGGATTACTTCTTTATCCCTAAAGAAGTGGTCCCCCAATGGGATAAAGCAAATATAGGGGACATGGTGCTCTTCGACAATGCACCTATCACTTTTCAGTTTAAATTGAATCAACCTAAAAAAACACTTTTTGGCTTCTTATTTTATCTCTACTGCAGCGTGATGAGATTAGGGAAACTATCGCAGACACTATTAAAGACGCAGTAGAAGTTAATGACATAGCAGATGTCTCACCTACAGTTCTGTGAGATACAGTTAAAGCAATTGTTAGAGGCAAGCTTATAGCAATATCCTCCCTCCGCAAGAAACAGAGGGAGGAAAGGAAACTCCACCTCCAGACCAGATTATTGCATTGGAAACACAACAAAAGGTGCATTACACCTCCCAAAGGGAAGCTGATTTACTTAAATTTAAAAAGGAATTAAAATCTCTCTTGGAATACCAAATAGAGCAAAATTTGCTATATCTAAGGCAAAAATATTATGATGGCGGCCCCCGAGCTCTTCGTCTGTTAACCAGCAGACTGACAGAGGAAAGCCAATGCCACTGTCATGAAAATAATTCATCCACAAACACAAACCACCCATATACATACAGCTGAAATGGTGGAGGCTTTTACACACTACTATCATGCACTTTATAAGGCTAATACAATACCCGACCCAATTCACTTAAAAGACTTTCTGTCCACACTCCGGTTGCCAAATGTGTCTCCGCAAGATGCACAGACTTTGGTGGCCCCCATCAAACCCTCAGAGATTTCCCGGCTGAATGCTGGTAAATGCCTGGGGACAGATGGTTTCCTGGGGGAATTTTCCAAAATTTTCCAAACCCCCTCATACCAATTTTAGATATGGCCTTCAGTACTATCCTGGCCCCGGATGGTCGAATGGCACCTTCTTAGACACAGGCGATAGTGTCAGTGATTCCGAAGCTGGCCAGGAATCCCAAGATATGTACATCATATAGGCCTATATCAATCTTGAACACGGATTACAAACTTTTGACTAGTATACTGACCAGGAGACTGGAAACTATTATACCAACATTAATCCATGCAGAACAAATGGACTTTGTCAAGGGCTGGCAAACCCAAGATAAGGTGTGCAATCCATATAATAAACCATTTGAATAGTATGAGGGGCTCAGCCCTGTTGAAGAGGCTTGATGCGGAAAAGGCATTGGATAGGGTGGTTTGGCCCTATCTTCAGACTTCCCTGGTCGCTTCGGCTTTCCTAAGGAATTTTGCCAGTTAATAGAGCGATTATACACATCCCCAGTGGGCTTTGTTCGCCTTAACAGCCATATACATATCCCATTTAAATTAGAGCGGGGCACTAGACAGGGTTGCCCTTTGTCTCCCTTTCTCTTTGCTCTGTATATAGAACCCCTTACTCTGGCTATACGTCAAAATTCCAAGATTAAAGGGGTGCACTTGGCTGGGGTGGAGCACAAACTAGGCCTTTATGCAGATGATATTCTATGCTTTTTGAGTAACCCAGTATCTTCTTTACCAGAGATATTCCATCAGATAACCAAGTTCTCCCAGATTTATGGTTACTTACTCAACTCTATGAAAACTGAAGTGCTGACATTTAATTTCCCTGTACCAACACAAATGAAAAGATAATATCCAATGAGATGGGATCTGACCAAAATGAAGTACCTTGGGGTATACCTCGGTCAGAATAGCAACCCTCTATATCACAATAACTTCCCTCCCTTGTTAACCTCACTGCAGCAAGATTATAAATGCTGGGCCCTTCTTCCAATCCCACTACATTCAAGAGTACAAGTGGCAAAAATGAACATACTCCCCAGATTTTTGTACCTATTTCAGAGTGTCCCCGTGTTCTCTCCCAGCATGACCTAAATCAATGTCAAAAACAACTATTAGCCTTTATCTGGGAGCTGGGGAGACCACGGGTGAGACAGCAGGTCCTAGATTTACCTAAGAAGTAGGGAGGCCTAGCAGTACCAAACTTGTCAGGCTGCTGGATTGCATCCCAAATGCAATTAGTCTTGATGTGGCAAAACCCACACTACCAAGCACACTGGAAAACCATTGAGTTAGATGCAGTTAAGGACCCCCTCTATGTTTGCTTCCATTCCATCAGGAAATAAAGTCAGTGGAGGGAAGAGAGATGCTTACAGTGATAAAGACAGCATTAGAGGGTTGTAGATGAGGAGTTAGCAAAGGATATTCACCTCTTATGTTATGCAGATACAGATGGTGGACGTGGGATGATAAGTTCCCACCAGCGAGGATGGACTCCTGGTTTAGAAGACAGGCTGTAAGGGGACTACACTCCCCATGGCAGCTCCTGGAGGGTAACTCCCTTCTCCCACTGGAGATACAGATACAGAGATTTGACCTTAACCCAACAGATAGATTTAAACTCATGCAGCTCCAGAGCTACATGATGTCTCAGATTAACAACCTAAGATACACAGAATGCCTAGATGTTCCCCCACTCCCCTTCGAGACAATTTGGGCATCGGGCTCGGGTAAAGGAGCGATAACACTTTTATACAGTAACTATATCAGAGACCAGGGTGCTAGTACAGAACATACAGTGTCAAAATGGGAAACAGAACTTGGAATGCAGATCCCAAGGAGACATGGGGAGAGAATTTGGACATCAGTGTAGTCCACTCCGTCCTCCCCAGGGTGGAGGGAGTTTCTATGGTGAATAAGAATCCCATTTTTCTTAGTTCCAGTGATACAGGCCAAGTGGAGCACATTCAGAACCCCCATATGTTGGAGATTATGTGGTGAGAGTAGGACCACACATGCACATATTTTCTGGACTTGTCCATTATTGCATAGTTTTTGGGATAAAATAAGGCAATATTTGACTGGTTTGTTTGATACTGATTTGGTACCCCTAGGCCCAGAACATCTTATATTGGGACTAATCCCTCCAGAGTTGAAAGTAAAAGAGGTGAAATACTTATGGCACATAATGATAGTTGCAGCCCTAAAGGCAATTACTAGGTGCTGGCTACAGCTGCCCCACCCCCCCACTGGAGGAGGAATGGGTTAACATACTCTCACGAATACAGGAAATGGAACATATAACGTCTTCCTTGAACCATAGACAAGAAGCATATACCAACAGGTGGATGAGATGGGAAATATATCATACAGACGGTGTAACAGTAAATATATGAAGATCAGAGGAAAGAGGGAAGTCACTATTAATTAAATTAGATATATTTAGATTGTCCAGTTATCCCAGACATGCTTGTGTTTCTCGTCATACTATAATTCAATTGTAAACTATATAATTCTATTTAATAGAATGTACCTGCCCTTTATAGATAATAATATAGTATAACAGAACATGAAGTTCGATGGGAGGGGTAGGAGGATTGGCAGCTTAATTTTTTCCACATAGTTGGATGTTGTTAAATCAATTTCTTAATATATTTACTTTTTAAACTTTAAATTGAATAACCTCCAATATTACATGATGCTAAATGACCTACTAACAAAGAATTCAGCAGAAAATGTCCTAGTGCCATAGTAATTACAGTGTTAGAAAACAATGTAACTGAACATGTATTATTGTTACCATAAGGCTGTAATTCACCTTTGTAAATTCGATAAAAGAAGTTTAAAACAAAAAAAAAAGAAAGAAAGAAAGGAGATAAGACCTTCCTCAGATACGTTAGTGAGAGGAAAAAGACCAGAAATGGGATGATCGTCAGGCTGAAGAAGGAAGGAGGAAAATGAGTGGGGGATGACCTAGAAAAGGCCGAGACACTGAACAAGTACTTTTGCTCAGTATCCACCAGGGAAGGGAAGGGCGAGGGGCCGATACCTATTAAGAGGGGTATTCAGGGGAGGGAGGTAAACACCAGCCCATTCACAGTGGAAAGAGTCCTAGAAGAATTCAGGAAAATAAAAGCAGTTAAGGTAATGGGGCCAGATGGGATCCACCCCAGAGTACTAAACGAACTTGGGGAAGTGCTGGCGGAACCACTGGTAGCCCTTTTCAATGTATCACTAAAAAGGGGGGAGGTACCTGAGGACTGGAGGAGGGCAGATGTGGTCCCTCTTCACAAGAGTGGAAGCAGAGAAGAGGCAGGAAATTACAAGCCAGTAAGCCTGGCCTCAGTAGTGGGGAAACTAATGGAGTCCTTACTTAAGGGGAGGACTGTGAAGTTTCTGGAGGATGGCGGGGAACAGGATCCAAGGCAGCATGGATTCTCAGTGAGAAGGTTCTGTCAGACGAATCTTATAGATTTCTTTGACTGGGTAACAAGGGTGGTAGATCAGGGAGGGGTGGCTGATGTGGATTTCAGCAAGGCCTTCAACACTGTTCTGCACAGGAGATTGCTACATAAATTGGAGAGCCTGGGAGTGGATCCTACGTTGGTAAAGTGGGTTGGGATCTGGCTAAGGGACAGGACTCAGAGGGTAGTGGTAAATGGCATGAAATCTGAGGAGAGGGAGGTGACCAGCAGGTGCCACAGGGGTTGGTGTTGGGACCAGTCCTATTGAATGTCTATATTAGTGACATTGCAGAGCATCTGGAGGGAAAAGTGTGCCTCTTCACAGATGACACCAAAATCTTATTTTTATTTATTTACTTCATGGTTCGGAAATAACCTTTGAGCAAGGTGCTTATTTTCAAAGGTTCTACGTCAATATTAAACAATACAATACATACATACATACATACATACGTACATACGTACATACGTACATACATACATAATAAGATCTTCAGTTCACAAAAAAAAAATAGAAGGAAGTACATTTTACAAAGGTAAGGGAATAACTCAGGCAACACCATGTACAGTCACTAATGACTTGACATATAGCAAGTAAGGGATAATTCAACCATGGCAATGTTCAGGCAATGAATTAGTTGACTTACAGCAGATGCCCAAGTTCAGAGTACTCCTGACACAATGAGTAAAGTTAACTGATGTTCACTTTATTGTTCAACTGGTATAGTAAAACACCCAGATTGGCAACAGAGTGGACACACTGGAGGGGGTGGAAAAAATGATAAAGTATGTAAGCCTAGTAGAGGAGTGGTCAGTTGTCTGGCAATTGAGTTTCCATGCTAAAAAGTACAAGATCATGCACCTGGATCACAGGAATCCAAGGGAGGAGTACAAGATGGGTGGGGAAATTCTGTCAGACAAGTAAGGATAGAGACCTGGGGGTTATCATATCTGATGACCTGAAGGTGGCCAAACTGTGTGAAAAAGCAGTGAGGGGAGCAAACAGAATGTTGGAGTGCATAGGGAGGGGTGTAACAAGCAGGAGGAAAAATGAGGTGATGCCACTGCACAGATCACTGGTGAGGCCTCAGTTGGAGTACTGTGTCTAGTTCTGGAGACCACATCTCCAAAAGGACATTGACAAGATGGAGGCAGTCCAGAGAAGTGCAACAAAGATGGTACATGGACTGCATAAGAAGCTCTACAAGGAAAGAGCTAAGGACCTTAATATCTATTCAGTGGAGGAAAGAAGGGAGAGGGGAGATACGATGGAGACTTTCAAGTACCTTAGGGGAATAAACAGGGTACAAGTGGCAAGGATATTTTAGAGAAAACTCTGCACAAGAACAAGAAGGCATGATATGAGGCTGAAGGGTGAAACAGAGAAACACAGAAGTTGATGACATATAAGGACCGCAAGGCCCATCCAGTCTGCCCATTTTTTCTACCTTATGAATGTACCATAGGCCTTTACTCTGTCAATGGCCTATCTATTCATACTCATCTGTATTACTCCCTTATGCTTATCCCATGCCTGTTTGAAGCCCTGCACTATATTCATATCCACCACTTCCTTAGGTAGGCCAGTCCATGCATCCACCACCCTTTCTGTGAAAAAGAACTTCCTCACATTACCCCTTAATCGGCCTCCTTCTGATCTCAAGCTGTGTCCTCTTATCCTGCTATTTTTCATATACTGAAACATGTTAGACTCTTTAACCTTGTTAATGCCCTTAAGATGTTTAAATGTTTCGATCATATCACTTCTCTCCCTCCTTTGCTCTAGGGTATACATATTGAGCTCCGTTAATTTGTCCTCATATGTTTTCTGATGCAGTCCCTGCACCATTTTGGTTGCCCTTCTCTGGACTGCCTCCATTTTGTTAATGTCCTTATGCAGGTGTGGCCTCCAATACTGCACACAGTACTCCAGATGGGGCCTAACCAGTGTCTTGTAAAGAGGGATTATTACCTCCCTCTTAAGACTTGCAGTACCCCTACTAATATACCCCAACATTCCTCTAGCCTTACCTACTGCTTTAGTGGTCTGCTTGGATGATTTCGGGTCATCTGTGATGATGATGCTCAAGTCTCTTTCTTCCCTTGTGATTGCCAGCAACTTCCCTCCCAATCTTTAGGTGACTTTAGGGTTTCTCTTCCCTATGTGCATGATCTTGCACTTCTTTGCATTAAACCCCAGTTGCCACTCTTCCGACCATTTTTCCAGTTTATCCAGATCTCTTGTTATTCTGTCCACCCCATCTGGATCATCTACTCTGTTGCAGATCTTGGTGTCATCTGCAAACAGACAAACCTTACCCACCAGTCCATCTGCAATGTCACTGATGAAGATATTGAAGAGGATTGGTCCCAGAACTGATCCCTGAGGTACCCCACTTGTGACTTGCATCTCTTCTGACTGTATATCATTTACCACCACTCTCTGTTTTCTGCCTGCCAACCAGTTTGCTACCCAATTGACCAACTTCTGACCTACCCTGAGCCTACCCAGCTTATTAATCAATCTTCCATGTGGAACAGTATTGAAAGCTTTGCTGAAGTAAAAGTAGGCGACATCAACTGCACCCCCTTGGTCCACCACTCTGGTTAACCAGTCAAAGAAATCTATGAGATTAGTTTGACAGGACCTTCCTGTTGTAAACCCATGCTGTCTTGGATCCTGTGCACCTATGGATTCCAGATGCTGCACTATCTTTTCTTTAAGGAGTGCCTCCATAGTCTTGCCCACTACTGAGATAAGACTGACTGACCTGTAGTTCCCTGCCTCCTTCATGCTACCACTCTTGTGGAGCAGGATCACATGAGCCCTTCTGTAGTCTTCTGGGACCTCTCCTGTGCTCAGAGACTCAATAAACAGTTCTGCTAATGGCTCTGCTAGTTCCATCCTTAGCTCCTTTAGTACCCTGGGATGTATGCCATCAGATCCCATTGCCTTGTCCACCCTGAGTTTAGTGAGCTCTTGTAGGACCCTTTCTTTTGTGAAGGGACTAGTGCACACCTCCCTCCTCCCTGAGTCTATGGTGCTGAGCTGTGGATCCTGCCCTACCTTCTCCTCGGTAAATACTGAGCAGAAGTATTTATTTAGGATAGATGCTTTTCCTTGGTCCTCCTCCATACACTCCCCCTTATCACCTTTGATCTTAGCAGTACCTCCTCTGGACTTTCTCCTTTCACTAATGTGTCTATAGAAAGTCTTGTCCCCTTCTTTTACTGTTCATGCTAGTGTTTCCTTGGTTTGGGCCTTTGCCTGCCTTACTGCCTTCCCTGCTTCCCTTAGGGAAGATTGAGATGCCTCCCTATCTTCATCCCACTGCATTCCCTTATATTTCCTGAAGGGCAGCCTTTTGTCTCTGACATTTTCTGCTACTGTTTTTGAGAACCAAAGTGGTTTCCTCCTTCTTTTGCTCTTGCCTTTCTCTCTAACACAATGGGATGTTGCTTCAGGTATTGCATTCTTAATTCTTGCCCACTTTACCTATAACCCCTCACCTGTATTTCTTCTTGCCAGGGCTAGCTTAATTCTGTTGGCCATCTTATCAAAGTCAGTTCCTCTGAAGTCCCATATTTTTGCCTTGGAGTGGGAGGAAGGATGGAAGGATCAGGGGTAATGTTAGGAAGTACTTTTTCACTAAAAAGGTGGTGGAGCCATGGAACAGTCTTCCAGTAGAAGTGGTGGAGTGAAAACAATACAGGGGTTCAAAAGTGCATGGAACAGACATATGGGTACCCTAGAGATGTGAAAAGCAGGAGAGCTGCAGATCAAATAGGATCTGGGACTGCAGCAGCGAGTAGGGAAATGAGCAGACTAGGTGGGCCACATGGTCCTTATTTGCTGACAGATTCTATGTTTCTATGACTTTTTATACAATGATCTGTATGGATTTCTTCTCAAAACTGTAAGTAATTGTTCTACCTGAAGTGCTTTGAGCCTGACTCAACTGTATTTCCTCTGGAACTGCTTATTGTACTTGTAATGTTTTTTGTGACTACAGTATGTGTTTAATATGGAACCTTTGTAAATGAGCACTTGTGCTCAAAGGTATTCTCCAAGGCCACTGGTTTTCAGTTTTTGCTGGAAAACACGGTTAAATTCTGGAATTTGGACTTCCTGCACACTGGTAGAATCAAAGAATGTAATGGAATTTGGCATCTTGGACCAGATCAGTAAATCTACAGAAGTTGTATTTTTCTTATAATTGCTTCCTGTACTAGTTTCCGTTTTCTTCATTTAATGCTTTGCATATTAAGCCTTCTTTTGCTCTGATTATTTATACACGAACTAAAAGAATGATAGCAGAATCCCGGTAAAATCCAGAAATTAGAATAACAATCACCAGTGCAATTCCTGGAATTTCAAGTCTTGAAAAAGATATTTAATTATTTTAATCACCATAAATTAGCAGCCTTGGTAATCTCCAAAGTTTTCAATCAATCAATCAATCAATCATATGGCATGCACCATAGCCGAGTGCAACATACCCCTTTAGAGTGATTAACAGACTTCAAACATACGCTCTGGAGTACTGTATTGCTATTACAGTAAAAATGTGTGTTTAAGTAGTTATAAACCTTTAGTATGGGATTGAGTTCTACATGCATATTAATCAAAGCTTAACTTAAGACTAATAGAATGCTTACTGCCAGTCAGAAAGTTCTGTTTCTCAAACCCTTTTTATAATGTCCATTACTTTATTTTTCACAATAACTGGTTTAAAAAAAAATCAATCAATCAAATCTTTATTTTACTGGACAAAGCACCATTGAGGAAAACTCATTTACAAGGTGGACCTGGAAGGGTCAAGGTAATCACAGAGGAAGAACAAAAATAGTCAAGCAGGAGCAAACATATTTACATATGAGTATATACATAATTACATATGAGCATATATATATATTTACATATGAGCATATACATATTTACATATGAGCATATACATAATTACATATGAGTATATACATAATTACGTATAAGCATATACATAATTACATGAGCATTTACATAATTACATATGGGCATATACATATTTACATATGAGCATATACATAATTACATATGAGCATATACATAATTACGTATAAGAATATACATAATTACATATGAGCATATACATAGTTACATATGAGCATATATATATTTACATACGAACATACGAATTTGCCAGCAGATAAAGGCCTAGAGGTCTATCAAGTCTGCTCGAATGTGCAGCTAGCACCCCTTATTCTGCAGCTGCCCCTCCCTTCCACCCTTCCCCTTCATTAACCCTCCCCCTTGTCCTGTCCCATCCTCGTTTGAAGCAGTCCACTGTTCTACTGCATACCACTTCAGGAGGTAACGCATTCCACCCAGCCACCACCCTCTCTGCAAAAAAGTGTCTCCTCATCTCCCTCCTGAACCTTTCTCGCTCCAGTCTCATATCATGGCCCCTGGTGTCCCTCCCTTCCCTTACTTTGAACAGCCCCTCTGTACTTGTCTTGTTTATTCCTTTCATGTATTTAAAGGTTTCAATCATGTCACCCCTGTCTCTCCTCTCCTCCAGTGAGTACATGTTCAACTCCTTCAACCTCCTCTCGTGTGATAAGTCCCCAGCCCCTTGATCATCTTTGTCACTCTCGCTGTACCCCTCCAATAACTTAATGTCCCTCTTCAGATATGAGGCGCCAGTACTGCATGCAGTACTCCAGGTGTGGTCTAACTAATGACCTATACAGTGGCAAGTCACCTCCTCCTCCTCGAGGATATACCCCTTGCAATACAACCCAGCATTTTGTTGGCCTTTGCAGCTGCCTTCCTACATTGTGCCGAGTTGTTCATTGACCCTGTAATGAGCACACCCAGATCCTTTTCCTCCTCTGTCTGGGCTAGCTGCACTCCCCCTAGCTGGTAACTCCTCCTTGGGTTCTTCATCCCAAAATGCAGCACCTTGCACTTTTTGGCATTAAAGCCAGTTGCCAGGTGTCTGACCAGGTTTCAAGCTTTGCCAGATCATCCTGCAACCCCTGCCATCCCCCTAGGTCATCCACCACTGCGCCTACCTTGGTATCATCAGCAAACAGACTGATCTTGCTCTTGATGTCCCATGATATGTCTGCAATGAATATCCCAAACAACACTGGTCCCAACACCAAGCCCTGTGGAACACCACTCATCACTGCCCTTGGGTGTGACAGCTCCCCACCCACCACCACCCTCTGTTGCCTTCCCTGCAGCCAGTTTCCTACCCATCTCACCAGCTTTGACCCGCCCCTGTGCCTACTAACTTCCTTCCCAGCCTTCCATGTGGCACTGAGTCAATGCCTTACTGAAGTCCAGATACAGGACATCCACTGCATGGCCCCTGTCCAGTTGCCTAGTTACCCAGTCATAGAACTCGACCAGGTTGGTTTGGCAGGATCTGCCACATATGAAGCCATGCTGTCTGCTGTTCTGTAGTCCTTTGGCCTCTAGGAGGGCCACCAGCCTCTCCTTCAGGATGGTCTCCATTAGCTTACCCACGATGGATGTGAGGCTCACTGGTCTGTAGTTTCCCGGTTCATCCTTGGGGCCACTCTTGTGGAGGGGCACCACATGAGCCATCCTTCAGTCCTGAGGTACACACCCCAAATGTAGTGAGGCATTAAATAGGTCTGCCAAAGGTCCTGCAAGGATCTCTGCCAGCTCCTTCAGTACCCTGGGGTGGATGCCATCTGGGCCTGGCGCCTTGTCCACCCTCAGTGCCTTCAAACCCTCTCGAACTCTGCTCTCCATGATTTCCCCATCTGTCACCACTTTCCACCCTGCTTCTGCCATTTCTCCCACCTTGGGTGTCACCCCCTCTTCTCTTTAGTAAATACTGAGCAGAAGTACTCATTTAGTGCTTCCGCCTTATCGCACCCTGCTTCCACCCAACCCCCCTCCTTCCTAATCCTTACTATGTGGTCCTTACAGCTCCTTTTCTCCCTGATGTACTTAAAGAAGTCCTTCTCCCCCTTCTTAATGCCTTGTGCCAGCCTGAGTTCCGTAGATGCTTTGCGCCCCTTACTGCCCTTGTCACCTCCTTCGATTCTGTCAAGTACTCCTCCTGTCTTCCCCTCCTGTTTTCTTTGTACTTCCTAAAGGCAGCTCTTTCCTCCTTACCGTTCCATGACCTCCTTGCTCAACCAGATTGGTTTCTTAGCCCTAGCCTTCTTGCTCTGGGCTTTGCAGCAGGTTTTGTTGCCTCCACTATCCCCAGCTTTATGAGCTCCCACCTCTGGTTAGTGTCCATACTAGATTGAATTCTGGCCAGGTACCCTTTTACCACTTCCCCCATCCTCCCAAAGTCGGCCCTCCTGAAGTCCAGCACTATTGTGCCAGATTCCACTCCTTCCTTGCCCATATCCAATGTGAGCATATACATAATTACATATGAGCATATACATAATTACGTATAAGCATATACATAATTACATATGAGCATATACATATTTACATATGAGCATATACATAATTACATATGAGCATATACATATTTACATATGAGCATATACATAATTACATATGAGCATATTTACATGTGAGCAGAATAGGATACAATGAATCACTGAGTGTAGAAAACTTTGGGTCCTTTAGGGTTACAGTAGTACTGGACCTTATAGCACAGGATACCAGTGACTATATATATGTAAGTACGTATGTACATTCATACATAAAAACACAAACATATAAATATATATATGTATATATATATATATATATATATATATATATATATATGTATACATATGTAACCCCCAACTAGGTATGCCGATTCCATCTGACAGCTCTACCTGGTGGGCTGGGTTTGGGGAGGAATATGTCACTCAGCACATTGGCGAGATTTGGCTACTCTGCAACAGGGGCACCCAAGTAACTCTGGACAAAGGAAGCAATAACTGTAATGTCTAATACCAGAAGTGGGATTCTAAAGTGTGGCTTTTATTCACATCCAACAGAATAAACAAAGCATAGATGGCCCCCCACAGGGCTACACTCCTGGTAATGCAGATTTAAGGAGACCAGAACACATCCTCATCACTTTAGCCCTCAGGCTCTGAAACACACTGGGCACACAGCCCGAACTTGTACGCTGCTCGGGTTTTCCCCGGCTTGGCTCCCTTGCCAGCCATGTGGACACTTTACATATAGCATGGAAACATTTACTGGTGGCTCCCTAAACCACCTATGAGCACTTCTGCTCCATAAGAGAATCTTTCTCATCAATCCCACGTCTGGGTACTTTCCTCAGGCACTGGCCAAGTACCTGAGAAAAAGCAACAGGTGTCCCAGAGCAAATCCGTACAGGTGAATTTGGTTACTACTGATGGGGGGGTCTCCCACCTCTCGCTCCCATAATTCATACCCGGCCATTTCTCTGGACTGTAACACCTCATCCTTTAACACATTTTGCTGTGTAGATTCTTTTTAAATGTATTTCACATTCAATCTACTGTCTTTACATCCCATCTGTGCTGGACTTGAACATACTTAATAAGTGGCTTTGTCCATTACTCTAGACCCCCCACAGAGTTAAGCAGTCCAATCCCCACATCTTCCAAACTGTACTTGGTTGTCTTTTCCTGACCCCACAGTAACAGTCCCTTTAGTTTCATCTTGATGCAGGTGAAAACACATGGCCCTTTAGCAGAGCGAACTCACCCTTCGGTTGCAGGTGCTCCACAGCTGTTTCCTCCTGAAGGAACTCTCTTCCAGAGCTTCTGGCGCCTCAGCACGAACTTAAACCAGGCAGCTTCTTTTCCCTAGCCGGACCAAGGGGGTTTGCCCCTGGAAGCAGGCTGATCCCCCCCCATCCCTGCAGGGATGGGGCCCTGAACCATTGAAAGTGGTCTCCATCACTTCAATATGTCCTTCTTGTGTTCCTCTTCAGGTGAGAACACACACCTATACCACAATAATAGCTGTTTGTCAGAGCTTAGAGCACTGAGGGCCTGCTTACAGCAGAGCCTCTCTTTCAGACTGCCACACTCTACTGAACAATACAGACTGACTTCAAATTCCCCAGTGTTCTACTCTAACCTCCAGCTGCAACATTCCAGTGTGGCTTATGCAGCTGCGACAGTTCTAAATGATGTCATCCCTCGGTCTCAGCTGAGACTGAGAACAGAGTGAGACAGTGTGAAATCCATTTAACAGGAGTTTCTCAAGCTGCCTTCCCTGCCTACCACTAGGTCTTACTGGGATTCTAGTAACCCTGGGTAACAGGGGGGGTTACACTCACTCTGGGCCAGGAAAATGACTGTCTGCAGTCATTAGTTACCCGACCTAGGCCATCCTACCCTATGTGTTACCTATGGAGAGGGGTGATCAGGCCCCCTCCTACCATGTACTAGGCACAGGCAGACAACTCTAAGGGCCTAGAGGCCTTCGGCTGATGTATCAGCCTCTACTTTACCCGCTGACTATGGGTACCTAGTGGATCCGGTAGAATTGTCCAGAGCATAGCCTTAATAGATCAGTACTGAAACCCCTACTGCAGGTCAGGGCCACAGCCTGTCTATCCCCCCTAGCCCTCTAGGGAAAATCTGTCTGCCTCTAACTTAGAATTCCTAAAACAAAACAAACAGGGGACCTCCCCAACTCTGGACACCATGCAATCACACACACTAGGAGCTAATACCATACCTGTGGAAGGAAAAAAGTTACACACAGTAACAACAACAACAACAGTACTTTAAACACTACACTGTAAAGTACTAGTGAAGGACTCCGATGAGTCCTTCCTCCTCCTCTTCTTGTCTTCTCTTCTATCTTCTTCAGGAACACCTGCAAGAAAAAGAAAGACAACACACACTCCTAATCTGCATACACAGTCTATCTAATACCCTACCATCAAAACACTGGAGAATCCCAAAAATATTTTTTAGAAAAGTAGAAAAAAACAGTATAAACATTAGAAAACAGTAGAAAACAATGACATTATTTACAATACACCATATTTGGGGAATGGAGAGCCCTAAAAGTCCCATCTAGTGACCACAGTGCCCGAAGGCAAGTCCATTAAAGAGTCTCTCCTGGGCCGGAGCCCGGTGAAGCACAGTTCTAGCACGCCAAAGTCCCGAAGAACAGAGTCTTTGAGGACAGTTCAAACATCTGGAGTCTGCTAGTGTAGGGTGTGTACTGCAATGTCTTAAGAATAGAAAAGTCTGAACTTACCAGTCCCTTGTAGAATGAAAATGGTATCACACCTGGTCCTCAGCCAAAGACTCTCCCTGGCAGCATTCTTCCGATACAGCTGGGCGGACATCTTCCGGGAAATGACAGGAGGGCACATTTGGAAACTGCTGGGTTGATGTCATCTCTGGAGATGGAACCTTGGAACAGGAACAAAAAAGAAAACAGCTGGTCTGAAGTCATCCGATACCCAGGCGATGAATCAGGATACAGCTGGGCTGGTGTCCTCTCTGGATCTGAAGTCATCTGGTGGGCCAGTCAATGGATTCTGGAAGGCCAGTACACTGTAGAACTGATGAATGTGGGGCACCTGAGTCCTGGACGTCCAGACTGGCGGAACAACATAGGTACAGCAATGGCTGGAGTGGCAGCACTGGCTACCACTGCTCTGCTTTCCATTTGGTAGGCATGGGCACATTCGCAGGAAGGTTTTTGCATTGTGGCCAATAGCACAACGGGTCAGGCGCTTGAATTATTACCCCATCTGGGTGCTCATAATTCACACTGTGAAAGGTTTCATGTCCCTCTCCATCCACAATTCGAACAGTGTCCATAAACAGTGTCCTGCCTCTTTTCCACTGGCTGTATTTTTCTTGAAACATTCTGTTCTTGACATGCTTGTTTGTACCAGGATGCACACATTTCATTGCTTCTTCCCAAATCCAGGATTTCCTGCTTTTTTCAATCTCCTTCCAGACTCTCCGACGAAAGGTAGGAAAGGACATCTCAAAGATTTAATTTGCTTTCCTACGAACCAGTCTTTCCTCTTTACTAGCTTTGGTCAACCTAAGACCTCTGGCCTGGCTTGGGGGGTGGCCAGTCCTGGTTCTGCGTGCTACGCATTCTTAATGACACAAAAAATGGATCCCTGGCCTCTTCTTGCACAGCCAGGGCAGTGGAATCACCAATCTCTTCCATGCATTCCTCTGAGGCAAGAGCTTGAGGCCGTGTACCAGTTCCTTTTTCACAAGGCCACATAGGTTCCCCCTCTTCTTCTTCCTCACTGAGAATCTGTGCCCAGGAGTGAGCAGTCGTCCTCACTCCTGAGACTGTCCACTCTTCACTGGGCGCGGAGGTCGAAACCTCCCATTCAAAGGCCTCCCTCATCTCATCTTCACCTTTGAGACTTGGGTTAGGCCCCTCTCCCCAAGGGTCTACTGATGCTCTTCCTGAGATGTCTCTCTGCGACTCAGACTCTGGAACATCGGCACATTGTTCTGTCTATAAATCTGCACACTCTTGCTTTGTGCCACACTCCGAGGGGTACTGTGTGCTGCCAACTGCAGATTCTTGAACTTTTGTCCATGTGGGAGCCAAATGAATCTTGGGCGCTTTAAACAAACCATATTTCTCTAGGCACCCAAAACAGTGAGGTACCATGAAGACATCCCTTCCAGCATTTAAGCACATCACACATACTCGCACTGGATATCAAGGAATTGCCACATGAGGAGGCAGTCATCCCCTGTAGTAACATCTCTCAATGTCACTTAACTTGTTAACTTCTACTGCTATCACAGCCTGGACATGATCCGGGTAGCAGGCTGGTCCTGATCCTGAAGCCATGACTGCAGAGAAAAAACAAACAACGCTCACTGTTATTTCAAGTCCCACATCACTGAAAACTTTCTTTGTCTTTCAAAATGGCTCCTCTGCTGCTGTGTTTACATTACTACCCCACCCTGTAATGGTGGCGGCAGCACTCCTACGCATCAACATTCTGTAATTGGGTCAAGCCACAGCGCATCCAATTTACACACTCTACTGATAACTTTGCTCAAACTGCACAAACTTGCACTGTTCTTTTTCCTAGCACATTTATATGATTTACCATGGACTTTTCACTTGCTGAAGACATTGCTTTAGCTTACAGTCCCCTAAAGCCTCAGTATTTCATAGCACAGGATTGCCTGTAATTCTTGCTACATATCTGATACAACTCACGGTCTCTCTCATGGCTTTGAAACTTATACTGACGCTGAACCCATAATTATGCTCACAGTCGATTGCTTAGAATGCTTGCTTTTTCTGGTAAAACTTAACACAGTCCTTCTTTGCAAAGCAATTACACTGCTACACACACATTCAGCTGGCTTTTGGCAAAATCACTTAGTTTAAGCAATTATTTCTATTGGTACTCACTGATATTAGTAGCTGTTTGCTGCGATGGAAAACGGCCTGCAGCCAGTTTTGGAGGCCTCTGGAAAGAAGCGGGTTGGCAGTCCTGCTGATTGTCCCTCTGAACACCACACTCACAGTCCAGTTGATCGAGATGCGAGTTGAGCCCGAATTCAAACAGAAAAGTCAGTTTTTAAACTTTTTACAGTGCTTTCAGTCACCGTGACGCTCCTCCTGGTAAGCCAGTTTGCACACTCCACTCACTTTCCCTCTCGAATGCTGTGCAGTCGCTCTAGAGCTGGCTTGGGGGCGGGACTGATTGCACTTTCACCAATCACTTGACGCCATGCAAATGAGCCTCTTTCTTCACGTGCTCTTCTCCTCACGGCGATCGTCAAGCAGGCAAATTTAAACTGCAAAACCACACCCTTTTTTTTTTGTTCACCGACTCCTCGGTGGGAGCCCATTTCAACCATTTTTCATGGCCATTAAGCATAACAAGTCTCAGTTCACAAGAAAGCATTTCCAACATCTAGTGCACAATTTTCCTTTTGCTACCCACAGCTTTCCACACTTTTCTTTGTCACAAACACTTTTAAAAGCTGGCAAACGCTGTAAATTTGATGCAGGACAAGGACATACATTCTCAGGCTTTACTACTAATTGGTAAACAGTTGGCATTTTAATAGCAGCACATGGATAACAGCACACAGCGGCACATTAGTTAACATTGCTTCAGCTTTTTGGACTACCCACTGCCAGATAACCAAAATGCTAGCCATTGTCCGAGCGACCATTCTTACATTCCTCCCTAAATTCAAAACTCAAATCCTCAACGGTGCCTCCATTTTTGTAACCCCCACCCAGGTATACCAATTCCATCTGACATCTCTACCTGGTGGGCTGGGTTCAGGGAGGAATATGTCACTCGGCACATTGACTAGGTTTGGCTACTCTGCAACAGGGGAACCCAACTAACTCTGGACAAAGGAAGCAATAACTGTAATGTCCGATACCAGAAGTGGGATTCTAAAGTGTGGCTTTTATTCACATCCAACTGAATAAGCAAAGCATAGCTGGACCCCCACGGGGCTACACTCCTGGTAATGCAGACTTAAGGAGACCAGAACACATCCTCATCACTTTAGCCCTCAGGGCTCTGAAACACACTGGGCACACAGCCCGAACTTGTACACTGCTCGGGTTTTCCCTGGCTTGGCTCCCTTGCCAGCCACTTGGACACTTTCCATATAGCATGGAAACATTTACTGGTGGCTCCCTAAACCACCTATGAGCACTTCTGCTCCATAAGGGAATCTTCCTCATCAATCCCACATCTGGGTACTTTCCTCAGGCACTGGCCAAGTACCTGAGAGAAAGCAACAGGTGTTCCAGAGCAAATCCATAGAGGTGAATTTGGTTACTACTAATGGGGAGGTCTCCCACCTCTCGCTCCCATAATTCATACCCGGCCATTTCTCTGGACTGTAACACCTCATCCTTTAACACACTTTGCTGTGTAGATTCTTTTTAAATATATTTCACATTCAATCTACTGTCTTTACATCCCATTTGTGCTGGACTTGAACATACTAAATAAGTGGCATTGTCCATTACTCTAGACCCCCCACAGAGTTAAGCAGTCCAATCCCCACATCTTCCAAACTGTACTTAGCTATCTTTTCCTGACCCCACAGTAACAATCCCTTTAGTTTCATCTTGATGCAGGTGAAAACACATGGCCCTTTAGCAGAGCGAACTCACCTTTCGGTTGCAGGTACCCCACAGGCGTTTCCTCCTGAAGGAACTCTCTTCCAGAGCTTCTGGTGCCTCAGCACGAACTTAAACCAGGCAGCTTCTTTTCCCTAGTCAGACCAAGGGGGTTTGCCCCTGGAAACAGGCTGATTCCTTCCCCCCATCTCTGCAGGGATGGGGCCCTGAACCATTGAAAGTGGTCTCCACCACTTCAATATGTCCTTCTTGTGTTCCTCTTCAGGTAAGAACACACCTATACCAAAATAATAGCTCTTTGTCAGAGCTTAGAGCTCTGAGGGCCTGCTTGCAGCAGAGCACCTCTTTCAGACTGCCACACTCTACTGAACTATATAGACTGACTTCAAATTCCCCAACGTTCTACTCTAACCTCCAACTGCAACATTCCAGTGTGGCTTATGCAGCTGCGACAGTTCTAAAATGATGTCATCCCTCTGTCTCAGCTGAGACTGAGAACAGAGTGAGACAGTGTGAAATCCATTTAACTGGAGTTTCACAAGCTGCCTTCCCTGCCTACCACTTGGTCTTACTGGGATTCTAGTAACCCTGGGTAACAGGGGGGTTACACATATACACATATACACATACATGCATACATACACACACATACACACACACATACATATATACATATCCACATATCCACATATCCACACCACATAGGATAGAAATTAGCCAGATGCATTTTACAAAGACACGTTTTGGTAAATGTGAAAGAGTGGCTCTCGGGGACAAGCTCTGCAATTTTTGTCATGCCACAAACACATATTGTGGAGCTTGACAGCAGCTGGTGTTAGGTTGATATAAGCCTTAATCAGGAGTCATATAGCAATATACTGACTGTTGTGTTGGTGCTGGCCTGCTCCCTTTGACTCTAAAACACTCATGGTAGACATTTCTTTAAGGTGCCTAGCACCAGTGGTCTACAGATGGTGGTAGCAGGCCAGTGCCTACCTTTTTTGAGGCTCCAAAGACAGTAACTAATGTATAAATAAAGCTCTTAGTAATTTTGAGCTTAGATTAGCGTGATTCAGGAAGGGAGCCTCCTTACCCTTTTACTGAATCATAAACAGCAGTGCCTCTTTTTCTGGCTAGCATGTATGCTGCAATAGGATATTCCCAGAATTGTTTCCAGTCACTTTTAAAATTAATATTTAAACTAAGAACTATTTAATAACAGATTAGCAAGCATGTTACTCCTAGCAGAATGAGTCCTTCAGGGACACAGCATTCAGCGCTGAAGCATTATTGCTGCTGATTACCCTTTCCTACTCTCTGTTGCATACGCTGCCTACGTACAATACTGCCTGAGTGGTGCTTGTTGCCAAAATACCACCCAGGCATAACATCAGAGGCTTTCATCTGAAAGCTACAGAAACAGTGATGGAGTGGACCCCATTTGCAACAAACCGTAGCTGAAACCACATGAAAGTGGAAAGGGAAGACTGGCTCATAAGAAACGGAGGGTTTCAGTGCCATGTTTAATTAGTGGCTCTATTCGTCAGAATTAATGAGACAGATCACTGCAATCACTGCATCTTTAAAATGCCTTGAATAGGTGAGCTTGTTATTGAGAGTAGCAGAGGGGCAATTCAGCTGACTGCCACGTTGCTTCAGTCTGCATTTAAAATCTTTAGAGTGCAGGTTTTTTTAAGTTCCGTCTTGTTAAGGAAGCATTTTAATCTATTATGTCAGCAGTTTACAATAACTATTTTACAAATGAACTTTTTTCACTGTCTTTTACTTTCAGTCTTAAAAAAACTACCTCTGTACTATAGTTAGGTTTTTGTAAAATTAATAAAAAAGGTACCAACCTTATACAAAAACAGTACCTTTTACAAACACTGGGTAACAGTGTCAGTAGCTCAACAGGTTGCACACTGGCCTCTGGGGCCAGAAGATTGGAAGGTTGTGGGTTTTAACCCAACACCAGGAACTTGGTGTACATCTCAGTACAGCATATGGGGGTGCTGCACCCCTGAGATGCCGTCTTTCAGAAGGGATGTTAAAAACCAAAGTCCTGTCTGCCTGTTCTCGTGTTTGTTCAGGTGGACGTTAAAGATCCTATGGCACTTCTTGAAAAGAATAGGGGAATCCTGGCCAAATTTCCCCCTTTCAATAAAAATACCGCCAACAGATTAAAGGGACACCGTCACCCCCTTAGGTCTCAACGTGTCCCTAGTTTAAAAAACATATTTTACAACTGCTCACATTCTATAGGGACTTGCAATACAGCTGGTGGTTTGATTTAGATTCCTTTTGTCTCTTAAAAAGTGAAAAACGGACTGCTCACCATACTGGTGTTACCACACCAAAACATGTTTGTTTACATTTCTTGACCAACTCCCACTGCATCTTTCTTGGACTCAGGAACACCCACAACCCAATCTAACCACTCATTATGCAGTGTGAGTAGATGAGACTTTGTATCATGAGTGGCTGCAATGTTAGAGGGTGTTTCTACTGTTTGGGAAGCATACAGCAAGAGCAGTTTAATTATTTGAAGCAAAACAAAGCTGTTTATAACTGTACATTACCATGCATTTTAGTTCTAACAGGCAAGGAGGCAGATAAAACAACCAGCAACATCAATGAATTTTAGATAAGGTAAGCAATCATAAAATGTGGGTTTTTACCTAGAAATAATATGAAGCAAAAAAGGATGACAGTGTCCCTTTAACCTGATTCGGTATGTTAGTTTGCACCTGTATCTCCTCTCTATACCTCTCAACTGTGCCACATTACGAGGAACGTTCCTCATTTTACTTCACAAAAGCTCCCTGTTCCACATATTGAGGACTTGTTCCACATTCAAAGTCAACATTTTAAAGCAAAAATCCATTGTAAATGATGCAAAAAATATATTATTCAATTAATAACTGACTTTCTGAACATAAAGGCAACATTTTAACAGTGTTTTGAACTTCTTAGGTAAATATTTGATTAAGTGTTCCACAATTTGCCCATTTGTTCCACATTTTGACAGGCAATGTTCCACATTTGGGGGACAAAACTTTAACAGATATGCTCCTCTCCATCTCTTCCAAGGTAAGGCTGAAAATAGGCAGAATTGCCTAGTCCTTCCTTCCCCGTCAACAAACAATACATAATGACAGCAATCTTGGTATCCTTTATTTGAAAGCAATCCGGGGCACTGCCTGGGAACTAGGAAGTGGGCAGGGGCTTTCTTAAGGATTAGACCATTAAGCAGCCCCCTGTGCGAAGGACCAATGCACAAAGGACATCAGAGTCTGTCCACCAGTGTCAGCCCAATGAGGAAGCTGGCAGCCATACACTCTGCACCACAGCAGCAAGTGGGTAAAGCAGGCAACCAAGGAGGAAGTAGGAGAGCTTCAAGGGAAGGCAGGGGTGGACTAGAAGCAGGAGTGAAATGCCCTAATCTAGGGTAGGGGTTTTTGTTTAACAAAACACAAACAAAAAAAAACCAGTGAGGGGGAGACGCTAGCTAGAAACCTATCCAGGTCAGGATGTAAAGGACCAAGTATTTCCAGGGGTAACAGAGTAGAAATTATGAGGGGAGGGTGCAGCTGCAGTGGAGCTCAGGACACCTTCTGGAGACTGTATCACTGCTCCATCTATGTGCACCTTTCTTGGTTGAGGGAGGAAGTTGCTAGACTCCAGGCTGAGTTGGCTGGGATTCAATGGGCCGCCTCCCCACCAAGGGGCCACCAAGTCTGCCAAACTACCTCAAAGGATGCCAAGAAGGAGGAGGAGCTGCTGGACTACAGTGGGCTCAGGAAGGGTAAGGGTGGTGGGGCAGAGGCACATTCACCATATAATACCACTACACAATTCCTATGCCACTCTGGCAGGGTGGGACTGTCCCACAGAGGTACCCATAGTAGTGACCAAGGAGGATGTGGGGATCCTCTGTAGTGGAGAGGTGGAAAAGGACCCCAGAGGAGGAAGAAGCAACTCCCGGTGGGTGACTACTTTGTGAGGGGGGATAGATCTGGGGACAGGAAGGGAAGGGAAGGGAAGGGAGACAGAGGTTAGGTGCCTATCCTGTGCCATGGCTCAGAGGGATGAGAAGCAGATCCTGAGGATTGCTAGGGCAGCAGGATGGGAGGGAGAGCTGGATTTCATTGTCCACCTAGGGACTAATGTCCTGGCTAGGGACAAGGCTAGGATAGTGCAGGAGGAGTTCAGGGAGTTGGGGAGGGGTCATAGGCAGGCAGCACACTCAGTGGCCTTTTATGTGGTGCTGCCTGTCTATGACAGGGGAAAGGAGAGGGTACTCTGCACCAGGAGCCTCAACTCATGGTTAAAGGAGTGCTGCAGAGAGGAGGGGTTGGCTACATTGGAGACTGGGTTCCCTCATAGAGGGATAAGGACATATACAGGGGGGATGGCCTGCATCCATCCAGGAGCAGAACCACAGTCCTCAGTGAATAGTTTAAATGTTCAATTGGTGAGCAGTTAAACTAGCCAAGAAGGGTGGTGGAAGGAAAGAAGCAGGGGAGACATAAACAGTCCCCCTCCCTCCACAAGCTGAAGTAGTCAGTAGGGAGAAACCCAAGGGGGGAATCCCCAAGGGTACCTAAAAACAATAAAAACAAAATGGCCAAAATGAAGAGAGATGGGAATGAGAGCAGAGGGGGTAAGGAGAGAAGGCAATGGGGGAATGGGGGTTGACAAGCAGGGTAGTAGCAGAATCTGGAAGGCCATGTGTGCAATTGCTTGAATTCTGGGAAATAAAATCCCAGACCTAGAGGCAATTATGGCAGAGGCTGACCTGGACATTGTCGCCATTACCAGGTCATTGTGCTATGAGAACCAGGACTGGGATATAGCCATACCAGGTTATACTCTTTTCAGGAAGGACAAGGTGGGGAAAGAAAGGCAGAAGATTGGCTCTTTATGTGAGGGATAGCATAAGGGCAACAGAGATACAGGGAATACAAGGAGGGGTGGAGGTACTGTGGGTCACCCTGGAAATGGGAAATGGTACCACAATTTGAGCAGGCATGTTCTACAGACCTTCAGCATGGTGAGGGGAGGTGGATAAGGTTCTAGTGGAAGCCATCCAAAAGATGGCAAACAAGGAAGAGGTGCTGCTGGTAGAAGACTTTAATCTGCCAGATGTAGATTGCAGCATCCCAGCTGCAGCTTCAGCTAGGAGCAGGGATATCTTGGACTCCCTGCAGGGGTCTTTTCTCAGTCAACTAGTAAATGAGCCCACTCATGAGGGGGGCAATACTGGACCTTGTACTCAGCAATGGTGACAGTGTTGCAGATGTCACAGTGGGTGGCCACCTAGGGAACAGTGATCACTGTACGGTGTGGTTTAACATATGCACTGTGGCAGAATTGAACCACACAAAGGTAAGGGTCCTGGACTTCAGGAGGGCCAATTTTTAAAAAAGATAGGAGAATGCCTCAGGGATGTCCTGGCAGTGGGGGAGGACTTGGGTGAAGTGGGGGAACAGTGGGTGAAACTAAAAGAGGGGATCGTGAAGGCATCAGGCAAGTAAGCAAAAGCAAGCAGAAAAAGAGACCATTATGGTTCTCAAAAGAGGTGGCCAGGAAGGTGGGGTAGAAAAGTTAGCATTCGGGAGGTATAACGATACACAGGAGGAGGAGGAGAAGGATAGGGAGGTGTATCAGGACAAACAGAGAGAGGCAGGGAAAGCAGTTAGAAGCACAAAGGCACAAATGGAGGAAAAACAGCCCAGACAGTAAAGAAAGGGGACAAGACATTTGTCAGGCATGTAAGCAAAACGAGAAAGACCAGGAGAGGGATAGTAAGGTTTAGGAGGGAAGAGGTGTGCGTGTGTGGAGGGGGACCTGGGAAAAGCAGATATTATAAACAAATACTTCCGTTCAGTGTTCACAGAGGAAGGGGAAGGAGAGGGACCACAGATAAGTGGCAAGAGCATTGAAGGAAGGGAGGTAGACACTAGTCCATTTACAGAGGACAGAGTCCTGAAAGAACTCACAAATCTGAAAGTAGGCAAGGCAATGAGGCCAGATGGGGTGCATCCAAGGATATTGAGGGAGCTCAGAGAGGTGCTGACTGCACCTCTGACAGCCTTGTTCAACCACTCGCTGGAGACGGGAGTGGTTCTGGGGGACTGAAGGAGGGCAGTGTGACAGGGAGCTCCTGCCACTCTTGAGGACCGACCTTTTCTAAAATCTGTTGCAACAGTTCTTCTATTTCTAAGCCTAATCTATCCTTTACTGTTTCTAGTCCATAAGGTTGGCCACCTGTGGGCACCCCCTTCTCCCTCCCTTGACTATGCTACAGTGTCCTCTTTAATTTTCCTTTTCCCTCTCAGGTCCTTATATAGGGAGGTTATTGTGGTGACCTCCACATGTATGTAAAACAGGTTGTGTTAATTGTTGTTGGACTTAGTATGTAATAGCACTACTATGTCATAAAATACCTTGATTTATATACCTTATGTTTATGAAACCTGTAAATGTTAAATACCATGGCACTAGGTGTTTTTGATAATGGTAAAAAGTACTAGGTGTCTATTATAGAAATTAAGCTAGTTGTGCTATTTAAAATGCATGGAAATTGATGTAAATGGAAAAAGTCTAAATGTCATGGTGATTTTCGTATATCCCATGATGCACTGCATTATGGAAGTATGTATGATGATGTATTTCTTTTAAACTTGATTTGTTGCCAATGCCCTTTGGGGTAACTGTTCTTTCGTGATTCTACACTGAGATTTTTTGTTTATAGCTTGTTTTGTTTTTCTTCTTTTTGGGCCCCCACTACCCAAGCAAATAGGGTTTGCATAGGGGTGATGGCTATAGCTCAGCCTGTGAATTGGATCAGAGATCAGTGTCAGTAGGTGCTAGCTAAGTACAGAGAAAGGACATTCATAGTCTGTTACTGCAAACCAATGTACTGAAGAAGGAATATGGCATTGTAGAAGTTTGTTTCCAGTATTTTGAATAAACATCACAGAGACTGTGTGTTGAACCTGAAGTTCGGTGTCTGGTCCAGCTGTTATCCCACAACCCCTCCACAGACTTGGTGTTAGAAGTGGGATAACTTGCTGGAAGCATCTGAACTGGCTGAAAAGGGACGTTTTCTGGTGGATATCACCCAGGTATCCCAGGTGGACCGATGCACCAGGAGTTGCCAGAGGAGAACCCGGAGAAGACAGTCCATGGAGTTCTGACCAGAACCATGGCTGACAGACGGACAGAAGCTGCTGCCTGGACTGGACCTGAGAGCTCAGAGGAAGGCCAAGCCTGAAGAAGACGAAGAGATGCAGGTCGAGGCAGACTGAAGGTGCGAGAGACAACTCCCCGGAGGTGGAGACCCTGATGAGACTGATTCACTGGACGAATGGGCAATGGCTGGAGGCAGACTTACTATGCCGAGAGGTGGAACACTGGTGCCTGGTGCTTGAGAGGTTCCTGCCGGAGAGTTTGGACAAAGTGTCGGAGGATTTTTCGTGGACTCAGTTTGAGGAGGAACCCCTGACTGAGCAGGACATTCCTTTGATCCCAGGAGGTTACCTGTTGGAGGTCAGAGATGCAAGTATGGAACGTGAATGTGAGACCCCAGGTAAGACTGTGCCTAGTGATATTGTGCTGGGGTTGAAGACTCCAAGCAAACAAGAAGAAGCCTATGAGGCTGAAGGGACTTTTCTTGTATTGATGCAGCTAAATATATTAACAGTATTGACTGGGGAATACTGCAGGCTAAATATGATAATGTTGTCAAACTGTTACAGTATGTTAAAGTTAAGGAGGGTAGAAGTCATTTAAAAAAATGTCACCCTTGGAAAAAGGGAAACTCTCACAAGGTATTAGATGGTAACAGATGGCTGAAAATAGCACAGTGATTAAAAGGATATTTACTAAGACACCCCAGAGTTAAAAGGTTTAGGAACCTGCTGTTTACCATTGCAGGGTGTTCAGCATGGGAGGTTCCTTGGGGTCCTGTAAGTTTCTGTAGAGACCTGCCTGGGGATAAGATGACCAAGGATTTGGGGTCATAAGTTATAAAAGGTTGAAATAGGAGAGTAGAAACTGCTATTGCTCCTTCCATATTCCCACAGACACTTTGTGTAAGACAGAGGGGCCAAGTTGGTTGCAGGCAAGGCCAGAGGTGGCTCTGCAATGGTCCCTTTCTGTAGGCAAAAGGTGTAGCATGTTTGGTCAGGGGGCAGGCCTGATGTCAAAGAGGTACCCAAGGGCAGACAAGGAGTCTGAGGTGGTACATGTGTTTTATTCTTTTCTAAGTGAAAACCTACAAAGGAGAAGTGGGTGGAAAATGGATTGGAACCTGCGCTGGGATAACACATTGAGTGTCTACCCTCAGGTGTCTATATCTGTAACAAGTGAAATGAATCAAGAGACATAGTGGGTTTATATAGAGGGGTTGAACCTAGGACTGGGCCCCTGCTTAAAACTGACATGTCTGGTGGGGTTGGAGCAGGTAATTACTCACCCCAGAGAAAGTCTTTCTATGGTACTGGACTTTACATACTGTATGTCTAGATTTTTGGACTTTCCTTAAAATGAGGTGGGAAGGTACTGTTCATCTAGTTCATCGACCCGGGTCGCACCTGAAAATAGGCACTTGTTGTCTGGTGTGCTTACCTGGTAAACAAAAACAAATAAATAATAAATAAATCTCTGTTGATAAATGTATTAATGCCTCAGGGAAAAAATGATGATACCCACTATGTTTATGATAGAATGTGTATCGTTAATAGAGACCCTGAGACTGAGCTTCTGAAGATGGATGGGTAGAAGCTCCATCCCTTTCTGGGACAGGAAGGTGGTAAGCAGTCTGCAATAACTGCTTCTCTCTTAAGGTGGGGGATATGTGACAGGGAGTTCCTGCCACTCTTGAGGACTGACCTTTTCTAAAATCTGTTGCAACAGTTCTTCTATTTCTAAGCCTAATCTATCCTTTACTATTTCTAGTCCATAAGGTTGGCCACCTGTGGGCACCCCTTCTCCCTTCCTTGACTATGCTACAGTGTCCTCTTTAATTTTTCTTTTCCCTCTCAGGTCCTTATATAGGGAGGTTATTGTGGTGACCTCCACACGTATGTAAAACAGGCTGTTTTAATTGTTGCTGGATTTAGTATGTAATAGCACTACTATATCATAAAATACCTTGATATATATACCTTATGTTTATGAAACCTGTAAATGTTAAATACCATGGCACTAGGTGTTTTTGATAATGGTAAAAAGTGCTAGGTGTCTATTATAGAAATTAAGCTAGTTGTGCTATTTAAAATGCATGGAAATTGATGTAAACTGAAAAAGTCTAAATGTCATGGTGATTTGCATATGTCCCATGATGCATTGCATTATGGAAGTATGTATGATGATGTATTTCTTTTAAACTTGATTTGTTGCCAATGCCCTTTGGGGTAACTGTTCTTTCGTGATTCTGCATTGAGGTTCTTTGTTTATAGCTTGTTTTGTTTTTCTTCTTTTTGGGCCCCCACTACCCAAGCAAATAGGGCTTTCATAGGGGTGGTGGTTATATCTCAGCTAGTGAATTGGATCAGAGATCAGAGTCAGTAGGTGCTACCTAAATGCAAAGAAAGGACATACATAGTCTGTTGCTGCAAACTGATGTACTGAAGAAGGAATATGGCATTGCAGAAGCTTATTTCTAGTATTTTGAAAAAACATCACACAGAGATTGTGTGTTGAACCTGAAGTTCGGTGTCTGGTACATCTGTTATTCCACAACCCCTCCACAGGCAGATGTAGTCCCACTTCACAAAAGTCGTGGCAGGGAGAAGGCCGGAAATTACAGGCCAGTCAGCCTGACTTCAGTGGTGGAGAAATTAAGGGAATCACCACTGAAGGAAAGGATTGTGGAATATTTTATTTATTTATTTATTGAAATGTTTCGCCAGGAAGGCACACTGAGCGACAAGTCGCTCATCTCCCTGTGTGACCTGGGAGGAAGGGGGGGCAATAGAATATCTGGAATCCAATGGCTTTTTTTTTTTTTTGTACCAATTATTTTACCAGGTGAGACACACTAAGCTGAAATCTTGTTTGCAGGTGCAACCTGGGAGCACGAGGAAGTTAAGTGAGTTGCTCAGGGTCACACAGTATGCACCTAGGGGGCTGTGGGATTCAAACTCAGGTCTCCAGATTTGCAGCTCAGAGCCTTAACCCACTGTGCCATACTGCCTCCCTCACCATACTGCCTCCCTCAGGTGTCTTTATCTGTAACAATGTGGTGGCTTACAAGATCCGAGGCAGCATTGATTCACTGGGGGGAGGTCACATCAAACAAATCTGATAGATTTCCTTAACTGGATGACCAGGAAATTAGATCAGGGTGCAGTGATGAATGTGGCCTACCTAGATTTCAGTAAGGCTTTCAACACCATTCCATATAGGAGACTTAAGGAATAAGCACCAATTGTGTGTGGGTTGAGCCGGGGTTTACCTACGGCTGAAGTGGTACGGTCACGAGGGCACAGCCCAAGTGACCAACCATGCCAGCTGTGGGTAAATCTCGGCCCAACTCACACCCGATCGGTGATTATTCCAATTATACAGTTCATAAATATGAGAGTAACACAAAAAAAATGAAGGAAAAACTTTTTTTCACTGTTTATGTGCCAATTTTAATAATACTGTATGTCCATCCCCCCATGCTAAATAGTTCATTGATACTGGGCAGAAGCCTTCTCTTTTTCACCTGAAACCAGCTAGTAGCAAGGTGAGTGAGCTGAATATCATGGCAGTGATTTTAAACTGAAAATATCGCTGTTAACTCTCAGTTGTCTCCCACTTCAGAAACTGCAGGTTAGATCAGATATTTTACTGTTTTTACTAACGGCTTTTGATTTTGTGAAATGGGGCAGTTATCGGGAGAAAAAAAATGGTGGCTTTGTGAGTGTATTGGAAGGCCTAGCATCCTACAAGGAATGATTTTACTAACATGCGGTTGGCTGGCAATCTATGCGGTGGTTATTCAAAAATTACTCCATGGCATAAAGTGTCACCCTACCAATCAGAAAGCTTACATTTTAGAACCCATTGTGCTGCATAATGATAAACAATCTTGGCAGCCTAGGAGTGAGTCCAAAGGTGGTAAACTGAGTAAGGAATTGATTAGGTGACAGGAGACAGAGGGTGGTGGTAAATGGAGTTCACTGCGAGGAAGGGAGGGTGACCAGTGGGGTGCCACAAGGATCAGTACTGGGACCGGTCCTCTTTAATATCTTTATTAGTGACATTGCAGAGGGGCTTGAAGGGAAGGGATGCCTTTTTGTGGATGACACTAAAATCTGCAATATGGTAGACACTCCGGGGGGGGGGAGGGGAATGAATATAGATCTAAGATAGCTAGAGGAGTGGTCAAGGGTGTGGCAGCTATGTTTCAATGCGAATAAGTAAAAAATCATGCACTTGGGGCACAGAAACCTAGAGGCAGAGAGGATCTGGCCAAAATCCCGCAACCGCAATTGCGCGAGCAAAAACAGTGCACACATCTTAGCGCACGGCACAATAGCACAGGATCAAAGCAGCGCATGTACATAATTGCAACCCCTTTAACAGAAAGCCCTCCAGCTGCCTGGTGATTCCTCCAGATACGGGAAAAAACATCACAAAAAAACGCAGGTTCCACTTAAGTGGAGGAAGGGGGTATTGCTACTCTGTCAGCACAAGATCAGGCTGTAGGGTTGAGAGCAGATGTACATAATCACGACCCCTTTAAAAGAAAGCCCTCCAGCTGCCTGGTGATTCCTCCTGATGCGGGAAAAAACATCACAAAAAAACGCGGTTCCATTTAAGTGGAGGAAGGCGGTAATTGCTACTCTGTCAGCCCAGGATCAGGCTGTAGGCTTGAGAGCGGATGGATGCTGGGAAGTCAGTGGACCTTGAACCCCTAGTGGAGATGTGTCGGGCTACATTGCCAGGGCCGTGAAGTGGTTTGGAGCAGAAGGTATTATCTGGCTGTTGGACAATGCAGGTGAGCCCAAACTTCTGCTGCGACTGCGGGGAGCTGGACATCGGAACCCTCTGGTGGGGCTTCTGAACTGGAAACATTAGTGGGAAAGAAAGGTGGTATGAGACAGGTACTAGTAACTGTGAGAGCTAGGCTAGGGGAAGGGGACAAAACTGCAGAACAAATCAAGCTTGCAGTAGGGGGCGCAGTCTTAGGCACAAAGCAATAGGCTGGAGTGACTATAGACAGACTCAGAGCAGACTCGGTGGACACATAGGGCTAGTTTAGTGGAAAAGAACTGAAGTGAGTACCAATGTGATTTGAGTAGCACTAAAATGTCTATGTGCTAAAGCAGTATGCACGATAGAGTGCACGCACTATTGTGTAGCCCTATATTGGTTGTACGATTTTGACATTGAACCGAGGCAGAGTACAAAATGTGGAGAGTAGTATTAATGACACCAAACAGGAAAGAGACCTGGGGGTAATCTTATCTGATGAACTAAAGGTGACCAGACAGTGTGACAAGGCAGTGGGGAGAACTA
Organism: Neoceratodus forsteri; assembly: GCA_016271365.2. NCBI lineage: Eukaryota > Metazoa > Chordata > Ceratodontiformes > Ceratodontidae > Neoceratodus > Neoceratodus forsteri. Next base: position 70,727,945 of record CM057452.1, read on the forward strand.
GAGGGATGCTAGGGCGCATAGGGAGGGGTATCATCAGCAGAAAGAGGGAGGTGGTGTTGCCTGTGTATAGATCACTGGTAAGAGTCCACCTAGAGTACTGTGTCCAGCTCTGGAGATCACATCTCCAGCAGAATATAGATAGAGTAGAAGCAGTTCAGAGGAGGGCAGCTACAATGGTGCAGAGTCTGCATCAAAAGCCCTATGAGGAGTCACTAAGAGACCTCAACATGCACACCCTGGAGGAAAGGAAGGAAAGTGGGGATAGGCTAGAGACTTTCAAATACTTTATGGGTATGAATAAGGTTCAAGAGGGAAGCATTTTTCAGAAAAATACTGTAGATACTCAAGAACAAGGGGTCATGCTATGGAGCTGGCTTGAGGTAGACTCAGGGGTGATGTGAGGAAGCACTTCTTCACAGAAAGAGAGGTGGATGCCTGGAACAGCCTCCCAGCAGAAGTGGTGGGGGCACAAATGGTAACGGGATTCAAGAAAGCATGGGATAAGCATAAGGGCACCTTAGTGGTAAGGAAGGGAGGGGGTAAAGCCGGAGATCAAGTAAGGTCTGCGATGTTACAGTAAGTAAGTAAGGAAAATGGGTAGAGTTGGTTGGCCAAGTGGTCCTTATCTGCCATCAAAATGCTATGTTTCTATGTAATATAAATAAAATGCTATATTGTTCCTTGTGCCATGCTGGCGACCTATGTTCGGGAACAAGCATGGGTTGTGGGGGGGTCAGCTGAGGGGAGAGGATCATGATCCATGGACTGCTCTCCTGTCCTGGGGAGGAGGACTGCCAACTCAGTTGAAATGACTGCCACCAGGTGGAGGCCTGGTGGCAGGGCCTGGGGAGCAGCGCAGGAGGGGCGGTGCTACAGAGCTCCGCAGAGGCGCCTGTCGTACACACGTGGCACAATGATGAGTGCACTGCTACATGGGGAAGGGTGAAAACCTGGTGGAAATCATGGTGGGGCAGGTTTACATGACGCCCTGCCCACTGATCCCTCACCCACTTTACCTACAGGACTCCAGGGGGGCTGAACAGGATCTGTGTTTCGGAGGGGAATCCATGGAGGTATCTGGCTGCCTGGTAAGTCCTAGGAAGTAGGGGATGGTGGGAGTCAGCAGGGCAGGGCTGAAGGCAGCCCGCCTTGTCCTGGCCACAAGGAGGATAAGAATTAATATGGGAAAAAAAAAACCAATGCTATATTGTAACTCTAAGAAGCCAGTCTCATATTCATTATGAATTTCCCAGAACAATTTGGAGGCAGTGTGGCCTAGTGGTTAGAGCACCAGCTCAGGAACCTGGAGATCACAGGTTCAAAACCCGCTAGAGAAAATATACTCACTCTGTGACAATGGGCAAGTCACTCAATCTCCAGATGTTCCAGAACACCCAGCTGTGGAAATGATAGAAGCAGAACCCCAATGGAAAAGAGATGTTGCATCTCAGCTGGTTTATTCTGGGTTAATAAATTAAAAAAAATAAATAAATAAAAATTGGAAGTAGATGATGTTTAAAGCCATGTTATTCAGAGGAAAAGAAGATTTGTTGAACATTGTGATACCCTTTTCTCTTTTGGACAAACAGATTTCGTACTAAATGCTTCAGTTTACATGTTTTCAGGGGCCACACACGTGCCTTTGATAAGTCTTTAAGCAGTTTACTACAAAGCACATTTTTAAAATGTTCACCTGTCCTGTCCCAATCTTAACAGCATACCTACCCCTCTTATTATCGCATTGTTGCTCACTGCATATTGTTCTTCTTCTGTACGTTAATACCACTGCTGTGCCAAGGTCACTCTTACGGTTGTAAGAGTGGCCTCACATGCATTCTTAAGGTATGTGAACCGGGAACCGAAGGTAAGCGGTTCTGATATCCTAAGAATGTTAGTGAGACCACTCTTACAACTATAAGAGTGGTCTCAGTGATGGTATTAATATATTATTGCTCTAGCTCGACAAATAATATATAATATATAAATTTATTTTTTAAAACCTTACCCGAACGTGCCCGTTTCCAGAGCAGCTGCTCGTGAGACACTCTTCACAGTATAAGAATGTCTCAACCACAGAGGAAAGGAGCACTCCAACTGGTTGGGAGCACTCTCTCAATCAATAATGTAATTTTGTGTACTGGAAGACGAAAAATCTCACACCATTGGAGAATGATGCTGCCGAAATCCAATGTAGGGGTCAACCAAAAGTTAGCACCCTGTAATCAAATATAGTGCAGCCAGCACTGGCTAGTGCAAAATGCTTTTATTTCATCAGTGTTTCACGTACAAACAAAATAAAAAAAAAACAAGCTTCATGAGGGTGTGAGCCGCCTAACACGTTCCACACTGTTCTTTGGAAAAACACTGAGAACAGTGTGAAATGTGTTAGGCGGCTCCCACCCCCATGAAGCTTGCTTTTTTATTTTGTTTGTACTTGAGACACTGATGAAATAAAGCAATTTCGTGTTGCATAATTCCTGCTTGGAAACATTGCTTGTAATTGTTCATTTTGTTAATTCTGAACATTGTACTTTGCTTTTTTTTTTTTTCTCAAAAAGATTTTATTGAATTTTAAACAGTATATATATTTTCTCCTCAGAAGGCTCGTGTGACTTTTTCTAATAAAATCATTAATTAACATTAAAAAGAAAAAACAAATGGGCTGCCAGCATGCTCTACATTAGACCAATGCTTACGTACAGTTGACGTACATTGTTTGCACATATTAGACTTGTAACAGCATTTTGGGGACAAGGAGGCTGAGCGGGGTCTTGGTCTCACTCTTCTGCCTACTGCTTTATTTTATTTTAGAAGTTTGGGCTTGGACAGGCACACCCAAGTGAAACTTGTTTCCAGGTGTGTCCTGACCTGCATACTCCAGGGTAGCAACAAGACTGAATATACAGAGATGTTTGATCTGGTGTTCTTCAGCAGAACACAAGGGCATACCCTGACACTCGGCGCTAGCTAATTCAGTGGTAACATTAGGAAGTACTTCCCCCCCAGAGGGTGGTGAACCTGTTTAACAATATAACATTGTAAATAGTGAATGTGGAGACAATACAGGGCTTCATGGTAGGTTTGGATACATTTCTGCTTACTAAGGGAATCAACAGCTACCTTGCATAGTAGAGGGGGTAGAAATGCATAATGAATTATTATATGTTCGCACAGATACTTTTCTTCATCCCTGATTATGAAGCAAGAGGATAGATATGATGGGCCTAGTGCCCCTTCTAGTGTTGCTTGGGTGGTATCCTACCAGGTCAGATACCATCAAATGCCGTCATTCTGGCCAGATTTCGGATGGCCTCAGATGGCATAGCAATCCTAGGAAGAATCCAACCTGCTAGGATCCACAATATAGAGGATAATGTATGGCCCTCTATCGGTAACTGGTCTATTAACCATCGAGAGGTCACCAGGGTGACCATGTAAACCTCGAGACCAAAGCTCGAGAGGTTTAAGTCTCCATGGCAACCTCAAGATGGTTAATAGAAACCGGTTGCCAATAGAGGGACCATACATTGTTTTTTATAGTGTATGGTCCCAAGAAAGATTGAAAAGGGCTCCTTACTTTTTAAATAAGTCACTGCCATGGCCATTCGGTCATTCCATCACTGCTGCTTGCATCAGTCGGTTCCTGAGAGAAAAAATGTGCACACAAGCACAGACTGTTCCCAGTTGTTAACCCATCGATGTGACATACCATCGATGGGTTAACAAGGATGAAACATCACATCGATGGGTTAACAACACTGGGAAATGATGATTTTTGTGGGTTAACAATGTTCTATTATACATTATATCTGAGGTGCCCATGGATCCAACCAATGTATCCAATTGTCTGAGGTCAGATCTGATGGATCCGACCTTGAATCCACAGGATCCACATCCAACTTTGATCAGATTATGGTTCGATTCGAAGGGGGAAATCAGCACTATCCAAGATAGGGTAGTTGGATCTACAGAAGCACTGTCTGAGTACCACTAACCCCTTCTGATCTTAAAATACTATATTATTATATTAATCCCCAATAATTACAGTTTAAAAACATTTATACAATCACATGGGTACGGTGTGCATATATTATGGAACACATAGAAACAATGAAGAGAAAGAAGTAAGTGCCTCAGTTGGGACTTGAACTCAGACTGCCCAGAATACCATTACAATTACACTACCAGCTGTGCCATCGAGACAACTGGAAACTGGGTTGTCCTGAGCACATTACTCTTTCTCCAAATGCACAACCCGGTGACTGCACAGATAATTACATTTATACAATCACATTGGTGCGGTGTGCATATATTGCGGAACACATACAAACAATGGAGAGAAAGAAGTAAGTGCCTCAGCTGGAACTTGAACTCAGGCTGCCCAGAACACACCCAAATGTACGGAGATATTAAAATCTCATTATTTTCTATGCCCGACACTATTTTTATGAAAGGTTCATATACACCATGTGTGTGCACTCACATGGCAAATAGGCACTGTATAGGCTGAGCATAGAATATACAGAGATTTTAATATCTCTGTACATTTGGGCAATACTCCGGAAGGGACAAAACCCCATCAGCATCTCGCGGTTTTGCCAGCGTGATCTTCCAGAGGTCTGCATGCCAACATGCCAGCTCCAACATAGGGAAAATGTAATTTTACGAGCTATCAGGTATTTTTATTCTTAAATATATAGGGGGAATACAGGGGGGATCGGGGTGCTGCAGCCACAGTGTGTGGAGAAGGGGCTCCATTTTATTTGCAAGTACTTATTTATTTTATTTTTATTTATTGAAATGTTTCAACAGGAAGGCACACTGAACAACAAGTTGCTCATCTTCCGGTGTGACCTGGAGTACTCCTTTAAAGAGAGCTGGTCCCAGCACTGAACCCTGAGTTACCCTGCTAGTAACCCTCCCTTCCTTGGGGCGAACTCCATTTATCACTACCTCTGCTTCCTATCCCCTAACCAGTGTCTTACCCAGGTTACCACCTTGTTGCCCACCCCCAAGCTACCCAGCTTGCTTACCAGTCTCCTGTGTGGAAGAGTGTTGAAAGCCTTACTGAAATCCCAGTAGGCAATGTCCACTGCTCTTCCCTGATCTAATTCCTTAGTCACCCCAAAAAAAGGTAACACAGGTTCCACCAAGATTTGAACTTGGATGGCTGAATTCAGAGTCCAGAGTGCTAACCATTACACCATGGAACCCTAATCATTCAGGACTAACTGCAGGCATCACAGCAAACCTCTAGATAATCCAAAGTATGAAGTATAAAGTGTTGCAATAGACAAGCCTAGAGTTAACAAAGGCATGAACTATCATAGCCAGATCTACAGGGCTAGATGTGGTTTGACCCTGGTGATGTTATGCAGATGGTAAAAGCCAGCTCATGCCACTTCCAACACCTGTTGTTCAAGCGTCAGTCTGTGGTTCAAGATGACCCCAAGATTCTCAACTACATCTACAGCTCTGAGTGGTTGACCACCCTGTGAAGGAAGGAATAACATACCTCCTGTCAACACTGGGCCCTGTCTACCCAGCTCAGCGATCATGACCTTCATCGTACCTTGGTTGAGAAGCTGACACCTGGAGGCCATCCAGTCATTGATTTCAGCCAGACAACTCCCCAGCATAGAAGCTGATTAAAACCCACCAGGAGTGTCGGACAGGTATATCTGAGTGTCATCTGCATAACAGTGAAACTCAACACCATAGCATCTAATAATATCACCCAAAGGCAACATGTACACTAAAAACAACACAGGGACAATGACCGACCTTGAAAAACACCACAGGAGACTGCAGAAGCTCTGATGATATAATTACCAAGAGTCACCAGCTGGCTTCTCCTAGTTATGTAGGACTGAGACTAGCACAATACTGTGCCAGTGAGACCCACATAATTCCTCTGGTGATCCAATAACACCCCATGGTCAATAGTATCAAATGCCAATGAGAAGTCTAAGAAGATCAAGATAGAACAAAGTCCTTGAACCTCCCCATGAGACCATTCGTAACTTTGATGAGAGCAGTTTACATGTGGTGACGAGACCAAAATCCCAACTGGAGGAGTTCACAGCTGTTAGAATTATTCAGGTGTTTGACAAGTTGCTCCACCATCATCTGCTCAAGAATCTTCCCCAGAAAGGGGGGGGCACTAAGAGACAGGTCTATATTTCCCCAGAGCATCAGGGACCAAGGATGTTTTTTCAGAAGGGGCCTAACCCCTGTCCTTTTCAGGGAAGACAGAAGACACCATCCCTGAAGGAACACCCAACAATCTGAGAAATAACTGGCCTCTAGGCCTCCTGACAGGCTAAAAGCAGCCAGGTAGGCCCAGGATCCAACAAACAGGAAGTGGGGCACAAACCTGCAATCACATGGAGCACCTCTTCCTTGACAACTGGCCAAAACATGCCACAGGCTGACAGATCAACAATGCCCTCCCAGTAACTGACCATCACTGGCTCACGATGAGCTGCTTGTAGGGATACCTGATCTCATGGATGACACCTTGTCAGAGAAGAAATTGTTGAACTCCTTGCATTTTTTTAGCAGAAAAAAACTCAAGCAGATTGCAAACAGTGTGGATTTATCAACCTGTCAATGGTATGAAAGAGTTGAACCGGCCAACTTCTTCCTGTGGCAATCAACCATCATAAGAACTCTATCTTTTTCAAAACAATTGCCTGTTGATACTCACTTTAGTGATTCTTCAGCATCAATCTGTCCTCCAAAGACCAGGATCCACACTGAGAGCACCCTAACTTCCATCCCTTAGTCCTCAACTGATGTAGCTCATCACAATACCAGGGGGATATCAAGGGGAAAACATAGTAAGGTACTAAGGAATCTAAGGTGGATGTAAGAACACTATTATGGTGTTTCACCACATCTTCAGGTCCCTGCCCACAAGCAGGCATCATGTCCAAGATGTTCAATACCTCCAGGAATCTACAATATTCCAGATTATGGTTCAGATGATATTGGATCATCTTCACAGGGGAGTAGCAAGACAGGGGACCTCACAGAGGAATGACACCAGATGATTATCCAACCAAGACATTGGATCATCCCTGACTGCAAGTATGTCAAGATCCAGTGAGAATATCAGGTCCAGAGTGTGTCTATGCTGATACGTACCAGGGGTAACAGCCTGTGTTTGTCCCAGTGAAGTAATCAACTGGAGGAGCTGTTGACCAAGAAGAGAGGAATAACCCTAGTTACTCCCCCCAGTTATTTTGCACTTAATTTATCACGTAAGTTATTGTCACATACCATGGTACCATTATTGTTATTGTTCATGTTTTAGGCTTGTACTGTTTTCCACTTGCACTAACTTTGCACTAACCACACAGCATGAGCTTACTTTACAGTTCCTGAGGGCAGACAAAAGCACATAAGCCAAGGACTGGAATACTCACGCAACACTGATTTCCAAGTCATATGACTGACTCATGCTGCCTGATTCATAGCCTGTTGCAATCATTAGCAAGCTCTTTAAAGATGCCTCAAGGAATACTTCATATGACTTATGTAGATTTCATCATCATCATCATCATTAGTTTTATTTTTAAAAAGCGCCCTTCCATTGCTTAGGGAGCTCTTACAATAAAAGTACACATAAACCACAATTAAACCCACAATATTACACATCTTACCAATTAAACTAAATTAAAACAAAACAATATTACATACCAGTCTATAATAAAACAGATCTGAAAACAGAGTTATATAATCCCTCCCTTCACAGCAGTAATGTTACTAACTTAAACAGCAACTTAAACATCAGAAAAGGCCTGGTTAAACAAATATGTTTTAAGGGAGGTTTTAAATCCCTCCATGGTCAGGCTATCGCGTATCCAAGGAGGTAAAGAATTCCACAGGGTCGGGGCCATATAAGCAAATGCTCTACCTCCTGAGGTTTTCAAATGAATCCTGGGAATCTCTAGCAGTCCCTCATCGGAGGATTGGAGTTGGCTGGAGGGGCAGTAAGGAGACAGAAGGTCTTGCAGGTACTGTGGTCCTGATCGTTTAGAGATTTATAGGTCAGCAATGTGACCTTGAAGGGAATCCACCACCATACTGGCAGCCAGTGCAGTTCACGTAGCAAAGGTGTTATATGCCTGGATCTAGGGGTACCAGTCAACAACTTGACTGTTGCATTCTGCACCAGCTGCAATCAGCGGACATCAACCCCCCGTAGCCCTAGGTAGAGGGCATTGCAATAATCAAGACGGGTGGTAACAAAGGCTTGGACTAGTGTTGGACAATCTTCAGTTGGAACCAGGTATTTCACCCTGGCTATACTCCTAAGATGGTAATAAGACAATTTGACTACAGCCGACACTTGAGCCTTCAAAGTCAGACTTTCATCAAAAATCACTCCTAGGTTCTGTAACTGGTTTGAGACAATCAGTGGAGTTCCTCCCAGTTCTAATCCAGAGGGCTGTCCACTAATGTCCCAGCTGATCTGCGTTCTGGGTCCACTACCAATACCTCTGTTTTCCCTGGGTTCAGCCTCAGTCAGCTGGTACTCATCCAGCCCTGAATCTCAGCCAGACAGCTGTTAAGCACTGAGACTGTATCACTCTCCTGGCCGGGCACAAAAGACAGGTGTAGCTAAGAATCATCTGCGTAGCAGTGAAAACTCAAGCCATACCATCTTATAATGTCTCCTAATGGCAGCATATATACTGCGAACAACATGGAGGATAGCACCAAGCCCTGCGGCACCCCACAGGGTAGTTCATGAGGACCCGAGGAATAAATCCCCAACACCACCCTCTGAGATCTACCCCAGAGGAATGAATGAAACCAACTGAGGATTGCCCCACCTAGTCCACAGAAGAACTGCAGGTACTCAAGCAGCATCCCATGGTTCACAGTGTCAAACGCTGCTGAGAGATCAAGAAGAACGAAGATGGCACAGGATCTTTCATCTCTAGCCATCAGGAGATCATTGAGTGCCTGAACCAGGGCCCGTCTCAGTGTTGTTTCTTTTCCTGAAACCTGACTGGAGAGGATCATAGACATTGTGGCAAGTCAAATGATCCTCCAGCTGCAGAGTGACCACCTTCTTGATAATCTTGCCTGTAAAAGGCAAGTTAGAGACTGGTCTGTAGTTAGCTGGACCGTCAGGGTCTAAGGAGGACTTTTTCAAGAGGGGTCATACAATTGCCTCTTTTAAGGGGTCTGGAAAGATCCCCCTTTCCAAAGAACACCTCACTAGCCCAGCCAGTACCGGGCCAATAACCTCAATATACCCTACAAGAAGGTGAGTTGGGCCTGGGTCCAAACTACAGCAAGTTGGTCGCTGAATCTGGATGTTCCCCACAATGTCAATGACTGCCGGAAGGCTGAAGCTGGACCAGGTTACCTGGGTAACTGTACCACTCAGTTGAACAGTTCAAGTTCCAGTGGGGAGGTGTTGGATGATCTCCTCCCTGATGGAGGCAATCTTATCAGTGAAGAACTGTGCAAAACTCCTCACATTTTTCTTGTGACAATGCTTGACCAGACTGCAGACAGGCTGGATTGCACAGCCTGTCCACAGTGTGGAAGAGCTGAGCTGGCCTGTTCCTCACTGCAGCAATTTCCTTGGACAGGAATACTGCCTTCTTATTGGAAATTGCTGATTGGTAGACTTTATAATGTTCTAGCGATCCAAGCCTGTCCTCCTCTAGGTGAGTTTTCTGCCAGCGCCTCTCCAACCTTCGCCCCTGCCACTTCAACTCCCACAGTGTCGCATCATACCATGGGGCACCGAGGCAAAAGGTCAGGGGGCAAACTTGAACCAGAGTAATGATATCCAGGGCCCTCTCTACTGCCTTATTATAGGCGAGAACAGAGGAACCCGGGTCATTGCTATCCACTGGAATTCCCAAAAGGTCCAGCACCACCATTAGGCCCTCTGAGATAACTTCTCTTGAAGGGCGGCACTGCTGCATTTACTTACGGGCAGGCCTACTAAGGGGAGATACAAAACTAAACCTCAGGGCATGATGGTCAGACCAACCGACGGGATCCACTACCATATGGGTGATCTCCATTCCCAGGAGAAATGCCAAGTCCTCATTATTTATTACTGAGGAAATTTGCATGAAACCAGGATCTTTGTCCATTAGAGCTCATCTGCCTCTGTAGTTTATTCCCTACTTCAAGTTATATTTCTCTGCTGTGACATTAGTCTGTTGCCATGAGAGTACCTGTAATGTTAGAAGCGGTGCATTAAGACCTCAAGTAGGGGATCAGCAACAGCAACAGGAACAGATGAAACTGCAGGAGCAAAGATCCTGCTTTCATGCAAATCTACTCAGTAATAAATAATGATGAAGAATAAATACAGAACTAAAATGAAATATAAGCTGAATTGTATCTAAATATTATGTTTTGTTGAAGTTTTCCTGAAAGTGTTGGCTGCTGTTTGAGGAATTAGGTCTTATACTGCTGGGACGTTTTTTGCATCTCTTAATAATTTTTAAACTAAAGCCATTTTTGACTAGCCAAATATATTACATAAGACAAATGCTATGTACTCATGAAATAGTGCCATCTTGGAGGCGCTAGGGAGCTCACAAATCCATTAGCCCAGTTATCATTAGCCCCCTTCAGTAAAATTATTTCCTTGTATGCTCCAGTTTTCTTTTTTTTTGCGAATTTTGTTTATCCCCCTTCCAAGCCAGCCACCCACTCCTTCAGGTGGCCTAGTCTCACCCTCCTCCACTCTCCCATTCTGCTGTTCTCTGCCCCACCACTTGACTGTCCCAATGTATCTCTTCATCAGGTGGGGGAGGACCCCCCTGCCCATGGGAGGCATCCGGGAGAGGAGATTGAGGTACTCTTCGGTACCCTCTCGCATCTTGGTTGGGTAGCAGTTGCAACTCAGGGGCTTCCCAGCTTTGTGGCCAGGAGAGGTAGGCTGCCATCATCCAGCCAGCGCAGGTAGCCATTTTCCTTTTTCTGTTTCCTCTGCCCCTGTTGGATGCATGCCGCAATGTCTTTTGTTGTCTGCACATGCGACGTGTGGTCACCCACACTGTAAAGCACAGGGCTGAGACTGACCACAAGTTGCCACTGAAGGGTGGTGCATCCACAACCCTCCCCCTGGGAGGAGAGTGTCCAAGGGAACCCTCCCTGCCTGCCTCTGCTCCTGACTTCAGTTTTCTAACACTTATTATACATATCATTGTAAAAAACTTTGTTAATGCACCACTTAGGGTTAAACCGACAAAACTAGGGAAATGTGGTGTTAGGGTTTCCGACCCTAACACCCCACTGCTGCCCTGTTGGCAGCAAAAATGTGGTTTTGGCTGTTCTGAGTCTTGTCAATTCAGGCCTGGGGTCTTTCTTGTGGTTATCAACCCTAATGCTCTCCCCATTCCATCAGCAAATAAGCTCATATGAGCAGACTACAGTATATGAGAATGGGGTGAACGTTAGGGTTGATAACAGATCCAAGCAATTGCCCAAGACTCAGGACAGTAAAACTGTAACGATCTTTCCTTCGCTGCTTGCAGGGTGGGGGTGGCATTAGGTTGGAAACCTAACGCCATACTTCCCTAGTATTGTCAGCTTAACCCTAACTGGTGCATTAACAAAGTTTATTGCAGTGAACTTCCTTACTTTTTGAGACTGTAGAATTGTATCATCATTCATGCAGGTCACTTTGGGACCTGTGAAAACACATCCAGGTGATCACAGAAGCGCAGGACACTCTGGGCCCAGTGCTTCTGTGATTCCATTTATCCACATATATATGTGGGTGTGGAAGTGCAGGACCCTCCATTCCACCAGAAAAGCAATTTATGTGATTCCTTGTAATTTTCTTTTTTTTTTTTTGTAGGGATGGATCATTTTTCAGTTCATTATTTCTTAGGGGCTTAGTACTGTAGTAGTCATTAAGACCTTTGTATTCATATATACATTGACTGTTAACTCCACAAATTGACAGAGTTACAGCTTGTATGAAAACTGCAATCTTTTATTTTTATATTTTTTATATGCCCCCTAATTTTTTCTTTGGGAAGGGTTATGTATTAGTATTATAGTACTCAGTAAGATCTTTATTTTGATATATAGATTGTCCCTTAACTCCAAATATTGACAGTGTTTTTGGCTTATTAAAGTCGAAATGTGGGGAACAAAAATAAGTCAAAATTATTTTTTGTGTGAAGGAATCTGTTTTGTGAGGCTTTGTCATTCATACAAAAAAGATTCATTCTTGTGAAAAAAGAATGTAAAAAAACAACTAAGTCATGATTCTTTCTTCATATGAAGGAATCTTTTTCTTATATTCTATACTTTTTTGTATGGTCATACGAAAAAAGAAATTCAGGTCGCGAAAGAAGATTTTTAAAGTGTGTTAAAAACACATTTATGGGTGATGTTTCCAAAAGCTAACTGCAGAATCCACCTAATGGGAACCCGATTGGCAAGTTACGTAGTCTAAGTTGATGTCTCTGCAGGATATCATTTTAATGGGTTTTCAAAATATTTTTTTTAAAGAAAACTGAAAAAATAATAATAATAATAATAGCTTTATTTATTATGCACCTTTCAGATTTGTCAAGGTGCATTACATAAAATTAGTAAAACAGAAGGAATAAAACAGCTGTATAAAAAGAAAAATTCAATAAAAATCCAGTATTCAGTATTAATAACTAGGGTATGCTTGGTGCCATAAATAAGTCTTTAACTCCTGTTTAAATCCCCCCACGGTCACGCAGTCCCGAAGCTAACGGGGTAGAGAATTCCAGAGGGCTGGGGCCACGTACATAAATGCACGGGGTCCTGAGGATTTTAAAGACACCCTTGGAATCTCTAGCAACCTCTCATCAGCTGAGCGGAGTAATCGCTCGGGGCAGTAAGGACACAGAAGCTCTTTCAGGTAGTCCAGGCCAAGTCCATGTAGGGCTTTGAAAGTCAGTAATCCGTCTTTGAAGGTGATCCACCACTGAATCGGCAGCCAGTGCAGTTTGCGCAGCACCAGTAGGATGTGACATGTTCAGGGAGTCCCCATCAACAACCGGGCTGCAAAGTTCTGCACCAGCTACAGGCGGTGGATATCAACCCCCAGTAGCCCTAAGTAAAGGGAGTTGCAGTAGTCAAGGCACGAGGTCGCAAAGGCATGGATAGGTGTAGGCAGGTCACCAGACAGAACAAGGTGCTTGATCCTAGCGATGTTCCTCAGGTGATAAAAAGATGACTTGATGACTGCCTACACCTGAGATCGCAGTGTCAGCCCATCATCAAGCATCACCCCTAGGTCTCGCACCAGTTCAGAGGTAAGGAACTGGGAGTCCCCTAGGAAAAGCCCCGTAGGCTGACCAGCCCCTGACCCCCTATCTGTCAGCCTGGATCCACAACCATCACCTCAGTCTTTCCTGAGTTCAACTTCAGCCAGCAGGAATTCATCCAATCCTGGATTTCAGTGAGGAAGTTATTAAATACCAAGAGTGCACTATCCTGGTCAGGTGCGAAAGACAGGTAGAGCCGGGTAATATCATCAGCATGGCAGTGAAACCTCAGCCCATGCCATCTTACAGTGTCTCCAAGGAGCAATATATACACCGCAAACAACATGGGGGACAGCACTGAGCCCCAAGGGATCCTACATAAGAGAGAGAGAGGGTTGGAGGAATAAATCCCTGCCACCACCCTCTGAGTTCTGCCAGTGGGGAAGGACTTAAACCTGAGGACAGTACTAGTCAGGCCACAGATGAACCTCAGATGCTCAAGCAGCACTCCATGATCCACGGTGTCAAAAGCTGAGGAGAGATCAAGGAGCACCAAGATAGAAACATAGAATTTGATGGCAGATAAGGACCACTTGGCCCACCCAGACTGCCCATTTCCCTACCTAATGGATAAGCTGCAGATCCTAGTTAACCAGCAGCCTACTTCTTCCTACCCCAACCCCCTAGAATTGCCTTATGACTGTCCCATGCATGCTTGAATTCCACCACTGTTTTTGACTCCACAACCTCCTCCGGAAGACCGTTCCATGCATCCACAACCTTCTCTGTGAAAAAATACTTCCTTAAATTACCTCTGAGCCACCCCCCCATCTTCAAATTGTGCCTCCTTGTTCTTGCACACCTCTTTTTTTGAAAGATGCTACCCTCTTGGACTTTATTGATGCCCTTGAGGTACTTGAAAGTTTCTATCATGTACCCCCTCTCCCTCCTTTCCTTGAGGCTATACATATTAAGCACCTTAAGTCTCTCTTCATATGTCTTCCAGTGCAGACCCTGCACCATTTTAGTTGCCCTCTTCTGGACAGCTTCCATCCTGTCTCTGTCTTTGCAGAGACTGGGTCTCCAGAACTGCACGCAGTACTCTAGATGGGGTCTCACCAGCTGTGTGTACAGAGGGATAATAATTTCCTGTTTTCTACTGGTGATGCCTCTCCCTATGCATCCCAGTATCCCCCCAGCCCTCCTTGCTGCCCTCTCACATTGCTTGCCCACCTTTAGGTCATCTGATGTGACTACCCCCAGGTCCCTTTCCATTTTTGTTGTTATTACTATCTCACCCCCCATTGTGTACTCTTCCCCTGGGTTTTTGTTTCCCAGGTGCATTACCTTGCACTTCTTAGCATTGACTCTAAGCTGCCATACATTTGACCATTCCTCTAACCTTGCCAAGTCCCTTCTCATCCTTTCCACCCCACCTTGTGCATCAACTCTGTTGCAGATCTTTGTGTCATCTGCAAAGAGACATACTTTTCCTTCCAGTCCTCTGCAATGTCGCTATAAAGACATGGAAGAGGACCGTCTAATACTGAACCCTCATGTACCCCACTAGTAAACCTCTTTCTTCAGAGTGGACTCCATTTACTATTACTCTCTGTGTCCTATTCTCCAGCCAATTCTTTACCAGGCTGTCATCTTGGGACCCACTCCCAGGCTGGCTAACTTGTATATTAATCTTTTGTGTGGGACTGTGTCAAATGCCTTGCTAAAGTCTAGGTAGGCCATGTCCACAGCCCCTCCCTGATCTACTACTTTGGTCACCCAGTCAAAGAAATCTATCAGATTTGTCTGCCATAACCTTTCTGCTGTGAATCCATGCTGCCTTGGGTCCTGTGTCCCTCTGGCCTCTAGATACTCGACAGTTCTTTCCTTCAGAAGTGATTCCATCATTTTCCCTACCACTGAGGTTAAACTAACAGGTCTGTAGTTTCCTGCTTTTGCCTTGCTCCCACTTTTGTGAAGGGGAATCACATCTACCCTCCTCCAGTCCTTGGGTACCACCCCATCCTCCCATGATTTGTTAAAGAGGGTAGTCAGTGGTGTCACTAGTGCTACCCTTAGTTCTTTTAGAATTCTGGGATGAATCCCATCAGGCCCATTGCTTTGTCCACCTTCAGTTTTAAGAGTTCTTTCCGAATCCTTTATTCTGTAAATGGGCTGGTATCAACTTCTGTATCCAGAGTGTTTCTACAGTTTGTTTTAGGTACCTCCCCCTCTTCCTTTGTAAATACTGAGCAAAAATATCTGTTTAGTATCTCTGCCTTTTCACAGTCACCCTCTGCCCACCCTCCTCCCTTTATTAAGCCTCACTATCCCTCCCTTGGTCTTTCTTCACTCCCTGATGTACCTATAAAAGGTTTTATCCCCCTTCTTAACTGAGTTGGCTATCTTTTCCTCGGTTTGGGCCTTTGCTGTTCTGACTGCCTTCCCAGCTTCCTTTTGCTTTAACTGATACAGTTCTCTGTCCTGCTCCTTCTGTGATTCCTTGTACTTCCTGAATGCTTTCTTTTTCTCTTCAACCTTCACTGTCACTTCCTTTGAGAACCATAGTGGTTTCTTACATTGTTTCATTTTGCTTATTTGCTTCACACAAAGGCTTGTTACCTCTGTGATGGCAGTTTTTATTATTCCCCATTGTTCTTCCACCCCTCCTTCCTGCCCATTTGCTAGTGCATTCCTTAGGCACTCACCCATTTTGGCAAAGTCAGCCCTCCTAAAGTCCAGTACTTTCGCTTTTGTATGGATTGACTCTATTGCTGTGTTTATTGTGAACCATACTGTTCGATGGTAGCTAGTTCCCAGATGGCTACCCACTTCTATATCTGTGATCCTCTCTTCATCTCCATTTGAGAGAACCAGGTCTAAGATTGCTCCCTCTCGAGTGGGCTCCAATACTAGTTGTCTAAGGCATGCCACCTGTAGGACATCTAGAATAATCCCACTCTTCGAAGTGGCTGCTGCAACTGCACTCCAGTTAACATCTGGCATATTCAGATCACCCATCAGCAATATCTCCCCTTTTTCTGCCATTCTAAGTATACTTTCTATCATTTCCTTGTCCATTTCCTCCCCCTGAGAAGGGGGTCTGTATACAACCCATGTGAGGATTGTGGTGCCATTGCTGTTCTCCAAATTTGCCCACAGTGCTTCTTCTCCTCCCTGTTTACCCTTTTGTTCTGTTGCTTTGATTCCTTCCCTTATGTAAAGAGCTATTCCTCCTCCTCTTTTACCCTCCCTGTCCCTCCTGTAGATAGTGTATCCTGGTATGTTTACGTCCCAGTCATGGTTTTGTGCGTACCATGTTTCTGTGACTGCCACAATATCCAGATGTTCCTCCTCCATCAAGGCCACTAATTAAGGAAGCTTGTTACTCAGACTATGGACATTGGTACTCATTGCTCTCCATTTTTTGTAAGCTTTACCTTCTGTTGCAGCATCCCCCACTGACTTTTCTACCTCGGCCTTTTTCTCATTTAGTACCCTGTTATGTAGGGAGAGGCTGGGATTTTCCTGCTGCTTATCAGTGCCTCCCCCCTTGACTAGTTTAAAAGCTTGCCAATGAAGCATTTAAACCAATTGCTCAAAAGACTTGTTCCCTTCCTGGACAGATGCAGACCATCCTGCCAGTATAGGCTGGTGTCCCTCCAGGTGGAACCCCAGTCCCCAATGAAGCCAAACCCCTGTGCTCCACACCATTTTGTCAACCATTTATTAAACTGCATGGTGCAAAGTACCCTCACCTCACTCATGCCATTGACAGGCAGCAACTCTGAGAAGGATACTGTGTGTGCTACTTGTCTTAGGCCCTTCCCCAATTCTACAAAGTCCTTCTGCACTGCTCTAATCTCATGATGAGCCAGTCATTTGTCCTTGGTGGACAATGACATCCAGCTCGAACTCCGTGCAACTGTTCTCGTGATCCTGAGGATGCGCTTCCTGTCCCTCAAGCCATGGCACCAGGCAGGCACCTTACTTCAGTTTTCCTGCTCCCCAGTTCTATCCCCTAATAATTGAGTCCCCACCAGGAGCTGCTTCCTTTCCTTGTGGTGTCCTCTGCCTCCTTCTTGTGGGCCTCCTTGTGACAGCTGTCCTCAGCCTCCTTAGTCTTCTCTGTGGGTGCATGCATAGGGGAGCTATGCTCCCCCAGAATGGTGTATGGATTGTGGAGTGGAACAACTGACTGGGTGTGCCTCTGTTCCACCATCCTCACCTCCCTGAGCCCACTGTGGTCCAACTGCTGTGCTTTCTTCGCAACCTCTGAGGTAGTGGTGGTGGCTCTGGTGCTCCTGGATGGGGAGGTTCCTCCTACCATCCAGTGTGGCCTGGGAGAAGGTTCCTTACTACTGTCCAGTGTGGCCTGAAGACAGGCAACTTCCTCCCTCAGGGCAGAGAGTTGTCTGCAAATAGGGCAGCATCTCAGCCTCCAGAAAGACCCCCGGAAGACTGCTGCCCCACAGCCATTACATTGCACTACTCCCCACATGTTTATCTACTTTTTTTGTGTGTGTGTGTGTGTGATTGGTTTGTTATATAGAAATGTATATATTATACAATGTGTATGTTTATATTGTCAGTGCAGTGTGCTAGACAGGATATGACAGTGATATGCACCTTGCACTCTTGAGGAAATGATGTCAGAACCCCAGGTATAAAGGAACTATTTCCAGGGGTGGGTGGGGTGAGGGTAGGAAGGGGTTGGGCCTAAACTGTGCCCTCACAAAACAATCAGCTAAAAAGCTCTGACCCACCGCTGCGATGAGTGCATTCCTGTCAGCAAGATGCCCTACACAACAATTTGACAGAGAAAATACCCTGCTAATCAAACAGAGAAAAATCCAGACATCCAAGTCAGACACAGGTAAACCTCCCCAGCCCCAAAACAGCCTGGTGGTTTGTGCTCTGAAAGCAGTCAGCCCCAAAATAAGTCAGCTGTGCTTTAAACTCTTCCTGCACTGAAAATCTTAAGAATTGGAACAAAAGTAAAGCTAGATCCACCTCTCTCTGTTGCTTGAAAGACTGTCTTTTCCTGATAATTCTAAGTTCCTTATTTCACCTTTCAGTTAGAAGTAGCCTCCACCTGCAGAATATCTGCTATAAACCAAAGACAATTGTAAGGTTCACCTCCCTCTGTTGTGAGCACAACTCACGTTCTTGCAAATCCTATGTTCAGTATTGCAGCTTCCAGCCAGGGGTAGTTTCATTTGAAGAATATTAGCTGTTTTGATGAGTTTGCTATAAAACACTTGCTTATAATACTGTTGTTCTCAGGTCTGTTACCAAAGCTATTGGCTGATAAGTAGCTATGATGTAAGCACTTCCTGACAAAGTCTGGTCTGGCCTTTTAAGGCACACACAGATAATACACAAAAAACAGTTTCCACCCCCTAGGGAACTGTCTGGGTCAAATACACAACCTGTACCTGCACTTATTTCAGGACTTATGACAAATTCTTAGCCCAGGGTTTAAACTCTTCCTGCACTGAAAATCTTAAGAATTGGAACAAAAGTAAAGCTAGATCCACCTCCCTCTGTTACTTGAAAGACTGTCTTTTCCTGATAATTCTAAGTTCCTTATTTCATCTTTCAGTTAGAAGTAGCCTCCACCTGCAAAATATCTGCTACAAACCAAAGACAATTGTAAGGTTCACCTCCCTCTGTTGTGAGCACAACTCACTTTCTTGCATATCCTATGTTCAGTATTGCAGCTTCCAGCCAGAAGTAGTTTCACTTGAAGAATATTAGCTGTTCCGATCTCTCGCCATCAGGAGATCATTGAGCACCTGAACCATAGCAGTCTCGGTGCTGTGTCTCTTTCAAAAATTGGATTGGAGAGGTTCATAGATGTTATGGATGGTCAGGTGGTTCTCCAGCTGTGCAGCCACTACCTTCTCAATCACCTTCCCCACAAAGGGGAGGTTAGAGATAGGTCTGTAGTTAGCAAGGCAGTCTGGGTCCAGAGAAGCTTTCTTCAAGAGGGGTGTCACCACCACCACCTGTTTCAGGGAGCTTGGAAACTCACCTGACCCAAGGGAGCACCAGACTATCTGTGCCACTACCGGACCAATGATGTCACAACAACCCATAATCAGGGAAGCTGGGCCTGGATCCAAACTACAGCACATAGGGCGCATACCCCGGACAATCCACATGACATCCATGAACTCTGGCCAGGCAAAGGTACTCCAGAAGATCCGAGAGATAGAGGCAGAGCACTAATCACTAGCATCCCCCATAGAGTGTATTGATTGGATCTCCGCCTTGATGTCAGCCACCTTATCTGCGAAGAACCGAGCGAGTTCATCACACTCCAACTGTAAAAAGGCTCTTCAAGACTGCAAGCAGGCTGGGTTGCACAGCCTGTCCACACTTCAAAAGAGCTGAGCGAGTCAGTTCTGGGTAGCAGCAATCTCCCAGGGCAGGAACTCTGCCTTCTTACAGGTGAGTGTTGATTGGTAAGCTTGATAATGTTCTAACAATCTAAGATGTTCGGCCTCCAGGGTGGCTTTCTGCCAGCAACGCTCTAACCTTCATCCTAGTCACTGCAACTCTGTCAAGATCCCATCAAACCAAGGGGACCGAGGGTGAAGGGAGAGAGGATGAACACGGACAGGAGTGACAGAATCCAGGGCTGCAGTAATGACCCTGTTATAAGCCAAAACGGAAGCCTCTGGGTTCCCATTTGCCATAGGAAACTCCGATAGGTCGAGTACCGCCACCAGGCCTTCAGGGCTAACATCCTGTAAAGGGCGGTACCTGACCATCTCCACAGGGGTAGGCCTATGAAGGTGGGGCACAAAAATTGAATCTCACTGTGGAGTGATCAGACCATCTGACAGGTTCCACCCCCACATCTGAGGCATCAATCCCCAGGAGGAAAACCAGGTCAAGGGACTGACTGTGTTTGTGAGTAGCAGTGATAACAATCTGTGTAAGTTTTGGTGATGTCATCAACAAGATAGTGGCCATATGAAAAAATATTTTTTTTCTCACAAAAAAAGAGCACCCCCATAAGAAACAGAATATTTTTTCATATGGGCCAAATTATTTTTCAGTAAGCAACAGCTATCCAATAAGACTGTAATGAGCATGCCCAGAACTGAAATTTCAAATCCTTATAACTCTGGAAGAGATTAGTATGTATTCACTAAACCAATGAAAGGCACCACTCTGGCTCAAGCCCTTTCTACCCTAAAAATTTCATAGCAAAATGCCAAACCATCTGGGCTCTAGGCGATGACAATAAAACAGCAGAAAAGCCCTGATTTTTTAACTTTTTTTGCTATCCATATCTCAGAATCTGCACATCTGACTGGAATGAAACTTGACAAGTCAAAAGGTGCCCCCGAGGTTGCACATTCAAACTTTCGTGCAAATCCATTGAACAGTGGCAATTAAAATGCAAAGTTAGGGGTTTAACATTAAAAAGCCTACTCAACCCTAACTATAGTGGCACTACTGCACCACTATAATAAATCACTGTAAGTAATTAGCATGATTTACGTTTTACCTTAATTTTTTTAATTTATGAAAGGAAATGTAATGCTGCTCCTTGACCTCAGAAGTGAAATGCTACACTTTCATGTTGTGGCATAAGGCAACAACTGTACATGGGATAAGAAGTCCTGTGGTTCTGAATGCTGATTGGATGAAATCACATAAGTGAATTACAATTTCATAATGTATGAAGCTTTGACACATCTGTTTCCTGCAGCCCTATAACTATCACCACCAAAGCCATTCAGAGTTCACATTCTACAGTATATTATCAAAGAAGGTCATCCTCTGCTCAGCACGTCAATTTATCTTGAATTGGTGGTGTAAACCTAGTTGTTCATCCTAGTTATTTTGTGCCTTGTTTATCATGAACCTTATCGTCATGGTAGCACTCTTGTTGTTGTTCATGCTTTAGGTCTGTTCTGCTTTCCACTTGCACTAACTTGTATATGTTGGCACTGAATTTAACTTATAAATTTTGCTTACAACAGAAAAATGGGAGAATGTGTATTTTGGCATGTCGGCAGAGAAGTATCCGCTGAATTTGAAATGACAGAAGGGTGAACAGCTGTCGCACAATAGTTGTGACATCACCACTGTGGTACAACTTGTGTGACCTTTGAACTGTGCTACAACTTTGTCTAAGGTATGGCTCTCGCCTAAATAATGTACTCTCCGGTGTATCCTTCCCCAGTCGCACCTGGAAACGAGCCATGGCTCAGTGTGCTTTTCTTGGTCACAAATTTCTAAATTAATAAATGAAATTAAAAAAAAATGGCTCTGGTAGATCAGCATGCCATTGAAAATCCAAAAGTAATGTATATTTATTTGAAAACAGGAAGAACTTGAAGAGATTCAGCCACATCTGTTATGCATTTCACGCTGTGTACTCCAAAGGTTTAACAGATGCACTCTCAAAGCATTTTTAAAGAATAGTTGTTGGTATGATTCCTTTTACCTGAAGCATGAAGTTAAAACACTTTATCTTGTTTGTGGCACTTAAATCTAATGTAAAATACATGGCTTTTGCCACTCAGCTTTGCCTGAGTTTTTCTTTAACCAACGTATTAAAAGATAAAGAGACTAAAATGATCATACGCACACAGGTTAAGGAGAGCCATGTTGTAAAGTAAGTAAGAGAACATGATTCAGCTTTAAAAACAAAGTCCAAAAATCTTACATTATTCTTATTCAGCATTCCTGAGGCTTTTGATATCACCCAGATCTTTGGGTCAGGAGGCTGCGCTGAGTTTCTTTATCACCCTGAAGACCTTAACCTTCAACCACAACATCCTCCTGCTGCAGTCGAGTCAAATAGATCATCTGAAGTCAACAGGCCTGCTTCCTGTACAGAAATTATTCACAGCGCTTAGTGGTTAACTGCTTCTAGCTTGGCTAGACATCACAAGCCAGACCCAGACACCACAAAATAGTACTTTGCTATTTTCTTTGCAGTTTGGGTATACTGTAATTAACTAGAATTATGCAGAAAAAAATATCTCATTTTGGACACATAAGTCATATCCCTTTGTAAACAAATATTCCTGGAAGCTAGGATATTGAGATATTTCTTTGATAATTACCTTAAACTGACTCCTGATACACTACCCCTACTGCTGTGCGTCAGCTCGGAGAGGAAGCAACAGCATCAGGAACATGCTGCGGTTAAGTTTGTTATACAGACGGTAGGTTAATTGCCATGTTGTGAACTGCTTAGCACAGTTTTGTCAACCTGCTTTTTCTACAAAATGAAACTAGTTTGTCACGTCCAACTGGCTCTTTTAT
Source organism: Neoceratodus forsteri (assembly GCA_016271365.2). NCBI lineage: Eukaryota > Metazoa > Chordata > Ceratodontiformes > Ceratodontidae > Neoceratodus > Neoceratodus forsteri. The sequence continues at coordinate 70,750,486 of CM057452.1, forward strand.
TTTAAGTGGATTTTAATACTAAACTGTAACGGCTCTGAATCTGAAGATTAAAGTAGGTGTAGCAGTCAGGCAACAAAGCATTTCATTATATCCTCTGAAGCAGCAATTTCATTCCTGACACCCTTGAGTCATTTTAGCTGTCATTTATTTCAGCTATCACTTAAAAAAAACATTATTTTTACTCCCATTATATTCCCTCTTCCGTCTTCAGCACCTGTTTCTCCCTGAATTCCTCAGGGTACAAGTGGACTCACCTGCAACCACAACGTTGCCATCTGCCCCTCCACAGAGCCATGGTTTGACCCCTCCAGGGGGCGGGATTGGGGGCAGGAAGATATACAAACATAAATTCCTGAGGCCTTGTCAGGTGGCAGTGTGATGGACATTTGGGGCCTAGATGTACCTGGTTTCTTTGCCTGGGGTGTTGGGGCCATTATCCTTTCATTTTCACCCAGCAGATCATCAGCATACTAGGGGCGCAATCGGACACGTGCATCACAGTGCGTCTCCTGCACACTCAGCCAACAGCCTCTCTTCCCAGGCTACCTGGTGCTGCTTTGACACCCAGTGTCACCTAAACAACAGCAGTACAGCAGAAGCAGCAACCCTACCTCCCCAGAATAGGAAACTTTGGGACTCTCAATCCACCCCCAGCTGCCAGGCTCTGATGACCCAGACTCGATTTCCGAACCCAGTTCAGAATGGTCTTAATTATGAGTTTTGTGATTAGTGTGGATCCACATTAAATATGTAAGCTCCACCAGTTTTTTAACATCCCCTTCTTCTTCAGATGTGCATGCTTTACATGGATATGGCACACATTTGAGTGTTGTTGTATATGGAAAACCATACATTTTAAAAAAGCTGCTGTACCTCAGTTCAAAGAAGAAGAAAAAGAAGAATCAGCATTTATATAGTCCTTTACGTAGACAATGTATCCTAAAGCGCTTTACAAACAATACTAGACTGGTAGTGAAGTGACTTAACGTGTAGTGGCAGCCATATCACACATCAACACTCACACATAGCCTGGACAATTGCATGAACCAGTTTTATGGGAAGGGAAATGTTGGCCAGGACAATGGAGAAAGCCCCCTACTCTTTGCGAAGAGTGCCTTGGTTTCTTTTACTTCCACCTGGACACCTTCAAGGACAGCACCAGGATGGGTATAAAGGATCTCTGTTTGAACCTCTCATCTAAAGGGTAGCACATCCCAACAGTACAGCACGCCCCTAATACTGCACTTTGTGCCAGCATTTTTTTAAGGTAGGAATCTAATCCCGGTGTGAGATGAGAACCCACAACCTTCTGGGTTAGATGTGAATATGCAACCAGCTGAGCCACACTGACACCAAAGGGCACAGAAGTTGTTGTTCCACAGTTCAGTGACACTGCTGGTGTCACCACTATGGAATTACAACTATTCCACCTTGTGCCATTCCAAATTCAGCAGACAGTGCACTGCCGACCCCCCAAACACTCATTTTCCCATTATTCTGCGTAATAAATAAAAACATATATTATTCTACATTCCGTATGTTAAATGTTTCTGATCACCAACAATGCAGCACCCTCCTCATCTTTTGATATTTATGACAGTGGTGAGATAGGGTGATGTAATACTGTAAGAAGTGCAAAATAAGCGGTCTAAAGTACACAGTATTAGGGTCTCCTCCTTGCTCAGCCAGAGCAGTTTCTCCATTAGTTAGGTGGTAAAGTTCTCAGCTTCGAGTCAGAGAATAGCAAGTTTAGATCGTGAGTCCCCCTTTCAGGAAATATAAGGCAGTTGTGAATGTGTACGGAAACCACCTTTTTTCAATGTGGTGGAAGAGATTTGTCACAAAATCATGTTCTGAAGCTTGAAAAACTGTGGCTTTATATGCCACAATGGGGGGGGGGGACTTGCCCCCTGCACTCCCCCCCCCAAATTTTTCAGCTTATTGTGAATAATGTTATACCTAAACTTTAACAAAAAAGGAAAAGACAATATTCCTATCGAAAATCTCGCCCATCATATTGAAAACGTGTAGTCTGCACAGTACTTGGCCTTAGTTCAAGGGAGCAGTGAAAACCTCACATATGGTGTTAGTAGTCAAATTGTGAACCACGCCTGGGAGGGAGGGTAAGCTGAGTCAGTTCAGGAAAGCTGTTTCCCTCTTTTGTGGGAGAGTTTGCAACAGGGTGATGTACTAAGGGGAGCAACATGACCAACCAGGCTAAAGTATAAAGGCTCTCCTGCTAGCTCAGCTAAAGCAGTTTCTCTGTTAGCTTAGTGGTAGGGTTCTGGGTTCATGAACTTGAAGGCTGAAAGCTCAAATCTTGAGTCCCCTGCTTTGGATAAAGTATGTTGCAGTACCAGGAAGTACTCAGCAGGTGCTGGCAGTGCTAAAACCCTCAGAGAGGGTCTGGTAATGGAACAGGTTATTTACACTGTACTGTAACTTAGTATTATGGGGGAAGGGACTTCAGGTCAGTCTTGTCCATTTCCTCCTCACATGGCAGTGACTATCAAATCTGACCATTTTCAATTTTAATAAAGGGATAAGAATCCTTGAGCAGAGTTCATTTGTAATGATGCCCCGTGACTATGGACACACACATGCACACATCTGTAAGACTGCTATCTCTGCTCTCCAGTCTCCTTAAGGAATCTGTCTTGTCTTGCTTTGAAAGCCTGACAGTGCTAGCTTCAACAACCTCACTGGGCAGGCTAGTTTTCCATGTGAACCCCCCCACAGTGTAATATAATGTCTTCTCACGTTTCCCCTTATTCAGCCCCCACCTCCAAAGTTTGAAAGCATGCTATTTCTGCTTGCACTTGCCAGCTCAAACATCTGTGTATTGTCTATCTCTGTCCATTAACTCCCTCCCATCAGAGAGCCTCTTGTGTCACTCCCTCCTTTACGCTGATGACCTGATACTCTTCCACAGCGACCCCTCCCCCCTCACTGTCCTCCACCCTCACTGCCGAATTCTGTATGGCCCAACACAGGTTCTCCTCCAACAAGCTACTGGTTAATGCATCTAAAACGAAGGCTATGCTCTTTGGCTCAAAACCCAAACTCTCTGCCCTTGGCCACTCTGGCTGCCTTCTCACTGTCCACTGCCTGGATGGATCTCTCCTTGACACTGTTCACTCATTCAAATATCTGGGGGTAATCCTAGATCCGTCTCTTACCTACTCCAAGCACATTGCTTCCCTGATATGTTGCATAAACCAGAAGCTGGGCCTCTGCTACCACCTTACTGACCACCTCAAACTGGAAGCTTGCCTTGCTATAGCTCGGGCAACCTCCTCCCCCTCCTCGACTATGAGTATCCTGTGTACTCTCTTACCTCCACTGCCAATCAGTTCCACCTGTGCACCACTCACAACCGGATTTGCTGCTTTTTCCTTCGTGCCCTCTCTCCATGCACCACTGCTGTCTTTACCAGTCCCTTCTCTGGCTTCCCCCATGAGCCCGACATTCCTACCTGCTGGCCCAGACCATTGAGGATGCCATCCATAGCCCCTCCTTCTCCCCTTTGTCCATTCTGATCTGTCCCAAGACTTACAGCGGCAATCTCCTCCACTTATGTCACCTCCAACTCATCCATCCACACATAACCACCAAGATGGGTCAAAGGGCCTTCTTCATTGCTGAGCCATCCCCCTCTCACTGCGTTCCTTCGACCCCCCTCCGTAAAATTTATACACCCTACTAAGAACCCACTTCCTGTCCTCCTTGTCCTTTTCCTGTCCCCAGGCTACTGACACTGCTGTGCAATCTATCTAGGCCTCCTTGGCCCCCTGCCATTGCCTTCTTCTCCTAACCTTCAGAGTGGCGTGCTGGCCGGCACCTTATCCCAGTGACAGCTACCTGTTACCTTATAAATTGTAAATAGTTTGTATATTGCATATTCTGTTGACACTACCTGTATCTGCTGATGTTTTTAATACCTTTGAGCAGCAGCTATTGCTGCCAAAACACCATAAATTTACTATGTACTCCTTGACTGATATATCCGTTATTTTTACCTATTTGTTAATACCGCTCTACTGTATGTTCACCTGACTTGCCCCTGATTCAGTTACTGTTCAGTTCTGTGTACTTTTATTGTCCTTACTATAACCTCTCAATGTATGTGCCTATTCGCAGATGACACCAAGCTCTGTGGGAGAGTGGACACAGCTGAAGGGATAAGGGACCTTCAGGAAGATCTGGAAAAACTGGAGAGGTGGTCCAGGATCTGGCAGCTTGGCTTCAATGCCAAGAAATGCAAAGTTATGCATATTGGAGCCAAAAATCCCAGGACAGAGTATTACCTGGGTGGAGTCCGAGTATCTGCATCAGGGGAGGAGAAGGACCTGGGAGTGATGATCAGTAGTGACCTGAAACACTCCATGCAGTACAAGAAAGCAGCAGCAAAGGCAAACAGGATGCGGGATACATAGCTAGGGGAACCAGTAGGAGGCGAGAGGAGGTTATACTGCCTTTGTACAGGTCACTGGTAAGGCCGCATCTAGCGTATGGTGTTCAGTAATGGTGCCCACACCTCAAAAAGGACATTAACCTGCTGGAAAAGGTACAGAGGAGGGCTACAAAGATGATAGTTTGTCAGCAGGGCAAGGCATATGAGGAGAGGTTGAGGGCACTGAACATGTACTCCTGGAAGACAGGAGAGAGAGGGGACAAGATTGGGACATTCAAGTATTATGAAAGGGATAAATAAGGTTGATAAGGACAGTCTCTTTAAGCTGGTGACAACCATATCACAAAGGGCACAGTCTCAAGCTGGAGGGTGGAAGGTTTAGGAGGGGAGGAAGCACTTCTTCACAGAGAGGGTGGTGGACACTTGGAATGCACTGCTGGAAGAGGTTATCTTGTTGAAAATGGTGGGCAGCTTTAAGAGAGGCTGGGATAGGCAGAGGGGAAAAGTAAGAATTGTGGGTAGGGAGGATGGGAGGAGTGGGTAGGGAGGGCAGGGACATTAGCTCAAGCTGTGGACCCTGCAATACAAGCAGACTTGATTGACCAAATGGCCTTCTTCTGCTGGCTTCTTTGTATGTTTGTGTGTTCATATGTAGGGAAAGGGAACATTGTTTAACCAGAAGTAGCACACTAAGCCAAAGCTTGTTTCCAGATGCGACCTGGGAGCACAAGGAAGTTAAGTGGCTTGCTCAGGATCACACAGTATGCACCTAGGTGGCTGTGGGACTCAAACCCAGGTCTCCAGATCTGCAGCTCAGAGCCTTAACCCACTGCACTATACTGTCTCCAGTGTGCCATGTGCCAGTCTCTGGCCTGTGCCATGCCTGAAAAAAGTCCTTGGATCAGTGCGCCAACCCAGTTAACAAAAATTTTTATTCCCCTAACTGCACTTGTTTTTAGCCCCCCTTCAACCCTCTCAACCCTGGCTCATTATCCTTTAGCTCTACTTTATTTCTATTCTCCTAACTGTACTTGTTCTAGCCCCCCTTCGCAACCCTCCCCACCCTTGCACACTATAGCCTACTCCTCTATCCCTGACTTGCCTCCTGTCTTCTAATTGAACCCTTCCTCTGATTACTTCTTCACATGCTACCACCTATTAAACCCCCTCCCACCCCTACCACAACCTACTGTGCCATTTCGACTCTCTACTACCATCCAAAACCTACTGTGCTATTTCGACACTCTACTGCTGTCCTTCCCCCCACTTCCTCCCCTCTTCCCCCCACTGATGCTCTCCCTTTTTCCATTCCTAGTTTATCCCTATTTTCTTCAGCCTCCCTATTCCTCATCCCTCTCCTCCCCTCCTGCCACCCATCACATTCCACTCTTCCTCCCTGCCCCTCGTCTCTCCCCTGCTTTTCTGCCTGGTCCTGTCCCCCTTGCAGGGCTCTCTGTCATCCTGAAGGGGGTATAGATCTTAGCTCCCTCTCTTCTACTCCTCTCCCTTTTACTCCCACTTTCTAATCTTGACCCCCCCTTACAGGGTTCTCTGCATCCTGAAGGGGTATAGATTGTCTCTCTCTCTTTTCCCCGCTCCCTTTCTCCCCACTTTCAAATCCATCTCCCGCCCACCTCCCCACTTCCCTATCCCTCTCCTCCCCTCCTGTTCCTCTGCCCCGCTCTTCTCTACCTCCCCGCTCCCTTTCTCTTCTCTCCCTTTCTGCCTGGTCCTGTTCCCTTTGCATGGTTCTGAGCATCCTGAAGGGGTTAGATCTTGGCTGTCCCTCTTTCTCCCTCTTCCATCCCCCACCTTCTATCCCTCACCTGTCCACTTCCCCACTTGTCTTATAACTGCTCTCCCTTGGGTATACAATAGCACTTTGAATCTTGTGCTCAGCCTACTACTTCTAGCACTTCAAATGTGTGATCCATCCTCTAACTTTTACCCTACTGGATCACCTGCTCTTGGGCTGTTGCAATGTATGTTATATCCAAACATGGTTTTGTTTACCCTGGCGGGTTGGTCTGGGTTATTTCTGCTCTGTAATTGTACTACACTGTTTTGCTTTAGTAATTGCATTTGTATTGCTCTGTTATTGCTATGTGTTTGCCTGTTCTCCCAATTCTTGTACCCCCAACCCACCCAGGACGCTTCTGGAAATGAGCTGTTTACAGCTTGTGTTGCCGTTCCTGGTGAAACATTTTCCAAATAAAATAAAAATAAATAAATAAAAGTAAGTAAATAAATCCCCTTTAGTATTCAGAACTCTATGATTATGTCCCCTCTCAGCGTTCTGTATCTGTGTATATCCCACCTTGTCTATCTGCTTTAGTATTTGGAACACTGTGACCATATCCTCTTTCAGCCTGCTGTATCTGTGCATACCCAACTCTGTCCTTCCTCTTTAGTATTTGGAAGACAGCAATCATGTCCCCTCTCAGCCTTTTGTATCTGTGTACCCCGCCCTATCTGTCCCCTTTAGTATTCGGAACACTGTGATCATGTACCCTCTCAGCCTGCCTGCTGTATCTGTGTATACCTCACTCTGTCTGTCCCCTTTAGTATTTGGAGCACTGTGATCATGCCCTCTCTCAGCCTTCTGTATCTGTATAGAAACATAGAATTTGACGGCAGATAAGGACCACTTGGCCCACCCAATCTGCCCGTTTCCTTACCTAGTGGATAAGCTGCAGATCCTAGTTAACCAACAGCCTACTTCCTCCTACCCCCCCACCCCCTAGAATTGCCTTATGACTGTCCCATGCATGCTTGAATTCCACCACTGTTTTTGACTCCACAACCTCCTCTGGAATGCTGTTCCATGCATACACAACCCTCTCTGTGAAAAAATACTTCCTTACATTACCTCTGAGCCACCCCCCACCATCTTCAAATTGTGCCCCCTTGTTCTTGCACACCTCTTTTTCTGAAAGATGCTACCCTCTTGGACTTTGTTGATTCCCTTGAGGTACTTGAAAGTTTCTATCATGTCCCCCCTCTCCCTCCTTTCCTCGAGGCTATACGTATTAAGCTCCTTTAGTCTCTCTCTTCATATGTCTTCTGATGCAGACCCTGCATCATTTTATATGGTTCCATGTGATAAGGGTGATTGTTGAACAGCGATCGTCCTTATGGCGAGTGTACATCTCTGAAATTTAATTTCGGTGATGTACAAGTCCAGAGCCAGTGAAAGCGATGCAAAAAACTGTTTTTTTTTTCTTTTGTGTGGGGGGCTCCTCGCACCTCCCTCATTTTAAATTCTCAACTCCAGGGGAATGCATGTCAGAGGATGCATCCACATAAAAAAAAAAAAAAAACTGTCTCGGGTCAGGTGCAACGAAAGATACTAGCTCCAGATCCCGAACCCTGCATCCCCACCATCCCAGGCCAGCACCCACTCCACCATGCCATGATGCCAGCTCGACAGCAACCTGCAGCACCAACCCTCCTAAACCCTCTCGCCCCTTGCTCAGCACGCTCGCTCCCCCGCACATGTGTATACATGCACAATATCCCATTGCCTTTTTCAAGAACCCTTCCCCTCCAGTCACCCTCCCTATGCCCTCGCCATTGGGACAGTCTCTGCAAGTGGGTCGCCGTTTTGCTAGGCACCCACTTGTGGGTAGCCCTAGTCATTGTATACCATATATACACCACCCTGTCTATCCCTTTTAGTATTTAGAACACTGTGACCATGTCCCCTCTCAGCCTGCTGTATCTGTGTATACACCACCCTGTCGATCGCCTCTACTATTTGGAACACTGTGATCACATCCCCTCTCAGCTTTCTGTATATGTATACTGTATACCTCTCACTGTTTATCCCCTTTAGTATTCAGAACACTTTGATCATCTTCCCTCTCGGCCTTCTGTATCTGTGTATACCCAACACTGTCTACACCCTTTAGTATTCAGAACACTGTGACTATGTCCCCTCTCAGCCTACTGTATCTGTGTATACCCTGCCTTGTCTATTCCCTTTAGTATTCAGAACACTGTGACCATGTCCCTTCTCAGCTTTCTGTATTTGCGTATACCCCACCCTGTCTATCCGCTTTAGCATTTAGAACACTGTGACCATGTCCCCTCTCAGCCTGCTGTATCTGTGTATACCTCACCCTGTCTGTCCCCTTTAGTATTTCTGCTGTATCTGTGTATACCCTGCCTTGTCTATGCCCTTTAGTATTCAGAACACTGTGACCATGTACCCTCTCAGCTTTCTGTATTTGCGTATACCCCACCCTGTCTACCCCCTTTAACATTCAGAACACTGTGACCATGTCCCCTCTCAGCCTGCTGTATCTGTGTATACCCTGCCTTGTCTATTCCCTTTAGTATTCAGAACACTGTGACCATGTCCCCTCTCAGCCTGCTGTATCTCTGTATCTCTGTATACCTCACCCTGTATATCCCTTTTAGTATTCAGAACACTGTGACCATGTCCCCTCTCAGCTTTCTGTATTTGCGTATACCCAACCCTATCTATCCCCTTTAGCATTCAGAACACTGTGACCATGTCCCCTCTCAGCCTGCTGTATCTGTGTATACCTCACCCTGTCTGTCCCCTTTAGTATTCAGAACACTGTGACCATGTGCCCTCTCAGCCTGCTGTATCTGTGTATACCCTGCCTTGTCTAGTCCCTTTAGTGTTCAGAACACTGTGACCATGTCCCCTCTCAGCCTGCTGTATCTGTGTATACCTCACCCTGTCTATCCCTTTTAGTAATCAGAACACTGTGACTATGTCCCCTCTCAGCTTTCTCTTCTGCAGGCTAAATAATTTCAGTCTTTTCAGTCTCTCTGTGTAGCTCTTGCCCTCCAATCCACTAATCAGCTTGATGACCCTGTGTGCTGGACCCTCTCAATTGCTTCAGTTTCCTTTTGTACTTGCGGTGCCCAGAACTGGATTCAGTACTCCAGGTGCAGTCTGACCTACACCTTGTACAGTCAGAGGATCCCCTTGTATGACCTGTTGCTTTCTCCCCTCCGAAGGTATCCCAGCATTGTGTCTGCTCTCTTGGCTGCAGCAGCACGTTGCCTGTCTGACATCAACAAGGACCCCTGGATCCTCTCCTCAGTTAGGTTGTCCACTATTACACCACAGAGTGTGTTATTTGGGATGCAGATGTCTTTCCCCTGCGTCTAGTACCTTGCACTTCCCCAAAATCTAAGCCTCCCATTTCTCAGCCCACACCACTAATATGTGCCTATCCCTTGGTAGTGCATACATTCCCTCTGCAATGTCCACTCTTTGCTTCCAGTGCAGTGTCCATTTTTCATTCCTTCTTTAGTGTCCCCTCTTCACACCCTCTGCAGTGTTCACTCGTCACTCCATTTTCAGTGTCCCGTCTTCGCTCTCTGTCCTCTCTTCATTACCTCTGTTTCCCCTTTGTTCCCTCTGCTGTGTCCCCTCTCTGTTCCCTCTGCAATGTACCCCCTTAGCTCCTGATGCAGTGGCCCCTCTTCGCTCATAGGGCAGTGTCCCTTCTTTGCCTGTCTGACATCCACAGGGACCCCTAGATCCCTCACCTCAGTTTATAATAAAAAACACAGTTATACACTAGGTAACTGCCTATTATAATACCAAGTAATCTATACAGGAATTATCAGGGTTGCATCCCCCAAAAGTTCTTTGCCTCTCCCCCCACCCCACAGGCATTGACTGGGTACACACAGGAACCTTTGGAATTGCCTCCCCAGTCAAGTAGCTGCAGAGCCTGTGAATAATAATAGTAATAATTCTTTATTATAGTGCGCCTTTCAAAACCAAGGCACATAACAGTCAGAACAATTAAAACATGTAAAAACATTATCACGTTCAATAAATACAAACGTGTCAGATAACTTCTTCACTATATGCCTTATTCCACAGGAAAGTTTTTAGGGCCTGTTTGAATCCCCCAGTTGCACACTCCCTGATCTGATGGGGTAGAGAATTCCAGAGGGTCAGGGCCATGAACATAAATGCCTGGGCTCCTGCAGATTTTAAAGTCACCCTCGGAATCTCTAGCAACCCCTCATCAGCCAAGCGAAGTAGTCACTCAGGGTGATAAGGAACCAGGAGCTCTTTCAGGTAGTCAGGGCCCAGTCCATGTAGGGCTATGCATGTCAGTAACCCGATGTTGAAGGAGATCCGCCACTGGACCGGCAGCCAGTGCAGTTCCTACAGCACCGGTGTAATATGGGAAGATCTTGGAATCCCCATCAACAACCGGGCTGCTGAGTTCTGCACCAGCTGCAAGCGATGGATATCAACCCCTGGTAGCCCAAAGTAAAGCAAGTTGCAGTAATCTAAGTGTGAGGTCACAAAGGCATGGATCAATGTAGGCAGATCTATGGATGGAACAAGGTGCTTGATCCTGGAGATATTTCTTAGATGGTAAAAAGATGACTTTACGATGGCCGACACCTGCACTCGAAGTGTCAGTCCCGCATCTAACAACACCCCCAGGTCTTACACCTGTTCAGAGGCCTGGAGCTCAGTGTCTCCCAGGAACAATCCTAGGGAGCAGCCTGCCCCCAGTCCCCTTGTCGAGCAGCCTGGATCCAAAACCATCACCTCTGTCTTCCCAGGGTTCAACTTCAACCAACTGGACTTCATCCAATCTTGGATTTCATCGAGGCAGTTATTAAATACCAAGACTGCTCCTTCCTGGTCGGGAGCAAAGGACAGGTAGAGCTGGGTATCATCGGCATAGCAATGAAACCTCAGCCCATACCATCTTACAATGTCTCCCAGGGGAAGCATATACACTGCAAACAACATGGGGGACAATACTGAGCCCTGAGGAACCCCACATGACAGCAGGATCGGATCAGAGGAAAAAAACCCCAACACAACCCTCTGAGTTCTTCCAGTGAGGTATGATGTAAACCATCTGTAGACCAACCCAGAAAGTCTGCAGATAGAGCTCAGGCACTTAAGCAGCACCCCATGGTCAATGGTGTCAAAAGCTGATGACAGATCTAAAAGTACCAAGATGGACCATTTTCTCTGATCTCTTGCCATCAGCAGATCATTGAGCACCCGAACCAGCGCAGTCTCGGTACTATGTCTCTTCCGGAAACCAGATTGGAGAGGTTTGTAGATGCTATGGATGGTCAAATGGTTCTCCAGTTGTGTAACCACTGCTTTCTCGATCACCTTCCCCAAAAAGGGAAGGTTCGAGATAGGCCTGTAGTTTGCAAGAGAACCTGGGTCCAAAGAAGCTTTCTTCAACAACGGTGTCACCACTGCCTCTTTCAAGAAGCAGGGATAAACACCAGAGTCAAGGGAGCACCAGATTATCTGTGCCAGAACCGGGTCAATAGGATCACCACAACCCATAATCAGGGATGTCGGGCCCGGGTCCAAACTACAGCATGTAGGATGCATCACCTGGACAAGCCTCATAACATCCATGACTTATGGATGGTCGAAGGTACTCCAGGAGAATGGAGGGACTGTGACCAAAACCTGATCCTCCGCAACTCACATAGAATGTGCCGAAAGGATCTCCAACCTGATGTCAGCCACCTTATCAGCAAAGAACCGAGCGAGCTCATCACACTGCAATTGTGAAAAAGCTCTTCGGAGCTGCATACAGGTTGAGTTGCACAACCTATCCACAGTTCTGAAGAGCTGAGCTGGTTGATTCTGAGCAGCAGAAATTTCCCTGGACAGGAACTCTGCCTTCTTACGAGAAATTTCTGACTGATAGAACTGATAATGTTCTAGCAGTCTAAGGTGGTCGGCATCCAGGCCAGATTTCCGCCAACAACATTCTAACCTGTGACCTAGTCGCCGCAACTCCCTCAAGGTTCCATCAAACTACGGAGCCCGAGGGCAAAGGGAGAGAGGACGCACACACACTGGTGCAATGATATCCAAAGCTGAGATGATGGCAATATTATATGCCAAGACCAAGGCTTCAGGATCCTTACAATCCTCAGAAAGTTCTGATAGGTCAAGGACCGCTGCAAGGCCATGGGATATAACATTCCGTAAAGGTCGGAACTTGACCATCTCCACAGGGGTCGGCCTACAAGGTGGGGGGGCTGGCAAAATTGAACCTCACCATGTAGTGATCCGACCAACTGACTGGTTTTGCCCCCATGTCCGAGGCCTTGATCCCCAGGAGGAAAACCAGGTCAAGGGAATGGCCACATTTATGAGTAGCAGTGGTAACCACCTGTGTCAGGCCCAGTGAATTCATCAACTGGAGGAAGTGTTGTCCAAACTGTGAGAGTTCGTCGTCGATCCAGGCATTGAAGTCATGCAGGACCATCAACCTGGGTGACTCAAATGTCATATCAACAATGAAGTCTGCCTCTTCCTTAAGGAATTGCTTCTCATCTCCAGGTGGACGATAGATGAGAGCGATTCTATAGCCTGCACCTGCTACTACAGCACATTCAAATGAGCTGGTCACCTCAACTGGAATACTGGTGAGCTCCAATTCGGTCTTGAAACAGACCACAGCCCCCCGGCAGTCCTATCTCGGGTGGTGTATCAACGCATACCCAGCTGGAATTGCGGCCTCAAATATGGAACCTGCATTATCATCCAGCCAGGTCTCGGTGATGCAAGCCAGATCTGCTGACCTGACAAGATCCACAATCACTGCAGTCTTGTTCTTGACAGATCTGGCATTGCACAACACCGCCTGAGTTGGACTGAATTCCTGGGATGCCCCGATCACCAGCCCATCCCCAACGATGGTGACCTTGGGAATGGAGACCAGGCATGGTGGCCCACACTCTAGACTCCATTTCATCCCAGGGCGTCTTCTGAACTTAACAATCCCGATAGAAGCACCCCGCTCTTCCAGAGTCTGCTGTTCACCCCCCACCCCACCCCCCTTACAGGCAATATTTAAAGCCCTGCAATGTTGGTAGATAGAAAAAGCCAACAGAGAGGGGTGAAAAGGGTGGAGGGCATGGAGAGCGGAGGCTGAATAGCGCATGACCGGGGGGAACCCAAGCTGACAATTATCCCGGAACCCCCACACAGCTGAACAACACCAGTCTAACTGGTTAATTATAACAATTAAACAAAATGTATAAAACCTCAAATCACAACCAAACCTTTTCTCACCCCCCCAACTAAATAATTATACCAACTCTAAATAAAACAAATAACTAAAAAAAAAAACTTAAACAGTAAAACCTAACTTCCCTACCACACAAAATAAAATGGCCCACCAGTCCTCTCACTACCTGGGTCACCTAACAAAACAAAAATTGTAGCACCTGGGACTCTCACTCCTCGGTGCTCTAATACTCAAACCAAGATAATAAAGTAAACAAATAAACTGAAAAGTTTATGGAAGTTATTCGTAATCACCCTCCAGAAAAGTCTCTCACAAATCTCTGTAACAGAGTGAATTCACAGATGTTAACTGAGCCCTCTCACTGCTCATAACTTCCACAAAATATATAAATCAAAAAGTACTAGCGGTTGGGGAAAGATCAAACTGGCTGTAATCCAACCAACCCACGGTCTAAAACAGCCAGATATAGGGTTTCGCTTGTGCCAGGGCCAGTGTCATCCAAAATTCAGGAATTCAAGTAAATCCTCAGTCTTCCAATTTACAGATGTTTAAACAGTCAGTAGGCTACAGGAATTCTTCCACCATAATGAGGGAGTCACTCCATCAAAACAGGTCAGTGGCCCACCACTACAGCTCTGGGGGACTACCCCAGAAGCCTAGGAGGTGGAAATAACAGGCCAGGTCTTCCAACCGACCTCACTCCCCACTCCTGCATGGGACACTAACCCCCCGAAGCCCCTCAGAGGCCCATCATTCAGTTCAAGTAAATCCAAATTCAGTTATTTCTTGCCAAAACAGAAAGTAAACGAACTCCAGAGCCAAAAATCCCAAATCAGGCCTCCAGGACAGACTCCCAATTCACCCTCACTAGGATCAGATACAGAGAGACTCCAAAAGAAACTTCAGGACTGAAATGTCCATTTAATGTTTAAAATAAAAGTAATACCACTGGAAGCTGTTACCAGGCCCCATACAGTTGAATCCCCACCAAGATCCCAGATCGACTCCTCCAGTGCCAAGTAAGCCAACAGCAGAGTGGTACTTCCCAAAACGGATCCGGAGAACAATCGAAAACAATCAGAACACACTCGGATGGCATCCGGCAAGAACAAACGGACACACAATCCTCAGTTCTCCTCACGCTTATCCAGCAGAAGGCATCACAGCTCAGCCCCCTTAACTCGACGTATTTCAGACTGAAATTACCACTCACTCCAGGCCCTCGGACACGAACCGCAAATCGACAAACCAAGCATGGCAACCAGGAAAAATGTAAAAACAAGGTAAAATAGAAACACAGCACACTACCAAATAAAGCAATGTGGGGAAAAACAGGCTAACAGTCAGCTGAAACGAAAAACAGATACTGTAGATGAACACACGACTAGCCCAGCACGGCTGCCGCTATTGCTGGAGTACACGCTAATGATCCATGTTCCTCCCCAAAGCAACACAGAGTAAACAAACTTCAGAGCCAAAAATCCCAAATCAGGAGAGTGTAGGAGAGAGAAGGGCTGCACTGGACTGACCAAGGAGACCACAGGAAATGTGAAACTCAGAAAACCTAAAGCACGACACTCTAATACTATTTCAAAGTGAAAAATAAAGGTCTACACATGAAACACTGAAGTAGGGGGCTCACCTGTAATGGGTGCACATACTTAGGGGTGTAATAGAAACAACAAAGCCCAGGTCCCCATGCAAATGAGGTAGATCAGCACACCTAAACAAGGTGGTACTAATATGTTCAAAGATGTAAGCAAATGCACAATTTATTGCAAGTCGCAATAGTACAGTAAAACAAAGCAAACTTGAGTGAGACATGCTCTGATGATGACGCAAATCAAAACATAAGTGCATTGCTACCCGGAAATCCGCCACCATGGACTGGATGTTTGGTTAACTGCACCATACGTTTTAAAACTTTTTTTCGTTCGCAAACGGGATTGTCTACTTATACTCAGCTACAAGAGTCTTTAGTTCCTGGAGGAACACAATGCTGACAATGCCTGGAACAGTTTCTGGATCCATACAATGGATATTACTACAGGCGCTAAACATCCTAAGATCTAGGTGAGCTCTGGACTAAAATGTGCATTTGGCTGACTTAGTATTATACTGTTAGTCTGTTTTCTGTAGTAAACTATAGGTGTTTTTCACTTGTTTTGCTGTACTATTGTGACTTTCAATAAATTGCACATTTGCTTGTATCTTTGAAGGTGTTGGTACCTCATTGTTTAGATGTGCTGACCTACCCCATTTGCATAAGGACCTGTACTCTGGTGAAAAATGAAGGTGAACTGCAGTGTTCACTCTATGCTCCCTCTGTAGTGTCCTTTCTTCGCTCCCTTTGCAGCATCCCTTCTTCACTCTGTCTGCAGTGTTCCTTCTTTGCTCCTTCTGCAGTGTCCTCTCTTCACTCCCTCTGCAGCATCTACTCTTTGCTCCCTGTCCACTCTTTGCTCCCTCTACTGTGTCCACGCTACACCTCTTTGTCTACTCTTCGCTCTTTCTGTTGTGTCCACTCTTCACTCCCACTGCAGTGTCCACTCTTCTTTCCCTCTGCAGTGTCCACTCTTTGCTCCCTCTGCTGTGCCCACTCTTCACTCCCTCTGCAGTGTCCACTCTTTGCTCCCTTAGCTGTATCCACTCATTGCTCCCTGTCCACTCATCACTCCCTCTTGTTTGCTCCCTCTGCAGTGTTCCCTCTTCACTCCCTCTGCTGTGTCCTTTCTTTATTCCTGTGGTGTGTCCACTCTTCGCTCCCTTGGCAGTGGCTACTCTTTACTCCCTCTGCAGTGTTCCCTCTTCACTCCCTCTGCAGTGTCCCTCTTTGCTCCCTCTGGAGTGTTCACACTTCACTCCTTCTGCAATGTCCCATCTGTGCTCCTTCTGCAGTGTCCACTCTTCACTTTCTGTGTTGTGTCCACTCTTCACTCCCTGTGCTGTGTCCACTCTTCAGTCTCTCTGCAGCATCCACTCTTCACTCCCTCTGCTGTGTCCCCTCTTTGTTCCTGTGGTGTGTCCACTCTTTGCTCCCTTGGCAGTGTCCACTCTTCACTCCCTCTGCTGTGCACACTCTTCACTTCTTTTGCAGTGTCCACTCTTTGCTCCCTTGGCTGTGCCCACTCATTGCTCGCTGTCCACTTTTCACTTCCACTGCAGTGTCCGCTTGTTTGCTCCCTCTGCAGTGTTCCCTCTTCACCTCCTCTGCAGTGTCCCTCGTTA
This sequence comes from Neoceratodus forsteri, assembly GCA_016271365.2. Classification (NCBI taxonomy): domain Eukaryota; kingdom Metazoa; phylum Chordata; order Ceratodontiformes; family Ceratodontidae; genus Neoceratodus; species Neoceratodus forsteri. The sequence goes on from CM057452.1 coordinate 70,767,163, forward strand.
CTCCTTCTGGAGGGTTCACACTTCCCTCCCTCCCTCTGCAATGTCCCATTTGTGCTCCTTCTGCAGTGTGCATACTTTACTTTCTATGTTGCGTCCACTCTTCGCTCCCTGTGCTGTGTCCACTCTTCAATCCCTCTGCAGCATCCACTCTTCGCTCCCTCAGCAGTCTCGACTCTTCACTCCCTCGACAGTGTCCGCTCTTGGCTACCTTTGTAGTGTCCATTCTTTGCTATCTCTACAGTGTCCACTCTTTGCTCCCTCAACATGGTCCACTCTTCATTCCCTTTACTGTGTCTATTGTTCTTGCCAATTTAGTGTCATCAGCAAGCCTGAGTGAACTGCTGCTGAACCCCTCCCTGGGTCATTAATAAATATTTTACACAGAAATATAAGAAGAAGACAGCAGAAGAAGGCCATTTGGTCTATCAAGTCTGCTCGTATTGCAGGGTCTACAGCTTGAGCTACTGTTCCTGCCCTCCCTCCCAACTCCTCCCAGCCTCCCTACCCATGATCCTTACCTTCCCCCATGCCTATCCCATCCTCTCTTAAAGCTGCCCACTGTCTTCAATGAGATGACCTCTTCTGGCAGCACATTCCAAGTGGCCACCACCCCCTCTCTGTGAAGAAGTGCTTCCTGACCTCCCTCCTAAACCTCCCACCCTCCAGCTTAAGACTGTGCCCCCTCGTGTTATGATTGCCACTCAGCTTAAAGAGACTCCCCTTATCAACCTTATTTATCCCTTTCAAATACTTGAAGGTCCCAATCATGGCTCCTCTCTCTCTCCTGTCTTCCAGGGAGTACTTATTCAGTGCCCTCAACCTCTCCTAGTATGCCTTACCCTGTTGACCTGCTATCATCTTTGTAGCCCTTCTCTGGACCTTCTCTGGCATATTAATGTCCTTTTTGAGGTGTGGTCATTAGCACTGAACCCTACTCTAGATGCGTCCTTACCAGTGACCTGTACAAGAGTAGTATAACCTCCCCTCTCCTACTACTGATCTCCTTAGATATGCTTTCCAGCATCTTGTTTGCCATTACTGCTGCTTTCTTGCACTGTGTGGAGTGCTTCAGGTCACTAGTGATCACCACTTCCATGTTCTCCTCCTCCTCTGATGCAGATACTTGGACTCCAGCCCGGTAATACTCTGTCCTGGGATTCTTGGCTCCAGTATGCATAACTTTGCATTTCTTGGCATTGAAGCCAATCTGCCAGATCTTGGACCACCTTCCCAGCTTTTCCAAATCTTTCTGTGGGTCCTGTATCACTTCAACTGTGTCCACTCTCCTACAGAGCTTGGTGTCATCCACGAATAGGCACATTTAGAGAGCTAAGGACCCAGAACCATCCCCTGGAGTTTTCCACTCGGATTATCCTCCACTTTGAATAAGTACCATCTACCATCACTCTCTGCTTCCTGTCAGTCAGTTGGTTATCCACTTCCTGTACACTTTAAGGACTCATATAGCATCCAGGTGGTATGGTGTCAAAGACCTTGCTGGCTTTCTGCTCTGTGATGCTAAGCAGTGGCATATTGTTCTGGCACACTGACAACCCAGGTTTACACCCAGAGCCTGAGACAGTAGGAGCACAGGCTGGCAGGGAAGCATTCAGATCATTCATTGGACACTTCTGTCCCACAGATTGACTGGCTGTGCTCTGCTTCTATAGCGACTCCTGCTGGTGATTTTGTGGAAATTCTCCTGGTGGCATTGGTGACTACATGCTGCCAAGCATCCCTGCCCCCAGGACATTGCTGTATTAACTTACACACAGGTGGTGGGCAGATTCCCCACACATAAAAAAGGATTGTGCTGGGACCCTAGGTGATGGCCTCTCAGCCAGCCCCTTACACACTGCCAGGCCCCCAAAGCAGACTGGCCCTCCCACCTCCAGCAATTACAGGCAGAGCTAAAGTGTTTGCTTCCTGGTGACAGCAGGAGGACCCTCTGGTAGGGGTAAGTGAGATTTACCTGATGAGGGTGGTAAGTGGAGGCCTTGGTGAAGGGTTCAACAGCGATGGGGCAGTACGATTGGCAGTGTGGAGTGTCTGAAGCAGAGGGTGTCCATGGCAGTAGGAGAAAAAAAAAGCCTTGCTGGAGACTAGCTAGACTACATCCAATTCATGGCCCTTACTGAACTCTTAATCAGGTTGATTTGTCGGGATCTTTCTTTGGTGACGCTATGTTGTGGCCCTTATGGACAAAAATATATAGAGAGACCTCATTAAAACAAATTCTGGTCAGAGTCGATACAGCTGTCTCAGAGTGTGAGCTCAAGTGAAGGAGTACTCGGAGCTCCTGCCATGGCTGAAGCTACCGTGCCCAACCATTTTGGGCATGGCGAATTGTTCCTGTTTTGCCTGCACCTGCGGAAGTGACAGGCACACAAATAATGCCCCCAGCGGAGGGGGAGGAGCACAGGGGATTGTGCGGCCATGGAGGGGAGGGGCATCGGACAACCACTGCACCACCAGTGATGGCAGCACTGTGATTATTCACTCGCAGCACTTTGAAAGCACAGCGACCAGATCTGGTCACGTACTTCCACAGTCCCTTTTCTAACTCCTAGCAAAACTTCTGCAGGGCTTCGCCCATGCTGTTGTAAAAAGCAGTTAGAAACTATGGCAAAATGACTGTCTAAACTTGGTTAAACTAGTCCTACAATTACTAATCTGGGATCAGCAGCATAGTACATGCAGTAAATATGCAGCACTAGTGCTTGTTTTGTACAGCTTTGCTGTAGTGATTGGTTCAGTAACACAAAGGCTTCCACTGTCACATGTGCGGCATTTAATCTAAGCACAGTGTGTGAATGAGAATGGAAGTTGTTACGTTTATATTTGACTTGTGAATAAGTATGTATGGAAAAACTGCAAAAAAAAATAATCAATTTGTTTAAAAGAGTCTAGACTCTTATTTGTGACAACCGGGACTTGATGTGTACTAGACTGTGAAATGTAGTTTTCCATCTGACATCCTCTAATCTGACTTTAAAGCTGAAGTCTCCCCTGAACCACAGCTCCTGGAAAGCTTCACTGAACTGGTCTTTTTCCTCTTACAATTAGTGTAGCAGTTCTTTGAGAGTGTTCATTTGGCGTGCACTAATGCAACAGAAAAAGACCTGCGTGAAACATTAGACAGTAGAGATGGATTGCTAATTACCTTATATATAACAACAAGTTTCTTAAGTGCTAAAAGGTTACATCTAAATGTTCTCTTTTCCATGCTGACATAGGTTTGATATTTAGAAACTGGCCTGACATGCATATAAATGCACACTGCTTGTGCAGTACGGATGTGCAGTAGGCCAAAGGTAAACACGATAAAGGGAACTGCATAGATAATACATGCATCCATAAAAGTTTAAATAAGGTGAATGTGTATCAACCTATATCTGGCCACCAGTATTTAGGGGGTACACAATGGCCTGATTCTATTCATGAATGAGGAACCCTCACAATAACTCATGTGTAGCACAGACAGTGTGTTATGTAAGTCCTGCCCCCCCCTCCACAAGTGATGGTAAATGGCATTTTCTGAGTCAGGCCATTGTGTGTCCAATTTATGCAATGTATTTTACATTGTAAAGCTTTTGCATAAGTTCTTTTTATAAAGACGTAACTGTTTCTGTTTGATTTCCCTGTTACTTTTTCGAGTGTAGCACAGGCCACTGTGATGTCATCAGGTATTGATCAAGCTGCTGTCCCATTGGTTCAGGGCCCCTTTGTGACCTATTCAGTGTGGAGATAAATACTAATGGTGCAGCCAACATTGAGATAAATGGATTTATTTTCATTAAAAATTCATTAGTGGCTGAAATAAATCATGTATCTGTAAGGTATGACTTCACATATTTTGTATAAATAAATACATTTTAAAAAAGCTCCCATTACACAGTGTAGGCCAAATGTGTCATAATAAGCTCACTTGCCCAAATGCTGGGGGGAAGAGTCATGTTTTATTTGTGCAAGGAGGGCAATGGAACTGAATTCCTACAAATCCCTCTATGTCTGCGTGATATTGTGTGAGGATGGGGGGGCCAATTTGACATCAAAGTTCACTGGCGATTTCAGGCGTTCTTTTCAGTGAGCCGTACAATTAATAATACTTACTCACCTGATCAACTTCCCAAATTAGATTTGTCCTAGTAGTACAACTGGTTGTTTGCTTTATTATTGATTGACAGATGTGTAATTTTTGACACAAAAGGCACACTGAGCTGTGATAGCTCTTTTCCTGGTGTCTCCTAGAGGATGGGTTACATGGCCAGGCTTACTGATATGGGGATGCTAGCCAGGATATTGGAAAAAAAATCCTACTCTTCCAACAAGTACGATGAGATCCTTAACTTCCACCTGGATAGCTACCGGAGTCTGACAGCAGGGAACGTGGTTTAATCTTTCATATGAAGGATGGTACATCGAAATTGTTGTAACCCCCACCTTGTGCTCCACTAGTATCAATACTGAGTATAAACCCATGTTCCTGGTGTGAGGCTCGAATTCACGGCTTTCTAATCTTCTAGCCCCAAAGGGGAGCCTGCAACTTACTCAGAGTCTCTGAAACTGCATAAACACATCAAAGACAGAAAAAACAATTAGAGTTCAAGTAACTGAGTGTCTCCACTGGGCCCAAGACTTTTCACTTCCCCTGCCCCACCCCTGCCCTTCATTTTTGTTTGCCATTTTTACCTCGGCTGCAATGGGGGTGGTTAGTCTTTGTCTGACTCTAACGGTTAAATTCTTGTTTTCTCATGCTCACCCAGCTGCTTGGTAGAAGCACACTCAGCTTCGCTATGACACCAACTTAAGGAAGTGATTTTGCTCTCCTGCACTCGACAGCAGAGGAGGGCAATGCTTTTGGTGATGCATTTTCTCATTGGTGGTGGGGGGGGAACCTAGTGGGTTTAAATAAGTGGCATCTTCTGTGAGACTTTACATCAAGCTGACTGGAGATATTTCACTCATTCCCTCACATCCTAGCCACTGAATCGCACTGCTAGTGAAGCATTTGGAAGTGATCCGTTGTGCTGATGACTTACAATGCAGTGTGTCAAACACATTTTGCTTGGTCTCTTAGGAAGGGCATGATTTACAGTCCCACAGAACTGATGTGTGGCTGATTCTGTTTGCAAATTGTGCATCAAAGTAGTTTAACTTACATAACTGGTGCAGTTGCCATGATTTATGGTAAAATGTGTGTCTTTCATGTGTCAAGTTTTTTTTTTTGCACAAGCTGCCATAAATAATGGGAACTGTTGTAAAACCCACATAGCTTTAAATGAGAAAGACAAGTTTTGGCACAATTGGTAGGATGCTGACGCAGTGCAAAATCAGCCCTTGCACAGGGCAGTCACCCCCGCATTGAAGGCTATTGTTGTGTTTTTTTGTTTTTCAGCCCTTGGCTCCACCCCACAGCCCCTCTGACCAGTTGTTGCACCCCCTGTTGAAAGTTGAAATGCCCCCCCCTTACATCAGTGTCCTTCCTTCTGAAAATGTTGCCAAAAATGTTTAGTGGTACATTGGCTACCTGATTATACATGATGTATTACTCGGCCCTTTATAGATTATCTGAGTCTGCAACAAGTACTTTGTTTTAAATAAAGCATTTACTTCTAATATGAACTGGTGCTTCCCGTTTCTAAGATATTCTTCACCTAGTCACAACCTCAACTGTTTTGAGGTCAACACAGCTGTGATTTCTCACACTTCCTAATGCCGGCTGCTGATCAACCTTATATAATTTGTCAGAAGTAAAGATTCATAGGCCCTTATCCCCTCCCCACTCCTGTCCTTTTTAAGAGCCAGCACATATCTCGTCTTTTTTTTTTGCCCTTTATCCTGGCAGGACCACCAGGCCATCCGCCCTGGTCACGGCCCCCGGAGACCTCCACCGCCGTCTATTGCTGCTGGGGACCCACAGTCACCCCCGGCTTGCCCCCCGGAGGGTGGGGCCGCGGGCCACCTTCATGGCACCGGAACTGTAACTGAGTCGGGGTCCCGCAGTGGCCAGGCGGCTATGTGAGCTCTCCAGGGAGGGCTTCATTCTGATGGTCCGCCGCCTTCCTTTTTCCGCCTTTATACGCCCGAAGGAGGCATGACGTGGCAACGACGCCAGGCCGCCCGCCTCGCTCTCCCTCCCCACGCCAGGCGCTGCCGCGTGGGAACTCCTGATCTCCACCAGGGGTCCCCAACACACCGATACACCCACACCTCCCCGAGTAGGAGAGCTGCCCATCGACGCCAACTTACTCCCCGGCCGCCCGACGACTCCGGATCTGTTCCCAACCCGTCACCGCGCCGCAGCAGAAATCCCACCGCTGCGCCGACGGGCCGGCACATATCTCGTCTTTGATAGACTCACTGACCGAGTCTGCCTGGCGCGAGTGGGTATAGAAACTCACAAGTCCCTATTAGCTTGGCTACCTGCCCAGTGGAGACAGACTGCCGCCTTCTAGGGATGGATTTCCAAAGACCCCTGAAACTGGCATACCTAAAGAAAAACCGTGCGCAAGTGGGTCTTCACTTGTGGAGTTGTGGGTTTTTCTGCAAGCACCATGCTTTCTAACATGGAGCCATTTTGTGACCGGCTCTGTGATTTACAGCAGCTTGTGGATGTTTTGTGGTGCAGCTGTGTTGGAATGCTATGCTTAGTAGTAACATTCTCCACAACTGCGCCCACTGCCCATGTGCACCAGGTGCTGTAAACAGAAATGTCCACTGGTGTGGAAATCGTTTTCTGCACCGGTGGACTGCGACATTGGACTTAGTCCCAGGGCCCTTTGAAGATCCTGCCGGTAGTGCTTGCAGCTCCAGCTCACTGAAGTACTGCGCACACCCTGCATTGCGGTGACCCTTCTTCAGTTGCTTAAAAAATAATAAATAAATTGCAGCCAGTCTTCAAAATGCAGCATGAAACAGGAAGTCATTGTTCTGTGAAGCTTCCACTGCCCTAAATATTTCTAGCAAAGCTGTGCACAGTAGTAATCTTCCCGTTCAATATTCCGGTATCAGATTGTACAGCCATTAGCAATCTGCTGCATCTCTGTTACCATGTAGTGAACTTACTTGAGTTTTCAGTCATTATCTTTTGAGGGGAAGAAACGAAAAATATATGTGGCCCGTGGAACTGAGTGACTACAGCAACAAGCTTTTTATTTATTTCTTTATGTATTTCTTTATTTATTTTATTTATAGTGTTTTCATAAGCTTCACCAGGAAAGTCATACTGAGTTGAATAACAACTCGTTTCCAGATGTGTCCTGGGGAGAAAGAGCAAAGAGAGACACAATAACAAAGCATTAGAGGTCAGTATGAACAATAAACAGTGCATATAGGGATAGTTACAGTTTTTATTTTTTTTTTATTTTATTACAACTAGGATTACAAGTACCTTTGAGCCAGGCTCCTTTACAAAGGTTCTGCGTCAGAGAACAAATACAATACAAGTTACAGAAATAGGAACAAAACAATAAATAGGTTGGCATATTAGGTTACAATGGTAGATCAATACAATAGCTAGAATAAGTAGAATGTATACATGGGAACACAGAGTAACAGAGGGATAAGTAGGAGGGAGGGTGGAAGATGAAGATAAACATGAGGAGCGAAGTTGGAGAGGGCAGGACTTGCAGCCAAAGGGCATGGTTATCAACTGGGAGCAGGCTGAAACTAGTCAACAAAAAGGGAAAGATCATTGAGGGCTCAGAATAGGCAGGGGGTGAAGGGGGGAGAGTCAGGAGTGGTGAAAAGAAAGAAGAAATAAAAAAATAAAAGAGGAAAAGGAGGGGGGTGGAGATGTGGTAGGTGATAGCTGGAGGGAACAAAAACGAGAGGGCTGAGAAGATTATAGGTAGCATTCACAGGAGCTAGAGTTAGGAAGGTGGAGGTGGAGTTTATGTTTGAATGAGCCAAGGGTGGTACTGGAGGAGATGTCAGGATTGAGCGCATTTAACCTGCTAGGCACTCTGAAGGCAAAAGATCTTTGGCCCTGAGAGGTAGGACGGTGGGGAACCTGAAGGAGCTGGTATTCAGAGCCCCCTGGTGTTACGTGGCTTTAGTCTAGAACTAAGTAGTGCTTGGACTCCCAGCGGAGTGAGTCCCATGGTTACTTTCTTTGCCATAATGCAGGTTTGGTATTTTATGCGATTTGAAAGTTGAAGCCAGCCTGATTGAGCATATAGGTCACATGTATGAGTGAGATGATAAGCACCATAGATAAGCCTGCAGGCCTTGTTGAGTGATGTTGAAATTCATCTCATGGCAGTGGCAGAGGCAGAGCCATAGATTATAAGACCATAATCAATGATGGAGACCCCCAAGCTTTGGATGGCAATCTTCAGTGCTTCTGCAGTAAGATGTTATCTATGTCGGTAAAGTAGTTCTAGGCGCATATTTGCTGATTTGGCAACATTGTCTATCTGTGCCCCATAGGAGAGATTTGAGTCCAGGGATAACCCTAGGTATTTGAATGACTGCACTTGCTCAAGGGTGTTGCCATTGCTGGTAGAGATAGCTAGGGGTGAGATCTATGCCTGTTTTGAGAGCTGTTAAAGAGCATTACTTTGTTTTTTTTATGATTGAGGACAAGCTTATGATGAATGAACTAGTTTTCCACTGCGGCAAAGCCTTGCTGAAGATTGGTCTGCAGGAGCACAGGGTCCTTGTCGGAGGAGAAGATAACAGCATCATCAGCATTGAGGATAGTCTGTTCAGTGCAAGATTTTGGGAGCGTGTTAAGAAAAAGGCTGAAGAGTAACAGATCCAGGATGGATCCCTGAGGGACTCTAGATCGGACTGGTCTGAGGTCCGAGAGTGTCCCAGCAATTTTGACTCATTGATATCTGTTTTGCAGATAGCTGTTGAGCCATGAGACAGTGTCAGGAGAGAGTCCTAAATGCTGGAGTTGGATCAGCAGACAATGGTGGACTGTGTCGAAGGCCTTGGTCAGATCTACAAATACTGCCCCGGTTAAGTGACCCATATCCAATGTGCCGTGCAGTGCTCCAGTGAACTCCAGTAATGCAGAAGAGGTGCTATGACCTTTAATGGAGCCATGTTATTGTGGGCATAAGAGATTGTTTTTATCCAGGTAGCCCGTGAGTTGGTTGGATACTATGTGTTCGAATGCCTTGGAGAGAGGTGGTAGTATCGAAATCGGTCGATAGTTCACATGGCAGGTCTTATCCCTGCTTTTGTGGAGTGGAGTAACTGTAGCCGCCTTCCATTTGTCAGGGAACTGACCAGTGCTAAAGGAGAGATTGAGTATGTGTGTTAATGGGACTAGAACCTTATCCATAGTGAGGGTTAGGAGTTTTAGATTCAATGAGTCTCCACTTCATCTTGACTTTGAAATTGCTTTGGTGATGTGTGTTCGGGCATCGTGCAGCTTAATTTCTTTGGAGTGGAAGGGCGGGAGAGTGGTAGAAGGATCATTGGGGATAGCGTGGGTAGTGTCAAGGAAAAAATCCAGGGGAAGGACACTGCTGAGATCAGTAAATGCATCATTAAAGGTGTTCGCAATGACCAGAGGATCCAGGGTGATGGCCTCATAAACCTTTAGCATGGTTGGGGAGGATTTAGTTTGTTTCCCTGTAACTTCTTTGATATTCTTCCAGAAATCCAACCCCTTCCCCCAGGAGTTTGAGAGAGCTTCTTTCTTCTTTGTAGTAGGCATTTTTCCTTAGTCGTATGGATTTAGTGCAGTTATTGTGGGCACATTCCTAGTTCTGTATGTCATGCTGGGTGCCAGAGTCTCTAGCCAGGGTCCAAAGGTGGTCCAGAGCCTTTAGCTGGGCAAGTAGCTCTCTAGTTAGCCACGGGTTGCAGAGTGCTTTGACTTTTCATTTTTTAAGCGGGGCATAGGTGTCACAGGCCGCATTGAAGGAGGAGATAAAGAGGTCAAGAGCTGTGTTAACATCTGTTGAGAAGAAAATGGGAGACCAGTCAAACCGACTGAGGTAGGATTTAAGGCGTCTTAGCTGTACATGTGGGAGCACTCTGCTGGTGATGACTTTGGGTGGGGGCTTATGGAAGTTGACCATTCACATATAATGGGTGAGTGGTTGCTTAGTGAGTCAGGAAGGTCAGAGGAGCTGGCGATATGAGAGGGATGACTGGTAAGGACCCAGTCAAGTAAGGTACTAGTGCCTGTTTTATAATTCTTTTTGGTGGTGGAGAGAACCATTTGTGAGAGGTTTGCTGAAGATACTGTATAACATCCCGAGATATAGCAGCACCTAATGAGAGCCAATTAATACTGAAATCACCTAGTGTAATTGTCTCCACACCTACTGGTTGGGATTTGATGAAGTCCAGAACAGTTGTGAGACTCTTCCCTTGGTCTTTGGGGGGGGGGATGTAGACTGTGATTACTGTGAGGGTTTTGTTGTGTGCTCCTAAAAGTAGCTTAATAGGTAAGATCTGAGCAGTGGAGTCATGGAGAGGAGTAGAGATGGTAAGCAGTGGAAGCAAATAGGGCTATAATGCCCTGCTGAACTGTACCATGTTGGAGTCACAGGAGTCCAAGGAGGGGTATGAGTCTATAGCGTTACCCAAATTTGACTCGCCATTTTTCAGTGTGCCTAATGTACCTGTTGGTGTTTTTATATTTCTATAAGGGACACAGCTGGCACTTCTGGGCCTGAAATACTGCATCTCTCTATCAAAATAGGGCGTTAATCCACATTACACAGAGAATGGGCTCCTTTTTTTCAAAAATTTTTGTTTTTAGACTACGATTTACAGGAACTCCCCCTACTGTAATCCACCATTTTATCAGACTCCCGTAAAAAACGCAGTTCTGGTATGTACTCCATTTCCACAAAAATAACTCTATTTAAAGACATCAGGCCCCATTTTCAAAAGGTTAGCATAGCACAAACTGGGTTTGTGCCATGCTAACCTGGAACAGCTGCCGGGGGTGTGCTCATATTCAAAGGGCACAGATGTGTGACATGCTCCTGACAGCACATCCCGTACAATATTGTGTTCTCTCATACATATGCAGTGCAGCACAATATTAAAAGATTTCAGAAGTGCTAAACAGCTGTCAGCTGTGGTGCCATTTAATGCTTCTGAAACCCAGCCCTTAACTGTGCAGACCTGTCTGCATACTGTCAAGGGCTGAGCACCCTTGTGGGGATCCACGACAGGAGCGGGATGCAGAGAGCCATGGGCATGTGTCCGAGTGCTAGGGCACTCTTGACCCATCTGAGGGAGTCTGACCATAGGGTCACTCTTTGGGTCTGGGCTCTTTGTGAACCGGGAAGCCTTCCGCAGTGCTCTTGTACACCAAGCAAGGAAGAAGGTGGCAAGCTGCCAGATTCTGCAAACAAGGCAGAAGGTGACAGACTGTCAGATCTTGCAAGCTAGCCAGAAGGTGACACATTGCCGGTCCATCCTGCTACATTCAGCAAGCCTGCTGCCAACCTGTCCTGCTTCACAAGACCCCAGCTCGATGACCTGCCTGAGCTTGCTGCTTCAGACCCTGTGGACTGGGACTCCAGAACCACAAGTAACACAGGGTCTGCCCCGACTTGGGGGTGTCAGTTTAAAATTTGCAACCAATTACAGTTTATTCCAAGTTTATTCCAAGGGCCCCAATGCCAGCCAACCCACAGCAACGATAAGGCCTGCACCTTAATCTGGGTACTGGGTTAGGACTATTTAAGGGCACCAGTACCAGTGGGGAGGTGGGCAAGTTAAATGTGTGTTGCGGTTTGTGGGTGGACTCTGTTATTGTTTATGGGTTTTGCCAGTTTATCCAGTGCTGCCATTGTCTATTTCTCAGCTATTCCATTCCCCTCTCCCTATAATAAAAGTGTTACTATTGTTACTGTTACAACTGTCTGTGAGTATATTATTGGCTACAGTCATTAATTGCATGTGTTATACAGTGTCACAGTTTAAAGTGGTATTCTGTGTGAGGGGTGACTGGAAGAGGAGGTGGGTAGGTACAGCATCCCAGGGGGTTGTACTACGCAGACATCTGGCCCACTTTAATTTTACTCTGGGTGTAGACACTGCTCTTATTATTATTATCTTGGGAAATAACCCCCTTTTATCACCAGAACAGAGCCCAGGCCCCTCAACCTGTATTGTGGTCATCAGGCAGGGGTAGCAGCCCGCTGGTGCATGGCGCCCAGGTCACACTTGTAATACTGCCGTGCCATTCCCCACTCTACTTGTGCACCAGTTTCCCTGCACGTCATTCAGACATTAGCGACATCTCATCCCCCTGCTTAATTACATAATACAGAGAAATTATTTACAAATACTGCATTTTCAAATCTGACCCAAATGGGAGTGGTGGTGGTGTGTGGGGGGTAGTGCTATGAAAACCAGGTTAAAAAAAAACTACTCGTAAGCAAGTTACAGTAGGACAAAAGTCCTTAAGTAAAAAGAAATATGGTAAAGGAATGAAGGCGGAGGTACTATTTTGTCTAAAATTAAGACAAACATTTAACTTTTTTTTTCTTAATTCTATGCATTTTAATTTTAACATGCATGTACAGTTAAGAGTCCCATTACATAAGGGCAATAGGACACTCTGGGGTTGTGCGCTAGACACTTCTAGTGCATGGCCAGGGACTGAAGGCACTCAGCCTGTAGTCTTGTGCCTCACTATGCCCCTGACCATGTGCTAGAAGTGTCTAGCACACACCTCATCATATCTCATTGCTTACATGTCTATCCTTTCAGGCCTAACTAAGGACTGTTGCATTATATCTCTAAAATTCACCACTACTTTATGTTGAATCGGTATGGATAAAAAATTAGAGTTGTGTCAAACAGAAAAAAGAAACACCACGGAGTCAATGGTCAATGCTGGTCATCTTCCTAAAATAAATGAAAATATATAACTATTTTGAGGATACTGGAGTCACATCTGGGTGGGATGTCATGGTATCAAATTTTGATAGTATGATAACTGTGACACGTAATACTGTGGTTATTGTGAATACTGTATGTAATCCCCGCAACTTTGCTGTGCATACTGGTGTGGCCCTGTTTCTTCCACGGGACCGCCATCCTGTATTCTCGCTAATATGTGAGGCAGCAGTCTGCACATGCATGGCAAGCGCATTGTTTTTTTTTGCTGATACTGCAGCGATCAGGGTGCCTCTCCAGTGTTCATGACCCCTGTATTTAACCAAAAGGGGTCCGGACACCTGGACAAGGTGTCAGACGAGCCCCAAAGAAATTTTCGTTTAAGAGCGACAGTGAGTGCTATGGGGGGACAATATGAATAATGCATAGGGCTCATGCATATTAATGAGCCGTCTTGCTGCATTAGAGGGACAAAGTGTCACCTGTAGCGACATGCTGCCATTGTAATAAAAATGAAAGACTCTGCAAGTGTATAAGAAAGCAGGGAACTACTAAGTGTCTTTGAGGAAATAAATGTTAAAGATGCTTGTATGTGGCTGCTGAATGACTTAAATGTAAGACTGTGTTTGAAACTGTAGATTCAGCAGCCATGTTAGTCACCTCTGACCCACATTTTGACCAATCAAAAGACAGTATCATGCCAGAGGACTTATGGGACTGAGAAAGAACTTTTAGGAGAAAAGGGAAGGACATTTCTAGGTGACAATTCAATAACCAGTGGGGCATCAAAGGAGGTCAATGAATATTAATTTTCCCGAAGGACGAGTATTTCAACCAATCAGGAGCTGCAGAGAGCTCCCAAAACCCAGTAGACTTTAGTTTCTAAGTCAGTTCAGTTAGACCCTCTCCTGAGGGGGCTCCAGCCGCATTGCAGAAAGGTGTGGCTTCTAGTCTGGAAGAGGGCCTTCCCGGGGGGTTGCTAGTTACCTGTCCCCCAGGACCCAGGGAATTTTGTGAAACCTTCATCTGTGAGAGAGCTGCGGAGCCCACTATTATCCAGCTGTGAGAGAGCAGTAAATGACTGCAACCACAGTGGTGAGAGCTCTGTGGGAACTGTGACTTCAGAGGGTTTAAGGTTTCTGAAGTGGTAGAAGTCTGTGAAATTCAAGGAACAGAGGTTTTAAGGATTAGCAAAAGAGGTCTTTGGTGGGTGGAGAAAGCCCATCCAAAATTCCGACAAAACAGTGTTTGGGGCTCCCTAGCCCTGAAGGTCTGTGGGTTTGCTCCTTGGTCTTGTTGGCCACAGCATAGGACAAGCAACAGTGACCCTTTCCGAAGTGGTTGCAAAGTCATTGGGAGCTGCTGCTTGGGGTGGAACTTTCGGCTGTGAGAAAAGGAAGTTTGCTCTAGTGGGACAGCCAGTGTCATGAAGAGAATTCTGCTCCAGAGAGGGAGCCAGTGTTTTGAAGAAGATTTGGCTCCAGAGAGTAAACCCATGAGACTTGAACCTGTGACTGGGGAAGAACGACCATGCATTTGGTAGAGTGAGTTTTCTGAGGTTTGTCCAGAAAGAATGAACTGTTCTGCAGTGCAGAAAGTGTACTGAATCTACAGTTGGTCTTCAAAGACTGTATAGGTTGCTACCTAACAAATTGCAATGCTCTGCCAACTTTGAAAATGTGAGTTCTTGGTGTTTCCCCTAGTTAGAGAGAGAAATGTTGCACTCAGACAGAGAGAGAATTTGTACCTGGGCAGAAAGAGAATCATTTCAGAGAGAGTTGAGAGGCCTGCCAGGTGAACACCATATACAAAGGCCACCCTGTCACAAGCCCACACCTGTGGGGTGGGATTCTCTGCATCACAGCAAATCCCTCTTGTTACAGGGGTTAGGGATACCTCTCCTCTGTCCTTTTAGTATGCTCACTGTTTCACAATTGAACATAAGCCAGAAGATCCAGAGGCTCCCTCTCTCCATGTGGGGGGTGCAAATACTGTCTTGAGTCTGTATTCCTGGGAGAGAACCCTCTTGGCCACTGCACAATGAACCAGAAAAGCCACAGGCATGTATAGGTGTTTGGGGGGGGGAGGGCCCTATAACACCCTATATGTGTCTTTGCCCAGAAATGCAGAGACCAGTTCAAACCCTCACAGACCCCTCCTGAGACCTTTCACATTCTTCCCCTCCTTGCATCCACAGAATCCCTTGTGGTACTTTACTTTGGTAGTGTATGGCCCTTCGCAGTCAAACAGGCATAGTATAGTTTGAACAAACTCTTCCCAGCACACACACACAAAACACTGGCAGAATTATCTTAAAGTAAGCCAAAAGCATTACTAATTAATTAAGAAATGCAGTAAATAACTTAAAGACAAATAATTGTAGACATTGGTTACAGGATATGGAAAATAAAATGGAAGTTTACCAAGAAAAAATAAACTGTGAAAAATCTAGTTTGAAAGTTCTACCTCAAGTCCTTAGTTGCTGAATTTGAAGTGCAAAGTGTTCTTAAAAGTGATAACTGAAATTCTTAGTTCTTTTCAGTCCAGAAGAGTTCTTGAAAATAAATGTCTCTGCTGCCTCAGCAGACAGAGTCCCAAATGCAAACAGTTCCTTGAATTGGCAACAGTCAAGAAAGCAGCAAGCAACAGAGAAGGGCTAAAAAAGGCTCTGATAACCTTCTGCACCCTTGTTTTAAAGGTTTCCAAAAGGGCAGGCCCAGTGGATGCTGGCTTGCCCTGAGGTTGGCTAGCATTCTATCTTCATGGCTATGCAACCAATCAGGGTTTACTTTTTTATTTTTTAAAAAATGGTCATTTCTAGCAAGGAACAAAGGGCTTAGAGGCAAGCCAGTTTGATCCAGCCTGGGGATAGCATCAGCCTCAGTCTCCCCCTACCCCCCTTTACTGAGTGTAATTAAGCTACACTCAATACAGCTATTTACTTGAAATGCTCATCCATTTAGCTGTAACTAGATTAAGTTAGGGTAGACCTCTCAGGACAAAAGGGGTCCCAGACATCATGGCTCCTCTAGAGGTCCTGGCCTTTCACAAGCAAATTGGGCTACCTGGCCTCCCAGCTATGCTTAATTAGCCCTTTTGTTTTCTTTTAAATAGTTTAATCAAACTCTCAGTCCCTAGCTAAGCAGCCAGCAGTTTATCTGCTCAGTAACAAGAACATCATATAATTTTGGGCCCATGTCTTTCTTTGTACCCATGATCCCTTGCAAGTTACACTGGGCCACCATGGGCTTCTTTGATGCATTTCTCACATAAAATAACATGAAATAAGATTAGAACAATAAGGTATGGCCTTATCTCAAAGAAAACACAAATTGCACATACCCCAATAATGCAAAGCATAATGCGAAGCATATGCAAATGCACAGGAAGTAATTTGGAATGGCTCAACTTTAAGCAGAATGACATGGTGCCAGAAGGCCTCACAGTACAATCAACATCAGTGACTCACACCTCAACCACCCCACCTCACCTTGCCCCATCCACCACAATCCTCCCACTTCTCCCACTACCTTCCCTGCTCTCCTTCCCCTCCTTGCCCACCTCTCCCTTCCCACTACCACCCATTTACTCCCCATCTCCCCCCCTCTTTTATTGACAGTGCTTCCTGAGCTGCCTTCACCTCACGCCTCTACTTTTCTTTAATGAACGATGCCCCTGTCTCTACCTCCCTAACAATTTCCCTGGGCATATGATGTACGACTGCCTGGTGTCATGCCCTGCTGTTTTAACAAGTCTTCAAGCAATTATTTGACAATGTCAATGATGTCTTTTTGTTTACTGTATGCTATGTTTTAGCTGCATTTTTGTTCTCTATTTGTCCTGTTTTCCTGATGTGGAACTTTTGTAAATGAGCCCTTGCTCAAAGGTGTCATCCAAAATCTTAATAAATAGCAAAGGCTGAGTGTGGCCTTATCTCACCACACTCCTCCCTCCTTAACAGAAGCTGGGGGACACGAACTCCTTTTTTTTAGTAAGGGTTAAGATGGATAGGCCATCCGCATAGGCATTGGCAGACCCTGACCTATGTTTAATGTACATGTCGTATGCCTGTAGTGCAATGCTCCTTCTAAGGAGTCTGCCATTTCTCTTTCCCATTTGGTTTAGCCACACCAGAGTACTGAGGTCTGTCTGTACCTCAAAGGGCCTGCCATAGAGGTAGGACTCTAGCTACTTAAGTGACCACACCAGGGCAAGGCATTCTTTTTCCACAGTGAAGTATGCCTGCTCCCAGGGAAGTAGCTTCATACTTAGATACACAATAGGGTGATCCTTCCCCTGTTGGGATGTCTGGCTGAGGACAGCACCAATACCCACATCTGAGGCATCCAACTGCATGACAAATGGCCTAGTATAGCCTGGGCTGGCCAGCACAGGGGCACTGCACCATGCAGTGTTTAGTTGTGTGAAGGCCCTGTTACATCTCACAATCTCCCTCCCAAAAATTCACCATATATGGCATAATCTTTGTTCTTCAGTTCTCCCTCCCAGGCAGACACCCCATCTTATGGAACCAGTAATACCTTCCACCATCCTAGTATTACATTATGCTGTGTGTTTGCCATGGCCCCTCCACTGGGATATGTATACACTGTATATACTGTAAATATTAGCTCAACTTTCCTATAACCCACTTTATCATGTGAATTTTACTGTACATCACTGTGTTTATAAATGTTTTTTTCCCCCTGTATGTATAACTGTTGTATATAAGTGTATGATGTATCTGTTGTGTATCAATTGTTGAACCTTGACCTTATCAGGTCCATCTTGTAAATGAGCCTTGCTCAATGATGCTCGCCTGAATAAATAAAGATTTG
The DNA here is from genome assembly GCA_016271365.2 of Neoceratodus forsteri. Classification (NCBI taxonomy): domain Eukaryota; kingdom Metazoa; phylum Chordata; order Ceratodontiformes; family Ceratodontidae; genus Neoceratodus; species Neoceratodus forsteri. The sequence continues at coordinate 70,784,832 of CM057452.1, forward strand.
ATGATGATGATGACATGCTGGGTCCCATTTTACTTTCTTGTGTTGCTTTTTCTTTAACAAACTAGACAGAGGAGCTGCCAGGGTACTGTAATTTGGTACACATTTTCTGTAGTACCCGGTGTGACGCTCTGCCACCTGCTTAATATTATATGTAAAATATCTGTATTATAAATAAATGGCATGTGTCTGTGACTGTCTGCCTGGCACACAAGTCCGCCAGTAAAAAGGAGCTTAACCTTTGACCTCTAAGATGTCAGCATGCTGAAGCAGCAGGATGTCATAAACTGACCAGTGAAGAGAAATCCTAATTAAAAGTTTCCTATTCTGTTTAACAGAGGGCTCTGGCCATCTGCCAGGAGATAAGACCTCATAAAATGTTATGATTCCTGCAAGAGGAGACCATTTGGTCACAGAACCTTGTTACCAGTAATAAACCTAAGATCATTCTTGCAAAGCAGAAAACCAGCAGACAGATCAAAGAGGAATGTTTGAAAAGAGGCTCATATTTTAAAAATTGCTGATTGTTGATTTCCACAGTAGAAATTAAGTATATGAAAGAATCTAACTGTGACCTCACCAAGGGGGTGAGGAGATGGATTTTGAAATGATCAGGCATCCAAGGGAAACATAGCTTTTTATTTTGGATTCCACACGAGTGAGATGCTTGTCTCTGAAACTCAACACAGGCACTTCTGGTAACATCTAGCTAAGCAAGAACCTTTAAGTACTTGGTAGGCATCGTTTTGTTCTGTAATTCCGCATTTATTTTATTGACTCTGAGTTATTGATATATTTGTTCTGTGTTTGATATTTTATCAATTTTACAATTTTTAGTAAACAATATTTTCCTTGAAATTCTGCCTGTGTTTCTCAGTTTTCTTTTGCATGTGAATGCTGAACCAGTGTTTAATTCTGACAGCTGTTAAGAGCTCAACAGGGCTGGAATGTGTTACTAATCTTGCTAAAGGTAAGAATATACCTAGGTCTCATATTGAGTCATAATGGTACAATTGCAGAAACCTGGCTGGGTGCCACTGGGCTAAGGATTGTACTGCATCCCCCGAAGAGGATACGTATTTGAGCCTGTTAACTGGGTATGCTAGCATAAGGTTCACATTTGACCCCCAGGACTAGAGTCTGGTAGGTGATTCAGACCCAAAACAGACAGGAGGGTTACCCTGTTTGTCTCCTGTTCACACTATTACACTTCAAGTTTGGCACTGTGGGAGTAGAGGGCCTGACCTGCGGAGCGCGTTTATGACAGATTTTGGTTGGCAGTGATGCAATTTAAAAGTATTTGGTAACACGAGCATTAACAGTCCAGTGTGTCAGATTAATACTGTACAGCTCACATGCAAAATAAGGCAGTGATTTTTTAAAAAGTAAACAGAACTGTATCACTGTGTTTACAGTCTAAGTTCCCTACCTTTTTTATTTTTTTTCGGGTGCAAGTTAGTGTAGCCATAGTTGGGGAAGAAGATGGCTTCAAACTACAGCGATCACACTGTAGACCAGCTGAGGCAGTTGTGCCAAGAGAAAGGAGTCCAGCACGAGGGCCAAACCAAAATGCATCTCATGGAGGCTCTTGTGGCAGCCAATGCCCATAATCTCGAGTCACAGTCTGGGACTGGGAAGGACCATACCTTGAGCATGGAGTGTCCAGGGTCCAGTGCAGTGTCCGGATCAAGTGAGGAGGACAGCAGGGCCAGTGCAAGCCAAGGGCCACAGCAGCAGGGGAAGGTCACCAGCATTCTGGAGCCAGAAGAGATCAGGCTGCAGATGGAATTGCAGAAAATGGAGCTGGAATTTGAGCAGAAGTTCCAGCTGCAGATAGAAAGAAAGGAGAAGCGGGAGCAGCTTCGGAGACAGGCTGAGGAAAAAGAGTGACAGCTTCAGCGAGAGGCAGAGGAAAGAGAGAGACAACTTCAGTGAGAGGTTGAGTGAGAAGAGCATGAGCGCCAGAGGCAACATGAACTGGAGAAGCTATGACTCCAAACATCAGCACCAGAGCAGGTAAGTGGCCTGGGGTCAACTGGGACTCTAGGACTGGGTTACAAATTAAATTCCAAATTGATAGCTGAATTTAAAAAGGGGGAAGATATGGATGCCTTTTAAAATTCCTTTGAAAAAGTATGTATTCAGGTAAATATTCCTAGAGGGTCCTGGAGCTTCCAGCTATCCCCGCTACTTACCAGAAAAGCTTGGGATGCCTTGGGTCAAATGGACAATGAGGACAATAATGATTACAATAATCTTAAAGCTGCATTAAAAAAAAATATGAGCTAACAGCAGAGGCATACAGAATTAAATTCCGTAAGCTCAGGAGAAGCCCTGACATGAGCTACGAGGAGCTAGCTACTAAAAAACATCAGTTTTTAAAACGTTGGTGGGAAGGAATTGAAGCAAACTCTGTAGAGAAAATTGAAAATAATGTACTGTTAGAGCAGTTTTTTTAGGCATGCCCAGCAAAGCTGAAAACCTGTCTGGAGGACCGAGATCCAAAAACAGTGCAAGAGGCTGCTGAACTCCCAGCCCGCTATGTCAGGAGCAGACCTGCTCTGAGAGGGAATGGGGTGGGCATGGCAGTGCAGAAAGGGAAAAGCACACCTTCAGGGCAGCTAAAACCCTCCCTGCCTCCACTGAAAACGAGTAGCCCCAGGTTACAAAGAAAAGATTCACCTGAGAAAAGAAATGAATGTTGGGTTTGCAAAGAAACTGGACATATTGCAAGACAGTGTCCTAATAGGGCAAGCATTGCACAGAGTGGTGCAAGGAAAGAAATGGATTGTTTGTGTGTCCCTGAAAGCATGCCAGTAAAATGAGGGAACACATGCACTCAGTCACTGTGAATGGTGTACAGACACATCAGTTAAGGGACACTGGCGTGTCCCTGAATTTGGTAAAAGGGGATTTGGTAGAGTCTGATCAGCTTATACCCAATCAATTTGTAATTGTATGGGGATTCACTGGGGAGGAGAAAACATTGCCACTCGCTAGTGTCCTCCTAGACTGGGGTGAGACAGGGGGGACTGTGCAAAAGGTTGCCGTAGCAGAAATGTTGGCTGTCGATGTTATTATTGGCAACAATCTCAAACAGGAGCTGGTGTATGCCATTACCCACAGCCAAGTGGCAAAAGAAAATTGTAATTCCCTGGATCCCATAAAAGCCCCTGTGGAAAGCACTGGGAGGCTGATTCTCCAGCCTGTGTCTCCTGATATGGAGGATAATGAAAAGGGGGTAGAAATTTCCCAGGTAGCAGTTAACAGAACAGCTACAGAGGGTTACTCCAAGGAAGGAGGGTTGACCCATTGTCAGAAGGTTAGGGATGGCAGTGATCCCGAATGCCCTGATGCTAGAGCTAGGGACCCTAGCTTACACACTGAAGGGGACCTGCCCCATGCCTTAGGAATGTGTAAGGAGTTTGCAGCTGCTCAGAAATGTGACCCTAGTTTAGAGAAGCTGAGGGCTTGGGCAGACTCTGATGGAGCACTGGGAAGTGACGGGAAACATAAAGTTTATTGGAACAATGGACTGCTGTATATGCAGGATGCCAAGACAGAAGGAGGGGTGATGGGCAGGCAGCTTGTCATTCCCAAGGGGTACTGTGAGCAGTTGCTCAAGATTGCACATGATATTCCCATGTCTGGTTATCTGGGAATCGCATGCACTATGCAGCGATTGGCCCAGAATTTCTATTGGTCAAACTTCACCCAGCAGGTGAAGGAGTACTGCAGGTCTTGTCACCGGTGCCAAGAAATAGGGAAGGCAGGTAAGAAAACCCCAGCTGCCCTAATTCCTTTACCCATAGTGGAGAAGCCATTCCAGAGGGTGGGAATGGATATTGTGGGACCTTTAAATACCCCCAGCGCCTCTGGAAAGAAGTTCATCCTAACTGTGGTGGATTATGCCACCCGGTACCCAGAGGCAGTCGCCCTATCCTCACTGAGGACAGACAAAGTGGCAGATGCTTTACTAGGGATTTTCTCCCGTGTTGGGTTTCTGCAGAAGGTTATCACTGATCAAGGGGGTTCCTTCATGTCGGACCTGATGAAATGTTTGTGGGAGAAGTGTGGGCCGGTGCAGAGATGCACAACACCTTATCACCCACAAGCCAATGGGCTTGTGGAAAGATTCAATGGTACCCTGAAGTCAATACTCTAAGCGTTTGCTGAACAGAATGGGAGGGATTGGGAGAAATACCTTCCCCACCTGTTGTTTGCATACAGGGAGGTGCCCCAAGAGTCAACAGGGTTTTCCCCCTTCGAGCTCTTGTATGGACGTAGGGTACATGAGCCCCTAGACTTGATCCAGGAGAACTGGGAAGGCAAGCACGCCACCCTGGGAACTCCCATAATACTGTAGATTATGTCCTTAGGTTTAGGAAAAGGCTGAAGGAGCTTATGGGGACAGCCCAGAGCAACCTGGCAGCTGCCGAACAAAAACAAAAGGTGTGGTATGACCTCAGAGCCAGAGCTCACTTGTACACTGTGGGTCAGCAAGTCATGGTCCTAATCCCGGTCTGGAAAGATAAGCTGCAAGTCGAGTGGGCAGGACCATACAAAGTAGTCAGACAGGTAAATGACATAAACTACATTAGAGAGTTACCTAACAGAAGACATACACAAAGAATGTACCATGTCAACATGATGAAGCCATATGCTAATAGGGCTGACATGATGCTTGCAGTGTGTAGTCCTGGGAAGGGGACAGACTAAGGAGACCCTCTTCTGGACATGCTGGAGGAACGCAAGTGGGAGTCCTCTGTGGAGGAAATTAAAATGTCACCCCAGTTGACCCCGGACCAGATCCAGGAAGTAAGGGAGGTTTTAGCAGACTTTGCCCCACTGTTTAGGGCCAAGTCTGGACTAACCCACTTAGTGACACACAGTGTGGAGACAGGGACACAGGCGCCCATACAGTGGATGCAGTACTCCAGATGGGGCCTAACCAGCATCTTCTAAAGAGGTAATAATCCCTCTTTACAAGACATTAGTTAGGCCCCATCTGGAGTACTGTGTGCAGTACTGGAGGCCACACCTTCACAAGGACATTAACCAAATTGAGGCAGTCCAGAGAAGGGCAACCAAAATGGTGCAGGAACTGCATCAGAAGACATATGAGGACAGATTAACGGAGCTCAATATCTATGCCCTTGTGCAAAGGAGGGAGAGAGGTGATATGATCGAGACATTCAAACACCTTAAGGGCATTAACAAGGTGAAAGAGTCTAACATGTTTAACTATAAGAAAATACCAGGACAAGAGGACACAGCATGAGATTGAGGGAGGCCGATTAAGGAGGAATGTGAAATTCTTTTCACAGAAAGGGTGGTGGATGCATGGAACCCTACTTCAGGAAGTGGTGGCTATGAATACAGTGCAGGGCTTCAAACAGGCATAGGATAGGCATAAGGGAGCAATACAGATGAGTATGAATAGATAGGCCACTGACAGAGCAAAGGCCGATGGCACATTTATAAGGTAGAAAAAGAAATGGGCAGACTGAATGGGTCTTGTGGTCCTTATCTGCCATCAACTTCTATGTTTCTATGGGTGTCAGAGGCTGTCCAAAAGGACATTAGGAGGGAGGTGGAGGAAATGCTGGATTTAGGGGTAGTCCAGAAATCCCACAGCCCCTGAGCCTCATCTGTAGTCCTCGTTCCCCCGCCAGATGGCTCTACTTGTTTTTGTGTGAACTATCGTGGACTCAATGCAGTCATGAAGTCAGACACCCACCCAATGCCACGGATGGACGATCTCCTGGATAAGTTAGGAGGGGTGACATACCTTACAACTATTGACCTGACAAAGGGATATTGGCAGGAGGAGTTAACTGCCAGAGCTAGGGCGAGGTCGGCCTTCATCACTCCGACAGGGTTATTTGAATTTAAAGTAATGCCTTTTGGAATGAAGAATGCCCCTGCCACTTTCCAAAGGTTGGTGAACCAGGTGTTAAATGGCACTGAGAAGTACGAAGTGGCATGCCTGGATGACACTGCCATCTTTAGTGCCAGCTGGGAGGAACACCTATCGCACCTTAGGGAAGTGTTGAGCAGATACAGAGGGTCAGATTCACTGTAAAAGCTGAGAAGTGCTAGGTGACCATGGCTGAGGTGCCGTACCTTGGGCACGTTGTAGGCCGGGGACCGCTCCATCCTAACCGAGTGAAAATAGAGGCAATCAAGGCATGATCCAGACCAGAAACACAGAAGCAGGTCAGGAGTTTTCTAGAGACAGTGGGGTACTATAGGAAGTTTGTACCAAATTACAGTGCCCTGGCCGCTCCCCTATCTGGCCTGTTAAAGAAAAGGATGCCTAAGAAAGTTACCTGTGAACAAGCCTTTACAAGACTAAAGGAGACACTGTGCAGTGCTCCTGATGTGATAAGTTCAGATCATAGTAGACCCTTTGTAGTGTACCTCAGTAAGACGTTGCTTCCCAGGGAGCAGACTTACTCTACTGTGGAAAAACAGTGTCTTGCCATGGTGTGGGCACTAAAGAAGTTAGAACCATACCTATATGGGCAGCATTTTGAAGTACAAACTGACCACAACCCCCTGGTTTAGCTGGCACAAATGGGTAAAATGAATGGTAGGCTACTAAGATGGAGCCTTGCCTTGCAAGGGTATGACATGACTGTCTCACACAGGGCTGGTGCAGCAAATGAAAATGCAGATGGACTTTTCACATCAATTTGAGCAAAGAACTGACTTGGGGAGCTCATCCCATGCTGGGATACAGCCCCCAAATTCAGTCTAGGTGGGGAGGGGTGTGCCGCTCTGTCGCCCGCTTAATATTATATGTATAATATTTGTATTATAAATAAATGGTATGTGTCTGTCTGCCTGGGACACAAGCCAGCCAGTAAAAGGATCTTGACCTTTGACCTCCAAGGTGTCAGCATGCTGAAGCAGCAGGATGTCATAAACTGACCAGTGAAGAGAAACCCTAATTAAAAGTTTCCTGTTCTGTTTAACGCAGGGCTTTGGCCATCTGCCAGGAGATAAGACCTCATAAAATTTTATGATTCCTGCAGGAACAGACCATTTGGTCACAGAACCTTGTTATCAGTCATAAACCTCAGATCATTCTTGCAAAGCAGGAAACCAGCAGACAGGTCAAAGAAATGTTTGAAAAGAGACTCGTATTTTAAAAATTGCTGATTGTTGATTTACATAGTAGAAATTAAGTCTATGGGAGGATCTAACTGTGACCTCATCAAGGGGGTGAGGAGACAGATTTTGAAATGGTCAGGCAGCTGAGAGAAACATAGCTTTTTATTTTGGATTCCACAGGAGTGAGATGCTTGTCTCTGAAACTCAACACAGGCACTTCTGGTAACATCTAGCTAAGCAAGAACCTTTAAGTATTTGGTAGGCATCTTTTTGTTCTGTAATTCCCCATTTATTTTATTGACTCTAAGTTATTGATATATTTGTTCTGTGTTTGATATTTTACCAATTTTACAATTTTTAGTAAACAATATTTTCCTTGAAATTCTGCCTGTGTTTCTCAGTTTTCTTTTGCATGTGAATGCTGAACCAGTGTTTAATTCTGACAGCTGTTAAGAGCTCAACAGGGCTGGAATGTGTTACTAATCTTGCTAAAGGTAAAAATATACCTAGGTCTCATATTGAGTTGTAAGGGTACAATTGCAGGAACCTGCCTGGGTGCCACTGGGTGAAGGATTGTACTGCATCCCCTGAAGAAGGTATGTATCTGAGCCTGTTAACTGGTTATGCTAGCATAAGGTTCACATTTGACCCCTAGGACTTGAGGCTGGTACGTGATTCAGACCCAAAACAGACAGGAGGATTACCCTGTTTGTCTCCAGTTCACACTATTGCACTCAATGGCCTCTATCTTGGCCCGGTTTGGACATAGTTGTCCCCTCCCCACTACATGTCCCAAATATGATACCTCAGCCATGGCCACCTGGCACTTTTTTGGCCTTTACAGTAAGTCCAGCCTTCTATATCCTGCCCAACACTGGCTATATCATTCAGATAAGCCACTGCGTACTCTTCAGTACCCTGGAACACCTGGTTTACTAACCGTTGGAAGGTGGCAGGGGCATTCTTCATCTCAAAGGCATCACCTTAAATTCAAAGAGGCCTATTGGGGTGATGAAGGCTGACCGTTCCCTAACTCTGGCAGTCATCTCCACCTGCCAGTATCCTTTTGTCAGGTCTATGGTTGTTAGATAGGTCACTCCCCCAACTTGTCCAACAACTTGTCTCTCTGGGGCATTGGGTGGGCGTTGGACTTCGTGACTGCATTGAGTCCACGATAGTCCACACAAAAATGGGTAGACCCATCCAACTTGAGGACGAGGACTACGGGCGAGGCCCAGGGACTGTGGGATTTCTGGATTACCACTAAGTCCAGCATTTCCTCCACCTCCCTCCTAATGTCCTTTAGGATGGCCTCAGACACCCGATAAGCTGTCCATCGTATGGGTGCTTGTGTCCCCTTGTCCACATCATGGGCCACTAAGAGGGATCGTCCCGGCTTGATCGTAAATAAAGGGGCAAAGTCCTCTAAAACCTCCCTCACTTCCTGGGTCTGTTCCAGGGTCAACTGGGGTGACAGCTTGCTTGTCTCCACAGATGACTTCCATTTGCTTTCCTCTAGCAAGTCCAGGAGGGGTCTTCCTCGTCCGTCCCTTCCCCAGGACTACAAACTGCAAACACCATGTCAGCCCTATTTACATATGGCTTCTACATATTGGCATGGTACATTCTATGGGAATGTCTCCTGTCAGGCAGTTCCACAATATAGTTCATGTCATTTATCTGTCAGACTACCTTGTATGGTCCTGCCCAGTCCACCTGCAGCTTGTCCTTCCAGACTGGAACTAGGACCATTGCTTCCTGACCTGTGCTGCACAAGCGAGCTCTGGCTGTGTGATCGTATCAGACTTTTTGCTTTTGCTGGGCAGCTGACAGGTTGCTTTGGGTCACCCCCATAAGCTCCTTCAGCTTCTCCCTAAACTTAAGGACACACTCCACTATAGGAGTTCCCTGGGTGGTGTGCTTGCCTTCCCAGTCTTCCCAGATCAAGTCTAGGGGTCCACGCATCCTACGTCCATATAGGAGTTCGAAGGGGTTGAACCCTGTTTACTCTTGGGGCACCTCCCTGTATGCGAACAACAGGTGGGGATAGTATTTTTCCTAGTCCTTCCCAAGCTATCCAGCAAACACTTGGAGCATCATTTTTAGGGTACCATTAAAATGTTCCACAAGCCCATTGGATTGTGGCTGATAACGTGTCGTGCATCTCTGCACAACCCCACACTTCTCCCACAAACACTTCATGAGATCCAACATGAAGTTACCCCCTTGATCAGAGATAACCTCCTGTGGAAACCCGACATGGGATAAAATCCCTAGCAAGGTGTCTGCCACTTTGTCAGCCTTAATGCAGGAGAGGGCGACCACCTCTGGGTATCGGGTGGTGTAATTGACCACCGTCAGGATAAACTTTTTTTCTGAGGAGCTTGTGTATTCAAGGGTCCCACAATATCCATTCCTACCCTCTGGAATGGCTCCTCCACAATGGGCAAGGGAATTAGGGCAGGGTTTGTTTTACTACTTGCCTTCCCTATGTGTTGGCACCGGTGACAGGACTTGCAATATTCCTTCACCTGCTGGGTGAAGTTAGGCCAATAGAAATTTTGGGCTAATTGCAGCATGGTGCAAGTGAGGCCCAGATGTCCAGACATGGGGATATCATGGGCGACCTTGAGCAACCGCTCACGATACCCTTGGGGAACGACAAGCTGCCTGCCCATCACCCCTCCCTCTGTCCTCATGTCCTGTGTATACAACAGTCCATTGTCTCCAAATACCCTATGTCTCATGTCACCTCCCTGTGTCCCATCAGATTCTGCACAAGCCCTCAGCCTCTCCAAACTAGGGTCAGTTCTCTGAGCGGCTGCAAAATCTTTGCATTTTCCCAAAGCATGGGACATGTCTCCCTCAGTTCCTAAACTGGGGTCCATAGCTCTAGTTTCAGGGCATTCAGAGTCAGTGCCATCCACAACTTTCTAACAATGTGTTACCACTCCCAGTTCAGAGTAGCTTTCTGTAGCTGTTTGATGAACAGCCACTTGGGGAAGTCCTACCTCCCTTTTACTACTCTTCATGTCAGGAGACACAGGTTGGGGAGCCAGCCTCCTATTCTTTTCCACTGGAGCTTCTGTGGGGTTCAGGGAATTACAAGTGACCTTTGCTGTCTGACTGCAGGTAACCCACACACCACCCCCTGCCATAGATTATTCCCTGTAATCACATCCAGGGTGAGGTTGTCTGCCATTGTCACTTTTTGCACCCTCTCTCCTGTCTCACCCCAATCCAGGAGAACACTAGCTAGTGGTAGGGTTTTTTCCTCCCCAACAAATCCCCTCATGGTTACAAACTGATTAGGTATAAGTTGTTCAGGCTCAACCAAATCCCCTTTTACCAGGTTAAGAGACACCCCTGTGTCCCTTAACCCATGGGTCAGCACCCCATTTACAGTAACTGGGTGTATGTGCTCCCTCATATTCACAGGCATTCTTTCAGGGCTACACAGTGCACCCACCTCCTTTTGAGGGACTCTTTGTCCACTCTGTGCCTTTTTAGGACACTGCCTGGCAAGATGTCCTGGCTGCTTACAAAACCAACATTCATCACTTTTTGTTATCGGGGAAATCTTTTTTTGGTAACTTGGGGTTTCCCCCTTTCTGCAGAAACATTGAGAGTTTTACCTGCCCTGAAAGCACACTTTTCCCTTTTTGCCCTGCAGCACGTGCGTCACCACTTCCTTTCAGAGCAGACCTGCTCTTGGCATAGTGATCCGAGAGCTCAGCAGCTTGCTGTGCTGTTTGGATGTTTTTGGTTCTTAGTACTCTAGCCAGGTTTTCAACTCCACTGGGCAAACCCAAAAGAACTGCTCTAATAACACAACCTCCACAAGCTAGGAAGTGGCAGTGAAGGTTCAAGAGAAAAAGAAAGCATTCAGGAAGTACAAGGAATCACAGAAGGAGCAGGACAGAGAACTGTATCAGTTAAAGCAAAAGGAAGCTGGGAAGGCAGTCAGAACAGCAAAGGCCCAAACTGAGGAAAAGATAGCCAACTCAGTTAAGAAGGGGGATAAAACCTTTTATAGGTACATCAGGGAGCGAAGGAAGACCAAGGGAGGGATAGTGAGGCTTAATAAAGGGATGGGGTGGGCAGAGGGTGATGATGAAAAGGCAGAGATACTAAACAAATATTTTTGCTCAGTATTTACAAATGAAGAGGGGGAGATACCTAAAACAAACAGTAGAAACACTCTGGATACAGAAGTTGATACCAGCCCATTTACAGAAGAAAGGGTTATGAAAGAACTCTTAAAACTGAAAGTGGACAAAGCAATGGGGCATGATGGGATTCATTCCAGAATTCTAAAAGAACTAAGGGTAGAACTAGTGACACCACTGACTACCCTCTTTAACAAATCGTGGGAGGATGGGGTGGTACCCGAGGACTGGAGGAGGGCAGATGTGATTCCTCTTCACAAAAGTGGGAGCAAGGCAGAAGCAGGAAACTACAGACCTGTTAGTTTAACCTCAGTGATAGGGAAAATGATGGAATCATTTCTGAAGGAAAGAACTGTCGAGTATCTAGAGGCCAGAGGGGCACAGGACCCAAGGCAGCATGGATTCACAGTGGAAAGGTCATGCCAGACAAATCTGATAGATTTCTTTGACTGGGTGACCAAAGTAGTAGATCAGGGAGGGCTGTGGACATGGCCTACCTAGACTTTAGCAAGGCATTTGACAGAGTCCCAGACAAAAGATTAATATACAAGTTAGCCAGCCTGGGATTGGGTCTCAAGATGACAGCCTGGGTAAAGAATTGGCCGGAGAATAGGACACAGAGAGTAATAGTAAATGGAGTCCACTCTGAAGAAAGGAGGTTACTAGTGGGGTACATGAGGTTCAGTATGAGACTGGTCCTCTTCAATGTCTTTATGCGACATTGCAGAGGAACTGGAAGAAAAGTATGTCTCTTTGCAGATGACACAAAGATCTGCAACAGAGTTGATGCACAAGGTGGGGTGGAAAGGATGAGAAGGGACTTGGCAAGGTTAGAGAAATGGTCAAATGTATGGCAGCTTAGATTCAATGCTAAGAAGTGCAGGTAATGCACCTGGGAAACAAAACCCAGGAAGAGTACACAATGGGGGTGAGATACTAACAACAACAATAGTGGAAAGGGACCTGGGGTAGTCATAGCAGATGACCTAAGGTGGGCAAGCAATGTGAGAGGCAGCAAGGAGGGCTGGGGGATACTGGGTTGCATAGGGGAGGCATCACCAGTAGAAACAGGAAGTTATTATCCTCTGTACAGACAGTTGGTGAGACCCCATCTGGGTACTGCATGCAGTTCTGGAGCCCAATCTCCAAAAGACATAAACAGGATGGAAGCTGTCCAGAGGATGGCAACTAAAATGGTGCAGGGTCTGCACCGGAAGACATATGAAGAGAGACTAAAGGAGCTTAATATGTATAGCCTCGAGGAAAGGAGGGAGAGGGGGGACATGATAGAAACCTTCAAGTACCTCAAGGGAATCAACAAAGTCCAAGAGGGTAGCATATTTCGAAAAAGAGGTGTGCAAGAACAAGGGCACAATTTGAAAGATGGGAATGCTCCAGAGGTAATTTAGGATATTTTTCACAGAGAGGGTTGTGGATGCATGGAGCTGCCTTCCGGAAGTTGTGGAGTCAAAAACAGTGGTGGAATTCAAGCATGCATGGACAGTCATAAGGCCATTCTAGGGATGGGGGTAGGAAGAAGTAGGTTGCTGGTTAAATAGGATCTGCAGCTTATCCAGTAGGTAGGGAAATGGGCAGACTGGGTGGGCCAAGTGGTCCTTATCTGCCGTCAAATTCTGTGTTTCTATGTTTCTCCAGGCCTTCCTGGGTATCTTGTCCTGGATACAGACCTTTTCAAATGAATTCAAAAATACATCCATATCCTCCCCTTTTTTAAATTCTGCTATTAATTTAGAATTTAATTTATACCCCAGCCATGGAGTTTCAGGTTCATCCGTGCCACTTACCTCCTCTGGCGCTGGTTGTTGGAGTCTTAGCCTCTCCAGTTCAAACTCTCTCTGGCGCTGCTGTTCCTTGGCTCTCTCTGACATTGCTTTTCCTTGGCCTCTCTCTGGTACTGCTTTTCCTGTATCTCCATTTCGAACTTTCTCTGCTCGAATTCTCTCTGCTGCTGATCTTTGAACTTTCACTGCACCAGGTCCTATTTCCTCAGCTCAAATTGTAGCTTTAGCCTCTCTAGCTCAGGATCTGTTGTGGACTTCACTTGGTGCTGCAGTTCTGGGTCCTCTCTGGTCTCATTGTCCTTCTCTCTGGGTGTCTGCCCACCTTCTAGTGTTTCCTTCTCAAAACAGTCCCTTAAGATTGTGCTCGCATTCTGCTGTGACTGTAACTGACTGTTCATGAATATCCTTGAATTTATACTGCTGTCCACTTTTACAAACTTCCCACCATAGCTGTTTTTTTGTACTTTTGATTGTAAATATTGTATAGTTTTTGTATACTATTTGTTACATTGTACTGTCTTTGTATACCTACTAGACTGCTGCATACTGTATTCCTACCCTTGTAATCTCCCACTCCCCCAGGTTGCATATGTAAACAGGATTCCTGCTGTTCCTTTGTATGTTCACCTGGTGAAACCATTTTAATAAATCAATCAATCAATGCATCAAAAGAAATAAATGTGATCAGTTACAATGCATGCTTATTTATTTTTGTACTTCAGTTATATTTTATTGCTGTTATTCAGAATATTAAGCAATATAATTTTACCCTTTAAAAGAACGAACAATGAACAGAAAATGTCTCAGGATAAAAATCATGCATTCTCACTTGTGGGTTGATTAACCAGAATCCACAGGTTTGCATGAAGCTTCTGCCACCAGAACAATTTTTTTCTGGCCCACTTATTGTCCCCTTGGCATGATTTCCATGTGGGTCATGTCACTGTTTTATTTTTAGTATGCAGCAAACCAGGGACAACTGGCATACTTTCTGTGTGTGATATTAGAAGGTTCCAGGCTGTCAAGTAATTTTATTTTCGTGATGATAAAGTTCACTGACTTTACAGTCTCTTATTTGATCCATTTTGTTTTAAGCCATTACCTGTGAGACATTCACCGTTTCCTTTGCTTTCTGGAGAAGCAAGGGAACTTAAATGACCCCTCCCTCTCCTGTTCCTCCAGCAAAGATTAACAAAAAAAAAAAAAACTTGTCAGTTTCTGTCACTGTCCAGGAGCCAATATTGCCTTTTTACCCTACCCTGCCTGGCCCAACACCCACTGACCCATGATTCACAAATTCAGGTGGTGGGACAATCACAGTTTTATCCACCAGGCTAAATCAGTCATCCCCTCCTCCACCCCCACCAAATACAGAGTAATGGACTTGATAAACCCACAAGAAACAGAAAATGCCTGGAACCAAAATGCACCAAAACACTCCACTGGAATGTCTCTGGGGCATTCCATCAGGGGCAGTAACTATGGGAGTATTCCAGCAGAGGCATTAAGTAGGGGAGCATTCTGTTTAAGGGTACTATTCTGGCTTTTGGGTGCATTCTGATGCCAGATGTGTTCTTGTTTTGAAAGTGGAATGCACCCAAAAAAACAGAGTGGTTCCTCTAAACTGAATGCCCTCACCCTTAATATCCATAATGGAATGCTGCTCCCAAAGTTACTGCCCCTGCTGGAATGCCCCCATTGCCTCTGGTATACTCTGGCTTGGGAACTGGTAGCATTCTGTCTCTGAGTGCATTCAGTTTTTCACCCAAAAAGTGACAAAAATCCCTCTCATGGCACATAGCCTCCCAAGCCCCCATTTACCTTTTTTTAAAAGTGCCAACCCAACTTTTTTTTCCACAATGAGGGAGGGGGGACCGACCATATCCGGACCCCAGTTGGGTCCAGCGTCTTCTTCCCTCACTAGGCTGATCCCTTCAGACCCCAAAATATCTTTAGAAGTCCCTTCCCCCAGCCTGAATCTATGATTAGGAACAGGAGAACAGAGAAACATTAACAATGACGGCAGAAAAAAACAAAACGTAGTTGGTTCAGAGTGCACACTCACGCTGAGGAAGGACTAAGTACTGCTTAAATTGCTGAAAAGTTCTTTTTATTTTCAGGCTGTATTAGCCAGTGCAAAGGAGTACAAAGGTTTCACGGTATAGTCAAAATAGGCACCTGCCCCGGACTAGTGAATCTATAATGATCCTGGCTCCAGTCACCATTTATTCTGAATCCCTCTCCTTAGTCCAATTATCCCCTCATGACCAAAAAGGCCCCCCAAAATGTATCTCTCCTCCCTAGCCCAATACCCCAATCATTTCCACCTCTCTAGCCTGATCCTACCAAGCCCAGTCCCCTAAGACTGATGTTCCCCCGATGGATTCACCCCTCCCTTTCTCCAATAGACCCCCTTCCTTAGCCCCATCCCTCCTTTAAAAGCTCTCCTCCCTGTCCACCATGGTCTATGATGAGCTTGATCCCTCAAGTAGATTCCCTTTCCATAGCCCGATCATCCAATAGATCTCCCCTTCCCTAGTCTGATTGCCCAAGAGCCATGATCCCCCAGATTGATTCCCCCTCTCCAGCCTGATCCTCCCATTTGATATCTTCCTCCTCCTTCCTAGCTTGATCACCCAATAGATTCCTCCTCCCTAGCCTAATACCCTAATGGATTTACACCTATGTAACTAATCCCCAATACCCACAATCTCCCAATTTGATTCCCCTCTCCTTAGCTCGATCACAATAGATTCCTAACTCCCCAGTCCTATACCCCCTTTATAAGTCCCCCCTCTATGACAGTGGTGATCTATGATTACTCGGCTCCTAGATGGCATCATGTCAGGAGCTGGCACCATGTTCATCTAAATTCCCTCTTCCCTATTCCACCACTCAAAAGCCCTACAACACAATTTTTTTGTAAAGGTCCCTCTCCTTCTTCCAACTGAGTCACAATTTATGGGTTGGCCAATATTTAAATTTTTAGATAGCTCAGTTGCCCCCCCAATGTGCAACACACACCAGTTCCATTGAAAGGCTGATCACATGCCTAGAAAGGAGGGCAGAAGGGAGGAAGAAAGGGGTGGGGTCACATTACATCAGTGACAATGCTAGGCACACTGACTCTGCCTAGCATTATCAATGATGCTATGAGCCCTGTCTTTTTCTCGATCCCTCTTAGGTGCAGACGTCATCTGTCAGTGGGACTGGGACACAGGAAGGGGTGGCAGTGGTGAATGAGCTAGCCTGAAGTTTAACTATTTGCCCCAAAAAAAATAATGGTTTGGGTAGAATAATGGCCTCTACAAAGGTACATGGGCTTTTGAGGTCTAGGTAGGGGAGATTAAGATAACACGGTGCTGGCTCCAGGCATGATCCCAGCTAGGAGCTGGGATACAGATCATCACGGGTGGGGTGAGAGCTTCTAAAAATGGATTGGGCTAGTGGGGGTGAATCTATTAGGGAAGTGGGCTGAGAGATCAATGAGGAGGATTGTGGGTCTTGGGAGGAATTGAGCTAGGGAGGGAGGAAGGGAGTGAGGTTGGAGCCAAGGTTTTAGTGTGTGCCTAGGATCATGTAGTTCACATCTGAATTACATAGCCACAATAGACAGACACATACCTAAACCTAGAGAATTATTATATAACTCCTCTGCAGGAGCACTGGGATATGCACAGTCACTGCCATGAGTTATGACCATGAGTTCTTGGCAAATTCAATATTTATTGGCTTTCACTCCTGCACATACATTTTCCTAAAATGTTGAATCCCTCCAATTATCACAGTTGATTTCTGACCCCATATGCCTAAATCTTTAAACCACTGTCCTTTGGACTGGGTCCTCTCATCGCACCCCTACCTCATAATGAATGCAGGTATCCTTCCTGATGCCCTCAGTAACCACCATATTGTTTACTGGGTGCACAAGATTCATTCCCCTAAAGCTCCCCCCTCCAAATTCATGTATCTTAGATCTTTTAGGTTGCTGGACTTATCCTCCCTCCTAGCTGTCCTATGGGCCTCTGACTGGTTCCCCATCTCCACTGTTATAATCGCTGGCTCTTATTCACTGTGCTGTTTCATCACTGGTTGGACCCACATGAAGGAAATCTATATTAAATATCCTACTTGTTATTTCTCTTATAGGTCTGGCTCACATATCAAGATGGAAACCAATACAATGCAAATAAGTGGATCCCCAGACTAATTGCCTTGAAGTAACTGGGTACAGGCTCTACGATGTCTGTTCGACAAATATTTTATTGACCAACATTACAGCGATGGATTTATGTTGACCACAATTTGTGGTCGACATAAATCCATCGGAGAAACAGTTGCTGTTCATCGAGGGCGTTTGCCTCTGAACCCCCCATGTGGGGGGCTTTGCTCCCACACCACCCAGACTTAAGGATAATCAACCCAAAGTTAGAGTTTATTCAGGGAGAGGGTGCAGGGGAGGGAGTGGTGGAGTCCCGGGTGGATTTTACAGCAAATGTCGATATTGTCGGCATCGATGTGTTCGCTGAAAAGGTTTCGCTGTCCAGAGGGCATACCCTGGGTACATCCATCTTTTACATCGGCTCCAAAGCAGCTCTAAAAGTAGGAGACTGCACCATTATAAACGTGAGGGACATTTAAATGGGTTTTTGACAACTTGAGAATTCATACAGAAACGAATAACGCTACTGTTTAGACAACCACTTTTTTCTGTTTCTCTAGAACTTGCTCCTGGTAGTTGTGATAATTCTGGTAATAAATGTCACGGTGAATGAATCTGACCCTTATCTGGGCATGAAAATAAAGAATGACTCTGTAGAAGAAATAATTATATTTTCTAGATTATCACAACAGGGTTATAATGCTTACTACTCTGAAGCCCTTAATAATCGTATAAATGTCATTTACTGTAGAGAGCTGAGTTCTCTAAGTGAGATATAGTTTGTTTATATTTAGCTTTTATTTTCTATTGTGACTAAAACATATCTCTAGTAATTGTTTTAATTAATTTGTTTTTTGAATTTTGAGCACCTAATCAGATTATAAGCAAGATGCTGTGATATCACAGAACTAGCAGTTAAAAACCGAACGTTACCTTTGCTTGTTACCCCCTTGGAAGCCTCACAAAGAGGCAAAGCTTTAGAGATTGTTAACCTGAGCAGTGAGCTTTAAGCTGTTTGTATATTTGCAAGGAAATAAAACCCTTAACATTCAAACTGTGGCTGGTGTTCAACTTTTATTTCAGAACTTGATTGCAACGCCTTGGATTTTTTTGTTTTGTGGTCCCCCATCTCTGCAGCCACATAGAAACATAGAAACATAGACTTTGACGGCAGATAAGGACCGCTAGGCCCATCTAGTCTGCCCATTTCCCTACCTACAGGATAGGCCACAGATCCTAGTTAACCAACAGCCTATATCTTCCTGCCCCACACAAGAATTGCCTTATGTCTGTCCCATGCATGCTTGAATTCTCCCACAGTTTTAGTCCCACAACTTCCTCAGGAAGGCTGTTCCATGCATCCACTACCCTCTCTGTGAAATAATACTTCCCTCACATTGCCCCTGAACTGCCCTCCTTCTATCTTTAAATTGTGTCCCTTGTTCTTGCAAGTCTCTTTTCTGAAGATGCTACCCTCTTGGACTTTGTTGATTCCCTTGAGGTACTTGAAAGTTTCTATCATGTCCCCCTCTCCCTTCTTTCTTCAAGGGTATACATATTAACTCCTTTAGTCTCTCCTCATACGGCTTCTTTTGCAGGCCCTGCACCATTTAGTTGCCCTCCTCTGGACTGCCTCTATCCTGTCTATGTCCTTGCGGAGATGGGGTCTCCAGAACTGGACACAGTATTCCAGATGGGGTCTCACCAACTGTCTGTACAGAGGATAACAACTTCCTGTTTTCTGCTGCTGATGCCTCTCCTATACATCCCAGTATACCCCGGCCCTCCCCTGCCTTCTCACATTGCTTGCTAACCTTAAGGTCATCTGATATGATTACCCCCAGGTCCCTTTCCTGTTTGTTGTTGTTACTACCTCCCCACCCATTGTGTATCCTTCCCCGGGTTCTTGTTCCCAGGTGCATTATTTGCACTTTTGCATTGAATCCTAGCTGCCATCAGTCTGACCATTCCTCCAACCTTGCCAAGTCCCTTTTCATCCTTTCCGCCTCCTTGTGTATCAACCCTGTGCAGATCTTTGTGTCATCTGCAAAAGGCATACTTTTTCCTTCCAGTCCCTCTGCAATGTCACTGATGAAGACATTAAAAGGACTGGTCCCAATACTGAACCCTCACGGTGCCCCACTAGTAACCGCCCTTTCTTCAGAGTGGACTCCATTTACAATTACCTTCTGTGTCCTGTTGTCCAGCCAATGTTTTACCCAGGCTACCACCCTGGGACCCACTCCCAGACTGGTTAATTTGACTAATAATCTTTTGTGTGGGACTGTGTCAAATGCCTTGCTAAAGTCTAGGTAGGCCATGTCCACAGCCCCTCCCTGGTCTACTACTTTGGTCACCCAGTCAAAGAAATCTATTAGATTCGTCTGACATGACCTTCCGCTGTGAACCCATGCTGCCTTGGATCCTGTGCTCCACTGACCTCTAGGTACTCAACTATTCTTTCCTTCAGAAGTGACTCCATCACTTTCCCTACCACAGAGGTCAGACTGACAGGTCTGTAGTTTCCTGCCTCTGTCTTGGTCCCACTTTTGTGAAGGGGAATCACATCTGCCTTCCTCCAGTCCTCGGGTACCACACCATCCTCCCATGATTTATTAAAAAGTATTATTTTTTCCCTCCAGTCCCTCTGGACCAGATTTATGACTGTATAGGATCATCATGCACCCCTGAGGAAAATCAGAGTATGTGTCTCCGACCTCCACTAGATGTCTGCTGAGTTGTTAGCTTGCCTTCGTACCAGAGACCTTGCCTGGTGATCCAATAAGATCACTGACTTCCCTCAATTGCTTTGACCAACTATTGGTACCTTTGCAATGCCAATAGCAAAGCCAACAGGCTTGCGAACTCTAACTATTTTGTGTCTACACTCCAGAACAACCTTAATAACCCCTCCAAGTTCTGGAGGCTTATTCACTTCCTTTTCTACTCATGTGGCCCAGTCTCCCTCATCTCTGACCCCTCTTCTGTTGCCTCTTCCTTCAACTCCTGTTTCACCACCTGTGCTCGTTCTCTTGTTGGAGACAGAATCGGCATAGAAAATCTGGACAGACTAGATGGGCCAAGTGGTCCTTTTCAGCTGGCAGTTTCAAGGTTTCTATGTTTCTATTGCCTCCTTATCTTCTCCGACCCCCGTCCCCCCCTTCACTCTTTCTCTTTTGCTCCTTCCTCCCCCTTTAGTTTATTTTTAGTTTTTTTGGTTGACCGGGTAAGTGCACTAGACAAATCCTGCCTATTTTTCAAGCCTGACGGGGAGGGGAATGTGCAGATGAATGCCAACTGACCTTGAATCAGATTAAGCTGCTGTTGGTGGTATTTTTTTTTTTAGTGAATGAGGGAAATTTGGCCAGGACATCGGGGAAATTCCCTACTCTTTTCGTCAAGTGCCATGGGATCTTTAACGTCCACCTGACCTACAACCAATCCAGGCAGATGGGACCTCGGTTTAACGTCTCATCCAAAAGACAGCACATCAGAAGTACAGCACCCCTCTCATGCTGCACTACAGTGTCAGTACTGGGATATTAACCCAAGAGCCAGATGTGGGAACTGAACCCACAGCCCTCTGATCTCCCGACCTCAGAGGCGAGTGTGCTACCTACTGAGCCACTGACACTGACTTTGCTTCCCTTAAGGCCATGCTTGCCCCTAATACTCACAAGGGAGGAAGCCCTGATGGTCTTGATCCAAAGCTTCGGCTTTTCTCAGCTTCTGCCATCACTGATCCTATTACCCAACTTCTTCATCTCTCTTTCTCCTCCACTGTCCCTGAAGCCTGGAAGCAGGCTACTGTAATCCTGCCCTTCTTCTCCTCCTGGTAACTACTGTCCTATTTCTCTCTTTTCCACTTTGGCTTAAGTTACACGAACACCTTGTTCTCCCACAGCTCTCTCCCTCCATTGACTCCTACTTGTTCTTCCTCCTTTCCAGTCTGTTTTCTGAAATTCCAACTCCGCTTCTACCCCCCTCCTCCGGCTTATATACGCCATTCTTTCAGGTAAGGACCAGGGTCTGATCACCTCTGCTGTCTTCGTCAATTTGGTTAAAGCATTTGACACAGTGGCACATTCCCTCCTTCTTGACAAGCTATGGTGGTAGGCCTTACTGCCTCCTCAGTCAGCTAGTTCTGCCTCTACATTGACGGCATGTCTCAAGCTGTCCAGATCAGAAGTCCCCCCAATGCCACATCTTCAGGCATCTCTCAAAGGTCTGTCCGAGGATCCATAATTTTCCATGTTACTGAATGACTTCCCTTTTGTCTGTTCCTCTGTGTCCATTCATATGCATGCGGATGATACTGTGTTAATGCATCTGCCCACCTTACTGCCCAACTAAAACTGGACTTTGACAATATTCAGCACTGGTTCCATTCAAACCAACTGTCCCTCAATGTTTCCATGACATTTGTCACCTGACAGAGGCTTACTAGAGTCACCTTCCTCCCATTATTTCACACCCTTGTCCTGATGGTGCTGCAATTGAGGATGTCTCCTCTTTTAAGTAACTCGGGGTCTGACTGGATCACCATCTTGATTTTGCAGCACACATTGATGCTATCAACCTTAAGCTCCCACCCCCCAATCTTGGTGCACTATACAGGAACAAAGCAAGTATCCTGCTTCCTGCCTGCCATGAGATTGTATTACAAATGATACTCCCTGTCACAAGCCCAACCTCAGGGGCACAGCAGTACCTCCTGTTTGCAGGGAGGATCCCCCTTTTTACAGAACTCGTAAGCAGTTGAAGGGTTCAGGAAGCATTACCAACCTTTCTTTTTTTCAGTGGGAGGGTGGAAACTGTAGTTTCGAGTCCCCTTGACTCTGTACTATGTTCGGGGTTTAAATCCCACCACTGCCACTGGCAGCCTCTTGCCTAAGTAATTTTGTAGGATAGCCAAACTGTCACTATCTTCGTTATCAGGGCACACAGTCTTTTACAAAACTCTTCTGTTAAAATGTTAACTCACACAATCAGACCCCAGGTAGAGTTGATAAGAAAATCATAAACATTTACTTAAATGAAAACAACACCGTAAATTCTACAATTTGAAAGATTTTTGAAATGCAGACAATACCAACAATAACACTGGATGATTTTCAGAAAACACTATATACTGTTGTTCTAAACTATACCTTATTCTGAGATTTCAAAGTCCAGAAAAGTGTCCTTTTTGAGAATAACCTTCTCTCTGTGTAGCTGAAGAAAAGTTCTTTGGAAAACACAAGATTTGTTGGAATTAAAAATCAGTCTCTGAGTGTCCTTATACAAAACTCAGGGTTTATCTTGAAGTGTGAAGTCCTCGTTCCCAAATTCTAACTTAAAATAAGAATTTCTGTTTAGCATGTGAAAAATCAGGTCTTGTTCTAAAGGCAGTTCAGGACCTATCATATTCTTTAACACAAGTATATAAAACCGTTTAAGTTCTTTCAGCTCTGAGATGTCCAAGGGGAAAAAAAAAAAGTCCTTCAGGAGAATGCCCTGATTTCAAGATGGGTCTATTACATAAAGTCATGTTATTTTCAAGCCCCACCCATCACTTTTGTGATGGGGTGTATACTCTAGCAATACAGAGATTGGGGTGCAACAGTTTATCCTTATCCTGCAGGTGTCACTGTGGTTCCATGTCAAACCCCTGTAACATCTGATCTATGCATTTGGCTTGAGTGCCTGACCCTAGGCCATCCTCCTGACCTCTTTCCTGTTATTGGAAACTAAATGCCCAGTTTTATCCAAGAGTTATGACTTTAATGGCCATAGGCCTGTCTGTGCCTTATCTAGATAAGTACCAGACCCAAACTAGCTTTTACAGAAATTCTGGCTATTTTGTTTAACTCTTCCTGGCCTTTTAAAGGGACAGTGTCTCAATGCCAAAGTATGTTACAGCACATACAATAGAAACATTAATAAAGGATATAGGTCTGTCTTGCCACACTCCCCATCTTTGACTTGGAGCACATAGTCTACAGTGTAGTTTCCAAACACTCCCTTCTTAGACTGGACCCCCTCTTTTACTCTTTTTGTTGCTTTGCCTTAGACTGTCCCTCTCATACCCCACCACTGCTCGTGCTACTCTGTCCTTGCTCTCCTCTCCCTTTATGGCAGGCACTTTTCCCATCGTACCTCCTTTGTATCCAAATTCTGGTTTGATTCCCTTTTTTCCTACCTTACCTCCCTCTTATCCTCTCCACCACTTACCAGCTACCCCCCTCTGCAGCAATGATTCCCATCCCCTTTCTATTTTTTTTTCCATTTTATTCTTTTCTCAACCTGCCCTAGCTGCCGGCAGCCCGTTACTGTCAGCCCGGTCACGAACCACTGACTACCACCCCCCATATCAGCCTCGGGCCCTCCGATACCCGTGGCTTACCCCCCACGGTGGGGCTGCGGCACTCTGGCTGCATGTCGTAGTCATCGGACTAGGTCGGAGGGCTGGCCTGGGGGGCTAATTGAAGCTGTGGCGAGCTTCATTTAGGGCTGCCAGCAGCTTTATCCATTTTCCTTTTTCGGGAGGCGGGGTCGTGCAATGACATGGAGCATCCTGCCCTGCCTCCAGTGCGTGCCTGTGCCGGCAGCTGTGTGACTCCTGGCCTCCACCAGGGGTCATCCGAGCTCTGGACACCTCCCCTCCCCCCCGAAGAGAGGAGAGAAGTCCCTAGGACGCTCCATCCTTCTCCCCCCGGCCAGCCCTCCAGCGACCCAAGTCCGTTCCCTAACCCAGGTCGCCGGCGTCGCATGCGGAAATCCAACCGCTGCGCCAGCGGGCCGGCATCCCATTCCCTTTCTATTCCACCCAGGTCATCTACTGCTGGTCAAACTGCCTTCTCATATTATTTTCCTCATCTCTGCTCATCTCTTCCTCTGTCTATCCACTCTGCCTTTTCTCCCCTCTCTCAAATTCTTCATAACTTTTCTACTCCCATCTGCAAATGTACTTGTCCCATTACCTTAAATGATCCATACCCCCCTACACTACTTTCTCTGGCCATGTTTGCTCCCCCCCACACCAGGATGCCTATCCAAGCTCATTTTTTATCTTCTACAGACACCTTTTTGCACCGTTTAACCCCGCATTTTTTTAAATTATGCTTTTTCATGTACTGTATGTTTTTGCTTGTATAGTCTATTATTTTTGTATTTCTGTTACTGTACTATCTATATTGTTATTTTCCTTTTGTAATGTCTTCCATACCCCCCAACCCGGATGCATCTGGAAATGAGCTGCTATCAGCTCAGCATGTCTTTCCTGGTAAAATGGTTCTATGTGATAATGGCGATCACGGAAGGTAATAGCCATTAGGGCGAAATATTACATCGGCAAAAAGTAGTTTCACCGATGTACACTCACGCTGAACCAAAAGGCACTGAAAACATAGGCTTACCTCACCCCACACCCTCCTACTAAATGATTCTCAACTGCAGGGGAGGGCATGTTGGTGGGGACCAAAAAAAATCTCGGACGGGCGCAGAAATACTGACACACCCAGCATCGAACCCGGCACCCTTCCAAACCTAGCCTGCCACAAACCCACCATGCCACACAGCCAGCTCAGCAACCCACTGCTACGCTATACCTCACAAACTCTCCTTCCCCTTCCACCCGTCGCACGGCGTGCTCGCTACCCCCATGCATACGCATATAACGACAAGATGTAAGCACTCAATAGCGGACTCCCTTATCACAGGATACCTGATAAAATGTTTGAAATAAATAAAAGAATGAATGAATAAATAGATAATTAACTAATAAAATGTCCATGGTGCATAATCATTGCAACTACTGATTAAGTAAGTAGTGTCATCCAAATGTAGATATGACAAGGATTTTGTGGTTAATCTCTATAACCATATCTGTGTTGTGAGCAGCAATTTTAGACTGTTTGTAAATGTTATCAGCCAATTACGGTATATGATTACTTACTTTTGCCTCAAAGAAATATTGAATGCTGTACTGGATCAGTGACGTGGAGGGCTGAGGTACTGTGTGCCTCACCTCCAGCCATGCCAGTGATCTGGGTTCGAACATGGATGTGGGTCGCTTGGGGGTTGGCCAGGTGAGGGAGTATTGAGTGTCTGTAGGACTGCTCTTCTCCCTCGGGGAGGGGGGGGGTTGCTGTGGCTCTCTGTCTGACTGCCAGCTAGTGGCAGTTGGGTGGCAGGGCATGAGATGTCACTAGGAGAGGGAAGAGAACCCATGTTCAAGGTGCCAGGGGTGTCTCCACAGAGGTGGAGCTCGTATATTACACCCATTGTATGTCCTGTGGGCTCAGGGAGAAAATCAATGGAAAAACACCCCGGCTGCAGGTCCCACACCAGTGACTGGGTTCCCCCTGCAATTCGACAATGGCGGTAAGGTAAGTCATGGAGAAGCCAGGTGAAGGGGCTGGGGGGGGGTGGTAGGAAGTAGACAGCTGGAGCAGCTCAGGAGATAAACAAATGATGGGGAAAAAAGAGATACTGAATGGGTAAAAGACTTTTGTATAGGTTTGTTTATTAAAATGAATACTGCAGAAATCAATAACATCTTGTTCATTTGCAAATACGGGTATGGAAATCACCCTTGCATATAATTTTAGATTCTAGAATGGCTGATGAAATAAAATGTTTAACAGAAAATGTGATAGACATGCTGCCTTCTTTTTTCTGTGCTTATGCAAGAGCCTCGCTGGCTGTCGTAGAATGCCACATTTTCTCAGACCTCAGCTTTTATGTGGTGCAAATAAATCTAACTGGTACTGACATAAGTATTGAAAACAACCACAGAGCTATTTAAAGAACCATAATGTATGTGGAAAGGAATTCCACCGAGACACTGCTTTAAGCACTGACTAAATTATTAGAGTATGCACGCATATAGATTTGAGTTCTTCTTTTTTTTAATAACGTTGTGTGAGAACACAATGATTCTACCCAAGGGTAGGATTTTCCAAAGGAGTTGTCTGAGATCTGCCTGCAGCTATTTTTAAATTACAAATCTATTTGAACTGCTAGACCATGGGTTATCGACCTTTCTGACACCGAGGATCCTTGATCATGATCATGACCAGACATGCATGAGGACTCCTTGACCCTGCCCTGATATGCCCAGATATGCCCAAGGACCCTGTAGCCATGCAGTAGCGTAGCAAATTCCCAAAGGGCCTGGGTGCAAGGTGATGTTACAGGGCCCCTCCCCAGTTTTGAATAAACATCAAAATAATTATTTGGGCCCCTCAAACCTTGTAGGCCCCGGTGCCACAGCACCCCTTGCACCCTTGTAGCTATGCCCCTGTAGCCATGACCAGACGTGCCCAAATACCCCCTACCTCAAAGCAGAGTTTATTTGTAACTGTTTTTCACTTTATTCATTGAGTTGGAATACAGCTGTCATACACGTACAATATTTGTGCATAGTGAAATATTTTTTAATGAGTAGGCTGGGTTTATTGTTTGTGCCTTACCTGCCATAGACCCTTCCCCAAATAAAACCTCTTTGTCCCCCAGATGACCACATACCTCAGGTTGAGACACACTGCATTAAATTGTTTAGCAAATGTTCTAACAGCACCCAAATTTTGTGACAAAAAGCTGTAATTGTGACAAAAAGTCCTTTTAAAAAATACTGCCCTTAATGTCTTTTTTTTTCATTTTCCAAGTTAATGATGTATTTGACCAACACATACTGTATCCAACTATATCTGTTAAGAAAGCAGCTGTTTTTAGGGACTGAGTAACCTCTTTGGGATAATAATGCACTCCGGTTTCCCTGTGCAGTTCAAGATAGGGTTGAAATCAGATCTATCTGCAAGCCAAAGTCTGACCATAGATGTAATCAGGTCAAGTGTGCATATACCAGGGGCAGCTCCAAGGGGGGGATGGGGGGGGAGGGCTGACGGACCCCCACTAAATTCTACTTTTCATTAAATTCGCTCATCGTTCTTGACCAGTAGTGACGTGTTTTTAACTAAGCCCCCTACTGCTTTTTTGGCCTACAGCCGCCCCTGTGTTATACTTTATTTCTTTATTTAGTAAAATGGAAATAAAAAAAAAATCAGTTCCTTTCTTCAAGCTTGGATATAGTGCATATCACAAGATAATGTGCTGGATATATATGTTCGTATTAAGTAAGCCATTATTTTTATAGGTATTTTGTTTCTAAAATGAGCCTCCAACTCCGAGAGAAATCGCCTTTCACTTGCAGTGAATGCTGAGTTTGGGCAGTGATGTATGAAACAGCAATTACTACCTGAATGAAAACATCATGGAACCATTAGAACTATGGCCTGGGGGATCAACTGCAGTACTTTATTATGAATTTCAGTTTCTGATATAGGCCTTACTAGGGATGTATCTTTGTGTACTAAGCACCTTACTGAGCCGTTTCATGTAAAATTGCAACATTTGACTGGGGGTGTTCCATAACGATAAGAAACCTTCCTAGTTTGCCTACAAGACATGAGCCAAATAATTATTTTCGCCAGCAATTGGCAAGATATCAATAACTGTTGGCATACACGAGCAAGCAATATATTTGGAGAGGAAGCAACTCGTGCTGTAATGGGAACAAACAGAGCATTTCGGATGTTGGCTAAAGTTCTGCTGGCATCTAAAGATTAGACAGTATGTATCAACTGCTGTAATGCACAGTAGGCAGCCAATGGAATCCCAGTGGATGTCAGCAGAGGTCCTGCAAAATTAACGTGATTTTGTACAACACATGCATGTGTGCATTTATTTATTTAAGAGTTTCATCAGGAAAGACATGCTGAGCAATGAAATGCTTGTTTCCAGATACGTCCTGGGGATAGAGGAAATGGGAAACAGTATAGGATGTAATCAACCAAAAAGGAACTTACAGCAAGACAATTTGAATAAGACATACAGTCAGCAAAATACACGTTGACAAAAGCATTCCTTACAATACCAGAAGAAAGCAAGTTTCGATGACACAATCTGATTACAAGAAACAGTCAGCAGAAAACATGTTAACAATTGAAGGCATTCATGATGGATATACTATGGTATCCCTAAACTCAGAATCCTGAGTCTCAGGATACCGACCCCACTGGCCCAAAATCCAGCTTGCCGAATCAATCAGATGCCCAAAAATACAATTTTGGGTCATCTGATTATAAATCTAAGAGCAAAATGGGGGCTTTGCCCCAGCCCCTATGGAGGGGCCACACCCACTACACTACCGCTAAAATATCTAACAGTTGCAGACCTCAGGAGTTATTAAAATTAATTCTGAGGTCATGAGCTATAAAATATTTGCCACCCACAGCATAGCTAGCACACCCATACCTCCACAGCTAGCCGGCCGGAGCCACCAGTGGTGTACTCATCAACACCACTGGGGCAGCTCGGCCAGCCTCCTGATTCCTCCATGATTTCTATCCCTTGGACAGGGGTAAGGTAGCAAGC
Organism: Neoceratodus forsteri; assembly: GCA_016271365.2. Taxonomy (NCBI): domain Eukaryota; kingdom Metazoa; phylum Chordata; order Ceratodontiformes; family Ceratodontidae; genus Neoceratodus; species Neoceratodus forsteri. Next base: position 70,813,499 of record CM057452.1, read on the forward strand.
CGTCACATCTGCTACCATACCCCTGTAAATGTCCCTCAGGATTCCTAATGCCGAGCTGCTCACTGTCTGGATACTGAACCTGTCGGGCAATACTGCCCGAGCAGGTCAGTGTCGGGATAGTGAGCCTAGGCATACCATAAGGTTACCTTTATGACAATACCAGAAAAAGGAAAAATAAAATAATATAGAAGTTTAACTAAGCAAGACAGTAGCACCAGTAAACATAGAATAAGTGCTCTCAAGTGATACAGAATAAAGAAGGGAAGAGGGTGGAGGAGAAAAGTTAATGAACAAACACTTACACGAGCAACATAGAAAAGTGTGAACATGTGGTACAGAACAAAAGGGGTTAGTAAAGGTGGGGGAGGTATCTTACGAGCAGTCAGTTGCATGAGTAACATAGAAGTGCGACTGCATTATAGAACAAGGGTGGCAGTAAGGAAGGGGGACTCGGGGGAGTAATTAACCACAGCTGCTGGAGGGGGAGTCTAGGTCTTTTAGGAGGGTGGTTAGGACACGAGGGGAGGTGGTGTGATGGATGGGTGTAGGAAGTGAGTTCCAAACTTTAGGGAAATGGTGGGAGAAGGCAGCCTGGCCTACCGAGATGGACCTGGGAGGGATGTTTAAAATGCGGGAGTCAAGGTTTCTAAGGGAGTGAGAGGAAGGTGGTCTGGGTGCAAGAGAGGAGGAGGAGAGATATGGGGGGGAGAGAGTGAAACCAGAATTTAGCTAGAAAGCTGGCGCTGTGCATACAGCACCTGTTTTCAAGGGAGGGAAGGGAGAGAGACTGGTATAGGTGGCAGTGATGGGTACGGGGAGGGCAGTCGAGCAAAATGGCAGAAGGAATGGAAGAGAGAGTCCAGCCTGGTTAGGGAAGATTTGGGAGTGGTATTGTAGACTACATCCCCGTAGTCAAAAATAGGGAGGATCATTTCTGGACAAGTGCGTGACAGGCCGGCAGTGGAATACACCCACGGTTTCTGTACAGGGCACCCAGTGTGGGGTGCAGCTTTTTGTGGATGGAGTCAATATGTCCAGAAAAATTAAAGTTCTGATCTAGCCAGAACCCCCAAGGCACCTAAAGAAGGTACTGTTCTCAAGTAAGGTCCCATCTAGGGTATGGAAAGGGGGGGGGGATGGGAGCCGAGAGTGTCTCTGCCTAGTGCCAAAGGTCATGGAGACTGTCTTCCTGGCATTCAAAAACAGCTGATTTGAGCGAAACCATGTACATGTAATGGCACTAGCACACCCTTATTTAGACGAAATGCAGATTCATTTTGAAACTCTTCATTAGTCACCCACATACTGTTCGTACGTCATATGAAGTTTTTATGTTAGCAAAGGATGCAAAGAGGCAGAGCCTATAACAGTTATTACTAATCATGTTTAAGCAGTGGGTCATGCTAAAACATTTTTTTTGGTTATAAACTTCATTCTTCACTCCTTTGTAACCCATCTATCATCTACTACCACAGCCAGGGGCCTATTTGTACACCCTGTTCTGCTTGCAGAGGCTACCATGCATTTTATTGTTAATTCAGCTTATTACCATGATCTGTAATCCACTAAACTATTACTGCTATTAGCCAGGCCTTAGCTGTCCACCATTTACTGTATATTACTATTAATTTTGTGCTTCTGCCACCTGCTGTACTTATTGCTATCCTACTTATCTAGTTTAGCTCTTATTCCCTCTCCCCATTTGTGCATTTTATGCTCCCCCACCTACCTGGGTATAGCCCATGTTCTCACTAAATTGTTCATTTGGTCTCACACCCTATCTGGCTGTAGCCCATATCTCACCTAAATTATTCATTTAGGCTTCTGCCCTATCTAGGTAAAGCCCGCATCCCCCTTTAATTTGTTCATTTATGCCTTCCATCCTATCTGGGTGAAGCCTGTATCCTACCCAATTTGTTCATTTTGGCCTCTACCCTCCACCCTAGGTGAAGCCCACATCTGAATTATTCCAAATAGGTTCTCACCCTATCTGAGTGAAACCTGCAACCCCTCTCAATTGTCCATCTAGGCCTCCACCTTATCTAGGTGTAGCCTGCAGCCCCCCTGACTGGCATTCCAGGCTATCTTGACTCCTCCTCCACCATGTTGCTTCATTTCCTAGCTATACTCCCCTCATCTCCCTCTCCTCCCTTCCTCCAGCCACTGCCACCTACCGTCCTCTCTTCTATTCCCTACCCCTCCCCTTTCTCCACCTGCCCATTCTCTTTCCCTTCCTCCTCCCACTCCTCCTGGCATCCTGTTTGCTGCCTTTAACCTGCTCCTTGGCTACACCTGGAAGTTCTCTGGCCCCTCCCTCCCATTCCCCCTCTTTGCCACTCCCTCACCCCCCTTCTGCTAAGCAATTCTGTAGTTCCTTTAAAGGGTATCTAAACAAGCAGTTTTTGGAAACTGCAAACTCCAAAATCTGGCTTCATATCAAAGTAATGTAAAGGCTGCTGTCTACATTTATGCTAAAACTGCATTTATGTAAACAACATAAATGCAGTTTCATCGCTTTTGAAAAATGTAAACTTCAGCCTTTCACTTTCAATAAACAGCCATGGTTTCTCCCTAAGATGTCTGCCATGTGTGTTGAGTGATGAGTCATGACATCATCTGAGCCAGAGACAGAGATCCACATATATTTCTATAGTGCTAACTAGTTCTTCTTTCCCTCTTTATTTTGAATTGTTGTACCAGAATGATCAACACCATTTATTAACTCATGGATTATTTTGATCAGTACACGTTAGGCTATGATTTTGTTCATTTTACTTTAACTTGCGGAAAATGTTTTGTAATCCAGCTGACTTTTTCTTTGGCAAACTGCATTACAGTACAACACTTCAAATACCTGATGATCTAGTGGTTATATGATGCACTGAATTTTGCTTTTTGTTAACCAGGTGACATGCACTAAGCTGAAAGCTTGTTTACAGGTGTGGCCTGGGAGTACGAGGAAGTTTAGTGACTTGCTCAGCGTCACACAGCAAAGTACCAGTCTTGTTCAGTTCCAAAGCTCATGCTCTCTTGTTAATCCACAAATAAGGCTTTCTTTTTCCATGTGAACCCCCTGCACCTAGCCTGCCTTCTGTTGAACACCCCACCATCCATACCCTGTCCTTAGCACTGCCTGGGGCCGCATATGAGCCTGTGGTCTCATGAAGAGAATCATTACACCTCAGATTGTAATCTTGTACCTCAGAGTTGTGCACACCTATTCTGATACACACCATCAGCTGGTACTGTTAAAAAATGCCTCCCATATCACTCCCCAGTCCACTTTCTCAGTGTTTGACTTCTGCTCCCACAGTAAACAAGCATTTGTCAATGCTGAATGTTTGCTTGCTGGCATTGGCAGTGGTAATGTAGAAGTTACAGAGCTGCGTAATAGGAATGGCAGTGAAGTACTGAACTGAAGCCAACCCCACCACCACCCTGCAGAGAGTGACAGGCATTGGGGTGTGCATTTGGGTCGTCAGGCATAACGGCCTCGCCTGTTCACCACCCCACTCTGCAGACACTGACAAGTGTCATGCGTGTTCCTTGGGGTCTTTGGCCCTTATCGCACCCCATTCATTGGAAATGCGGTGAGATGGGTCGCGATATAGGAGAATGGGGTGAACTTTGGGGCTGAAGGAGTCCAAGGCATACCTTGATGCCTCTCACTGGCTGCAGGGTGTGGAATGGTATGAGCATTACAGGCAAGAATCCCAAGTCACACCCTGATGCCTGTCATTCTCTACAGGGTTGGGCGTTTAGTTGAAAAGCCCTAATACCTCAGGCATTCGTTGGTATATTAACTCCAAATTTTCAACATGTTTGTTTTGAGACCCACCTCATGAACAGGGGAATATCAGTTTGCAGCCGAAGCTGCTTATGCACAGTGACTACTGGATTTAGCACCACAGGTGCAAAATATTCGAACAGGTTGTAAAAATGACAGCTGTACTCTTCATGGGGAGGTGTAAAAAATGGCAATGTTGCAAATCTGCAGTAAAAATATTTAAAAAATGGTGAAGTCATGGCGTACATAGAAACTGTGCAAGCACACCGTATATAAGTAGGTTGGGATATTTTACAGCAGATTGTCAACTCAAGCATTTTGGTGCCTCCGATCATGAACAGTGTCACTGTGATTTTCTTTATCTGTGCCGAACAATGATTTCCACAGCGACCATGCATCTCAGCGCTGAAAGTGTGAAGCGCACTTCAGCCATGTTGTGAAAAATGACAGCTGTACTGTTCATAAGGAAGTGTGAAAAAATGCCACTGGTGAAAATCTGGACTGAAAATATTACAAAGTCATGAACTTATGAGAGTGCGTGGAAACTGCGCATTGCTCACTCGTAACACAGTCATTTTATGGACTTTTGTCACCAAATTTTCAACATAGCCATTTTAAGACCTCTGCTCATGAACAGTGTAACTGTGATTTTCTTAATCTGTCCTAAACATTGCTTTCGCACACCAACAGCACCATTGTGCGCTACATGTGCGAAAACACATTTTGGGCGACATATGAAAAATGGCAGCTGTACTGTTCATAAGGAAGTGTAATAAAATGGCAATGTTGAAAATCTGGAGTGAAAATATTAAATTTGCAAACTTACGAGCATGCATAGGAACTGCGCAACGCACGCTCGTAAAACAGTCATTTTTAGGGATTTTTTCACCAAATTTTCAACATAGCCATTTTAAGACCTCTGCTCATGAACAGTGTCACTGTGATTTTCTTAATGTGTCCCATACATTGAGCTTGCACTGACTGTCGGTCAGCGCCATATGGCGGAAACATCGCTTTGGGCAGGATGTGAAAAATGACAGCTATACTGCTCATAAGGAGGTGTGGTAAAATGGCAATGTTGAAAATCTGGAGTGAAAATATTGAAAATTAGCAAACTTACGAGTGTGGTAGGAACTTCTGTAATGCACCCTGGTAAAACAGTCATTTTGGAATTATTTCTCCAAATTTTCAACATAGCCATTTAAGACCTCTGCTCATGAACAGTGTCACTGTGATTTTCTTAATTTGTCCGTACATTGATCTAGCACACCGACTGTGCCATTTATGCGCTACATGGGCGAAACACATTTTGGGTGAGATGTGAAAAATGACAGCTGTACTGCTCATGAAAGGTGTGGAAAATAATGTTGAAAATCTGAGTGAAATATTGAAAATTAAGAAACCTGAGCTGCAGAGGAACTGCGCAACGCACGCTCGTAAAACAGTCATTTTTAGGAATTTTTTCACCAAATTTTCAACATAGCCATTTCAAGACCTCTGCTCATGAACAGTGTCACTGTTATTTTCTTAATTTGTCTTGTACATTGATTTCGCACACTGACTGCGCCATTGTACGCTACATGGGTGGAAACACATTTTGGGTGAGATGTGAAAAATGACAGCTGTACTACTCATAAGAAGGTGTGGTAAAATGGTAATGTTGAAAATCTGGAGTGAAAATATTGAAATTCATGAACTACTGAGCCTCGTAGGAACTATAGCGATACCCTCATAAAACAGTCATTTTTGGAATTTTGGCACCAAATTTTCAACATGGGATTTTTGGGACCCCTTCTCATGAATGATGTCACTGTCATGGTGGTGTTCAGGCCCGAAGGGTGATTTCACAGTCACTGTGCAGTCACTGTGCGAAATCACCCTCCGGGCCAGAATAACGCCATGACAGTGACATCATTCATGAGAAGGGATCCCAAAAACCCCATGTTGAAAATTTGGCGCAAAAATTCCCAAAAATGCCTGAGATATAATAAAGTTGAAACCCCTATGTAACCCATTATACAGCTTACCGGCATTTCCTCAGTTACGTGGTCGCTTTGAAGAGTGCAGGCGTGTTCCCGGTCACCGAAGGTCGTCGCGAGGTCCGGAGGTAAGTATGGGGTGAGGGGTGTGGGAGCTGGTGCGCAGTGGGTGGGTGCGGGTTGTGGGAGGGTTGGGAGGCGCCCGCAGAGACAGTTTTATTTTACAGGTTTAAAAAAAAAGACATCGTGGGGCGTTTGCCACGCTGGGGTGGGCTCCCAGTGTGGCACAAGGACAGGGGGCATTCAGCAGATGGGGATTGGGCACCCCGCCCGGCCAAGAGACTACAGGTGCTTGCCCGCTGGGGTGGGCTCCCAGCGTGGCACCTACAACTGGGGGTGGGGGCGCGGCTCAGCAACTGGGGGCGCGAAGCTCAGCCCGGCGGGGATTAGGCACCCGTTGGCTATACAATCTGAAGCGCCGTCTGTCTGTGCGTGGGGGAGAGCTGCGCGTGAGCAGCCGATATCTTATCGGTGCTCACTCAAGCGTAGCTCCCCCTTTCAACTGTATGCCACTGCATTTTGGAGCGTGTCATAGACAGCTCCAAAATGCGATGTACAGGGGCCACGCCTGCCAGCCCACTGACTGAATTGGAGGAGGAGGTGACACACCTCCGAAATCTCCGATGAAAGCACTATGTTTCTTGCACATGCGTGCAAGCAAACATAAAAATGAATGGATCACCACCCTTCCACACAGCGAAGGTAGTACGTACAGTTCCCTGTTGTGTTTTTTTCCCACCTCATTATCCAACAACTAGGTCTGTCTGGAGGGCCAAACAATAAGCATCATGATCCACCAGAAAAACTGCTGCTCATGCCCTCATAAGGGCTGCACTTACAATGGATAACAATATTATTAGCAGGAGAGGCATACTAATACCTTAAGCGAATCCACCTGACTTCCAGTGTCAGTCTACTCCTTTACCTGTGATCTGCAGAACCCCACAGGACAGTTCCCAGCAATTCTTCTCCAGTGCTTTTCTGTGCTGTACTCCATAATGTGAGTTGGCTGGCTACCACCCTTCCAAATCTTGAATGAGCTATACACAACTCCCTCAATACTGTCCTAACAAATATCAACACCCCCCAACCCGAGGGTAATCTCCCTACACTGAATTCAAGTAACAGTTTAGGTGCAGCCCTGCCACTCTGAGTATTTGCCATCGCTGGCTACTCTCATCCACAGTCAGGTAATGATCACGATGCTGGCAGCCTCACATTTCAGGTCTCACAGTGATCTGTTCAGCATCCTCCTTCATGTCTTCAACTAACCTGAATATAGCTGTACCCTGCTGGAATGGCCTCTTCAGTCCCTTTTTGGCATTCATTCTTCTCACCTGCTCCCCACACCTAAAACTGGTGAGTTCACTACCCTTCCTCATCATGAATGTGTTTAGTACAGTCTCCTGTGCTATATTTACATATTAATAATAAACATAATTTTCTGGTAAGCCAGGCTGATAGCAGCATGGCACAAGTGGAAAAATAAGCATTCCTACACATATAAGATCTAAGCCACTGATTAGGCACTGTTATATGACGTGCATAATGATGTGCACACCCATCATTTAATAGTACCTAATCAAAGGTAGCCTAGATCTTTTAAGGTTAGGAAAGCCCATCATTCTCCTTGTTCCACGCTGCTATGAGCTTGATTTACTGGAAAGATAGGTTTATATTTGATATGTCAAAATAAAATGGGGACTGTACTACTTGCATTCATGATGCAGAAGGGTGATGAGCTGACCAGTTTTTGGTGTGAAGAGGAATAGTGAAGAATGAATACCAGAGGGGGACTGAGAAGGCCACTTTTGCAAGGTACTGCTATATTCAGGGAAGGGGGATGACAGAAGAAGAGAAATATGAGCAGATTACTGTGAGAAATAAGATGTGGGGCTGCCAGCACCTTGATCACTACCTGACCCCGTTGTCCTGGCTAACATTCCCCTTCCCATAAAACCAGTTCATGCAATTGTCCAAGGCTGTGTGTGGATATTAATGTATGAAATGGCTGCCACTACATGTTCAGTGACGTCACTACCAGTCTAGTATTGCTTATAAAGCACTTTGGGATACAATGTGTATGAAAACCACTATATACATGCTAATTCATATTATTATTATTTCCCATGGAAAAAGAAGACAAGACAAGCATATATTTGAGTTTTGAGAAAGTATGAACTCTAACATTAGACTGCATAAGAACTTTACTACAAAAAAAGTGGTGGCTCTAGGGGATGGTGAAGGGTGTGGCTGCACCCCCATATAGTAATGTATTTGCTTGCTTTTACTTTTCACTTTGTTGAAGAAGTCTGATTTATTGATTGTACAAATATTTACATTCAAACTATGGATTACATTTGTAGGTTCTGTCAAAAAAGTACTAGAAAAGAATAATAGCAGAAAATATAAAGGTTTAATAAAAATGTTAAAAAGTGCATATTAAGCAAGCACACCACCCCAGCACCCCCATTGTAGCATCCTGGATCCACCATAACCACTAGACCACCAGGTTATTCAAGATTTGTACTGCATTGTGGTTTGCCACAGAGAAAGTCAGTTGGATTAAAACACATTTTCAGCATGTTAAAGTAAACAAAGTGAACAGAACCATAGCCTGACATGTGCATTATAAAAAATAATGCACATGATTTTGACCATTTAGGTGAAACAATTCTATACAAAGGGAAAAAAGAACTAGTTTGCACTATAGAGAGCCATATATCTCACTGACTTTGGCTCAAATGATGTCATCACATATCACATTTGGCGGCCATTTTAGGAAGCAGGTAAGACAGTTTTTTTGAAATTGGAATGCTGATTTTACAATTTTCAAATGCTCTGGAACAACATTTAGTTCAATTATGTAAATGTAGTTTTAGCATTAATGAATACAGCAGCCTTTCCTTTAGTCACTTACAGATTCAGATTTTGAATAGTTTGTTGTCAAAATGTTGTTTAGGTATCCTTTAAGCTCCTTGTTTTCGTGCTGCTCCTGGTGGTAGATGACATCAAGTTAAATCCTGGTCCTGCCCTCACCTCATCAATGCTGCTTCCCAAAGGACTGTGGGTAGCCCACATTAGCATCCGTAGCCTCCTCCTAAAGCTGGATCTACTGCAGCCCCTCATGATCAACTTCCAGCCGAGCGTTCTCATCATCTCAGAGTCATGGCTCTCACACAAGGTCCATGACTCTGCAGTGTCCATACTTGGTTGCTGCATAATGAAGCAAGATTGCCCCAAGAGAGGTGGAGGTGTTGCACTCTACCTCTCCTCTGGCATCCAATCTGTGCCTGTGCTATCAATACCCACCCCTTCCCTTTCACAGTCATACTTTTCATAGCAGGAGTGTATTTTTGCCCTGGCATATCCCCTGCTTCAGTCACTGAACTCCTTTCCACATCTGCTCCCACTCTCCGTGTGGTGAGTTGCTGATATGTGGGGATTTTAACACTAATTGGCTCTCCCCTCAGTGCTCAAACTTAGCCAGAACCTTAAATCCCTCCAACTATCCCAACTAATTTCGGACCCCACCTTTCTTAATCATAAACCCTCAAACCACATTCTTCTGGCTGGCTACTGTCCTCTCAGACTCACCATGATACACAGATGCAGGTATCCTCCTAGATGTTTTCAGTAACCACCATATGGTCTCCTGTGTGCAGAAGTTCCATCACCTGAAACCCCTTCTAAAATCATCAGGTCGCTGGAGTTGTCCTCCCTCCACCCTGACCTGTCTGCACTGACTGGTCCTACATCTTTACAGCCACAGATATCAACTTAAAGAAAACAGTACGTATGTAAGATTTCAACTGTATGTAGCACTGTGAATGTGATCAAATGTATACCCGCAAATGGATTGTTGGTTATATGTCTCCATAGTTTCAATAAAAAATGTAACTGCAAAACTCTGCTCTCAACTCCTGTAACAAATTTATGGCTGTCTGGGACTTCCACACACTCCTAAGGAAAACCAGTGTTCGTGGTTCACATTATCCCTGGATCTCCGCTGAGCTTGAGCTGCAGACCTGCTTCAAGCTCGTGATCTGGCCTGGAGGTCCTACAAGACCACAGGTTTCCCTGTTGCCCTGTTAAATTATCAGACCCTTCATAATACTTGCACCAAAGCCATCAGGTTTGCGAAATCTGATTATTTTGCATCCACACTCCAGAACATTAACCACTGCTCCATGTTCTGGAAAGTTATCCACCCTCTTTTCACTCTCAAGCCAGTCCTCCCTGCCCATTCTCAAGTTTGGCAACACCCATGCCACTGACTCCGCTACTGTTGCGGCTTCTTTCAACTCCCTCTTCACTACCTGCCCTCTATTTTGCCCCCTGTTTTCCTCCTCCTCCCCCCGCCTTTCTCCTCTTCCCTTGCACTCCTCCTCTTTTTCTACTACCACACCTTTGGCATCTCTTTAGGCTCTTCTAACTTTTAATCCCCACAAGGGTACAAGCCCAGATGGCCTTAACCCCAAGATTCTGTACCTCTCTGTCCCAGCCATAACCCTCCCTATCTGCCTCCTCCTTAATCTTTCTTCTCTCTCACCTCTGTCCCCATGCCTGGAAGTGGGCTACTGTCATTCCCCCTCCCTAAAGGGGGTGATCCCTCCACTCCTGTAAACTTTTGTCCTAGTTCCCTCCTCCCTGTTCTGGTCAAGCTCCAGGAACACCTTATCCTTTCACAACTCACCCCTTTCCTTGATTCCTCCTTTTTCCCTCCCTTCCAGTCTGGTTTCATGAAGCCCGATTCCACTTCTACTACTCTACTCTGGCTCATTTACTCTATTCTGACCAGTATGGACCAGGGCCAAATCACTTCCACCATCTTTGCTGACTTGGCCAAAACCTTTGACATTCAGTCACACCCCCTTCTCCTGAACAAGCTTAAGACAGCCGGGCTCTCTGCCTCCTCAATCAGCTGGTTCAGCTCCTACCTAGAGGGCAGGTCACGAGCTGTCCATATTGGAGACACCCTTTCCCCTCTACTCCCTATTGGCTCAGGTGTCGCCCCAGAATGTGTTCTGGACCCCATCCTTTTTTCCATATTCCTAAGTGGCCTTCTTTCAGCCTGCTAGTCTATGTCCCTGTGCTGTTTGTTTCTGGATCCTCTGCTGCTGTCCATCTCCAAAAGGACTTTTATAGTGTTCAGCATTGGTTCCAATCAAACCTTCTGTCCCTCCATGTCAAGAAAACTGTATCCATGACCTTTGGCTCCTGACAGAAGCTTGCCAGACTCTCTCCCTTCCCCTCCTTCCACACCCTTGATGGTACTGTGCATGCCGATGTCTGCTCTAAGTACCTCGTGGTCTGGGTGGACCACATCTCGACTTTTCACTGCACATTTATGCAATCCACCACAGATTTTACCCCAAACTGGGTATGCTGTATAGAAACAAGGTCAGTATCCTTCTCCCTGCCTACAAGAAGCTAGTCATGAAGATGGTCCTTCCTATCTTCAACTATGGTAACATTGTCTACAGAGCTGCTCCCAAGTTCACCCCTGCTAGACTGCTAGACCCCCTTCTTCCACTCTTTCTGCTGCTTTGCCTTGGACTGGTACCACCAGTTCATGCCACTGCTTTCTCTACTCCTCCCTCTCCCTCCTTTCCCTTGATGCCAGACCCCTCATACACTGTGCCACTTTCACTTTCAAATTCTGATTTGGGTTTCTCCCCCCCCCCAACTTCTCTACCCTCTTTTGTCTCCCTTCTGTCCTCCTACCCCCTCCGGTACACTGCTTTCTATTCCCTCTCCCTTCCCCCAGGAAAACGTCCATGGGCCAAGCTGACTTTTCATATGATTTTCTTAAATGCTGGTCCTCCCTCTCCCTGTCTACCTCCTCAGCCTTGTCCTTCTCTTCATCAAATCCCTTCTTCATGTCCTTCCCAAGTCCCTCCTGCAACTGTTCCTGATCCCTTAACATGCACCCCCCCCAGCTAACTGTGCCTTATCGGTTATTCCTAATGGTTATCCTGGTTATATTGTGCTCCTGAGTCTATCTTCTGCACTGGTTTTTCTACCTTGCACTGTAGAGCACTGAGTGGCACTAACCCTGCCACTATATGGCATCACTCTCTGCACTGTTTAGCAGTCTGGGTAACGCTAGCCCTGCTACTATCTGGCATCGCTCCCTGCACTGTTTAGCAGTCTGCGTAATGCTAACCCTGCTACTGTCTAGCATTGTTCCTTGCACTGTTTTGCACTTGTATCTGATTTGCATTATGGCGGGTCTTCATTTTTTGTAGCCCTGAATACTCTGCCTGTAAATGGTGACTGAATGCTGTTGTTTATTTTTATGCTATTCTATTGTATGTGTGTTTACTGTACTTACTGTATTTGTATCAGTACTGCACCTCACACTATGTATTTCCACTTGCACCTTATGTACTGCATACCCCCCATTTCCTCCTTCCCAGGACACATCTGGAAATGAGCTGTTACGAGCTCTGTATGTCTTTAATGGTGAAACGTTTAGCATAAATACTGCACATACATACTGTACATACACACACACACACATATATACATACATACACACATACATACATACACACAGACATACATACATATATACACACATATATACATACGCGCGTCCATTACATCCATACATACACCGCGTGCGTGCATCGTACGTATGTCACTGCAGTCATACATATACACAACACACACACACACAATATTGATACCTGTTCTTCATTATTTGTTGCCAAATCTTTTTTTTTATTTCCGTTTATGCCCCCTGTCTTTCTGGCACCTCTGGAGTTCTCAGGCCCTACGAGTAACCCCCCCCCCAACTCACCCCGGTCGTGGTCACCTCCCTCCATGGAGCTCTGGCTGTCACTCCCCAGGTGGGATCAAACTGAGGAGAGCCCCCAAAATTCAACATTTCATCAGGCAGGTGCCATGATCCGGTGAGAGATGGAGGCCTAGAGAGTGCCCATGGGCTGTCATCGTGGAGATGCCAGGGCCATTTTCCTTGGCTTTCTTCCCTGGGGACGTCACCTGTGAGGATGTCAATGCGAGCCCACAGATGCTTGTGCGCATGTCCGCCCACTGACATCAGTGAAATTCCCACCCTCCCTATTCATCCTGCAGCCGCACTACCATCCGTGGTCACCCAGGTGGCAGTATTGCGGCAGAGGACGGAACCCTTCCTCCCCAGGAGGAGGTGAGCATCCTCTGGGATGCTCAGTCCTCCTCCCCCCCCGCCTGGCCCTCAATGACCTGAGCTTGTTCCTGAACCCAGGTCACCGGGGTCACGAGTCGTAGCACTACCGCTGTGCCGACAGGCCGGTGTTTCCAAATCTTGATCTGGTGCTGCATTTCATTTTATTTTCACTATGTTAGAGCTTAGGAATTGTCCTCTATAGTTAGCTCCAATGTCCCCAGTGCCCATAGGTGAGGCACCAGTTCCTGTTTGCCTTCTCAGGAGTCAGTATAGCATAGTGGTTAAGGGCACTGAGCTGCAAACCTGGAGACCTGGGTTTGAATCCCATCAGCCTCCGCTTGTATGCTGTATGACCCTGAGGAAGTCACTTAACTTCCTTGTGCTCCCAGGCCGCACCTGGAAACAAAACTCTGGCTTAGTGTGCCTTTCATGGTTAACAATTTCCCTTCCCCCCTTTTCCTCCTAGTTCTTGTTAGTCACACGAAAAGTGATGCTAAACAGTGGTGCAATTGTACAAACTTTTGTATATATTTTGAAATGTTGGTTAGTTCACTTTATACTTGATGGAAACATAGAAACTTATAGTTTGCCGGCAGAAAAGAACTGCTTGGCACACCCAGTCTGCCCAGATGGTCCTTGCCTAGTTTGTCTCCACAGACACTAACTAATCTTCGGTAACTCTCCCTCTTCCCTGCCTGTTTACCAATATTTCCCTATGTCTAGCCAATGCATGAATGAAGACACAATGGAGGTCTTTAACGCTTGCATAAAAATCCATCAGGTGGCCTAATGCCAGATTTTCCTGAGACTAACACAGCACCACAAACCCCAATGTCAAACAGCAGGTGCTCAAATACTGCTGACAATATTGATAAAATGTGGAAGCCATATTTAGTGATGCTCACCAATAATGATATGAAATCTAAAAAGATTCTAACACAGATTCAAAATGGGGATGAGTGGGAGAGAGGCATGTTAGAAAACAGGAGAAAAAGGGAAATATAAAACATATTAAAAAAGGCGTTGGTACATTTACGCCATAACATACACTACTGCTTTGAATGCCAGTTATTTGAAACCTGATTGGCTGTATATTTATTTATTTATTTATTAAATTTTGGTGACCGGGTAGGCCCACTGAGCCTCGAAGTTCCCTTTTTCAGGGGCGACCCGGGATAACAATACAAATTATATTTTAGAGCAACGAGCTGTGAATGAGCCTGGTACAGCCAGCAGACCTGGGTTTGATCCCTAGAACCTCCGCGTACATACTGTGTGACCCTGAACAAGTCACTTAACCTCCCTCTGTGACTCTGATATACTCAGGACCTCCATCCGGACCCACCAAGGGTATTTACACAGGGGCAGCTTTGTTACTCATTCACATTTTAGATATTTGTGCAATTTACAGCTTGGCTCATACTTTCTCAGGAGAGGGATGGGCCTAAAAGGGGTAAGGCCATCAAATTATGGAGGGCAATGGGTACCAATGCCCATAGTCTGGGTAACAAGCTCCCTGAACTAGTGGCCTTGATGGAAGAGGGACACCTGGATATCGTGGAAGTTACAGAAACATGGTACACAGTGAACCATGACTGAGATGTCAACATACCAGGGTACACAATCTACAGGAGGGACAGGGAGGTTAAAAGAGGAGGAGGAGTAGCTCTCTACATAAAGGAAGGGGTCAAAGCAACAGAACTAAAGGGTAAACAAGGAAGGGAGGAGGCACTATGGGTCACCTTGGAGACAGGAAATGGTACTACAATCCACACAGGGGGTTGTCTACAGACCCCATCTCAGGGGGAGGTGATGGATAAGGAAATGATAGAAGGAATCCTTAGAATGGCAGAAAAAGGAGAGATATTGCCGATGGGAGACCTGAATATGCCAGATGTTAACTGGTGCACCTTTACTGCAGCCACATCCAAGAGCAGGGTCATTCTTGATGCCCTACAGGGGGGCTTGCCTCAGACAGCTAGTGTTACCCACTTGGGAGGGAGCAGTCTTAGACCTGATACTCTCAAATGGGGATGGAGAGAGGATCTCAGATTTAGAAGTGGGTAGCCATCTGGGAGCAAGCGACCACCAAACAGTGTGGTTCTCAATAAACACGGCTGTAGAGTCAAGCCATACAAAAGCAAGGATGTTGGACTTTAGGAGGGCTGGCTTTGGCAAAATGAAAGACTGCCTCAGAAAAGCACTAGCAAACAGGCAAGAAGGAGGGGTGGAGGAACAATGGGGAAAATCAAAACTGTCATCACAGAGGCAACACGCTTTTGTATGAAGCAAATCAACAAAACAAAATGAAGGAAAAAACCACTATGGTTCTCAAAAGAGGTGGCAGGGAAGGTTAAGGAGAAAAGGATAACATTCAGGAAATATAAGGAAACACAGAAGGAGCAGGATAGAGAACTATATCAGTTAAAGCAGAAGAAGACAGGGAAGGCAGTCAGAATAGCAAAGGCCCAAACTGAAGAACAGATAGCTAACTCTGTTAAGAAGAGGAATAAAACTTTTTATAGGTACATTAGGGAGTGAAGAAAGACCAAGTGAGAGATACTGAGGTTTAATAAAGAGGAGAGAATGTGGGCATAGGGTGGCAGTGAAAAGGCAGGGATACCGAATGAATACTTCTGCTCAGCATTCACAAAAGAAGAGGAGGGGGAGGTACCTAAACCAAACAATAGAAACACTCTGGATAGGGGGGTCGATACCAGTTCATTCACAGAAGAAAGGGTTCTGAAAGAACTCTTAAAACTGAAGGTGGAAAAAGCAATGGGGCCTGATGGGATTCAACCCAGAATTCTAAAAGAACTAAGGGTAGAACTAGTGACACCACTGACTACCCTTTTTAACAAATCATGGGAGGATGGGGTGGTACCTGAAGAACTGGAGGAGGGCGGATGTGATTCCACTTAACTAGGATCTGCAGCTTATCCATTAGGTAGGGAAATGGGCAGACTAGGTGGGCCAAGCGGTCCTTATCTGCCATCAGATTCTATGTTTCTATGTTTCACAAAAGTGGGAGCAGGGCAGAGGCAGGAAACTACAGACCTGTTAGTTTGACCTCAGTGATAGGGAAAATGATGGAATCACTTCTGAAGGAAAGAATTGTTGAGTACCTACAGGCCAGTGGGGCACAGGACCCAAGGCAGCATGGATTCTCAGCGGGAAGGTCATGTCAGACAAATCTAATAGATTTCTTTGACTGGGTGATCAAAGTAGTAGATCAAGGAGGGGCTGTGGATATGGCCTACCTAGACTTTAGCAAGACATTTGACACAGCCCCACACAAAAGATTAATATACAAGTTAGCCAGCTTTGGAAAGGGTCCCAAGGTGGTAGCCTGGGTAAAAAATTGGCTGAACAACAGGACACAGAGGGTAGTAATAAATGGAGTCCACTCTGAAGAAAGAGGGGTTACTAGTGGGGTACCGCAGAGTTCAGTACGGGGACTGGTCCTCTTTAATGTCTTTATAATTGACATTGCAGAGGGACTGGAAGGGAAAGTGCGTCTCTTTGCAGTCAACACAAAGACCTGCAACAGAGTTGATACACAAGTGGGGTGGAAAGGATGAGAAGGGACTTGGCAAGGCTGGAGGAATGGTCAAATGTATGGCAGCTTAGATTCAATGCAAAGAAGTGCAAAGTAATGTACCTGAGAAACAAAAACCCAGGGGAAGAGTACACAATTGGGGGTGAGATACTAACAACAACAAAAATGGAAAGGGACCTGGGTGTAGTCATATCAGATGACCTAAAGGTGGGCAAGCAATGTGAGAAGGCAGTAAGGAGGGCTGGGGGGATACTGGGATGCATAGGGAGAGGCATCACCAGTAGAAAACAGGAAGTTGTTATCCCTCTGTACAGACAGTTGGTGGGACCCCATCTGGAGTACTACGTGTAGTTCTGGAGACCCCATCTCCTCAAGGACATAGGATGGAGGCTGTCCAGAGGAGGGCAACTAAAATGGTGCAGGGTCTGCACCAGAAGACATATGAAGAGAGAGTAAAGGAGCTTAATATGTATATTCTTGAGGAAAGGAGGGAGAAGGGGGACATGATAGAAACTTTCAAGTACCTTAAGGGAATCAACAGAGTCCAAGAGGGTAGCATCTTTCAGAAAAAGAGATGTGCAAGAACAAGGGGGCACAATTTAAAGATAGAGGGGGGACAGCTCAGAGGTAATGTGAGGAAGTATTTTTTCACGGCAAGGGTTGTGGATGCATGGAATGGCCTTCCTGAGGAGGTCGTGGAGTCAAAAACAGTGGGGAAATTCAAGAATGCATGGGACAGACATAAGTCAATTCTAGTGGGGGTAGGAGGAAGTAGGCTGTTGGTTAACTAGGATCTGCAGCTTATCTATTACGTAGGAAAATGGGCAGACTAGGTGGGCCAAGCGGTCCTTATCTGCCGTCATATTCTATGCTTTTATGTTTCTTCTGTCAGACTTCATACACAGGAAGGGGTATTTGGCTCCATAAAGCTGCCCGAGGAGTTTATTAATTTATTTAGTTTTTGATTACAGGGTGGGTGTACTAGACACATACAGTGACTATTTTCAGACACGAACCGGGAGGTTACAAAGTTACAAACGATGTTACAAACAATGTAGTACAGTTTCAGTTAGGAGCAGCAACACAGTACGGTACATAAGGCAGAAAAACAAGGTGAGGTATACAAATTATAAATTTGGTCATAGACAATATTCACATCATCAGTTGTGAAGAAAAAAATCAAAAACACAAAAATAATACAATGCGACATGCAGACAGTGGTAAAGTAGCATGGGGTAGTAGGTATGTAAGGTAAGTGCTAGTAACAGTTGTTAGCAGTGGACCACATTATGCAGCATGTATACATAGCCACCACAGACTCGGATCAAACTGGGCATGACAGACAAGTGACGTAAGAACCAGTTTACAGATAGCATCATAAGCACTGTGAACAAACACAGTGGTCCAAGTCAATTCCAACATCCATCCATCCATCCATCTATCAATCCGTTCATCCATCCATCCATCCATCCATCCATCCATCCATCCATCCTCTAAACTCAGAACAGTCGACCCACTACCTTCCCTGCCTTGGGGGACTTAGGGTCACTGCCTCCAGGCCCTTAGATTTACTAATACTCTATAAGTAAGCTTTCACAGAATTAAGGCTGAATCCAAACAGAGAGTTGCCCCACAATTTACGTGGTTAGGGGAGGTAGGCACACCCTGAGGATCTGAGGTTACCACTGGTGCCACCTCCCACTCTCTACTAAGTACTGACCCTCAAGGGCTGAGAGTCCATGGCCTAAATAATAATCTTCTGAGCTTTGTTCCAGTTTTTGGAGATCTTTGTGAGCTACCAGCCCAATTTAGAAGGGCAAGGAGAGGCAGACATCTCCTGGGGGTCTAATGCTGCCACAGGTGCTGCCTCTTACACTTTCCCAAGACCTGACCCTGTGGGTAGAGTGTCATAGAAACATAGAAGTTGTCAGAAGATAAGGACTTCTTGGCCCACCTAGTCTTCCCTATTTTCCCCTACCTACAATGCCACCACAGACCCTACTCAATCTCCGGTCTTTTCCTCCCCTTGCTTTATTATTAAGGACCCCTAGTGTCTATCCCATGCATGCCTGAATCCTGTTACCATTTCAGTACCACCA
Source organism: Neoceratodus forsteri (assembly GCA_016271365.2). Classification (NCBI taxonomy): domain Eukaryota; kingdom Metazoa; phylum Chordata; order Ceratodontiformes; family Ceratodontidae; genus Neoceratodus; species Neoceratodus forsteri. Next base: position 70,832,160 of record CM057452.1, read on the forward strand.
TCTCCGTTAGGAGGCTGTTCCTGGCATCCATCACCCTTTCTGTGAAGAAGTATTTCCTCACATCCCCTCTGGGTCTCCCTTCCCCAGCTTCATGTCATGATCCCTTGTCCTCAAGTAGCTTTTTCTAGGTAAAATGCTACCCTCCTGTACCTTATTAATACCTTTGAGGTATGTGAACACTTCTATCATGTCTCCCCTTTCCCTCCTTTCCTCTAGAGAGCACATATTTAATGCCTTGAGTCTTCCCTCGTAGGGCTTTTGATGCAGACCCTGCACCATTTTGGTTGGCCTCCTCTGTACCACCTTCCACCCTATCTATGTATGTACTTCTGGAGATGGGGCCTCCAGTACTGGACACAGTACTCTAGGTGGGGCCTCACCAATGATCTATACAGGGGTAACACCACCTCCCTCTTTCTGCTGGTAATACCCCTCCCTATGCAGCCAAGCATCTTGCTAGCTTTTCCCACTACCTCATCACACTGCTTTGCTACCTTCATATCCCTATCCCAATCCCTATCTCCCCCTGCTCTTGCTCCCCTCCTCTTCGTACTTGACACCCTGCATCCCCAGACTTCCTCTTCGTACTTGAAACACTGCATCCCTGGAGTTCTGGACATCTCTACAGGCTCTGTGCCAGCCCTCTTTCTCTGGTTCTACTACCTTCCCTATCCCTGTTAAGCCTCCTGATGCTCTGCTTCCTTCTCCCTAGAGTATTTCTTTTTGTATATGATATTGTATATCCACAGTGGATATAAATACTGCTTATGTTGCTCAGTTTTGCTATTTACCTGAAGAAGGGACCTATGTGACCCCAAAAGCTTGTGTATAATTCCATCTTTGTACAAGACACTTGTTGGTCCAATAAAAGGTATCAGACCTTCCATCTTCTCCTTATATAATCCCCCAAATTCTACTTGTACTTATTTATACACAGCTGCTGTACACACCTTATTATGCATTGTTCTTCAACCACACTGTTTATTTAATGTATGATTTTTGTACTCACTGACATGGTATCATTCTCCCTCCTTCCCTAACCCGGGTCACACCTGGAAACGAGCCCTGGCTCAGTGTGCCTTTCCTGATTACCAAAATTTTAGATAAATAAATATCATCAGAAATGATTACCCCCAGGTCCCTTTCCTGTTTTGTGGTTGCCCATACCTCCTCACCCAATTGGTACGTTGCCCCCAGGTTTCTGCGCCCCAGGTGCATGATTCTACACTTTTTGGCATTGAAAACCAGTTGTCAAAGCCTTGACCAGTCTTCCAGCTGTTTCAGATTGTCCCTCATCCTTCCTTCCCCCCCCAGTTTGTCCACTCTGTTGCAGATTTTCGAGTCATCCACAAACAGGCATACTTTCCCTTCCAGCCCTTCTACAATGTCGCTAATAAAGACATTGAGAAGAACCGAGCCTAGTACTGACCCCTGTTGCACCCCGCTGATCACCATGCCTTCTCCAGAATGGACCCCCATTTACCACCACCCTCTGACTCCTACTGCTTAGCCAACTTCTTACCTATTTTATTACTTTAGGACCCACTCCTAAGCTGCCCAGTTTGCTCACCAGTCTTCTGTGTGGAATGGTGTCAGAGGCCTTACTGAAATCCATGCAGGCCACATCCACCACCCCTCCCTGATCCACTTCTCTGGTCACCCAGTCAAAGAACTCAATCAGGTTTTTCTGGGAAGACATTCCACTATCAAACCATGCTGTCTCGGTTCCTGCAATCCATTGGTTACACGGTATTCCCCAATCCTTTCCTTCAGTAGTGATTCCATTACATTCCCCACTACCGAAGTGAGACTGACAAGTCTGTAATTTCCTGCCTCCTCCCTATTACCACTTTTGTAAAGTGGGACCACATTTGCCCTCCTTCAGTCCCCCAGAACCTCCCCTGTATCTAGTGATAGGTTGAACAGGGCTCCCCTGGCTGAATTTAATTCACAGAGTCATACTGTTTACTCCTCCTCTGCCTGATGCAGGAAGGGGGCACTTCTGGGTTCCTAAATCAGTCACCACATTAAAAAAGCATTACGTTCACCTCAGATACAAAGATCCATAGTCCCCTTCTGTCTTTGCTCTCGAATGCTCTGTGTCTCTAATTCTCTGTCCCTCTCTGGTTTCTCCTGTATGGAGATGGGGGGGGGGAGGCTCCTGTTGGAGATCTCAAACAGTGGCAGCTACCAAGAGTCTCTGAGGTTTGGACAGATTACTCTGTCTGGAGAAAAGGTTCGGCAGGGGAGCAGGCACTGCCTGCCGGTGATCACCTCCCACAGACTGACTGCAGCTAGATCTTGATGTCCAGCACCAGCTAGCTGACTCTTCCCCCATGAGTTCTGGAACAGGCCAGCTGGCCCAACAATCTGAGAGACCAGAGGTTAACCCTTTGAGGTCTCATAGACACTTAAAGGAAAAGTCCCTTCAGCCTTTTATTCTGTTTACCTGTGTACTTTGTAGGCATAAACAGTGATTGCCTCTATTGCATCTTCCTAATTTCATCAGGATTTAAATGTGAATGATGGCACTTAAGTCTGGTGTGAAAACCTGCTTGACTCCATTGCAAAAGTGATGACCCAACTCATGTAAGGCACACTGGAATTTTATGATGTTTTAGTGCTAAACCTGTAGTAATTATACTGTATTAGACAGTGTTGTTACTGTCCTCTGCAGTCCCTGTGTTCTTGTCTTATGCCGGCCATGAAACTTTTCAAGGCTTAGTAAATGCCCTGCTATTTCTGCAGTTTAAAGTGTATCTGGATTAGGAAAAAATTATTTTAGAAAATACAGGAACTTCACAATACATGTAACAGAACTGAATGAGAGTGTAACTTCATCTGGATTTTGCAGGTACACATCAATTCCCATGGTGCCTTGCATGAGTGGGGTCATGACCTTGTCAATGGAGACAAACAGGTTTTCACACCAGGGCAAAACAGAGTCAATCAGTCTCATTTATATTTAAATTAAAGTGACATTGGGGGATGCAAGAGAGGGAATCATTGTTCACGCCTACAAGCTACACAGGTATACAGAAAATAGGTTGAAGGGACTTTCCCTTTAAAGGAGACAGGGTTCCTTAGAGGAGCTACTTACAGTATACTATAAAACAATCAATACAGTAATACAGTACATAGGAACTGGATGCCCAATGAGCATCTAGCACTTAGATATGTGTATACTTGTAAGCAATTCAAGTCATCAATTAGCTTGGAGTTAATGGCAGGAAGGGATGATCTGCCCCTACGCCACCCCTAACAGAGCCCTGTTGGGTTGTTGGACCCAATGGCTGAGCCATTAACCACCTACAAAGACTAACCAGTGCTAGTAACTGCCAGAATTTGGAGCCAAAGCAAAGGTGAGGCCCTTTCCTCCTGACTGGGGTACAACTACATGATTGGTAATAAGAGACTGATGCAGACGAGTCCAGCAAAACAGATTTATTTAAGAGGGAGACAAAGGTGTGGGAAAGGGGATTATTTTAAGGGGGAAACAAAAGCATGGGAAGGGAGAATGATTGCTTTAAGGCACGACCAAGTGTAAGGTTTTTTTTTATACTGCTGACATAGCTTACTCCACCCTGGATAGCTGACTGAGCTCCGGTGGGTGCCTGGGCTAGGGGTGTGTATTCTTACTATGTGTGGTACCTCTACGCAGGGATAATTTCCTAGTGGGCAAGCTGGCAACTGGTCACAACCCTCTGGGAAGCTGCACCTACACACTGCCCCTGCAGAATAGCCCTCCCCTGCAATACTGTAAGGCAACAGCTCAGACAATAATGATACTAGTACAGAACAATGCAAGTTTAACAGCTTGACTCTGGTTGGAGAAAGAACTGCAGATATGTAAAGGCTCCTGGATAACTATCGCTGTCTAGTCAACCACCATGTGGGATAGCAGTATAATAACCCACATAACAGTCCTCCCGCATAGACCTCGAGTACCAGTAATAAAACACTCTGTCACGGGAAGCTCCCTCTTGGTAATCCCTGGGCACCCAGTGTTGAAACCATGTAGACCCATTGATGTTGCCATGGGTTGGCCAGTGTCAATGTTGCTGCAGGTTGGCCGATGTTGGTGCACAAATTAGTCCATACCATTTGGTTGTAGCTACTCAACTGTCACAGGGCATGAAATTGCTGAAAATGGCCATCTCACCTCAACTACGAAGTATATTTGCATTCCAGACATGAAACCCAAACTGTAATCCAACAGGGAAAAAACTTTTGTAGCTGTATCGCTGAACAGATTCAGGAGGAGAATGGGGGCAGCTGCAATACAAGAGGAAAGGGAAAGGGGAAATTATTTAACCAGGAAAGGCACACAAAGCCAAAGCTTGTTTCCAGGTGTGACCTGGGAGCACAAGAAAGTTAAGTGACTTGCTCAGGATGCTAGCTGTGCAAGCGAGCAAATTTAATAGACCATGAGGTTTGTTTCTGCTGGCAAGTTTTCATATGCTCATATGTTCATGTCCTCTCCACTCTATACTCATGGTTACCCTCAAGAATCTCATGCGTTCATGCCAGGCTCATTTGCGGCCAGGACTTTGGCCTTGCTAGACAACTCAAACCTTGCTGGTCAGTAGCTGGCACACCAATGTCTGAAACACAGATCTTCCTCTAAGGGCGATGCCCTAAATCTTTGGTTGCCATCTCTAGCATGCTTATGCTGCTTGAACACTGTTTGTTCAGGCCCAAGGCCTAGGAATAACATAGTTAAAACTCTACAGATGCACGCTACATCTGCTTGCTTCCAGATCCCAAACAGATCTGGTATTCTCTGAGCTATTCTCTTTTTATACAGGTCTGTGGCCAATAGTTTGAATCATTCATTTCAACTGACCTGCAGCTTCTTTGATACTCGATAGGCCTTCTGTTAGTGCCAGTGCCATGCCCCGCCAGGCCAGCATTGGCACAGTTCTCAAGCCTGGGCGAGTCAGGGATTGGTTAGCATAGATATTAAAGGTCACAGAACAGCGGCCTCTTTAGCAGTTTGTGCTGCACAGCCCTAAAGTAATAGTGTTAAACATGCTTGTCAATCAGTCTACTTCTGCTGCTCACAAGGCATCTTAGGGTTCGGATTTAAAGATAGTTTGAAAGCACATGGAAAATGGAGATTGCACACGATTGTAGATATAAAAAGAATGATCTCAGTTCAATCAAGAACATTCAAAAGATACTGAAGGGTTGCGTCAGGACATGCAGTGGCTCTATCAGCCCTCTTCTGGTTGCCAAGGTGATTACCTCTTGACCCAGCAGCTCTGGGCTTCAGTGTTGGAGAAAGCTGCTGTGGAGCCCCTTTTCTGTCACCCATGGTGGCTGTATCCTAATCCTGCAACTCTGGGCATCAGTGTTGTTGCTAGCTGCTATAGAGTCAGCTGTCTTCTGGTCACCAGTGTTCCCCAAAACCATTATGAATGAGAGCAAAGGAGACGTGAGGTTAGATAGAAAAAAATAATCCAATAAAGGTTCCAAGCCCAGATATCTGGTTCTGACTATGAACATGGCAGCAGCATAACTGCAAGAGCACAGGATCATGGCAACAATCTAAAGCCATCGAACCCTGCAACTAAGCCAGACTAAGTTTCAAATTGTACCTGCAGCCTAAGGACATGCCAGGTAATCAAACCCAGTGGGCAGATACACTGCAGCACTCTTCTTCCTCTAAGTGCACAGAGAGGCATTCACACAGCCACTTGACCTCACGGCCCTCACAGATACCATCTCACTCTCCAGCCGAGATGGTGGGAAATATATCAGTCTGAGGTGGATATGGAATGAGCTAAACTTGCTCAACCATACTATCTCAACAATGAACACAAACCTCAAGGAATTTAGGAGAAACCTGCAGGAGGTCGACCAGTCAACCTCAGACCTGGAGTGTAGCTTCGCGGAGACCACAGATACCACAGAGCTGCATGGCCATCCCCTCCTATCGCTCCTATGCTGGGAGCGCTTACTACACAACAGACAGGAGGATGCAGAAAACAGGGTTCATAGACTCAACATCCAGATCCTTGGGATCCGAGGACAGTGAAAAGGGCCCACTCATCCCCTTTTTGCAGGAACTGCTGAGGAACATATTATAGGTCAGCCAAGTCCAGGACTTGGAAATGGAGTGGGCCCGAAGGGTATAAACTAAAAAGCCTACCACTGCAGATGCCAGGCCCCATTCCATCACCATAAGGGTCTTTCACTTTCAAACTAAACAACTGGTCCTTCCAACAGCATGACCAAAAATGAAATAAGGTTCCAAGGCCGCTGGCGGTATTTCAAGCCTAACTACTCAACGGAACTGCAAACAAAATATCAGCAGATTGACCTTATATATAAAAAGCTTAGGGAGAAACAGATGAAAATTCATTTATCATTTCCAACTAAACTCACTCTCTTCCTTTAGGAGAAACCTCACACATTCGCCAGCCTTAGTGAAGATGATCCTAGCCTTTAAAATTTGGGTCTCACAGTGCCACACAGAAAAGTCAGTGCTACTGAAAAGGCCATACTGCATGCTGCATCCACCTGGAGGACACATGAAGGCTGCAATCAGCCACAAAAGATGCCACTACTAAAACAGATCTCTAGGACTGAAGTGACATCCACCACAAGCACATGCCAAAAAGGAGCTCCCTGGGCACAGACAAAAAAGGTACCCGAAGAGGTTGGATCATGGCAAACATCGCTCCACAATCTCCAATCACCGCCTTTTCCTTTTCTGATTGTGCTTTTCCACCTGCCATTACTGCTGAAAATCTTCAGCTCAAAGCTGCTGCAGGTGACTATACCTCTGACTGATTGCAGACATTACTACCTTACTATCTCCCAGCAGCCCTCCGGTTTAAATGATAGACTTATTTTCTGCTAATATCTTTCAGCCACCCCTTCTTTTCCCTATAGCCTGTTTGTATCTGTACACATCTATTTTCATTTTCCACAGATGTGTCCATCTATGTCTCCTTCCCCCACATTTGTCACCTTTCAGCCTTCTTAATAGGCCCTGTTAATTAGTCCCCACCTGGAGGGTTCTCTAGCTCTTTCGCTGCTATTATGCCTTGTCACTCCCATCATCACCTTTTTTGTTTTCTAGATTCTCTCTTTATCTTGCCATTTATCATTTCTTCTCCCAGAGCCTCCCCCTTTTTTCTTTCCCCATACATATATATATATATATTCCTTATTTTACCTCTCCTCTACACTAACTTTGCTTTTTCTCTCTTAGATATTTCCTGAAGAAGACCTATGGTCAAAATGTTGATTTTTAACTCTATTTTCTATTTTCAGCATGCATTTAATACAACCATTTTGTATTGCTATATTATGTCTGCAGATTAGAAGACACTTGTTAATAGGTGTTGATGGGGTCAAAACAACAAAACAGCAAGGTAAGGGGTAAAATAAATGGGGGGTGTAATGCAGTGAACACATATGTATTTCTGAATGAGAAGATGAAAGACTGATATAGCATAATTAGACTGATATCCTTAAGTTATAAATGTGTTATGCTGAGCAGTGTTGCAATGCTCAACGTTAAAATGTATGTAATGTATAGTGAATTCATCTAATAAAAAGTTTTTACAAAAAAAATAGGTGTTGATTTCCCAACATGCTGGTTCAGTTGATATCTGACACAACCTTAGTGTAACTCCCTTATGTACTTAGCCCAGGGGTTCTCAAATGGGAAGGCCCCAACCTGTTCCAGGGGAGGCTCAAGCAAGTCTGAAAAAGTACTGTGTTTAAATTTTGAGCTTTATATATTTTGTGTGAAGAGATGAAGCAAACTGAAAGATGACAGTAGTAGGTGAATGTTATGTATTTATTAACTAATAGGTGACAAGGGAAGGTGAATGAGCCAAGGCTCATTTCAGGTGTACCTGGGGAAGGGTTGGGAGTGAATACATTTCAAAAGGTAACTGCAAAACAATCAAGTAATACACAATGAACAACAGTGTAAATAAATATGAACAATAAACTAATAATGAGTGGTGGTAATTGATCAATTTGTAGACTGATGGCAGAACAGCCCAAATACTAGGGTTGAGCATAGAAGTGCTAAGAGCAACAGCAGGAAGGATCAAAGTAATCCCGGAGAAGTTGCTAGGGAGCAGGGAAGGAGGGGGAGAGGCAAAGTAAGTAGGAAGGAAGTAGTCTGACCCATGAAGGTACTGCAACAAGGGGTAACAATGGTTCAAGAATTAAAATAGCAGAGCAAGTAGGCTGGCCTATTGAAGGGAAGGGGGTACAATAATCTGAATAATAATATTTATTTTATTTATTTGTTATTCAGATAACACCTTTAAGCATATGAGTTCGTTTTCAAAGGTTCCATGTCAGTATAAGACAAAGAACTGAATGTGAGCCAGTACTCAAAGGGGTTTCAATTTATTCATGGTGTACTGCTCAAAGTACAGTATGCTGTTTTTCTTTGGGGAGGCCCAAGATTATTTCAGTTTTTGGGGGAGGCTCAAAATCTTTTACATGGATTTGGAGAGGCTCACTGTGTCAAAGTCTGAGAACTATTGATTTAGCCTAATTCTTGTTCCCCAGCCATAGGCTGCAAACAATGCTAAGTCTCATAGACACAGAGTGTCTTTAGACAAGGTCAAGAATCTCATTCCTGGCAAGAATCTCTGCTTTTAGATAGTGCAGCCTGATGGCACAGTGCCATGCTGCACGACAGTCCTGCCCCTCCCCCCATACTGGGGTCTGTTCAAGTGGGGTAGGCAGCCCAGCAGGACCTTTACTGCAAAGGGCCTCTCTCTCTGCCTAATACCCAAGATATGTAACAGGAGTATAACAGGTAATATGGGGTGGGCAGCACCCGGTGCATGCTAGCAACACGTCCTCACTGCCACTTGATGACTTTCCTGGTTAAATGAGTACTAACATTTAGAATTTTCCCTTTCTCTTTCCATTTATACCACACTGTTTAGTTAACACAGGTGGGAGTGAAGATTCAGGGGGAAAGTGTGGCGGAGGTTGGGGGTATCCCCCTACATTCAGTAAGCACTACCAATACCTCCACCCCCACAACCACACTCAAACTTCACCCCAGCCCTGTGCTGGCCCCTCCTATAGAAACATTGGTCTACAAGAGGTCTTCTATAGACAACCACAGGTCACACCATGTAGGAAGTATCCAGGTTCTAATCCCGTAGCCAGATAATGAGAGCTGGGGCATGCCGGCCCACCCCCACACCAGGGGCCAGAGTGCAATGCGCAACATGGGCAGTCATTTATGCACTTGAACAGGCTCACCTAACGCAGATAGACACTGTCAAAGTTAAGGTTTGCCATTCAAATCTGTTTTGGCTCACTGTTGTTATGTGCACTCCGTGCTGAAGTTCAGTTCTTGTTATTTATTGCAGTGTATGTCAGTGCTGTTTCTTGCCTTAGTACCAATATCAGTCAACTCGCTGTCACTACTGAAGTCCATAACAGGGTACTGCATCCCCCCAACATGGGGGCCCCCAAAGGCTATCTCTATCTTATCCTACAAAACTGTCATGGTGCAAATGAAACCTGTGTCAAACAATGTAAAGGGAATGAATAGAAAGCACTCTTCAGGGGCTTCCTTATGTCCATAACAAGTGCCCAGAGAAAGTTAGCAATAAGAGCTAGATTAGAGCTTGAGAAACAGATTGGAGAACTAGAGAAACTACATAAGGCACAAATGCCAACTGTGCAAATCCTTCAGCAGCTCACCACTACAGCAAAACAGAAACTCCAAGACACAGGACTTAGAATCTTGCAAAGCAGAAAATAGTCTGAGATACACGAGACAGAAATATTATGCACAGGGGAATAGGACAGGTCACCTGCTAGCCATGCAGCTGTGAAAGCAACATGCAGACTGACATGTGGCAGCCCTAGAGGGATTGTCCCTGGCCTTTCACCCAATAACACTGCCTCAAGACATTGCAAAAAGCTTTGCGTCTTTTTATCAAGACCTGTATCTTGAATCGCACATTCATCGCACCACTAGGGAGTTAAAGGATTTCTTTGCCAGCTTACTCTTGCCTCAATTTACAGAGCAAAATCAAACCCTCCTGGACATGGACGGCTCAGTAACAGAAGAAGAGGTCATGCAGGCCATACTAACACTAAATAATGGGAAATCCCCATGAGCCCAATGGATTCCTTGGGGAGTTCTATAAAACTTGTGGGGAGGACATCCTCACCCTCCTGACTAGGGCCATTAACTGGGGTTTGACTAATAAGAAAATTCCCAGAACAATGGAAGGAGGTGGTTATCACAGTACTGTCAAAGACAGGCAAAAAAAACTGCTCTGTTGTGGTTCATACCACCCAATATTGTTAATTTATGTAAATAAAAATTTATGACGTCCATTCTAGCAGTTAACCTTCAAAAAATAATTAAGAAGCTCATGCACTGGAACCAGACAGGGTTTATCCTAAACTTTCAGTCATTTGACAATGCACGAAGGCTTTCAATCATAGCTCAAGCAGTCAAACACTCAAAAATGATAAATCTCACCATCTTGTTAGACACAGAGATGGTGTTTGACCACCTGAATTGGTGGTTTCTGCTATACATGCTGCAACAGTTTGGAACAGGACAAAATTTCCTGTCTAGGGTGAATACCCTATACACATCCTCTAGAGCAAGAGTTTGGGTAAATGGAATCCTGTCCCCCTACCTAAAATTGCAGAGAGGCACATGCCAGGGTTGCCCCTTACCACCACTCCTCTTCGCCCTGGGAATTGAACATCTTGCCATTGACATACGATAAAACTTAAACATCCTAGAAACCTTCTGAGACCCAGAAACCCCCAAAAATCTCTCTGTATATAGACAACACCCTGTTTTTTATTAGTGACCCAGTCAGATCTATGCCCTGCATGATGGACACCCTAAGGAGGTATGGTGGGGTATCTGGGTTCAAAATTAATTGTGAAAAATCAGAAGTTTTTAAACTGACTTTAAATGGTCACCCAAAAGTTTTAAATATCTGGATATTCATATTAGGAAAGATCTCATAGTTCTCTTCAGAGCTAACTACAACCCCTTCCTGCGTGAGATCTATGCTAACTTTACAAGGAGGGCCCACCTACCCCTATCAGTGGGGGTGGGTGGGTAGAAGCTAAACCATGAGGTTGAATGTAGGAACTGCTGTATTGCTTTCATATGCTCCTATTCCTATCCCATCGGGGGTATGGAAACAATTAAAGACCACCAGAAGGTTTATCTAGGGAACAGGATGGCCCAGGGTACACCTCTTGCTCCTGAAGCAACATAAGGACAGAGGGGGGTTTAAGCATCCCTAACTTTAAATATTACTATTGGGCAAAAAATGCAGCACCAGTGATCTAGTGACTTACTAAGTAACAGAAAACAGGCTGGATAGAACTGCAGTCCAATAGTCTCCCAGATGACTGGCTGCCTTCCCTTCCTCTGTTCCGAATAACGCTGGCTGTACTTAACCACTTACACAACCCATGGATCAAGCATACCTTGAAAACCTAGAATTAGCTGCTCACGCACCTGGGCATAGTCAATGCTATCAGTCCCCTTGTATCCTTTACCAACTCTTCTGGTTGCCCATAGGCATAAATGACTAGGGCTTTAGGGGCTGAGAAGCCAAGGGTATTACATCCCTAAAGGCTGTTTTGATCCCTAATAGGACCCTAATAAAACCATTATCACAATTACAAAATAAGTATCAACTGACTCAAAGAATTTGTTAGTACCTGTAGGTAAAACATTTTCTCATGCATCCAGAAGTAAAGCCCTATGTTTTATGCCCCTAACACTACTGGAGGCATTCATCGATACAACTCAGTGACAAAGCTCTATAATTAAGCCAGTGATGGGGATTGAAAGCATTCTATAAAATACAGACACATGGTATTCTAAGGTGGCTCGGGGTGCCTGGCAAGAGGAATCTGGTGAACAGATTAGTGCTCAAGCCTGGGAACACTCCATCAGGATGGGCACTAAGACAACCACATTACTGTGATTCAGGGAATTCCAACGGAAAGTACTGTTGTGTTTCTTCCTCACCCCATCTCACACCAAGCACTAAATTGCTAACAAGTCAGATAAGAGTTGGAGGGGTTGAGGTCAGGGAAGCACACCATTTCATATTTCCTGGAGCTGCCCACAGCTGGCACCTTTTTTGACAGCGGTCAATACTTTACTGAACTGCACCTTACCTGCACCTATTTCATACTCCTTCCAGGCCCTCATACTGAGAACACACATAAAGACTTCAAAAAGAGAGAGGTCTATATTTATAGGCTCACCACGGCAGTGGTTCTCAAAGCTATCATCAGTAAATGGTAAAACCTGTTGCCACTGTCCTAGGCCAGCTTTCTCCTCTGAGTGTGAGATGACACGTGGATAGAGCAGCTAACTGCACTGTTAAATATGCAAGTTGGAGAACTCCAGGCCTGCTGGTCAATGATGAATGATATACCAGTGGAACTGGACACAAATGTGGACAATGAATCTCAAACGGACACCTCATGGACCTTTTTTCTTTTTAAACGTTTCTTTACAACTGAATAATACCCCCTGTTAAGACATCAGCACTTTGTTGTTTGTTTATATGTATGGTTTTTAATTATGTGCATTAAAAATTCAGTAAACAGAAAGCAAAAAAAAAGAGGGTTCCAAACCCTTTAACAAACAATGTGAAAGCCACATGGAAAAGCAGAAAACAAGAACACATTACTGATATAAACAAGATTTTCAGAACCACCTGTAGATTTCAGTGGAAGAATAGGAGTCCACAATTCTGCATTTTACAACTACCCAAGGCTCATATGGCACTCAAAATGGGATTTGCTTTTTTGACATGGGGACATGGACTATTATCATATTAGGCACAGCAGCATTTTCAAAGCAGCCTCATCTGTTGTTAATTCAACACAATTAGAAAGAAAGATCCAACTAAAATCCTTGTAAAAGTTATTTCATGGGTATTTGAATTCAAATGGAAATAAACAGTCAAGCTCAATGCCATGCCAAGGCACCTCCAACACCTGGATGTTCGCGTGACACAGTACTGTATTGTGTGTGTGTGTGTGTGTGTGTACTTAAATTATTTGCAATAAAAGAGATCAAGACACTTTATCATATGGAGAAGCCAGCTGTGAGGGTGAGTCAGGTGCATGTCAAATGAAAACAGAGCCAGAGCAGTCTGAACCACAGTCTGGTCTCTCTCTAACCCTCAGAGGCCTTTTTATTTAGTTCATGTGATGTAGAGCCGGTGATCCAATCATGCTACCACTTCGGCTGTGTTTTTCAGTTCTCTGCATCCCAGTCACCTGCAGGCTCAGGATGCCTGGCAAGAGGAATCTGGTGAACAGATTAGTGATCAAGCCTGGGAACACGCCATCAGGATGGGCACTAAGACAACCACATCACTGTGATTCAGGGAATTCTAATGGAAAGTACTGTTGTGTTTCTTCCTCACCCCATCTCACACCAAGCACTAAATTGCTAACAAGTCAGACCATAGACAGCTGTTCAGAATGGCCGGAGTGAGGAGCAGAGCCATACAGACTTCACATCAGCATCTCCTTTGCAGGAGCAGCTCTCCAAGACTGACAGTGAGTTGATGTATTGCTGTAATTCATTACTCATGTGTCTGCCAGCTTCTTCCTTGCAGAGTATACAGCAAGTTCAGAACCAGGGTACCAGGATAATTTTTCAAAAGTTGAACTTTGAACATGTGTTCCCGCTCTTCTATAATCTTTATTGGTTAAGAATTGGAACAAGCATGGAAGTCCTGGCTTTGCTTGTAAAGTTTTTGAAACTGGGACTCCTTCCTTTTCTGCAGGAATTTGTAACCAAAAATGTGTGTTCCTGACAGCTGTGCTTTCAGGGAAAAATTGTTGTTGGATGCAATTTGGCTCACTGCTGAAAAAGATCTAATGCTTTGAGACATCTTGCTTCTAACTTGTGAAATTTCTTCCATAATACATCAGGGACATGGAATCACTTGTAGGTTTTAAAAAGAAGCTCAAGTCTGTTTTGTATGCTTAACAGTTGTCGTTGACTAGTGTTTTAATGATTGGCAGCTGAATTTTCAGAGGTTTGGATGCAGTGCTAGTGGCAGTTGTACTGCCACAGCTGCATCCCTGTAAATGTACCAGAATGTTTGCAGGTGAGTTTTAAACATTCTAATGCATTTACGATGCTTTACTTCCTTTACGGCCAAAAATGACACGTACGTCATAATTGTGACACATGCACCATATTTGATGCATATTTGGCTGTACTTGTTAGACTGCCTTTTTATGTTGGCGCGCTTGTGCAGCCAACATCTTGTGGTAGTGCAGATTTGGAGGCGCAGTCACTGTTGGGCGAATGCAGGGCACGCATCAGTATGTGCGTCCCTCATTCCCCAATCAGCCAGCGTGCCGGCGCCACACCATGCATACCTAATGTGGTCATGGGATCAAATGAAAGGTCCGCTGCAATGCGAGCTAAACTCATCATACGCAGCAGACCTTCCAATGTGCTTTCCCTGGTGGTGAAAAAAATAAAAATAAAATGGCGGCATGCTGCCGACTTCGGGGGTGCCCAATCCCCCTGTCGGCATACCCTGGCCCAGTGTATATGCCAACAGGGGAGCCCACTCCCCGCCAGCATAATGCATTCCCCCCCATTTGTTATTTGCTGAAGGGGGTGCCCAATCCTCCTCGGCTGTTGCCCCCCCTGCTTTTGTTGTATGCAGATGGGGGTGCCCAATCACCCGTCGGCTATAGCATCCCCCCCAGAAAATACTTAGGTGGCATGCTGGGAGCCCACCCCAGCGTGCCAAAGCCCCTGCAAAAAAAACCCTGTCCCCCGATGTTTATTTTTAAATTGTTTAACCTGTAAAAAAGAAAACTGTCCCTCGTGGTCTCCCTGCCCACCTCCCGCGCCCACCCGCTGTGCACCCTGCCTCCCCACACCTCCCTCACCCCATACTTACCTTCGGAGTCCGGCGCAACGATCTTCGGTGGACCGGGAACACGTCTGCACTCTTCAAAGCTGACCACGAACTGAGGAAATGCCGGTAAGCTGTATAATGGAATAAATAGGGTTTTTTTCAACTTTGATGCATATCTCAGGCATGTTTTGGAATTTTGGCACCAAATTTTCAACATGGGGTTTTTGGGTCCCCTCCTCATGAATTCTGGCACTGTCATGGCGTTAATGAGCCATGAAAGGTGATTCCGTGGTCACTGCGTAGAATCACATTTCGGGACCAATTAATGAAACGACAGTGCCACTGTTCATGATGGGGGCTCTCAAAAAGCCTATGTTGCAAATTTGGTGGGAAAAATAAAAAAAATGGCTGTTTTACGAGTATGCATTGTGCTGTTTGCACGCATGCTCGTAACTTCGTGAATTTGTAATATTTTCAGTCCAGATTTTCAAAATTGGCATTTTCCCACACCTCCTGATGAACAGTACAGCTGTCATTTTACATATCATGGCCAAAATGTGTTTCGCACATTCTGGCGCAGAATAGACAACGGTCGGCCAAAGTAAATCACTGACAGTTTGAGGAAACCTATATGACACTGTTCATGAGCAGAGGTCCTAAAATGTCTATGTTGAAAATTTGGTGCTGAAAGTCCATAAAATGACTGTGTTGCAAGCGTCGTTGCGCGGTTTCCACGCACCCGTGTAACTTTGCAGAATTTGCAATATTTCCATGCCAGATTTTCAACACTAGCATTTTCACACCTCCTTATGAACAGTGCAGCTGTCATTTTCACATCCTGCCCAAAATGTGTTCCCGCACCTATGGCTACATAATGCATGGTCGCTGTGGGAAATCAACTTTGGGACAGACTAACAAAATCGCAGCGCCACTGTTCATAAGGGGAGGTCCCAAAATGCCTATATTACAAATGTGGCTAACAAACTCCCAAAAATAATTGGGTTACGGACGTGTGTTGCGCAGTTTGTATGCATGTTCACTGCTTCACCAATATTTCATATTGTCACTCCAGATTTTCACGGTTGCCATTTTTTTACGTCTCCTCATGAACAATACAGTTGTCATTCTCCACATCCTGCCCAAAAATGTGTTTTCACCCCTCTGTCGCCAAATGGCACAGCCGCTGTGCAAAACCACTTTTCAGCTAACAAGGTGATTGTGCCGCTTTTCATGAGGTGGCCTGACAAGCAACCCAAGTTGAAAATGTGGAGTGAAACTACCACCACACGCCTATGGTGTTAGGGTTTCCAACTGTAGCACCCCACCTGGTACAGACTGACAGGCATCAGGGGTGTCACTTGGGATCATCAGATGTAATGCTCATGCCATTCCACTCCCCACCCTGCAGCTACTGACAGGCATCGTGGTGTGCCTTGCACTGTTCGGCCATAGAGTTCACCCTACGCTCCTATACTGCACCCATGTCAGTGTATTTCCTTATGGAATGGGGTAAGTATAATGTCCAAAGACCCCAAACCACACCCCGACACTTGTCAGTGTCTACAGGGTAAGGTGAGGAACAATGGCATGAACGTTACAGCTGATGACCTAAAGGCACACCCCAATGCCTCTCACTCTCTACAGGGTGGGAGTGGGGTTGGCATCACTTCAGTACTTCACTGTCATTCCTATTATGCATCTTTAGCTCCGGCACTGCCAATGCCAATGCCAGCCAACAACATTCGGCATTGACAAATGCTTGTTTGTGGTGTAACAGTCTTGTCACAAGCAGCGCAGTCATAGGACAATTGTGCCACTAGTGTTTGAAAATGAAGGCCATTATGTTTCAGGGTTTTAATATAAGTGTTTAGAAACATGGGAAAAGTGTATTAAATGTGCAAATAAATAAATAAATTGATGTCATCCCTTTGGACCACATCTGATACAATAGTTGTCGGGTGGCAGTTACTATTTCCATGGCACTTTTTTTTTTTTAAATGTATTCATTTAAACTATTTGGCCTACACTGAAGTCAACTTGATTCCAGGTGTGGCCTAAGGGAAAGGGGGATTAGATACAACATGTGGCAGAAATATGCAAGTCATACTTACAAAGGCATTTTGTGATGGGCAGTATAAAAAACAAGACCTTTTACAGGTGCATCTTCCATACTGTGATGTGCTCAGCTACACCCACCACTTAGCAAAATATCATTGGCCTTACTGTTTGATCGGGCAGCATGGTGCCAGTTTGGGTGTTTTTTGCCAACCAGTTGCACATCACGCTGTGCCAGTGTGAAGGTCCCTATAAACGTAGGAATATTTTAACAGTACACCACAAAGCACTCAGGTTACTAATGTAAAAGGCCTACACAAGGTATGGTGGCATCAACAGTGAACCATTAGCTGTGCTAGCAGAGGGAGATAGAAGAGGGGTAAGGGAACAGTAGGGTGATGGAAAGGAAACAAAAGAAAAGGAGAGGGTAAGTTCAAGTTTATTAAGCAGGACGAGATCACGTGATGCCACGGAAGGGATAGCAGCTCAGACAGCCCATCACCACCTCAGCTCTAATTTCTACAGTATATTTCACTAACTTCTACAGCACTAATCTTAAAAGTGCCCTCACCACACACCTTTTCAATGTTTTTCTGAACTTACGGTGAATCAAGCGGAAGGTGTGGCGGCATCTATCGGAAATTTAGACCGAAAGAAGATTGTGGCCTAGTCGGGTATGGAGGCAGAGATGCGCCAGGCACCTCCCCCACATACACCACCACAGACACCGGAGAAAAACTCAAAACGCTCCAGGGGGCAACCAGGATCCACTCCTAAAGCGGGCATAATCTCGACATCAGTACCACCAGCTGCCCCTCTAACAGAGCAGAAATTTTTGGAGGAGTTAAATCCATTCCGTGCAACACTCCAGAAACTCACCTCAGACTTGAAGGCCATGCATACAGAGCTCACTGATACTAACCGTGCGATTAAGGATGTGGCGGCCAGGACGACCTCGCTAGAAGGATGGAAGACATCAATCGATTCTGAACTCCCTGCACTGCGCCAAAAAATTAGTTGGATGGAGGCTAAACTTGAGGATCTGGAGGGCCGAAGTCACCACAATAATATTATTATCTTTGGCCTTCCAGAAGGCTCAGAGGGAGCAGCTCCGATTACCTTTTTGCAGCAGTTGTTAACTACAATTGCTGGACCCTCTCCTAACAACACCACATATGTAATTGAGAGGGCCCATCGTTCACTTAGACCCAAGCCAGTGACAGGGCAACCACCAAGGCCCCTAATACTAAAATTTCTCAACTACCTGGACAAAACCCATGTATTAGGGCAGGTCTGGAGCCTTCAGGAGATTTTATGGGAAGGTCAGCAGTTACGTTTTACGCAAGATTTCCCTGCTACCGTATGACAACGAAGGGCTGCATACCATCCCATTGCCACTAAATTAATCGCTGCCAGCATAAAGTTTAAAGTTCAATACCCATCTAAACTATCCACGTACCATCAGAATACCTGGAAAAGTTTTGATACAGCTGAGCAAGCTCAATCTGAGTTAAAAGTGCTGATGCCAGACCTGTTTAAGCCACACTGAGCCCTAGAACTGTTGTCACTTGCCGTGGAAAGTGAACAGGCACTGGGAGAAAGTATACGCTACTTATGACATTAACTAAGTAATGCTAGCTATTGTAACTCTAAGCCATGCATTCCTTTGCTCCATTCTCACTCTCAATTTGGAAACTCTCGAAGTACAACTGAAGAGGAGAAGCTTACAGTAATAGAGGTAAACCAGAAACACCGGGCGAGGTGCGATTTAAAAGTGAACTTTTTCCCGGTCTTCTTCTTCTCCTTTTGGCTCCCTCCACCCTTCCCAGAAGATGAAGAAATCAGGAGAGAAAGAGAAGGAACAGCTATGTTTGATACACCACCTGTGGATCATTTAATTCCTTTCGTCTTAATATCTTCTAAGTGCATCGCACTACCATGCTTCGTGTCAATTCAATGACATTCAAAGCTAATACCACAAGAGGGCGCCCAAGTTCTATGTACTGACTTGGTGACTCAATTAATTAATGTTCTCCCTTTTATTTTCAGTATTTACGTGTAGGATACTAACTTTTCAATACTCTGCATGGGACAATATGGAAAGTCCTGATTTAAAGTGTTGATCACTTCCCTCCTGAGCTTAAGTGGGGAAAGTGTTTTTCTTTTCATTTCGAAGAGGATTACTTATGCGGCTGTATAGTGCGAGACGCATCTACTTCACTTCACGGATGAGAAAGCCTCTCATGGTGGCTTAATAGCAGAGTACTGCAAGTCCCAGAAGTCTTAAATGCCGCGCTGTGTTTATAATGGTGTAATTACCCTAAATCCTTGACGAGGATCCAAATCATCAGAGAGTCCTCCAGACTCTTATACTTTGGTTACCCTTCCCTCCCCCTTTTTATTTTACTATTTTCAATCCTTCTTCCTGCTCCCTTTCCTCCTTTCTCTCTGAAAGATGGAGAGGAAAAAATATCGGGTCCAACTGACTACCATTGCATTACAGTTAAACTACGATGGTGAATGTGTGTTTATTTGATTACTGCTGCATTAACACAAGATAGTATATCTAAAAGTCACAATAGGAAGATGAGGGGATGGAGAGAGTGGGGAGAGGGTAAGGGGAGCGAATGCTCAGGAAGGCGGTAAACTTATACACATGTTCCTTGATTCCCCTCCCATTTGAATAAAACTATAAGCGGAGATATAACTCTTGACTGCAGGAGGCCGAGGTAACAAGGTTTAACTGGGAGAAGCAGGTATCCTGTACATTGTTAAGAACTCATTGTGCAGACCCTTAGTACGAAGGGATTCGCCTCTGTAATCCCTCATTATGGAACATGATGACAAGCGCCAATTAAGGAGACAGAAGTAAAAAGGTGACCTCGATCTCTCTAATTGACAATTACAATCTGGTGTAAGTAGGCAGGGGGTGTAATTGTGTAGTCAAAATCTGGGGTTCCATCTCTCCCCCCCTTTCCCTTTTTTTTTTCTTTTCTTCTCTTTTATTGGACTCTTGCTTCTCTCTCTTTGTCCGACTTACAATAGAGAGCAAACGTCTTGAGGACCTGGATGGCTAATCTGCATGATGGTGTATAGAGGATTTTACCATTTGCATAAAGTTTTGAGAAAAATATTCTTTACAGTTAACCAATAGTAAATGGCGAACACAGTATTGCTGCCTTAATACATAAGAAATATTGTTTCATATGCTACAATCTCATCACTTAGAGTTGGGGTGGAAACGGGGTAATCTGAAAACTGCAATTTTAAAAAGGGTGTTGTGAATCAGGATGAAGGGTGGGAGGCATGCACGGCTCCTCGGTGGAGCATTCCCTAGACTGTCCTTTGGCCTGATGTTTACTCTGCTAGGGATCCTGCAACATAGTCAGACCAGGGGCCGGCTCCGGGGAGCCTCTGCTGAATAGCTGTGTATAGGAAGCACTGACACTTGTAAGGGGAGGGAGGGAGGGAGGAGTAGGTGGGTAGTTAAGGGAAGTGGAGGGAGGGAGGGATCAGGTATGCGGTACGACAACGCCTTAATAAGGGTTGTTTTTTTAACAACCTGGAAAACAAGATTACTCCTGGCCTAGGGTTTAAAGGTAGAAAAAAATATTAATAAGGTGACTTCATACAAAGTATGTTCATGGAATGTAAAAGGGTCTCAATCCCCGGTCAAACGGCCCAAAATATTGCTGCATCTCCATAAGCTTGGTACTGATATAGCGTTTCTTCAGGAAACCTACTTGCCCCCCCCCCTCAGGTTTCACAACTAAGAAGATCTTGGGTAGGCCAGGCCCTCGGGACTGGACCGGACACTCGTAAATTGGGGGTTGCTATTCTTATTGCAAGGAGTGTCCCGTTCCAACTTATCGATACTATTGTAGATTCCCAGCACAGACATATTCTGATCAAGGCCTTGTTGGGTCAATCTGAGGTAGTGTTTGGTTCCATATATGGCCCTAATACAGATGACCCATCCTTTTTTGTTTCCCTCATGAATGACTTGACCTCATGGTCCCGATTCCCTATAATGTTAGGAGAAGACTGGAATCTTGTCTATTGTAATATCATGGACCGCTCTGCTAGTTGTCCTCTGTCTCTTTCCCCAGCACAGGTTGCCATCAGAGAAATGACGGATTCCATTGGATTAATCAACCCTTGGAGGGCCCTCTACCTACATCAGAGGGAATACTCATTTCATTCTTTTTTTTTTTTTTGATTTAGTTGTTTAACCAGGTATAGCACACTAAGCTGAAAGCTTTTTTACAGGAGCGACCTGGGAGCACAAGGAGGTTAAGTGACTTGCTCAGGGTCACACAGTATGCAAGTGGAAGCTGTGGGATTCAAACCCAGGTCTGGTCTGCTGGATGTCACCAGATTTGCAGCTCAGAGCGTTAGACCACTGCGCTATACTGCCTCCATTCTATTCCACATAACTCATTTTCTCGATTAGATTATTTCCTTGTTGATATGGGACATCTTTCGACTATAACATCCTGTAATTATCTCCCTAAGGTGATTTCCGATCACCATCCCATCTTATTAAATTGGAGCCCTGGTCCGCCCCTGTTCAGAGATAAGGTATGGAAATTCAACTGTCAGCTTTTTCGATCAGAATACCTGAAACACCAACTGTCTGATTTTATCACTAACTTTATTAAGGTAAATACCCCTTCTATGCCTAAGATAGACATGTTATGGGGGGCTCTAAAAAGTTCAGTTAGAGGAGAAATAATTTGCATGGCTACAGTTAAAAAAAAGACGACTTCCAAGGTTACTTTAGCTTTGCTACGCGATATTAGGGTCATGGAATTGTCACTTTCTCCAGATTCTACAACGGATCAATTCAAGGCCCTAGAAATTTTAAGGGATCGATATAATTCGATTCTGACCGAACACGTAGAGTATCCTCTTGTACGTTCCAAGATCAAGTATTTCGATCAGGGGGACAAGGCTGGAAAGCTTTTGGCCCTACGACTCAAGGCACAAGCCTCCGATAGAATTGTTCCAAGTATCCAACAACCTGGAGGACAAATAGTCACTTCCCTGAGATAAATCGTTAATTGTTTCCAAGAATATTATAAAAATTTGTATTCTCACATTTCTTACCCTTTTTGCCCGGAAATGCTAGAACAGTCCCTGCAGCCATTGCAGCTCCCACAGCTTAACACATGTCAAGCAAAGCTACTCAAAGCCCCAATCTCTCAAGAAGAGATTAAGCAGGCCATTGATTCCCTTCCCACAGACAAATCCCCAGGCCCAGATGGGTTTACTGTAGAATTTTACAAACTTTTCAGGGAGCAAATAGTGCCAGTCTTCTTAGACACTTACAATTCTATGTTTGAACAAGGTATCTCAGACCCTACTTTATTCGAGGCTACAGTCGTGGTTATCCCAAAGCCTGATAGAGATCCCCTTCAAGTTAACTACCGCCCAATTTCCCTAATTAATGTTGACATAAAGATATTGGCAAAAATTTTGGCCACTCAGCTATCCAGTGTCTGGCAATGCCTCATAAGCTGCGAACAAGTTAGCTTTGTTGCCGGCAGGGTCTCATCTGATCATATGCGTAAGTTGGCCTACTTGATCTCTGCATCCAGGGAGTCCCGAATTCCAGCTGCTTTGGTCTCCCTGGATGCAGAGAAAGCGTTCGATAGGGTTTCTTGGGAATACCTATTCCATTTGTTGCAACTTTACAACATCCCAACACAGTATATAAAATGGATCAGGATATTATATACTTGTCCGTCTGCATGCATATTATGCAATGGGCACCTATTTCAATCCTTTCAATTACAACAAGGAACTCGACAGGGATGCCCACTTACCCCTTTTTGTTTGACTTATACTTGGAGCCGCTTGTTAGACATATCAATTATTCCCTAAATATCTCTGGTATATCTATTGGACCTAAGCAATATAAAATTTCGGTTTATGCCGATGATATTTTACTTCATATAACATATCCTCTAAAATCGGTCCCTGCTGCACTTGAAATTATTAAAACATTTGGTAAATTCTCCAGTTACAAACTTAACATTACAAAAACAAAAATGATGCCCTTAAATGTTCACACATTTCAAGCTGAAGTTGCTCACTTTGGGTTTCGCTGGACCAGGGACAAACTAAAATATCTGGGTATATACCTTTCCTGTTCAGAAGTCAAAATGAAACAATACAACCTAGATAAAATTATTACTCAGATTTAAATGGATCTTTCCTGCTGGGCCATGCTACCACTTACTCTTTGGGGACGGGTAAACGTTTTGAAAATGAATGTTCTTCCGCGAATCCTGTACCCCTTGCAGATGACATATTTTTTCTTACCCAAAACGTGGTTCACTCAGATTAATAAACTTATGTCCAACTTTCTATGGGGTGGTAAGACACCTCGGCAAGCTCTTTTTAAGTTGCAGAGGAGTAGGAATAACGGAGGCTTGCAACTCCCAGATCTGCTTCTTTATCAGTTCTCCATTACTTGCTCAGTCCTTGCATACTGGATGAAGGATGTTTCATACAAGGAACAGGTTCAATATACCCCCTTGTGGTACCAAATTGAGCAGAGTCTACTTTCTCCGCATAATATATCCCTTAATACTCTAATTTTTTCCCCTCTCAAAAAATTGCCTAAGAGTTTCAGGACCCTTCCCATAGGAACAACACTTCGAGTACATGCCCAAATGTGCAACTTTTTCCAGATATCTCTGGTGAAGGATGTTTCCCAACCTATAAGTGCGAACCTTAATTTTAGAATTGGGGGACTGCCCCTATCGCACAATTTCTGGCCTAGAAATACTCAATTGAGAGTCGTGGACCTACTTCAGGAACATAAACTGATACCGTTTCAAACGGCCAGTTTATTGTTTAATCTCCCTAACTGTTTTTGTTTCAAGTACCTTCAATTACAACACATGCTGCTACGACACTTTGGAACGGGGTACTGGACACAGTATTTAGCAGGTCCCTTCTTTACCAGCTATCGCTAACTTACCCTGCTTTCATATCATTTCCTATTTTACCGCTCTCAGGGATGTAATAGAGGGAATTAGAGAGCTGCACTCATGTTTGGGACCAAGCACTACCTTCAAACACTTTAACTCCACGTATCATGGTCTAAAATTTGGTATGCACCTGTATCAAGATGTGAAATGGATTAGATATCGCATTTTACAGTTTTACGTAATAAACGACTTATACTATACTCCAGTCAGACTTTACCAAATGGGGGAACTTTCCTCAAATTTATGTTCCCGCTGTAAGCAGGAGCCTGGCACTCTGTTGCATATACTATGGGAATGTAACAAAGTTACACCCTTTTGGGATAGTATTAGGTCCAACTTAGATCCACTACTAGGGCTATCTGTGGCCTTTAGCCCGGAAATTTGTATAATAGTAGATTATAGGGAGGTTTTAAGAGGCACTCAATGAAAATACATGACACTAATATCTATATGTGCTAAAAAAGTGGTCATGCGCCACTGGTTAGACCAAAATATCCCAACATATGCAGAATGGTTAAAAGAGAAACTTTTTGCTTTACAGGCTGAAAACACGATTGCCCACATGACAAAGAGGCCACAATATTATCAGAAAGTATGGGCACCTTTACATACTCTACTGACCATTTAGTGGCCCACAGGATACTGATCAACATTGTAATGAGGAAAAGGGGAGAAATCGTACCAGCGGCATGGACATACTAACTTTGATCCTCTCCGACTACTATACCTGGGCTAATGGAAATATAGGCAACTGTCACCGCATACCTGATAGGGATGGGGGGAATTTTGGGGGGGAGGAGGTAGGAGGAGGAATATGGGAAGGTCACTGTAGATTGATGAGATTTCAGTATGCGAATAAGACTAAGATGACGTCCTTATTGAACATTTTTTTATTCTGTTAATGGATCCAGAGTAAGCATTGTAACAGGACCTCATTATACAATGTGTGTCTATGTAAAACTAATATGTATTTTTCTCTGTCTAATGTCTGCTACATACGACTGTCAACTCTTCCTACAAATAAAATATATTTAATTTGAAAAAAAGTTTATTAAGCAGGAAAAGTCCATTGAGCAAGCTAATTTTCGAGGCGGTCCTGAGAGGGATACGTAAGGTACATACAGCATATGGCACGCATTGATACAACAATAAACAGGATGAACAAAACAGTGCAAAGATGGATAATAACACTATAAGCAAATCAAAAGAGACATAGACGGTGCATATAATACAGTGGATGAGGAGCATCGGGCAAAAGGTACAATAAGGACGGAACATTGCAGCATTTGTATGATATATACAATCCCATTAAATTCAGGCACAAGTGTGGAGACCAAAGTGCGTAATATTTACAATTAACTCGCCTACTCAAAAAATAATGGAAGCATTTCAGCATTAGAATAGAATAACCCACAGGGATGGAGCGTGGGACAGACAGGTTAAGAACACGAGTCGGGCGGGAACTACAGAGTAACAAGGGTGAAGTACTGAAGGAGTGGAATAGATGGAAAGCAGGGGTAAGAGCACAGAAGGAGTGAGGTGGAGGGTGAGGACCACCACCCCGGTAGACAGTTTACTACAACAGACATATCAGAGCAGAGTGGAACTAGTAGAAAGTAAGGGCTGGGTCACTGATGGGGCTAGCATGTGCAGGAATCACGTAATTTGCTGGTGACCAAATTTTTGAAAACATTTAGAGGTACCAAATTTTGCAGTTTGAGGGTAGGTTGTGCTTTGTTCCAAGCGTCAGGGACAGCTTGACCGATGGTCATTTTGCTAAAGCGGGAGCTAGATTTACGGGCACCCAACATAATATAGGAGCTACTGCATAGTGGCTAGAGAGAAACAGAGTTATGGAAAAGGCCCGATATGTATGATGGAAGTTTTAGCAGAAGGGCTTTGTAAAGCCATATGAGTGAGTGGAGAAGCCATCTAGTGGAAGAGAAGTCCAGCCCAAGGAAGCGTACAAATCACAATGATGAGTGCGAGGGTGGGCATTTGTGAAGAAATGCATTGCCCTATAGTAGAGTGTGTTGAGTGAATGCAGCAGAGTATCTGAGCATCGGCCACATATCACATCTGTGTAGTCCAGTAGAGGGATGAACACGGTCTGTACCAGTCTCAAGCTGGCTTCAGCTGAGAAAAGGGACCTGTTCCTAAAGAAGAAACCAAGTCTTTGCTTCAGCTTTTTCATGAGTGAATCAATATGAGCAGAGAAAGACAGGTGGTGATCCAACAAACACCCCAGATACTTAAATTTGTCGACAACTTCTAGGTTGTCGCCGAGGAGGGTTTTGATGGGAGGCAATAAGGAGTGATTTTCTGGGAAGGAGGTAAGATAGTTAGAGTGGAAATACATGACTTTAGTTTTTAGCATTCAGAAGGAGTTTGGCCTGTATCAGATTATGCTGAAGGAGGTCAGATTTGACCTGATGTTCCACACAGACTTCATTCAGTGAGGATTTGGAGGTATAGAGGGCAGTGTTGTCTGTGAATAAGTGGATTTTTGATTTGTTTACATTAGCACTGATGGAATTTATATTGATCATGAACAGAAGAGGTCCGAGAATTGAGCCTTGCAGTACCCCCCTTGTGAAAGGGAGAAGTGGGAAGAGTGAGCCTTCCACCATTACCTGCTGCATCCTACCTGACAGGTGGCTAGTGTACTGGCTAAGCGCCGGGCCAGTTATGTCGTGACCATTTAGCCTGTCTAGGAGTAAATCATGGTCGACAGTGTAAAATGCTTTACTAAGGTCCAGGAATACAGTTCCTGAGATTTGTTTTTTTTGTCCATGGCAAGAAGCCAATCTTTTGAGACCATGGCGAGGGCAGTTATACTGTGAGCTGGCCTGAAAGTTGACTGGGATGGAGTCACTAAATTTGGCCTTTCAAGGTAATCTCTTACCTGAGCATTTAATAGTTTTTCTAAAAGTTTGGAGAGTAAGGGTAGCAGGGAAATTGGTTGGTAATTGTTCAAATCCATAGAGGTCTCCTGATTTGATAAGGGAAGTGTATGTGCTACTTTCCAGGCCTCGGGTTCAACAAAGGAGGTAATTGACAAACTGAACAAGTGCAGGGTGGGAGCAGTTAAGTTCTGAAACCCAGATTTGAGGAAAAAAGGTTCTGATCCATCAGCAACAACACCTTTCTTTGTGTCTAGGTGCAGTAGCAGGTCTTCTACTTGCTTTAAGTGGAACGGTGAGAATGTGAAAATATTGTTGGTTGGTGGGAGGGGGTTGGTTGAGGTAGGCTAGAATTTAGGATAGAGGCTTTGGAGGTGTTGAAGGCTAGGCCTGTAGCAGAGAAGTGGACATTGAAGCTATCCAAGATTTCTAACTTATTAGTTAATGTCCTATCCTGATGGTTAATCTTGTCTGGTAACACAGATGTTGAGTAATGAACTGAAGTGGTAGGGGGGTTCAGTGCTGGCGCACATGTCGGTAGTATAATCATGGAAACAAGTTTTCAGAGCAGAGGTGTAGGAGGAGAAGGATGAGGAGAGGGGGGCAGGACTATGGCAGAGACAAGGAAGCCTAAAGTAAAGGGGTGCCTGCCCAGCTGTAGCCTTGGGGATATATTCATATTTCATTAAATATTCGCCATAGTGTTGTATTAATAAGTAACAGCATGAGAAATATATGTGATCTGTATTTTTTGTTAGTACTCAGTTACCAAAAGCTAGCATAATACCCCTTGGTTCTGTTTCATTTGTCCCCCAGCATCCTTTAAAAATGTGAAGTCTTTAACTAAACGTCAAGCTGCGCAACTGCCTAGCTGTGTGTGTGTCAATGAGGAAGATATGGGTGGGTCCCACAAACATTGTCTTCCACCAAAACAAAGAAATGAACAAGCTAAAAACACATGTTCATGGTTTCCTGTCTGATCCAAAACAGCTATCACATTCTGTGGTTGTGGTTACTCTATCAATGGCTTGCATCTAAAAAACTGACTTACTTATTGTAAATGTTTTGGATCTGCTTCTGATTAGTAAAACTGATCTCCTGGTTATGGAGCTGTGAAACCAACAATGTCGTTCGGCTGAATTTGGATGCAAACAAGCCGTAAATACCATTGTTTGGTGGGTGTAAACTGAGAAATGAAATACATTACTTCTTCACATTGCATTAATATAGTCCAAAATGTGGCGCAGTGAGTGTGAATTCTGGTTATCCTGTGCTCCAGCAGTGTCCCCCGATGTCTCGGGAAGTATAATGCTAGCATGCTGATAATGTTTGAAGCTGTCTGAGACTCAGACCCTGTCCAGAAATGGCAGGTGGGTAATAAAAAACGAGAAGGAGAATGAGTCTCCTTTAATTTCCATACAGATAGGGAAGTATTATTTGTGGTAGACTGGATGTTGAGAGAGTGAGAGAGAGAGAGAGAGAGAGAGAGAGAAAGAATGAGAATGAATACATTTGATCTTAAAGGAATTAGAGTGTATTGACACCAGAACCCAAGGAAAAGGGTCAAGCACCTTGAAGAGTACCAGAGACAGACATTAACAGCTTGACTCCAGGCCAGTGCTGAACACGTGGATAATAAAAATGTTAAACGCTGGCGTCCATAAATGATACAAACTGAAACTTGGATATCCCAGCTCAAGTCCCACAGGAGCCCTTCATTTACTGTGAGGCCCCGAGCAAGTAAGTCACTTATGACTGCCACAGTACACCCAGCTGCAAAAATGAATAGAAGAAGGACCACCCTGGAAATCTAATGGACTATAGTATTTAACTGATCTCAGTCTCTGGCACACTTAAGGGCAATGAGAAGAACCAACAGATGGAAATGTTTGACCAAGTGTCCTCCAGTAAGGGGGGGCATGTTCTGAAAGTCAGAGGTAGTACATTTAGCAATAACATTAGGAGGCACTTCTTCTCCCAGTCACTAGGGAACTTATGTAGTAGTCTACCAGTAAAGACAGTGGATATGAAGACAGTACAAATCTTTAAAGAGCTAGTGTACTGCCTAAAATTATAACAAAAAAAAAACTCGCACTCCATGCTGAAAATACTAACATTAGATCCGCTTATTAATACTGCAGCCCATGACGCAAGGAGAACACCAGCCCCACCACAAAGCCTCAACGTTTCGCACTGATGCAATTTGTCAAGAGCCCTGCTGCCTCCTAGTGCTCACAATTTATACAGCAGTCTTAAACACACAGAGTGGCATAACAGTAGAAGTGCAAAACAAGACTGAAAATTAAAAAAATAGCAGTATCATCTCTACAGTAAAGAACAGATGCTATAAATCACACAGTACAATATTTGCTCATTTTTTGCATCTGACCTGTAGGAAAACAAACATCAAAAATATAAATGATGCTCACTTAGCGTTTTGTTATTATTAATAATTCATACTGCCACACACACATGCCACTCACTGTATCTCTTTTATCTTTATCCTATATCTCTAAATACTGGCTAGGCTCTCTCCCTTCCTACCTTTCCTCTCTTCTCTCCCCTCCCCCACCTTCCTCCTACTCCTTTTGTAGCGCTGGCTATCATTCTGTTGCACTCCCCTCAGGCTGCATTTTCCTACCACTTCCCCCAAACTATGGCATTCTCTTCCCCTAAACATTCTCTCTGCCTTTTCCCAATGCTCTCTCCTCTCTTCTCCTCTCGTATCCTCTCCTCTCTTCTCCATGACTTCACTTCTCACACCTGCAATGGCATATGATACCTGTCCTTGTTCCACTACTCACTACCTGGTTCACCACCATTCCGCCTGATCTATACTTGACTATCCTCCTTTTTTCTCCCCTACTGTTATCCCCCATTACCTCTGGACTTTGAACTGTACTCCCTTGAAACTTCCTTGTACACATTACACTTTATTTCAATTTCCTTGATACCCTCTGGATTGCATTGTATTTATTTGTTCAAGTCTTGGACAACACCATTGAGCGGATGCTGGTTAATTGGTTCCACGTCAGTTGACAAATACAAAGTGGTTCAGAAATGGTGACAAATATACATATAAATGTTATGGTTCAACCATACAATTAATGTACAGGGGTAGACTCTACTGAGGCATTGTACAATGTATGCCCACATCCTGCAGAGACATAAAGCATCAGGAGTGGACACAGAGGGAGGAAATAGAGAAGAGAAGATGGGAGAGGTAAGGGTAAAAGGATGGGGTAGGTGGTGTTGGGAAGTGGATAGAGTAGGTAAGAGAGGTGGGGTGGGGTGTGGCAGTGCCAGGGGAAGGTGGGGGTGCTGAAGTGCAGAGTCGGGACTGACCAGTGGAACAAATGACAGGTTAGTGCTAGTGGGTGATTACAGACTTCAGCAGATGGGATTAATGACTTGAGGTGGGTCTTAGTGGGAGCCGACACAGGTACCCGTGGCAAGAAGGTGTTGGAGTAGTTTGCGTTTGAAAGTGCCAATCGCTGTAGCATCAGAAATGTCTTGAGGTAGTGTACTGTCTTCCTTATCCTTGCATTAATTGCACAAATTGCATAATTTGCTTGATCGTGGCTTAGTATACGATGCTTAGTTTTTTTTACCTGCTATGTAATTACTGTTCTGATTGTTATTCATTACCTTCCTCTTCCCCCACCCTCCCAGGATGTATCTGGAAATGAGCTGCTTATCTACTCAATATGTCTTTCCTGGTGAAGCTTTTGAAATAAATAAACTATCTACTACAAGTTTATCATTACATTGCAACATTCCTCTCACATGACTGGGGTATTTTATTTTATGTACACATCTCTCCTTCTAATTTATGTAACTACCTGTGTTGATGCAAACACAAAATGGTGGTAATCACCGAGGCGATGGTGCTTCTTCTGAAAAATGCACAGTCTTGGACAGTTAGTGAAGCGCACTCACCCATGCAGTAGTAACATAAAGACAAAGCAGTCCAACACTTGAAGTGGTTTCACAGCTTTTATTCTTCGACATGCATCGAAGACAGTGTAAAACAGGATAGCTTACATTTCACCCGACCACTCAGGCTTCATCAGAGATAGTGAACAGTTCTCAATCACCAGGTATACATACATATCCCACCCGTGACACTCCATTCTGTGGACCAACCATCCCCTAGAGCTGCTTAGCTTGCAGCTTATTACAAGCAAAATCATAGTGCTTAAGGTACTCCCTGAATTTTTGTTGGCACCTCACAAAGTCAAGATGGTGTTTGAATGTAGATACCACTTTTTCTTGTGCCTCAATCCCCTACCTGAGTTCCTTCATGAGTTCATCACCATCCTCAATTATAAGTTTAGTGAGCTGCTGCGATGCCTCATACATCACCATTTCCCATTTCTTCAAAAGGTTAGGTTGCTGTGTGCCAGAAGCCCAGTGCTGTAGTATTCTAAGTCCACTCAGAGCCCTCTTTACTGCTAGGTATGCACTCATTGCCTGTTTCTGCCAGTACAGTCTCCTGTTGCATGTTGCAAGCTTCTCCAAAAGGTAGATGCATCCTGAATTGAGTTTGCCCCCGTACCTGGTGTTCCATCGGTAGTACGGTGTCCAGTGCCTTCAGGTGCAGTCTGCAGTATTGGATTAACTGCCAGTTCCTCAGGAAAAAGAGCCAAAAAGACGTTCACCTCATCTGTACACTGTTGCTGTCCATCCGGTTATCCATAGCAACATGGCTGTTGAAAGTGCGTGGCTCTCTACTCAGCAGGTTTTAGAAGACAACCCGTGCTTCACCAAAGTAAGTTACTGCAAACACAAAATGGTGGTGATCACTGAGGTGATGGTGCTTCTTCCGAAGAAATGCACAGTCCTAGACAGTCAGTGAAGAGCACTCACCGCTGTAGAAGTAGCATAAAGACAAAGCAGTCCAACACTTAAAGCGGTTTCACGGCTTTTATTCTTCCATAAGCATCAAAGACAGTGTACAACAGGATAGCTTACATTTCACCTGACCATTTGGGCTTCATCAGAGATAGTGAACAATTCTCAATCACCAGGTATACATACATATCCCACCCGTGACACTCCATTGTGTGGACCAACCAACTCCTAGTGCTCCTTAACTTGCAGCTTATTACAAGTAAGAAAATAATTGTCAGATACAATAAGTGCACAGTGATGATAAAATTAAACAAGTACAAAGCATGTTATACATTAAACCAATGGCTTCAAAATGAAGAATTTTTAGCTTGTATAACTACTAAGTCTGGTTCCACATTATTTTCCAGAATTCATTCTCTCATCTGAGGAACATGTATAGAGAAAACATCAGAAAGAAGTGAAACTAGATGTAACCACATCTCTTGCAGCTCCATTAAAATGAACTCTAATACAGCCACTGAAATCCAAACACCCACACTCACCTCACTCCAAAGTAAGGGGGGGAGGGGGAAGTTTGAAATTCTTTTCTTTTCTTTTTTAGAAATGGCTTTAGTTTGGCCAGCCCAGTGGCATGGAGGGCTGAGGCATCATGTCTTACCTCCTGCCACATTGACGACCCATGTTTGCGGTACGAGCGGGTCGCCGGGGGTTGGCCGGGGTGGGACTGGGTTGAGTGTCCAGAGGACAGCTCTCTTCCGCTGGGGAGGGATGGGACTGGTGATAGGTGCATGCCTGGCCCCCAGCAGCAGTTGGAGGCTAGCACACTGATCCCACAGGACAGGGGGAGGAGACAAAGCAGACGTGTGGCTTGGCCATTGGCATCATTACATGCCAAGTCACGCACTCGTGGAGAATGGGAGAAACTGGAGACAGAAAACATTGTGGACTGGCAGAATGATCCTGGCCCTCTGCAGGCACTGCACCCAGCCAGCTGGCACCTCAAGCCAGGGGTGAGTACCAGTGGAAGCCTCGGTGACGGAGTTAGGGGGACCGGAGGAAGGGGGCTGGTCCACGAGGAGCAGAAAGAAATAAAGTATAAAAAAAAGAAATGGCTTTAGTTTGAATTTTTCATTCAGACCAGAATGTTTTGTTGCTCCCAATCTTAAAATACATTGCTGTTCCTTCTCATGTAGGACAGCTTCCACATCTCCCCCTCTAACATCTTCAGGCACACATTCAAGACCAACTGCTGCAACTTTATGGCTGGCTTTGTCACCACTAACTTTAATAAGTTGTGCCATGGCATACTCACAGTTCAAGTTTGTTTATGGCTAATATACTATATGCTCAGCGAATCTGTACCTAGCCAGGTGGGAGGACAAAGTTATGTATAATCCCTAATGTAAATCCTTTCTTTGGCAAAGCTGGATTTATATAAACATTTCATTGACACTATTCTGCTTGTCTTGAAAGGTTCCAGATGTGAACTTGATGAATCTGTTAAATATTTGAAAAACTCAAACCCTAATCTCAGGTTTAAAATCTGTGCAGATCAAAGAGTGATTCAAGTTTCAAGTTTATTGCAGGAAATCTCCATTGAGCAAGTTCATTCACAAGGAGGTCCTGAGATGTATAAAAACAAGTGAACATTACAAGGTTCAGCTAACAAAATTTACAAAATGTAAAGAATGCACACATACTTAATGAACGGTAATACTCTGATAAAAGCAAAGACGTAGGATGTATAGAAACCGAACATTAGGTTCATAGTATACCATCTGCTATAAGGTAGGGTATATAAGCTTAATATTGATAGCTGCATTAAACAAACAACAGGTACATATCATTGGTAGGATAGAAGGGATATTGGGGTAGGCAGGGTTGGGAAGGATGAGGATATTATCCTAGGTAACAAGCAGTTAGCGTGTAGAATAGCGGTCATGGGGGGGAGAGAAGGAGCAGGTGAAGAAAACATAGTGGTAGACACGGAATGCGATATGCAGATTCAAGATTTGGGTACAGAAAGGACTAGTGTCAGGGAAGGTAAAAGGTATGTATCTAATGAAGTATAGCTTAAAAGCAGTTACAAATATCTTTTATTTTATTTGTACTTAGCGCCTTAAAGAAATTAACTGGGATAATGCTAGCTAGCTTGAGAGTGGATTGGAGGTGGTTCCATATAGTAGGCAGAATGTACGAGATAGCTCTTTTACCAAAGGAAGTAAGAGTTCTGGGAACATCAAACAGGATGAAATCTGATTTTCTGAGAGAATACATGCTACGGGAAATGCAGATAATCGATGCAAGGTAACACGGTAGTTTATGCAAAAGCAATTTAAGAGTCCATACCCTGGCATGAAGCAGGCGTCTGGTATTGAGGGAAGTCCAGCCAACGGCTGAATACAAATCACAATGGTGCGTACGGTGAGGTGAGTTGGTAATAAATCACAATGCATGGTGGTAGAGGGTGTCCAACTTGCTTAGGCTTGATACTGTGGAGGAGGAGGAGTAGATTAAATCACTGTAGTCAAGTAAGGGAAGGAATGTAGCCTGGTCTAGTCTGGTTCGCGTCTCCATGGGGAAGAGAGACCTATTTCTTTTTTTGCAGTTAAACTTTTTTATTAATTTTTCATAAGATATACAGACAAACCTCTTACAGTACAGTACAATGTGAGGATTTTTTTTTTTAAGAAATTGAGGCAGCATATAATAAGAACATTGCTACAATAATACAAGGAGCTTTTGGTTTAAAATATAGTAAACAATACAGGTCATATAACTAGCATATACTTGACATTTGTAGTGAACTTAAAGCGGATAGTATGATTAGATACGGTTTATATTAAAATGTTACATAATTATATATGATGCTGCAAAGGGAAAAAGTACATTCGTAAAAGGATTGTGGAGTAATAAAGAACGATTGAGAATAGAGTATAGGAAAGAAAAGATATATAGAAAGTTAAGAAGAGAGAGAAACTATAAAAAGGGAAAAAGCAGACTACAATGATGTATCAGTAAAGGGAAAATCCATATATATTAAGTCCATACATTGGTGTTGGAAGATTTAGTTGATTCAAAAATTAAAAAGCCCTGCCAACAATTGATATATAACATGAGTCGGTCAGACAAGATATATATCATACGGTCCAGAGAGGCATATTGCAATAGTTGGTTAATGATACCGGAAGGGTAGGGATTATGTTGGATCTCAATGCATGAGGATTGTGCGTTTAACTTGAAGGAAGAGTATATTTAACCATCTGCTCTGAATAGAAATTTTATAAGAATGGTAATTAAAAATACCAAGAATGCAATGTTTAGGTCTAGTGTAAAGGTTGACCTACCACTTTCATTGCAAACCTGTGAGTACAGTGCCAAATCTTTGTATGAGAGGACAGTGCCATAAGATATGCAATAAATCCCTATTGGGGAACTGTAGCCAGCAATTGTTATTGTTCAATAAACCCATTTTTTGTAATACAACAGGAGTTCTGTACCACAAATGAAGGATCTTGGTTTGAATGAGAACTGCGTTTATCATTAAAAGATTTGTGACAGGGCGCCAACATCTGGACCATTGTGCATTGGTGATATTATATTGTAGCAAAGTACTCCATCTGTTTTTAGCATTGACAGAGTAGTCAGGAAGGATATCACAAATATCTTTGTAAACAGTGCTATTTAAATTGGATGTTGTTTTATCCATTTGAGATGTGCTTATCATACAGAGAATTGATAGAGAAGGGTGTGAGTAAGAGTTGCATGTGATGCAAGCTGTAGATATTTCCAAAAATCCTGATGGGGAAGATTCCATATGCCTCGTAGGTGGGTAAGATTTTAACTTTAATGACTTGGGTTCAAGTGTATCCTGCAAAAGAGAATACCCTTATTATTCCAGGTACGACAAAAATGGGGTATTAATCAAGAATATATGGTGGTTACCCCAGATGGGGGTGTAAGCTAAGGGTTTGGGGTTAGATTTAATATGCTTGTGAATGATTTTCCAATAGAATATAGAAGCAGCTATGGTAGGGTGAGACTTTAAAGAAGAGGTAAGGGTGTAATAAAGGGAAGAAGTCGCCACATTACTAGGACATAAGGATGTTTCCATATTGACCCATAAAGGAGACTGGATGTTGGGTTTGTTAAATCATTTAATTGTTTGAGATGTACGGAAGCCCATAAGTAGGCTTGGAACCAAGGAAGGCCAAAGCCACCTTTTGACCAATGGGATCTAAGTTTATTACGACTAAATCTAGGTATTTTGCCTTCCCAAATGAAGCTGCCAATAATTTTGTCTATTTGGTAAGAAAACTAGAGGAAGTATCAAAGGATATTGGAAAATAGGTATAATATTTTAGGAGTTATTGACATTTTAATGGCGAAATTTTACCATTAAAAGAAAGTTTAAGTAGCTTCCATCTATCAAGTGTTGTTTGGATACTGGTTAACAGAGGAAAGATTAGCATCCCATAATTTATTCAATGTAGGGTGATCCGAATGCCAAGATAAGATATACCTTGGGGCCCACCCAAGCCTAATGAGTTGTTCATGAGGGACTACAAAGGGTATTCAGTGGTAGCGCTTCAGATTTGTTAAGGTATAGAGCTAGTCCAGAGTGGGAGGTGAAGTCATTCAGTAGTTTAACTAAAGGTTGCCCAGACCTTCGAGGTTTTCAAGTAAAATAAGGAGATCATCTGCATGTGAGTGAAGTATAGAGAGTTACCAATAGTAATGCCTTTAATTGCTGGATTGACCGTAGGGATACAGAAAGAGGTTCCATGGCAAAAAGTATAAACAATCAAGGCAATAAGGGCATCCTTGTCTGGTGCCTCTTGCTAAGTAAAGGAGGGGACAAAATAGAGTTCATGAGAACTCAGTGAAGGGAGGTATACAATAATTGAATCCAAGCACAAAAATTATTTGTAAAGCCAGTAATGAGATAGCACCTGATATAGATATTCCCAATTGAGAGAGTCAAATGCTTTCTCAAAGTCAATGGCTATTGCAGCTGCAGGGGTTTTAAGAGTTTTGCTTTGTGAATTAAATTGAGTAATGAGCGAAGATGATCGGAACTGTTTCTATTTTTGATAAATCCTGATTGAGAAGTATGGATGAGTTTAGTCATTAAGATTCTAAGCGGAAGTTAATAATTTGGCAAAAATTTTTCCATCAGTATTAAAGTGAGATCGGTCTATAGTTTGAAGGAAGTAAAGGTCTTTGCCTTTTTTGGTAAGACTGTTATGATGGCTTGGTCATTGTGCATGGGAGTTTCTTTATTAAGGTTGCTTCTTGGAATACATTGACTAATACAGGACAAAGAGTGTCAGATAGGGTTTTATAAAAATCAATAGGGAACCCATCACTGCCAGGTGCTTTACCATTTTTTAATGATGATAAAGCAGTTTGGATTTCCTGTAAAGTGATTGGTTTATCAAGCACAGCTTTGTCCTGAGGGGATAGGTGGGGTAGATTCAATTTTTCCAGAAAATGTTGTATTAGGTTGGGATTTGTAGTATTGGGTTGCAGTATAGTTGATGGTAAAGAGGATTGCATATTACGATTGATTGAAAGGTTGTCTGTGTGTGTCTGACCTGATGGATCTTTTAGACCTGCTATATGTCTCTGCATCTGTTGAGTTTTTAGCTAGTAAGAGAGCAACTTTCCGCATTTATCCCCTTGTTCCCAATAACCGTGTTTAATCCTAAAAAGAGCAAGTTCAGCTTTCCTGGATATCAACTCTTTAATTTTAATTCTTAATTGTAGAATTTCCAGATGAAGCTGTGAATTATGATTGGGTTTATTTAATTTATAGTATTTATAGTACTTTTTCTTTAAGGGATTTTTCTAAATTAGCTAATTGTTGTTCTCTTAATTTCTTTCTATGCGCTGCATAACTAATAATCTTACCTCTAATAGTGGCTTTTAATGCTTCCCAGATAGTATCTTGAGACATATCTGGAGTATTGTTAATAGAAAAAAAATCTTGAATCTGGGTTTTAATCCAAGGAGTGAATTCAGGGTCTCTGAGTAAAAGTGGGTCTAAACGCCAAGATAGGGATTTAGAAGAAGGTGGACCCAGAGTAAATGCAAACTGATAGGGAATGATCAGATATAACAATAGGAGAATCGATGTATCAATAATTTTTCAGTAATGAGGGGAGAAGAGAACCAATAATCAATCCTACTATATGATTTATGTAAAGAGGAATAAAAGGTGTAATCTCGTTGTCTGGGATGATGTAGTCTCCAAATGTCAGAGAGACCTAAATCCTTCATAAGCATTGATAGAGCATTAATACTACGGGGTGGGCATCATGTGATGAGTTACTTCTGTCTAAATATGCTTGTAGTGCTAAGTTAAAGTCACCACCAATAAGAATAGGTGAATTATTTTATTATTAATCATAATTTGTTGGGCTAGATTATGGAAGAAAATGGGTGAATCAAGATTGGGTGCATATACATTCACAAACATAAGCGGACCTGCTGTGGTGTTTAATAGGGGTTATAATCCACCTACCATCCGGGTCTCTAATGATTTTTATGGGGGGCCAATTAAGAGATTTATGTACTAAGATAGCAACCCCATGTTTTTGAATGGAGAAGATGACGCATATACTTGACCGACCCAGTCCCTTTTAAGTCTGTCGACATCCTCTGATAAAAAGTTTAGTTTCTTGTAAGAAAGCAATATGTGTTTATGCTTTTTAAGATAGGTAAGTACTTGCTTACGTTTACAAAGCAGTTGAGTCCTTAACATTCCATGAATGTAAGATTAGATCACTCATGGTACTAGGATATAAGGTAATTAGTTACAAATAGGAATGAGGACTCAATACCATTAATTTGGAGGATGTCACAGATTCAAAAGGTAAATATATATAATAAACAAATGTATGCAGGGCCCTTAACTTGTATGGGTTCGAGATGATTGAGTATTTGTATTCATTTTGTCTGCAGAGGGAGAGTACAGATAGGAATATCAAGTAATTAAACATTAGAACCAACAAACATTAGTATAAACTCAGTAACAAGAATATTAATTTGAAACTTTTATGAAATGCAGAGCAATAAAGAGTGAGTAAATATACCAGGACTCTCACTCTACACTACTAGGCATGTAGAGTAATTAGTGAATCTCAAGATACGGTTTACCCTATAATCTTAAGATACTAAACTTTATATAACAGTATATTAAAGAAGTGTAATTGAGATTTGTGCTGAGGTAATTAAAGCATTACCCTGGAAAAAAAAACAAACACCATTCTACCAAATAAAAAAGGATAATTATGTAATAGTGTTAAATTCCAAACATAATGAATTAGCTTGGACCTAGCAATAAGTCCAATATTAAATAAAGTATACCAACATGATGGCAGATAATGCTGAAACAGTGTGAGCAGATAAAGGATGCCCAATGTGTATTAATCCACATAAGCTAGGTTAGGGAATGCAGTATATACTATAGGTTCATAGTGCATCAGTGTATTGTGGAATCATTTTTATAAGTTCCAATGATTTGGAAGAAAATGGGATGAAGAATAATGTGAAAAGGTGGAAAAACTCAATGTTTAGAAATACAATTGGAAGCATACTTTGGTGCAAAATCTGTGAGATATAGTGGGAATGCCCTGATGCACTACATACCAGAAGTGATGCAAAATAAATATTAAATAAGTAAATGATTTTAGAGTATTTGTCTAATCATCCTCCACATTCCAAATGATAGGATTTATGTGGAAAAATGCTATAATAGTAGAGTTAGGGCACACTGATATGAAATACAGAACTCTATATATGTATGTAGCGCAGCCACATGGTGGCGTAGCTTATGAAAAATTAGAGTGTAAATAGCAATTATATATACTAATGTCTGGCACCACACAAGGATTAATTAGAAGAGATCTTACAAACATTGTAATATTTATTCTTTCTCTCATTTATTTTTT
Organism: Neoceratodus forsteri; assembly: GCA_016271365.2. Classification (NCBI taxonomy): domain Eukaryota; kingdom Metazoa; phylum Chordata; order Ceratodontiformes; family Ceratodontidae; genus Neoceratodus; species Neoceratodus forsteri. The sequence continues at coordinate 70,871,834 of CM057452.1, forward strand.
TTCCCATTGAATACATAGAGAGTAACTCCCGCATGGATTAAATACCTCCAGTGTCAATTGGCTCACCTCCCACAGACAGATACAGGCTTCTCAGCAGCGATAGCGATTTACTGCATTTAAGTGCTCCAAACCTGTTGGGAACGATAGAGACTGCGCTTTGCAGTAAATGTACCAAAGGAATCGAGTGAGGTGGTGTGAAGAGGAGGGATTCTGGTGAGAAACTGCTATATCACATCTAATTATGGGCCATAGTATTTATTACAAATGATTTTTTTTTTTTTTAGTGGGAAAAGCCTCAGGTAGCCTTGCTCTTCGATTTTCTTCTCCTTTTCTTTTTGGGTGGTTCAGATGATTTAAAGGAGAGCTGGACACAAGATCAGCCCAGGAAGAATCAGGAGAGTCATTACCCATTGAGAGCTTCTTCTGGTCTTGAGTAAAGGGGTCGGATACAGTCTGTCTCAGATCCTCCATAGATGAGTGCAGATCTTCTTGGAGCAGATCTTCTTGGAGTGGGGAGAATTTGTTAGACAAGGTAAGAGGAGTAGAAAAACTGATGTGACGTTCCACATGGGAAGCTGGAGAGGTGGAAATATTATTTAAACAGCAGGTATTATTATTTAGAGAAGAACCAGATGCTTTTTTTTCTTGTATGCGTGTGGAGCTTCTGGCAGGAGCTACAGTGGCAGATATGATGGCTGCAGATTTCTCAGGGACCTGAAGGACAGTTTCAGCAGGAAGGGCAAGACATTGTAATTGCGAAGTGCTTGTGCTGGAGCAGGAGCGAGCTGCATTAGCATCGCGCAAGGCAATGTGCGCGGGCTGTGTCCAATTCAGAAATACTGAGAGAGATCTGGGCACGGAAATCTCTGGTAGAATCATTCAAAAAAAGACGCATTGTTGCAGGGTAATGCAGTGCAAACTTAATTCCACGCTGATGAAGGATTGTTTTAATGGGGTTGTAAGCTTTTCGTTTGTTAGATAATTCTTTAGAATAGTCTCTGAAACTTAGGATTCTGTTTTCTTGCCAAGTAAGTGCACCTAATTGCCTCGCTTTTTGAAGAATCAGTTCAGTATGTGTGTGGTTTAGAAATCTGGCAATGATGGGCCTGGGTTTCTGGTCGGGTCCAGGCCTCGGATTTAAGGTGCGGTAAGATCTCTCGATGATTAGGTCTTGGCCGGCTGGTAATTTAAGCAAAGAAGGAAGTACACGAGTTAGAAGAGCACTGGTGTCCCCTAGTTCAACACCTTCAGGAACCAGAAATCTAAGGTTGTTACGTCTGTTTCTATTTTCAATATCATCTATTTTGTCCTGAAGGTTCCTAATAACTCTGTCCTGCTCCCTGATGGTAGCCTGTAATGTGTTAATGGAATCTTCATTTTGAGATGCTTTAACATCAGTAGCGCTGATTTTTTGATCAAGTGCCTGAATATTATTGATATTTTGTTGAGATGCAATTTTTAATACATTGATTTTACTTATTAGTTGCTGAAACATTGCCTCCACTCTATTAAGAGAACTGTTATGTGGAGATTGGTCTGCCATTATTGTAGGCCTTAATAGAGAAATTGAAAAGCTGTAGATAACTCGTTCAGTAATTATGAGGCAATAAAATTACTGTACCAGAGCTGTTCTGTGATGTACATGTAGTAAGATCTCAGATGTTGGTGAAGGTAGGAAGTCTGGAATCTGTAGGATGGATGATGATATTTGGTGAATCCAGGGAGATGAAGAATCAAGCAGCCATCTTCAGCACAGCGCCCTCTGGCTGTCGAGAGACCTATTTCTAAAGAAGAAACCTAATCTGATTTTGAGCCTCTTGGCTAGGTCCTCAATGTGATCATGAAAAGAGAGTTTGTTGTCTATCCATATCCCCAGGTATCTGAATTTAGTACCCACTTCCAAAGGCTCATGTAGGGAAGTAACAACAAAGTCATTAGGTGGGTCCAAGGGGGTATGAGATAAAATCATTGCTTTGGTTTTCTTCACATTAAGGAGAAGCTTAGCTTTTATTAGATTGATTTCAAGCTGAGCAAAATCTGCTTGGAGCACGTCCCTGACTTCAGATAAAGTTGAGCCGGAGGAATACAGTACAGTGTCATCGGTGAAAAAGTGCAGATTGGAGTTAGTTATATTAAAGTCCAGGTCATTAATATAAAGAGAGAACAGGATTGGTCCTAGAATGGAGCCTTGGGGGACTCCTCGGACAATTGGCAGGGAGGCAGAGAATAGACCATCTGCCTTGACTTTCTGGGTCCTCCCTGTAAGATAGCTAGTGAACCAATGAGTAGTGGAGGAAGTGGCACCTAAGTTAGTAAGGCAAGTGACTAGTAGGTTATGATCAACAGTGTCAAACACTTTACTGAGATCCAAGTAAACTGTGCCAGTAATTTTCTTGGCATCCACAGCAGAGATCCACTCGTTAGTTACTTTGCCAGTGCAGAGATGGTACTGTGGTTTGCCCGGAAGCTGGATTGTGATGGGTTGAGGAGAGAATAGGCTTCAATATGCATTTTTAATTAGTTGTAGATCAGCTTTACGAGAACTTTAGACAGGATAGGCAAAATGGAGATGGGCCTGTAGTTATTCAAGTCACATGGGTCCCCTGACTTGAATAGAGGGAGAATGTGGGCTGATTTCCAGCAGGAAGGTACTATGGTGGAAGTGAAGGAGAAATTAAAGATATGGAGGATGGAAGCAATGAGATAGGCATGGCCTTGTTTTAAGAAGAATGGTTCAAGGTCATCGTCACCTACACTTTTGCTGGAATCCAGGTTAAGAAGTGAGTCTTCAACTTCTTTATAGCTGAGTGTACTCAATTGGAAGGGACAAGATGAAGTGGAAGTTGGTGGTGGGGAACTAGGTTGGTTCTGAACATGGCTAGCATATGGTGAAGAGTCAAAAGCTAGGCCAGCAGTGACAAAGTAGAGTTTAGTTCTTCAAGGATTAGAGGATTACTTTCCACCATCCTGCCATTGGTAATTATCTTCGTGGGAATGGTGGTGGCAGTAGGCCGTCCTTCAATAGATTTAAGCATTTTCCATATTTTGTGTGAGTTTCCATTTTGCCTGTTCAAGGATAGAGACGACATAATTTGCTTTAGCAGTGTGAATGCTTTTTACACAGGCATTCCTGGCTGCTCTGAATGCCTGCCAATCTGCAGGGCTTTTGGAATGCCTAGCTTTCACCCACATCTTGTCACAGCTTGTTAGTGCTACCTTGAGCTCATGTGTAAACCAGGGATGGGAGTTGTTGTGCACTCAGACTTTGATGAGGGGGGCATGCTTATTTACCAGACTGACGAGGTTGTCGTTAAGGACAGAGACAGCCTCATTGATATTTTTGGCGAGGTAAAGATCTTGCCAACTGACCTTACCTAAATCTGAGAGGAAGTTTGCTGCAGTGAATTTGTGAAAGGACCGTTTAGTTATGAATTTGGGCTGTTAGCGGGTCTTAGGTTGGGATCTTACACATGCAACAACCCCGTGGTCACTCAGGTCATTGTGGAAAACTGCTGTGTGTGAGTTTTTATGAGGATGGGTTATTATAATGTCTAAGAGGGTGCTATTGGCAGTGTTTAAGGTATTGATCCTTGTGGGTTCACTAACCAGTTGCACAAGGCCAAGCTCGTCACAGAGAGAGATTTAAGGTGATGTGATTTGGGGGTAAGCCAATCCAGATTAAGATCCCCCAGGAGTATTGTTTCTGTGTTAGCCGCAGAGACTAGGGATTTCAGTATATTAAGGATTTCGGAGCCACCAGTTGGAGGCCTATAACCACCTATAATGGTAACACATTCCGGCGAGGGGAGGTGAAGCTTCATCGATACAAGCTCAAGTTCCTTGGGTATAGTTTTACAGTTGATATCGGTGACAGAGTACTTGGTCTTGATTAAGGTTTTGTATCTAACAATCACAAAACAGGATGATGGGTCACTACTAACAGATATGTACCAGAAACCCACTGATTGGAACAGCTTGCTGTTGGCTATTAGTTGGCACCCTGGCTAAAAATCTCCCTAGGGGGCAGTTTTTGAGAATAAAAAGAAATTGTGGGACAGATGAGCTATATTTAAAGCCAGTTCTGATGACTTATCAGTTAAACTGAGGGAAAGAGAATATCTTGAAACTGACATCTCAAGAGCCAGAAACAGGGTAAATGCCATGTCTCGTGAGAGTCTACTACAGACCAAAGAGCGACCACCAGATCCAGATGGGGCAGTGACATTTGTCACGGCTTTTGGGGGTGGAACAGAAGAACTCATTAGTATTGTTAAGAGTAATTTATAGATACTGAGAGGACTTGAACCCCTAGCCACACTGTTTGAGAAGCCTCTTAGGATCTTTTTTCAGGAGGGGCCCTAATCTGAGGGATACCTTAGTTCACAGTTACCAGGCCAAAATCAAGGGTACTGCACTGAAATGCAAGTGGGGAGCTAAACCATGTGGTTTTTGTAATACATGTTATTTCACGCAAAAAGTGGAAACATTTCAGAACCCCAAAACAGGTGAAATTGAAAGTCAGGGGCTGTATTAATTGTAAATCTGAGGCTGTAGTATACAAATAAACATTGTACCTGCGGCAAATGTCACATAGGCAGAACAAAGAGAAAATTACACCTCAGATTAAATGAGCACATATTAGCCATAAATGTACTTGAATTGTGAGTATGCCATGGCACAGCTTATTAAAGTTAGTGGTGAGAAACCCAACCATAAAGTTGCAGCAATTGGTCTTGAAAGTGTGCCTGAAGATGTTAGAGGGGGAGATGTGGAAGCAGTCCTACATGAGAAGGAACAGCAATGGATTTTCAGATTGGGGGCAACAAAACATTCTGGTCTGAATGAACAATTCGAAATAAAGCTATTTCTAAAAATGAAAAGAAAATAATTTCAAGATGCCCCCCCCCCCACACACACACTTTGGAGTGGGGTGAGTGTGGGTATTTGGATTTCAATGGTTGTATTAGAATTCATTTTAATGGAGCTGCAAGAGATGTGGTTACATCTAGTTTCACTTCTTTCTGATGTTGCCTCTTCACAGGTTCCTCGGACGAAAGAATGAATTCTGAAAAATAATGTGGAACCAGACTTAGAAGTTACACAAGCAAAAAATACTTCATTTTGAAGACATTGATTTTAATGTATAATATGCTTTGTACTTATTTAATTTTATTGTCACTGTGCACTTATTGTATCTGACAATTCTTTTCTTACTTGTAATAGGCTGCAAGTGTATCACGACAGCGCAGCAACATTTACACAGCGGTCTACCACATCGACAAATCTCGGCAGGTCCCTGTGGTGGTCCACAGTTCGTGCAAGTTGCGACTCCCAGTGTTTCTCCCCACCTAAACCAACTCCGACATGGGTTGATTATTCAAGAATGGGGGCAGAGGAAGAGCCCCCACATAGAGGTGCAGGACAAAACCCCTGCAGAAAAACACAGTATCTTAATAGAACAATGCTGACTGTTGGCATTGTTTCCATTGCTGTGCAAGATGTCAACAACATTGTTGTTGATATTCTGCCATGGAACCAGCTGCAAGTTAAGCAGTACTAGGGGATGGTTGGTCCACACAATGAAGTGTCATGGGTGGGATATGTATGTGTACCTGGTGATTGAGAACTGTTCCCTATCTGATGAAGCCCGAGTGGTTGGGCAAGACGTAAGCTATCCTGTTTTACACTGCCTTCGATGCATATGGAAGAATAAAAGCTGTGAAACCACTTTAAGTGTTGGACTGCTTTGTCTTTATGCTACTACTGCATGGGTGAGTGCTCTTCACTAACTGTCCATACCTGTGTTGATGATTCCTCTTGGTACCTTTTCCCCGGGTTGCACCTGGAAATGAGCCTCGTCTCAGTGTGCCTTTCCCAGTCACCAACTTTAAATAAATAAATAAATAAAATAAAACAATAGCAAATAGTTATAAATGACAAGAAATAAGCTAATTTAATGTTGTCATTCAAACCCCATCCAATGGTAGCCTCCAGTTTACAAATCTAATACCCTTTGCATCATGAGAGCACCACAAGTATATCACCAGCATGTGGTCCAAAGAACGCCTGCTCTGTACTCACAGACCTCCATTTGTGGGCCTCTGAATTTCCTCATTGCAAACTATGGGTAACAGTGGCATAATCATAGTTATTCTGTAGCATGAACCTCACTCTTCTTTTTCCTACAATGCCTCCTGTCCCATGTGACAATGATGCATCCTGGACCATAGATTCAGGAAGTACTGTTCTATAGTCAGTTTTACAATAGTAAAGGTTCCATTTACAACTTGGCAAACACTTGAGTTCTAACTGAGTGGGTATTTTGTAAGAAAACAGCTAGAGTCTTTACTGATTACAGCATTGATGACCTGGGATGATTTGTGTGCCTTTTATGGCTGGGTGTAGCTTGATGAAACAAAAAGCTTTAAAAGCAAAACATGGCTAGACCTAGACAAACATATAGAAAACCAAATATTGAATTAGAGTTATTTAATATGGCCAGAACAGTCGGCTGCTATCTCCATATTACTGTTGCAGTATTTTCACTTGCTGAATCAGTGGTCCTGGAGGCATTACTGTCACATGAGATAGAAGGCACTGTATTACGAAGTAGAGCAATAAACTGTACAAACATAGAGATTTCCAGAGGCCATAAAACTAGTAGGTAAATTTAGGAAAAAAACTCCTAATAGCAGACAAAGGGAAGGACACACCAGGACTAAACACACAAATTAAAACATTCTGCACAACATACATTTTTGCAGATTTTGACTGTAGTAATCCTTTAGCCAACCTCTTGCCTAAACATAAGGTTGGAGCAGGTGGGAAGGGTTACAGATGCCCCCCAAAACTGCATCAGCACTGTGTGCCTCAAACGGCAGCTAAGCAGCACTAAATGCCACCTTAATGTAAGGGCAACTTGGAAGACATTTGAGTCTCTCACAGAAGAAAGTTTCACACCTAGGATGACTGGTAATAACAGCAACCCAACCAGTTCTACACAAGTAGAGATGCAGTGAAATAAAATTTCACCAGTGAAATTGCAGCGAAATAGGCAATTTCGCCAGGCAAAATATTTTGCAAAATTGCAGCAAAATTTGGCAATTTCACCCACAATTTCGCCGGTCACTGTAGGCCTCCACGAGTCAGTAAATTGAACCCCCCACATACACAAGTTACCCTACACCCCCATTTGTTTTATTAAAAAAAAAAATTTACCCTCCACTCCCTGGTGTCTAGTGGTCCCCCCTGGGGCTGATCACTGGCCGTAATAACATAAAATAAGCAGCCCCCCAAGTTACCCTGCCGCCTCTGTTTGTTTTATTAAAAAAACAAAATTCACCCTCCACTCCCTGGTGTCTAGTGGACCCCCAGCCCCCCACCCCATCAATAGATAGCAGCACCCACTCAGCTCCCACCCCAGTACCCCGATCGGGCCACCGGCACAGCCCTCCACTCACCTCTATGGCTGGCAGCCAGACTGAGCACCACTGAGTGCTTGAATGAATGAGTGAATCATTCACACACAGTGGCTCAGTTAAGGCTGCCAGGCATGGAGGTGTGGAAGGAGCCCATGCTGGGCGGCAATCGCGACATTGCAGGGGAACTGGAGTGGGTGCTACTATTGATGAGATGAAGAGGTTCACTGGCCACCGGGGAGTGAAGGGTAATTTTGTTTTAATAAAACAAGCCGGAGTAACAGGAATGTTGCAGAGTACAGTACTGACAGACGACGGCACCACATTTCAAAGAAACAGGAGGTAATTTGTTATTTTAAAATGTAGGAGGGGCAGGGTAACTGTGTGTGAGGGATGTATTAATGTAATTTCAGCTGGTGATTGGCCAGGAGGACCACTGGACAACAGGGAAAAAAATTCAGCCAGTGAGCAGCTGGGGGACCACTTGGCCACAACATTTCACACCAGGCGAAATCTCACCCATGAGGAAATTTGTCGAGCTTGAAGTACACCTCACACCCAGCTGCAGGCGAATTTTCCAGTTTGGCTACATCCCCATACACAAGTGCCCTTTTGTCATAGGGGGTTGATTCGGGTCATTGTTTAAAATTATAAAGAAAGAAGCACACATCCTGTAAGAGATGTTAGAAGGAGCCAGCCACTCTTTAATTTCAGATTATGATATCTGGCTTGTTGCAATCCAGGAAAGGAAGCAATGTGCTCATTGGTACTGACCTATGAAAGACTGGGAAAATACACTATTTACTCTTTGGAAACACAGTGTTCCAAACTGCAGTGTATCTGTTTTTGTGTCTATTTCTGTTTTTATGTCTGTCAAGTTATGTGTGCTGAGTGACTGGAGGAAGGCTTAGAACTTGTACAATAGATCAGAAATTGCAGGTGAGGTACTACAAATCAGAGGTTAAGGGTTAGGGAACCACACAAAGGGTTTCATTTGCACTTCTGTTGTGAATGAGGTTTACTAAACAATTTGATTCCATCAGTTTTAAACTGGAATTCCTTAATCACTTATTTTCTGTACACTAAACCTGGGACATTGCTGTTTTGCTAATGTCTCCTAAAAGAGTTTAAATGTGAAAAGAATACATGGATATTTTAGAGTTGGGAGCTGTATATCCATTTTTCAATTAATAATGCATTAGTATTACAAGAAAAACTTACAACTGTGATTCACAAAGTACCCTCTCTCAGTTTGTCACATCATGAAGGGTAAAACTAAGCAGTATAAAATATACAAAGACAAAAGTGTGCACTGTGACTAACAATTTATCTATCTATCTATCTATCTATCTATCTATTTATCTATCTATCTATCTATCTATCTATCTGGGTGTGCTCATTACAGGGTCAATGAACAGCTCGGCACAGTGTAGGAAGGCAGCTGCAAAGGCCAACAAAATGCTGGGTTGTATTGCAAGGGGTATATCCTTGAGGAGGGAGGAGGTGATTCTGCCACTGTATAGGTCATTAGTTAGACCACACCTGGAGTGCTGCGTGCAGTACTGGTGTCCGTATCTGAAGAGGGACATTAAGTTACTGGAGTGGGTGCAGCGCAGGGTGACAAAGATGATCAAGGGGCTGGGGGACTTATCATACGAGAGGAGGTTAAAGGAGTTGAACATGTACTCACTGGAGGAGAGGAGAGACAGGGGTGACATGATTGAAACCTTTAAATACATGAAAGGAATAAACAAGACAGGTACAGAGGGGCTGTTCAAAGTAAGAGGAGGAGGCCACCAGGGGTCATGATATGAGACTGGGCGAGGAAGGTTCAGGAGGGAGTTGAGGAGATACTTTTTTACAGAGAGGGTGGTGGCTGGGTGGAATGCGTTACCTGCAGAAGTGGTTTGCAGTAGAACAGTGGACTGCTTCAAATGAGGATGGGACAGGGCAAGGGGGAGGGTTAATGAAGGGGAAGGGTGGAAGGGAGGGGCAGCTGCAGAATAAGGGGTGCTAGCTGCACATTCGAGCAGACTTGATAGACCTCTAGGCCTTTATCTGCTGGCAAATTTTGTATGTTCGTATGTTTCATCCATCCATCTGCCTGTCTGTCTATCTTTCTATCTATCCTTCTTTCATCCATCCGTCTGTCTGTCTATCTCTCTATCTATCTTTCATCCATCTGTCTGTCTGTCTGTCTGTCTGTCTATCTATCTATCTATCTATCTATCTATCTATCTATCTATCTATCTTTCATTCATCCATCTGTCTGTCTTATCTGTCTGTCTATCTACCTAGCTAGCTATTGTTATTATTCTTCCTGGTTGTCTTCTTTCTTTGTGCTTATGTCTTTGCACCAGTCATAATAAAAATAAAACATAAGCAACTCTGTGCTTATGAAGTATTTTTTACACACTCTCAGTGTGTGATGTCCACATAAACCTCTCAAGATTTGCTCCCAAGGTTTGTGGTATTATCACAAACCTCCACCTCAGGTGTATAAAAAATGCCATAACACACAGTTGCCTATGCATTATTCTCTATTTAGTTATTTTATAGAATTTCATGCTGCATATCAATATTTCATAAAATCACACCTGTAAAAGTGAATCTATTGCTGCAGTTCTGAACCCTAAGACACTGGTTCCGATTATCATAGGTTGTTACAGAGCACAGTAGACATAGTCCATATAGCTCGCCTTTATCTGTAAGCCATGATGCTGTTACGGATGCAATAATCATCAGGTTTATGTCTGAATTCCATCATATTACTAGTACCCATTATGTCTATTGACAATGAGTTCCAGAATGCTATTACCCTCTGATTGTACCAGCTAGACCTCTTTCCGGCGTGACATATCTCTCCTCTCCTCTTAACTGGAGGGGGTGTGATCAAGTAATGTCGGGCTGATTACTCATTTCAAGGCCAGTGGAGTCCCACTTGTCATCATCAGTCATTGCTCTGAATAATAGGCACATGTCCCCCCTCAGTCTTCAGTATTCCAAGAAAAATAGTCCCAAGCAGTTTAACCTATTATCATTATACTCCATACCCTTAAGATCCCCAACCATTCTAGTAGCCCTCTTCTGTGCTCTCTCAAGATTTCTGATTTCATCTTTTGTTCCCAGTGCCCAGAACTGAGCACAGTACTCCAAATGAGACCTTGCCAGTGAGGTGTACAGTGGCATAATCACTTCCCTTGCTCTAGTTCTGATGATTTAATCTTAATATTCACTTGAAGATACTATGGCCTCTCATAGCAGAGAGCTTACACTCTTGGTATTTTTTTTATTAACATAAGAGTAGTGTTATAGCTTATCAGATGCTGGCAGAATATCCAGGGAAAGGAAGTGTATGGACTTCTGGGATATATTTATACTTTGTTCCAGATTACCCTTCAAGGGGTGGACTTATAACTTGTGTTCCTGATCTATCTTGCATGAGCTTGGTTGTGTATTGTGAGGAAGTGGTGAGGGTCTTCAAATGCTAGTGTGACCACTTACAAAGGAGTCTTTTACAAAGTGTAGCATAGGAAGTGGGAGGATGCAAAGTAGTAAAGTAGTAAAAAAAATATTTTTATACAGGATTTACAAAACTTTAGGTCAGAAGACATATTTTCAAAGTTGTCCTGTGTGAAAGTATTATGTTTACAATAAATTATCAAGCACTCAATAACATACAACAATACATATGAAATATACAATGGAGAGCTGTTAGATAAATGATTTATCTACACAAGTGCTGTTTGACCTCGGGTAACCTAACGAGTGGCATATGCCACGAGTGAGGTGTCCGAGGTCAAACAGCACAAGTGTAGATAAATCATTTATCTGACAGCTCACTATTGTATATTTCATTTATGCAATAGGGATGCTTTCTTTCAGTGCAGGGACATTTGCTTTTGATTGTTTATCTTGTTTTGCATATGTTTGTCAAAAATGTGAACAAAAAATTGCATTTTCTGCTCTTTCTTGCTAATTATAAAAACATCTATTAGGTATCTATTAATGAAACACCACTCATTTTGTAGATAATTTTGTGCTGAACAACTTTCATGCTCACAGTACCATGCTGTCTTTTTTTGTTTTAAAGTTATTTGCATTTGAATATGGGTACTGCTGCTACTTAGGCCAAACATTCTAAATGAGTTCCGGAGTGATTGTGACATAGCTACTATATAGATCAATTTTATTTATTCAACGGCTGTGAAGATAAATGGATTTATTCAATGGCTTCTGAGTCCACGCCTATTGCATAAATACAGAATACGCACTCTAAACTGACACAGAGCAAGCAATACTTTAAATCATACAAGACAAAAATAGGATTCTTAATTCAATAGACTCTAACTTCAAAGGGTCCAACAAGATCAAAATAGTCAGATGTGCATTAAGTGGCTCATCTGACACATAAAACGAAAGAACAAAAACAAGGTGATGCATCGGCATGTGGGTTGAAAGCAAAACAAAAAGGTATTCATATATGCACACTGAAAATAGAAAATAGAGTTAGAATTGATGTTTTGAGTATAGGTATTCTACAGGAATTATCTAAAAGAGAAACAAGCAAAGTTAGTAAACAGGTAAGGAGAAATAAGGGATATATATATAAATATATACACACACACATATATATATATATATATATATATATAATATATATATATATATATATGAGGAAAGTAAAACAGGAGGCTGTAGGAGAAAACGAGATACTAGGCAAGGGAAGACTAGAAGCTGGAAAACAAAAGGGTGATGATGAGGAGTTTATTTTATTTTATTTATTTAGAAATCACAGGAATTACAACCCTTTGAGTCATAGACTCATTTCCAAAGGCTCCACATCAAATAACAGTATTAAAAGTATCAAAGAACAGCATACAACAGTTACATCAATTACAACAGTTAGGCCAGTGAATGAGTAAGGCAGACAACAAAAACAATGGAGTTTACAGGAGACAAGTGTGGTTATTGCCCTATACAGGTGGCAGCTAAGTATACTGGCAGAGATACATTATTGCAGTCCTAGAGCAGGGTGCAACCTCAGGGAGGCATTATCAAGGTAGCAAAATACAGGTACTAGATTAATAATTGTCCTATACAGATGGTAGCTAAGCGTAGTGGAAATAAACAATGTTAAAGTCCAAACAGTCAGGCACGGCCTCAAAGGGGCATTGTCAAAGTAGTCTTATATCTGTACAAGTTATTATACATTAATATGAGTCATGATACATATAATTTAAGCCATAGGCCAGCAGGCTAAGAGAAGCAGTACCAGGGTTGCTGCTTCCGAAGAAAGATAAGATTTGTTGTAGACTAGCCTGGGATAACCTCTAGAGGGAAGGCTGCAGAGGCATAGTAGAAGTGAATGAGATAAGGAGTCCTCAGGTAGGTTCTAATTAACTGGGCATAGTAAGAAGACTAAAAGGTGACAAAGGCGGTGGGAGGAGACCAGGACGTCCAGAGAAAATGAAAATGGATACACACATAACTGGAATATTTTAATTTATTTTATTTATTTAATTTTGATAACCAGGTGTGCCCACTGGGACCATTAGAATCCCTTTTTCAGGGGCAACCCGGGATTAATTATAGATAACACACACTGACACACACTTAAAATGGTAGAGTCTTCATACAATGACAATTTGTGAGTTACAATGCGTAAAGTGACAATAATAACTGGCTTAGGCTTTTTCCCATAGGGAAACCGTGGTGTAATTTGTCGTTATAAAGGAGTGTTTATAACAGCAAACATGCGCACAATTTCCCTTGCTGTGTGCATGCTCACGTAGCAGCGTGACAAGTTGAGACCACTCACCCCTTCCGTGTTGCCTGAAACAGAACCGTCACAAGAACTCGGTGGTAAGTCCTTTTCTTTTATTCCCCCCCACCATATACCCTGGGAACACACAAAGACCCACAGAAAGGAAAAAAATTTGTTTTAAAAACCAAAAATCTCGGCACCGGACTAAAAGGACCAACCGCAGGATACACTTGGAGAATACACTGGAACCTGTTTATTTTGTATAATTGCTATGGCAAAAAAGCCTAACACAGCAATTATATAAAATAAAATATGAAGTGGTGTGTAAACTCGAATTTTACACACACCCTTGGGGTTGGATGCCTGGATAAACCCCTTGAGCTTCACTCTCGGAGTTTATATGGCATCCAACCCCTTGGGTGTGTGTAAAATCACATTACACACACCACCCCGTATTTTATTCTCTATTTTGTAGAACATTTAAGATAAAAATGGGTGTGGTGACATAAAGAAACACAGCGATTATTTAGGTTAACAAGTGCAGTAATTAAGAGGGAGCAGCCAAATGAGTGAGCTCATCCTTTGTAAGTGGCAGTACATCAGCGATTATAGGTACATACACTAATGCCCATGTGAGTACACACACACACTCTCACTTGATTGTGTGCAGGTGTACCCATACATGTAATCATACCACGCATGTGTGAAAGCAAAGATATGATGGGGGCCGAGGTAAAAAGGACAGTGATAAACCATAAGGTGGCAGAAAGATGTTAGTAGTAAATAAGTCTGTCATTTAAACCAAAGGCTTGCTAGGAGCCTAATCGGATTATCAGCTTAGTTTCTATATTTTATCTTTGGTCAGCATCCTGGAAACCCTGCTGAATAACACAAACAGAAATATCATTTACATTATGATCCCTGGAGGCAAAAATGGGATTCAATGGGCGTATCAGTGTCTTCATTCCTGACTGCCCTGTAATGATCCCTGAATCAGTCAGCCAGTTTCTTTGAAGTAGATACAGTAGCTGCACACTTCCTGCAAAGAATATGATATATCACATTGCTACAAATGCATGACAACTCCTTGATAATGTGAAAAACACCTGTAGGACCTTGAATTTCTGTGACACGCAAAATAAATTTGCAATTATTATCGTGGCTTCTGTTACAACTTTTGATACCTATTAGGAAGGAAGTATTAGGAGAATGGAAGCTGCTACATACCAGGAAATTCCCAAAGGTTGGGTGATTTGGCGTAGGAGGCAATTGATGGCTTCATAAAGGAAGCTTCAGCATTAGGATCATTTTGCAGAATAGGAAAGTTCCTAGTGATGGCCCTGTGAAGAAAAGCTGGCTGGCAGTATAGTCTAGAGGTTAGAGTAATGAGCTGTGAATGAGCTTGTTACATCCAGCAGCCTGGGTTTGATTCCCACAACTTCCACTTGTATCTTTGAGACTCTGAGCAAGTCACTTAACCAGCCCAAAGCTCCTGGGATGCCCCTGAAAACAGGCAGTTGTGCCAAGTGGGCCTTACCTGATTGACAAAGAATACATAGATAAATAAATAAATATATAAAGGGGTCTTAGAAAGGAAGGGAAGAACCGTGGAATATATTGTTGTTGTTACATGATAGTATCCTTCCAGTAATGGACAATGTTATAGGGAATATTAATGACCCAGAGAGAGCTCTGTTAACTCTGCTTTCTGTGTAACCCCTGCTAATAAAAAAGGTGTGATATTTAAGCCTGCTCAGAAAAATCATCATATTCACTGCATAACCTGTGAAGTATAAGAAACTGGGAATATGGCAAACCATTCTTAACATGTTTAGGCTGGAGGGAGTTGTTAAAAAGAAAGCTGTAAAAGTAAGTGGATTTGTAATAAACAGATGTCTTCAGATCAGTGTTCCACACTGACAGTTTGATACCTAAAGAAGGCTATGTGTGGAGGAAGATACTTGGACAGTGTACTGAAGGGAAGGATGGGCCATGGTAAACTTGTCCAAGAAGATTTGGAGGATTTCCCTGGAGCAGGAGGTGGCTCCCACACAATCATCTATGTAGTATTTGTAGAGGTCAGGCATAGGGTCACTGTGAAGGAGAGAAAGAATTGTTCCTCAAACCAACCAACAAACAGACTGGCAAAGCTAGGAACCATTCTGGCACCCATGCCAACTCCACTGACCTGCTAAAAATCTTATAGGAACAAAAGCATTACGTTTAATAACAAGTTCAGCCAGTAGGGTTAATGTGTGTGTGGGTGGCTGCTGGACGTCCTGCTTATTCAAAAAATGCTGCAGAGCTGAGAGGTCATCATTGTGGGGGAACACTGTGTAAAGAGATGTGATAGCCGTGGTAAAGATGAGCTAATGGGAGCCACTGAATCTGAAGCTGTCAAATAACTGGAGAGCATGGTTAGTGTCTTTAATGTAGAAGGGCAGGGGTTCAATGTGTGATCTCATGAGGTTGTCTGGAAATTATGAGCTGTGACATGTGGGGCCGGGAGACAAAATATGGCATCCCAGCTTACCTGTCTTACAGAATTTGGAAAGGAGATAGAACCTGATGCCTGAGGATGTTGAAGTATGAACCTTTCAACAGAGGCAGGGTTCTTTATTTTCAGCAGCATAGGTGATGGTAATGGTGACCTCTGTCTGATAGTTGGCAATGGGGTCCTGTGGAAGAGGAGAATAAAACATGGTGTCAGAAAGTTACTGTGTGGCTTCAGCAATGTAAAGCTCCTTATGCCAGACCACAACAGTGCCCCCTTATCAGCAGGTTTAAAAACAATGTCATTCCTGCGTTGCAGAGATCTGAGGGCTGCAAGTTCACCAGCTGTCAGGTTAGGGTGATAGTGCTTGCAATGAAAATTTAAGTTAGTGGTGTCTTTCATACATTGGAAGTAAGGATAAAAAAGGCCAGACTGCTGTTGTCTGACACGTATTGATCTGGAGCCCACAAACTGGTATAAATAAAAAAAAGGAAGTTTACAGAATGAAACACTGAGATGCTGGTTATTTCATTTGTTGGACAGGCGATTAATTTAGGAGACGTAGGAAACTTTTGTCTAAGAAACTAAATATTTAATATTATTATATTTAATTTAATCAGAGATAACACTCTAAAGGAAAAGGACTGATACCAGCCCATTTACAGAAGAAAGGGTTCTGAAAGAACTCTTAAAACTGAAGGTGGACAAAGCAATGGGGCCTGATGGGATTCATCCCAGAATTCTAAAAGAACTAAGGGTAGAACTAATGACACCACTGACTACCCTCTTTAACAAATCATGGGAGGACGGGGTGGTACCTGAGGACTGAGAGGGCAGATGTGATTCCTTCACAAAAGTGGGAGAGGGCAGACGAGGAAACTACAGACCTGTTAGTTTAACCTCAGTGATAGGAAAATGATGGAATCACTCTGAAGGAAAGAATTGTTCAGTATCTAGAGGCCAGAGGGGCACAGGACCCAAGGCAGCATGGGATTCACAGCAGAAAGGTCCTGCCAGACGAATCTAATAGATTTCTTTGACTGGGTGACCAAAGTAGTAGATCAGGGAGGGCTGTGGACATGGCCTACCTAGACTTTAGCAAGGCATTTGACACAGTCCCTCACAAAGATTAATATACAAGTTAGCCAGCCTGGGAGTGGGTCCCAAGATGACAGCCTGGGTAAAGAATTGGCTGGAGAATGGGACACAGAGAATAGTAAATGGAGTCCACTCTGAAGAGAGGGGTTACTAGTGGGTACCGCAGGGTTCAGTATTAGATTGGTCCTCTTCAATGTCTTTATAGCGACATTGCAGAGGGACTGGAAGAAAGTATGTCTCTTTGCAGATGACACAAAGATCTGCAAGAGAGTTGATGCACAAGGTGGGGTGGAAAGGATGAGAAAGGACTTGGCAAGGTTAGAGGAATGGTCAAAAGTATAGCAGCTTAGATTTAATGCTAAGAAGTGCAAGGTAATGCACCTGGGAAACAAAAACCCAGGGAAGAGTACACAATGGGGTGAGATACTAACAACAACAAAAATGAAAAGGGACCTGGGGGTAGTCATATCAGATGATCTAAAGGTGGGCAAGCAATGTGAGAGGGCAGCAGGAGGCTGGAGGGATACTGGGATGCATAGGGAGGCATCACCAGTAGAAAACAGGAAGTTGTTATCCCTCTGTAAAGACAGCTGGTGAGACCCCATCTGGAGTACTGCGTGCAGTTCTGGAGACCAATCTCACAAAGACATAGACAGGATGGAAGCTATCCAGGGAGGGCAACTAAAATGGTGCAGGGTCTGCACGGAAGACTATGAAGAGAGACTTAAGGAGCTGAATATGCATAGCCTCGAGGAAAGGAGGAGGGGGGACATGATAGAAACTTTCAAGTACCTCAGCGGAATCAACAAAACCAAGAGGGTAGCATCTTTCAAAAAGAGGTGTGCAAGAACAAGGGCACAATTTGAAGATGGGGGGGAGGTAATTTAAGGATATTTTTTCACAGAGAGGGTTGTGGATGCATGGAATGGCCTTCTGGAGGAGGTTGTGAGTCAAAAACAGTGGTGGAATTCAAGCATGCATGGGACAGTCATAAGGCAATTCTAGGGGGTGGGGGTAGGAAGAAGTAGGCTGCTGGTTAACTAGGATCTGCAGCTTATCCATTAGGTAGGGAAATGGGCAGACTGGGTGGGCCAAGCGGTCCTTATCTGCAGCCAAATTCTATGTTTCTATGTTGAAGATAGCTTATTTAAATACACGCAGCATACAATTACATTTTATTGAGATTGAGGCATGGGCTCAAACAGGAAAACAAGATGTAAGTGGTTTAAGTGAGACCTGGTTAAAAGAGCAAGTTCCAAATGAGCAAATACAGGTGAAAGGATATCGGATATTTCGACAGGATAGAGGAGGGAAAAAACAGGATAGAGGAGGGAAAAAAGAGAGGGGGAGGGGTACTATTTTATATTAAGAATTCTTATATGGTACAAGAAGTTGAAAAATTGTTTTTTAATGAAGCTATTGATTATGTAACTATAAAAATGATGGGCCTGATTCTAGAAGTGATACGCCTGGCATAACAGCAGTTGCACCAAGCAGAATGGAGCATGTAGCAACTTACGCCAGCAGTTGTGACATGCGCGATTCTACAAAGTGGCCTGCGACATGGCGCATGAGCCACTGCTGAGCATCTGTTAGCTGCATAACCCCTGTGATATGGTCTTAGGGGGTTTACGGCAGCAGTTGCACCCCATTCTAGAATGGCAGCTACAAAGTGCCCACATCGGGATTCTACAAGAACCTCCGGAGGAGCTCCAGCAACATAAGTTATGCCAGCATTTAGCTGGTATAACTTACGAATGCCCTTGGGGGTCCTGTAGACCCAGCAGCTGTCCAGTGGACAGTGCACGGTTTACCTCCCCCCATGCCCAGCACACCCCAGTGGGGCCCCACAGGGCTACCCATACCCCCAGACCCCCGAAACAGCCATTGGCAGAAGCCCCACAGGGCTGCTCTGCCATCCCTCCACCCATGCCCCATACCGTGGGTTGCCCGCCGTATATGCGGCAATAAGCCAGCCCTAGTAGTCTAGTGCCCCCCCGAACTGTACATCAATAGAATTGACAAAAATTCCCATTTCCCTTGTAGTCTAATGCCCCCCCGAACTGTACAATGATGAAATAAACAAAGATCCCCATTACCCTGGTTCTAGTATCTACCTCCCCACCCAGCCATGCCAGCCACCAGCACCCCCACCGTCCCCAGCCAGTGACTGGAACAGCCCACCTCTCACCTCCACAGCCAGCCACTGACTGAGTGCAGTATTAGCACTGCAAGGCGCACTCAGAGGGTGATTTCTGGCGGCGTCTGTGCAGTACGCTAATGCTGCATTCAGTCAGCGGCTGCCCGTGAGTGAGGAGGCAAGCTGTGCCGTCGTTGGCTGAGGACGGGCGTGCTGGGTGGGCTGAGCACGGCTGAGTGGGGGACCAGTAGATTACCAGGGTAACGGGGATCTTTGTTTATTTCATCATTGTACAGCATGGGGGGCACTAGACTACCTGGGAAATGGGAATATTTGTCTATTCTATTGATGTACAGTTCGGGGGGGCACTAGACTGCCAGGGACATGGGGATCATTTCTTATTTTATTGTTGTACAGTTTGGGGGAGCACTAGACTACCAGGGAAATGGGACTATTCTTCTATCTTACTGATGTACTGTTGGGGGGGCACTGGACTACCAGGGCAGGCAATGTGCCACATTTGTGGTGGGTGACCCGGGAGTCAGCGCACAGGTGGGGGGAGTGCACTTGCCACCTGCGGCAGTGGGTTGCAACATGCTGGCCAGGTACCTTGCTGCATATGGCAAGTCGCAGGACTTTGCTGTGGAAACCCTGCCCCTTCTAGAATAGGACGCAGGGTCTATGTCGAAGTTGAGGGTGGTGCAAGTTGGGTTTGGTGGCAACCTGTGCCACCCTTTTAGAATCGGGCCCGATGATTGGAAAACAGTGGGTAAAACACACTTACCTAACTTGTTTTTATTGTCCACCAAAGTGCACAGATAGGTAGCTAACATTTTTTCAGTATTTGATAGTAAACCATAATAATCTTAGAGAACATATCATGTTGGGGGATTAGAATTCTGACTGGTCAAGTAGAAAGCAGACAGGGAGTGAAGCAAGACTGCGATCAATGGGCTTGTCCCACCTAATTGACCAGCCAACTCACTATAACTATAAAATAGGGCATCACACAGTTGTAGATTGGTTGGTGACTAACTGACCGAGTAATATATGAAAGGCTTGCCTGTAATTTGGTGGCCAAGCAGCCAGCCACTCCCACTTCCTAAGCTATATAAGCAGTTCCTCTAAGTCTCACTGTGAAGCATTTTTTCTTTGCAGCCGGAGGCCATGTTGGTTTGTCCTCTGAGCTGGCTGGGGCCTAGCCCCCCAGCCTGCTGTTTCTGTGTATCATCTGCTGGACTTCGGTGTTTGTTTTCCTGCTTCTGGTTTGTATCTTTCCTCCGGCTGTGTGCTTCCCTGTGTTTTTTGTTTCTTGTTTTGGGGCCTTTCCCTGTTTTCTGTTTTGCTGTGTTTTGGTTTTTCTTTTTTTGGGGGCTTTTGTTTTCTAAGCTCCTAGCATACTGCTACTACAGAGCTCATACTGCTTGCTTTCAGTTACAACCCTCAAATTACTTGCACTGCAACTGCAAACCTACTCAGAGCTTATGCTACTGCTTTCAGTTACCTACAATTGCAGCCACTGCTGTTTACTTTACTTACTATTGTACCCAGTGCTTGTGTTTTTTACACTATGCTCACCACTCTCAAACTACTGCAATGTAACTGCTATTATTATCTGTGTGTTTCAGCTCAACCATAGCTGCTCCATGTTGCATACTTAATTCTTTTCACCTGACACAGTTTACTCTGACCCTAGCTGTGGTGCTCATTCCTGCTCTCATTCTACCTGAGCTTCATTGCACTGCCCGGCTACACCTGCTTCAAAGCATTTGTCTCCATGTTTCATTGCAGTTATAACTCTGAGGTCAGCCAACTAAGCTTCTGTTGAGGCTGTTAATATAGCTTGTTAGTAAATCTTGCCTCGCCGCCAAAAATTCTCAGAGTATTTGTCACCTTGATTTGGCTGTTCATGTCTGGCTGGCTTGTCCCCAAATCAGTGCTGTTTAATTGCTATACAGAATGTTATGGAGGTCCACCTATCACTACTACTGCTTACTGACCTATCAGATCCACACTTGCTTACGCAACTGTTACTCCTTGCTTACGCAAACCATTGCTTTATGCCTACTACCATCCCCTTGGCTTCAACCTGGGATTCTGCTGCACTCAATCTGCATTCGACCTTGTAAGGTCTCAGCACTCAATGCTCATTATGATCTCAGCACACCATGCTCATTCAGCTCACCAGCTTTTCAGCTCTCAATCAATTTCTAGGGCATGCCAGCCATTCTATTCTGGTGCAGGGTTCCTGCAGCCGATGGTCTCGCTCTGCTTTAGTCTGCATCTCAAGCGTGTCCAACTTAGGGCGGGATCCTTCTCACCTGACCATAGCTGGGAATATCCTCACCTCGAGCTTGGCTTTAGCTGCCTGCTACATGACAGCAGCTCCTGGTATAGAATTTAAGACTAGCGGTGAAGGGTGGTTACGATGATCTCCTTTGGCTCTGGTGTTCCACTATAACAGTTGGCCACTGACTTTAGTGATTTCCCTAGCAAGGCACCTTCACTGCATCTTCCCTAAGACTGCCTTTGGTTCACCTGGTTTGATTTAGGGTGGGTAGGCCAGGTGAGTACCTCAGCAGTTGTTGCTCTCCTCCTGCGCTTTAGATGCACGTATTGTTGCAGAGTTTTCTTGCAACCTTCCACGGCGTTCCTGCTAGAGGGTTTGAGTGAGAGCCTTTCTCCAAATTAGAATATTTTCCACCTCCCTTTAATTGGGTTTTCCAAATTGCAGCTTCAGAGCCGTCACTAAATAAACTATCCCAAGCCTGGAGGGAAGGCGACCTAGGCCTTGGATCCCCAGAGATTTCCTCCTCATAGGGTTTTTTTTCTCTCCTCCATTGCCTCAGGTCATAACACTTAGTTAGCTTAGTTGTTTCCCCAGTTTCTTTAGGTAGGTTCCGTTGTTGGATGGAGGTGGAGGATGTCCTGCTGTTCCCTCTCTCCTTAGGGGATCACCTACTCTCAAAGCAAACTATCAGCATCATGCCACACAAACCTGGGCAGTCATTACAACAACTGAGCATCTCATTGCATTATCAAACTGCCTATACTTCTCTACTACTATGTTACAGTTATTACTCCTATGTCAGTTACTGCTTGCTCATATGCTTCATGTTGCCTCCTTCTGGGGATGATACTACTTTTTTGGGGGATTCCTAAGGTACCGTTCTGTTGCACCTCTAAGGGTGGAACCCTCTCCGAGGGTTTCTTGCCTTTGTACCCCTACAGGGTGGTAATTCCTCTGGAATAGAGAGTGCGAACGGCCAAAACCAAACGAACACAGTTGCACAAGCACAACACTCTACTGGCTGCATAGGTCAGTGAAATGAAAGGCTTGCCTATAGTTCAGTGGCCAAGCAGCCAGCCACTCCCACTTCCTGAGCTATATAAGCAGTTCCTCTAAGCCTCACTGTGAAGCATTTTTTCTTTGTCCCGCCATCCTCCCCTCTTCCTCCAGCAGCAGCACTCTCTCCTTAGGGGGATTCCTAAGGTACCTTTAGCAACGGGAACCATCCCATTGCACCTCTGGGGTGGAACCCTCTCTGAGGGTTCCTTGCCTTCATACCCCTACAGGGTGGTAATTCCTCTGGAATAGAGAGTGTGAACGGCCGAAACCAAACTAACACAGTTGCACAAGCATAACACTATACTGGCTGTGTAGGTCAATGAATCTTTATTGGGAGGTCCAGTCTGACATGATTTTAGATCACTGTTCTCTAGTTTGTGTATGAAAACACCGTAAGGTATGAGTCCCACCAAAGATTATTGAGACAAGAAGTATAAATAGGATGGATGTACAAGGGCTTTAAAAATGAAATAGCAAATCTAAATATAAATGAAATTCAGCAAGATTGAGATGCCAATCTGGTAGCTGAGAGGCTAACACAAATATTGCTTCAAGCATTTGAGGCTTATACTCCACTTATAAAACAGAATCAAGGGAAGTTATTCCCCGTGGTTAACCAGGGATTTAAGGCACCAAATGAAAGAAAGAGATAGGGTAAGGCAAAAATATTTACAATCCTGGGATCCTATTCACTTAAATGAATACAAGCAAAAAAGAAATAAAGTGAAGAAGGAAATTAAGGAAGCAAAATCAAATTATTATAAGCACCAACAATTGGGAAGTTTGAAAAATCCAAGAGCGTTTTGGTCTTCTTTTAGAAATTTACGTTGCCCTAAAGATAGGCAGGAAATGAACTGTTTAATGGAAAAGGACAAATTGATAGTAGGAGAGAAGGAAATTGCAGATTACTTAAATAACTTTTTGATTAGTCAGACAAGAAAAGTTTTGGAAGGGGATGATGGAGACCAATGCAGTAAAATACAAAGCCCTAAAAGTTATAAAAATGTTGGAAAGGTCTTTTCATTTAGTCTAATCCTTGAGCAAGATGTAATAGCAATACCAGGGTCCTTAGATGAAAGCAAAGCCAGAGGTCCAGATTTGTTGTTTCCTCGGATATTACATTTAACGGCTGAGGAAATTGTAAAACCTCTGACTTATCTGTTTAATTTGTCAATAAAAATGAGGTGGTACCTTCTATTTGGAAGGAATCTATTGTTGTCCCCATATATAAGTCAGGAGAAAAGAATAATGTGGCTTATTATAGGCCCATATCATTATTGCCCATTTTGGGGAAACTTTGGGAGAAAATTGTATTTGGTCAGCCAGTAACATATTTGAATGGGAAGGTCACGTGATGCAGGCAACCTAGTGACAAGAGGGTTACAGGACACCTAACCCAACCTCACATCATCGGCTTTTACATCTAGATTTCTACTGGAATCTCATCAATAATGCAAATTGTGAAGAGAGGGCATCTCCAACATCAGATATCACTGCAACTTTCATTGCTATTCGGAGAATTTCTTCCGTGATGGATGCAGATATGAAGATGGCCTAGCTTAAACATACGCCTCCTCCCTTGCCTGAAAAGCTGCCTAAAAAAGCCAAGCCTCAAGGGGAGCCTCCAACTCCAAAAGCCTAGCAGCTATACAACCAGTTCCACTTACTGAAGATCAGTTTCTACAGGAACTGTTGCCTTTCAGAGAAACACTGCTTGAAATTTCTACAGAGATTAAGTCTATTAGACATGATATGGCAGATTTAAATAAAAGAGTGGGAGACAAAGAAGCCAGATCCTCCTCACTGGAATGCTGGATAGTTAAAGTAGACCCAGAAGTAATCCAGCTTTAGCAGCAAATACACAAACTGCAGTTAAAACCGAGGATTTAGAAGGTAGGAGTAGGAGGAATAATATTCTGATAATGGGTCTCCCCGAGACCGAAGAGAACCCCAACATCATAGCCTTTGTCCAGAAGCTTTTGTTGAAAGTAGTGGGCCCTTCTCCACTCTGGAGCAACTACCAAATTGAAAGAGCTCACCAATCATTGCGGCCTCGTCCCCAGCCTGGATCTCCCCCAGTACCCCTAATTTTAAAATTCCTGAGCTATTTGGAGCGACAACACATGATAAATAAAGTAAAGAACTCAAACAATGACGGGGAAGGCACCAAGCTCCGTATTACTCAAGATCTACCATATGAAACACGCTAGAAGCGAGCAGGCTTCCATGCCATTGTTACCAAAATCATTGCTGCAAGCATTCCTTTTAAAATGCTATATCCTGCCAAACTACAGGTTTCAGTATCTGGATCCCTGAGATCCTATGACTCGCCCTCACAAGCAATGGCTGATTTAAAGATCAAGCTCCCAGAACTGTTCAAGAATGACTGAAGTCTCTGACTGCAATTAGTTCTGTATGAGAATTTACTCTCTATGCACAAGATTTAATGAGAGATGAAGATTCACCTACCCACCTCCAAACTTTTCAGATATCCAGGTCTGGGATTAATTTGTGGATGGGCTTGATCTCACCGGCTGCAGTGGTAGATTTCCAACACAGAGGGCAGCCTGCTACACAGTTTCATTCTCTGGGGTAGGAACTGATTAATCTGGGTGAGGGTAGGGGGGGTTGGTTTTCTCCTGGGACTGAAACTGGTCCGGCTACCCTTAGTTTTCCCCCTCTAATTTCCTTACCCCATCAACATCAACAGGACAGAACTCTGACACTGAAGTACTGTACCAATTTTAATTTCTTTGTTGTTTTCTAGCAATCGGTTGTAGCTGGTCAAGAGGTTTTTCTTCCTTAGTTGTTTCAAAGTTTCTGAAATTGGGGGCGGGGATCTTATCTCCTCATCTCATGTAACCTTATAATGTGGGAGATGAAGCCTGAATAAAGAGTTATTGATGCGCTAGGCCTACAGACACTCCCAGGAGGGATGAAATCTTGTGTATTAGTTGGAAACTTATATTTAGGTTAAGAAGAGCAGGTTCTAATCCGTCTAGGAGCGTTATGAACCTCCAGAATGTTTACTTTGTTCTGAATATGTTAGTGCCTAAACATATCAAAATAATGTAGTGTTAACAAGATTTAAAATCTGGATGATGATGTGGGGGGTAGGGGGTGGGGTGCCCTGACTCGAGCAAGCTTAGGTCTGACTGCATACCGAACTAGTTTATGGGGGGGTTTAGCTTCTACACATTCCTTACAAAGGGACATTGGTGGTCCTGGTATCTTTGGCTGCAGTTTTTTGCTTAGTACAGTGCCACCAGACCATACCAATCTTATGTCTCCTATTTTTCTGGGATTTGTGGCTAGGAGCTGCATGGGATAGTCTCCCTCACTGGGACCTGTTTGTCAAGAGCTTTAACCATTTCTTTTTTTCAAGGGAGACAAATGTATATAGTTACATAGATACATAGATACATAGACAGTGTCGGCAGATAAGGGCCTATGGCCCACCCAGTCTGCCCATTTGAGCTTGTAAGTTCAGTTTATGTTTTTCTAGAAGTCTGTTGCCCCTTACCCCTGACCTCCAGAATTCCTTTATGTTTATCCCATGCATTCTTAAATCCAGTGATTGTTTTAGCCCCCACCATTTCCTCTGGCAGGGTGTTCCACTTGTCTACCATCCTTTTTGTGAAGAAAATCTTCCTCACGTTTCCTCTGAATCGTCCTCCCTCCAACTTCATCCCATGCCCTCTAGTCCTGGAACATCTTTTTTGCTTAAAAATAGTGCATTCCTGCACCCTGTTCCTCCCTGTGAGATACTTGCATGTCTCTATCATATCCCTCTCTCCTCCTCTCCTCCAGGGTACATGTTCAGTTCCTTCAGCCTGTCTTCATAGGACTTGTAGTGCAATCCATGCACCATCTTTGTTGCCCTCCTCAGACCTTCTCTACCCTGTCTATGTCCTTACGTAGGTAAGGTCTCCAGACCTGTACACTACTCCAGGTGGGGCCTCACTAGTGTCTTGTATAGGTGGAATTATGACCTCCTTTTCCTGCTGGGTGATGCCCCTGCCTATGCATCCCAGCATCCTATTTGCTTTACCTGCTGCCTTGTCACACTGTTTCTCCTCACCTTGAGGTGTCATCATCAGGAGATGATAACCCAAGATCCCTTTCCTGCTTGGTGCATGTATATCCTCACCCCCCAACTGATATATTGTGCCATGGTTTTTGTGCCCCATATGCATTATCTTGCACTTCTTTGCATTGAATTTCAACTGCCAAACCCTGACCATTCTTCAAGTTTATGCAGGTCCCTTCTCATTCTGTCTACACCCTCTGGTGTGTCTACTCTGTTACAGAGCTTTGTGTCATCAGCGAACAGTGAAATTCTGCCTTCTAGGTCCTGCGCAATGTCACTGATGAAGATGTTGAATAGGAGACCGTCCCAGCACTGGATCCCTGTGGTACCCCACTGGTCACTCTTCCTCTGTGGAGTGACAGCCATTTACCACCCCTCTGTGTCCTGCCACCCAGCCAGTTACCTACCCACCACACTACTGTCCTGCCCACACCCATATTCCCCAGTTTGTGTAATAGTCTTCTATGTGGCACAGTGTCAAAGGCCTTGCTGAAGTCCAGATAAGCCATGTCCACTGCCTCCCCTGATCCACCTCCCTAATCACCCAGTCAAAAAAATTCAATGAGGTTGGTCTGACATGACCTCCCCTGGTGAAACCATACTGCCTTGGGTCCTGTAGTCCATTGACAACCAGATGCTCCACCAATCTCTCCTTCAGTAGTGCTTCCATGATCTCCCACTACCGAGGTGAGGCTGACTGGTCTGTAGTTCCCGCTTCCTCTTTGTTCCCACTTTTGTATAAGGGAACTACATCTGCTATCCTCCAGTCTTTGGGTACCTCCTGTTTCCAGTGATTGGCTAAACAGGATAGCCAGAGGTTCAGCCACCACCTCTCTTAGTTCTTTAAGGACCCGGGTGCACCCCATCTGGCCCCATTGCTTTATCAACTCTTATTACTTCAGTTGCTTCAAGGCCCTTTCTCATGTAAAGGGACTTATGTCCATTTCTGCACCATTCACCCCTTGTACTCCTTCAGACCCATTACCCTCCTCTTCTTCAGTAAAGACTGAGCAGAAATACTTGTTCAATATGTCAGCTTTACTGTTGTCATCCTCCACGCCCCCATCCTCCCCTTCAGTCTCACTATCACCCCTTTGCCTTTCTTTTTTCACTTATGTACCTGTAAAGATTTTGTCCCCTCTACCCACTGATTTTGCAATGTGTTCTTCTGTCTGAGCTTTGGCTTCCCTTACTGACCTCCCTGCCTCCTTTGCTTCTCCGGTACTTCTCCCTATCCCCTTCTGCCTGTGTCTTTTGTATTGCCTGCATGCAATCTTTTGGCTTTCACTTTCTTTGCTACCTCTTTGGAAAACCATAATGGTCTCTCTTCCTTTTTCTCTTGCTAACCTGCTTAATGCATAATTCTGTTGTTCTTGTAATCCCCATTTTAAATACTGCCCACTGTTCCTCAACCCCTGATTCCTGCCCCATTCCCTTAATGCTCTTTCAAGTATCTCCCATTTTCCCAAAGTCTGCCCCCTAAAATCCAGGATACGTGTTTTGTGTGGTTTGGCTGCGCTTTTCTGTGATTTCAAACCACAATGACTGGTGGTCACTGTTCCCCAGGTGCTCCCTGACTGTTACCCCATCACACCTGTCCCTGTTTGTGAGCACAAGGTCCAGTATTACCTTCTGCTGAGTTGGTTCCATGACCAGTTGCTTGAGGAAGGCACCCTAGAAGGAGTCCAGGATAAATGTGCTCTTAGTTGATGCTGCTGCTGGGATGCTCCAGTCCACATCTGGAATATTAAGTCTCCAACCAGTACTACCTCACTCTTGTCTGCCATCCTTTGGATGGCTATCAGCTCCTCTATCTGTTTTCTTCCTCCTAGGCTGGTGGTCTATAGACCACACCTGTGTGGATGGCTGGCCCCATTTTCCTTTCCAGCTTAACCCACAGTATCTCTCCCCCATTTTGTTCCTACTGGATCTCTGTTGCCCTTATGTCATTTTTCACATACAGTGCCACTCCTCCTCCCTTCCTGCCTGCTCTGTCTCTTCTGAATATGTTGTAGCCAGGTATGGCCATCTCCCAGTCTTGGTTATCATTACACCAGGTTTCAGTGATGGCCACAATGTCCAGGTCTGACTGCACCATGACAGCCTCCAGATCTTCCATCTTGTTGCTAAGGCTCCTGGTATTGGCACACATGGCTTTCCATGATCTGACCTCACTAGACTGTTTTGCTGTTCTACTCCAGCCCCTTCCTTGGTTGTCCTTTATCCCTGGTTCTCCTTGCTGTCTGCCCTTCTGCTGAATTTTGCCCCTTTTCTGCCTATCCACCTCTTGGGTGCTAATCTCCATCTTTTGCATACTGCTTTGTAGAGATAGCCACTCCTCTGGTTCACTGGTTCCACTGCTAGCTGTGGGGGTAGTAAGTAAATTGCCCTCCTTGCTGGCCTGCTACCACCATTTGCTAGTTTAAATGCTTGTCAGTGTAGCATTTAAACTTATCATTGAGTGCTTGGAGTGCCCTCCAGAATGGATGCAGGCCATCAGGCTTGAACAAACCTCCATCCCTCCAGGTGGGTCCCCAGTCACCAATGAATCCAAATCCTTCCTCACAGCACCAGTTCTTAAACCATGAGTTAAAGTTCCTGGTGCATGCACCCCTATGCTCTCCCTTGCCTCTCATAGGTAGTACTTCTGAGAAAGTGACAGAAGTAGCTACTTGCTTTGGACCCCTCCCCAATTTCCTAAACTTTTCCTGAACTTCCTTTGGATCGCCATTTGCCAAGCCATTAGTACCTAGGTGGATAATGACATCCAGCTCACCCTCCTGTCTTGCCTTCCCAGTGATCCCCAGGATCTTCCTTCCATCCCTCCATGCCGTGGCACCTGGTGGGCACCTCACCTCCCTGTCCTCCCCCCTCCTGCATTCCTAGCTGGATCCCTCTTATGATGGAGTCCCCCACCAGGATTCACTTCCTCCTCCTCTGGGGTCCACTGCTTACCCCGCTGAGGTCACCTCCTTGGCTAACCTCCACATCCTTTCCTTCCACTTCTCTTCGTACCTCTATTTGGTTTTCCCCATTTGCCAGTGTGGCATATGAGTTCTTGAGTGGAATAGGATCTGGGAAGTGCCTCTTCCTGACTGCTCTAACCTGCCATGAGCCCACTGTCATCCAAGTGCTCCTCGTTCTCGGCATCCTTTGAGGCAGTTGCATTGGACTGGGTGGTCGCTGGATAGGGGTGATGGTACTCCTGACCCAGTTTACTTCCGCTCTGAGTCTGGCTACCTCATCCTGCAGTCCAGAGAGATGCATGCAGATAGGGCAGCACCTCAGTGTCCAGAAGGTCTGCCTGAATATGGCTGCCCCACAGCCACTGCATTGCACCACTCCCCACATTATACTGCAATTATACTGCTATTCCACTACTTGTCTGCTACTGAAGCTCTCCTAGTTCCCTTTTTATTACTTTACTGTCCTAAAAATCCTGCCACTGATCCTCAGATACTTTTCTTTTAAAAAAAGAAAAGAAACCAATAAATAAATAAATGAGTCAAAACACTTCTTGTGCTGAGGGTGGGCTTCTTCCCCCTTATGCCCCTCCTACTCCACACCCCTTACTATACCCTGTGTTTAGCTCCTGTCAATCAGATTTAACAGGGCATATAATTAAGAGTTGGGGGAAGGGGGGGTGAAAATTTGCAGCAATTAAAGACAGCACAGAAATACACCACCACTACGTTTTAAATTTTCAACAGCCCAAAAACAACTCTAAGTAAAGATAACAAAGAAAGTACAGTGTCACTAAAAGCCCACAATCTAAGTTTAAAAGAAAAATAGCAATTACCAGTTACTGTAAAACACTGAATTGAATATGTTTCCTTCCCCTTCTGGCTTCTTCTGAGAAACTAAAACTCACTTGCTACCTCAACTGTGACAAGTTGGGGACGAGCTGGGGTTATGAAGGGAGGGACAGAGGGTCTACTGATTTATACTTATTATGGTTTCCTCTTGTTGGATTAGTCCTGTACTTCGAAAATATCATCATTTTGGAGAGTGGAAACTATAACTTCTGGGCAATTGGTGGGTGGGGGATGGGGCAAACTTATCGATTTGCTTGCTGTACTTTGGAATGGTTTCCCCTTCATTTAAATCATCCCTGTTATAAACAATTTGCAAGCTTAATATTGTTGAAGGGCTCAGAGAGGAGGGGGGGGAGGGGAGGGATTGGAGTGTGCCTTATGACTATTTCTGGTTTCATAATGATTTGTCCTCTAGAAAAATTATGTGGTTTATTATTTGGTATGGCTATTAACACATGTAAAATAGTGACCTGGAATGTCAGAGGAGTCAGGGAACCTACAAAGAGATATCAAGTATTAAAATATTGTGCCCTACTTAATGCAGACATAATCTTGCTACAGGAAATGCATCTGTTGACTAGAGAGGCCATTTGGTTATGCAGACTGGGGATTTCTCAAGTCTTCACCGCTGGGGTTTCCTCATCAAGTAAAGGGGTAGTCATTTTAATCAAAACTAGGATCCCATTCCAGGCTGACTCCACAGTAACTGATCCCCATGGCAGATATATTCTCATTAAAGGTACCCTCTTGGGCACCACAGCAGTTTTAGGCTCTGTTAAATGGGCCTCCGGGTGGCAATCCATAATTTTTTATGGAACTTGCCAGCAAATTTGCACCATTTCTTCCCATCTCCTTAATTCTAAGAGGCGATTGGAATGTCCCACCAACACAGGATTTAGATAGGACCCATTGACCCTTAAGACCCCCTACTCCATCATGAAAAGCCCTACAGGACTTGATGGATACACTAGGACTTTGTAATCCATGGCATTTACTTAACCCATCACATCAGATGTTCTTCTTTTACTCTAATGTACTCCAATCCTGGTCCAGATTGGATTATGTCTTAATCAGTATCTCTTTGTTAACTGGTTTACATCAAACAGGCATCGAGCCTATAGTAATTTCTGATCATTCACTGGTATGGGTGGCCCTATTTCCTTCCCCCGACAGTCCCAAAGATAGATCATGGAGTCTGAATACTCAACTTTTAAAAGACAAAGCTATCATCTCTAAAATGTGATCCTCCATTCAAACCTTCATAGATACTAATATAGGTACGATTCAAAGAGATTATTTATTATGGTGTACTCTCAAATGCTATATTCATGGGGAATTCATTAAATTAGCTACCAGAAGAAAGAAAATAAGAAAAAAAGAAACCTTATCCTTATTAACTCAAATAAGAGTGGCCAAGCTTTCTCTTTCATCCTCAACAAACCCCGACTCCACAACCAAGTTCTTAGATCTCAGAAACAAATATGCAGACCTCTTAAGAGAAAAAGCAGAGTATGCACTCTTAAAAACTAAATTCACTTACATAGATCAGGGAGAAAAAGCGGGCAAACTCCTAGCTCTTAGACTCCTCAAATTGGAAAGCTCAAGACTTATACCTTCCCTTCAGGCTCCGGATGGGACTATTAAAACCAATCCCAGAGACATTGCTCTAATATTTGAGAACGTTCATCGTTCCCTCTATAGGGAAAGATCCACACCCACTCCTACCCAAAAGATAGACTCTTATCTGGATTCCTTAACTCTCCCCTTCTTACCCAAACACCTGCAACTTTCCTTGATCTCTTCTATCACCCTTGAAAAAGTGACAGAAACAATTAAAGACTTAACCCTTGATAAAGCTCCAGGCCCAGATGGCTTCCCCACTAATTTTTACAAATTCTTTGCAAAGGAGCTGGCTCCACATCGGCTCAAACAATACCAATATATGCTCTCTGCTAAACCTTTGGATCCTACTTTATTAGAAGCGACGATATCTCTTCTATTAAAACCCAACAAGTCCCACCTGCTGCCGGAGAGTTATCATCCAGTCTCCCTCTTAAATTGTGATATCAAGATCTTAACTAAAATCCTAGCTTTACGCATTCATAAAGTATGGTCTCATCTTCTAAGTCCAGAACAGGTGGGATTTGTCCCTGGTAGATCCTCCATGGATCACCTTCAAACGTTTTCCCATATTTTCATTGCAGCAAGAGTATCTCAAACCCCGATGGCCCTAATCTCATTGGATGTCGAGAAGGCCTTCAACAGAGTGACTGGGACTTCCTCTTGCTGACTTTAAGTAAGATGGGCTTCCTTCCCCTCTTCATCCAGTGGATTCAGGCCATATATTCCTTCTTTCAGCAAAGATTTGTTGCAATGGTGTATGCTCTTCTCGATTTCCCCTTTACTCAGGTACAAGGCAGGGTTGCCCCCTCTCACCTTTCCTATTTAATCTTTATTTAGAACCCTTGATTCGTCATATCAAACAGTCTTCAGAAATACAGGGAATTCCAATACTCAATCACAACCTCATCCTCTCTACATATGCAGATGATATCCTCTTCCATTTAGAGAATCCTGCTAAATCCCTGAGACAAGTAGTGGAGGTAATATCCCAGTTTAGCTCACTATCCAATTATAAACTTAATCTGAACAAATCTGAAATCTTTCTCCTAAATCATTTCACTCACAAAGCTGACTTCAATAGTTTTGACCTAAAATGGACTCCTCATTCACTTAAGTATCTGAAATCTAGATTTAGTATTTACCATATTGGTCCTTGCAAGAACAGATCCAGAAGCAAATGATTTGATACCTTTTAATGGACCAACATAGATGTAACAACAAGAACAAAGTGCCCTAGCTTTCGGACCAACCAGTCCTCCTTCAGAAGCCTAGTGGCCGTTGTTTAGAAAAAACAATACTTTTAACAGCTAGATCATGCAGAAAAAACAGAAAAAATCTCCACTGGTTTAAAATACTCATTTAAAAAAAATACAGATGATGATGTCAGAGAAGTTTAACAGTACCATATTGCCTTCAGCCAGAAGGGTCCCAGGGTCAAAGGTGCTTGGTGCAAAACACATACAAAGAATCCTACTGCATATAAATTTAATTGACATAAGTACATAATTATGTTACATACTGGTAACAACTTTACTGGTAATTTCTTGTCTATAATGCATGCACTGCAACTTCTTGGAGTCCTAAGACAATCTTAGTATGTCTTTAATCTGGGTGGGAGTTGCTTTTCAATAATCACACCTTATACACACTGTGACACTCATAGCTTGATTTAAGAGTCATCTGCTCCAGCTGTGTTATCTTATATCAATTAAATTTATATGCAGTAGGATTCTTTGTATGTATTTTGCACCAAGCACCTTCAACCCTGGGACCCTCCTGGCTGAAGGTACTATGGTACTATTAAACTTCTCTGACATTATCATCTGTATTTTTTTAAATGAGTATTTTAAACCAATAGGGATTTTTTCTGTTTTTTCTGCATGATCTAGCTGTTAAAAGTATTGTTTCTTCTAACCAACGGCCATTAGGCTTCTGAAGAAGGACTGGTTGGTCCGAAAGCTAGCGCACTTTGTTCTTGTTGTTACATCTATGTTGGTCCATTAAAAGGTATCAAATCATTTACTTAAGTATCTGGGCATTCACCTAACCACGGATCCTCTTTGGACCAAGAAACTCAATCTCGATGACCTAGTGACAATCCTTCAACTTGATCTTCAATGATGGGAATCTCTTCCATTATTTCTTTGGGGACGCATAAACATAATTAAAATGAATGCCCTGCTGAGGCTTTATTATCCATTACAAATGCTGAACATGTGACTCCCACTATCTTTCTTCCAGAAAGTACACTCTCTCATCTCTGGCTTTATATGGCTACATAAACAACCCAGAAATCCTTTATTACACTGAGTCTCCCCAAAGCATCAGGGGGTCTTCGCCTCCCTAATTTTCTTCTTTATTATTGGGCGAGCCACTTCTCTAGGATCAGGAAATAGCTTATGGATCCCATGGATGAAGCCTCTTCTATTTGGCTGCAAATAGAAACCCAGATCTTACAACAACACCATTTGCTTTCCCCTGCCATTTACTATGTTCCCCTGAAGAAGTTGCTGGATCCAATCAGTCACTCAGTAATTGGGACCTCCCTGAAAGTTTTTTCTCAATTTTGCTCCTCTTACAAAATCGTCAAGACTTTGCACAAGTTCTCATCTTCAACCCCAACATTAAGGTAGGTGGCACTCTCCTCATGCACACTTGGTTACCTCCTCTACAAAATGCTAAAGTAACAGATCTCTGCTCCTCCTCGTCTCTTCTCTCCTTTTCTGAAATCTGACATAAATTTGGCCTAAATGCTTCTCATAATTTTAAGATCTTCCAGTTGAGACACCTAATAGCACAAGTATTTGGCACTGCTTCCCTAGAATCTAAGCTTCAACCTATATTGGAAGGCTTCCATGATCTATCTTCCAAGCCACACCACTGCTTGTCCCTCTTATACAACTATATCCTCTCCATTGGACACACTGATCCTGTACCCAGTTCCTAAATCTGGTCCTCTCTCCTTCCTGGAACAGTCATTGAATGGTCAAAAGTCTGGCAAGATTTATATACATACATCTCCCAAGATAAACTGTGATTTACCCAATACCATATACTATATAACCTATATTACACAACAGCAAAATTAGCCAAAGTTGGCCACCTGCCCAACTCTAATTGCTCCAGATGCGGTAAAGGTGAAGGAAATGTAGTACATATATTCTGGGACTGTGCTAAAATTGCCTCCTTGTGGCTGTCGATTCAATCCAAATTGGACCCAATACTTGGTCTAGGGAACCGCTTCACTGTGGAGATCTGTATCCTAGGGATTTACACCACTATCCAGATTAAAGAACAGAAATATCACATGGCACTAATTTTCATGGTGGTAAAAAAACTAGTGCTTAAACACTGGTTGGATCAATTACCTCTCTCCTATAATGAATGGCTAAATGACCTCTCAGCCTACTTTAGGATAGAGCACTTGACTGCTGGCTCCCATAATAATCTGGCATCATTTGATAAAAATTGGGGCAAATTGTACGCCTTATATCTGCACCGAGGTTATTAACATTTCGTTTTTCCAGGTCCATCTCAAGATGTTTCTATGTACCAAATATTTCTTTCAAGTATTGTACTACATGTGTTAGCACACTCCGGGGGAGGGGGGGTTTCGGGAGGGAGAATGGTATGGGGGAGGGGTTTCCTTTCTCTTTTTCTTTTTCTTCGGCTTTCCATAATATACGCTAAGTGGATGGTTGCATCTATGTATCATACCTGTTATGAATACTAATATGTTTATAATTTAAAACCAATAGAGAAGTTGAATTGAAAAAAAACATATTTGAATGGGAAGGGAATCTTGGTTGAGCAACAACATGGATTTAGAAAGGGCTTCAGTACAATGACTGCTCTGGTTGGGTTGACAAGCACCATACTCGATGCCTGTGGTAAAGGTTTATTGACGGGTGTGGTGTTTGTTGACCTAACCAGAGCATTTGATGTGGTAGATCATGAAATATGGATTACTAAACTGCAATCTTGTGATCTGATGGAACAAAGTCTGGGATGGTTTAGAAGTTATTTATTCTCCAAAAAACAGAGAATAAGAACAGGGGATGTCCTCTCTGAACCAAAGCTGGTAATGACAGGGGTTCCCTAGGGCTCAGTATTAGGGCCATTGCTCTTCACTCTGTTTGTGAATGAATTGCTGAGTGAATTCTGTAAAGTTGATAGTATATTGTATGCTGATGACACGGTCTTCCTCACCTCAGGTCACTCTGCACAAGAAACACAAACAATATTACAGTAAGAATATCTAAGGTTAATTGACTGGTTATCTTTGAACAAATTACTATTGAATGAGAGTAAAACAAAAGATATATTGTTTGGGATGGCACAGAGGTTGGGGTGGACTTGTGTATCAAAAGTAATAAGGGGGTACAATTATCAATAGTTGAGAGATTTAAGTACCTAGGTATGCATTTAGATCCCATGTTGTGTTTTATGGGGCATTTAGAAATAGTTGGAAAGAAAATACATCAACAATTAGGCTTCCTGTATAGGAAAATCAATGCACTAACGGATGAGGCAAGAATGATTATAGCTAGACAGGTTTTGTTGGCCATACTGGATTATGGGGCATCCTTGTTTGTAAATCAAGGGAGTACGTTTATGCCAAAATATCAACTGATATTAAATAATATGGGCCAGATATTCAAACTGCGCCATTCTGTGACGCAAGCCCTTGCGCTGCTCAAAAAAGTTGCGCAGGGGTGTGTCCAGGGCGATATTCAACGGAGTTGCGCTATGGAGCAACTTCTTTGAATATCGCCCCCTGGTCACAGCCACTGCACCATGCACAGTGTAACTGTGCCACCGCAAGTGGTCAGAGTGGAGCATTCAGATGCGGTGGCGCAAGTTCCATTGCACCATGCGCTAACCTGCGATATTCAAAAGGTGACATGCAAATGGAGCCATAATTTATTCAAGGCGCACAGGGGCCATTTGCATCTACTTACAGCCCCATTTGCATGTCATTAGCATGTGGGTGTGCTGATCCACGATGACTTGCACCTGGTGCCCTGCCAGGCAGCAGCCATCAGGGAGCGACGGCCCCTGCAGCCCGATCGTGGGCATAACTGAAATGGCCCGATCATGGGCGTAATAGTGGTCCCCCCATTAGCCCAATTGCGGGCAGAACATTCCATTCCCCCCCATTAGCCCAATCGCGGGCATAATGTTAGTCCCCCCCATTAGCCCCATCGTGGGCAGAACGTTATTTCCAGCCCCCATTAGCCTGATCACGGGCAGAACTTTATGTCCCCCGAGCAGCCCGATGCGTGGGCATCAGGCGTCCCCTCCCTCCCCAAAGTCCAATATCTCTGGTGGTCCAGTGGACCGTGAAGCCCGATCGCGGGCATAACGTCAAACTCACCCCCAAAGTCCAATATCCCTGGTGATATAGTGGCCCCCACCCACCCACCCATGGATCCCCTACCAGCTCCCCTGTCAGCCGGGCGGCAGCACCCACCAGCCTGCCGCCCCACCGTCCGCTGACTGACAGCTCGATGAGGGCTGCATGCCCATGGTTCAGAGCAAGAGCCAATAGGCATGCAGCCCATACCGCACAAGGCAGTCCAGATATGTGAATGAATTATGCTTGCGATCGGGCTTCGCGGTCCACTGGACCACCAGGGATATTGGACTTTGGGGGGAGGGGACGTCTGATGCTCGCGGATCGAGCTGCTCGAGAGGACATAACGTTCTGCCTGTGATCGGGCTAATGAAATTGGAAATAAAGTTCTGCTCGCGATCAGGCTAATCGCGGAAATAACGTGCTTACCGCAATCAGGCTAATGGGGGCACTTCAGCCTGCGATCGGGGCATGGGGGGGCGCCGCCGGGAACGAGTGGAGGGCCACCCACAAGTGGAAGCTGCTGTTCTGTGCTCTGCAATGTGGCAGCTCACCTGTGGGTGGCCCTCGACTTGATCCTTTTTTTTTTGGTGTAAAGTTGTGCAGGCGCAGGTAGGGGGTTGCACCTACATAACTCTGCACGGCCCGGCTGAAAATCGGGCTGTGCAGTTTATGAAGCGTTCCTCCCCCTTCAGTTGCACATGCCTTAATTAGCATTGCGCTGTTGCTCAGCATGATTTGGGGGGCGCAACTGCCTCCTGCTGAATATCGCAGAATGGCGCATTTCGGACTTGCGCAGGCGCAACCCTATTGTGCATGGCTCAACTCTTTTGAATACCTGGGCCTATATGTCAATTTGGGCTTACAGTTCCTATTAGGACATGGCATGCTCTTTGTGTGAGAGGATGCAAATTCTCTCACCAGAGTTAACAGTAGAATACAGTGCTGCAGCACTGGCATTTACAGTCTGGTATAATAAATCTTCAGGTTTTTTTTTTGGGAAATTCATCAGACCTTCTGGTTTATATTTAACAAGGCACAGTAAAGCAGTTTTATTTAATCCAGGTTAATTGAAATTATCTATGGCAAAATGTTCTTTTACCTGTTATGGGCCTGTATTATTAAATAAGCTATCAAAGGAAACTAAATTAGCCAAGAGCATTAAGCACTTTAAAAGTATGT
Source organism: Neoceratodus forsteri (assembly GCA_016271365.2). Lineage (NCBI taxonomy): Eukaryota > Metazoa > Chordata > Ceratodontiformes > Ceratodontidae > Neoceratodus > Neoceratodus forsteri. Next base: position 70,910,166 of record CM057452.1, read on the forward strand.
TGACCGATTATTATGAATCTTTGAATAATTGCTGCTGTAATAATAATTGATATGTGATACTGTTTTAATATTATATGTGTATGTGTTGTATTGATTAATGTTTGTATATGGTATATGTGATATATCTGTGATGTTTTATGTCAGGCATGACTGAAAAAGGGCTATGCCTAGTCATTTTACCTGGCTAAAATTAAAAAAAAAACTCTGAGTGTATTATTTTATATTATTATTATTAATTATGCCTTAGCAAACGTATTCTGATTAAGGAGACTTGCACAAACAAGCCAAGAAACATGGACTCGAAGCTTCTTCCAACTGGCTAATGGGCATTGAGACTTGGAAAGCCTTCACACTGCTAGTGTGAGGACAGAAAGAGTTAAAATAAAAGGAGCTATTTTCACAAAACATGAAAAAAGTACCAGATGCTAGATCAAAGGACATTTTACACATTCCATGGAGGGATGCACCTTAAAGGTAAGAAATACCACTTCTCTCAGTGCAGTTTAACCCCTGCAATGTATATATTTTTTTAAATCAAGGATGGAAATGAGAAAGGAAAATGTAGCCACACCAGGATTTGAACCATGAACCTCTGGTATGCCGTTCCAGTGCTCTAACCATTAAGCTACAGGCCAACTGGTTAAAGTGTCCGAAGAACTTCCTTTTTTGCAGTTCCACACATTCCTTTCTCTAGTGTTGCGTAATCCCACAACCAGGAACCAATTTAGAAATATCACTTCTCTCAGTGCAGTTTAACTCCTGCAAGTTATTTTTTTTTTTTAAATCAAGGATGGAAATGAGAAAGGAAAATGTGGCCACACCAGGATATGAATCACGGACCTCTGGTGTGCCGTTCCAGCGCTCTAACCATTAAGCTAATCCCACAAACAGGAATCAATTTAGAAATACCACTTCTCTCAATGCAGTTTAACCCCTGCAAGGTATATATTTTTTTAAATCAAGGATGGAAATGAGAAAGGAAAATGTGGCCAACAAACCTCTCCCTCTGGGCTGAAAAAGCTTTTAGAGAGGTGTCTGTCCTTGGGAATTCACTGCCACCAGCCAGACTGTCCTTCCAGCATGACCTTCAAGTGTACAAACTTGAATAATTAAATGTGCAATTGCACAAGTTAAAGTCTGGTAGTGTGTCTCTCTCGGGTAGCAGATGCTACACAGAGTTTACCTCAGCCAGTGGAAACCAAATATTACCTTAGAAAAATTACATCACAGTCACAACTGTTGAGCAAATAAATAGCTTTTTACATAACAGAAAGTGCACTGAGCATTTACAGGATATATATTTATAACACAAGAGAATAACACTGATACAGAAAAAGTAAACAAATGTTTTTAAAGGTAAGGTAACTTCCATAACTTAAAGAAACCACAATGACATTGGAATGTGGGAGTGCTATAAAAATGTAGGTAAAATCTAGTAAAGAGGTCTTGAACTTTTGATCAAAGGACTGATTAATAATGCATAAAGGGGACTTTGTAAAGAGGTCTTGAATGTATGATCAAAGGATCTAATGAATAATGCATGGAGGGCTTGACTCAGCACTTAAAAAGATGAACCCACATGTTTGCTGGGTTTTCTTTTTGTTGTAAAGATAGACAAAACAAAAGAGCACACACTTGTCTTTTGTTTCCTGTCCTGGATGCAGTTCTCTTCCTGTTCTGGACACACAGCTTTCTTCTTGCTTGGACACAGAGAAAAAAAATTGCTTTGCATCTATATTTAAACATGGACTCACAATGGTTTCAGAAATCTCTCCCTTGGGCAGCATGAGTGCTGTGAAAAGACAGAAAAGAAGTCTTAGACATTGTCATGCAGCAGCCAAAGCCTCTAGCCTGACATTTTAAACTTTTGATAAGATACTAAAAGAACTTCATCAGTGTCAGTGGCTCAGTAGGTAGCACACTGGCCGGGAGATCAGAGGGCCGTGGGTTCAGTTCCCACATGTGGCACTTGGGTTAATATCCCAGTACTGACACTGTAGTGCAGCATGAGAGGGGTGCTGCACTTCAGAGGTGCCGTCTTTCGGATGAGACGTTAAACCAAGGTCCCATCTGCCTGGATTGGTGGTAGTTCAGGTGGCTGTTAAAGATCCCATGGCACTTATCGAAAAGAGTAGGGGAATTTCCCCGGTGTCCTGGCCAAATTTCCCTCATTCACTAAAAAAATACCACCAACAGCTTAATCTGGTTCAAGGTCAGTTGGCATTCATCTGTATCCTCCTCCCCCAGGTCGTGCCTGAAAATAGGCAGGATTTGTCTAGTGCACTTACCTGGTCAACAAAAACTAAATAAATAAAAACTTGGACTGATGAGTGATCCAAGCTATCAAGACAATTGCTTTATGGAAAAGAACCAGAACTAAATCAGTGACTTCAGAATCTGTCAGCAGAAAAAACTTCTGCATTCCATCCAAGATTGCAGATAAAGATGTTTCATGACAGCTGACAATTTGAAGTATTCATTTAATAATACTTGTCCTAAAAGGCATGTTCTGGGATTAGCATAATTGGGTGTGGGGGTCAAGTCTGATTTCCACTGTAGTCTAATGGGTATGCATTGTAGCTTAACATGTCTAATCAACTCTGCCAAGATATATACAATGGCATTAATTTGAAAGAAATGGTTTGTTTGCGAACTGAACCTAGTGTCTAATGTGGTCTATATGCAATGTTTGTTTGTGTAAACCCTAGTGAATTCTTAGATCTTTTGTAGTGTGTAGCTTAGTTGATAAATATATTCATATCAAAACTTGTTTTAATCTCTTCCCGGTGATGAATGTGTGATGTCGTACAAAATAAAGAACCTTTTTTAACCAATGCTGTGATTATGAATATATATATATATATATATATATATATATACACACACACACACACACACACACACACATATAATAATTTACTTTCAATCAAAAGAAATATTTTGATTGAAGGTTCCGGTTAAGAGCTGTGACAGGCAAGACAAGATACAGAAGGAGAACCTCAATAGTAGTAGTAATTTATTTTATTTGCTCAATCATAAGAAAAAGATTATTACAAACATAAAATCAAACAACATGTGAAACAGACAAAACAATACATATAAAAAGGCATTATACTGTATATTAGGGAAACACAGACTATTACATTACAAGAGGCATTTAATTTTGAATAGAAGCAACATTCCTTCTGATTTTTTGAACATTTAGTAAAAATATATATATATTTTTATAATTATCTCATCCTCGCTAGTCAAGAGAATCTTTAATAATTCATAATTGGGGCAACCTGATAAGGAATTTATGATAGAGCCCAACCACTTGCTTCTTGCTACCTTATACCAATGGCATCTCAGAATAACGTGTTCAATGTCTTCTTTCTTATTTCCACCACAATAACAAAATGCAAATACCAGGTTGGTATTTTTAGTAAACTTAGAAATCAGAACATTTGAGTAAAAAAAACACAATTCTAGATTTTGCATATGTTCTTTGTAGATTTTCACCATAATAGTACAACCAATATAATCTATGGGGAGCCCTTATTACTTACCAAAATTGAACTGTTTATACTATTGTTATTGTATCGTTGTGACATCAAGAGGTTGTTAACCTTTTGTGACTACATAACAATGATACCATAACAACTGAAGCTGATCTGTGCATACACACATCTGAAGTAGCAGCTCACAACAAACAGACATGGTGGTGAGAGCTGGCCCTTCAGGAGAGCAGTGCTATGGGCAAAAAAGAAAAAAGTAAGGACTATCCTTGAGTTTTAGTGTGAATGCTTGGTAATCCCATACACTATAAAAGCTAATGTACGGGTTTTTTATCGGTAACCTCACTGAGATTGTTTCTCAAGGTTACCATGACAACTGAAAACCTCTCAAGCTTCGCTCTTGAGGTTTACAAAGTTGTCATGGTAACCTCTCAAAGTGATTACAGCGTGGTTACCAATAAAAACCCATACATTATCCTCTATGTTATGTTTAGTAATCACTGGCAAGACAATGGGTGGAGTAACTCACAGTGGAAGATGCTATAAGTTCACATGGATGAATGCAGAACATAACAAAGCGGTCTTCACCAGTAATACCTGCATGGTCTCTGTACAGCTATACAGAACTGCTAAGACAAAGAAGGTATTGCAGATTTATTTTATTGAATTTTGTAATGTTGGCAATAAAATAAAATAAAATTGCAAATAAAAACATACAAATGGAGGATAATGCCTACAAACACCAATATGGGCAACATGATCAGCAAGCATTTGTCAATTCTGAATATTTGCCACTTGCATTGCTGTTGTACCAGCTCTTGCTGATACACATTTTTACTATACATTTACCCAGGATAGACTAGATAAGGTGCAATATCTCATTTTCAGTGGTGTCTTGTTTTTACAAAGTTTTAGATTGTATTTACCCACCATAGGCCAGCTGAGAGGCAATATCTAATTTTCAGCGGGATCATACATTTTGACCTCGAATTTCTAACAATCTTTTTATGACCTGACATTATCATCAAGACAGGTGGAAGTTTTTAAATTGCATCTGAAAGGTGATTTCACAGTGCAACTGTGAAAACAAGTTCTAAAGAGGATTTGAAAAAGGACACCTGTCATTCAGGAGGTGGCGGTAACACAAGGGATATGTTAAACATTAGGGGTCAAGATCCGTTAAAATAAAGTTCTAAGTAAATGTTGGAACAATTTAACGTTTTTTCATAACTTAGTTGTTTTGTTTTTTTTTCACATTTTAACCACAAATTTTCAACAGCCTTTTTATGACCACTCTTTCTGAGCATAACAGGTGTCATTTATAAAATAGTGGCTGAAAAGTAATTTTGCGTGAATGGCTCCACAAGTGTGAAAACACATTTTTGCCAGGATTTGAAAAATGACAGCTGTCACGTTCATGATGTGGTGTGGTGTGAAAAATGTCTATGTTGAAAATTTAGGGTCAAAATAGTAAAAATTACCAAAGTAATGAATGTGTGTTGAAAAATTTAAACATACACTCATACATAACGTTGTTGTTTTTTAATATTTTTACCCCAAATTTTCAATGTGGTCTACTTCATGATCAAGGTCAGAGAAAATGTTCAAATACTACCCAAAAGGTGATTTAAAGCCACAAAACACATTTTAGCCAGGATTTGAAAAATGACAGTTGTCATGTTCATGAGTTTGCCTGACAAAATGGCTATGTTGAAAATTTGGAGTCAAAATATTGAAAATTTCCAAAGTTATGAGCATACATTGAACATTTTAAACATACATTCATGACTTTGTTGTTTTTAAATATGTTTACCTCAAATTTTCAACACAGCCTTTTTATGACCCCCACCTGATGAATGGGGCAGAGAAAATTTTCAAATCCTGCCCAAAATATGATTTTGTGCAGCAACCACAAAATCACCTTTCAGGGTAGATTTGCATAATTTCACCACCCTTGTTCATGAGTTGGGCTCCTAAAACAGCAATGTTGAAAACTGAGGGAAAAATATTTAAGAATGACCAAGTTATGAGGACAAGTTCAAAACCAATTGAAATACACTGAACCACATACCTGATTTTCTCAGTTCCCACTCTGGTGTTGAAGGGGGAAGACTGTCTCTGGTCCAGAAGGGATTATGACATTGGACCCCCAGCAGGTAAGTAAGGGGTGGAAGGGTGGAGGGATATGGGTGCTGAGTGGAAGGGTCAGATGGGGGGGATGAGATACCGACAGTGGGCCAGCGATGTCAACAGACATTGAGGGACAGTTTTCCTTTTTACTGCGTGTATAAAAATAAACAGAAATAAAAAAACTGCAAAGGATGGTTTTCTTTATTTCAGGTACTGATGCTGGGGATTAGGCACCCCACATCTGTGTTGTGTTTGGTGGCAGTGGGTGTGGGCTCCCTGGTGTCGCATAGTGAAAACAGGTGGGGTGGGGATACTAGCTGGCACTGGGAATTTGGCACCCTGGTGCCAGAAAATTAAGAAGGAAGGGGTGGGAAGGACTGAAGAATGGTTTTCTTTATTTCAGGGATTGATAGGGGGCACCCCAGTGTCAGTTTGGTAGCACTGGGGGTGAGCTCCCCAGAGTTGCACAGTGAAAATGGGCAGAGTGGGGGTATTAGCCAGCACCAGGGAATGGGCATCCTGGTGTTGGAGAACTAACAGGGGGAGGGAGGAATTGTTTTTGCATTGAAGGAGAACCACAGCAGGCTGATCACGATGCTGATTAGCTCTGCTTGCTGCACAGTGTTATTTAGATCAAAAGAAAGAGCCGCCCTATGATTCAGGTGGCTCTTTTCTTTGAACTACACAAAGTTTCTGCCCAACTAGATCATAAGAGTGTCATGATCAGCCTAGCTGATGATTAGTCAGACAATGTTGAGCCCCTTGCAGACTGCCCTTGCATTGGACCAGTAGGGAAACATCTTGCAAAATTCACTATCATACCAATATGTTCACTTGCGCAAGCACAAGGGTGACCATAAAAAGGTAGGAAGTGTTAGCAAATAATTATATAGATGCAAGGATACTGACAAAAAGAAGAAGGAAAATGACTAAAGCATGAAGATGCAACCAAATGGAAAGTATTGAAAAGACAAACCCCAATTAATAAGTGCACACAAAACAAAAATGGAAATCTGACAGTGTGGGAGTCACTCTGTTTGCTGTGTTATTGTTCTTTGCTCGATGTGCACATAAATAAATACACCTGCACAAAATTTCTTGTGGTTGGTGCGGTTTTGAGAATTGTAAAAACAAGACATAGGGAAAAGGCAACAGATGGGTTCTGGTTTTTGCTTCAAACATGACAGTACCCCTAGAGTAGGCATTCAATACACTGATGGAGTTGGAAACAAAGAAATATAGCATACATTGGACAATGCAAACCAAATGATACCAGATGCAGCAAGATACAGGAAGACATAAGCTGTGGGCAATTCAGTCTTGAGGTTTGCACACAGGCAGGTGTACCAAAGACACAGAGTACAGCAGGTTCTGTTGGTGGTTCAGGAGCCAAAATTAAGTATACAACAGAGACAATGGAAATTTTACTAGAACCCTAGGGTAGCAGCCATTGGTAGGGGTACACACGGGAATAAATAACACCAGAGGCAAACATGTAGACACTATAGATATGGATAAGGACTTTATGAACTTGGGAAGTAGATTGAAGAAAGAAAAGCAGTGGCCATCCTTTCCGAGAAAATACTGCCTATCCAGTTCGAGGATGAGGACACCACCTGGATTTAGAGGTAAACACATGGCTATGTTGTTGGTGTAAGGAAATGGGTTTCTTGGTCTTTAGACAAAGGGCAACAGTTGAAAAAAAGGGGGGGGAGATGTATTCAAAAAAGATGGAATGCACCTAAACAAACAAGTAGCGAGCATTCTGAGAAACGTGTATTTGTTGACCAGCTAGATACACTGGTCCGGAGGACCGCTTTCAGGTACGAAACATGATCAACACATTCCTTGAGAAGACTTTAAACTAATCCAGGGAAGGAGCGGGACGCTGGAGGAGGCTTGGGAAGCCCAAGGAGAAGGGAAGGAACAAAATTAGACATATTTATTTTATTTATTTTTTGTTAACCGGGTAGGTACACTAGGCAAAGGTATTGCCTGTTTTCGGGCATGATCCGGAAGAGTTACAAACAGCAAGGTGAATACATACATTTTGGGAGATAACAGTTACAGGTACACACCACACAACAAGGCCATTGGTGAGTCAACTGTTAGAAGTTACAGACAGTGGAAACATCAAATTCAGGTGCAACAATACATCAGAGGTTGGAGGATGCAAAAAACAAGGCAGTAACAGATGATCAGAGCAGGTAAGCCAACCTTACCTTACCTGTATACCATAGAATAGGGTAATCAAAGCAAGGGGACATGCAAGACAAGTTATGTAACCTAAGGAATTGCGAAGAAAGGACAGAAGTAACAGTATTAAAACAGGGAATTCTGCAGCATGAATACCCAGAGCCTAGGGAACATGGGAGAACCGCTGCAGCTTGGAAAGTTTTAGAACAGTGTGAATAATGGTACTGAATGAAAGGGGAGACAAAGTTACAGTTAGTTTGTGCCACAGAACACAAAAACAGAAAGAAAGTCTGGAGCTAAAATTATACGAAGGGTAATCAGGGTAAGGGGAAAAAGAAACATGCAAGGATTGATGTTTGCAAAATGATGTGCGCTAACACAAGGGGTCTTGGCAGTAAAATGCCAAGACTTCAGGTGACGTTCACAGAAGGCAGCCTAAGGAACATGGGAAAACTGGAAGCACTCATCACTATAGGACAACTGTATGTGAAACCGTTCAATTCAAATTTACAGTTTTCAGAATAGAATTAATAGTGAAATGTCTATGACTAACAACAAAATGTTTACAGCATAATATTATGAGAATGACAAACATGAAAATGAGTATATCACACATTGAAATGGTTATGAGACCTTTTGAAATGGGTATTACCTATACCAAAATGTGAATGACACATACCAAACTAGATATGATATACATCAAGATGGCTATGACATACACCAAGATAGAAATAACACATTAAAATAAGTATGACATATACCAAAATGGCTAGGACACATACTGAAACAGGTAAGACGCATGCCAAAATAGATATGACACATACCAAAATGGGTATGACACACACCAAAATGGGTATGGCACAAAATGAAATGGATATGCTGTACCAAAAAGGGTATAATTAAGCAATGTTGACCAAAGAGCCAGTCATTTCCTAGAGATTAACGACCAGCTTGGGGGGGGGGAAGGGTGGTACAAGGTGCAGCCAAAGGCCACCCCCACCCAGATGGTTGTTAATCTCGAGGAAATGACTAGCTCTGAGGTCATTATTGCAATTATAAGTATAATCACAATAATGGTTTCTTTTTTAAGAGATTTACTTACTTTTTCTGTGGCGGCAGTGGGAACTTTGACAGCAGGAAGCACAGAATGGGTGCCGTGCCGGTCACTTCTTAGAGATTTCAGACTGGTGCGGCAACCAGTCACGGACGGCGCTGCCATCATGAATAATTAATTAGACTTATAATGCATAAAGAAATAATTATGACACATACTGAAATGGATATGGCCTATACTGAAATGGATATGATACATAGTAAAATGGGTATGACACACTGAAATGGGTATGACATACTGAAATGGGTATGACACACACCAAAATGGGCTTGACACTAAATGAAATTAATATGACAGTCACCGAAAATGGTACAACATGTGCTGAAATAATAATGACACATATCGAAATTGATATGACCTATACTGGAATGGCTATAACACATACCAAAAGGGATATTATATACCAAAATGGGTATGAGACAAACCGGACTGGATATGGCACACACTGAAATGGATATGACACACACTGAAAAAGGTATGACACATGCTGAATAATAATGACACATATCAAAATTGATATGACTTATACTGGAATGGCTATAACACATATTTGAAGTATTACGAAATTGTAAGTTTTTAATTGAAGTTGTGTATGTTTTTATGTGATTTTGAAGCTTTGAAGCTTGTGTTTTAAGATGGCGGCCACGCTGGGCTAGCCGTCAGACTGTTGTATAGTGTGATTGCGTTTATGTTTTACGTTTTACTTTAATCTTTTAAGCTTTTAAGCCTTTTTTTGGATACCTGGACTGTGGAGAGGCTGTTTTGGCGTTCGGCCGTTTTTGACGTCTTGTAGCGGTGATTTTTGGTGTTTGCGGCCGGCTGGCTCCCTGGATGGTCCGGATTCGATCCGTGGCTGTTGTGCAGGGTCCTAGTGTGTTCCAGGTGCTGGATTGCCTTTTGGGACTTTGGCGGCGTGGCGGACGCACTCCAACTTGCGTCTCTGACCTTGGCGTGGTGTCTGCCTGCTTAACGTCTCTGGCTGTGCTCCAACCTGCATCTTTGACTTTGGCGTAGCGCCCGCTTGCTTAACGCCTGCGCGCTCAATTTGCGTTTTTGCCTTTAGCGTGTTGCCTGCTTGTTTAACGTCTCCCTCTCATTCTTCGAGGTGAACTTTATCTTTGCGGGACTTGGAGAAGACCAGGAGAAGACGGGATCCACCGTGATTGGGTTTATTAAGGATTATTGGGCACTATTCAGTATCTTCAAGGCTGTGGTGACTAACTGGATTTACGTTTGGTCCGTTTGGAGTGGCACTGTCATGTTGGCAGAGACTACTATGACTTAGGGTTCTGTCTTTTGGAGTCTGGGATTTGTTCCTATTTCTGGCTCTAGCTCTGGTGACTTGCACAGGGGTTAGGGGTCGGGGCCTGTTGGAGAGCTGGCTTTTGACCCTATTTCCCCTAGACTCCCGGCAGAGTCGGTCGGTGGGTTGACCCGCCCTGGAGTCGTGGTGTTGGGTCACCATTGTAGCTTGGTAGCTGCTGCTGAACTGATTTAATGGAACCTGCGACCTGATGTGTGGCCTTCCTTGAAAATTGGGAGTTCCTGTTCCCTGAATCCTATTTGGAAATTCTGGTTTCTTGGATATACTAAGGATTTAGTGGCCAGTATTATCGATTTCTTCAGTGCCCCAAATAAGTGATTGGAGGGTTCCTGCAAGATAAGTGACTGTGGAACTACTAACTGTTTTTATTATATTACTATTTTTACGACATTGTCTTCTCAGCCCAGGTGGTTGATATATGTGGTTTATTGTATTTGAAGTGTATTTGTTTTGAGGGATAATTTAGCAGTGAGAGTGCTTGTTTCCAGCTTATAGCCCACCCTGCTTGGTTCAGTGAGAGTGTCCTGGAGGGTGGTCTTTAAATTATTCCCTCTATGTATTTTTATTTATTTTATTGTTATTAGTGTTAGTTTTGTGTTATTTTATTATCCCCTGGCCGTGAGAGGGCCTGTGGATATAAAATGGTTTAATTTTGTATATTATTTGCTGTATTAGATTATTAGTCTATTTTATTTCTTTTTTGGCGGGCGGTGGTGTTGTTCATTCTATTTTATTTCTGGTTTTATTTTGTTACGACAGCCTGATATGCTGGCCAGCTTCACCTGCTGTTTGTTACTCGGCCTCCGCTCTCCATGCCCTCCGCCCCTTTGTCTTGCCCCTCCTGCCAGCCCATGTTTACCATCGGTGTCGGGCATTAGGAATTGTGCGTAGGGGACGGAGGAATTGGGGGGTGTGGAGGGTCATGGACAGTGGAGGGAGTGGTGCTCTCCCATTGGGGTGGTTAGGCCTTGAAGACGCCCTGGGGCGAAATGGTTTCTGGAGCGTGGTAGTCCCGTTCTGGTTCCCATACCCAAGGGCACCTCCAGTACTCGAGGGCAAGTGGTTGGGACAACTCGTCAACCTCGTCTAACCCGGGCATTGTTGTGCAATGCCAGATCTGTCTGTAATAAGATGGGTCTTATTGCAGACTTTGTTGCAGGGGCAGATCTGGCTTGCATTACCGAGACCTGGTTGGATGGGAATGCGGCTCCGTTTTTAGAGGCCGCTGTTCCTACCGGGTTCTCGGTTATACATCGCCCGAGATTAGATCGCAGGGAGGGTGGCGATCTGTTTCAAGACCAGATTGGGCCTAACTGGTGTTCCAGTTGAGGAGGCAAGATCATTTGAGTGTACTGTGGTAGCTGGTGTGGGGTGCAGGATTGCTCTCATTTACCGTCCACCAGGGGATGAGAAGCTTTTCCTGCAGGAAATAGCAGATTTTGCTGCTGACATGGCTTTGGAATCACCCAGATTGATGGTACTGGGCGATTTCAATGCGTGGGTCGACGACGAATCCTCACTTTTTGGTCAACATTTCCTCCAGATGATGACATTGCTGGGTTTCACACAGGTTGTTTCCACAACTACCCATAAAGGTGGTCACTCTCTTGATCTTGTTTTTCTCCTGGGGATCGAGGCATCCGATTTGGTGGTGGAACCAGTCGGTTGGTCTGATCATTACTCAGTTGGGTTCAATTTTGAGGCCCCTCTGGGTAGGTCGGCTCCTGTGGAGTTGGTCAAGTACCGCCCATTGCGGGATGTTGTCCCTGAAGACCTGATGGCGGTCCTTGACTTCTCGCTGTTTGACGATTTGTGCTCTGATCCTGAGCGGCTTGTGGTGGCCTATAATGAGACCATCTCGGCTGCCCTCGATCAGATTGCACCTGCCCGTGTTCGCCCCCTTCCGCGCCGTCCCGTCGTTCCTTGGTTTGACGAGGCGTTGAGAGGCTCGCGGAGGTCGGGGCGTAGGTTGGAGCGTCATTGGAGGAAGACTGCCTCGGATGCCGACCATCTTATTTTGTTAGAGCATTATAAGCTCTATCAAACAGAAATTTCCCGTAAGAAGGCAGAATTCCTGTCCAGGGAAATTTGTGCTGCTCGGAATCGACCAGCTCAGCTCTTCAGAACTGTTGACAGACTGTGCAACCCAGTCTGTCAACAGATCCGTCGAGTTTTTACACAGACTGACTGTGAAGAGATCGCTCGGTTCTTCGTAAATAAGGTGGAAGACATCCGGAGGCAGTGTCCCCGACCTCACTCTAAGGTTGCTGCAGTTGATCAGTGTTTTGTCGCAGAGCCTGGAATTTCCTGGAGTACTTTTGACCTGCCGGATTTCATAGACACTATGAGATGCGCCCAACGTGCTGTAGGTTGGATCCGGGTCCTACTTCCCTGATTTTGGGATGTAGTGAGTTTATCGGCCTGGTCCTCGCTCGGATTATCCGGTGCTCCTTGGAGATGGGAGTTTTCCCTAGCTCTCTGAAGGAAGGGGTGGTGACTCCCCTTCTGAAGAAAACTTCCTTGGACCCGGATGACCTAGCTAACTACCGCTCGATCTCTGACCTCCCTTTTGTAGGGAAGGTTATTGAAAAAGTTGTGGCGACTCAATTATACAACCATTTGACCATCCATAGTCTATACGAACCTCTCCAGTCTGGTTTTCATAAAAGGCATAGCACCGAGACTGCTCTGGTTCGGGTGCTCAATGATCTGATGGCGAGAGATTGGAGACACCGTTCTATTCTGGTTCTCCTTGATCTGTCATCAGCCTTTGATACTGTGGATCATAGGGTTTTGCTCGAACGCCTGAGGTCCATCTGTGGACTTTCAGGTATGGTCCTCAGATGGTTTTCATCTTACCTCGAGGGGGAGAACACAGAGAGTGGTCTCGGGATTACATTCTTCTGGGGCTTTCTCTCTGCCCTGCAGGATACCACAGGGTTCGGTGCTTTCCCCCATGTTATTCGCAGTATATATGCTACCCCTCGGAGACATTGTAAGACGGTATGAGCTGAGGTTTCACTGCTATGCTGATGATACCTAGCTCTACCTGTCTTTTGCACCTGACCAGGTTAGTGCTGTCTCAGTGCTGAATAAGTGCCTTGTAGACATCCAAGACTGGATGAATATCAGCGGTTTAAAGTTGAATCCAGGAAAGACTGAGGTTATGGTTGTGGACCCCGGCCGCAGGGTTGGGGGTTTGGGGGTGGGGTCCCCCTCCGGAATAGTTCTGGGGGGGGGGGACCAGATCCCCATTTCTGAATGGGTGCGTAACCTGGGTGTAGAGCTTGACACAGAGTTGACCCTTCGTTACCAGGTGTCCTCTGTTGTCAGGACTGCATTTTTCCATCTTAGAAACATCTCCAGGATTAGGCACCTGGTTCCTCCTGGTGATTTGCTGGTTTTGGTCCATGCCTTTGTGACATCTCGCTTGAACTACTGTAACTACCTGTACCTAGGGCTTGCTGGGGTCGATATCCGCCGCTTGCAGCTAGTGCAGAATGCAGCAGCACATTTGTTGTCGGGGGCTTCAAGAAGATCTCATATTACCCAGTGTTGCGCTCTCTGCACTGGCTGCCTATACAGTGGTGGATCACCTTTAAAGTAGGTCTTTTGACCTACAAAGTCCTACATGGGTACGGTCCTGACTACTTGAAAGAGCTTTTGTTGCCTTATACCCCTCTGAGACAGCTTCGCTCGGCTGTCGAGGGGTTGCTGGAGATTCCAAGGGTTAATTTGAAGTCTTCTGGAGTCCGTGCTTTTGGTTTTGTGGCCCCATCCCTCTGGAATTCTCTACCCCGTCCGCTCCGAGAGAGTACAACAGTGGATACTTTTAAAAGGGCTTTAAAGTCCTTTTTATGGAATAAGGCCTTCCCACCTATATTGTAATTGGTTTTATTTGGTGAAACTGTTGTTCTGTTTTATTGTATTTTGATGTTTGGTTTTATGAATTGTACAGCGCCTTGAAAACTTGAAAGGCGCTTAATTAAATAAATTTTATTATTATTATTATTATTTTATTGAATCATTTTAAAATGCTGTATGTAAAGCGCATTGATACTTGAATTGCGCTATACAAATAAAATTATTATTATTATCAGCAAAATGGGTATGGTTCCATGTCATAATAGCGATCACTATTATGGTGAGTGTCTATCGGCGAAAAGCAAATCGGTGATATACACTTCAAGGCGACCTGACATCTGGAATATTAAAAGTGTTTTTGCAGGGCTGTACGCCTCAACCCTGAATTAAGATTCTCAACTCCTGGGGGTGCATGTCAGGAGGGCAAAATCCGGATTTGCAAAAATTAAGTCCGCAGCCATAGGCAGCAGGAAAATTTACACACTCCTGGTCCCAGCCACAAACTCAGTATCTGCTGTGCCAGAGCTAGCCAGCCACACAACCACACCACACGGCTAGCTTGGCAGCAGCAGGTACACCAGTCCCCTAAAACCCGTTCCTTGTCTGTCCCCTTCCACCTCGCTATTCCCCCCTTCCAGTCACCCTTCCTCATGGTCACTTTCCCATACAGTCACTAGTTTGCAGGGTAACCCAAAATGATAGCACTGCAAATGAGTCGCTCTTTTTGTAGTCGCTCATTTTTGGTCACTATCATCACTGGATACTATATACCAAAATGGGTATGAGACAAACTGGACTGGATACGGCACACACTGTAATTTATGTGACACACACTGAAATAGTTACGACACACAGCTAAGTGGATATGACCCATACTGAGATGGATATGACATACACCAAAATGGGTATAGCACAAACTGACATGTAGACTTTGACTTTGATGGCAGATAAGGACCACTTGGCCCACCCAGTCTGCCCATTTCCCTACCTATTGGATAAGCTGCAGATTCTAGTTAACCAACAGCCTACTTCCTGCAACCCCCACTATAATTGCCTTATGTCTGTTCCATGCATGTTTGAATTCCCCCACTGTTTTAGACCACACAACCTCTCCAGAAAGGCGGTTCCATGCACCCACCACTCTCTCCATGAAAAAGAATTTCCTCACATTACCCCTGAGCCGTCCCCCCTCTAACTTTAAATTGTGCCCCCTTTAAATGGGTATGATAAAAAACAAAATGCATGTGACATGCACCAACATTGGTATGACACATACTGAAATAATTATGACATACACCAAAATGGATATGACACAAACTGAAATGGTTATGACACATACTGAAATAATTATAACACATGCTGAAATGGATATGACCTATACTGAAATGGTTTGACACGTAATAAAATGTGTATAACACATACTGAAATAATTATGACACATGCCAAAATATATATGACCTATACTAAAATGGATATAATACACAATAAATAGGGTATGACACATTCTAATATGAATATGGAACTTTATAAAATAGATATGACCCATACAGAAATGCATATGACACAAGAAAATACTACAATGCATATAACATACCAGAATGAATACAGCACACACTGAAGTGGATAAGACTCATATCAAAATAGCTATCACGTGTACATAAATCATTAAGATACTTAAATTATTATAATGTATACCAAAATGAATGACACATACTGAATTGTAGATTATATTTATTTACTGTATTGATACTCTTCATAAATGTTACTGTAGTAAATAAAACGGTTATGAAGTACTGAAAACACAATACTATATTAAAATGTGTATGTTATGTTGGGTTATGGGGTTATGTGTATGGGGTTATGATGAAGAGGGGTGGGGAAACATAGAAACATAGAATTTGATGGCAGATAAGGACCGCTTAGCCTACCCAGTCTGCCCATTTCCCTACCTACTGGATAAGCTGCAGATCCTAGTTAACCAGCAGCCTACTTCTTCCTACCCCAACCCCCTAGAATGGCCTTATGACTGTCCCATGCGTGCTTGAATTCCACCACTGATTTTGACTCCACAACCTCCTCCGGAAGGCCGTTCCATGCATCCACAACCCTCTCTGTGAAAAAATACTTCCTTAAATTACCTCTGAGCCGCCCCCCCATCTTCAAATTGTGCCCTCTTGTTCTTGCACACCTCTTTTTTTGAAAGATGCTACCCTCTTGGACTTTGTTGATTCCCTTGAGGTACTTGAAAGTTTCTATCATGTCCCCCCTCTCCCTCCTTTCCTCGAGGCTATACATATTAAGCTCCTTTTGTCTCACTTCATGTGTCTTCCGGTGCAGACCCTGCACCATTTTAGTTGCCCTCCTCTGGACAGCTTCCATCCTGTCTATGTCTTTGCAGAGACTGGGTCTCCAGAACTGCACACAGTACTCTAGATGGGGTCTCACCAGCTGTCTGTACAGAGGGATAATAACTTCCTGTTTTCTACTGGTGATGCCTCTCCCTATGCATCCCAGTATCCCCCCAGCCCTCCTTGCTGCCCTCTCACATTGCTTGCCCACCTTTAGGTCATCTGATATGACTACCCCCAGGTCCCTTTCCATTTTTGTTGTTGTTAGTATCTCACCCCCCATTGTGTACTCTTCCCCTGGGTTTTTGTTTCCCAGGTGCATTACCTTGCACTTCTTAGCACTGAATCTAAGCTGCCATACATTTGACCATTCCTCTAACCTTGCCAAGTCCCTTCTCATCCTTTCCACCCCACCCTGTGCATCAACTCTGTTGCAGATCTTTGTGTCATCTGCAAAGAGACATACTTTTCCTTCAGTCCCTCTGCAATGTTGCTTATAAAGACATTGAAGAGGATCGGTCTAATACTGAACCCTGCGGTCCCCACTAGTAACCCTCCTTTCTTCTGAGTGGACTCCATTTACTATTACAGCTGTGTCCTATTCTCCAGCCAATTCTTTACCCAGGATGTCATCTTGGGACCCACTCCCAGGCTGGCTAACTTGTATATTAATCTTTTGTGGGACTGTGTCAAATGCCTTGCTAAAGTCTAGGTAGGCCATGTCCACAGCCTCCTGATCTACTACTTTGGTCACCCAGTCAAAGAAATCTATCAGATTCATCTGGCATGACCTTCCCGCTGTGAATCCACGCTGCCCTGGGGTCCTGTGCCCCTCTGGCCTCTAGATACTCGACAGTTCTTTCCTTCAGAAGTGATTCCATCATTTTCCCTATCACTGAGGTTAAACTAACAGGTCTGTAGTTTCCTGCTTCTGCCTTGCTCCCACTTTTGTGAAGGGGAATCACATCTGCCCTCCTCCAGTCCTCGGGTACCAACCCATCCTCCCATGATTTGTTAAAAAGGGTAGTCAGTGGTGTCACTAGTTCTACCCTTAGTTCTTTTAGAATTCTGGGATGAATCCCATCAGGCCCCATTGCTTTGTCCACCTTCAGTTTTAAGAGTTCTTTCAGAACCCTTTCTTCTGTAAATGGGCTGGTATCAACTTCTGTATCCAGAGTGTTTCTACTGTTTGTTTTAGGTATCTCCCCTCTTCATTTGTAAATACTGAGCAAAACATTTGTTTAGTATCTCTGCCTTTTCACAGTCTCCCTCTTCCCACCCTCCCTCCCTTTATTAAGCCTCACTATCCCTCCCTTGGTCTTCCTACACTCCCTGATGTACCTATAAAAGTTTTATCCCTTCTTAACTGAGTTGGCTATCTTTTCCTCGGTTTGGGCCTTTGCTGTTCTGACTGCCTTCCCAGCCTCCTTTTGCTTTAACGGATACAGTTCTCTGTCCTGCTCCTTCTGTGATTCCTTGTACTTCTTGAATGCTTTCTTTTTCTCTTGAACCTTCACTGCCACTTTCTTTGAGAACCATAGTGGTTTCTTACATCATTTTGTTTTGTTTGTTTGCTTCAAACAGGCTCGTTACCTCTGTGATGGCAGTTTTTATTATTCCCCATTGTTCTTCCACCCCTCCTTCCTGCCCATTTGCTAGTGCATTCCTTAGGCACTCACCCATTTTGGCAAAGTCAGCCCTCCTAAAGTCCAGTACTTTTGCCTTTGTATGGCTTGACTCTATTGCTGTGTTTATTGTGAACCATACTGTTCAATGGTCACTAGTTCCCAGATGGCTACCCACTTCTACATCTGTGATCCTCTCTCCATCTCCATTTGAGAGAACCAGGTCTAAGATTGCTCCCTCTTGAGTGGGCTCCAATACTAGTTGTCTAAGGCATGCCCCCTGTAGGGCATCTAGAATAACCCCACTCTTCGAAGTGGCTGCTGCAACTGCACTCCAGTTAACATCTGGCATATTCAGATCACCCATCAGCAATATCTCCCCTTTTTCTGCCATTCTAAGTATACTTTCTATCATTTCCTTGTCCATTTCCTCCCCCTGAGAAGGGGGTCTGTATACAACCCCTGTGCGGATTGTGGTGCCATTGCCTGTGTCCAAATTTACCCACAGTGCTTCTTCTCCTCCCTGTTTACTCTTTTGTTCTGTTGCTTTTATTCCTTCCCTTATGTAAAGAGCTACTCCTCCTCCTCTTTTACCCTCCCTGTCCCTCCTGTAGATAGTGTATCCTGGTATGTTTACGTCCCAGTCATGGTTTTGTGTGTACCGTGTTTCTGTGACTGCCACGATATCCAGATGTTCCTCCTCCATCTCCAGGTTGGGGCAGCTACAAATTGAGGAGCTAGCTGCACATCCGAGCAGACTTGATAGACCGTAAGGCTTGCTTCTGCTGGCATTTTCATATGTTTGTATGTTTGTACAGTATGTTGCACACTAAAATGAGCATGTAGCAAACTGAATTGTTGCCAAAATTGCAAGGCATAGACTGAACAGAGTGTAACATGTGCCAAGGTATCGATACAGGAAACTGAAATGATTGTGATACACCAAGATGAGTATAACACATACTGAACTGAGTATAACACACAGTGAAAAGCACATGACTTGTGTTGCCAATCAGAGTGCAACATCACCCCTTGAGATTCTGTAGGACTCCAGCAGTTCTTGTTCAGCTTCACTGCAGGTAAGAGCTCCTTAAATCGTGTGACTCCGGAATATGCACAATGTATATTATTAAATTGTTATTTTGCTACTGTACCATTCAGTTTTTTTTATTTTTAAGATGACCTTTGTTTTCAAAAGTTTTATTTGGTTTTCAACAACAAATACAGTTTTATGTGTTCTTTTTGTAAGGTTATACTTAATACCAGATAAACCCATCCTGTACTTCTTCTTCCAATGCTTTGCAAAGTTATTCAGTATGTTGTGTTGTATAACATTTTTAATTACCCTGTAAAAGAGGAGGCATTACCAGAAAATCTGTAGCTCCAGAATTAGCTAATTTCTGCAAGTTTTAACTGAATTTCACCAGCTTACTGAAGGTTAGAGTTTTTCTGTGATATTTCTAGATAAATCAATATTTCTAGAGACATCTCTTACTTTCTGCATTTCCACAGTAGGGGCAGCAGAGAGAAACTCTTTAGAGATTTCACGAAATATTAGACAATGTCTCTGGCTACTACTGTAGCAAGCATATAGCAATATAGCAAGACACATGAGTGAGTGTAGCATGTTTGAGAACTATTTATTTATTGGAAATTTTGGAATTACAATCCTTTGAGTCACAGACTCCTTTGCAAAGGCTCCATGTCAGTACGAAGCAGAAACATTACATTTAGACTTATTATACATAGTTCACAGTACAGTGTATTTACATAGGTTGATTACTATCTCAAGGGTCTTTAGAGAAAACTGGGTCATCAAGGTGGGATGGGTCAGGTTACCGATTCGGAGGGACTTTAACGAGCCCTGAGTTGAGGTTTAAGTACAGCAAGGCTGTAGGCCTAGGTGTGAAGTCATGGAATCAGTTAGTTTTCTGTCTATACTAGGCCTGGGAGGTGCTGTGACCAGCACAGTACAGCAGAGCAAGGAACAAAATTTCAGGCACCCAGCCAGCATTAGGCATCAGACTGAATCAGGGTCACTGTCAGGCAGTGTGAGGTTGGGAAGGTCCTGCCAAGAGTGTGTTGAGGACAGAAAGGGGGCCCAGAAAGCATGGTAGAATGAGAGAGACTTCCAGGCAAAATGGGACTTCCTGTGTAAAGTAGCCAGGGATCAAACTGATGTGAGCTACTGAGCAACCATGGGGATATCAGAAGGCCTGCAGCTCTGAAAAATTAGCCTCTTAGCCACCATGATGTCCTTCAAAAGCCATTGCAATCAGCATGCAGGGATGGGATGAGTGGCAGAGGGAAGCCCCACAAGATATAGTTTAGGCAGAAAAGGAAGCGTCAGTCCCAGAATATTCACACAGGAGTGGTGTATATGTGACCAGAAGGAGCGGCACTCAGGACAGACCCATTCCATATGGAGGAGGTCCACCCCTGGAGACTGGTCATGCCAACAGAGATCATGGCTCAGGAGACAAAGCTTTTTTAGTTTAGCCTGGGTGCATTAGCACAAATTCATGAGCTTTATCTGAATTAGAAGGCTCCTGGAATAAGGGCATGCCCAATGTGATAGGGACCATAAAAGGGATGAGGCAGAGTCAGAAATATCCAAAGCCAAAGCTTTCGACCCTTTGTGCCTGACACCCTTAGAGGTGTCTGGAGCAGCCGGGAGGAAGGCCTAGTAAATCAGACCTGTCCTGCCCTGGGGTGCTTTCAGCCAGGACAACAAGGCTGCTGGTGAAGAGTTGGGGACCCAGGGAGGGAGCTTCTGGAGGCAGCTGAGACGCGTGGCACTCTGGAGCTGAAGGTACCTCCAGAAGTCACATTGGGGTACACCAAAACAGGTCATCAGATTCTCAAAGGAATCCAAGTGGACAGTGTTGGGGTTGTGTGGTAAGACCATAGGTCAGGAAACAAAGCAGATCAGGAAAAGTTATAAAATTCACAGGTAGCATTTTATTATAATCAATAACAATAACATACAAATAAATCATACAGCATATCTCTGCTTAAAGGCCATAAAAACAAAACATGCAGTCCTTCATCTGAGAGTCCATTTGAAATCTCCAGCTCTCTCTGTCTCTAAACAGAATATTGCTCTATTTTCATAAGACATCTTTTCCTGTCAATTAAATTCTGCATCATGATCTTGCAAGTTACATCTTCTGTTTCTTACAAAATGTACCAGAACGTTGTCAGTTACTTTCCTGAAGCCAGCCTGAAGAGCACAATAGTCTTTAACAGATGCAACCGATAAAGGGCCACTGTCAACCCTCATAGGCCTCAAAGTGTCCCTAGTTTAAAAAATAGATTTGTTGATTGTTCACATTCTATAGAGACTGTTGACACAACCGGTAGTTTGATTCAGATCCCTTTTTTCTTTTAAAAAGTGAAAAACTGACTACCCACCATATTGGTGTTACAACACCAAAACATGTTTGTTTACATTTCTTGACCAGCTCCCACTGCATTTTTGTTGGACTCAGAAACACCCCCAACACAATCTAGCCACTCATTATGCAGTGGGAGTAGAGGAGACTATTGTATTATGAGTGGCTGCACTGCTTGATGGTGTTTCTAATGTTCAGGAAGTGTGCTCTAAAAGTAGTTCAGTGATCTGAAGCAAAATAAAGCATGGCATAGCTATACATTTCCATGCATTTCAGTTCTAATAAACAAGACGGGAGACAAAACAGCTAGCAACATCAATTAATTTTAGAGAAAGTAAGCAATCATAAAATGTGGGGGTTTACCTAAAAATAATATGATGCAAAAAAGTTGACAGTGTCCCTTTAATACATGTTGTCCCCCAGCTGGTTTCCTGTTGATAATTCTGCAAACAAGCTTATGGAGGTCAAAATACAGCTCAAGGAGCTGGTCCAGTGGCGCTGAGGGTTGAGGCACTAAACACCACACCTCGCGCCACGCCGGCGACCTGGGTTCGGGAACGAGCCAGGGTCATCGGAGGCCAGCAGGGTGTGGAGGGAGAGGATGTGAGATGTTGCCAGCTGGTAGCACTCCACCTCAAGAGGAGGAATCCAGCTCTCGGAGCTTGGCCACCCCCGGTAGAGGCCGGAGAGGTGGTGCCACTCACGAGGAACTCCGACATAGGTCGATGGGAGGGTTGAGCGGACCCGGTCTGGAGCTGCAGTATGCATGTGCGCCTTCACGCGCATGCACCACCACATCTGGGGTCCTGGGATAGTACAGGGAGAAAAAATGGAGAAAATCATGGGGGCCAATGTGGATGATGCCCCCAGACCAACTCTGGGGATCTGCTGGGGTGCGCATGGCACTAGAAGCCCCCAAAGGACCCAGAGTTTGGCAGGCTCGGCAGACGCTGAAGTCAACCAGCCACAGAAGGATAAAAATAGTCAACAAAAAAAAAATATATCTCAATGTTGATTGATAGATAGAATTTTATTTTCATACAGGAACAAGTATTTAGGAATATAAAATCCCTGTTTTCAAAAACTGCCCTGTACAAGACACACAATACAAACACTTACATAAAACATATAAAACAATATAGCCCACAATTACAGTACTACATTATTCTCAGGTGTAGCAATTACAAGAAATTCCTAATGATTTCCGTAGTGTGGTTTGAAACTCATGTGTAGAATGTTTTACCTTTAAATTGGGAGGCAGTATAGTGCAGTGGTTTAAGGCTCTGAGCTGCAAATCTGGTGACATCCAGCAGACCAGACCTGGGTTTGAATCCCACAGCTTCCGCTTGCATACTGTGTGACTCTGAGCAAGTCACTTAACTTCCTTGTGCTCCCAGGTCTCTCCTGTAAAAAAGCTTTCAGCTTAGTGTGCTACTCCTGGTTAAACAACTAAAAAAAAAAAAAATCCATCGATACCTCATTCCAAGGCTTAGCCAAGCTAGTTTGTAGCATAGCTTCACCAAACCTGTTATAAACCTGTGGGTAGGGTAAATTTAGTGCATTTCACCTCAAATCAGGGCAGTGACCAGGGGGTTGCAAGAGCTGTGGTTGCAGTAGGGCCCACACTGCCTGGGGGCCCACTTCCTCAGGCGGCAACTATAAGAATATTTTTTATCACAGACAAACTTGCAGTTTTCTCTTTCACAATTGATTATCCATTTGATTTTGTGTCTGCCTCCAGTGGCATCAGAAGATTCTTGCTCCAGTTTCACGTGGTGGTGGGTACAGACAATAGATGCAGTATGACCCATTACTCAAAACATCTAATCTTGGTGTTTGTGTCACTAAGAGGAGCAGGAACAAATTAAATCATTTAGTTCCTTGATTATGGTGTCAGCAAGAGATTGGGTGCAGCATGGATAAAATATGGATGCTTAGCAGGAGTGATATAAAAAAAATGATGCTATAAAAATTTAAAATGCACTGATGGTTATTGCACATTTTTGGTGGGTGCCGAAGGGCCCAACAACATATTTTGCAGGGGGGCCCATGCAGTTGTTGGCACAGCCAAGTTGCACACTCACCTCTGAGGCCAGAAGATCAGAAGGCTGTGGGTTAAATCTCCACACCAGGCACTTGGGTTAAATCCCAGTACCCAGTACTGTAGTGCAGCATGAGGGGGGTGCTGCGTTCCTGAGGTGCCGTCTTTCAGATGAGACGTTAAACTGAGGTCCCATCTGCCTGTTCTGGTGGTAGTTCAGGTAGATGTTAAAGATCTCATGGCACTTCTTGAAACGAGTAGGTTTTTTATTGATGAATAGTCAATACAATGTATACAGAAAAGAAAAAAAAAACAATGTAACAAGATGCACCCACACAAAAAACAGAAGAAACAGTGGAACATAAAAAAACACTCCAAACATGTTGTATATACACAACACCATGTCCAAAATCATATGGCAGTATCAAAACTAATATAAAGCACTTCTACCTAGCTAACAAATACCAAGAGCTGAGACAATACAAAACATATACCTCATATAAATAAATATGCAGTCATTATTTATGAAAGGTGTAAAATACCCACTAAGCCAGTCCACATCTTTTGAGCTGTACCATAAGTGCAGGCAACCATATCTTTTGGAAAAACTTCAGTACATGCAGCCTCACATAATTTCCCCACAGATAAATAAAGGCATCCTTTGCTGCTGTAGAACATATTTACTTCTTGCCTGCCAAAAATAAAATGTTAACACAGCAAGAAAAACCTTATAGAGTGCTCCTATGATATTTGGCCAGTCTTCCTGTGAACTCTCCCAATACAATTTGATTATAGGTGAGGTTTAAAATCCATGGTAGCTGCCATCTGCTTGCTAAAAAGTTCCACAGATGCACAGTATAGGTACACTGTAATAAAAAATGATGCATTGATTCCACTGGAGCCGGACATTTGGCATAAGGACAGGTTCTGTCCTCAATAGGCATATGCTTCCAACTACCTCTGATATTAACTCTACCATAGGTGCAGAGCCATAATTATCCCACATTTTATTAGGATTCTGACATTATTCAACTGCTGGATTGCCACTTGGGTTTTATTCGGACAGCAATCTTTAAATTCCGGCTCTGCAGGGCCTACAAAGTCTAAAATCCGTTTATACAATAGTTTTCTGTGCATTGATCTAATATGGGATTTCTTAACCTGCCAGGTCTCCATCTTTTTTATAGTAGGTTTGAAATAAGGGATTTTTAATGAGAGAACCATTTTGGATGCCTCCTCCTGCCATTTACTAGGAAAGAGGTGTAAAACACTCAAATCCGTTCTTTGCTGAGAGATGCCTCCTCTTGGAGTAGGATTTTACAGGTACCTGCCCAAAACAATGTATGGAAAAAAAAACACAAGGATGATTTTTTTTTTTCAATTGTTTTACCAGGAGTAACACACTAAGCTGAAAGCTTGTTTACAGGTGTGACCTGGGAGCACAGGGAAGTTAAGTGACTTGCTCAGTGTCACACAGTATGCAAGTGTGGGCTGTGGGATTCAAACCCAAGTCTCCAGATTTGCAGCTCATGAATCATCCCAACACCCCACTGTTGTCTCCCCAGGCAGGTATAATCTCTCTTTATGGGGGTTCAAGCAACTCCCCCATAATTTTAGAAAAAAATAAACTGTATATTCGGGTTTCCATCCCATAAGGTAAGGGGAAAATCCAGGCCACATACTGTAAAATAGGTATAAGAAATTGTTTGATAACAAACACTCTTTTGAATTTTGACAAATGCCACCCTTTCCATCTAGCTAGTAATGCTTCACATTTAGTCAAAGATTCATTCCAGTTCTTATGTGCCATGTCTCCCTCTCCTATATTTACCCTTAATATTTTAATAGGCTCATTTAAATGTGAATTCCTACTACAGTAGCGTCAGGTTCCTGTCTGCCTATAACTGTCCCATGACTTTTCTCCATATTAATTTTGGCCCCTGATACTTTGGAAAAACTAGAGAGTTCCTCCACTATCCAGTGGGCACTCTCTGTATTCTTGCAAAATAAAACAAGATCATTTGCATATGTCAGGGATTTTAGTAGGCTTTTCCCGAAGGGGCTTACCAACCCACTAATATTATTATTACTCCAAATATGCCTAATGCATGGGTCGAAGTACAAAACGTATAGTACTGGACTAAGGGGGTACCCCTGTCTCACACCACAGTGTAGATGAATTTTATGTCTATTGATCCTTTCAATAATGGTGCAACAGTTGCCCCCGATATTAGGTCCATATCCAATTAATAAATTGTGTAGGTATTCCATATGCTGACATTAATTGCAAAAGAAAGGCATGTGAGACTCTATCGAAGGCCTTACTCTGGTCCATTGACAAGAGAAGGCCTGTCTGACAATTCTGGGTACAGTATTTATAGCACTCTCTTATAATAAATAAATGATTCTGTATTTTCTTACCAGGTGCTGCACAACTTTGGGATGGATGAATAAGACTCTGTAAAGCAGGTTGCAACCTGTTGTTCAGAATAGTAGTTAAGATTTTCCAATCAGTATTCAACAAACAAATTATTCTCCAGTTAGACAATTGAACCCTGTTCCCTCCCTTAAATAAAAATCTCAAAAGTCCAGTTGAAAACTCTGGATTAGTTTTACCTGCTACTGAAATTTCTTCACAACCCACCAGCAGCATGGGAGAAATTACTTTATTTTATTTTATTGAAATGTTTCACCCGGAAGGCACACTGAGCAACAAGTTGCTCATCGCCCGGTGCAACCTGGGGGGTAGGAAACAATGGGATATAATACAGAGAAATGTTACAATGTTGGAATACAGTTTGTGTACTTGCATACAATGAGAGCAGGAGGGATTACAGGTGGATCACATTGGCTAACAATGCAACAATTAACTATAGTAGCTATGAAGACACATATGGCAATTTGGCAACAGTTGGTGACAGCTGGTAACACTGGAATGCATATAATAACTTGGCAACAGTATGTAGCACTAGATAGTAAGGTGACACAATAGTAACTGGTAGCCATTAGTGTAACATAGATATTCAAGATTTATAGTGATTGGAGTAAAGAGAGGAAGAATGGAAGGAGAGAATGAAAAATTACGGAGGGAAGAATGGAAGAAGGGAAAGGAAACTGACAGAGAGACACAGGCAGAACACGATTTTTGAGGCAAACAGAGACGACAGGGTGGACTGAAGTGCATATAAGAGGAGTATGGGGTAGGTTATAAGTGCTTAATTGAGCGTAGGGGGAGGCCAGTGTTAGGCTGTGTTAACCAGAAGGGGGGTAGGAGGAGAGGAGAGGTAGAGTGTGGCAGGGTGATGAGAGAGAGAGGTATTGTAGGTGGGGGATATCCAAGGGGGGAGTCAAAATTCAACAGTGTCATGTTATCCCTATCTGGGCAGGGCAGTGGACAGCCCTACTGGTAAGACACAGGTTATAGGCGATGAGAGTTATTTATATATAGTGATGCGAGAGAGGGGGGTGTTGGGGGAGAGATGTTGTGGGAGGGGGTAGCAGAGGTCAACAACAGTAGGAGGGTAGTACCCCACCAGTGTGCTGGGTGACCCTGCCTGCACAAGGCAGTGATCTAGCAGTGACTGAGGGGGTGCAGTAAAAGGAGAAATAGGGGAAAGGGGGTAAAGTTGTTGCCTACCGTGCGCGATGGATCCTGCCTGCACAAGGCATATACTGATAACATTCTATGGGTCGACCATCCCACCCGGGGAAATGTTCTTTTTCATACTCCCTATGGCAGCTTCCACTTCCTCTATAGAAACTGGAGCAGATAAGGCCCTTTTTTCGTTTACAGTCAACGATACCCCCATTAATGACAAATATTCAGACCTCTCTTGGTTGCATAGGTGGGAAGTGATATGTAATTCCTGAAAATGCTGCTGGATTATACCTTCCAGCTCCCCCATTGGTAGTACACAATTTGACTGATCCATCTTTCAGTTCTGAAAGCCAAGAAAAATCAAGTTTTGATTTACTCGCTGCACAAGGATCACTGCTAGGGTTTTTTTGGGTCCCAAAATTCATCTCCGTAGTCAGTATGGCTGCCCTAGCGTACTGATATAATTTTATCTGCTGTTTTAGATTAGCAATCTGTTCTGAATAACCAAGCCCTGATTGGTTGGATGCAGAGAATAAAAACTGTAGCTGCTGTCTAAGGGCTAGATATTTAAAAAATGTATAATTTTGTTTTTTTTGGCCCCTTGCACTTGTAACCATTGTCATATGGCTTTCTTTGAGTCCTCCCACCAGTCACCTACAAACTCATATAGGCATAACACAAATTTCCTGGATTCTAGTTCACAGGCTATGCCTTTCCTAATTTTACTATCTTGAAAGAGAGCTATATTTGCTCTCCACTGACTGGTTTGACCAGGCCTAGAGTGTGAAAAACAAATTTCAATTTGTAGGAGTAGATGGTCAGAGAATTCAAAGGGAACTGTACCGAACATCTTAATTCGACTTTTGGAGTGTAAAATTAAAAAGTCAGTTCTTGTGGCTATCAACCCCCTGTAGTAAGTGTTCCCTGGTACAACTCCCTTGATACTGTGAGCCTCCTGCAGACCTGCCTTAGCAATGCAGTGTAAATAGCACATTGGTATCACAATATACTTTTCTTCCTGTCATGAGTTTCTCACTGACATCCAATGAACAACTGAAATCCCGCCAAGCACCACCAGTCTAGCAGTAGCTAAGAAAGGTTTTTGTTTTTTTAATAGTTTCACCCATTCAGCCTTTACCTGTGGAGCATAAATATTAATAAACCTGCATGGCTATTCTTTCCATAGGCCATCTAGTATTAATATCTTCTCAGGACATAAAGACACTAATTTATGCAATTTAAAGGTATTGCCCCATAAGAGTATTCCCACCCCATCAACTTTATCTAGTCCAAAGGATCAAAAGGATGGTCCCCACGCCAAGACATTTTAGTCTGTTTTAAATGGTATGTGTCTGCCACCCAAGTTTCTTGAAGATGTACCACATCATGCTGCATTTGTTCCAGGGCAGTGAACACAGCAGCCCGTTTTACTGGGTTCTTAATACTACAGACATTCAGAGTTGCCATTTGGAGAGAGTCCATCATTCAGGTTGTGTGGGAGTAATGGTACTCAGGAATCAACTCCAGTCTCAGTGATCCTCAGTCCCTGCCATGTGCTTCTTTTTCTTCCTTCCATCCTGTTCCTCAGGTAAAGGTAGAGACCGTGTAGAGGTGTCCGATTCCATGTCGTCTGGGTCAGAATCTCCCCAGTTTTTAGCTTTAGATAGTACGTCATATTTGTTCTTGATTGGAAGGGGTGATGCCTGGGTTGCCTGTAATCTGGCACTTTTATGTTTAATAGGTTTTGACAAGTCATGGGGCAGGCATTCCTTCCTTTGCTGGTGCACTGTTAGCCACAATATTGGACCCCGTGGGTAGCTCCGTGGGCCTGATCAGAAGTGTCAGGGGTTGGTTCAGCAATAATGTCTGGGTTCTCCGATCCTTGTGGAGCCTGTTCTTTTTGGGTGTTATGCTCACTGGTGCTCGTCTCTTCCCTAGCTTGGTTATTGGAGGGGTCTCTAGCATGACCAGTGTCAGGGGTAGTATGTCCATGTACTGCTTTTTGTTGACCGTTCTTGATTAAAGTGCCCTGGTCGACTCTGTCTGTTCAATTATGGGCTGCCCAAGAACATTTCTGAAAGACATATGCCCTGGCATCACACAAGTTACATTTGGCAACATTTTTACAAGATGTGCTGATGCGATTATATTCTTCACACAGTATGCACTTCAGTTTGTCACAGGAACTGGCAAGATGGGTACAGTCACCATACTTATAACAGGCCTTGGGCTGGCCTACGTAGAAGCAGACCCCATTATCTTTACAGATGAAAAAGCAGTTAGGAATGTGCAGAATGCCAATTGCATTTTGACATAACTTCTCTTGAGAGTGGCAACCCCAGCCAGAATTGTTCAGAGTCAATGATGGGCTCAGCTGCATCCAGTACCTCACATTTGCTTTGCAGCCTGTGGTGGATGTTCCCCACGCTGACCCCCTCATTCTGGAACATCACAGTGACTCATTTTATCAAAGGCATTGTCAGCGGGATTACCATAAAAGGCATCCACGCTGGAGAAAATTTCACTTGGTTATATTTAAACCAAAATGTTCTAGGCCCCGGGATTAAAACTAATATCAAACTCTTCCTCCCCTGCCGGGCACGGTGGCGCTGAGGGTTGAGGTGCTGATGCCACACCAAGCCACGCCATGCACCCAGGTTCAGGAACGGACTCGGGTCAGTGGGGGTCGGCTGGGAGAGGGAGGATTGAGCGTCCCAACGGATGCTCTCCTCCCTCAGGGGAGGGATACCAGGGGTGCAAGTTGCAACCGACTCCCTAAGAGAGCCGGTGGGAACACGGGCTCTTGAGGGGACTGGCGCCGTTCATGGAGTGGGGAGGGGTACGCTGTCGCACGTGAGAGAGACATGCCAGCATCGCCGCCTCTGGACGCCTCTGTCCCGCCGGCATCCCAGGGGCGGGGCTGAGGGGAGCACAGAAAACGGATAAAGCCCTCGGAGGTCTTAGATGAAGACAGCTCTACCCAGGGACCACCAATTCCGGGACAGACCCCGCTGTGCAGATAGGAGGGAGGAGAGGAGAGGAAAAAGCACTCTAGGGGCAGATCCTGGAGAAGTGGCCCTGATTGAGCAAGTCCGAAGGAGTGGACACTGAGGTAGGAAGGCGGGGATAAAAAAAACAAAAAACAAATTCTCCTCCCCTGAGATATGGATTAGAGCATGGACATGACTAGGTGTAAAATGAAAGGAGTCCTTTATTAAAGTCCAAAGAAACATATTCTTTGTCAGGCTGCCCCTTCATCCCTTCCCTGTATCTGAGCCACTCAGCATTTCTGTGAGGTTTTGGGGGAGTTCTATCGAACAGGTCAGAAAATCATGGGGGCCCTGTGGGCGGGGGTTCCTCTTGTCCTCCTAGAGTATCCTCCTCACTAGACCTCACCATGCTATGGAACTGTTCAGAATCTCCTGGTTGGTCAATATCAGATTCCCTCTGTGTAGTATTTGTGTCTGGCTTTCCAACATTGGGTATAGATTCCTGTGGGGCACTGGAGCTATTAGGTAGGTCCTGCCTGGTCGCCTGAGGTGTCCCCAAGTTCAAACCCTCTACTGTCTGCCCATCTTTTGTGCCATGACTTTCATTCTGATTTGAGAAGGGAACCCCCTTGAGCTGCCTGAATGCAGGCATTCCTACTTGCTGCTATACTGTGAGGAGCATCATTCGGTGGAAATCCTTCAACCCCCAAAAAAACAAAAGGACAGTGAGGCCCTTGGGCAACAGGCAAAACGAGTACATTACCTTCTGACACAATAGCAGGATTATTTGTAGTATCACTTACCTTGCGAGTCTCTTGCTGCCCACTCTGGTAGACCGCCATTGATACATGTTGTGGTATCCCTTCACCAGCCGCTGCAGGGCATTCAGTGCAGTCAGGTTGTGATGCGCTACTTGCAGAATCCACCGCTGGATCAGGTATCCAGATGCCACCATCATTGTGTGTCCATCTAGCACTCATAAGTGCAGACTCAGGGGACCAGTCAGCTGGAAAATCAGTTGGAGTGCATGCATTAAAGGCCTCTTTAATTCTTTCCCTGGGTGTAGTCCCTTTTGAGGTGCCAGCAAACCCTGATTGAAGGGGTTTCCATTTTGTTTTATACTCAAGTTTTTTCCATTTTGCACTGTTTAAACTCTTTTTTAGTTAAGTCCTGTTTCTTTTGTAGGTACCGCTCTTCTTCCAGTGCCATTTCTTAAGCCAACTGCTTTTGTTTCTCTTTAATATTATTTTCCAAATGTTCTTCTTCCAGTTTCATCTCCTTTTCAGAGCATTCCATATCTGACAGAGATTTGTCCTCAGAAACATCCAGTTCCAGATCATCAGTTTCAGAAAATACAACGATTTTCTCCATTAAATCAGCATTTTTACTTGAAACCTCCATGCGTACCACTGAAGGGGAGACTGTCACTCCCACTTGTTGCTGCTCCACTGAAGCTACAGCTTCTGGCTCCTCTATGGCGAGGAACGAGCCAACGGTGCCCTTTTCCCCAGATTAGGGGAATTTCCCCAGTGTCCTGGCCAAATTTCCTCCATTCACTAAAAATATCACCAACAGCTTAAAATAAATCTGGTTCAGTTTCAGTTGGCATCCATCTGTATCTCCCTCCCCTGGGACAAGGCTGAAAATTGGCAAAAAATTGTCTAGTCCTTCTTTCCAGTCAACAAACACTAAAATAAAATAAAAAATACTTTTTGTCACTAGGTGACAAAATTGTCACCATATGACACAAATGATGAGTAATCTTAGATCTTAACAGTTTAAGGCTGACCAGCCCTATGACACTGAGGGTTGAGGTGCTGGATGCCACACCTTGCGCCACGCCGGTGACCCCGGTTTGGGAGCGAGCTTGGTTGCCGGGGGTTGGCAGGGGGAGGGATTGGATTGAGCGCCCGCTGGGCTGCTGTCCTCTCCCAGGGGGAGGGTACTGGGATGTTCAGCACTCTAGCAGCCCCTGGTGGAGACCGGGGGTGCTACAGAGTGCTGGACTGCACGTAGACAGTGTAGACCGACGCAGACAGGGTTGCCGTGTGCCGCAATGTTGGGATGTGCACCACACACGGGGGAGGGGGTAGGAGGGCATATAAGGGGGAAAAACCCCTTTGGCCTTGGATAGGTGATGGCCCGCAGGTCCACTGACCACACGTCCAATGCTGGACCTCCATCGCCGCCCCTTCAGTAACCTGCAGGGTTTAGTCCCGGGGGCTCCGTAGCTGCCGTAACATCTCCGAGGTTGGGTGGAGGCCACAGCGGGTGGTAGAGCTGGGGATGTGTCATGGCCTGAGAGAGTTCCAGGTGCCCAAAGGTGATAAAGAAACTTGAAAAAAAACTGTTTAAGGTTAACTCCTTTTTTAAAGATTGCCATTTGGTAAAGAAACTCAAATAGCTTTCTGCAATCATTTCAACAATATTATTATATACATTTGCAAACTAAGGGATCCCAGTTTCACATAAAGATTCATATATATTTTTTAACCACAGAAAACAAAGGGAAAAGAAAGAATAGAAACAGCAAGAGAAGGAAGGGAGATAATGGGGAAATTATCTGAATGGCCAGTTCCTAGGTGCCATAAGAAAAATTTGATTTTGCAATCACAGGCAAGAGACAGACAAGTGGCAGAATAGAAGTGGACAGAATAGTTCCTGGCAGAATAGAAGAGGACAAACTAGATCCTTGCTTTTAAAATCTCTCTGCATAACAAATGGAACAGGGTCTTACTCAACCCTGTCACAGGTTGCCATATGTCAGTGACACACCTGGCACCATGAACTGCCAGGTACCCCAGTGTAATGAAGCACCCCTAACTTTCAGCAGGAGGTTGTTTTAGAGGGGAAGGTAGGCAAGTGAGAGCTGAACCCAGGATTCGAGCTTCCACCAGGCAGACAAGGACAATAGAGCAATGAACCCCGCTTTGCTGTCAGCCCGCAGGGAGGAAAGGAAGCTAGACATGGGGAGACCTGATGGGTCACAGTTTGGCTCAATCACAACCCAAGGGAGCAGTAACCAGAGAAGCTATAGGAAAGCAGCCACGAAAGAGTCTGTGCACACCTAAAGGCCACATAATAGGTATAAAACCAGGTTAACCTCCAGCCAACTCTGTGCCAGTGGATACACAGCTTGGTGCCACTGTAGCTAGGGAGCTTGCCATTCCAGAGAAACTTGCCACTTAGGGCCTCCACTTTTGAAAATCAATGGGTCGGAATCTCTAAAGCCAAATGGGAAGGCAATAGAGTAATTTGGGGCTAGAATTATGTTAACTGCCACTATCTTACCAGCAAGGGACAGACAGAGCAGCAACCAGCAGTCACAGTCATATGGCAGCTTCTTCAGCAAGGGAATAAGATTGTCCAGTACCACCCTCACCAAATCCAGAGACATACAGCACTAATGTAAAATATATGCAGACTTGAGCCCAAATATTGTTTTTTAAAGTTCTTCTGAAGGTGTCCGTTGCTTTTTTAAGGTGCAATATGAAACCAACATTTGTGCATTTATCATGATGTCACAACTTGAAATAACCCAGGGAAACCTAAAATCGGTTTATAGGGTGACCCTGACTCCAACATCAGAACTGATGTTTCATTATGTCACAATGGTATAGTGTCAGGAGAAAAAGGAAACATATAGTGGGAACAGCAGCCCCATCACGTAGTAGTTTAAGTTGATTATCTCCACAACTGAGTAGCATATAATAAAAAAATGATAAAGAAATGCATCTTTAGTAAGCTGTTGAAAATTAGATTTTATTTTTGTATGGCTGTACTTCTTCATGTATATGTATATGCATTATATATATATATATATATATATATATATCTATCTGTATATGGAAGCATGTAGTTTGGATTCTATATCCTATATTTTAAGCAAGAGCATATAACTTGGCACAGACACGTGAAGCCATAACAGGCAGAAGCACTACATTATTTATTACCTGCTCTTCTGTATCACTGTAGACACAAAGGGCCCTGCACAAGTGAGCAGACAAGATAGACCATAAGGCCTTTATCTGCTGGCATCTTTGTATGTTTGTATGTATGTATGTTCTAATGACTGCCTGTGAGAAGCAAGGGTTTGATGTGTCCGGACACTGAATCCTTCTGTTTATCCGCATAGTTCCATTATAGTAGAGCAGGGTTCATTTTTGGGTGGGGGATTGGGACAACTTGCACACAGTTTTCAATTTTGATCCACCTTTTCTTCTACCTTGGGGACATCTCGGCACTCAGTTTTTAATTTTTACCCACATTTTCTTCTACTTTGGGGACAACCTGCTTATTGTTACAGAGGTTTTAAACAGCTGTTTTATGAATCTGGGCTCTGCTGAACAATATGACCCATTATTTTTTTAATTTGACCCTTACTGTTTATACCCAGTGGGTCAGTGTCCCACATAGGTAAATATCTGAAATGACCCCTGCTGGAGACATGCACATCTATTTCAATGGAAGAGGTTTCTTTAAGTCTCTTTTTGATGAGGTGTTTCTGTTATTCTGCAAATATGAATGAAAATAGCTGGTGTTTAGAATACTTGTTAATTATCTGCATCACCTTAACTCTTTAAAGCATGTACAATTTTACATTTGTGGACACACAATTAAATGAAGGCACTAGAGTAAGGAAGAAAATGAAATGGCACAATCTAAAAGTTGTGTCTGGCTATGTAATTTATTGTATTTCACATTGGATCTTGGTTATGCCAAGTGCCTCCTTGAACATAAACTTGGAGCAAACAGAAGAACTCTGTTTTAAAGACATTCAAACCTTTCAGGACAGTCTAAAAATAAATGACGACAACAAACCCACAACTAAACAAGACGGTACCTCACTGTTGAGAGTGTGACTAATCTAACCTTCCTTCAGACAGTCTAAAGATATCTAACAGCAGATCAGTATGAGACAGAAGGGTTTTGCAATATGGCTACAAAATTAAAAGGTTCCTTACTGTTGTGACTACTCTAATCTTCCTTCAGGCAGTCTAGAGATACTACACAGTATATCAGCATGAGACAGAAGCATTTTGCAATCCTTTGGTTATACTAGCGTTCCCCAGGACTGCCTAAAACTTCTATACACGTCCTAAATTCCTATACAAAATCTACTGGCAGCCTACAGAACTATGTAAAGATAAGTGTACTGTCAGATTGTCCCATGGAAGGCTAGAGTGTACAAATGCTTGAGGAACCCCATAATTCTGTAAATGATTTATTACTTTGACAACTGATATGGTCATTGAGAAAAACCATCACCAAGGCAGCAATAGTACTTTGTTGCATCACATAGAGGATATTGCCTAGCACACAGGTGATAACCATGGTGTAATCACCTTGAGTGGTTGCTAGGGCAGCAGTAAACCTCAAGAGCGCAGCTTGAGAGGTGTACCGTAGCCCTGGCAACCACGAGAGGTGATTTCAGTGTGGTTATCACCTGTGTGTTGGCATTGTCTTTTATAGTGTATTTGGTCACTATAAAATGAAAAATGAGGAAAACAAAAATGAGAAAAAGATCTGGTTGATCTGTTGAGGTCAAGGTGGCATGCATGACAGGAGAATTGTGGGATGTTATGTTGCAATTGGCCAAGACATCCAGAATAGGAAGAGGATCTTCGGTGTGGAAGAAATGACTGTGTCATCAAACAGCAAGTTATCTAAGCAGGGGACAGAAAAAAAATTCGACATTGTGATCGCTAGTTTTAGTAACAGTAAAGTGCTGTGATTAGAATGCAGTTTGAATTATTTACTGAGACTGGCAATTGCATTCTTTGTGGAATGCTGGCAATCAGTGACATTCTTTTTTGTAAGCCCACTGACGTGACGTAGATGAGATGGGTTTATAAGGTATACACGTCATGTCAGTGGGTTTACAGGTTTGTAAACCTATCAATTTCAGAGGGTAATCAACATTCCAAATACATTAAATTACAATTAAGCTGAATTGTGATAACATCATTTGCTTTCCTCATGTTGACGGACACTTGAGTGCGTCCATATATGTTTTATGCCAGTTTATGTGTCGTAAACTGGTAGCTGGACAGCACAAGATGGCCATCAACATTAATTTAGACCCAGTAAGGCCAACCTTCTATGTTTAGCTCATGGCTTCACTTTGATTGTGGGTTGTACAGCCAACAATTACATTACTCTTGTCTAGAACCACAGAATGGCCGGGGTACAGAGAACAGAATCAAGCAGTTATTGGGACAGAGAATCCATATATGATGAGTTATGTATTTTTATTATGTCTGTACTTGTGGAAATTCAATGAAATACTGAAAAATAAAGTTTTAAGCAGCCCCAATCTTTCTTGCTAGAGATATTTATATGAAAATGGGGGTATCCAATGATGTGGGCGACCATGATTAAGCAGCTGCCAAAATGGCGACTCACTCGCGGCGCTTGGTACAGGAGTTACCAAGCACCTGCAGTGACCTACAGTGACCGGATGGGGTGGGTGGGCGACTATAGCAACAGGAAGTGGCTACAGGTACACGCGCAGGGGTGGGAGTGAGCACGTCTGGCAAGGGGCAGAAGGGGTTGTGAAGGGTGGCGCTGCAGTAGGCTGCCGAGCTGGCCCCATGGTGTAGCGGGTCAGCTCACTGCTTTGGTGGGTAGGGTGCTAGGTTCGGGTCTGGGTGCAGGTTTGTTTTCACATGCACCCCTCTGGAGTTGAGAATCCTTAAGTAGGGGGTGCGGGGGCCAAAACCGCCCACTGTGGAGGTACGGGGGGCATAGTCCCACACATGAATGTAAAAACTACAAGTCCCTGGTGCTGTTTTTGTTAGGCGCGGGAGTCAGAGCACTGAAATTGATTTTCGATGTTTGACTGCATATAATGGCGCATCGCTTTCAGCAGTCGCTATGACATGGAACCAAATGTATATTTAGAAGTTTTTATTCATTTATTTTACGTATTTATTTTGTTTTTGTTGACTGGGAAAGGAGGGCTAGGAAATTCCTCCTGGGGCCGGATTTTCAAAGAGTGATGCAGGGTTTGCTTCAAGCTCTGTGAAACCACACTCTGAAAATTGGACACAGTTATGGTAATGACACTGTGGTAGTGGCGATTTAAAAGGTTGGAAGCAGGTGTGACAGTTTTCCCACTTTGTGGTAGCTTGTACCAAATCCCAGGTGCAAGCTCCTTAAAAACGGTCCTTGGGATTGACACAAGCTAGACCACGAAAAGATGGCCCAACGTTTGCCAGTTGCCACACGGATAGAAAATCCCATTTGATTGCTACAAGACCAGTATGTCATGTCTGTGGCACACCTGGAGCTTGTGACAATCTCACTCTGCTGAAAATCTGTCCCTCTGCATTCAACCTTATCTGAGGGGGCGGGGGATACAAGAAGTACAGATTGCAACTGAACTGGGTTAAGCTGTTGGTGTTTTTTTATTTTTTTGTGAAGGGGGGAAATTTGGCAAGGATACCAGGGAAATGCCACTACTCTTTTTGAGAAGTGCCATGGGATCACTGATGTCCACCTGGACAACCGTCAGAGCAGGCAGACAGGACCTCACTTTAACGTCTCATCCAAAAGACGACAATTCGTACAGCATAGTGTCCCCCAACATGATTCTGGGGCATTGGCATAGTTCCCAAGAGAAGACTGTCCCCTGCAGAACTACCAACCCTACTTCCTGCGGCACCTGGTGTTCATTGGAGGTCTCCCGTCTTAATACTAATCAAGTCTGACCCTGCTTAGCTTCTGAGATCTGACAAGGCTCTAAGGAGATGAGCTCATAATACCCTCCTTGGTACATCAAAGTCACTTCCACAGCAACAGACTGTAATATCAATCAGTGGGAGGCAGTGTGGTGTGTGATCTAGTTAGAACACCAGCACGGGAACCAGGAGGTAGCAAGTTCAAACCCCGCTAGAGCCAAATACTGACTGTGTGACCGTGGGCAAGTCAGTTACCCTCTCAGTTATCCAGTCAACTCAGCTGCAAAAATGGGTAGAAGCAGGACCCCACTGGGAATGAGATGTTGCATCTCAGCTGGGCTATCCTGGGGAAATAAATTGCAACATAAATAAAGATTTCAAGCAGGGGATTGTGACTGTAGCTCCTGAACAAGCCTCAGCTGTAGAAGTGCCACTGAGTACCTTTGGTTGTAAACAAGAGAGAGACATGAAAGCCAAATTCTGGGGAAATTTTGTGTAACTGGTTCTGCTGATGCACTCAGCTGTGATTCAGTGGTGCTGACCTGAGTGAGATGCTGTTTAAGGGGACTCTTGATCTATGCAAGGGCACAGTGAGGCTATTTGCATATAAGCAATATCTGCCGATGTGAACTGTCTGTCAGTGAGGCAGTACTAGCGTGTCAACGAATAGGGCTACAGTAACGTTGCCAGTCATCTCTCTTGTGCTGCCTGTCATTATGCTAGTGTTTTCTCACTGATGGAGACTCACAGCAGAAGGCAGTGCTTCTATCTAAATAGCCTCAATTAAGCTATTTACATGTAAGTGTTGCTTGGCGTGAATGCTCCGTTGGCAGTGAAACACTAGTGAATGACAGGCAGCACTACGGTACTGTTGCCAGTCATCTTACAAGTGTTGCCTGTCATCCTGCTAGTGTTTCCGCCCCAAAAGAGCCCCTGTCTGTGCTCTCAGTTCCACTGGGGTGGGCTTGCTATCTGTTCCATGTTCTAAGTTAAAGTTATCAGTGGACCAAGCTTTTGGGATGGCTGCCGTTGTGATCTAGAATGTCATACCACTCTTTGTCTGTAATGTCCCCTTTAATGGAAGTTTCTATGATAGCACTCAGGTCTCATTTGTTTATGTTAACTTATAGAGATTATTTATGATTATTTGTAATTATAATGTGTGAGGGATTGTTTATTTATCTCTGACTATTTAATGTTCATTTTCTGAAGACTCCTAGAAATGTATCGATTGTACACAAAAATAAAGGTTTTGAGCTACAATGTATTGCTCTGAGACCATCCTTGGGGACAATAATGTACTGCAATTTGCACCATAGGATTACATAATCATTCACAATAACACACAGGCTGTTATGTGTTATGAATGTTTTTATGTATTTAAGCCATGGCAGCAAAGGCTAATTGGACTAAACAAGGCTGGGGGGCTGCACCAGTGTATATGACCCAATGCAATTTCATGTAAGGAGTCACATGCACCCCCACCCTACCCAGGAAAAGAAAGACAGGAAATGCAAGGAGGAGGTGGGAGGTAGTACAGGGGACATGCTTGGAATGGACACTGAGCTAACTGGTCATCCAAAGGAAACTGGAAGGACAACAAGTCACCATAGGAAGCCGAATGCAAAACCAGGGAGGGGAATTAGTGTGGATAAAAAGGGAGTCACATGCATACATGCCAAGATCCTTGGAAGCAAAATGTGTGATCTTCCAGCACTGGTTTCAAAATCCCAGCTGGACTTTGTGGCCATAACTGAAACCTGGCTGATGTCAGAGAAACCTAAAAAACTTCTTCAACTGGGGGACAAAGGCTGTTGATAAAGGACAAGCAGCTGACATGCTGAATCTGGTCTTTAGTGAAATGTTTGACTCAGTTACGTACAGGAGACAGGTCAAAAAACTAGGGTATCTGGTGGGGCAGGCTAACACAGAGGATCGGGAATAGGCTGAGGGGGATACACAGGATAGTAGTAAATGAAGAGTGCTCACAGGTGACAGGGGTCACAAGTGGGATCCCACAGGGGTTGGTCCCTGGACCGGTACATTTTAAAATTTGTATCAGTGACATGGAGGGTGGGGTTCTAGGGGGAAAAGTCTGCCTTGTTGCAGATGGCACCAAGTTTTGCAGCAGAGTTGATGGAGAGGAGGGTACTCATGAATTAAGAGAGGATCTGGATAGGCTTGGACAATGGCCGAGAATCTGGCAGCTGGGTTTCAATGCCAACAACTGTGAGGTCATGCATATGGGCTACCAAAGCCTAAGATACAGTACAAACTGGGAGCAGGAATGATTGCAAAGATGGGGGACAAATGGGACATGAGTATTAATTTCAGACAACTTCAGATCTACTACGCAATGCAACAAAGATATAGGTGTAAGAGTCGGGTAACCCCCTATGTCTACGGCTATATGGTGGCACTTCTCGTTCAGAAGCACACCCGCCTTATGCCATGAATCACTGTCTCGCAGTTTTACTGTTGCCAACTTCACTGCAGGACAGGGTGAATGAGGACCATGGCACCAAACGTACATTTCTGGGGCACCACAAACTACGAGACTTACACACAAACTGAATGTCCATCTGGAAGCTGGAATCAAGCAGGATGTATTTTATTGAGCTGTACGGTATAGTGCAGCTTTGAAAGGCATTACCATCACCTTCCTTAGTTCTTTATAAGCAATCATCATCATCATTAATCTCATTCAATTCCCATGGGCTCGTAAACACACCCAGTTTACTACACTGTCATGGCCATATTCTCATATCATACTCTCTTTGATTTAAACAAGATTTCTACTGCTGCTATTTCATTTACTAGGGTTCCCTTTATCCCTCAGTGCATCTGATGCCCAGTACCACACACATCTATTGCATTTGCCAGGATTACCTCCCTTTTACAGACACTACCATCGCTCATTAGCTTCCAGCATTACAAACAGTATCATCCATTTTGGGGTCCCCGAATCCTTTGTGCTTCCAAGACCATTTTGCACATCACCCTCACCTGGGCAAGGCGAGCACTATCCCTTGGGGAAAACATGCTTGTTCATGTCTTAGTGTGTCAGCAAGTGACATCGATCTGAATACAGCACATCAGAATTATGTTCTACTCCTAAATTAGTGTACAGTTGGTTTAGCCATATGTGTTTCCTTCTGACACCACACTGATAACATACTAACATACTAACATACTATTTGCCAGCAGATTAGGCCTTATGGTCTATCAAGTCTGCTCGAACCTAGATCCTTAGTTGGGTGCCGAGACCCTCCCCTCCCTTGTGCTCCAGAAACCCCTATCATCCATCCCCACCCCCCCGGGACAGGCCATCATCTGATACATCCACTTTCTGTGTCTGTCCCACCTCTCTTAAAGCTCTCCACTGTGGATCTCTGAACCAGCTCACCAGGCAAAGCATTCCAAGGGTCCACCACCCTCTCAGTGAAAAACCTCCTCCCTTTCCCCTCACCTTCCACCTTCCAACTTCAAACCATGCCTCTGGTGATGCCTCCCTGCTTTAGTCTAAAGATCCCTCCATGTTTACCCTATTTATTCCTTGAGGTACTTGAGACCTCAATCATGTCCCCTGTCTCCTCTCCTCCAATGAAAACAGGCAGAGCTCCTCAAGTCTGTCCTCGTCAAGTCAAATCCTCTAGCCCTCGATCATCTTTGTTGCCCTCTCTGTACCTCTCCAGGAGCTGTATGTCCCTCTTCAAGTGTGGTCTCCAGTACTGTACACAGTACTCAAGGGTGGTCTAACCAGTCCATTGTACAGTGGCAGAATCACTTCCTTGCTCCTAGAGGTGATCCCCTCACATGCATCCCAACATCCTGTTTGCCTTGCTAGCTGCTCTCCTGCACTGCTCAGTGTTATTCATACATGTATCCACCATGACCCCTAGGTCTTTTTCCCCTGTTGAGGCTTCCAGCACCTCCCCTCCCAGAGTGTACATGTGTTTAGGGTTTCCCCGACCAAGATGCAACACCTTGCACTTGGTGATATTGAAATTTAATTTCCATGTGTGAGCCCAGCTTTCCAGGGTGTCAGGTCCCTTGCAGGGCCAGCCTCCCTCTTCTCCCTCAACTACTGCTCCCATCTTGGAGTCATCCTGAAGAGACTCATTTCACACCCTATACCATCCCTGATGTCTGATATGTATGCATTAAACAGGATTGGACCCAGGACCGGGCCTGTGGTGCCCCACTACCAACCTCTGTAGGGTTGAGGCTCCCCACAGACCACTACTCTCTGAGTCGTCCAGCTATCCAGTTTTCAATCCATCTGACCATCAAAGGCCTACTCCTAACCCCATCAGTTTCTCCACCAGACCATTGTGGGGGACAGAGTCAAACGCCTGCTGAAGCCCAAGAATAATACATCCACAGGCTTACCCTGTCCAGTTCTGATGTTACCCATTCATAGAACTCCACAAGGTTGGTTTGACATGATCTACCTGGCACAAACCCATGCTGCCGACTATCCAGACCTCCACCTCCTCCAAGTAAACCCCCAATCGTTCCTTTAGTATACTCTCCATTAATTTTCCCACCACCGAGGTTAAACTGATGGGTCTATAGTTTCCTGGTACTTCCTTGACCCCCTTTATGGATTGGTACCACATGTGCCTCTCGCAATCCCTAGGTACCCTCCTGTCTCAAGTGACCTGTTGAAAAGCTCCGCCAGGGTGCAGCCAGTATGTCCGCCAATTCCATAGTACTCTCGGATGAATGCCATCCCGCCCAGGAGATTTGTCTTTTAGGGCCTTGAGGGCAAACCACACCCTTTGGTGGGGATGGCATCATCCGTCCCTCCACCTACTGGTCTTTTTATCCTTATCCAGATGTGACACCCTGGGGTACCTTTCCTCCCTTTGCTCCATTTCTGCTGCTCCCTGATCCGCTCCCTGCCGCTTCTATCCCCTTTGTGCCTTGCTTTGTAGATGTCCCATCCCTCTCCTAGTGAACACAGAGGCAAAGTACTCGTTAAATACCTCTGCCTGGTCCTCGCCTCTTCCACCCACCCTCCTTCTGATCTCAATCTGCTGAGATGGCCCTTAGTTTTTCTCCGCTCCCCAATGTACCGGAAGAACCCCTTTTCCCCTCCATGTATCCCCTGTGCCAGCCGTTGCTCTTTACTGGACTTTGCTCCCCTCACCATACGGGTGACTTTTCTAGATGCAAGCTGGTACATTTCCTTATCCCTATCCCCTCTTGTTGTTTTATATTTTTTGTAAGCCGCCTTCTTTTCTCTGACTGCTACCTGGACCTCACTGGACCACCAGCATGGTTTATGTGACCTTGCTCCCTTACGTTTCAACTTACAGATCCTGACTGCCTCATGAAGTCCCCGTTTATGACCTCCATCTCCTTTCCACACTTGTTGTTGAGGTAATCCCTCTCAAGTGATCCTTGAGAATATTTCCCATGCCCATAAGTCTGCCCCCTGAAGTCCACTGCCAGTGTCCTAGATCTCACCCCCACTCCCCAATGCTTATTTGAAACCAGACAGTATTGTGGTCACTCCCAGTCAGGGGTCCTGTACAACCATGTCCCTTACCAGATCCCCATCTGCCAGAACCACATCCAGGACATGCCCTCCCTTGTGGGCTCCATCACATGCTGTGTTAAGAACACATCCTGGAAGCCATCCAGCAGCCTCTGCTCCTTGGCCACCTTAGAGGACATGGTTCCCCAGTTAGTACCTGGCATATTAAGGTCCCCCATCAACACCACTCCTTCCCCTTTTGGACCACACTGGGCAATGATGTTGTCCAGCAAACCCATCCTCTAGAACATCACTCATCCCGGGGCCTATATACTACTCCCAGCTTGACCTTATCTCCTGCTGGGGATCAGAAGGTGACCCATAAGGCCTCTCACGTTTCCTCTGCCTCTTCTACCATAGCAATTTCTATGTCATCTCTAATGAACATAGCCACTCCACCCCTCTGCCTCCTTTCTATTCTTCCTAAGCATAGTGTGCCCCCGTACATTTAGGTCCCAGTCATGGTTTTGTTGGCCCATTCCTGTAATTGCCGCCACATCCACCCCCCTCGAACAGCATGGCCTGGAACTCTGGCATCTTGTTTCCCAAGCTCCTGGCATTTACTAACACTAACCCCCACCCCTTATCCCTGATCCTTTTTGTCGAACCCCACCCAGATTCCTTATACTTCCATCCTCCCCCTGCTCCTCCTGAAACCTCCACCTCCAGTCTGTTTCCCCCCTCCCCCAGTAGCCCCAGTAGCCCAAAGAAATGGACTCCCATGCCCAGCCTCATCCTTGGGACTTACCGACCCCAACTGTTATCAGGCCCACTCCACCTGATGACCTTCATTTGGGCATCTCCCCAGGAGCTAACATACTGTAATTACAATTACTGCCAAGGCCATTAATTTCCAAAGAGCAACTCAAGGAAGATTTATTTAAATACCTTCTGTACCCTTTGCATACAGATGAGGGGAGTGAATCCTCATGGATCCCAGTGACCTCCCTTGAGGGGTGGCCCTCCACTACTCCCATGTGCCATCAGGTTACTCAATCTTTCACTTCTCAGAGGCAGGACTTCTTATCTGTTGTCCCATGGGGGATTCTGCTCTGGGACTCTGACTGGTTCCTACGCCTCTGGAGACTTCACTGGAGGGAACAAGTTCCACCTGGACCCAGGGACCCTGCCACCAGTCCTGAGCTCAGCCACTCTCAGCTTGGTTGCTGCAGTACAGCCTGAACTTCCCCTCTGTCCTTCTGGTCTTCACAGAACTGCTTCCCCTTCTCTTCTCCCTTGGACCCATAGCTTGCTTTCCCTCTTAAAGGGTAAAGGGGAAGGGACAGGGCCATGACTATTCATACCAAAAACAAAACACAATGCACAAAAAAGGAACTCCTTTGAAAATGTTATTCATCAAATGCACACAGCACTGACACAAAATGCTGGCTAGACGCTTCAGCACTTCATCACAGAGGCTTCATCAGGTGGCAGGCTTCTAGCCAGATTGACACCATGAGTATTCATTCCTGATTTTCCCACTTCTGGCTGAGTCAGGATGCTCTAGGCACAAACTCCAGACATCAAAGATGACCCAGGGAATTATAGACCAGTCAGTCTGACCTCAGTCGTGTGCAACCTCAT
Organism: Neoceratodus forsteri; assembly: GCA_016271365.2. NCBI lineage: Eukaryota > Metazoa > Chordata > Ceratodontiformes > Ceratodontidae > Neoceratodus > Neoceratodus forsteri. The sequence continues at coordinate 70,955,099 of CM057452.1, forward strand.
GGAAACCATACTTAACGAAAAGTTGGTAGAATATCTAGAGGAGCATGGTCTTCAGGATGCAAGGCAGCATGGGTTCATGTGAGGGAGATCGTGTCAAACAAATCTGATTGACTTCTTTGACTGGGTCACTAAGACAGCAGACAGGGGCCAAATGGTACACATCCTATATCTGGATTTCAGCAAGGCCTTTGACTCTGTGCCCCACAAAAGGTTGATCTGGAAGTTTGTGGATCTCAGGGCTGGGGAGAAGATGACTAGATGGATGGAAAACTAGCTGAGGGACAGGGTGGTTGTGGGGGGAAGAGTTATCTGGCACCAAAGAGGTCACCAATGGGGTCCCGCAGGGACATTGGGGATGGCATTAAGGGCAAAATGTTCTTATCTATGGATGACACCAAGCTCTGCGAGAGATTGGACACAGCTGAAGGGATACAGGACCTACAAGATGTTCTGGAACAGCTGAGGAGGTAGTCCAGCATCTGGCAGCTTGGCTTTAAAGCCAGAAAATGCAGAGTTATGCACATTGGAGCTAAGAATCCAAAGATGAGTACTACCTCAGTGGTCCGGGTATCTGCATCAGAGGAGAAGAAGGACCTGGGAGTGATGATCACTAGTGACCTGAAGCACTCCATGCAGTGCAAGAAAGCAGCAGCAAAGGCAAACAAGATGCTGGGATGTGTAGCTAGAGGGATCAGTAGTAGGAGAGAGGAGGTTATACTGCCCTTGTACAGATCACTGGTGAGGCCACATCTAAAGTATAGAGTTCAGTACTGGTGCCCACATCTCAAAAAGGACATTAGCCCGCTGGAAAAGGTCTAGAAGACCTGGATGAAGAGAGAGAAGCTGGTTACAGTAAGAAGACAAATAGGATGCTGGGTTGCATTGGAAGGGGATTTAGCAGAAGGTGAAAAGAGGCCTTGTATAGATCCTAGTACATCCGCACCAGGAGTACTGCATACAATTTTGGAATCCCCACCAAAAGAAATGCAGAGCAACTGGAATCAGTGCAGAGAAAGGTAACTAAGAAGATACACGGGTAACAATGTAGGTCATATGAGCAGAGACTGGACAGCCTCAATATGTAATCATTGGATGTGAGGAGGGGAAGGGGGGACATGACTGAAACATTTAAATACTATAGATGAAGGGAATAAGAAAAGTGGGCACAAGCAAACTGTTCACTAAAAATAACAACAGTAATACCGGGGCAATAGGTAATGGGGAAGGGATTTAAGAAGATTTAAGAAAGATGTCACAGAGTATTTTTTTAACAGAGCAGGTGGTAAAAAAGTTTAACAGACTGCCCACTGAGCTGGTCACTGGGAATATGGTGATGGGGGATTAAAAGTGGATGGGACAAGCAAAGTGAACTGGTTAAATGCACTTGGGAGAATAAGATGGGGGGAGGACTAGCATGAACAATTAAGGTCCGTGGAACTACCTTAGCTAGGCAGACAACAGAGCAGACTGGACAGACCATAGGGACATCTTTTACCATCAGGTTTCGATGGTTTAACCAGGCATCACACACCAAGGGCGTGTAAAAAAAATTAACGAGTTATTATACTCCTCATCTTTTTAAAAAGGTGCTTTTATCTTTCCTATCATCGAAGCCAGCAACTCATCAGTTTTCTGTCCTCATCCCCAACCCCCCATCTGCAACCACCGTCCCAAGATTTACCAGACCCTCAAAGTCCTCCATGGATTACCCCCTGTGGTGAGGCTGGTGGGGGGAGGCTGTTTCCCCCACCCCAAGAGACACACATCCAGATGAGGATTCAGGATCCTGGTGGTGGTGCGGGTAGAGGGCTGGTGCACAGAGCTTCATGAAGCCAGCCCTGCTAATTTTCCACTAGTTTTCTCTCATCCCCTGCTGGGGCATGCACATCAATGCTTAATGTGCCACGAGTGTCCCGCAGCTCCCTTCCTTCTATGCCACTATGACCTGCACTGCCACCCAGCCTCCACTGGGTGGCAGTTAATGGCAGAGTTACAAGCCCTCCCACCCTGAGAAGACAGCAGCCCATTGGGCACTTATTCCTCTTCCCCCAAGCTGACCCCACCTACCGGAGTCCATTCCCAAACCTGGATCGCCTGCATTGTGGCAGGTGAGGCACAAGTGCATCAGCTCTCCACACCTTCTGTGTTTTGTAAGGGTGCCCTGAGCCTACAGGGAAGGGCATACAAAATAAATAAACTCTACTACTACTACTACTACTGCTACTTCTACTACTACTATTACTGTTGCTACTACTACTACTACTATTGCTGCTGCTACTACTGCTACTACTATTATTACTGCTGCTACTACTGCTACTGCTACTACTACTATTACCGCTGCTACTACTGATACTACTACTATTACTGCTGCTACTACTACTACTACTGCTACTATTACTGCTACTACTACTACTACTGTTACTACTACTACTACTACCTTGGGGCGGCTTTCATAGTTGCAGGTTTTAAAAGTGGACACAAGTTAACATGCTCTGCACTGTGCTTCCACCCAGTTAGTGAAATCAGAACAGTAGTCTGGTACAAGAGAAAACAAAAGTGCTTTTCATTGCTAGGCATGTTGGTTCATCCCCTAGGTTAATGGCGCTTTGGTTCATCCCCCAGGTTAACAAGTTGTACAATTCCTTTATCAGTTGCATGCAGTGATGGAACATCCCTTGCCTCCGTCCCCTCTTTTAACTATCTAGGTGTCACTTTAGACCCTATACTTGACTTCTCATTACATGTGACCTCCATTCGTAAGGCAATTAATTCCAGACTAGGGCTCTCATATAAGGTTAGTTATAACCTCACCCCTAAAGCTCATATTGCGATAGTCCATGGCATTCTACTCCCCAAATTTCTGTGTGGAATGTCCATTGTCCCCTACAGCCTTTAAATCCATCCCACAAAAATGGGACATGGCATATAATAATAACTGTTGCCGCCCTAGCCACCAATCAACATGTTCGCCATTGCACATTGTACTCAAAACATTGATGGCTCTCTTCTTCTGCTCTACAAGACCTCACCATGGGAGGTGTCATTCATAATATTGTTCAGATACACTCCCCTTTGCCCCTGGCCTTGGTTCTCCTACCTGTAGGCATTCCTTTCCCTTAAGATCTTCGGATCTTGGCCTTTTGTCCACACCAAAGACGAAAACTAAATTAGGTGAGATTGCCTTCTCTGTTACCACCCCCAAACAACAGAATTCCATTCCAGCCAAGATTAGACAATGTCTCTCAATCCAGGCCTTCCATAGTTGCTACTGTTCCTATCTTCACAAGTTGGCAGTGTGTTCCTGTTTCTAGCTGTCAAATGCTGTATTGCCCCATTTTAAGGTACATTGGTCATGTAGGTTTCTCATCACTGTTTACCTTTTCGTACTTGTCACTTTGCATACTTGTTATGTAGCATGTATCTTTTTTTTTATTTATTTATTCATGGTCTAGGATTAACACCTTTGAGGACAAGCTCATTACATAGATTCCACATCAGAGTTGAGAACACACTAGTTACAGTAGGATAGTGGGGAACAATAGAAAGAAAACAAGAATCTCGGGATTAACGTAGGCAATAAAACACTGCATTCATGTTGGCATTGTACAATGTATGTCAGCTTACAGTGTTCAGACATAATCACAAAGAGAATAAAAAAAATTAAAAAAGCAGGAATCCTGAAGGGAGGTGAAAGTATCAGCCCAGGGGCATCGTCTGGTATGAAGTTGGTACGGGAAGGAGATTATTCGAGGTATGGAAGCCGTCAAGTATGCCAGCTTTACAGTGTTCAGTCATAATCACAAAGAGAACAAAAAATTAAAAATGCAGGAATATTCTGGGGAGGTGAAGATATCAGCCCAGGGGCATCGTCTGGTGTAAAGTAGATGCGGGAGAGGAGGTTACTCATGGTAGGAAAGCCACAGGCAACCGAGATTGGGGAGTCAGCTAAGGGTAAGGGGGAGAGCTGGGGGGAGGAGAGGGGTGGGGAGAAAGGATAGGTACAAAAGGAAAGGGATAAAGGGGAAAACTTAAGGGGGAATGATAAGACAGAACAATATTAAGCATGGTAGGGATTATTGAAAGCAATCACAGCAGGAGTTAACAACTAGATGCTTTCTAAGCATTTGCTTAAACAGGCCTAAAGAGCCCAGTGAGGACATGTCTGGAGGAAAGGTGTTGAGCCAGGTTGGTGCTCGGTATGTGAAGGACCTTTTTGACCAAGTGCTGTGCATGGCCGGGGAATGTTGAAGATCATATTATCAGAGGCTCTAGCGCTGCCATTAGGTACAAAGAGGGAGAGCAGATTTTGAACCCCAGAGGGCACAGGGCCTAGACTTATTTTTCTGGCCGTGATACAGGATTGGTACTTGAGTCTACCTGCGAGTTGGAGCCAATTGGCTTGAGCATATAGGTCACACGTGTGAATGAGACTGGCAGCTTGGGTCACAAGCTGGCAGGCTTTATTTAAGGCCATTTTGAGGTGGGGGAGGGCTGTGTCTGTGGCTGAGCCATAGATTATTAGTCCATAATCAACGAGAGTGATCACAGAACTTTGTGTGGCAAGGCTAAGTGCCTCCACGATTGGGCAATTCTTGTGCCTGTATAGAAGACCAATACACGTGTTAACTGCCTTGGTCGTTGTATTGGTGTGTTGGGAAAAGGACAAGGTGTTGTCCACAGTAACTCCTAGGTATTTAAAGTGCTGTACTAGATCGAGCTGAGTACTTTCCTTGTTTAAGACTGCGAGAGGGTACAATTTATGCCTGCTTCTGGTGCTAGACATCGTTTTGGTTTTCTTGTAGTTCATGATGAGCTTGTGCTCACTGAACCACTTCTCTGCTTCCATAAAATTTCTCTGTAGGTTGTATTCGAGGATTCTCGGGTCAGGGTCACGGGTAAACAGGGCTGCATTGTCTGCATAGAGCAGGATGCAACATTGGCAGTAGTTAGGGAGCTGGTTAAGGAATATACTGAATAGTAGTGGATCTAAAATTGATCCTTGAGGTACTCCTGAGCGAACTGGTCTGCTATCAGATAGTACAGTGCCAATCTTGACTTGTTCGGGGCGGGCATGGAGGTAACTTTGAACACTAGCTTGTTATTAAGGTTTAAAAAAATATTAATTATTAATATTATACCTTTCTGGTATCACCATTTATTATGTTGGCGCTCTTGCGCAGCCAACATCTTGGGACAGTGCAGCTTTGGAGGCGCGGTTGCTGTTGGGCGAATGCAGGGCACGCATCAGTAGGTGCGTCCCTCATTCCCCAATCAACTTGCATGCCGGTGCCACACCATGCATACATAATGTGGCAGACATTGAGTAAAAGGTCTGCTGCAATCCGAGCAAAGCTTGTCAGACGCAGCGGACCTTTTCTTTACGTGCTCGCCGACATTATGCTCATGGTGGCACACTGGCCACTGAACTGCCGACTTCGGGGGTGCCCAATCCCCCTGTTGGTTGACCCTGCCCCCTATGAATGTGCCGACGGGGGAGCCCACTCTCCATCGGCATAAAACACCCCCCCATTTGTGTTATGCCGAGGTGGGTGCCCATTTCCCCTTGGCTTCTACCCCTCCCTCCTTTCCTTGTGTGCCAACAGGGAGCCCACCCTGCCGGCATAAAGAACCCCCAATTGTTTAATGCTGAGGGGTGCCCAGTCCCCTCAGCTCTGTGCCCCACCCTTCTTTGTGTGCCAATGGGGTGCCGCACCCCTGTCGGCATAAATTACTCCCTTGTGTTGTTTGTCGATGAGGTGCCCAACTCCCGTCAGCTACAGACACCCTCAAACAGTTAGGTGGCACACTGGGAGCCCACCCCAGCATGCTTAATCCCTGCAAAAAAAAACTGTCCTGCGATGGTTTTTTTTTTTGTTTCTGTAAAAGGGAAACAGTCCTCGAGTCTCGAGGACCTGCCCCCACCGCACCAACCCCTGTGCACCCTGCCTCCCCTCACCCCCCTCACCCCATCCTTACCTGTGGATGATCTTCGGTGAACCGGGAACATGTCTGCACTCTTCAAAGCCGACCACGAACTGAGGAAATGCTGGTAAGCTGTATAATGGAATAAATAGGAGGTTTTCAACTTAAGTGCATATCTCTGGCATTTTTGTGAATTTTGGCCCCAAATTTTCAACATGGGGTTTTTGGGACCCCTTCTCATGAATTATTGCACTGTCATGGCATTATTCAGTCCCAAAAGGTGATTTCGCAGTCACTGCGCGGGATCACCTTTGGGACTGAGTAACAAAATGACAGTGCCACTGTTCATGAGGGGGGCTCTCAAAAAGCCTATGTTGCAAATTTGGTGGGAAAAATCCAAAAAATGACTGTTTTACGAGCATGCATAGCAACTGCACAATGCACGCTAGTAAGTTAGCGCATTCGCACTATTTTCATGCCAGATTCTCAACATTGGCATTTTACCACACCTTCTTGTGAACCGTACAGCTCCATAATATAGAAACATAGAAACATAGACTTTGACGGCAGATAAGGACCGCTTGGCCCATCTAGTCTTCCCATTTCCCTACCTACAGGATAGGCCGTAGATCCTAGTTAACCAACAGCCTATTTCTTCCTACCCCCCACAAGAATTGCCTTATGTCTGTCCCATGCATTCTTGAATTCTCCCACAGTTTTAGACCCCACAACCTCCTCAAGAAGGCTGTTCCAAGCATCCACTACCCTCTCTGTGAAATAATACTTCCTCACATTGCCCCTGAACCGCCCTCCTTCTATCTTTAAATTGTGTCCCCTTGTTCTTGCAAGTCTCTTTTTCTGAAAGATGCTACCCTCTTGGACTTTGTTGATTCCACTGAGGTACTTAAAAGTTTCTATCATGTCCCCCTCTCCCTTCTTTCCTCAAGGGTATAGATATTAAGCTCCTTTAGTCTCTCCTCATACGGCTTCTCTTGCAGACCCTGCACCATTTTAGTTGCCCTCCTCTGGACTGCCTCTATCCTGTCTATGTCCTTGCGGAGATGGGGTCTCCAGAACTGGACACAGTACTCCAGATGGGGTCTCACCAACTGTCTGTACAGAGGGATAACAACTTCCTGTTTTCTGCTGCTGATGCCTCTCCCTGTACATCCCAGTATACCCCCAGCCCTCCCTACTGCCTTCTCACATTGCTTGCTATGATTGTGTCACGGTCGTGAGTTGCGCAGTTTGCACGCATGCTCATACGCTCACAAACTTCTAATATTTTCACTCCAGATTTTCAACAGTGCCATTGTTCTGCACCTCCTAATGAATAGTACAGCTGTCATTTTTCATGTCCTGACCAAAATCTGTTTTCACAGTTCCGGTGCAGAATAGTGCGGTCTTGTGGAAAGCCCGTGTTCGAGACACATGATGAAAATGACAGTGACACTGTTCATTAGCAGATGTCCTAAAATACCTAGGTTGAAAATTTGGGAACGAAAGTCAATGAGTGTTTTACAAGCGTGCGTTGCACACTTTGCACGCACGCTCATGACTATATGAATTTGTAATAATTTCACTCCAGCTGTTCATCATTGGCATTTTTCCATACCTCCTTATGAACAGTGCAGCTGCCTGAAATGTGTTTTCGCACGTCCGGTGCAGAATTGCACGGTCGCTGTGCAAAATCAGTTTTTGGGACAGTTTGAGGAAATGACGGTGACACTATTCATGAGCAGAGATCCTAAAATGCCTATGTTGAAAATTTGGTGCCGAAAGTCCATACAATGACCGTGTTGCAAGCGTGCATTGCACTATTTCCACGCACCATTGTAACTTTGTCAATCTGCAATATTTTCATGCCACATTTTCACCACTGGCATTTCTGCACATCTCCTTATCAACAGTCCAGCTGCCATTTTTCACAGCCTGCCCAAAAATGCATTTCCGCAGCTGTGGCGCACAATGGTGTGCTCACTGTGCAAAATCACCTTTTGAGACACATTCACAAAATCACAGTACTATGCGTCTATAGCTCCACCACTCTCACTGCCAATGCCAGTGCGACAACATTCGGCATTGACAAATGCTTATTTATTTATTCATTCTCGGATTACAATACCTTTGAGCACATAACAGCTTTTACAAAGGTTCCATGTCAGTGGAAAGGATGACATACACACAATGGATGATATTACATAAAATTTTGGCAAGAAAGTATTTAAAATGACAATGACATTAACGTTGCAACTAAAATTAAAACTATGAATCGGTAGGAAATCAAAAATAACCTAATAAATGGAGGCAGCCCAAGGTGCTTTTTCAAATAGGTACAAGCAGATTTTGGTGAACAAAGGTTCAGGTAAGTGAAGCAAAACAGTGGAAAGTAGGTAGAGGGTGAGAGGTGTGAGGTGAAAGAAGGATTGGGGAAGAAGGCAGGAAATAGGGCAGAGTGGTTAGAGTGACAGTGGTCATTCGCAGAGAAAGGGGGAGAAGTAGGTACACAAGGATGTGTCAGTACTTCTGAGGTAGTGCCATGTCAGTTGAAACAGTCACCGAAACTGTTAGCTGTAAGATTCTGATGAAGAGTGCCTTTAAATGGCCCCAATTTCGTAAGGAAGAGATATCACTGGGCAGCACATTAAACCATAGTGGTGCTCTATATGCAAATGATCGTTGCCCTTGTGTAGTCTGGCATCTTGGGACAGAGAAGAGTTGGTTGACTGAGCTATGCATGTACTTGGAGCTGCAAGAGGGGTTGAGTAAATTTGTAACACCAGAAGGCAGGAGCCCGAGAAGTGTCTTTTTAGTTAGCAAGTAGGTTTGATAGTGAATCCTCTCATTTAGCTGAAGCCAACCTGTTTGTTCATACGGTTCACTTGTGTGGGTAAGGCGTGCTGCTCCAGTAAGAAGTTGGCATGCATTATTGAGTACCACTGATATTCTGTAGAGGGTAGTGGTGGAAGCTGAGCCATAGATAACCAGACCATAGCCAACAATGGATACTATGGAGCTATAGATAGCTTGTATAAGGGCTTCAGGTGTTAGATTGTGTTTGTCTATTGAGTAACCCTATCTTGATACTGGCAGACCTGGCAACATTCTCAACATGCTGGGCATATGATAGTGAGCTATCCACGGTTACCCCTAGACACTTGAAATGTTGAATTTGTTCAAGCGGGATGCCAGAGGAGTTCCTGATGATTAGGGCACTGGATTAGTGTTTGCTGCAAGCACCGCTGAACGTCATGACTTTCATTTTTTTGTAGTTCATAATCAGCTTGGGTTTCCTGAACCAGCCCTCTACATCCTGAAAGCTGAGTTGAAGTTGGTGTTCCAGTGGTTCAGGGTCAGTGTTGCTAGTGTATATGACTGCGTCAAATTTTGATTTGAAATGTAACTCACAGTCTCCATGACCCTTTCTCTCAGGGTTTGATGCTCACTATAAATAACGCATAAAAAAGTCTAATTTTACTCAGCCTTTCTCCAAAAACCAAAATTCAGGTTACCAATCACTTAATTAAAAGAATGAATTACAGTACCTTTTGAGTTTCACCATCAGGTTTCGTAAATGGAACATTTCAGTTCTGCGTTGCAGTGACATTGGAGACGTCACTTCATGACGTCATCACCCCCCCCGCACACTGATGGTATTTAAACCGTGCCAGCAGAGACAACGGTGGATCACACTACACAGGAGATCCGCCATGAGGTCCGTTTTGGAGGTCTGGCCGAATAGGTAGGCACTTCTATTCGCTTTCCCAAAAAGAAAAAATTATTTAAATCAGTATTTCATTTTGGTGGTTAACGTAGAACTGAAATGTCTGAACAAGTGTTTTGGTTTCTCCAGATAAATACAAAGTGGGTTACAGGGAACCACAGATGTTACTCTGAAAAGACCGCATAAGGTACAACTTTGCTTTCAATAGGATTTCACAAAAAAAGACGGGGGGGGGGGGATGGGGATACAGGGAGCTACATTGTAATAATACAGGACCTTTTGTGTCCATAGCATATACCAAACCCTGAGAAATGGGATCATTGAGAACATAAGTTCCGTTTACAAAACCTAATGGTGAAACTCGGAAGGTACTATAATTAATTCTTTTAATTAAGTGATTGGTAACCTGAATTTTGTTTTTTGGAGAAAGGCTGAAGTAAAATCAGACTTTTTTATGTGTTATTTATAGTGAGCATCAAACCCTGAGAGAAAGGGTCATGGAGACTGTGAGCTCCATTTTCAAATCCAAATGGTGATACCAGAAAGGTACAATAATTAATGTTTTTTTAAACCTCAATAACAAGCTAGTGTTTTTACAACACAGTTAATGATAAACTGGACTTCTTGTTTTTGCAGACAGGGACTTTATTACAGTTTCTATAGTACGTCCATTATAATTCTGAAATTTAAAATGAAATGATTTAATTATTGGAAAGTGAATTTACGTTACCTTGACATGTGTAAGGAATGTTGTTTTTATTTTTATTTTTATCTAATATGAGCTAAAGTGATAATGTGGAATTGGAGATGCCTACTCAGTCTGGTGAAGACAAGTTATTTAGTTAAAATTTATGTTAACAAGCTTTAGGATGTGTCATTATCACAAAGTATAAATTATATATAGTATATTTAATTTTTTTTAACAAGACACTAGTAGTGATTGTTATTTCTTTAGGAGAAGTAATGGATGGATGAGCACCTTACTATATTGTGATGAAAAGGAAGCTTTTTTTCCCATATATAGATATAGTACTAAAGTTCTTTCTTTGTATTATTTGGTAGATTTTGAAACACTGTGAGCCTGATGAAGTGGCCAATGCCATGAAACATAGCCTTGGATAGTGTTTGATACACGGAAAATAAACTTTTGAAGATATTTACTTTGTGGAGTTCGTCTTAACTTTATTACATAAACAGTTCCTAGGTTTCTTTCCTCATAATTAGTGCTCAGCTTAACTCCTCCCATTAAGTACTCTATTGTGGAGTTCCTGTTCCCTATGTGCATCACGTTATACCTTTGGGCATTGAACTTCAACTAGCCTTCATAGGTCCCTCTGCATTTACCTAACTCCCTCCTCACTGTCTGCCCTACCACAGAGCTTTGTGTCAGCTGCAAAGAGACACATCTTGCCCTGAATTCCTTCTCCTGTGTTGTTGATGAACACATTGAAAGGACTGGACCAAGACTGATCCCTGTGGCACCCCACTGATGACCTCCCTCTCCTCAGATTTGATTCCATTTCCCACAACCCTGTGCTGTCTCCCTTCATATCAATTCCTTTGCTGCACCAAGATCCACTAGCTTCTTCAGCAACCTTCTGTGAGGCACCAAGCTGAAAGTCTTGCTGAAATCAAAGTAGAGTAAAGCCACAGTATAACCTTTATCCCCTACCCTTGTTACTCAGTCAAAGAATACTATCAGGATAGCCTGACAAGACCTCCATGTCACAAATCCATGCTGTTTACTATCCTGGAGCTGGTTTCTCTCCAGTTCCACGAGGTCCTCTTTGACCAGTGCCTCCATCAGTTTACCTACAATAGAGGTAAGACTGACAGGTCTGTAGTTACCTGGTTGCTCATTATTCCCCCTTTGTGGAGCGGAATTACACCCGCTACTCTTCAGTCTTTCAGAACCACCCTTGTCTAAACTGAGCTACTGAACAGCCCTACAAGGAGTTCAGCTTGTTCCGCTGCCAGCTCCTTGATCACCCTCGGATGCATCCCAACTAGCCCCGGGGCCTTATCTATTTTTAGAGCTGCTAGCTCTTTTGTTTTTTTGGACCCTTTCACTAGTAAATACCAGCTGCCTCATCGCTGGGATCCCCCTTACAGGCACCCTTATGTTGCTGTCTGGCAGAGGCTCGTTGTCCTCCCTTGAGAATACAGAGCAGAAGTAGTCATTAAGAATGGCTGCTTTTTGTTCATCCTCTATTACTCTGCCTCCATCTGTTAGCCTAACAATTCCCCCTCCCATCTTTCTTTTTTTCCCTACTACATCTGAAGAACAGTTTTCCTCCACCCTTGACTCCCTCCATAATACACAGCTCTGTGTCTGCTTTTGCATCCCAGATTGCTCTCTTGGCTTCCCCAGTTCTCACTTAGAACTCCCTAATTTTTCCTCCATCCCTCGTTTTTTCTTGTACCTGGTGAAGGTCTTCTTTTTGGCCCTCATGCCTTCCTGACCTTTTTAGGGAACCTTATTAGTCTCTTGTTCCTGTTTCTTTTGGTTGTCATTCTCATGCATGACTTTCTTGCCTTGAGAATGGCCACCTTAATGTCTCCCTATCTTTCCCCCACTCCCCCAGAGCTGTCCACTGCAAATAACCTGTCCTGTCCCTTATTCCCCCGGATCACACCTGGAAATGAGCCTCGGCTCAATGTGCCTTGTCCAGTTGCCAATTTTTAAATTAATCAATCAATCCTTTCCTTATCAAATCTCTTCATCCTGTTCCCTAACACCTACCTGTAACTCCCCTCCCTCCCTCTGACAAAGCCATTTCAGGCTGCTACCATACTATCATTTTGCACTTTTGCAACCCCAATGTTTTCTTAATCATTTATTTATTTATTTATTGAAATGCTTCACCAGGAAAGGCACACTGAACAACAAGTTGCTGATCTCATGGGGCCATCCTGGAGGAAAGGGGAAACAGGATAACACTGATACATATGAATGAAATACAAACCAATTACATAGATTTTATAAGCAAGAAGTAAGTACAGCAGTTACAAACGGTGACAGCAAGCAACAAAACATCAAGTACTAGGTACAAAAATTTACAGGGGCAATAATTTTAATCATCTTAACTTTATATCTGTAATCCCTTAATCACCTCTTACTCCTCACTCTGATGCTAATGTCACTGTCCCCCTTCATGCCACCCTCACTTCTCTACTTGTGGTCATTGCAACAAATATGCACTTTTGTAATTAGCAACTCAATGTACTTTTATTGTATTTTACTCTTCTATGATTTTGCTTGTACCCAGTTTCTTGTTCTATGTTATCTATGACTTGGAATCTTTGTAAATGAGTTCCCCAGCTCAAAGGTATTAATCCGAAACTGAAATAAATAAAATAGATAGATAGATAGATTAATTAATTAATTTTAATTAATTCACTTGAAGTCTGCTCTTCTGACATCTAAAACTTCAGCATTTGAGGAGGGCTTACTGGTCCCAAGGGCTAGCTCGAACCATATGGTGTTATGGTTACTGGATGCTAGTAGCTCCCCACTCTGCACTCCTTCTACCAATTCTGAGTTGGAAAGCACCACATTGAGAATAGCAGCCTGCCTTGTGAGTTCCTTAACTAGCTGCACCGGCAGGTAGTCCTACAAAGTATCTAGCAGGGCCTGATTTCCAGTGCTCCTAGCTGCTGGAATGTCCCAATCCGTATCCGGCAAGTTTGAGATCCCCACCACACACTCACACCTCCTCCTTCACCACCACCCCACCCTCCTCTGTCCCAATACCCTATATATCTCTCTCTTTCCCCCGTTCTGGTGGTCTATAGACCACCCCATCTATAGTTTCTTACCCGAGGTCATTGTGAATTGAACCCACAGTGATTCTATTTCCCCATTCCCTCCCCGATTACTCCATGCTACACTGTCTCAATGCCTTTATTTATTTATATATGACTTTGATAACCGGGTAAGTGCGCTGATCCCAGGGACCACTTTCAGGCATGAACCGGGCCATGTCACATGGCACAGGATGGCAGAGAATACAAGGTGAGCAACTAATTACACATGTAGGAGATCAGATTCAGATACAGCAACTGAAGCTCAATACATTGGTATGGTACAGTTCCAGTGAGTGACAGCGAATGCTTGTTTACAGTATAACGCTAGGTACACAAACAGCAGTTGTAAACAAAGGTAGGTACATAAGTCAGGTGGGCATGATTGTGACATAGCATATACAGTGGGAACAACTATACAGTGCGTCATACATAGAATTAGATATACATTATGTACAAGGTTGAGAGCTGACACATCAGTAACCAACAGAGTAAGAAAACAGGCAGGAGGTAAATTGTAGGGGACAAGTGAGGCTAGGTGGGTAACTCCTGGGGGTAGGTTGACAAGTGTGGCTAGGTGGGTAAACCCCTGGGAGTCAGTAGGCTAGTGTGGCCAGGATGGTACCCCTGGGGGCAGTGGCAGTAGGAGTTTGCCAGGAGCCATGTTTTGAGACGGGATTTGAATCAGTAGTGAGTGTTGATGATCTGGAGTTCTGCTGGCATGCTGTTCCACTGCGAGGGGGTGGCTGTAGACCAGGCCCTGCTGCCCATGTTGGTAGATACCCTGGGAATAGCTAGATGATGGATACCAGTTGAGCAGAGGCTACGGTGCAGGGTACAGGTTTTCAGTAGGGCGGCAAGGGGGGATTCAGTACCCGTGTGGATGACTTTGTCCACCATGCCACAAAGGGCAAAGTCAATGCGTCCCTGCAGTGGTAGCCATCCCAGGGTACTGTAGAGTGTGCAGTGGTGGGTGGAGAATGGGTCCAGTAAAGCAAAGTGACAGGTACTGTTATAGGCAGTAGAGAGTTTCGCCATAGTGACAGCAGAGGTCCTGGAGTATATGGGAAAGCAGTAGTCCAGGATAGGGAGGAGATTTCCCTGGACAATAGCTAGTCTGGCTCCAGGGGTGAGGCATTGTTTGAATCAATATGCACTACCCAATTTCTGATGGAACCTACTGATAGTGGAGTTGACATGCTCGGTGAAGGTGAGAGCAGGGTCGAGCAATACTCCTAAGTATTTATAAGTATCAACGTCTTCGAGGGCTGAGCCGTTGGGGAAGAGAATGCTGAGGGGGGCATGAGTTTTGGATTTTGCAAAGAAAGACTTAGATCTGAACAGCATGGATTTCATTTTCTTGGCATTAACTAAGAGGAGGTTATTAGAAAACCAGTTGTGGGCTAAGGCATAATTGTACGAGAGTACTGAGGAGATAGTGGCCGTGGATTTGTCACTGTGGAAGAGAACCACGTTGTCAGCATACAGGAGGGAGTGGCAGTTAAGGCTATCAGAGGGAAGCGAGTTGACAAATACAGAGAAGAGGAAGGGGTCCTGGATTGAACCTTGAGAGACCCCCATGGAGACAGGCAGAGTGGGGGAGCAAGTTTGGTCTAAACACACGAATTGTGAGTGGCCAGTCAGGTAGTTGGTGAACCAGCTGGTGACTTCCTGTGAACAACCTAGGAGGCTAAGTTTGGAGGTGAGGAGGGCATGGTTAACCATGTTGAAAGCCTTCAAGAGGTCAACGAAGATGGCCCCTGTGGCTTTACCTTTGTCCATGTTGGAGAGGATGTGGTCTGTCAGAAGGGCAAGAGCAGTGGTAGTGGAATGGTTCTTGCAAAAACCATGCTGTTGGTTGCATAGGAGGCTGTGCCTGTCTATGTATTTGGCGAATTGTTTGTGTACAGCTCTCTCGAGTAATTTACTAAGATGAGGGAGGATGGACATTAGGCGATAGTTATCGGTAGATTTGGGGTCACCAGATTTAAAGGGTACCTAAACAAGCAGTTTTTTAAAACTGCAAACTCCAACATCTGTCTTCATAACAAGGTAAAGTAGAGGCTGCTGTTTTCATTTATGCTAAAACTGCATTTATGTAAATAATATAAATGCAGTTTCATAGCTTTTGAAAAATGTAAACATCAGCCTTTCACTTTCAAAAAACAGCCTTAGTTTCCCCCTAAGATGGCTGCCAAGTCTGTTGAGTGATGAGTCATGATGACATCATCTGAGCCAAAGACAGAGACCCACATGCATTTCTATAGTGCTTACTAGTTCTTCTTTCCCTCTTTGTTTTGAATTGTTGTACCAGAATGATCAACACCATATATTAACTCATGGATTATTTTGATCAGTACACATGTTAGGCTATGATTTTGTTCATTTAGTTTACTTTAACTTGTCGAAAATGTTTTGCAATCCAGCTGACTTTTTCCTTGGCAAACTGCACTACAGTACAACACTTCAATTACCTGATCATCTAGTGGTCATGTGATGCACTGAATTTTGTTTTTTGTTAGCCAGGAGAGACACACTAAGCTGAAAGCTTGTTTACAGGTGTGGCCTGGGAGCACAAGGAAGTGTAATGACTTGCTCAGGGTCACAGAGCAAAGTACTGGTCTGGTTCAGTTCCAAAGCCCATGCTGTCTTGTTAATCCACAAATAAGGCTTTCTTTTTCCATGTGAACCCCCTGCACCTAGCCTGCCTTCTGTTGAACACCCCACCATCCATACCCTGTCCTTAGTACTGCCTGGTACCGCATATGTGCTTACAGTCTCATGAAAAGAATTATTACACCTCGGATTGTAATCTTTTACCTGAGAGAGTTGTGCACACCTATACCAATATGCATCATCAGCTGGCACTGTTAGAAAATGCCTCCCAAATCACTCTCCAGTCCACATTCTCAGTGTTTGACTTCCGCTCCCACAGTAAACATTGAGTGGCACCACCCTTCTGCACAGTGACGGTAGCATGTACAGTTCCCCTGTTGTGTTTTTCCCACCTCATTAACCAACAGCTAGGTCTTCCTGGAGGGCCAAGCAATAAGCATCATGACCCATCAGAAAAACTGCTGTTCATGCCGTCATGAGGGCTGCACTTAGAATGGGTAACGATATTATTAGCAGGAGAGGAGTACGAATACCTTGAGCAAATCCACCCGACTTCCATTGTCAGTCTACTCCTTTAGCTGTGATCTGCAGAACCCTACAGGACAGTTCCCAGCAATTCTTCTCCAGTACTTTCCTGTGCTCTACTCCACAATGCGAGTTTTCTGGCTACCACCCTTCCACATCTTGAATGAGATGTACACAACTCCCTCAATACTGTCCTAGCAAACGTCAAACCCCCCACCTGAGGGTAATCTTCCTACACTGAATTCAAGTAACAGTTTAGGTGAAGCCCTGCCACTCTGAGTATTTGTCATCGCTGGCTACTCTCATCCACAGTCAGGTAGTGATCACGATGTTGGTAGCCCCACATTTCAGATCTCACAGTGATCTGCTCAGCGTCCTCCTTCATGTCTTCAACTAACCTGAATATAGCTGTACCCTGCTGGAATGGCCTCTTCAGTCCCTCTCTGGCATTCATGCTTCTCACCTGCACCCCACACCAAAAACTGGTGAGTTCACTACTCTTCTGCATCATGAATGTGGTTAGTACAGTCTCCTATGTAATTTTTACATATTAATAAACATGATCTTCTGGTAAGCCAGGCTGATCGCTGCATTGCACAAGTGGAAAAATAGGCTTTCCTACCCATATAAGATCTAAGCCACCTATGATTAGGCACTATTAAATGACGTGCATAATGATGTGCACACCCATCATTTAGCAGTGCCTAATCAAAGGTAGCCTAGATCTTTTAAGGATAAGAAAGCCCATCATTCCCCTTGTTCCCTGATGCTATCAGCCTGACTTACTGGAAAGATATGTTTATATTTGATATGTCAAAATAAAACGGGGACTCTACTGCTTGCATTCATGATGCAGAAGGGTGATGAGCTCACCATTGTTTGGTGTGAGGAGGAACAGTGACAAATGAATATCAGAGGGGGTCTGAGAAGGCCACTCTTGCAAGGTACGGCTATATTCAGGGAAGGGGGAAGACAGAGGAGAGAAATATGATCGGATTACTGTGAGAAATAAGATGTGGGCTTCCAGCACCTTGATCACTACCTGACCCCGTTGTCCTGGCCAACATTCCCCTTCCCATAAAACCAGTTCATGCAATTGTCCAAAGCTGTGTGTGGATATTAATGTATGAAATGGCTGCCACTACATGTTCAGTCACTTCACTACCAGTCTAAAATTGTTTATAAAGCACTTTGGGATACAGTGTGTATGAAAACCACTATATAAATGCTGATTCTTCTTATTATTTCCCATGGAAAAAGAAAACAAGACAAGCATATATTAGAGTTTTGAGAAAGTATGAACTCTAACATTGGACTGAACAAGAACTTTGCTACAAAAAAGTGGTAGCTCTAGGGGGTGGTGAAGGGTGTTACTGCACCCCCCCCCCACACACACATAGTAATGTACTTGCTTGCTGCTGCATTTCACTTTGAAGAAGTCGGATTTATTGATTGTACAAATGTTTACATTCAAACTATGGATTACATTTGTAGGTTCTGTCAAAAACGTACTAGAAAAGAATAACAGCAGAAAATATAAAGGTTTAATAAAAATATTAAAAAGTGCATATTAAGCATGCACACCGCCCCAGCATCTTGTAGCATCTTGGATCCACCATAACCACTAGACCACCAGGTTATTCAAGATTTTTACTGCACTATGGTTTGCCACAGAGAAAGTAGGTTGGATTAAAACACAATTTCAGCATATTAAAATAAACAAAATGAACAGAACCATAGCCTAACATGTGTATTATACAAAATAATGCACATGGTTTTGACCTTTTGGGTGAAACAATTCTATACAAAGGGAAAAAATAACTAGTTAGCACTATAGAGAGCCATACATCTTTCTGACTTTGGCTCAAATGATGTCATCACATAGCACATTTGGTGGCCATTTTAAGAAGCAGGTAAGACAGTTTTTTTTTAAATTAGAAGGCTGATTTTACAATATTCAAATGCTCTGGAACCACATTTAGGTAAATTATATATATGTAGTTTTAGCCTTAATGAATACAGCAGCCTTTCCTTTAGTCACCTACGGAGTCAGAGTTTTGAATAGTTTGTTGTCAAAATGTTGTTTAGGTATCATTTAAGAATGGGGATTACCTTGGCTATTTTCCAGGGGTCAAGCATGGAGGATATAGAGAGGGCAAGGTTAAAGACGTGTGTTAGTGGTTTGGCTATGGCCGGAGATACCAGTTTGAGGAATGCTGGGGATAGGCTGTCCGCACCTGGGGAGCCATGGTTAGACAGGCTTTCGAGTAGCCTAAACATGTCGCAATAGGAGAAGGCTTTGAAGTAGAAAGGGGGCATTTGCTGGTGATTGTTGGAGGTGCATTTCAGTGGATCAGGTATGGTGGATGGGCATTGCTGTTGGACAGTAGAGAGTTTGTTTAGATACATAGACAGGTTTGTGAACTTGCTATTGAAGACATTGGCCACTTCGAGAGAGTCAGTGAGCAGCCCATCCTTGGAGCTGAGTTGTGGCGCAGCATGGCTGGAATGAGGGTTTAGAAGGGTGTTTATTGAATTCCAGAATTTCTGGGGTCCCTAATGTTGTCCCTTTGTAGGTTGTGGAAGTGGGTTAGTTTCATTGGTTTTGCTTGTTGTTTACATTTGTTCCTGAGACATCTATATGCCTCCCAGAGGGCAGGAGGGAGGGAGGTTGATTTGAAAGTTGACCAGGCATGATCTCTGTCCTTCATAAGGGTTAGTGGGTCACTGGAGACCCAGCATGAGCTCCCCCCCCGACTTATCTGGTGGTGACAGGGAAAAAGTGGTCTTGGAGGGATAGCAATGTCTTTGTAAATGTAGAAACTGCTGAAGCTGCATCAGATATAAAGAGAAGTGCAGACCAGTAAATGAACCAGGTCTCCTTGAGGAGATTTGTGGTGTCTGGACAGCTAAAATTTCTGAAGGGTAGATATTTGGGCGGTGGGCACTTTAGTTTGGAGGACCAGAGAAGATAGGTTGGTGAGTGGTCACTAATAGAGTCAGCCAAGGTGCCGGCGTGTAATGCTCGGTCTTCCCTATTTATGAGGATCCTGTCCTGTAGAGTATGGGTGGCCGTATGGGGGTTAAGTCTGGTGGGGAGAGAGATCACCTGTATCAGGTTGTGCTGCTTTAGCAGGCATGCATAGTCAGGCTGGTGGCTGCTCAGCCAGTTCAGATTAAAGTCACAGAGAAGGATAGTTTCCCTATGGGGAGTTAAAGCGCTCAGGCCCTGGAGGAAACTGGAGAGTCCAGCAGTTCCTGTTGAAGGGGAGTTGTAACAGCAGCTGATATAGAGATTTTTACAGGATCCCAGGGTCAGTTCAGACAGTAGCCATTCACTAGGCAATGATGCATCAGAGTGCATGATGATGCTGGCTAAGAGGGGTTCCTTAAGGAGTAGGGCCACACCACCGCCTTTTTTCCTGCCTTGCCTATCTAGGCATAGGTAGGAGTAGCCAGGTAGTTGGAAGGTTGTATCAGCATGATGTGGTTTTAGCCATGTTTCCGAGAGACCCAGAATATGGGTCTTGTGGAGCATAGTCCAAGCCTCAAGGTCAGTGAATTTAGATGGAAGGCTGCAGATATTAATATGAACGATTTTGAGACCAGGGGCATTAGTCCAGATAGTGGAGGAGGGGGTGATGTGGGAGTTAGTTGGACCAGGGTTGCACTTGATGTCCCCAGCAAGGGAAAGTAGTGATATTAGGAGAATATATGGGCAAGAGAGAAAAGCGGGGTACCAGGAGAGGTTGGCCAAGTAGTATCCTAAGAGGCTGCGTTCCTTGGTGGTGAGGAACACAAATGAGACATACCCTAGTGAGGACAGATTGTTGATTGGTAGTGAGGAAGGGTGAGGGGGGAGGGGTGGGGTGATAGGAAGGAGAGACATTGCTGGTCACAGGTCAGCACCTTTGCACTGAAATCAGTCACTACTAGTACAGTGGTTGAGGAGGTGGCCCATAAAATAGTCAGTGCCAGTGACATGTTTCCATGCGTATAGTGGATGGAAAGTGACGCTGTCTGTTTAAATGTGTGTGAGCTAGGCAGCCAGTGGGGAGGAGAGCTCAAGGTGGGAGTGGTTTGAGTGTATTTAATCAGTGGAGGGGTGGGAGAGGGAAGGGGTGGGGGGGGTCCGAAAATCTCTTGTGTGGCAGGAGTGCAGGGCTTCAGGGCAGTCTCCAGTCTGTTACCTGTGAGATTGGAGTAGTGACCAGGTGGCAGCAGGCGGGCTCCTGGAGATCTCGCCACAGGAGTCGGCGGGGCAGGACAGAGCTGGTAGCCACGGGGAGCACTTGCAAGCCCGTGCAGTCTGGAAGCCTGCAAGAAGGGACAGAGGAGGGAATTAACACAAAACCTACAGAAATCAAAGGGAGTAAAACAAAATTAGCAAAACAACAAAGGACAGGATTTACCAGGAATTGGGGCCGGGTCTAAGAGCCACGGGCAGGCGCCGGCTGCGGATGGCAGGGGAAGGGGGGCAGACAGCTAGCAGTAACAAGAGCCAGTGCTAGACTAGAGGAAAAACAAAAAAAAAAGAAAAGGTTACTGGCTATCACATATGCTCCTGAAATAATAGACTGCAAGGGACTGGCTAGCAATGCAGTAATTTCCAAAATAGCAGACTAGCTAGAGCAGTACAATTAGCTTACTAACACAGCTCAGTAGTTATTATTACAGGCTAGAGAAGTTCCAGGCAGTCTGCGCTTTCTTTAAAAATATCGCCGTTTCCCACAGAAGTTTAAAACTTGGCAGCACGGTCCAGCTGGTGGAGTGGCGCTGGGTTTAACAAATAGCCACTCACAGGGCTCACCAGGATGGCAGCGGCCAATCAGGGCACTATAATGAGATGGCACCAGAAAATGAAAACTAGGTCGAAAATCTCTTGTGTGGCAGGATGCAGGGCTTCAGGGCAGCCTTCCCTGACACAGAGTGCTATTCCTCTTCCTTTACCTCTATCCCACCCAAACATGGTGTAGCCTGGACTATCAGGTCCCAGTTGTTGTTCTCTGTGGCCCAAGTTTCTGTACTAGCTCTGAGAGCCATCTTTGCATCTGCCACCATCGCCTGAGTTCACTTGACTTTATTTCCTGGGCTCCTCTCATTAAGGCAGACCACTTTCCATATTGCTCCCAATCCCCTCTTGCTTTTTACTTCTCCTTCCCCCTTATTTTTCCCTAACTTCCTTAATTTCTTGTTCTTCTTCTTGTTTGTAGGCTTTGTGAGCCCTCCCCCCTTGGTGTCTGCCCCTAACCTAATTTGAAGTCCAACCTTTCTGTTTCCCTTCCTACTGCTAATAGCCTCCAGTTCAAGGTGAGCACTAGCTTGGTTCCCCACTCTCTCCCCCTTCTCAATGGTTCTCCTAGCCTTAGCCTTCCCCGCAGTCAGTTTAAACTTTCCACCAATGTAGATGCCACACTTCTACCCCTGTGCATTGACTTCCTCTCTTGTTAGATAAAGACTGTCACCCTTGAAGAGCCTCCTGATGGTCTTATTTAACAGCTCACTGAAATCAGGCGTGCTTCTAGGAAGCAAACAAAGAGTGGCTCAGGACATGTGTGGATGGAGCCAAATAAAAATCACTGCAAAGGAAAAGAAAAATTCAGCTCTACATCAAGGATACAGGCAAACTCCACTGCTAGGAGATGATTAAAACTGAGAGATGAGAGGAAGTACTGTGCTACTTCATTTTAAAAATGGTGGATGCCTGGAAAAGACTGTAAGAGGAAGCGGTGGAGGTAAAAACAGGTTTTAAACGTGTGGGGTAGACATAGGGGATTATTAGGAAATGTGCAGGGAGGAGGGAGGCTCACCTGAGACCAGTTGGGTCTGCGGACACAGATTAGCCAGGGATCATCTGGGCAGACTGGGTGGGCCAAGCAGTCCTTTTCTGACAACAGATTCTGTGTTTCTATGAATGAGTTCCAAGCTGAAGGGCAAAAAAGGGAAAAGCTCTTTTGCCCAAACAATGTTTTGTCAGGGGCACAACAAGCAAAGCATCTATTTTAGATAGCAATTGATGGGTAATGGGAGTTAAACATTTTGACTGTTGATTTTGCAACACATTAAAAATGAAAATACCAAGTTGATACTGTAGGTGCACTTATTAGAAGAGGATAACCAATCCAGTTCACCGTAGAGCATACAGCGATGTACAGTCTGGCTTGATTGCGAGACGAACCTGCGCACATAGTTGTAGGTAATATTCCATTTGTGGGATAAGTAAGACCCAACGAAGCCTCAAATAAAAGGAACTGCCAACCTTTTTGCATGATATTATTTCTAGTTAACCACATTTTATGATTGCTTACCGTCTCTAAAATGAATTGACGTTGCTGATTGTTTTATCTGCCTCCTTGCTTAGTAGAACTGAAATGCGTATAGTTATAACCAACCTTTGTTTTGTTTCAAATCCTGTAGCTATTTTTATTGCAATATTCCTGAACATTAGAAACACCCCAAAACAGTACAGCCACACATGGTGCAGTAGTCTTCATTACTCCCACTGCATCATGAATGGCGATGCTGTGTTGGGAGTTTTCCTATGTCCTGGAACCATAATTATGGAATGTAAACAATCATGTTTTTGTGTGGTAACAACAGCATGCTGGACAATCTGTTTTTCATTTTTTGAAAAGAAAAAAAGAATGAGAATCAAATAGTCAGCTACATTAGCCGTCTCTACAGACTGCTAACAATCATAATGCGTATTATTTAAACTAGGACACTTTTAGGCCCAAGGGAGTTGACACTGTCCCTTTAATTCCATTTTCCAAAGATGAGACTTTCATAACAAATAAAAGGGGGGAGAGGTTGACTTCCTAAAGTGGGAAAAATAAAATTAGGTGAGATTGAATTTTAGAGAGAGACAGAAAACAGCCCTATCAATCTCTGCTAGTAGTCTACTGAATGTAGAATACAGAATGCTCGAGCCTGAAGTGTTATTGTATTGCATTTACTTTGTCTTATTTTATTTAGTATTTGCCTGATTGTTTGTACTGCATGTTATATTACTTTGTCCTTTACTACCTGTATCATACATGCTGCATATATCTGTATTGTTCTGTTACCTGGGCCACTCGTTTCTACTGTAACCTGCCACTCATCTAAACTCTGCTCTGTAAGAGATTGGGCATGCCCCTTCCCCAGATCATGAACGACCTCCCCCCTGCCTCCCTGTGACCATTGACCAGCCTTTTATGTTTATCCCACACCCTTCTAAAGTCTTCCACCATTTTAGCACTGATCAGGTATACGGGCAACTTGTTCCAGCCTTCCACCACCCTTTATGTGAAGTAATTTTGTCTTGAACTCTCCCACCCCACCAGTTTCTTATTGTACCCCCCTGCTATTTGTTTTGCCGCTGGTTGTCAGCAACCCACTGGAGTTCACTTTGTTAATACTCCACATGTATTTAAACATTGTATTCATGCCTCCTCCCCCTTTCTGGCCATGAATGAGTACATGTTGAGGTACTCCAGTCTTTGCTTGTATGTCCTCCCCTGCTGCCTCTGAATCCTTTTGGTTGCTCTCCCTTGCACTGGCTCCAGCCTTTTTTTAAACTCTGTTTCTAGCACTTCTTTCAGTGTGGTGGCATACCCCATATCAACCCAGGGTTTTTGGAACCACCCTCCACCCCAGCACTTCCCAACCGGCTGCCTGGTCCAGGAGGACTGTGACTTCCCCTCACGGAGGGGCTCCCATAGGAAGAGATCATATCACCCTGTGTGCCTTAGCTGAAACTTATGACTTCAGGTTGTTTCAGTGTATGTAGGCAGCCCAGGGTCCTGGCTTTATCCTGCTCATGGCAAGAAGGGTTTTCTCCTTTGGAAGCTCCCTCGAGGCTCAGACATGCAGTGGCATCAGAGGCACACCATGCACGCTCTCATGCTTGTTTGCTGATGCCTGTCAAGTCTCTAGCCCATATGCGCACAGGGTGCCTGGCACATCAACTCCTATTCTTCACTAGGAGTAGGACTGTTGCTAACTGCCCTGACCCTCTCATCTCAAAGGAGGAGAGCAATCCTCCAAACGCTCATCCTCCTCCCACCGGCCAACCTTCTGATGCTCCGGGCTCGTTCCCAAACCCGGGTCATTGGTGCTGCAAGTGGTAGTGCTACTACTTGCTCCAGCAGGCCAACTGGCTCCAGCCTTTGATGTCCTTTTTAGGTGAGGGTTCCAAAACTGTACACAGTACTCCAAGTGTGGTCTCACCAGAGTTCTGTACGGTGTCAGTAGCACCTCTTTTTTTCCTGCTTCTGAACCCCGTACCGATGCACCTCATTTCTGTTCGTCTTCCTTATTGTCCCATGAATGTGAGCAGCTATAATGGAGGGGGCAACTAAACAGGTTATATTTCTGGCTGTGAGAGTTACAGGTTTGGCCAATAGCTTATTTGAAACTGATGTCCCTTGGCAATAATACTGGCCATCTTCCTTTATACATGGAACCCCTGGGCCAGAAAGCCGTCCTGGAATGCATCCATGACTGCCTGAATTCTGCTGCTCCAAGCTCTTGGGATGCTCCAGTATACATCAGGTAGACTGAAATCCCTGTGACCACCACATTCCCGAAGTGCTGCTGTCCTTCTGATTTTGTCTCCCAGTTTCTTGTCGACCTCCTCTTTTTGATTTTTGGGACCTGTAGACCAAGGAGAAACAAAGACAACCACCCTGGGATAAAGGTGCTACCACAGAAAAATAGCCAGCCACAAAAAAAAGGGGGGGGGAGAGGGGTGCACTCACCCTGAATGGGAAACTGAGTAAACCAGAACGCAAAGTTCACAAAATTTATTGAAGTGACACAGGCATATCAAAAGTTAAAAAGGCCAGTCTAAGTCCACACGTAATGTAATTCACATTGGAATGCTTTTTCAAAGGTGTCAGAGAGGCCTGACTACACCATTTACCGGTATATAGCCCTAGATTTAAAGGACCAGTATTAGAAAGTGTGTCAGTTAAGCAACCAAGAAATTAAAAAGTCATTGCCCTGAGATTACTGATTTTTATTTCCGAGGCTCCTGGCTTTAAAACAGATCACTTTCCATAGTGCTCCCAATCCCCTTTTGCTTTTCACTGGCCCTTCCCCTTTATTTTTCCCTAGCTTCCATCATTTCTTGTTGCTTGTTGACTTTGTGACCCCTCCTCCTTGGTCTCTTCCTCAGCCTAATTTGAACTGCAGCCTTTCTGTTTCCTTCCCTACTGCCAATAGCCCCCAGTTCAAGGGGAGCACCAGCTGGGTTCCCTACTCTCTCTCCCTTCTCAGTGGTTCTCCTAGCCTTAACCTCCCTTGCTGTCAGTGTAGCTTTCCACCAATGTAGATGCCAAACCTCTACCCCAGTGCATTGGTTTCCTCTCTTGTTAGATGAAGACTGTCACCCTTGAAGAGCCTTCTGTCCCAGAAGCCCCCCGTCCCCAACAAATCCAGAACCTTCCTCCTTATACCATCCCTTCAACCACCCATTAAGCTTCTCAAGCTCCTCCTTTCTCACTCTGTAGTTTCCATTCCCCCTAGCCCACATAGGGAGGCCCTCGGAAAAGACCTGGGAAGTTGAGTGTGCCTTCAATCCATCCCCCAACATTTGAAAGTTCTGCTTCACTGTTTCCACAGACTGATTCACCAGACTGTTGGTTCCCAACTGTAGCAGCACCTGCAGCTCCCCTTCCCCCTTCTCCGGTGTTCTTCCTATCTTATCTATATCCCGGGTGACTGATACACCATAAAGGCTCCTGAAAATCCCCTTCCCCTTTCCTCCCCCACCTACCACCTTCTCTACCCCCTCAATCATTGAGTCCCCAATGACTAAGACACTCTTGCTGACTTCCTACAACTCTCCCTCTCATCAACTAAATTGTCTTGTCCCTCTCCTGACTGAGAGTCCTCCCAATGGAGTTAAGAACCTGTACTCTCAAGGGTGCAAAGTGATTTGCTGTTGGTATGACATGGGTTTGGTGACCTCTGTGACTACCCTCAACTCCCTTCCCCTCCCTTCCTCCCCACTCTCTAGCCCCCAGGTCATTGGGCCTCTGGGAAGGGGGTGTGTGGGCACCAGCTGAGCCAGTGCTGCAGCTGAGATATGTCATCTTCTGCTGCTACCAGCTGAGCATGGAGCTCCGCAAAGGTCCTGCAAATAGAGCAGTATCCCCTCCTCCAGAGCATAACCCTGGAGAAGAGTGCCCACAGTCCCCACAGCTGACTACTTCCCTAATGTACTGCACCTTTGTTTTGTACTGGTTTTATAATAACTCCTGGACTGCTGGCAATAACGTTCTTCCTACTGTCTGCCTAGTACAGTGCACCCTCTATTATCCTCCCTCTATTATTTGCCACCCTCCTTATCTGCCAGCCCAACTTCCTGTACTATTCTTTTTCTATGGAAATTCCCTCTATCTGCCACTCTTTCTATCCGCCATCTGTTAGCACTTTCTGGTGTAGAGGCTGTATCTTTCTAATGTTATTCTCCCTCTGTCCTCTGCCATGTCATTGGCACTGACACATTGCATTAGTGTCCAATTTTTGGGTTGTTGTAAATGTCTGAAATATTGTACAGAGCACTGCTGAAGACTATGTTATCTTCAAGTATGATTTTGTTTTACAGCATCATTGATGAAGAAGTTATTGAAATTGTCTGGGGTAAAGAAAAGAAGCAAGGGTGGATTTTAACATTGTTTTGCTTGGCTAGGGCCTGGACTAGTACAGTTAACCCTTTACTTGCCCATCTTGACTTGTACAGGTCTTCCATGGCTGTCAATTAAGTTAAAAAGAAGTCTTGCTTTAGCAGGCTCTAGTCCTCATGCAAATCTCCCTCGCTGTTTCAGATGGCCAGGTAGGATTAATAGCTTTTTAAGAGCTGCTGTCACTGTGCCTAGTGCCTTGCAGTGCAAGGTGGGGATCCCACACAAGACTCAGTGTGAGTAGTTGTCACCCCATTGTTAGGGTTTCCAGCCAGTGTTGAAGCTGTGAACAGGGATAAAATGATGTTACGTCACTAGCTCCCAGTTTTCTGAGTTTGAGTCTCTATGTGTGTGCTGATGTACCTGACATTAAGTGCCCCTTTCCTACATTTTGAGTATCATGCCCAACATTTCAGTGACAAAATGTTGAGGTATATAGTATCTGCCATACAGGTGGGGGTTCTCCCAGCCTCCCCATAGTCATTCCCTCCCCCTTCTAAATCTCCCAGCTCTGTACTTTCACTGGATCACACTATAGGCTGCTGAAAGAGGAGTACTTGGATGCTAAAATGAAATTAATCATAATAAAAACGCCAAAACAGATGTCATTCACTGATTACTTTGAAGCTGATTGAGATAAATGAGAAATGAACTAAACTGCTATAGATTTTAATAGCCATACTGTGGTTTTAATGTAGTTTTGTTATCAAACTACAGAAATAAAGAAACTGAATAGTTAATACCTCCGTGGAGTTCTGTGCCAATTTTCCTATCATTTACCAATGCAACGCAACACACCTCTATTATCCACCATCCTCTGTTATCCACCAAAAAGTTATTGCACCAAAGCTGGCAGATAACAGAGGGTACACTGTATGATTTAACTAGAACCAAACAGGCCTACCCTTGATAGGGAGTTTTGCTAAAGTTCCTGTTTTACAAGGTTACCAGGCTGTCCCACTTTTGGACAATTTCTTGCACTCCTACCCTAGACAGCTAAGGCTACTAATTACTTAGCAGTTTAAATACAAAAAACATACACAGTACTTACTGCATTACATTACTACTAATGTGAGGTAATCCACACAATTGCTAAGTTGGTATACCCTAGATAGAGAGTTACTGGGATTCCCTATACTGACAGGTCTGCTAGTTACTACACATGTAGCTTTCCTGATACCTGCACGTACAGAATCCCCTGAGGTCTTGCAGTGTTCCTGCAGAAGTCCTGAAGACATATCCTAGTCAGATTTCCCACTCCTGCTCAGTGCCACTCACACAATGGGACACTCTTATTTATTTATTTTTTGTTGACCGGGAAAGGAGAACTAGACAATTCTGTCTGTTTTCAGCCTCGTCCCGGGGGAGGGTGATACAGATGGATGCCAACTGACATTG
This sequence comes from Neoceratodus forsteri, assembly GCA_016271365.2. Lineage (NCBI taxonomy): Eukaryota > Metazoa > Chordata > Ceratodontiformes > Ceratodontidae > Neoceratodus > Neoceratodus forsteri. The sequence goes on from CM057452.1 coordinate 70,983,758, forward strand.
AACCAGATTAAGCTGTTAGTGGTATTTTTAGTGAATAGGGGAAATTTGGTCAGGACACAGGGAAATTCCCCTACTCTTTCTTCCTGTATTCAACAGGGGGCACTGTTGCTTCCTGTTTGGAGGAAGATGGAGGACTCAGAGATGATGGACATGGGAGGAGGAGAAGGACTGACAACTGAAGGAAATGAACCAGGAGTTGAAATAAGGAACAGTGTCTATTTTTATATTTGAAATTACTTGGGAAAGTTCATTTGTGGAAATGGGTTGTATTAGAATGTATGCTAATTCTTGTGGAAGTTGTAGTAAATTACTGAGGGGAAGGGTGTTCCTATTTGCTGATGATACAAAGATTAGCAATAGGGTGGACACCGCGGGAAGTGGAGGACATGAGGCAGGACCTGAAGACGCTCGAGGAGTGATCAGAGATGTGGCAACTGAAATGTAATGCCAAAAAGTGCACTGTGATGCACCTGGGGAGTAGGAACACACGAGCAGAGTACACCCTGGGAGGGGAGGCAATCAAAGTATCAGAACAGGAGAGGGATCTGGGGATTATTGTCTCATCCAATCTTAAGGTAGGAAACCAATGTAACAGGGCAGTGGGAAAGGCCAATGGAATGTTGGCATGCATCGGCAGGGACAGTACTAGTAGAAGAAGGGAGATAATAATGCCCCTCTACAAAGCCATGGTGAGGCGGCACCTGGAGTACGGGGTCCAGTTCTGGAGACCACACCTCCACAAGGACATAGATGGGATGAAAAGGGTACAGAGAAGAGGAACCATGGTGGTTCAGGGTATGCAAGAGAAGACGTATGAGCAGAGGTGTCAGGAGCTGGATCTGTACACGCTGGAGACTAGAAGGAAGGGGGTGGCATGATTGAAACTTTTAAATATGTAAAGGGGCTCAACAAGGTAAAGGAAGGATGTTTACTTAAGAAGAAGAAGGGGGCCAGAACTAGAGGGCATAGCCTCAGTCTGCAGGGAAATAGATACAGAGGCAATGTGAGAGGGAAATTCTTCACAGAGAGAGAGAGAGAGAGAGGTGGAAGGAGCTCTGGAAAAGACTACCAGAAGAAGTGGTGGGGGCTAAATCGGTGGAGAGATTCAAGAGTGCATGGGACAGACATATGGGGCTGAGTGGCAGGGGGGAGGTGTGTGTAGGGGATGAAATAGGGCAGACTAGATGGGCCGGTGTGGTCCTTTTCTGCTGTCAAGCTGCTATGATTCTATGATTCTATGACTGTCTTTTAACCATTTTTCCATGCTTGCTGTTTCGGGATATGGATTTCCAAATAACTTTTTAAGATAGTGTTCTAGTTCTGAGAGAATATCTAGTCTATCTGATACATTTTCCCCTTCTTCTGTTTTTAAGCATTTTATTACTTTTTTGGAGATTCTGTTAGTGCAGCTATCAAAGGGGTTTGTCTGTATTTGTTTTCCTTGTGTATCAAATTTTTGTTCTGCTTCTAATGATTTGTCTGTCATACTGAAACTGTTGCAGCTCATTTTTTTATTTTTGTTATTTGAGTAGAGTAATCCTGTGTACTATTATTTTGTAAGGTAAATATGTGGTGTAGCTGTTCTTGGAGGCCCTTATATTTCTGTTTTTTTTGGTTGTCCATTTAATTGCACCATTGGTTAGAAATAGTCTATCATATCAGTGTTACTGTCCTCCCACAACTCAGAAGAGGAATCATACAAAAACATCACTGACTTTCTAGCTGAGATAATATTGTCTAGGCCTTGCCTAATTTCTGGATGTAGAAGTAAGGCAGGATTAAGTCTTCAGTAACCCTTCCCTGGTTTGGTTCCTGAACAGTTAGTTATTGTAACGTTTAACATACCATGGTCTGAGGTGGCAACTGGATGTACAAACGTGTGCTGTACTGGTGGAGTTCAGGATATAAACCAGTAATCTATCCTGGTTGAGAGTTTACCTTTAAAGTAAGTATGATGCGACTTTTGTCCTTTTTGATGAAAAGTGTCCTTAAGTTCAGTTTGTTTTAGTAATTTGTTTAAAAAGGTGGCATCACAGAATATTTTATTCATTTGTAGCCCTCTATCTGATTGGAGTCTGCTAATATTAAAATCACCCCAAAAGAGTATATTTTTTTGAGGTGAATAAAAAGTTGTATTACCTTTTAATAAGTCTATTCTTCCTAACTTGGTCTGGAGGGCATATATGTTAATTAATCTGAATTCTTGCACATCTATGGAAATGTCCACTAGGAGTGCCTTTCCTGGATATATATCTATCTACAATACAGTATGTGAAATTTTAGCCATGGGATTATTTATTTTATTTATTTATTTATTAAAGTCTCAGATAACACCACTTAGCTCAGAGCTCTTTACAAAGGTTCCACGTCATGATCACAATACAAACAGAGTAGTACAATTTTACAGTGGAAGTGGATACAACAGATACAACAGAGTAATACATGTTACAGAGGAAGTTAGGATAGGGGAAGCGGGGGCTAACTAACACACTTATGGGTATAAGATGCCCGATGGTGAAACCAGTAATTTGTCTGCAGGAAAATGGGGTTCGCAGGGTGGGTAGGTACAAAATGAGGAGAGGAGGAGCCCCAAGTGCCAAAATGAGCAAGCAATTTGTGAGAAATTGGCTGCTGGGGTGAGGTATGTAGGTATGAGGGCAGCAGGTGGGGGGAGAGGGAGGGGTAAGAAAGGGGAGCGGACTCAGAAGAAGAGTAGGGGCAGGGGTAAGAGGTGAGAGGTAGGAGTGGAGCGGGAGTTAAGAGGAGTTGGGGTAAGGTGGGGGAGGGGAGAGGAGGGAAGGCCAGGGAGGGAGGGGAAGGGCTGGGGAAGAACAAGGGAGTAAGGGCAAAGAGAAGAGATGGCGAAGCCTTCACCAGTACATAAATCCTCTCCTATGGACCAGTGAGTTGCCCCCCATATCCAAGTTGCACTTGCCATCTGTATATCATGGGTGGTACTTAATCTGGTATTCTGAAACAATACAATATCAAGCTACAAGCCAGGAACGAGTTACAACAATTTTTCTAGAATTACAGGTTCTTCAGTTAATTTTCAAAAAAGCCACTGCATACAAATAGGTACCTTAGACCAAAATACACAAGAAATAATAGGCATACCAATAAATAGGGTTGCCAATAAAAGCAACCAGAATTGTCTGATGGTAGCCCTGGAGGAATAGGGAAGGGGGTGAGCTAGGAGCAGAAAGGACAGGGAGGGAGGGGGAGGAGAAGGAAGGGGACTAGTTTGAGGGAGGGGCTGAGCCGAGTGATGTCAGAGCTGACAGACAGGTAGAAGGAGGGAAGGGGACAAGTGAGGTCATGATTGACAGGTACGGTGGGTGGGTGATACACCTGAGGGGGGTCACAGGATTGGCTGGGGGCATGGCTTGGAGAGGTCCTTGCCTGGGGTCCTTTGGGGGTTTATAAAGCCAGGGATGAGGTCTTTCTGCCTCTTTCTGCTGGGATTTTTCAATTTGTGATCTCAGCACAGTATTTGGCAAATTCCCTGAGGCATTTACACCACTAGGTAAGGTATTGCACCTTTGGGCCTGGTTTTCCCTAGGCCTGGAAGGGTTTTCTTCTTACTGCTTTGTGTATTTTAAAGGGAATAATATGTCTGGAAATTATGTTTGTGGGGCAAAAGTAGGGCCCTCATGATGTTCATTTACTCTTATTATCAACTAATTTGCTGGTTTCTGGATTAAGTTGCATTTGGTTGAGAGTTGGGACCTCCTAGCCATGTGGCAACGGGGCAACAAGCCCTATTTCTTTCCAGGATCAGGCAGTGGTAGTACAAGATAATAAAATAATACACATGAGGAAACGCTTGGCACTTCATTGACAAATTGGGACAGATTGTGTTGCTTTTGAGCATTTACACTCATTTTTGTTTTGATCCCTCAGCTGTGGAGTTTTGGTGGCGTTTGTGTATTTGCAGTCCTGACAATATTAAAAGGTTTGTTTCCTTTGATTTGGCATTTGTTCCTGTTTCCAGGGTTGATTAAGGTGGAAGTAGCAGATTTTGCAGGGTTTTGGCTCTGGTGGCCACCAGACATGGGCGTTTTGTGATTTGGGCAGGAAAAAAGCGCAAGAGGTGCGGGGAGTTTCTGGAGGCTATTGTGCTTATTGTGCTGTGTTTCACTCTCAGTCTTGGTGGGTATTGCAAGGGCCAGAGTGCTGAGCAACAAGGAGGAGAGCATTGGCTGGCCTGGGGAAGTCCAGCGATGAATATCCGAGCAAGAGCAAGGAAAAGACAGCGATAAGGCAGAGGGCCCTGGAGTTGTAAATTGATGGGTTTCAGGCCACTGTAGGGAATGACTGCACAGAGACAGAGGCGTGGGCTCAGCAAATAGGCCACGAGCCACATAGCGGTGGTGTCTGACATCACTGCCATGCGGTCAGGAACAGTGAGTGTGAAACACATGGGGTCGGGAAGTCGGTTGTTGCAGGAGAGCTCGTTTTGTGGATGGCACATGGTACCAGGACTATGGGGATCATTCTCGCTGGTTACAAGGGAGGTACAGCATTGTAGGCCAGAATGGTGGGGCCATGGCCACGCAGTGATGGAGGGTCACCAGTTACAGGTTTTTCATGCCCGGGGACAATGGGTAGGGAACAGGCAAATCCCTGTGCATCAGCAGAATTTATACCTGATAGTTTTCAGGACATGGAGCATTTTAAACAACTGGCATGGTAATTACCCACAAGACAAAAAAAAGGGGGGCTTGAGTGCTCTAAAAGGGGGAAGGATCCAGGTATGAGGATATTCTCATGGGGGCATAATTTGGGAGGCCTAATTTCTGGTCCATAAGCAGGACTTTACACTCTAGCTTTTCCAAGCTAGGTGGCAGGCACGGCCACCAGGAGGTAACAGAGAGTCTGTTTTGAAAGGGGGGACTAGGGCAGGATTGCTCAGGCAGGGGGCAAAGTGTTCCTGCATACAGGCATCATCAGGAGCATTGCAGACCTTGATCAGGTGGCACAAGGGAGGCCTCGGCTGACACCGGCTCAGGCATCTGGGGGGGTTCGGTAAGTGGCACGATGCTGCAGGGAAAAGGGGGAACGACGGGGAGCAGTGCCCAGGTGGCCGAGTGATAGGCCACATTCTGGTTAAGCGCATCGAGGAGGTCCCATTGGGGAGGCTGCAAAATGGGCATGTGGGGAACAGGGTGGGAAATGCTGGGGGGGAGCTGCTGAGGTGGCAGTTATTTGTGCAGGGGGGCATGTTTGGTCCGGTGCAGTCATGGAGGGAGGGATGGGGGCATGGGGTCCATTAATACTGCATTTCAGCATTACATGGGAACATACAGAAGTATGGGGCATCTCCTGGACCCGGAGCAAAGAGAGCCAGGGTGGCCAGCAGGTTTCTTCTTGCTTGATCACAAGGCAAAGGCTGGCAGAACCCTTCGCAGCACAAAGAAAAAGGGGGGGGGTTTAAAAGCGCTGCTCAGACCATGTTTCCTCATTCCTTGTTTCTTGATAGCATCTCTTTCAGGAATGGCACCCAAGAAGCAACCCGCCATGGTGTCCAGTTCTCAGCTACGAACAGAAGCTGCTGTGCTGATGGGCAAGATGTCAGAGCTTATTGAGAGGGCCCAAAGGAGAGAGGAAGAGGAGGTGGCAGAAAGAAAAAGGAAGTAGCTGGCAGGACCCCAGGGTAGATGCGCAGGGGAAAAATGCCCAAGGGGGGCCAGCACCAGCCTCAGAACCAGCCCCTGTGCCTGACCCCACACCAGACCCATCAGATTCAGACACAGAAGCGGGTAAGGGCTCAGGGAAGCCTTCAGGAGAAGGCAGCTTAAAACAATATCTGGTAGGTCTGTTGATGGAGATGGGGGCAAAGGCCTGGATACAATTTATTTATTTAGTTTTTGTTTACCGGGTAGGTACCAAAGCCAAAACATGACTATTTTCAGGCATGACCCAGAAGATTACAATAGGTAGGGATAAACAGGGAATACATTTTGAATATAGGGAAAAAACAAATACAGAGCAAAACAAGACTTCCCAATACATGAGTAAGTAACACAATAGGTCAGGGTTCATAAACAGTCACACAATTCAGTGAATAACAATAACATGTAGCAAACAGCAGCTGGGTTAAGAGCAGCTGAAGCAAAAACAAATGAGACATGAGTGCCTAAATAACATGACTGGATGGGCAGGATAGGTAGGGATCAGTTTGCAGCAGTGGGGAAGTGAGACAGAGGCAGAGTGCAAATTCAGGGGGGTTTGAAGCAGGCACAGGAGACCTGGCTGAAGAGGAAGGAGCGACAATTGTGTTTAAACTGGGCATGACTGGGGGCTAGGCAAACATAAAGAGGCAGGGAGTTCTAGAGTTTAGCCGCCGAGTGAGAGAAAGCAAGGGCTCCTTTGTTAGATTTACATCTAGGTATTAGCAGCAGAGATTTATCAGATGACCGGAGGCCGTGGGAGGAGGGCAGCGGAGTAAGTATGGAGGCCAGCGAGACAGGGATGCCTGCTCTAATAATATTATCAGTCAGGAAGCCAAGGGCAAGAGTTCAAGTGAAAGAAGGTGGTAGCCAATTCAGATTGGCATAAAGCTGACAGTGGTGTTCTGACCAGGGAGAGGCTGAGGCATATTTGCATATGCTGTTGTAAGTAGTATCCCACTTCCTGAGGAGAGTTGTAGATGCACAGAGATAAGTGACTACCCCAAAGATAGTGATGGAGGCAAGATCCCACAATGGAGAGGCTTTTGGAGGAATTCAGGAAGGATAAAGGAGGAAGAGGGGCAGGGCGGGCACGAGTGGGGGAAGAAAGCTGTATGATGCCCCAAAAGATTTCTCGTTGGGGGACTGTGTACCAGCATCCATTAAAGAAAAGATATGGAAGGGAGAGTATGTGCACATATTTGGCCTCTTGGACAAAAAGACAGCCAAGAAGTACGAACAAAAGGAGACAGTAGGTAAGTCAGAAATGGCAATCGCATTAGCAGTGGTGGGCCATAAAGAAAAGGAAGTCAATTACAAGGGGAAGAATTTGGACACATGGCAGGTGGGTTTCTTGATCTAGAATGCCATTTTATTGGAGATACAGCCGGAGCTGGCTATTCCTCTATTGGCCTACACTGCCATTATTAGGGATGCTTACAAGGCTCAGAAGGGTTACGGGTGGTTGGAATATGACAAGGCTTTCCGGCAGCGACTAGTCATGAGGGGGAGACCTGTGGTGGGACTGCGCGCACTCAAAATTATGGATCAGAACCTTGTCCAGTGAGGCTGGGTGGATGACAGAGGGGACCAGAAAGATGGTGCCCCTGGTGGGAGCCAAATCTTGCTAGGCGTATAACAGAACTTTTTGCACTTCGGCCAATTGCAAGTTTAAACACCTGTGCTCGAAATGTAGTGGGCAGCATCCAGTATTTAAGTGTAAGGGGAACAATGAGCACTTTGGGGTGGCAACTAGTCAGGAGCAGCCCTTTCAAGGGGCGCAGGGGGGAGGGGAGAACACAACAGTGGATTGGGAGGCAGGGGTAGGGGGTTGGGTAATAGAGGTGGCTACAGTTCCAACTATGGGTGGAGTTGAAAGACAGGGAACAAGGGCATTGAGATGGGGTTTCCAGTTGGCCAGGACTCCCATCAGGGCTGAGATGGTGGAGGCCTGGACAACTGGATACCTGGATCAACGGCAGGGAGCAATGCTGAGAGAAGGTTTCATAAACTATTTTACGTTAGCATTCCAAGGGATTAGGAAAAATGCAACAGTGAAAAACTTGGCATCAGTCAGAGGGAAGGAAGAGGTGGTGTGCAAAAAGATCATTAAGGAAAAAAGCGCCAGCAGGGTGGAAAGGCCTTTTGCCAGTCCACCTTGTGAGGGCTTTTGCATCTCCCCTTTAGGCATAGTCCCCAAGAAACAGCCTGAGGAATTCCGCTTGATCCACCATCTGTCCTATCCAGAGGGGTCATCAGTGAACGATGGCATAACTGATGAACACAGTGCTGTGTCCCATGCTTCACTGGATACAGCAGTTCTGTTTCTATGCAATGTGAGAAGGCAGTAAGGAAGGCTGGGGGATACTGGGATGCACAGGGAGAGGCATCAATAGTAGAAAACAGGAAGTTGTTATCCCTCTGTATGGACAGTTGGTGAGACCCCATCTGGAGTACTGCGTGCAGTTCTGGAGACCCATCTCCGCAAAGACATAGACAGAGTGGAGGCTGTCCAGAGGAGGGCAACCAAAATGGTGCAGGGTCTGCATCAGAAGACATGAAGAAAGAGCTAAAGGAGCTTAATATGTATACCCTTGAGGAAAGAAGGGAGAGAGGGACATGATAGAAACTTTCAAGTACTCAAGGAATCAACAAAGTCCAAGAGGGTAGCATCTTTCAAAAAAGAGGTGTGCAAGAACAAGGGGAACAATTTGAAGATAGAGGGGATGGCTCAGAGGTAATGTGAGGAAGTATGTTTTCACGGAGAGGTTGTGGATGCATGGAACAGCCTCCCTGAGGAGGTTGTGGAGTCAAGAACAGTGGGGGAATTCAAGAATGCATGGGACAGGCATAAGGCAGTCCTAGTGGGGGGGGGTAGGAGGAAGTAAGCTGTTGGTTAACTAGGATCTGCAGCTTATCTTATAGGTAGGAAAATGGCTGGGCAGACTAGGTGGGCCATGCGGTCCTTATCTTCCACCAAATTCTATGTTTCTATGTGTTCATGTTTCTTACTGATCATTAGGGTGCTGGAAGGGGCGTGGCTAGCTAAGACGGACATTGAGTCCTCCTTTAAGCTGTTGCCAGTGAGCCCAGAGGACTGGGACCTGCTGAGGTTTCAATTTGACGAGGGGGATTTATTTTGATAAGGCTATGCTGCTGGGGTGCTCAGTAGCATGCTCCACGTTTGAGGCCTTCACCACATGGGTGCAATGGCTATTGGGGCACAGGTATGGGCACAGAAGGGAAGTACATTATTTGGACGCTTTTTGTTTATTGGGGAAACGAAAAAGGAAGCGGAGGGGATGTTGCAGGATTTTCAGTTCCTGTGCAGGAGGATCGGAATCCCTTTAATGGGGGATAAGACGGAAGGACTGGCCAGGGTGTTAGAATTTTTGGGGATCAAAATAGACACAGTGGGAGAATGTTTTCGGCTGCCACAAGGCAAAGTCCTCTGGTTTAGGGAGCTACTAAGTCAGGTTTTGGGGAGAAGGAGGGTACCGTTGGTAGTTGTGCAGCAGTTGCTGGGACACCTGAACTTTGCCTGTAAGGCAATTGGCCTGGGCAAGGATTTTATGGGGCGTTTGGGATGGGCTAAGGGGAAGACTAAAAGGCCGCACCATTGGGTGGGACATCACAAAAGGGATTAAAGATGACCTGGCGGTGTGGGAGGCCTTCCTATCTGATTATAACGAGGTGACTTTTTGGCAGGATGAATGGGTTGACAGCAAAGCCTTACAATTATACATGGATGAGTTGTGGACTCTGGGCATGGGGGCATACTTCAGGGGCAGATGGATTTCTGAGGCTTGGATAGATGGCTGGCAAGAGAAGGGTCTGCTAACGGAGATCACCGTTAGAAATTTTCCCAATTTGGGTAGCGCTAACAGTGTGGGGTGAGGAGTTTTTGAACAAGAGGGTCATAGTGTGGTGTTACAATAAGAGGATGGTGGAGGTTATCAATAGGCAGAAGGGATCCACGGACATGGTAACCCAGGTATTGAGACAGTTGGTTCTACTGGGGCTACGCTTGAACCTCATTTTTAGAGCTAGGCATGTGGAAGGGTTCCAAAATGAGATTGCTGACAGCCTTTCCCATTTGCAGTTGGGCAGGTTCAGGAGGCCGGCCCCTCAGGCAGCTGTGGTTGAGAACAGCAGTGCCAGAAGAACTATGGGAGATTGGGTAGCAAGAGCCCGAATGTTGTAATGGAGCTCATGGTTGGCCAACACTCTGAAGGCCTATGAAGGTGCAAGGGAAGCCTTCCAGGGGTTTTGGTCACAGCAGGGCATGGTGGTAAGCCTGCCCATCACCGAAGAACAGATAATAAGGTTCATGGTGGAGAGATGGGAAAAGGGGGGGGCCTTCAACCATGGCAGTACAGTTAGCTGGTATTGGTTGGGCCTGCAGTACCAGAGGTCGGCCTGAGCCGATCACCAGCAGGAGGGTGAGGTCCATGCTGTTAGGGTGGCAGAAGGGGTGGGCCCCGCAGTCAGACTCCCAGAAGCCCATCAAACCAGACATCTTGACATCTGTCCTAAGGGTGTTGAACATAATCTGCTGTTCGGCCAGTGAGGCCTGCCTGTTCTGGGTGGTCTTTACGCTGTATAAAGGGGCCTTCCGGGTAGGTGAGGTGGTGCCCAGGAACAAAGGGGATATTGGGGGAGGTCTGCAGCTGGGAGAGGTTCAGTTTAACAGAGAGGGTTTGGGTATTTGGTTACAGCATTCAAAAACCAACCAGTTGGGGAGGGGGGCTCATGTGCAGATAAAATGAGTCCGGGGGGACCAAGGGTGTGCGGTTCGGGCAATGGAGGAATACCAGGCCATTTGCCCCTCAGGTGCAGGTCCATGGTTCTGACATGGGGACAGCGGACTGGTGACTTGCTACCAGGTGGAGGGTGTCTTGAAGAAGGCATTGGCTTTCAAAGGTCACGACCTGACACAATTCACCACTCATTCATTTAGGATTGGGGCGGCCTCCACCTTGGCCCGGGAGGGGGGTCAGAAGAAGAAATCAAAGAGCTTGGCAGATGGAGATCTGCCTGTTACAAACGGTACATCAGAACTTGAATTGACTGTGTTTCTTGTGTTTTCTTTGCGTCAGCAGGTGCAAGCAGGAGAAGGTCCATGTAGATTGTGGGGCACTCATACATATGCCGAATGTAGAGGGCACACAGCAGCTGGCCAGCAGGGCAGGGAATACCTTGGAGGACTAAGAAACCTGCAGGTTCACTGTAAAGGGGTCCAGCACATACGTTGGGCCCAGTTGCTTCCTCTGATGGAGGGACTTGTATTGGTTTGGGGAAAACTGGATATCTTGGTGATCCACCTTAGGGGGAATGACCTGGGTCGGATGCCTTGCGGAATTTTATTACAGGCAATTAAGGCCAGTCTAAGGGCCATAAAAACATGGTGGCCAGGGGTGGAAATAGTCTGGTTGGAGATTATATCCCGACGGGTGTGGCAGCATGCAGTCCACATTAGGGCAATCGAGAGGGCCTGTAAGAGGATTAACTGGAGAGTGACGGGGTTTATGGGGGAGGTGGGGGGAGCTACATCTCACATAAAGGAATCCATTTTGACAAACCAGATTTGTATAGTGGGGATAGGCATGGGGATTAAGAGGTGAGCATGGCTTGTTTTTTGTTACCCTTCTGGCAGGTGGGAGCAATTATGCTAGGTGGAGTGTAAAGGGGCCCCGCAGAAGGGAAACCCCACTGTCCAATGCAAGCTGGAGGTGGGGACTAGTGAAATGGGAGTCAGGGGAGGGGGAAGGGTATAGAGGGAAGTGGGCAGATGGGGAAGGGGGTAGGTTACACGGGTCAGGGGCATTTCACCTGGACTTGATTAGAAGGTGGGAGGGAGTTGTAGAAGGACTAGGAGTTGGGTTAAGACACCTGGACCTAGCCTAGGAAGGTACGGAGGATTGATTGATGGTGGTGGTGGTGGTGGGGGGTCAGATGATGCATCCGACCCTGAGAAAGAAGGATCGAAAAGGTGAAGACCGGGATGGACTGAGGAAGATTCAATGCAGGATTGAATGGACAAGTATATGGACAATAAAGGAACAACTGTTATGTTGGTAAATTTTTGATTAAGTTATGTAACATATTTTAATGGTATAAATAAATTAATTGCCTTTCATGCACCCAAAACCAATTTGGACATTGAATTCATTTTGGAAGGGATGGTCAGAAGACAGATAGGGTTGCCAATAAAAGGCAACCAGAATTGTCTGATGGCAGCCCTGAAGGAATGGAGGGAGGGTGAGCTAGGAGCAGAAAGGACAGAGAGGGAGGGGAAGGGGCAGGAAAGGGACCAGTTAGAGGGAGGAAGCGGAGTCAGGTGATGTCAGAGCTTACAGACAGGTAGAAGGAGGAGAGATAAGGGGACAGGTGAGGTCATGATTGACAGGTACTGGGGTGATGCATACACCTGAGGGGTCACAGGATTGTCTGAGGGCGTGACTTGGAGGGGTCCTTGCCTGGGGTCCTTTGGGGTTTATAAGCCCAGGGATGAGGGCTTTCTGCTTTTTTCTGCTGGGATTTTCAATTTACCACCCACCCACCCTGTCAGGAGGGGATGGAGGAGGTGCCAGGCAGAAAAAGGGGAGAGCTAGGACGGGGTCAATGGTGGAAGGACTGAGAGTCCTGAGGCAGGTGGACAGTTCCTGCCAGAGTTGGAAGGTGGCTGTAAGAGCCAAAAAAGATGGGATTGAAATGGGAGGAATGGGAGTCGGGGGAGGGTGTGAAGGGCATAGAGGAAAGGGGAAGATGGGGGAGGAGGTTACATGGGTCAGGGGTATTGTACCTGGATATGATTAGACAGTGGGGGTTATAGAAGGGCTAGGGGTCAGGTTAAGATATCTGGACCTAGCCTAGGAAGGTAGGGAGGATTGATTGATGGTGGGGGGGGGGGGTCAAATGATGCATCCAGACCCCGAGAAAGAATGATCGAAAAGATGAAGACCGGGATAGACTGAGGAAGATTCAATGCAAGGTTGAATGGAAAAGTGTATGGACAATAAAGGAACAACTGTTATGTTGACACATTTTTGATTAAGTTATGTAACATATTTCAGTGGTGTAAATAATTGCCTTCTGTGCACCCAAAACCGGTTTGGACATTGAATTCATTGTGGATGGGATGGTCAGAAGACAACTACTACCACATACAAAATACTAGGGGTGGGATATTCAGAAATGCGCCATGGCGCACTGAACGCGATATTCAAAGCCTGCACATGACGGCAAGCGCCAGTGCAACATGGCTGAATATCGCAGGGATGTGCCATAGCGCAACCAGGGCTGTGCCAGGGAGCAAACCCACATGCGCCATAGGGCAACCAGGGCTGTGCAAGGGGCAGAGGCGCATGCAGCAGGACACAGGACAACAGGCACAGCAAGGAGCATGCCACCAGGGCGGGATAGACCACCACAGGGTGCAGAGGATGCCAGGAGGGAGGCATGGCAGGCACAGGGTAGCAGGCCCCCGACCATGCGCACCATAGTGGTGCATGGAGGCATGGTGGCACCAATGCCCACTGGCAAACAGCCACCGGCAACACCCACAGGAAGGCATGGGACATGCCACCTGGACCACAGCTAACAACACACATGCCAACAGCACACAACGCACATGCCACACAACATGAACAGAAAACACATGACCACCCCAGGGCACAGCCACCAGCCGCTGGGCAGAGACCACTAGGCACAATCCCCAGTCAACCCCAGACGTACCACTTGGCCATCATGCACACCACTGCAGCATGGCTCCATACGCCAGCTGCAAAGCTGTCACAGATGGAGAACCATAAATATATGTATTAAAACCTATCAGAATACAACTATATACAGTAAAAGGAACAACAGGTACAGGGAGCAAGGAATGGGGATGCGGCAAACAAACCAGGAGGCCAGGGAAGGGAGGCAGGGGGACAGGGGTAATGGATGTACAAGGGTACAAGGGAGGGAAAGGGGGGACAGGGAAGGGAAGCGGGTGTAAGCTAATGGGCCCTATGGTTGTCCATGCCCCACTGGTGCCTGACGCCGACGTTGTCGCTGTGGCCTGCACAGAGCCCGCTGAATCAGATGTGCCACCCGGAGCGTGGTGGTGGAGACCTGCAAGATTCTCCTCAAGAGCCTGGTGTGGACATCAGGGTGATGGACACCTAGGACAAAAGAAGGGACATGGTATGAGTGCAAGTCCATACGACTGTAGCCCACCACCGTGTGCAGCGGACAGCAGTGACATGTGCCCCCGAGATGGCCTGCAGCCTCCCACAGTGTGTGCGCCCACATTAGCCACCAACCTGACTATCCACAGCCACACAGAGCACTGCACACCAACACCACCCATGTGCCGCACACCACAACCATGGCCAGGTGACAGGGTTAAGCGGCGGGATGGCAGTGGCACAACTGGAATCTGGCTGCACCCACAGCCCGCCTGCATCAGCCACACACATGTGCGATAGCCACGGCATGGTGCAATGGACACTGCCAGCGGGGCACAGCTGGAATGGCCATGTGCACAGGGGGCGGTGGCCCACCCCCACCCTGCATAACATCATACCCTGAAAGAGTGCCTACCTGCTTGCTGTGGCGCACCCTGCACCTGTCTGGTGGCAACACCCCTGCAGCCTGCATCCCACGCCCGTGCCCCTGCATCGGCCTGCCCTCGTGCACCTGCAGCACCAGCCAACCGTGGACGTTGTCTATCTTCAGGGCCTAGTAGGGAGACATTGAGAATGACACATCAGTACCTGGCAACACCGCATGCCCCCCCACAGCACAGCAAGCTCCCTGGCCCAGCGCAGTGGCAGTGCAGTGGCACAGAGCACCCATGGTGCGCTGCCACGGCCAACAGAATGCGCATCCATAGCCCCCCCACAGCAGGGGGTGACACCCTGCTGGCCCCCACAGAACACTGGAATGGCATGGACATAGGCATAATGCACTTACCTGGATGTGACATGGTGCCCCTCCGGACGCGTGCCAGTAGTGACTGTAGCCACTCAGGGTCCCTCCTCCGCAGGTCACCATAGTGGTGGTGGCACTGCTCACTGCTGCGCTGTGCCCCAGTGGCCTCCTCAAGCCCCTCAGCCACCTCCTGCTACACCTCCATACGTGGCTGATCCAGGGGCACTTGGCCATACAAACTGTCCACATGTGGCTCCACAAGGGCCACAAGATTAACCAATTCTACTTGGGACCAATTGGGAGCCCTAGCAGTACTGTGGCGCAGCATGGTCATTCCAGCAGTTGCACAACCAAAATGGTGCCCAGTAGCGCACGATCCACACGTGCTGTGGCTGCTCGACCCACTTGGTGATGTGCTGCCATCCCCAATCGTGCATCCACGGTGCTGCACGATAGAGCTGGTGCAGCACTGGCACGTGCCATGGGGCACCCGGAGGGTCAAAGGGCACTCGTGGGGTCAAGGGTCGGCATGCACACTGTGCGCGACAGTGCGATTGACCACGCCATGCATGGTGCGCAATAGGGGCATGTGGGCCCCACGGGCCATGGGCCAATCGCGCATGGGTGCCATAGGGCATATAGTGCATGAGCGCCACATGCCCAATAGCGGCAGAGCGCTGTACCGCGTATGGTGCAGTGTGCATAGGATGCGCCACTGACGTACGTGACAGCACTGCACGCATGCGCACTGCCGGTCCTACTGCGTACGTCATACTGTTGTACCATGGCCTGTGCATGTGCAACACCAATGCGTCATGCGCACATTAGCGATATTCAGTCGGCATATGCAGATTAGCTATTCAGCATATCGGCGGCGCATCAGAGGCATTTGCATCTCATTTCATTTGCGCATCCCCTCATTTGCATGGGATGCACTATAAATGCGCCTCGGGACTGCACAGTCACTAGACTGGTATTGCATCCTTCAGAGGTAAGCCACCAGGCCGTGGGCCTATCGGGACAGTGGGATGGGACGGCGGTGTGGGTTGCAGTCATCACTGACCACATATTCATACCCACAGGGCTAAGCATGATGGAACATGAGGAGGTTGAGGAGCGTGTATGCAGGCCCAACTTCATGAGGGCAGAGAGCGATGCCCTATTTGATGCCTACCTGGACCAGGAGCCTCTCCTGAGTGGATCAACAGGCACCCCACAGGCCCGGGCAACAGCATGGGAGGGTGTGGTCAGGGCCGTGAACCAGCAGGGCAGCCATCAAAGGACAGCTCAGAAGTGCAAGATGAAGGTAGGCACTGACCGGAGGAGGATCAATGAGAAGGTGGCTGCCATTTGGGCCACACGTGCTGCCACGGGTGGTGGACAGCCTGCCATGCCACAGCTGTCACCATTGGAGTAGTTGGTGGTGGCGTCCATGCGGCACAGTGCCATCGAGGGGGTGCCCGGTGGTGGGTTCTAGATGGGGGGGCAGCCCATCACTGCATGGTGGGTACGGCAGTGCCTGGTGCAGGGGTGTGCGTCAGCACAACTAATGTGACTGTGTTCCCTTTCAGCTCCGGAGCGACTGCATGCAGCGGCAGGGGTGGGGTGTTCACCATAGGGGTGGTCCTGGGCCTGAAGGACTGTCCGCCCACCTCCACCGGTGTCCGGGGTCCAGACCACAGTCAGCCCAACTCCACTGTCCATCCGGATGCCTGTGGCGTGGTTGCGGATGAGCCCTGGCTGTGTTTCAGCAGGACGCCAGCCATGGCGTCCAGTATGCCAAGACACAGATCGGGGCGGGGTCTGGGGCCGATGATGATGCTATGGCTAGTATCCTGGATAGTGGTGTTGCCATTCAGGGGGAGGCACCCATACCACACACCCATCACGGCAGCGCAGACAGTGCCCTGACGCAGTTGACCACCCACCGGCCACCACACCCAGTGATAATGTGGGTGCCATTTTTGTGGCGTGGTCCGAAGGTGGTGGTGGTGGTGGTGGTGCAGCCACACTGGCACTGATCCATGCACAGTGGCTGGAGGAGCAGCGGCGACAGCAGGACGAGGTCGATAGGGGGCCTGGTGCAGTGGCCGCCAATGGTGCACCACAAACTGATCAGTCCCATGGGGGCCTCGATGTGCAGCCCCCACCAGCACGGGGAGCTGTGCTATGGGGTCAAGCACCACCCGTGGGTCAGCGCAATGCCCATGCCTCCAAGGGCGCTGACCCCTTGACTGAGCACCACCGTCTGCTACGGGTCTCCATGGAGCAACAGGTGCTGGTCATGTCAGGGGTGTGTGCACTCCACACAGAACTGCACCAGTCCGCAGAGAGGCATAACAGGTACTTTGAGCAGCTCCTGGCCGAGACCGCACGTATGTGGGAGGACACGACCGCAGCCCTGGATCAGCTTACCGCTGTGGTCATGGCTGGCCTAGCACCACTGGCCACGCTGGTGCATGGCCGTCCACCACAGACCCCATGGAGTGCCTTATCCACCCCTCATTCACGGAGTCATGTGACCCCATCAGTGTCGATGCCAGGATCCACTGTGGGCATTCCGGGCACGCCTGGAGCAGGCATGTTCGGGAGCCTGCAGATCCCTGCGAGGGACCGGTCGCGTTCACACAGTGACACACCTGGGGGACCGTCAGAGGCATCCCCTGTGGCTGTCGCACAGCCTGCATCTGCTGGGCAGTCTCAGCGGAGCCGCCCACGTGTCCGTGGTGGCCGTGCGACCATGCGGCGGTCCTGAGCCACCATCCTCCCTGTCCGCTGTCTGCCGCTGCCCTGTGTGCACATCGGTGTGGCGTGTGCGTGTGCATTCCAAGGACATGTCATCCATGGTCGGTGCCACACACAGGCCTTGTACACACCCACCCGGCCACTGTGGCATGTGCATGATGATGCCAACACAACACCGGCCGCTACTGTGCACCAGTGTTCAGCGTCTGACACATGCCCGTTGGCGGCCTCTGGGCATGCGCATGTGGGTGCCTGTGTGCATGTGGCTGTGTGTGCAGGTGTGTGTGGGGGTGGTTGGGGGGTTTACAGTGCTGTACAGGGTGCTTCCATGGGGTCCAGTCCCATGCCTATCCACGCTACCCGCCAGCCATGTCTGTCATGGGGCCCGGCCTTGCATGCCTGACTACTGTGCCATGGTCCCTGGGACATGCGTGTGGTCATGTTCACCTACCTGCATACATCATAGTGCTCCTCTGCAATTGTGTCCCGGTGCTGCTTGGCCATCCTGTTCAGCCGGGGTTCCCTTCGTCCGGGGGGGGGGTTGCCCACCACCACTTGGCCCAGCATGCACGTCGTCCCCACTGCTGTTTCCCTCTTCAGCCTCAACAGCTATCCCACGGTTGGTGGCCATGTTGTGTAGAATACAGCAGGCCAGGAATAGGCTGCAGGCCTTTGAGGGGCTGTACTGTAGGGCACCGCCAGACCTGTCCAGGCAACAGAACCAGGCCTTCAGCAGCCCAAACACATGCTCAGTGATGTTCCGTGTGCTGGCGTGTGCCTCATTGTATTGCTCCTGTGCTGGGGTCAACAGGCACCAGTATGGGGTGAGCAGCCAGGGCCAGAGTGGGTATCCGCTGTCACCCGTGTGTAGACATGCATGGTTAACATGGTGGTCTGTGTAGCTGCACCCCACTGCCTTCCTGGCCACACCCTCTGATGCCCCTGGTCTAGCATCCCCCACACCCTACCCTGTTGTGCCACACTGCCCATTCCAACTGCATACTCACCTACTAGGTGGCCAGTGGGGATGTCCCCACTCTTGAACCTGTGGCACAGTGCTGACTAGTGCCAGATGAAGGCATTGTGTGCTCCACCAGGGTGTGTGGCACAGACATTGATTATGTGCCCCCTGGCATCGCACACCACCTGGCAGTTGATGCTGGGGTAGCCCTTCCTGTTGATGTAGGCTACCGCTCCTGCCCAGGTGGTGTGGGGATGACTACGTGGGTGCAGTCGATGGCCTCTAGCATGCCAGGCATACATGCCACCCTGTGGAACTCCTGCATGTTCGCTGTACACTCTGCCTGTGTGCTGGGGAACTGGATGTATTTTGCAGCATGTGGCAGCAGTGTGCTGAGGAATTGTGTGAGGAGCTATGACATGGCCGACTGGGTTATGCCTGTGGTGTCCCCTGTTGGTCTCTGGAAGGTACCCATGGTGAGCAGCCACATGATGGCTGTAACCTTGGTCTCCATCAACAGAGCATGGCTCTGTCTTGTGTGTGCCTGTATCTCATCACTGCACAGCTCATGGAGCTGCCTCAGGATTGCCTGGTTCAGGCGGTACTGGCCCACGATCTCTGTGTCACTGTACTGATCAAAGGTGGTGCGGGCACGGTACCACCTGTTACAGGCATACCGCGGATGGGCCCTTCCACACCACGCTGCTCTGCCTCCTCATACCCCTCATTACTGCCTCCATCTGGAAGATGGCACTGGCCATGGCCTGGGCTGTCCTGCCTTTCCTGGGCGGCTGTCTCCCCAGGCCCCCCCCGGCTGTGTGCTGCTGTGTGTGCCCCTGCGCTGGGTGCACACCTGTGTTCGGGGTTCCCAGCTGGCGGCCTGTTGACTGTGGCCTCCACCTCCCACCCGTCCAGGCACTTTTGCTGCCACTCCTCAGCCCAGTGTCGCAGACTCACGCCACTGTGGTTGCCCCGTACCTGTCTCACACACACACATACACACACACACACACGCAGGCTCATTCAGTGTCATGTGCCCAGTCCCACACTCTGTTGCACTTCCCGTCTGCCTCTGTCTCTGTCTTGCACCCCTCCTGCTGTCCTGCCTGCCCACTCTCTCTCTCTCTCTCGCTCCTGTTCCCCTGTGGTGCATGCCTCGAAGCCCTTGCTTGCTCCATCTTTTTATGGGCTCAAGTTTGCTCCATGCATGTCCTTGTTGCTCGGCACTTGCACCCTTTGCTTGTTGTTGAATATCGCACTGCATCGCTTATTCATGGCTACACCCCCTGCACTTGCGCATACGTTCATTAGGGTTGCGCATTGGCACACTGCGATTTGTGCGGCGCATTGATTCCCATTGAATATCGCTCTTTGGCGCATTTCTGCACTTGTGTAGGTGCATCTCAGTTGTGCCACGTGCAACCACTTTGAATATCCCACCCAAGGGATACAGTTTGGTTCAAGAGATTTAGGATACCTTTACTGGGACAACCTACTTACCACTGACTTGACCAGAGTCCAGCATTGGAACAAATAGTTCACGCAAACAAAAAAGAGTCTATATGGTTAAAACACACCTTTTACCAATGTTTTTACTCTTATATTTATCCACCACCAAGACAACTAAAAATAAAACTATACTCTTGTTTTTTTCAATGCATCTGGGGAAGCAGGTTAAACCCAATCAAAAGGGGATCACATATTTAACCACAGCTAAAGGATGAAGAATATGTTAAACCCCATTGTTTTCTTTTACAGCATATTCTTTTATGCAAACATCAAACCAATATTACGCAAATCACAAACACTGTGGACGCCATGCGTAACAGATTATTTGTAACCTTTTATACAGGCTTGTGGCCCTAACACCCCAATCCCTAAACAAAAAAACTCACAGGACTACCTGCATATTTCCAACGTTGTTTTGGAAAATTAAAACAATGGCAATTACATAAGGAAACCATACTTAATACACATAGAAAAAAAGGTTTATGAGGCAATTATGACAATTCATTTTCATGACACACCTATATATGGGGATAGACCATTACATGAAGAGGAACAAAAGAGTCACATGCTTACTGGTAACAGAACATCGATTCAGATGAGAGCTGTGCAGTGGCTATGCACTCATAGAAAGCTAAACATAAAGATTATACCATGTACCTTGGACACCGACCAATCAGATAGGCAGGCTGGCACCTTACCTGCGTTGATTATCTACTGATAATTACCGCAAAAGATGCCAGCCAGCCGCATGTTCAAAAAAAAAGCAATCCGACGGCAAAAATCATGGAACTCGATCCGACATCTTGTTTCCCCGCTAACAGAGACTGTAAAACAGCAGCTCCGTACATCGGGGAAAGTAAACAAAAGCACTGATTGCTCTACAACTGAGTTGCTTATTTAAGCATTATAGCAAGTATTGTTTTTATAAAATAATAAAAAAAAAACAGTACTTAGTATAATCTCAATAAGCCACTCGGGGGATCTGGGTTATCGGGGGATTTACCACGGCTGGCGCGGATTTACCCACTCCAGCCATGGTAAATCCCTCGATAAACCCACACCCCCTCATGGCTTATTGCTTAAATAACCTGAAACATAAGGATACAGGGGATAAGTATTGTCCCAGAGAAACCTGTAGTGAAGTGCCAGAAACCATGGAGCATCTATATTTTACAGGTCCATATGCTCAAGAATTTTGGACCCTGAATAAACAAAAATGGAAAAATTCCCCCTTCCCTAGGATAACACCAGAAATATTATTTCTAGGCATACTTCCATCTAGTTGGCAGAGACTTAATGCTAGCACAATCAGGGTGATGCTTGTGTGTTTCAATATTGGATAAGGCAGGTTAGATGCAGACTCACTGTGCAACAATCAGTTATACACCAGGAACAGCTATTTCAATCCATTTCACATAGCACAAGAATCAGAGAGAAAAAGATTCCTGCAAGAAATCTATTTAGGAAGGTAGAGGGCAATACACTGGTTAGCTTAAATATCAGAATACACAAAATGGTGATTTCTTAGGATTAATCTCTTGATTACTTTCATGATTTATAAGTTGTAAGGTATAATTTTTGTTTATTTAAGTAAGGGAACTTGTTATGGCCAATAAGATACTGTTGAAATGTGATAATGATGCAATGATTGTAAAGAATTTCTTTATATTACTAATAAACAAGTCCCCTACTCTTTTCGAGAAGTGCCATGGAATCTTTAACATCCACCTGAACAGGCAGATGGGACCTCAGTTTAACATCTCATCCAAAAGACAGCACCTCAGAGTGCAGCACCGCAGTGTCAGTATTGGGATTTAACCCAAGTACCTGCTGTGAGGATAGAACCCACAGCCTTCTGATCTTCTGGCCTCAGAAGAGAGTGTGCAACCTGCTGAACCACTCACACTGCTAAACTGCTGTACACGATGGGACATTTGGGTGGACTCGATTTTAAGTTCTGTTCCGTTCAACTGAAGTTCAGTGCAACTGAAGTGAAGTCTAAATACAGACAACTGCTTTACTTTTGCCTAAGCCCAAGCCACCAATTAACATCTATCCCCCTAGCTAATTGCAGGGTCACTGTTAACTATGCCTTTATGCCAGTACCAAAGGTCCCAGTCTAACTTGCATACCCTACACTTCTAATGCAGTATCTACTTACCCCTCCTGCTTACAGTCTCCTAGCTGCCTCAGTCTGTTGCCCACCTGCCCTGATAGCAAGAGCTCACAGTTATTCTGTTGTAAAAGTTCATTCTGTTTGAACATTTTTTTATTATTATTTATATTTGTAACCCCTAGGTGGCGCTACTCCCAGAGTTACACCCCTGCCTTGCCTGGCCTAAACAAGGTTGAGGGGTCTGGGTTCCCAAACTTACTTTAAACTGGCTCTTTTCCATGTGTTACGTAATGCAGTGTCTCCACCCAGAGTTTCCCTTTTAAGTGGGCTAGCAGTTACCTGGTACAACCCCTTGGGATGTTATACCACCCACTATTACCTTTTGCCACACCAACACATGACCCATTAGCATTTCCCCACATTTCAGACTCTTAACTAATGACTCTCTCTAATAATATGCTCATAACAATCATTTGCAAAGCAGTAACAATATTTATTTAGGGGGACACAGGAGTTAGGAATGGGGAAACAGGAGGAGTAGAGGTTATGCATTGATTTACAAATGTACAATTGATTTGGTGGGTTGGTTCGAATCTGGTTTGTGCTGGTGAAAACCCTCCAGCTGGGTAGATACTAGTTAAGCAGAAAGCACAATCATATTAGAGCAACGGGAATGAGACCCAGAGCCCTGGCTATCTAGCTGCATACTGATATTCAGATGTTACATATTGCATTAACCCACACCACTGGTACCAGTTCCCAGGCTTGCATGAAACCCCGCAATCTCGCACTTTACCTCGGGTACCCAGTTACCAAAGTCCTGGTTGGTTGCAGGCCTGGTGGACGATGCAGCTGTGGAAATGGCCGGCTTTGGTTTAAAAGAGAGGAAAGCATTATTTAACTTTAAAGTATTTTAACAAACAACAACTTTTTCACTTTAGCAGTAGTGCAGGGGTTGTCCTGCGGTTAGCAATAGAGCAGGGGTTGCCCTGCATGTAACAGACTGAACAATTCAGGTGGAGGTAACATCTGGTTATGTTTGTTGGAACTTGGATTGACAATCCTGAATATTCAGCACATTTATACCTTTGTCACATCCAGCACATTTATATTTCATGACATAATTCAGTACAGTCACAAAAAGGGAACACTTCTACCAGGGGCCAGGAGAACCACCCTGGTTACATTGAACTAGGTGGAAAGCTATCATTTCCAGGTTATATGGGGCAGTCCAAATTCACTTTGGCGTCTCAGTCCATTAATGTGGCAGTGTGGCTATGGCTGGCGGCTCCACAGGACATCTTGACCAGATAGTTAGCACAAGTACATATCAGCACATTACTAGTCTGACTTGGGCTCACTATGGCTACCCCCAGAACAGTCTTGGTCAGCAAACAGTTTTACTATAGGGGTCCACCCCACTGGGCTAAGGGCATACCCATCAGTAGGGTGCAGACCCAATGGACAGTCACAAATCAACAGAAACAATTCAATAGAGATCCACCCACACTGGGCTAAGGTTATATGCAGCAATAGGGTGCAGACCAAAGAATGATCTTCAATCGAACAGTTACTTGGGCAATGCTGCCCCAATTTGGCCAAGATTTCTTTCTTTCTTGCACCCGTGGGGGGGGGGTACAAGAGTACTCACTCAGGCTGCTCATGGTCGACCTTCCGCAATGAAAGCTCTTGAGTGCTTCAGTTCTCTCACAACTGAGGATTTTCAGCTCTCTCACAGCTGGCTTAATGTCATCTGGGTTCAGGTCCACATCTTTCCCCGACAAGGAAGGGAGGGCTAGCATCTAGGGGACATTCTGGCAACCCCCAGGATAGCAGGAACTACATAAACTAAATAACTTTAACTGCTAAAGAAGGCAGCACCCCCTCCCGGATGGAGAGGATTAGCTGGATCTCCAGGATTGGCTGCATGGCTGGGGGCCAAGGCCCCCACCCCCATGGGTGTTCCTGCTCAACTCTTTCTCTTGATCTGGCAAAATTCTGGAAAACACAGTCACTAATAGGGCTCTCCTGAGGCTCCTGATTGGCTGAAGCTTTTGGGTGCATGGCCTCCTATTGGCTGGAAGGCCTGTCAATCAAGAAAATGAATTATGCATGAACCTCATTCATTGCACTGTTGGCTTGCTGTTTTGGCACCTGAAATTAGCTCCATGCAGTTCCTCATGAGCACTTGGTATTTTTCCCATGAGCTTTGGCTAATGTCCCACAAGTTCTGGCTTTGTTATTCTGGCTTTCTGCTTGGCTGTGGCTGCTTTCTAATGGCTGTTGAAACACACAGTCCTTAAGCAGCATAGATACAGTTTTAAACAAAGTCCTGGTGCAGCCAGAATAAAGTAGATATTTGCCGCAATAACCCCCCAGTCCATTAGCCCTGAGTGTGTACTTGGTGTCACTGTACAGAGTTAGTAATTTGCTGAGTCCGTTATCCTGTTGCTACTGCCAATATTTAAGAATGCCATGCAGCAGCAGACAGGCTGTCTCATCTGAGTCCCAATATATGTCTGGTGTAGCCAGGAGTAGGGCATTTATTTATTTTTAAATACTGTCCCCTTCTAAAACATCTTCCCCCAAACATACATTGCAGCAGCTACAATATTCATTTTAAAGGACACATTTCTTTTTCTTTTCGGCTGTAGCTGAGAACAAGCTTCCCCCAAGGGCAGACAGACCCTCATGAATATTCATAGTGATTGGGGCTTTGACTCATTAATATTTATGAGCCCCGATCAAAAACACTTCTTGGATCTCTTTATTTATTAAAGTAAACAGGCGTGCAGGGCCCTGTCCATGGTCACCGGGTCCCACTTAGCTGATGGGGACCCTGGGACTGACGGAACACTTTCTGGTTTGACCGCAATGCAAGTGGTCGCTAGATCAAAGGTGCCACTCGTGCCTGCATGATCCCCACCTCACCGAAGTGCATAGCCAAGTGGGTGATCATGGGTGTGCTTTTCGAGCCCCGGAGGGCTGGATTCTACCAATGGGGCCAGACTGGGCACCAGGTGGAAGAAACAGGACCAGGGGACAGGAAAACAAATTATGCAGGCACTTCATGGTGGCACTAAGGAGAGCAGGAACAGGAGCTGCAAGGTGCCAGGTAAGCCCCCGTTTTGGCAGGGGGGGATTATATATTTTTATTACATAGAAACATAGAAGTTTTAGGCAGATAAGGACCGCAAGGCCCATCCAGTCTGCCCACTTCTTTTTCTGCCTTATAAATGTGCCATCGTCCTTTGCTCTGTCTCAATAAAGCTTGCCATAAAGCAAAACACTCCTGACAGACTTCTAAACAAATGAATCAACACATTTGATGAAACAATGATTTTATCAACAGAAATATGTTACATGCAAATGCACAAACACACAAAATAGCCAGCAGGAGCAGGTCTATCGAGTTTGCTAGATTGTGGAACCCCTGATCTAGAGATTACAGTGAACCCTGCCCCCTGCCCTGCAATCCTGATCTTCCCCTTCACCCTGTCCCATTTCCCTTGAACCCTCCCACCGTCTTTTGAGTGACAGCCTCAGCTGAGAGTTCTTTTCATCCTGACACCTCTCTCTCTCTCTGTAAACATGTGCCTCCTGTCCTCCTTCTTGAACCTTCCCCTCCAGCTTATGTCAGTGCCCCCTTGTGGTCATGTTTTCACTGAGACAAAAAAGGTTCAAATCAAATCAAATTTTATTTACAAAAAATGCAATTACAAATTGTTCAAAGCGCTTGTACAACTTTTTTTTTTAATGGCTTTTTCGCTCTAGTCGCAGCCTGCAGGGCCTCTCTCAGGCACCCTGGTCTGATTCTACCCGCCTGAGGTCTACCCATCCCGAGCTTCCTCTCTCCCACCCCCCTCCTGCAGCTAGAACCCCCGGCTTGACCCCTCCGGGGTGGTTCCACCCCCTCCTCTTGGGTGCTCTCTTATAGACTGGCCAAGATGCAGGTGAGGGCCCGGGTGGAGGAACTGGAAGGCCGGGTGGGTGAGATCCTGCGATGGGCATGGGGGCCAGGTGCTGTCGCCTACCCCGCAGAGCTGGTTGTTTTCCTTGTTCTGTTGCATTCCTCCCCCCTCCCAAGCATGGTGTGAAATGACACCATGGCGCATGGCAACCATGCTGGCGTCTGCCACGCTTCCTCACATCTTTTTGTCTGCTTCCTGCAGTGCCCCAGATCTCCACCGGGGGTCGCTGGGACACCGAACAACTCTGTAACCCTCCCACCGAGAGAGGAGAGCAGTCCTTCGGACACTCAATCCTCTCCCTCCCCTACCAACCCCCGGTGCCCGAGCTCGCTCTTGAACTTGGGTCACCGGCGTAGCGCGAGGTGTGATGTCCAGCACCTCAACCCTCAATGCCACCGGGCTGACCTGCGCTTGTACAACTTAAGGCATAAAACTTAAATACAAACAAATAAAATTAAAAACTATGCAATTATTTAAAAACTCATATCATCAGATCTAAAACATTTTTCAAAAAAGCTTTACATGGTCATCATAAATAATCAGATGATCACAATTGTTTAAAACCATCTCAATAAATCTAAGAATAATCAGAGAAGGCCAAACTGAATAAATACGTCTTAAGTGTGATCTTAAAACTCTGGACAGTCAGGCACTCTTTCACCTGACAAGGTAGAGAGTTCCACAGGATAGGGGCCACAAAAGCAAAAGAGCAGGCCCCTGAGGTCTTGAGTCGAACCCTGGGAACCTCTAGCAATCCCTTGTTGGAGGAGCGGAGCAGGCGGGGGGAGGTAGTAGGGACAGAGGAGATCCCCGATAGCTACCTTGTTTATGCCTTTTGCGTATCTGAAGATTTCAATAATGTGTCTTCTATCCTTCCTTTCCTCCAGTGAGTACATGTTAAGTTTTCTTAGCCTGTTCTCATACGCCCTGTCCTGCTATCTCTGAACCTTCTTTGTTGCCCTCCTCTGAACTGCCTTGAGCTGGTTGTTGTCCTCTTCCAGGTAGGGGCGCCAGTACTGCACTCCATACTTCAAGTGCAGTTCTACCAAAGATCTATACAGCGACAGGATAACCACCTCCCTTCTGCTCATGAGCCCTGTAACAATACATTATCCCAGCATTCTATTTGCCTTGGCTGCTGCCTTTCGACACTGCACAGCCTGCTTAAGGTCGCTGGTAATAGTTAGCCCCAAGTCCTTTTCATTCTCTTCCGATTAAGTGACCTTGATCTCCCCAAACTGTGCTCGGTCCTTGTATTCTTTTTTCCTATGTGCATGACCTTCCACTTCTTCACATTGAACCCAAATTGATATAACACAGATGACTTTTCCTGCTTTGCTAGGTCTTCCTTTATGTCATACACAGGGACAGGAGTTGGATAAGGCACTTGGGGAAGCCATCATCATGATGTCAAGTAAGGGGGAGGTGCTGCTAGTTGGTGACGTACGTCAGCCAGATGAGGATGGAGCATTCCAGCTGTGGCTTCTGCAAGGAGCAGGGCCATCCTTGACTCCCTATAAGAGACTTCTCAGGCAGCTAGTCAATTAAATCACTAGGGACAGGACAGTGCTGGACTTGATGCTTACAAACAGGGATAGTTTTGGAGATGACACAATGGGCAGTCCCCCCAGGTACCAGTGATCACCATGCAGTGTGGTTTAACATTAAGATGGGAACAGAGGCAAACCACATGAGGATGAGGGTCCTGCACTTTAGGAGGGTGGATTTTAAAGAAATGGGAGACTGCCTCAGAAACTGCCTCATGGGGATTACCAGGGACGGGTAGAGGTGCAGTGTGGAAAAACAAGGGAGGGCCCAATTAATGGAACCAGTCTCTGCAAGGAGGATGTGAGTAAAAGTAGAAGGAAAAAGAGACTGTTATGGTTATCTAAGGAAGCAGCCAAGGGGTGAAGGAAAAAAACAGTTGCATTCAGGAGGTATAAGGAAAAGCAGAGGGAGGAAGACAGGGAGGTGTACCAAGTAAAACAGAAGTAAGCAGGCTAGGCAGTGATGGAAGCAAAGACATAGACAGAGGAAAGGATAGCCAAGGGGGTAGCTAAAGGGGATAAGACTTTCTTCAGGTACATATGCGAGAAGAGGAAGGCAATGTGAGAGAGATAGTGAGGATAAGGAGGGTGTCAGGGGGGGATTGCACAGAAAAGGACAAAAAAATAAGAAATCTAGAACAGGTACTGCTGCTCAGTCTTCACAGTGGAGGGAGAAGGGGAGGACCATCAGGAAGCAGCAGAAATAAAGGCGGTGAAGGGTGCACACAAGTCCATGTTCAGAGGAAAGAGTCTTGAAGGGACTTGGAGCTCTGAAAATGGACAAGGCTCTAGGACTGGACTGGACACACCCAAGCGTACTGAAAGAACTCAGGGAGGTGCCAGTTACCCTGCTGATGGCCTTATTCCACGGTTCTGGAAAACTGGAGGAGAGCAAATGTGGTCGCTGTACATAAGGATGGCAGCAGAGAAGAGGCTAGTAACTATAGGCCATAAGCCTCACCTCAGTGGTTGGGAAATTAATGGAAACACTGTTAAAGGAAAGATTGGTAGAGTATCTTGAGAAGTGTCTCCAGCAGGAAGAAGGAGGTGGTGTTGACACTGTATTGCTTGCTCGTCAGACCACACCTGGAGTATTGTGTCCAGTTCTGGAAGCCGCACCTCAGAAAAGACATAGAGTGGGTGGAGTCAGTCCAGAGGAGGGCAGTGGAAATGGTGGAGAGGTTGCACCAAAGGTCCCATGAAGAGAGACTGAGGGATCTCAACACGTACACCCTGAAAGACCGGAGAGTGAGAAGGGACATGCTAGAGACCTGCATGTAGCTCAAGGGAGTAAATAGGGTGCAGGAGGGGAGTCTGTTTCAAATGAGAAAGAGCACCAGAACCAGAGGGCATGTGATGAAGCTGGAGTAGGGTAATTTCAGGAAAGATGTGAGGAAGTATTACTTAACTGTAAGAGTGGTGAATACCCAGAATAGATTGTAAATGGAAGAAGCAGAGACAAAAACAAGCTTCACACATGTGTGGGATAGACATATGGGAGTGTTAGGAAATGGGCAGGGAGGAGGGAGGGTTATCAGAGACCAGCTGAGTTTGCAGAGACAGACTAGCCAGGGACTATCTGAGCAGACTGGTTGGGCCAAGTGGTCCTGTTCTGCTGACAAATTCTATGTTTTTGTAACCCCCACACCATTTTGGAGGGGGGGGGGTTACTGACCTGTCTGCTTAGCCCT
This sequence comes from Neoceratodus forsteri, assembly GCA_016271365.2. Lineage (NCBI taxonomy): Eukaryota > Metazoa > Chordata > Ceratodontiformes > Ceratodontidae > Neoceratodus > Neoceratodus forsteri. The sequence goes on from CM057452.1 coordinate 71,012,889, forward strand.
GAACTCTGCCCTCCTTTATTCTTTGTTTCCTCCTGGCCCCAGGAATGCTGATGGAGAGGGGAGTAGAGGAGCATTCCTTGAAGTAAATGCACCATAGAGACTAAGAGATATCTAACTGTGTACTGTGCCTTTAAGAGAAAAAAAAGCTTCAGTACTTGTCTCTGTGCCAGAAGGGTGAGGATTTACATCGGCAGTTCCGACAGGATCACTGCTGATCAGATAACATCCATCTTAGCACCGGATAACAGGGAAAAGGAGTATCTATCAACTTGTTGAACTGTTAATTAGTAAACAGGTGTGTGCTTCTGGTAAATAGACTTCAAAGTTAACACTAAATAAATCTGAGACTCTGCCATTATCTTGGAGTGACCCTTGACCCTGCTAGCAGCTAATCAAGTCCAGGGATAGCATCATCTGACAGCTCAATGAGTTATGGGGAAAAACTGTATTGGGTCTTGACGCCTTTTCATTTGGGCTATTAGCAGTTGAGTTCCTGTACTTAAACAGATTTATAGACCAATGGGACACTGTCTTGACCTGGCTAGAGAGAAAAGTGGCAAAAGTAAGGGTCAGTTCCCTTAGGAGCTTTGTGGAGAGCAGTAGAAAGTTTTTGCTCTCTCCCTCCCCCTGTCTCTGAGGAGAGAGAGAGAGAGAGAGAGAGAGAGAGTTAGCCCTGGATCTAGCCAGATAAACCGTGCTGCAAGAGGTTTCAGCACCCGAGGACGAGCAGACAGAGGAGCTGTTTTATCAGCCTGCTATTGACCTGACTAAGCTGCTGATTGCCAATACAGTGTGAATCCAGTGAAAGATAATGGACTGTTCAGTGCCTAATTAAGCCAAGGGGAAATCTAAGATTTAAACTTGATCAAAAGTAAAGCCAAGAGCTTGCAAGTTACTAGGAAGCTGGTAAGAAATCACCAAGCTTGTTGCCATGAAGTTAGCTGTCTTGGGGTGCTTTACCTAAGGACTTATGAGAAGAGATTAGGGCAATTTGTTGGCATCCAAACAAGAAACCCATCAGGCATTGAGGAAATCTGATGAATATTAATTTTTAAATGATCAGTTTGTTTTGATTAATGAGATGCTGCACTGCTTCCCTGAAATCCAAAGGACAGAGACTGTTCAGTTCAGTTTGGTTGGAGCCCCTCCTGAGGCAGGGGGTCTCTGGCCCTTGCTTCAGAAAGTGAAACGATGTTGTTTAAAGAAATGAAGGAGACTTGTCTGGGGGCTTGTCCAGCCACCAGTCCCAGGACTCTGCTTTGCCTTCCTGCGTCTGGAAGTAGTTGTTTCAGAATTAAAGAGAAAATTTGTTGTCCAGAATCTGGAAAGGGGTTCGCGCCCCCCCCAAAAGAGAGGAAGCCTTCTGTGATCTTCAAGGACAGGAGACCTGCCTATGGGGCTAGTGGGGCTGCTAGCCCAGGAGGTGCTCTACATTGTCCTGCATTGTCTTCCAAGTGATAGAAGAAGAGTGTCTACAGAATGAAACTGTCATTTGTTGACCAGCGTTAAGGTCATTGGCTGGGAGTCTCCCAATGGAAAGGAAACTGGCCCAGGATGCCTGAGAAACATATGAAGGCCTGCTTGGAGGTTCGTTGGAGCCACATTTAGCCAAGGAAAGCCTGCCTGTTGTTTTCTGTGGAGGGAAAGTGAACTGAGAAGATCTACTCTTCTGAGTAAGCCTGAACTTGCAACTGAGAAGATTTGTTCTGTTTTATCTGACTTGTTCCAAGTGAGAAGATTCACTCTTCTGTTTAAGTTTGCATCCGTAAGTGAAGAGATCTGCTCTTCTGTTCAAGTATGTACCTGCAAGGTGAGAAGATTTGTTCTTCTGTTGTGTCTGAGCTTCTAAAGTGAGAAGATTTGTTCTTCTGTACAAGTGCGAGTCTGAGGGCGAGAAGATGTGCCCCTGTCTGTTACTTAGAGTCTGAGTCTGAATCTGAGAGACTGTTTCCTGCTAACATTTGATGGGAGATTCAGAGACATGGTCTGATCAAGAAAGGGCCATAGCTGCTTGCTGGTAGTGTGGCTGACGTTATTACAGCAGGATGTTCCTGAATACCTGAAAGAGAGTGGCTGTTATCTGAGGTCAGTATGTGGACTCAGCCTGGTAGGGTCACTGCTAGGCACAGCCATTGCATCTCCCCAGAGGGGCCATGCCTAGACACGGGGGGTTGAGGCGCGCCAGCCCTGGTCCCCAGGGCTGGTCTGGTCCAGTTTGTGACTGCACCAATATGAAGATGACCAGTTGCCAGAGAGGCTGAGAAATGTCCAGCCTGCTGATGTTGCAAGAGCCTGCTACTGAGAAGGCCCAAGCTGCAAGAGAGGTAGATGAAAGGCCCAAGCTGCAATGTGCCAGCTGCTCATGTCAGCACTTCAAGTGTCTACATACTGTACTTCCAATCAACCCCAGTTCTACAGTCTAAACGTCATCCGCTGCACAAGCTAGTGACTGTTCTGCCAATCGTGCGTAATTCAGGGCTTGCCCTGCATCTGGGGAACTGTAAATAGTTGTCTTCAATTGCTGCCAAGCCTCAGTAGACAAATAGTAGTTGCCACTAAAGTTATGAGTTTAACCGTTCTCAGAGGAATGCTCACATTTCAGTAATTAGCTAACTGCTACAAGCCAAAGGGATTTGAACCTAATTTGTATTTAAGTGCACCAACACTGGCCAACCAGCTGCAACGTACAGGCCTGCAACTAGACTCTGGGTACCCAGATAGGACTCTTAGGGATTAAACTGGTACCAGTTGGGGGTAGTAATGTAAGAACTAGTGCACTAATACCTGTGATAATGTATATGCTGGTAGGAGGCAGGCACTAAAATGTTTAGGACTTGCAAATGTAGGGACTGATTAGGGTTACAAAAACTGTAAATGAAGAAACCTGCTTAACCTCTATACCTTTTTTTCCCCTTTTCCTAGCCCTCTCCCAGGTAAATAAATTGTTAACCTTTTTACAAATGTCTTGTGAGCATATTATTAGTGAGCATATTGTTAGCTTAAGTCAGTAATTGCAAGGTATTGGAAATACAAGTTTTTGGTTTATGATAATCCATGAATGGGGTGACTGTAAGGGGAGGTGGGTTGGTACAGCATTCCAGGGGGTTGTACTATGCAACATCTGGCCCACTGTATGTTACTCTGGGTGGAGGCACCACGCTGTTTATGTTATCATGAGAAAGATCCCCCCTCATCCACTAGAATTAGAGCCCAGGCCCCTCAACCTGTATTATACTCATATGGCAGGGGTAGTAGCCCATGGGTACACGGCACCTGGGTTACATTTCTATGAATGGGTTCCAAGATGAAGGGCCAAAAGAGCAAAAGGCTCTTTGGCCCAAACAACATTTTGTCAGGGGCACAAAGAACAAAGCTTCTGTTTTAGATAGGAATTAATTGGTAAAGGAAGTTAATTGAAATAATTTAGCAAAACATTTTCACTGTTGATGTTGCAACACATTAAAAATGCAAATACAAGGTCATAGGTGCACTTATTAGAAGAGGATAACCAATCCAGTTCACTGTAGAGCATACAGCGATGTACAGTCTGACTCGATTGCAAAATGAACCTGCGCACATAACTGTAGGTAATAATCCAGCTGTAGGATGAGTAAGACCCAACAAGGCGTCAAATAAAGAGAAACTGCCAATCTTTTTGGAATCATATTATTTCTAGTTAAAAACTCACATTTCATGATTGCTTACCATCTCTAAAATTCATTGATGTTGCTAGTTGCTTTAGCTGCCTCCTTGCTAAGTAGAACTGAAATGTATGCCAATGTACAGTTTTATCCAGCCTTGTTTTGTTTCAAATCCTGTGTCTGTTTTTACTACATATCTCCCGAACATTAGAAACATCCCAAAACAGTGCAGCCACGCATTATGCAATAGGCTCATCTACTCCCACTACATCATGAGTGGTTATACTGTGTTGGGAATTGTCCTAAGTCCTGGAAGCATGCAGTGGGAGTTGATGCTGGAATGTAAACAAACATGTTTTTGCGTGGTAACACCAGGATGGTGGACAGTCTGTTTTTCTCATTTTAAAAGAAAAAAAAAATCAATCAAACAACCAGCTACATTAGCAGTCTCTACAGAATGTGTATTTTAATATAGGGACACTTTTAAGCCTAAGGGGGTTGACTGTGCCCCTTAACTTTTTTCCCAAAAATAAGATGAGATCTTCCTAAAAAAAGTGTGTGTGTGTGGGGGGACTTCAAAAGGGAAAAAGAAAATTAGTTGATGTCCTTTTTCCAAAGATAAGATGTGACCTTCCTAAAATAAAGTATTTGGGGGTTGACTTCAAAAAGGGGAAAAAGAAAATTAGGTGACATTTAATTTTAGCAAGACAGAAAACAGCCCTGTCAATCTCTGCGTCTATTGAATGTAGAATACAGAATGCTCTAGCCTGAAGTGTTACTGTAGTGCATTTGCTTTGTCTAATTTTCTCTTGTATTTGCACTGATTAGTACTGTTTACTGTTGTCTGTATAGCATGTTATATTACTTTAGCCTTTACTACCTGTATTACTACATCTCTATTTCTTTATTACCTGGGTCACTTGATTCTACTGTACCCTGCCACTCTTCTGAAGTCTGCTTCATGACAGGTTGTAAATATTCCCATCCCGGGAATCATGATTGATCTCCCCCCGCCTCCCTGTGTCCACTGACTAGCCCTTTATGTTTACCCCCCACTTAAATTCTTCCACCATGGTAGCACTGATCAGGGATTGAGGCAACTTTTCCAACCCTCCACCACCCTTTCTGAGTAGTATTATATATCTTGAACTCTCCCACCCTACCAGTTTCTTACTCTGCCCCTGGTATTTGTTTTGCTCCTGACTGCCAGCAACCCACTGGAGACCACTTTGTCAATACTCCACATGTATTTAAACACTTCATTCATGTCTCCCCTCTTCCTTTTGGCCTCGAATGACTACATGTTGAGGTACTCCAGTCTTTGCTCATTTGTCCTTTCCTGCTGTCCCGAACCTTTTTGTTGCCCTCCTTTGCACTGGCTCCATCCTGTCTTTCTTTTCTAGCACTTCTTCCAGTGTAGGAAGTACCTCATCTCACCCAGGGTCTCTGAGACCACCCTCCACCCAAGCACTTCCTAACCAGCTGCCTGGTCCAGGGGTACTGAGACTTGTCCATCATGGAGGAGGCAGGAAGATATAGGCTGTTGGTTAAATAGGATCTGCGGCCTATCCTGTAGGTAGGGAAATGGGCAGACTAGATGGGCCTAGCGGTCCTTATCTGCCGTCAAAGTCTATGTTTCTATGAGTTCCCATACTGATCATATCACTCTGTGAGCCCCGGCTGAGACTTAAATCTTCAGGTTGCCTCAGAGTGTGTGTGTGTGTGTGTGTGTGTGTGTGTGTGTGTGTGTGTGTGTGTGTGTGTGTGTGTGTGTGTGTAGGCAGCCCAGAGTCCTAGCTTCATGCTGCAGCTTGCGAGAAGTTTTTTTTTTTCCTTTGGATGCTCCCCAAGTCTCAGATGTGCAGTGGCATCTGAGGTATGCCACTCACACTCCAGCATGTGAGTGCGCTGACACCCATTGAGCCTCTAGCCCACAGGGTGTCAGGCACACCAACTCCTAGCCTCTACCAGAAGTTGAACTATTGCCGACTGCGCTGACCCTCCCATCCCAGGGGAGAATAGAGGTCCTCTGGATGTTCATCCTTCTCCCCCCTCCGCCGGCTGACCCTCTGACGCTCTGGGCTTTCAGAACTATACACGGTACTCCAGGAGCAGTCTCACCAGAGCCCTCTACAGTGGCAGTATGACCTCTCTTTTTTTCTGCTGCTGAACCTCCAAACAATGCACCCCAGCGTCTGTTCACCTTCCCTAATATCCTATGGAGGTGAGCAGCTTTAATGGAAAGGGAAGCTAAATTGGTTATATTTTTGGCCCTACAGGAGTTACAGATTTGGCCAATAGCTTATTTGAAACTGATGTCCCTTGGCAATAACACTGGATACATTCCTTTATACATGGACCCTCTGGGCCCATCCTGGAATGCATCCATGACTGCCTGAATTCTGCTGCTCCAAGGTTTTGGGATGTTCCAGTACAAATCAGGTAGACTGAAATCTATGTGACCACTACATTCCCGAAGTGCTGCTGCCCTTCTGATTTTGTCTCCCAGTTTCTTGTTGACCTCTTCTTTTTTATTTTTGGGACCTATAGACCAAGGAGAAACAAGCAAAACCACACTAGGATAAAGGTGCTACCAGAGAAAAATAGCGGGCAACAAAAAATAAACAAAAAAAGGGGGCACTCACCCCTGTAATAATAATGAGGGAGCTGCATAAACCAGTATGCAAAGTTCGCAAAATTTATTGAGGTGACACAGGCATATCAAAGGGTTGAAAAGACCATCTAAGTCCACACCCAATGTTCTTCACATTGGAATGAAACATAGAAACATAGAAGTTGATGGCAGATAAGGACCGCAAGGCCCATCCAGTCTGCCCATTTCTTTTTCTACCTTATAAATGTGCCATCAGCCTTTGCTCTGTCAGTGGCCTATCTATTCATACTCATTTGTATTGCTCCCTTATGCCTATCCCATGCCTGTTTGAAGTCCTCCACTGTATTCATAGCCACCACTTCCTGAGGTAGGCCGTTCCATGCATCCACCACCCTTTCTGTGAAAAAGAATTTCCTCACATTCCCCCTTAATCGGCCTCCCTCTAGTCTCATGCTGTGTCCTCTTGTCCTGCTATTTTTATTTTATTTAAACATGTTAGACTCTTTCACCTTGTGAATGCTTTTTCAAAGGCACTGGGCAGGCTTGACAATATCAGTTACCGGCATATTATTTATTTATTTTATTTATTTGAAAAGGTTTCACCAGGAAAGACAACATGAGCTGTAAACAACTCATTTCCAGAAGCGTTCTGGGGGGAGGGGGGTTACATAAGTGGGGAGAGCAAAAAACAATTATCAAGTTAATATACATAAAATGCAACACAAGTACAACACATTACAAACCTTGACAAGGAATAGGACTAAGACCAACGGTGTCATAGGGATGCAACATACAGGGTTGCAAATACCACAACCACAAGGGTATTAACAGGTAATAGGGAAGATGTAGACCGGGAGAAGGAGTACACCTTAAAGTGATGAAAGTGGCAAATTGAGTACAGGGGATACCAAGTGCTAAGGTTGTCTGATGGGGGGAAGGGAGAGGAGAAAGGAAGAGGAGGGAAGGTAGAGAGGCAAGCAGAGAGCAAGACCCCTTCAGGATGCTGAGAACCCTGCAAGGGGGATAAGGACCCAGCAAGGATGGGGGGTTGAGAGAAAGAGAGAGAGAGAGGAGGGGAGTATTTGGGGGGTAGGGTGGGTGGGAGGAGATGGAACTAGACCCCTTCAGGATGCAGTGAACACAGCAAAGGGAGAGGACCCATCAAGGATGGAGATGAGAGAGAGAGAGAGAGAGAGGGAGGAGGGGACAAGGGATGGGAGGCTAGGCTAGACCTAGACCCCTTCAGGATGCTGAGAACCCTGCAAGACGGTCAAGAACCCGAACAGGGATGGGGGTGAGAGAGAGGGGGGAGGAGGAGGAGGAATAAATGGTGGGAGGGGTAGAATGGGTGGGAGGAGATGGGAGCTAGACCCCTTCAAGATGCTGAGAACCCTGCAAGGGGACTAGGATCCCGGGGCAGGGAGGATGGGAAGGGAGATGGGGGCATATAGCCCTGGATTTAAAGGAGTAGTACTAGAAAGTGTGTCAGTTAAAATACAACCACGAAAATGTATTTAAAAATTTCAGAATGATGGGGTATCTACTGATAAGTAACACCAAAAATGTTATTGTAGCAAACTATATACAATACCAATGAGTTTAAAGCAAGATATAATAATCAATAGATGTAGGAAAGATTTACAATTATTGGTAGCACAAAACAGCTGCTTTTTGTGATCATACTCCAAAAGGGTTGCTGTGGCTACAAGATCCAAGGACAAGGGTTCCTATCTGCATGTATCTCTATAGCAAGCCACGCCAATAGATGGCCACCAGTAGTGCCTTCCCTCTTCTGATACCACTGACATAGCTGCTATTTGTCAGCACAAGGTCCAGGTTTGCTTTATCCCTTTTTGGCTCCCAGACCCCTGGACCAGGAAGTCATCTGGAAATGCAGCCACAAGTGCCTGAATTCTACTGCAAGCCCTCTGACTGCTCCAGTCTGCATCAGTTAGACAGAAATCCCCTTCAACCACCACATTCCCCAGGAGCTGTTACCTTACGATTGTGTGCCCAAGCTCCTAACCGACACCCTTTTTTGATTTGGGGGCCAGTGGACCACTTCCAGGCTTACCTTTCTGCCCCTTTCTGATACCAGCTGTACTCATAGCATCTTAGCCTCTGCCCCCCCCTTGCTAATATGTTCCTTGTGGCCTTGCCCTCCACCTTGCAAAGGGCTACCCTTGCTCCCATGCCCCCAGCCCTATCCTTTCTGAAGACTGAATACCCCAGAACTGTGCTACTCTGGATCAGGATGTGGGGTGTTATCCAGGATAAAAGTTGTATACAACTCAAGCTGTCATTTTAACTGTCTTCTGACACAGGCAGCATAATTGCTCAGTTTTCATGATCATGAGAAAGCAAAATTTTTGATTTCCTTTTACAAGATCATCTTGGGCAAGGTTCCTTGTTCGACTGCAGAGCTATTTCTTCTACAACACAACAACTGTAATACTAGATCTCATGATTCTCTACATTTTGTTATCCCTTTTCGCAGAACCTGCTTTGGCCAGAGAGTTTTTGATTATTGAAGACCAAACTGAGGAGAAATGGTTTTAGCAAACTTGTGGTAAGCTGGATAGGGGACTAGCTAGAAAACAGACAACAACAAGTTTGGGTCAACGGTGTCCTGTCTGGATTAAGAAATGTGGAATATGGAGTCCTACAGGGATCCATACTAGGATCATTGTTATCCTCACTGTTTTTGAATGAACTCCCACACGTGTGCAATAAAGCAAAAAGGGTCATCTATGCAGATGATGCAGGACTTTCCATAGCAAACAAAAATCCAAGTAACCTGAATAAAATCTTGAAAGGGAATATGCCAGAATGGCAAGTTGGTTTGTGACAAACAAATTGGTGATAAATAAGAAAAAAAAAGTGATGTTATTCGGTACAGCACAAAAATCGAAACATGCCAGATACAGATTGGTCAATAACAGCAGGAACATCTGTCAGAACTAGACACATAGTAGATTCCCTGCAGGGGGAGGGCCTCAAACAACTAGTACAACAACCCACAAGAGACAGGGCTATCCTAGATCTGATGAACTAGTACTGATGAACAGGGAAAGGATCACAGATCTCCAGGTAGAAGGTCACCTGGGGGCCAGTGACCATCACATGGCAGAGAAACATAGAATTTGACGGCAGATAAGGACCGCTTGGCCCACCCAGTCTGCCCATTTCCCTACCTGATGGATAAGTTGCAGATCCTAGTTAACCAGCAGCCTACTTCTTCCTACCCCAACCCCCTAGAATTGCCTTATGACTGTCCCGTGCATGCTTGAATTCCACCACTGTTTTTGACTCCACAACCTCCTCTGGAAGGCCGTTCCATACATCCACAACCCTCTCTGTGAAAAAATACTTCCTTAAATTACCTCTGAGCCGCCCCCCTTCTATCTTCAAATTGTGCCCCCTTGTTCTTGCACACCTCTTTTTTTGAAAGATGCTACCCTCTTGGACTTTGTTGATTCCCTTGAGGTACTTGAAAGTTTCTATCATATCCCCCCTCTCCCTCCTTTCCTCGAGGCTATACATATTAAGCTCCTTAAGTCTCTCTTCATATGTCTTCCGGTGCAGACCCTGCACCATTTTAGTTGCCCTCCTCTGGACAGTTTCCATCCTGTCTATGTCTTTGCGGAGATTGGGTCTCCAGAACTGCACGCAGTACTCCAGATGTGGTCTCACCAGCTGTCTGTGGTTCAGTTTGGCCACTAGAACTAAATCATCCCATTCTAAGGCAAAAATATGGGATTTCAGAGGAGTTGACTTTAATAAGATGGCCAACAGAGTTAAGCCAGCCCTGGCAAAAAGAAATACAGGTGTGGGGGTACAGGCAAAGTGGGAAAGCATTAAGGATGCAATACTTGAAGCAACATCTCATTGTGTTAGAGAGAAAAGGAAGTGCAAAAGAAGAAGGAAACCACTTTGGTTCTCAAAAACAGTAGCAGAAAATGTCAGAGCCAAAAGGCTGGCCTTCAGGAAATATAAGGGAATGCAGTGGGATGAAGATAGGCAGGCATACCAAACTTCCCTAAGGGAAGCAGGGAAGGCAGTAAGGCAGGCAAAGGCCCAAACCAAAGAAACACTAGCACAAACTGTAAAAGAAGGTGACAAGACTTTCTATAGATACATTAGTGAAAGTCCAGAGGGGGTATTGCTAAGATCAAAGGGGATAAGGGGTGTGTGAGAAGGAGGAGGACCATGAAAAGCATCTCTCCTAAATAGATACTTCTGCTCAGTATTTACTGAAGAGAAGGTAGGGCAGGGCCCCCAGCTCAGCACTATGGACACAGGGGGAAGGGAAGTATGCACTAGTCCCTTCACAAAAGAAAGGGTCCTACAAGAGCTTGATAAGCTCATAGTGAACAAGGCAATGGGACCTGATGGCATACATCCCAGGGTACTAAAGGAGCAAAGGGTGGAACTAGAAGAGCTATTATCAGAACTGTTTAATGAGTGTCTGAGCACAGGAGAGGTCCCAGAAGACTGGAGAAGGGATTATGTGATCCCGCTCCACAAGAGTGGTAGCAGGGAGGAGGCAGAAAACTACAGACTGGTCAGTCTTACCTCAGTAGTGGGCAAGATTATGGAGGCACTCCTTAAGGAAAGGATAGTGCAACACCTGGAATCCATAGGAGCACAGGATGCAAGACAGCATGGATTTACAACAGGAAGGTCCTGTCAAACTAATCTCATAGATTTCTTTCACTGGGTGACAAGAGTGGTGGACCAAGAGGAGTAGTTGATATCACCTACCTTGACTTCAGCAAAGTTTTCAATACTGTTCCACATAGAGGATTGATTAATAAGCTGGGTAGGCTTGAGGTGGGTCAGAAGTTGGTCAACTGGGTAGCAAACTGGTTGACGGGCAGAAAACAGAGAGTGGTAGCAAACAGTATACAGTCAGAAGACATGCAAGTCACAAGTGGGGTACCTCAGGGATCAGTCCTGGGGTGAGTCCTCTTCAATATCTTCATCAGTGACATTGCAGATGGACTGGAGGCTAAGGTTTGTCTGTTTGCAGATGACACCAAGATCTGCAACAGAGTAGATGATCCAGATGGGGTGGGTAGAATGAGACAAGATCTAGATATACTAGCAAAATGGTCAGAAGAGTGGCAACTGGGGTTTAACACAAAGAAGTGCAAGATCATGCACATAGGGAGGAGAAACCCTGAAGCCACCTATAGGCTGGGAGGGGAGTTGCTGGCAGTCACAAGGGAAGAAAGAGACTTAGGCATCATCATCACAGATGCCCTGAAATCATCCAAGCAGACCACTAAAGCAGTGGGTAAGACTAGGGGAATGTTGGGATGTATTAGTAGGGGTATCACAAGTCGTAAGAGGGAGGTAATAATTCCTCTTTACAAGATACTGGTTAGGCCCCATCTGGAGTACTGCATGCAGTACTGGAGACCACATCTTCACAAGGATATTAACCAAATTGAGGCAGTCCAGAGAAGGGCAACCAAATGGTGCAGGGACTGCATCAGAAAACACATGAGGACAGATTAACGGAGCTCAATATATATACCCTAGAGCAAAGGAGGGAGAGAGGTGATATGATCGAAACATTCAAACACCTTAAGAGCATTAACAAGGTGAAAGAGTCTAACATGTTTCAATATAAGAAAAATAGCAGGACAAGAGGACACAGCATGAGATTAGAGGGAGGCCGGTTAAGGGGAAATGTGAGGAAGTTCTTTTTCACAGAAAGGGTGGTGAATGCATGGAACGGCCTACCTCAGGAAGTGGTGAATATGAATACAGCGCAGGGCTTCAAACAGGCATGGGATAGGCATAAGGGAGCAATACAGATGACTATGAATAGATAGGCCTTGACAGAGCAAAGGCCAATGGCACATTCTTAAGGTAGAAAAATAAATGGGCAGACTGGATGGGCCTTGCGGTCCTTATTCTGACGTCAACTTCTGTGTTTCTATGTAAATTGAATATGAGTTTCAAGTAATCACTGGAGGAAGAGATTGTTTGGAAATGGTTAAAGATTTTAAATATCTGGGGATATTATTGGACTTACAGTTGAACTTTGATAGGCCTGTGGAACTTATAGCTAAACAGTTGCACAAAAAGGTGGGAGCATTGTATGTGGTGAAGAACTACTTTTCTAATGATGTCTGTAGAACATTGGCACAAAGTTGTCTTCTTTCATCTGTAGAATATGATAGTTTAATCTGGGGGAGGGCTTCTGATAGGGTTATAAAAAAAGAGAGTCATTATGTACAATGCAATGTGCAGATTTGCTTTACGGGCTAAACAAAAGGAACATCATTGTAATCTATGTGAACAATTAAATTGGCTACTTATTGTACAAAGAGATAAATTGCAAATATGTTGTTTTGTCCATAAAATATTGCATATGAATAAAAATGTCCATGAAATGGATTGTTTACCTCAAAACAAAAGTAAAATCTCTGACATCAAATGATGCTATGGTAGTTGCAGTGCCGTGTGTAAAACCTCTAATAAGTGCATCTCAGTTACAGTAAATATTGGAATGATATTCTTCAGGACATAAGAAATATAGTATTTCAAGTGCACACATATTTAAGGCCCAGCTTAAAAACATTTTATCATTTGAAGGTCAGTGCTGCTGCACATAAGATGCCCAGTTCAAATTTATTTTATATGGAAGCTTGGTTTTCATCATTGTGCTGTTGTGTGAAAAGTGAGACAAGTTGTGTGTTATTAATGTATTTATTGTGTCGTAGTGCTGTACAAAACTGTAGTATGTGCATTAATCCTGGCTGTACATGATTTGTGACATTAACATTGAATTAGTAATGCTAACTTTGTAAAATTTGTTTTAAATGTATCTGGGTCAAGCCTGTAAAAGGGCAATGTGGCCCAGAGCTTTTTTACCTGATTAATAAAATCTTAAATAAATTAAATAAAAAAAAATAAAAATTATAATGTTGGTTCAAGAACTTACAATAATCTACCAATGTCAGTTAAATCGTGCAAGTCTATGCCCATGTTTAAGAAACCGTTATTTAACTTTCTTAATGATCAGTTCCATTGTAATCATGTCTAACTTATTGAAATCGATATATCTTTTAACTTTATACAGTAATTGTTGTAAACGCTGGTCACATTTGAAAAAGGGCAATTTTTGCTCAGTGTGTTTGTTCCTTGGTAATCAATAAATGAAATTAATGCGTGGGAACCCCGTTGTGATGCAGAGTCTCTAATGTTTCTGTAACAGCCGTTAAGCCCAGGTGGGCCTCCATACCCTGTGCCTGAAGACTCTCCACTTTGTTGCCCAGGTTTCTGTCATTGATGGTCATGGCATGCCATGATGACTGGCTTCTCTTTATGTGTTTGTTAGAGCCTGCAAGGTTCTCCTGCTCTAGTAAGCGCTGACCATTTGTGTCATGTTCCAGTGTGGTGCATTTTGATATACTTTCAACTTTTGTGACCCTCCTGTGCTTATCACTCTCCTTATTCCCTACTATCATCCTTCCCTGAGAGTTTTGTCCTGAGGGGCCCTATGGCTCCCCTCATGTGAAAGCTTACAGTTGTGTTCCCTAGTGAAATTCTCTCCCCAAGCTAGTTTAAAAACCTACTGACATACTCCTCCAGCTTCCTGCTCTGTGTACTGGTTTGCCCTTTGCTGCAGTGAAGGTGGTCTGACACATATAGTGCCTTATCCTCACAAAGTGCTTCCCAGTACCCTATAAATCCCAAACCTTGCTTCCTGTATCACCCCAGTAGTCACATGTTGAAGCCTAGAAGTCTAGCCTTCCTAGCCTGGCTAGCACATGGCACTGGTAGCACTTCAGAGAATATTACAGATCCTGCCCTTTCCCTTAGCTTTTCTTCACACACCCTGAACCTGCCCTGTACTATCTCTACTCCACCACCCTCCAGATCATTCATTCCCAAGTGGATCACAGCATCTAGCTTCCCAGTACTCCTGTCATTCCCCCCAGTCAGGTAATGGAGCCTGGATAGTCCTCTCTTCTGTCATACCTGGAAGCACACCACCTTCCTACTGCAAGGATCCAGGCCCTTGTCCAGCCTTCCCTTCAAACTGAGTCCCATAGCACTATGACTTCCCTCCTACATTTACTTATCTTACTGACTGGCCCCTCAGTAGGCTCCTCCTGTGCAGACTGGGCCATACGAGTAGGCTCCTTCTGCATGGAATGGACCTTAATCTCTGCAGTTGATACCTGCCTAGAACATATCTTTGAACTGTCCCTGATTTTCAGGGAAGTTCCTGATTTTGCCTTAATATTTTCCCCGTCCCTCATAAAGTATTTATTTATGTGACTGAACAGTGGGGTTTGTATGAACAAAATACTGTATGTCAAACATTACAGTTACATACTTGTTCTTCTTCAGAAAAATACATCTTACACCAATCACCTTATTCTATTAGTTTTCTGAGTGAACATTACCAATTTTTACGATGTAACCCTGATTTTGGGTCTTTGTCCCTGATTTGTTAGGCAAGAGGGCTGAGAGGTCTGCTATCAGCCTGGAGTCTTTGTCTCTCTCTCTCTCTCTCTGTCTCTCTCTCTCTCTCTCTCTCTCTCTGTGTGTGAAGCCAAGGGCTGACAGTGATTATTAGTCACCACCCCAGGATCTGGGCCTGTCCCTTTTCAGTCTCCTTTCTCTGCCTCTCCACCATATACCATCCCACTCCAGAAGGGTGTCCAGGTCCCTGGGCCCCTATGAATTGGAGTACCCCACAGTCTGCTGAGCTGAGCCCTTTGTTGGTTCACTTCCATCACCAGAAATCCCAACCTCCTTCAAGCTAGGCAACCCCATCTCCTACAGCATGCTCTGGAAGATGTCTGTGCCACATCCCTTGCAACTCACTGTCACACCCCAAGCTCCTGGCTGCTCATACATTCTCTGATGTGTGTGTGTGTGTGTGTGTTGATGTAGTACCTTACTTAGACTGTTTTCTGAGTGTATTTGCCTACTAGAGTGATTGTTCTGCTGCTTTATTGTCCTACCACAGGTAGGGAATTACAGTAAGTCAGGTGTGGCCTTTACCTGTAGGCCTTGTAGTTACACTACAGCATTATCCTACCCCAGATACGGAGTTAAGGCAAGTGTGGACTTTACCTGTAGGCCAAGTAGTTACACTATAATATTGCCCTACTCCAAACAGGAAGTGTGGCCTTAACTTGCAGTTCTTATAGTTATTATACCTTACTGAGCTGGACTACAGGGGGTATCCTCAGGTAACTAGTCAGTGAACCCACTTATGATTGTACAATACTGGGCCTAGTACTCACTAACACAGACAGTGTTGCAGAAGTCAGGGTGGGAGGCCACTTGGGGACCATTGATCACCGTACAGTGTGGTTCAGTATAAAGGTGACTGCGGAATCGAACTACACAAGGGTGAAGGTCGAGGGCAGATTTTATAAAGTTGGGTGACTGCCTCAGGGATGACCTGGCGGGGAGGGAATTGTCTGGGTGGAGTGGAGGAAGAGTGGGTCAACATGACAGAAATAGCAACAAACTTCTGCATCAATCAAGTGAGCAAAAGCAAGAGGAAAAATAGGCCACTCTGTTTCTCAAAAGAGGTGGTTGAAAAGGTAAAGGCTAAAAAGGTAGCATCCAGAAGGTAAAAAAACATGCAGATAGGGGAAGATGGGGAGGTGTACTGGGGACACAGAGGGAAGCAGGGAAAACAATAAGGAATGCAAATGTACAAACTGAAGGCAGAATAGCTTAGAAGGTAACAAAAAAAGAACAAGACATTTTTATGTTGCTTGCACGCATGTGCAAGAAACATAGTGCCATCATCGGAGATTTGTTGCTTGCACGCATGTGCAAGAAACATAGTGCCATCATCGGAGATTTTGGAGGTGTGTCACCTCCTCCTCCAATTCAGTCAGTGAGCTGGCAGGCACGGCCCCTGTAAGCCAATGCATTTTGGAGCTGTCTATGATACGCTCCAAAATGCAGTGGCATAGAGTTGAAAGGGGGAGCTACGCTTCAGTGAGCAGAGATAAGCGGCCCCCCACACGCAGGCGTGCGCACCTACTGTGTAGCCGACGGGGTGCCCACTCCCGTCCGGCTGAGCCCGCCTCCCCCAGTTAGGTGCCACGCTGGGAGCCACCCCAGCGTGGCAATCAGTCCTTGGCTGACGGGGTGCCCAATCCCCTGTCGGCTGGAACGCCCCCCAGCGTCCTTGTGCCATGCTGGGCCCACCCCAGCGTGGCAAACGATCCACGGCGTCTTTTTATATTTTTACCTAAAAACAGCGGTCCCATGCGGCGTCTCCCAACCCTCCCCACAACCCGCACCCACCCACTGCGCACCCAGCCTCCCACGCCCCCTCACCCCATACTTACCTCCGGACTCCGCGCGACGATCTTGATGTGGACCGGGAACACGTCTGCACTGTTCAAAGCCGACTCGAACTGAGAAATGCCGGTAAGCTGTATAATGGGCTAGATGGGGGTTTCAACTTTATTGCATATCTCAGGCATTTTAGAATTTTTGCACCAAATTTTCACACATGGGGTTTTGGGACCCCTTCTCATGAATGATGTCACTGTCATGGGCGATTCGGGCCTGAAGGGATTTCGGCGCAGTGACTGCAAAATCACCTTCGGCCTGAATACCACCATGACAGTGACATCATTCATGAGAGGGTCCCAAAACTCTATGTTGAAAATTTGGTGCCAAAATTCAAAAATGACTGTTTCTGAGCGTCTGCTGCAGTTCCTACACAGGCTCGTAAGTTCGCGAAATTTCAATATTTTCACTCCAGATTTTCAACATTGCCATTTACCACACCTTCTTATGAGTAGTATAGCTGTCATTTTCACATCTCACCCAAAATGTGTTTCCACCCATGGCGCGCAGAATGGCACAGTCGGTTGTGTGAAATCATTGTATGGGACAAATTAAGAAAATCACAGTGACACTGTTCATGAGCAGAGGTCTTAAAATGGCTATGTTGAAAATTTGGTGAAAAAATTCTAAAATGACTGTTTCTGATAAGCTGCACAGTTCATGAGCTCGTAGGATTCGCAAATCTTCAATATTTTCACTCCAGATTTTCAACATTGCAATTTACCACCTCCTTATGAGCAGTACAGCTGTCATTTTTCACATCCCTGCCCAAAATGTGTTTCGCCATGTAGCGCACAATGGCGCAGTCGTGGTACGCGAACTCAATGTATGTGACACATTAACAAAATCACAGTGACACTGTTCATGAGCAGAGGTCTTAAAATGGCTATGTTGAAAATTTGTGAAAAATCCTAAAATGACTGTTTCTGATGAGTTGCGCAGTTCCTTACGCTACATAAGTTCACAAATTTTCAGTATTTGCACTCAATGACTTCAAATACCTAAACAGCACATAGAAGCAAGCAACATTTGGCATTGACAAATGCTTGTTTAGGTATGTAGTGAAAAGAGGAAGACTAGAGGTGGGATTGTAAGGTTAAAAAGGTAAGGGGGGACTGTGCAGAAGGGGACCATGAAAAGTCAGACATCCTGAACAAATACTTTTGTTCAGTGTTCACTGAGGAAGGAGAAGGGAAGGGGACACAATAAAGTAAAGGAAACCTTGGAGGGAGGTGAACACTAGTGCCTTTTTGGAGGTGAGAGTCCTGAAGGGACTTGCTTATCTGAAGGTGGACAAAGCAATGGGGCCAGATGGGGTGCATCTAGGGGTATTGGGGACGCTCAGTCAATATTGACTGTACCCCTGACGGTTCTATTTATTTATTTAAAATTTGATAACTGTGAAAGGCACGCTGAGCAGAGGTTCATTTCCAGGTACGAATTGGGGACAGGGAGACAAAACAAACAAAGGGTGGGTGTCCAGGTGGAAGTAAAAGAACCCAGGGCACTCTTCACAAAGAGTAGGGAACATTCCCGGTGTCCTGGCCAACATTCCGCTTCCCATAAAACCGGTTCATGCAATTATCCAGGCTGTGTGTGGGTGATGATGTGCGATATGGCCGCCACCACACATTCAGTCACTTCATTACCAGTCTAGCATTGCTTGTAAAGCGCTTTGGCGGTATGAAAAGCACTATATAAATGCTGATTCTTCTTCTTGACAAATAAATTACATGAATAAATTTATGAAAATAATAGGCACATTTGGTAGGAGAGAAGAAACAACTAATTTAGTGAAAAGTAATGAGAAGGACTACAATCAGCAGCAAAACATGGTCAAATTGCAAAAGCAGAAGGGCAAAATAGAAAATTTATGGTACCTAGGGCTAGGAGGAGCCACAAGAACTAAGGAGGCAGGTGAGCAGGAGGGAGAGGAGGTGGCCAAGAGAACATTTATGGGAGAGAGCAGTAGGAGAGAGAAAGGCAAGAGGACTTGGGACAGCAGCAAGAAGTTACTGATGATGGTTTAAGCAGGTGCTTTAGGGTAGGGGGTGAAGGGGTGAGACGAATGGTAGTGGGAAGTTGATTCCAGAGTGAAGAAAGGTGAAAGGAGAATGCCAGCTGCCCTGACAAAGTGCTGGGATTTGGGAGGGCAAAAGTTCTGGAAAAGTTGGATCACAGGGAGTAGGCGGAGGGGGGTGGTGTGAGTCAGAAGGGAGGAGAGATAAAATGTGAGGGACCAATATTTAGAGGTAAAGGCAAGGCTGTGTGCCAAGCACCAGTGCTGAAAGGAGGGGAGAGAGAGGGAGGAGTAGAGATAGTAGTGGTAAGTGTGGCAGGGAGAGTTAGAGGCAAACCGACAGAACGCATTGAAGAGAGAATCGCATCTTGTGAGGAAGGTGACTGGGACAGTTCCGTAGACCAATAGTTCTCAGACTTTGTCACAGTGAGCCTCCTCAAATCCATGGAAAAAATGTTGAGCCTCCCCAAAGAAAAATAACACACTATACTTTGCACAGTACACCATGAATAAACTGAAACCATTTTGAGTACTTGGCTTACATTCAGTTCTTTGTCTTATACTGGCTTGGAACTTTTGAAAAAGTGCTCCTGTGATAAAAGGTGTTATCTGAATAACAAATAAAATAAACTGATATTACTATTGAGTTTATTCTACCCCCCCACCCACGCACACAGGCCAGCCTACTTGCTCCTTTATTTTCATTCTTGAACCATTGTTACCCCTTGTTGCAGTACCTTCATGGGTCAGACTCCTTTCTCTGTTTCCTCTCTATATGAAATAACCTTCCTACATACTGTGCCTCTCCCCCCTCCTTTCCTGCTCCTAAGGAACTTCTCTGGGATTACTTTGCTCTTTCCTGCTATTGCTCTTAGCATGTCTATGCTCAGCCCTTGTATTTGGGCTTTTCTGCCATCAGTCTACAAATTGATCAATTACCACCACTCATTATTAGTTCATTGTTCATATTTGTTTGCACTATTGTTCATTGTGTGTTTCTTGATTGTTTTGCAGTTGCTTTTTGAAATGTATTCACTCCCTACCGTTCCTCGGGTACACCTGAAATGAGCCTTGGCTCATTCACCTTCCCTTGTTACCTATTAGTAATTAAATACATAAAATTTACCTACTACTAGCCTGTTTCAGTTTGCTTCATCTCTTCACACAAAATACATAAAACACAAAATTTAAATACAGTACTTTTTCAGACTTGCTTGATCCTCCCTTGGAACAGGTCGGGGCCTCCCAAGGGAGGCTGGCCTCACCATTTGAGAACCCCTGCGTAGACAATGTTGGCATAATCAAAAGCTGTGAGAATCCATTTTGTTATCAGCTCTTGATGAACAGGAATTGAGAGACAGTCCTTATTTCTGTAGAGCGCCCCAAGCGCTACAAGCTTAGGGTGGAGTTTGGAGTGTAAGGTATCCATATGAGTGGAGAAGTCGAGACACGGGGCAAGCCAAACTCCAAGGTATTTGTAGGGGGGAGCTACATTGAGGGGGGGTATCACATGGGGTAGTGAACACAGGGAGGGATAGAAATTTGGCTAGTTGCTTAGTTCTGAATGTCAACGAGACAGTTTTTTTGGTATACACTTTGAGTTGGTGCACTTGAAACCAATCTACTACAGCATGAAAGTCACACTGAAGAGGAATCTGGATATCAGACAATGAAGTACCAGACAGGTAGATAATGGTGTCATCAGCATACATGTGTATGCAGGAGTTGCAGCAAGCAGAGGGGAGGTTGTTAATAAAAAGTGAGAAGAGGATGGGGCCAAGTATTGACCATTGAGGTACACCAAAAAGAATCTGGGGGGAGAGCACTTTCCACTTGAACAGCCTGTTTCTCGACTGAGAGGTAGGATCTAAACCACTGTATGGCAGTGATTGATAGCACAGCAGAGTGGAGTCCGTTGATGAGTAGAGCATGAGTAACAGAATCAAAGGCTTTGGCAAGGGTCTATAAAAATTGCAGAGGTGATATGGTCACGGTCCATCCCAGAGAGGATGAAGTCAGTGAAGCAAAGAAGGGAGGAGGTGGTGGAGTGGGACTTTTTGAAACCAG
Source organism: Neoceratodus forsteri (assembly GCA_016271365.2). NCBI lineage: Eukaryota > Metazoa > Chordata > Ceratodontiformes > Ceratodontidae > Neoceratodus > Neoceratodus forsteri. The sequence continues at coordinate 71,033,584 of CM057452.1, forward strand.
ATTGGACAGGGGAGAGGATATTGGCAGATGTGAAGAAGTCATCAAGACTGGAGTAGACAATGGACTCCATGACCTTAGCTATGGAGGGGAGAAGAGAGATGGGCCAATAATTTATAGGGGAGGATGGGTCCCCACCTTTGTGGAGGGGTAGGACTTTGGCAAGCTTCCAGGCCTTTGGGACAGTGCTGGAGGAGTAAGAGAGATTAAGCAGGTGCAAGAGAGGGAGGGTAATGGTGGGAGCGGAGATTCTATAAATCTAAGGTCAAGGTCATCTGGGCTAGATTTTGCAAGGTTGAGGGACATGAGTGCACAGAAAACTTCCTAAGGGGAAATTGGGGAGAAGTGGAAGGCACCAGGCTAGGGGGAGTGGGGCAACCAGATGGGGAGACTAGAGGATTTAAAGAGAGAGTGCATGTAGTGAAGAATGTATTCAATACGGTGGTAAACATGGAGGGTTCAGTGATCAGATCTCCATTGATAATGAGGGCCTGCAATGTAGGCAAGACAGGGGAGTTAAGAAGGGAGTGGGGAGCATTCCAATATTTGGGAGGACAGCGACTGGTTGACTGCAATTGAGACTTGAAGAATTTGGTTTTAGCCATACAGATGGCCTTTGTGCAGTGGATGCAAAACGACTGTAAAAGTTGTAGCTCAGACTGGGACTGGATGGATTTGTAGAGAGACTAGGCATGATCACAGGACTTGTATAGGGTAAGGAAATCAGTGGTGATCCATGGGTGATGATGGCATTTGACCCTGGCTTTCTTGAGGGGGGCATGGTAGTTCCAGATATGTAGGAGGGTATTTAACAGCTCACTGGAAATAGGAGTGGTTCTCAAGGATGGGAGGAGGGCAGATGCAGTCCCACTACACAAAACCTGTAGTAGGGAGGAGGCTGCCAATCAGTGATGGAGCTGGGGGGGCGGTTGCCCCTCCTGGCTGCCCCAGTGCGAGTAGTGGTGCCCCACCACCATCTTTATTCACTGTTTAGGGCCCATTGTGGAGCCCATGATTGACTGAATGCCCCCCCAGCTCCCAGACTCTCCCAAACCTGGCTCCGCCACTGCTGCCAATTATAGGCCAATCAGCCTGACATCAGTGGTGAGAAAGTTGATAGAATCACTGCTGAAGGACAGGATTGTGGAACATCTTTAATCCAATGGGTTACAAGACCGAAGGCAGCATGGTTTCACAGAGAGGAGGTCATGTCAAACAAATCTGTAGATTTCTGTGACTGGGTGACCAAGGATCTAGATTAGGGTGGAGTAGTGGACATGGCCTACCTAGATTTGAGTAAGGCGTTTAACACCATTCCACATAGAAGACTAGTAAGCAAGCTGGGTAGCTTAGGAGTGGGTTCAAAGGTGGTATACTGGATAAATAAATTGGTTAGGGGATAGGCGAAAGAGGGTGGTGGTAAATAGAGTTCACTCTGAGGAAGGAGGGTGACCAGCGGGGTGCTTCAGGGATCATTGCTGGGACCGGTCTTCTTTAGTGTCTTTATAAGTGATATAGCAGAGGAGTTGGAAGAGAAGGTCTGCCTCTTTGTGGATGACATCAAAATCTGCAATAAGGGTGCCCACATTGGGGTGAGGGGTAGGAAGGATGTGTAGAGTCCAGAGAAAACTAGAGGAGTTTTCAAGAGTACGGCAGCTCAGTTTCAATGAGAAAAAGTGCAAAATAATGCACTTAGGCACTGAAACCCAGAGCAGAGTACAAAACAAATGGTGTCATATTAATGACCACCAAGCAGGAAAGGGACGTGGAGGTGGCCAGGCAGTGTGACAAGGCAGCACAAAAGGCTAGTGGGATGCTGGGGTGCATAGGGGTATCACCAGCAGAAAGAGGGAGGCGGTGTTGCTGATAAGACCCCACCTAGAGTACTGTGTCCATTTCTGGAGACCACATCTCCAGAAGGACATCTAGTGGAGGCAGTCCAGAGGAGAGCAGTTAAAATATTGCAGGGTCTACATCAAAAGCCCTGTGAGGAGAGACTAAAGGACCTCATTATGTACACCCTAGAAGAGAGAAGGGAGAGGGGGGATATGATAGAGACAATTAAATATCTTACCAGGGTAAATAAGGTACAGGAGGGAAGTACTTTTCATAAGAAAAGGTGCTCAAGAACAAGGGGATATTTATTTATTGAAAATTGGTAACATGGAAAGGCACACTGAACTGCGGCTCATTTCCAGGCACGACCCAGGGGAAGGGGGGAGGGGAGGTGAGTAAAGCTGGAGGGTGGTAGATTCAGGAGAGATGTGAGGAAGTACTTCTTCACAGAAAGAGTGGTGGATTCCTAGAACAGCCTTTCAGTGGATGTGGTTAGGGCAAAAACAGTGGTGAAGTTCAAGAATGCATGGGACAAGCCCAAGGGAATCATAGTGGGATGGAAGGTGGAGAGGGAGGGAGAAAGACCTGTAGACCGGGCATGGTCTGTGGGGATGTCAGGTTAGAATAGAGCTTCCTAAATAACACCATCTAAACTGTGCTGCAGGAATCACATATTCCTGAATAGCGACAGGGGTAGAATAGTGAATATCAACTACCACTTCCCCTGTAGCTATCCAGTCATTGGTGGAAGTAGATAAGTAAGGAAAAATGCAGAAGCTGGCTGAGCTGCTCTCATGGTGGAGAGGACTAAAGCAGAAGCACCTCAGTCAATGTAGATCAGGAGACCAGGGTTCTGTTCCTGGTCTCCCAAATCATGCCTTTTTGTCTTCTCCCCACCCTAAGTGTGTTTTATTTTGGGGGGGGCAGCATGGAAAGAAAATTGAACCCCTTCCCCAAGTTTTAATTTTCCCCATGATTGAACCCCCCCTTGGAGTTATAAAAATAACAGGGGTACAGGGGGCAGAGCCCCCCACGTAGGGGTGTGCATGGCGCCTGACTCCCACAAAAATAAAGTGTAGAGCATGTTATTTAATAATGGTAGCGGTCGTCAGTGTGGTTTCTGACCGCTACCACTGGCGCTGTTTGATGTCGCAGCATTCTGAACTTTTGCTGTATTTGATAGCACTGTTTATGCTGTGCTGTTCTTGATGGCGCTGTTTTTGCTGTCACTATTGTAACCTAGTGCCATCTGTGATAGTGTACGTAGGGAAAAATGGGCAGACTGGATGGGTCACGTGTTCCTTATCTGCAGTCAAATTCTGTTTCTATGTCCTACCCTAGTTAAGGGCCTGAGACTGGTGTTTTTATTTTTCTGTTATACTGGTGTGCAATGTCTCTGCTGTGGTAGCTTGTTTTCTCCCCTGGCCCTGTGTAGTGTTGCTTGCCTTCCACTCCCACTACTTAGCAGACACCACAGCAGAATCTCCTGTGGAAATGAGAACTCTCTGCGGATGTGCCTGCGGACACACCTACAGATAATGCCCTCCTGCTCTGTGACCCTCACACTCCAGAGTCCTGGGTACTCCCCTCCTGCTCTGTGACCCTCACGCTCCAGAGTCCTGGGTACTCCCTCCTGCTCTGTGACCCTCACGCTCCAGAGTCCTGGGTACTCCCTCCTGCTCTGTGACCCTCACGCTCCAGAGTCCTGGGTACTCCCTCCTGCTCTGTGACCCTCACGCTCCAGAGTCCTGGGTAATCCCTCCTGCTCTGTGACCCTCACGCTCCAGAGTCCTGGGTACTCCCCTCCTGCTCTGTGACCCTCACGCTCCAGAGTCCTGGGTACTCCCCTCCTGCTCTGTGACCCTCACGCTCCAGAGTCCTGGGTACTCCCCTCCTGCTCTGTGACCCTCACGCTCCAGAGTCCTGGGTACTCCCCTCCTGCTCTGTGACCCTCACGCTCCAGTGTCCTGGGTACTCCCTCCTGCTCTATGACCCTCACGCTCCAGAGTCCTGGTACTCCCTCCTGCTCTGTGACCCTCATGCTCCAGAGTCCTGGGTACTCCCCTCCTGCTCTGTGACCCTCACGCTCCAGAGTCCTGGGTACTCCCCTCCTGCTCTGTGACCCTCACGCTCCAGAGTCCTGGGTACTCTAAGGTCTAAGTAGAAAATCTGGACATGCCGTCATTAATACTCCAAACATGCCATACAAGAAACAGTTCACATGTATCTGTAAAGGATTTGCAATATGGGACTAATAGTGTAGCAATTCTAATTTTATTGTTTTTACAGGACAATTAATCTCTGATCATTCTTTCTGAATGGATCTTTGCTTTCCTAATGGCCAAAGTAATTTCATGCTGACTCACCATATGTTGTAAAATGTAATGGTACTTTCATTGTCTTGAAGCCTCATAAATAAATTTACTATAGACAAATTATATTTAAAAGAAAAATATTTTTTTTCTATTTTGTAAATCAGACTGAGGGGGAAAACTTAGCTGTGAAACATGAATTACATTTGAGAATTTAACTAGTGGATGCAATGATATCACTGAGTTTGTTATACTGGCTCCCAGCTTGGGAGAATGATGTTGTAACCCCTTACAGATCAAATGACTTTTGCGGTTTTTGTTTTTAACTCCATATGCAATGGTGGGCAACGTTACAAAACAACCAGCTAGTTTGGGAACCATTGTCAGAAATAGCAATCTATGTTTAAAATACTGAACCCCAGGAGACCACAGATGGAATTCCCTTCATCACCCAGGAGAAGGCGTTAGTCTCCCAAAATGCACACTCTAGACATCACGTAAAACTAGAGTATGAAACATTACAGCACAGCATGCTATATTTAAGACAGCCTTGTGCTACATATTTCTGTCGCACGAAAAATTAGATTTTAATACTAGTTATTTCAAATGTGTTCCGTTCTTCTGAGAATAGTCTTGGTTGCTGGAAATAAATGTCTAACAGCCAGTTGAAATGAGTCCAACCTATGTCCCATGACATCGTCTTTCTAATTCAACTACATTAGTTCTGGGCCTTCTGAGGAATCAACAATTTAGCAACACGACTGCAGTCAAGCTCATACTTGTGGAGTTGTGGGTTTCTATGAATTGCTCCCTTGGAGGACTAAAAAGCCTTTCTTACACAATAAAACATAGTCAGTGTCAAAATTGTAATTGAAATGTTCATAAAATTCTAATGGCCAATACACAGCATAATAACACGGCATAATAACAGTACTGCACTACAAATTTAATTATTGGGATTTCTGTGGCAAAAAATGTTCCCTGCTTTTGTAGGATGCTGTAATGTGTTATGTATCCATTATGAAAATAACCACCATTATTAAAAGAAAATATAACCCTCTGGAACATTATGTTCTAGATGTACATGCAATGCTAAATTAAAAATTATGTTATTTTTAGCAGATTGTAAGGCTTAATGGTTGTTCATGGTTAATGGAGCCATTCATCTTTAAGCTGCTGATTTGAATCCGACCCACGCTGGTGGTAGCTCAAAGCCATATCCAGGGCCTTTAATTCTTTCATGGTGCTTCAGTCCTGGTTTCTGAAGCAGGGCAGCTACAGTAGGCTTCAGTGACAGCATTTGTTCCTTTCTATAGCATGATTTATTCATTTCTGTGGCAGAATGCAGCCCTGCCAGTGGCTGAAATATTATGTGATATCCTTGATAACATCAAATCAATCAATCAATCAAAAATTTTTATTTTACCAGGCAAAATACCTTTGAGTAAACTCATTTACAAGATGGACCTGGACAGGTACATGATCAAACACAGAATAATATTACAAAAATTAAAATAAAGGCATTACATACAGTAGAATAAGATACATTTGTAAATATGTACACTAAGAGAACACTTATAGATAGCAGTCACATCGCAATATATGCATTGGGCATACCAGCATAACAAAGGCAGTGTAGGCAACCATGCAGGGAAGGACAATGGTTACATGGAATAACTAAGGTGGAGAAGGGAGGGAGGAGGATAAGCATGAGTAAAAATCACATTGGGGGTTCAGTGGAGGTCAAACAGAAGGTACAATGTCTGAGGTCAGTATACCTTTAGCCAAAAATCAAGGAAAGCAATTGTTGGACTCCTTAACGGAATGTGCATATAGTGATTTGAATGCTGACAGATTAATATGACAGGCTATTCTCATGTTTTTTTTTGAATTTATTCCAGAGTTGAGGAAGTGCATAACTTATTGAGGCCCTGCCAAAGTGTGACTTGACTTTGGGGATAGTCAGGGAAATGTAAGAGGAGCTTCTCAGAGCATAACTATCTAATGTGCAACAGGACAAACAATCTGAAATGTACTGTGGGAGCTTCTTAGTTATTGCCCAGAAGGTCCAGAGGGCAGCATGGAGGGGGGTTTCAGGATAAACAAGGGAGGGGTATGGGACTCAGGCTCTATGGGAAAAACTGCATATTAATGAAAAATCATTAACAGCAAGGAATTCCATGGCACTATAGTATATTCTGTGATATGATGTAAGTTCTGCAGAAAAGTCTGTGTCCGTGGAATTGCAGAGTTAAAGGGGCCTTCACCATTATTATCTGATATTGATTCAATGGTCTAAGTGAAATGACTTGTGGTAGTGGTAGTGTGGCTCTGTCCCAATCAGAAAGACACCATCTCAAGTAGTATTAATTAATACCATTGTCAGCATTCACACATGAGAGGCCAAGGTCTGCATGGGTAGATGGAGACTGAACTACCCGTTACTTACAGCAGGTGGAGTTCAGGGGAGGCACATTGATGGGACAGTAGTGTGGGGATGCTTGCATTGTAACTGACTGTGCTGCACCTATCAAGTGATTAATAATGGAAATCAGTCTCCACTGCCATCAGCCTGGCACCATCAATGAGCGCTGAAATTCAGTAGAAAAAATGAGAATAGGTTTTAAAAAATGCCTGCCATTTTGGTCATGTGACAAAATTACAAAAGACAGTTGCAACTTTCATCAGGAGCATTAAAATGTGATAAAACCAATATATGCTTATTTATTTATTTATTTTTAATTTGATGAATGGGTTAGGCATACTGAGATGGAGTTAGTTTCCAGGTGTGACCCAGGGGAAGGAGATACAGCAGGGATGTAAACAGCAACAACACATAAAGTGACAACGGGTGCACATGCTCAAACAGTAAAAGCAAGGCACGAGTAATACATTTCAAACATGCATTGGCCAGTGCCAGAGGTTCAGTTGCTTGTATTTGCTGTGGAGTTTTTGGGCATAAATAATGCAACAGTTAAAATTAAATTAATAACGCAAGTTATACTAATGAAATTGTCATGACTGGGAAATGAAGAAGTTCACACAGACTGTTGTTGTTCTGTTAGACTGTGACTTTTGTTCTGTTAAATTGTGACTTGTGTGCCATTTGGTTGGGTAAGAACTTCTAAGTAAAAGGGAGAAAGGCATATATTGGTAGAAATTATGGAGGTTACTGAGTATTCTGATACTGTAATAGGAAACACTGTGGCATACCCACCAAATGCCATCTCACAGTTTAAATTAATACCGATTTATAGTCAAAATCTACAAGTTAAAATATTCACTTGATTCATGCAGCATACTTGTTGAGCTTTGTTCATTTATGTTATAATGACCAAACTGCTCTTAGTGTTCAAAACACAGGTGAGCAGAGTAGCACAGCTCCTTACCTGAAGTGATCAGTGAGTGTAGGAACATGTGAGAACAGTTGTTTAACTTGCTTTTCACCATGTGTGAGAATACATTAATTCCATGAATGCAAGCACTGCATCATGGGCATGCAAACGATATCAGTTGTACAACATCTTTCTCATTCCCTGAGAAACAAACTTCTAAACAGCAGTACACGTTAAAGTAGTAAACAGTAGATATGTGGAACAAAAAGCAGAGGTAAGATTTCAAGAAGGAATTAGGAGGTGCACAAGAAAACCCTCTACCTTGCATTTTCCAGCCTTGTGAGTGGGCAAGAAATTCAAAGGGAAGAGGAGGAGAAAGGAGGAGAGTGGGTAGAATTAGGGAGAAGATTCAATATTCTGGAGCTGTGATAGGTGGAGGAGTGGCACATTCCCAAAAGCCCTCTCACAGATCAGACTGATACCAATATGTTTGCATGCTTTGCAAGCAAACATAAAAAAGAAAAAAAAATAATGTAGAAAGTGCACAAAGTACATCAGTTACGAGAGTAGCTAGGACAGCAAGCTGACAATCTATGACAAGATATTTGTTACAGAAGCATGTCCTTAATATACGTCAGAATACATGACTTGATAACGTAGCTTAATTTGGTCCTAAATGGTAGTTTCAAGTTACTTCTTTTTTCTTTGCCCCTTCTCACCAACCTGCCATCTTGTGCATCCCCCCTCTCCAGGCCCATCACCCATCCTTTTTGGTATGTACCCTTCCCATATGCCCTTGTGGTTTACAACCCACCCACGGTGGAATTCCTATATCAGGGCTGACCAGTCCCCTTGAGTCACTCAAAGCCAATGTTGAGGAAGGGGATCACGGCTGATGGTGTATGACCTGCAGAAACAGATGCCACCATCCTGCTGTAGCCTCTGTGATTTTCCTTAATGTTTCTCTCAGCCCCTGAGAGATGTTGCATGCATTGATGTCAAGGCGGGTGCACGCATATGCAGAGCATGCTGGCATGCCAGTGTCAGTGATGTCCCTCCCTTCCCCTTCTGAGAGTACATCGCAACACTACCACCCATGGTCATCCAGGCAGCAGTGTTGTGATGAAGCATGCTAACCCTTCCTCCCCAGAGAAGGACAGCATTCTTTGGATTGCTCGAGCCTTCCCACTCAGCTGGCCCCTGAAGTCATAGGCTTGTTTCTGTTCCCAGGTTTCCGGCATTGTGAATGGCAGCTCTGCCACTGTGGCTACCCAAGTTACTCCTTCGGTTGTGTTAATTTGAATGTGGATTGTGTTAATCTGAATGTGAGTTTTGTTATTTTGAATGTGGGTTGTGTTCCTTTTAATGTGGGTTGTGTTTATTTAAATGTGACCAGCCCTTTTTTTTAAACTCAGTTATTATTTCTCTCATTAAAATACATACAAACAAACATTGTGCCCTTCAGGCGCATGAAAAGGTGTATAAGTACAGAGCTGCATATTTGTTAAAATAAGATGCTTATGCATTAATCTTGTATTGTCTTTGTTATTCTAGGAATTGATCGGTTGCAAATTGTCCATGTGTTCGTTGGAAAGTCTAGGGGACGGTACAGTATTGTCCCTAAAAGTGTCCCAAGTGAAATGAGCAAGGTAGTCCAACTTCTTCCTAGGATGTTCTCTAATTGTTGATCAGCTGTACTTTATATAGAGAATAACTATATCCAAATGACTAAAAAGAAAGTCAAAGTGTGTTAATAAATAAAAAGACATAAAGTAAACTAACAACCTTGTGCTGTGTGTAGTCTTTCTTGACCAATTCTTGTCGAATGTAGTTGTGTGCTTTTTAAATGTATATTACTTTTGTTTTTTGTTTCCTGGACCCCTGGGTTCCCTCCAAGCACCTAGCATCTGGCCTAGCCCTTGACAAAAGCAAGTGCTTTAACCTTTGAACATCTTCAGTGACCATCCTGCCCCTGGTGTGGGTGAGTTTGGTTTCCCCCTCCTTATTGTATGGTTCTGGAGAGCCATGGGGGCCAGGTTAACAGGAACATCTCCATCTTGAGATGGATAGAGACTGTGAATCTCTCCATTGCTTCCAACTCCTCCACCTTTTGGTACCAAAGTGAGAGTGACAGAGGGTCTGGGGAGAGCCATTTCAGCATAATGCACTTAAGCGCAGCTACTCTCTGGATGTGAAAAAGCTTGTGTCTCCCTCTGGCACCTTCAAACTAACCCCCCATTCCCAAAACTAGGGCCTGGAAGGAGCATGGGTATGGGAATTCCAGCATGGCCTGGATCTGGGCGTGCACTTGTTGCCAAAATAGCTTCAGGATCTGGCACCCCTAGAAAATGTTAGTTGTTGTTTACCCAGGACTAGCAAACTAAGCTGAAAGCTTTTTTATGGATGTGACCTGGGAGCACAGGGAAGTTAAGTGACTTGCTCAGGGTCACACAGTCTGCAAGTGGAAGCTGTAGGATTCAAACGCAGGTCTGGTCTGCTGGATATCACCAGATTTGCAGCTCAGAGCCTTAAACCACTGCGCTATACTGCCTCCTTCCCACTCAGCTGGCCCCTGAAGTCATAGGCTTGTTTCTGTTCCCAGGTTTCCAGCATTTTGAATGGCAGCACAGGGAAGTTAAGTGACTTGCTCAGGGTCACACAGTCTGCAAGTGGAAGCTGTGCCAGTGTGTACCTCTGTTGTTACACTTTCTCCAACAGTGATCTGTGCCAGAGGATCCAAAATACTTAGTACAAGATGGGGCTAAAAAATACCTTGTTATTATTTTCCAGTTGAATTCCCTCCAAGAGGGGGATGAAGTGACCGCCAACCCCCTTTCTAATCTTTGAGTCTAGATGTGCTCTGGAATTGGCTGTTGGGTCTCCATTTCACAGGCTATATGCAGCCTGTCACCTTGTGCAGGAGACACACCAAGTACAAGTCTATATAGTTGAGAAATCGGCTTAATTTTGACCGCCAGACGAACCCACCAGTAAAACAGATCCTCCAGCTCAGAATGGGGTCTAAGAACTTGTATTTGATGGGTACCTTGTTGGAGGAAGTCTCTGACTTGTAAAAACCTGAAATGATCTTCATTTTAGAGGTCAAACCTTTGTCTAAGTTTGGCAAAACTCATGCACACCCCCCTGTTTATAAAAATGTGAAATACAAACTAGGCCCTGTCTTTCCCAATGGGCATACCCCCATCCAAGGTGGGCAGCATGAAACCTATGTGATATCTTATCAAGGATGTGTCCAGCCCTTTAAAACGTGGACTGCTATGTTAACAACTCACACCAAGCAACTGGAGCATAGAATAAAGGAAGTTAGGATCTGTCAACAGAAAAAGACCCATCATGTCTGCCCATTCTTACTGAACTAATGCTGAAAGATAGAGTCCTAAAGGTTCTTCAGTCCCCCTTCCCCCTCCCTTTCTGTTGTGGCAGTCTTTATCAAGCCCTTGTACCTGTCCCACACTTGTTTAAGTCCCCCCCTATTGATTCCACACAGACCACCTGCTCTGTTAGCCTGTTCACCCTCTCCACCATCCTCTCTGTGAAAAAATACTTCCTGATTTCTTTCTTAAACTTGCCCCCCCCACCAACCTGCTTCATGGCACTGCCATGGTGTTTGCATTCCCACTCAGTCTATACAGTTCTTCATCACCCACTTTATTTACCCCCAGGAGGTATTTGCATGTTTCAATCATGCATTCTCTTTCCCTTTTTAGCCTCAAGTATGTGGATGTTCAGATCTGCCAACCTCTTCTCATACGCTCTTTTCTGCTTTTCCTGGAGCATCTTGGTTACCCTCCTCTGCACTTCCTTCACTCTGTGCCAGTCCTTCATTAGATGCAGACACCAAACAGGAGCATGGCTGTACAGTATGGTATAGTATTGCTATAATCCTGCCAGGATAGTAATGACTGTGATTTACTCATTCTTCTGCATTGCAGGCATTTATTTATTTATTTAAGAGTTTAACCAGGCAGGCGTACTGAGCGGCGAACCACTCATTTCCAGACGTGACCTTCCCACTGGCCATGGCATTATTTTCTCTCTGAAACAACACAGCTCACATAATTCCTGCCAGTGATACATGTGTTAGTCATTTTTCCAGTTGCATTGGATTTTAGCTGTAGATGTAGCAAGATGGCTGTATAAATCAGATAATCTAAGAGATGGTGTAGCATGTCCAGACAGACACACCACAAGTCTGCATTTGAAAATAGAGACAGGAAGATCCCGGACAGATCCCTTTGACATCCTGCAGATTGTGTTATGGAAGGTGCTACATTAGGTGTGTTTTAAAATATGCTAGACTGATTGTGTTTTGGAAGGTGCTAGACTAATTATGTTTTGGAAGTTGCCACACTGGTTGTGCTGTGGATGGTGCTAGACTGGTTGTGTTTTGGAAGGGTGCTAGACTGGTTATGTTTGGGAAGGTGCTGCTTCTGTTTTGGAAGGTGCTAGACTGGGTGTGTTTTAAAAGATGCTAGACTGATTGTGTTTTGGAAGGTGCTAGATTATATTTTGGAAGTTGCTACACTGATTGTGCTTTGGATGCTGCTAGACTGGTTGTGTTTTGGAATGTTTTAGAATGGTTTTGTACTTTGGAAGGTGCTAGACTGTGTTTTGAAGGGTGATAGACTGGTTGTGTTTTGGAAAGTGCTAGACTGGTTGTACTTTGGATGGTGCTAAACAGATTGTGTTTTGGAAGGTGCTAGAATGGTTGTGCTTTGGGTGGTGCTAGACTAGTTGTGTTTGGAAGGTGCTAGACAGGTTATGTTTTGGAAATTGCTAGCCTGATTGTTAGTGCTGTGAGAATTTTCAAATTCTGGTGTAACTAAATTTTGCAGAATTTTCAAAATCCCAACAAAATTTTACAGAATTTCACCAAAAACAGAATGGCAGAATTCCACAGCACAAAAATGTGGAATTAGTTTTTCCATAACATTTCTACAGAATTGTATTCCATGGATCTCAATATTTTCCACAGAAATTGTTATGGAATGATTTTCTGCAGAACAAATGCTGTTCCACAGAATATTATTCCACGGATCACACCAGGCAGAATTCTGCAGAAGAACCAGAGAAATTCCAGCAGAAATTTTGTTGGTGGAATGGTCATTCTGTGCTAATTTGGCCGGCAGAATTATGCATTCCGCACAGCACTACTGGTTGTGCTTTGGATGGTGCTAGACAGGTTGTGTTTTGGAAGGTGCTAGATTGGTTGTGTTTTGGGTGGTGCTATACTGATTGTGCTTTGGAAGGTGCTAGACTGGTTGGGTTTTGGAAAGTGCTAGAATTGGTGTGTTTTGGAAGATGTTAGTCTAATCATGTTTTGGAAGGTGCTAGACTGATTGTGCTTTGGAAATTGCTAGACAGGTTGTGTTTTGGAAGGTGCTAGACTAGTTGTGTTTTGCAAGGTGCAAGACTGATTGTACTTTGGAAGGAGCTAGACTGGTTGTGTTTTGGAAGTTGCTAGACTGGGCGTGTTTTGGGAGGTGCTAGATTGGTTGTGTTTTGGAAGGTGCTAGACAGGTTGTGTTTTAGAAGGTGCTAGTCTGGTTGTGTTTTGGACAGTGCTAGACAGGTTGTGTTTTGGAAGGTGCTAGACTGGTTCTGCTTTGGAAGGTGCTAGACTGGTTGTGTTTTGGAAAGTACTAGACTGCTTGTGTTTTGAAAGGTGGTTGTGCTTTGGAAGTGCTAGGCTGGTTGTGTTTTGGAAGGTGCTAGACTAGACAGTTTGTTTTGCAAGGTGCTAGGCTGGTTGTGTTTTGGAAGGTGCTAGACTAGACAGCTTGTTTTGGAAGGTGCTAGACAGGTTGTGTTTTGGAAGGTACTAGACTGGTTGTGCTTTGGACAGTGCTAGACAGGTTGTGTATTAGAAGGTGTTAAACTGGGTGCATTTTGAAATTTGCTAGACTGGTTGTGTGTTGGAAGGTGCTAGACTGGTTCTGATTTGGAAGGTGCTGGACAGGTTGTGCTTTGGAAGATGCTAGATTGGTTCTGATTTGGAAGGTGCTAGACAGGTTGTGCTTTTTAGGGTGCTAAACTGGTTGCATTTTGGAAGGTACTAGACAGATTGTGTTTTGGAAGGTGCTGGATTGGTTGTGTTTTGGAAGGTGGTAGACTGCTTTGGAAGTGCTAGACTGGTTGTGTTTTGGAAGGTACTAGACTGCTTGTGTTTTGGAAGGTGGTTGTGCTTTGGAAGTGCTAGACTGGTTGTGTTTTGGAAGGTGCTAGACTAGACAATTTGTGTTTTGCAAGGTGCTAGGCTGGTTGTGTTTTGGAAGGTGCTAGACAGGTTGCATTTTGGAAGGTGCTGGACTAGTTGTGCTTCGGATAGTGCTAGACAGGTTGTGTTTTAGAAGATGCTAAGCTGGGTATGTTTTGAAATATGCTAGACTGGTTCTGTTTTAGAAGGTGCTAGACTGGTTCTGATTTGGAAGGTGCTAGACAGGCTTTGCCTTTTAAGGTGCTAGATTGGTTGCATTTTGGTAGTTGCTAGACAGGTTGTGTTTTGAAAGGTGCTAGACTGGTTGTGTTTTGGAAGGTGGTAGACTACTTTGGAAGTGCTAGACTGGTTATGTTTTGGAAGGTGCTAAACTAGACAGTTTGTGCTTTGCAAGGTGCTAGGCTGGTTGTGTTTTGGAAGATGCTAGACAGGTTGTGTTTTAGAAGGTTCTAGACTGGTTTTGCTTTAGACAGTGCTAGACAGGTTGTGTTTTAGAAGGTGCTAAGCTGGGTATGTTTTGAAATATGCTAGACTGGTTGTGTTTTAGAAGGTGCTAGACTGCTTGTGCTATGGAAGATGCTAGACTGGTTTTGGTTTGGAAGATGCTGGACAGGTTGTGCTTTAGACCGTGTTAGACTGGTTCTGATTTGGAAGGTGCTAGACAGATTGTGCTTTTTAAGGTGCTAAGCTAGTTGCATTTTGGAAGGTGTTAGACAGGTTATGTTTTGGAAGGTGCTAGACTGGCTGTGCTGTGGAAGGTGCTAGACAGTTTGTGTTTTGCAAGGTGCTAGACTGGTTGTGTTTTGAAATGTGCTAGACTGGTTGTTTTGGAAGATGGTAGATGGGTTGTGTTTTGGAAGGCACTATTCTGGTTGTGCCTTGGCAGGTGGTAGACTTATTGTGTTTTGGAAGGTGCTATCCTGGTTGTTGCTTTTTTTCTAAACCTGAAGTACTGTACACTTTAAAGTAGCAGATCAATCAGTTTGTCTTTCACACTTTAGGCAAGCCATTACTGGATCGCTATGAAGAGATGGAGTTCCTACTAGAATGGGTGAAGCATCGGAGAATATTGTACTGAATGGCAGAGTATAATTTCAGCAAAGAAAGTAGTGTCCCTACAACTGGAGAACCATTTGACCATCCATGACATCTATGAAGTTCTCCAATCCAGTTTTTGAAAGAGGTATAGTACTGAGACTGTGCTGGCTCAGGTGATCAATGATCTCTTGATGGCGAGAGATCGGAAAAACTGTTCCATCTTGGTTCTTCTGGATCTCTCATCAGCATTTGACAATGTGGACCATGGGGATCTTCTCGAACACCTGAGGTTCATCTGTGACGTGTCTGACACAGTCCTAAGGTGGTTTAAATCTTTCTTCATTGGCGGAACTCAGAGGGTGGTGTTGGGGATTTATTCCTCCGATCCAGTCTCTCTGTCATGTGGGGTACCTCAGGATTTGGTATTGTCCCCATGCTGTTTGCAGTGTACATGCTACCCCTCGGAGACATTGTAAGAAGGTATGGTCTGAGGTTTTACTGGTATGCTGATGATACCCAGCTCTAGCTGTCTTTTGCAACTGACCAGGATATAGCTCTCTTGGTATTTAATAACTGCCTCACTGAAATCCAGGGTTGGATGAATTTGAGTTGGCTAAGGTTGAACTCAGAAAAGACTGAGGTGATGGTCGTGGACCCAGGTCACTGGATAGAGGGGTTGGGAGCAGGTTTGCCTTCAGGACTTTTACTTGGAGACTCCCAGCTCCTCAACTCTGAATGGGTGCAAAAACTGGGGGTGATTTTTGATGATGTGCTGACACCGCGATCACAGGTGTTGGCAGTCATCAAATCCTCTTTTTATCATCTGAGGAACATCTCTAGGGTTAAGCACCTAGTTCCGTCCAGCGATCTTCCTACACTGGTCCACGCCTTTGTGACCTCGCACCTTGATTACTGCAACTCCCTTTATCTAGGGCTACCTGGGGTTGATATCCACTGCTTACAGCTGGTGCAGAATGCCGCAACCCGGTTATTGATGGGAACTGCCCAGTCTTGTCACATCTCTCCAGTGGTGCGCAAACTGCTCTGGCTGCCCATGCAGTGGTGGATCTCCTTTAAAGATGGACTCCTGACTTATAAAGTCCTACACAGACAGCACCCGGACTACCTGAAAGAGCTTCTGGTTCCTTACTGCCCTGGGCGATCGCTCCGCTCGGCTGATGAGGGGTTGCTAGAGATTCCAAGGGTTTCTTTAAAATCTTCAGGGTCCCATGCATTTATGTATTCGGCCCCAGCCCTGTGGAATTCTCTGCCCCATCAGTTTCGGGAGTGCATGACCATGGAAGGATTTAAACAGGCCCTAAAAACCCATTTGTAGCATCGAGCCTACCCTGTTTGATTTTATTTGAAATCTGAATTTTATGAGAGACTGTATTTAATTGTTTTTATTGCCCTTTGTTTTATCGTATTATTAAGGCACCTTGATTTTCTGAAAGGCGTGTTATAAATAAAGTATTATTATTATTAAATAACCTTTTTATACAGTAGATGTAATCTATTTCCGCAGCAAGTGCAAAAATAGATTGTGGAAAATAAACATGTTATCTTGGCATTCAACGTACAAGATAACATGTTATCTTGCAAGTTGAGTATGTTGCAATAACTATCTTGAAAGCTGAGTACTTTGTAATGGTCTAGTGAATCAATCAGATATCAGCTTTTACAATGCTGCTAACGTCATAGTAGCCTGGTGCAGCACTGAAATCAACAGTTAAAATCAAAGTAAAAGAGTTAAATCTTTACATAAAAAGTTATAAACTAATAAACCAACATTGTATAAAACAAATATGCAAAGGCCTGATTCAAACTATGTAGTTTATTACCGGTTTTGAGGGGGGAAAGATTTTCATAACTCTCTGCTTGCATTGCCACTTATGAATTATGGTCCTGTCCCTTTAAACTTAAGGGTTACATTGCATATTATGAGGCAGGCCAGCCCATTGGATAACCCTTATTTATATTTGAGCAATAAGACCTGACAGAGGCCTTATCATGAAAACATAACTAGTTCTCTCAAATTAAGCTCACGCTTAGAGCCTCTCATACCATAAGGGACATCCCTTGGAGGCCCTAATAACTTACAATATTACCACGCTGGTCCATATTCAGTGATGATGCCCAATGTAGAATACTTGTACCATATTTTTTAGATGATAGTATTTTTTGTTATTTGTAGATATACTTTTTATTTCAGTGTTTTTAATTGTTATGCTGTGGTATTGAGGCTTTGGGATGCTTGTGATAGAACATAGGGTTTTTAACCAATCAGATTGTGAATTTCCAGGTCATTACATTTACAATTACTGTAATTGTTATCACATTATGTCATGGATGTAGATACCAAATAATGAATGTACAATTACTGAGTAACTGAATAATGAAAGATAACCTGAACAAAATGTAGCTACAGCGCAATTCATTGATATCTAACATGAAATAAAAAGAGTTACTGTAACTACAGATGCAGGTTTAAGTAATTGCATGGTAAGGTTTCTAGTTTATGGCCCATACACAGTTATGCATATTCAGTTGCTGACTAACGTAATGATAAATTACATAAAATAAATATAGTACGGTGTATTTATTTATTTTATTTATTTATTGAAAACTGGGAAAGGCTCATTTCCAGGTGCAACTTGGGGGAAGGGGAACATTTGATACAAGGACAGCGAGCAAACCAACAAGGTGTACAAGTGACAAGATAAATAATATCCTGAGACTTGGCAGGCCTGCTGGCGCAGATGTTGGACTTCTGTTTGCTACGCCAATGATACGGGTTTGGGAACTGACCTGGGAGTCGGAGGGCCAGCTGGGGGAGAAGGATAGAGTGTCCTGGGGACTGCTGTTCATCTCTGAGGGGGGGAAGAGTGTCTGGTGCTTTATGGACCCCTGGTGGAGGCTGGAGTACCACTGCGACTGGTGCCTTCATGTTAGGGGGGTGGGCAGATGATGGATGTCATTGCATGTCCATGCCCCCAGGGAGCAAGCATCAGAAAAAAGCCGGCCCCCTGCCATGACGACCTGCTCTGCTGCCACTGTCTCCACTGCCTTTGATGTCCTTCAGGGGATAAGCCGGGGCTTTCCAATAGTGTCCATTTGGAGGGGAAGCCCTCCAGGCAGCCCCACTCAGGGGGGCAAGCCTGGGCATGGGGGAATGGCTGGCAGGGTGGGTCTGAGGATTGGGGGAACTGGAAAAAAAAAAGATCCTGAGAACTGTTGGTACCAAAATCAATAAAATGATTAAACATGATACAGTACTGCAGTGAAGTCCAAGAGCAAAGTTAGCATGCAAAGTGGCAATGATAGGGCCAAAGACTAAGCAAAAGGTTCAAAACATATTACAGTTACTTAACTAATTAACTAACAGTTGGCCTGTAGGCAAGGTTCATCAGGGTTAGGGAACAGCTTGGTGAGGACAGGTACAGGGGGAAGCAACATGAGAGTGCAGAAGTGGCTTGTGAGAGGGGGGTAAGAGGGGGCTAAACTGATAGGGAGTAAACGAGTGTTCCAGAGTGAGGGCAGGCAACCAGAGAAAGCGAGTTGCCCTGCAGATGAGGAGAAATGGGAAGTAACAAAAGAATGAGAATTGGAGGAGTGTAGAAATTAGGAGGAGGGAGAAGAGTGAGAGAGCAAGTCAGGGAGGTTGGAGGGAAAGGATAAAAAACAGAATTTAGAAATTAAGGAAGCCCCATAGGAGAGGTGGCAAGAGGTAAGAGAAGGGAGAGAACGGAGTTGATAAAGGTTGCAGTAATGGGTGAGGGAAGGGAAGTTGGTGGCAAAGCGACAGAAGGAATGAAAGAAGGGGGGTCCAGTCTGGCTATGGTGGCTTTAAGAGCCTCATCATTGACCACGGATCATCTTGACCACAATCTCCTGCCTTTCTGGGAGTAGAAGACAGGATTTCTTCCTGTAAAGGTCTCCTAATTTAGAATGCAGCTTCTTGATGGTGGTGTCAACATGGGCTGAGAAGTCCAGATGACTATAAAGCCACACACCTAGGTATTTGAAGCAAGGGACAATGTTAAGGTGAGTGCTATGAAGAGCAGAGAAAACAGGGGCCAAGAACAGAGCCTACTGAGTTGTTGATGAGTGCCAAAAATCATGGTGACAGTTTTTAGGCATTCGGTGAGAGATGGTTAGCGTAGAACTGCAGGGCTCCAAGGTCTACAGGGATTCCTGTGTTTTATAGGGAAATGGAGCTGTCTGCAGGGAAATTGTTCCCATAGACGTGCATTGATTATATGGAAAAACACAGCAAATTAGCTTCCATATAGGATATAATGGTGGCTACAGGAAAACACAGGAAAGTTGCCCTGGAGTTACAGGGAAAACAAGAGTAATGTGCCATCACCATACAAATGAATGTTGAGACACAGGCAGAAGTAAAGCACATTACACCAAAGTAATTACTCTTAGGTTACCCGGTAATATTATGTTAATTATGGGGAATCCATGTCCTACAACATAACATAATGCCAATTAATGTGATGCCTCAAGCAAAGAATAATACATACAGTAAATAAGAAGGAAACAAACAACGCTTATCTGTGGGGGTAGAGGTGTCAGAAACAGTAGCTGTTTATATCTCTCTTCACAGTAAACAAAGATTAGCATAGGAGAACTAAACGGTTTCATGCTTCTGCCTGACAGAAACAATTGGGTAGGTTGTGTTAACATGGAATCCATCTAACTCTCATGTAATAACACAGTTTACTGTGACAGCTATGCACTGTACAAGACCTATGGTCAAAACATTGATTCTTATTTAAGTAATAGGCATGACGCAGTGTGCTTTATACTGGAATAGTTGCATGTCTCATATTGGAGCACAAAACATGATGGACAAGTGGATCCAACACTGGAGAAGTGCTGTTATCCCAGTGCAAAGCACACCTAAAGTGCCTTACTGCGATTATTAAATGGGTTCAATATGATTACTAAGAAGAATCAGCATTTATATAGCACTTTCCATACATAGTGTATCCCAAAGCACTTTACAAGCAATACTAGACTGGTAGAGAAGTGACTGAAAGTGTAGTGGCGGCCATATCACACTCAACCCCCACACACAGCCTGGACAATTGCATGAACTGGTTTTATGGGAAGGGGAGTGTTGGCCAGGACACCGGGAATGCCCCTTACTCTTTGTGAAGAATTCCCTGGGTTCTTTTACTTCCACATGGACAATCACCAGGACAGCTAGAAAGGACCTCGGTTTAACATCTCATTTAAAGGACAGCACATCCCAGCAGTACAGCCCCCCCAAATACTGCATTTGGGTGCCGGCATTTTAGGTACGAGTCCAACCCCTGTGTGGGACAAGAACCCATGACCTTCTGGTCCAGAGGTGAATGTGCTACCAATTGAGCCATGCTGACATCCTAAAGAAATGTTTTACATTTAAATTTGTACAAATTAGAAGAAAGTAATAAAGGAGAAAAGGAAAAAAGTAGTCCTATTGAGTCACTGTAATTTTGCTGTTTGGCCAGTAGATGGTAGATGCTGCTTGTTTTTTTTTTTTATACAGGTAAGTGAACTGCGGTGTATTGATACAGCTGTGCTTGCTTAATGTAAACAGGTCAGTGTGGTCATGGATCTTTTTCCAGTGCTACTGTGCTGGGATATCAGCACTGGGTACCATACTCCTCAGCCAATCAGGTTTCTGGATTTGTTATACATGTTTCATAATTTCTTTTTTTAGCCTGCATTTAATCAATCCAATTGGTTTTATTTGCAGCCCACACACTGACAGATCACTCTGTTTTTCTCTGGTATATAGAAATATAGAAATTGAAGGCAGATAAGGGCTGCTAGGCCCACCCAGTCTGCCCATTTTCCCTACTTGCTGCATAAACCACAGACACTACTTGATCTCCAGCTTTATTCTCTTTCCTGTCGCTAGCGATCTCCATGCCTATTACATGCATTTTTAAATTCTCCTACTGAGTTAGTCCCCACCACGTCCGCTGGGAGGCAGTTCCATGCATCTACCACCCTTTCCATGAAGAAATACGTCCTCACATTCCCCCTTGGTCCACCCCCTTCCAGCCTCCTGTTATGTCCCCTTGTTCTAGAACATCTCTTTTTTCTGAAAGATGTTATCCTCCTGTACCTTATTTATGCCCTTGAGATATATGAAGGTCTCTATCATATTCCCCCCTCTCACTCTCCCCTCTCTTCCACGGTATACATATTGAGGTCCTCCAGTCTCTCCTCTTATGACTTTTGGTGCAGATCCTGCACCACTTTTGTTACCCTTCTCTGAACTACCTCTACCTTGTCAATGTCCTTATGGAGATGCAGCCTTCAAAACTGAACACAGTACTCCAGATGAGGTCTCACCAATGATTCTACAGTGGCATCACCACCTCCTTTCTTCTGCTGGTGATACCGCTCTCTATGTACCTCAGTACCCCACTGGCTTTCCCCATAGCCTTGGTACATTGCCTGGCCATCTTTAGATCATCTCATATGACTACCGCCAGATCCCTATCCTGTTTGGTGGCCGTCAGTATCTCTCCCTCCATCATGTAAGCCTCCCCTGGGTTCCTGTGCCCCAAAAGCATGATTTTGCATTTCTTTGCATTAAACTCTTGACCATTCCTCTAGTTTACCTAGGTCCCTCCTCATTATTTCCACCATTTACCACCACCCTCTGTGTTCAATCCCTCAACCAATTTCTCACCCAGTTTACCACCTTGGGATCCATTCTCAGGCTGCCTAGCTTGTTTACAAGCCTCTTATGTGAAACAGTATTCAAGGCCTTGCTGAACTCCAGGTAGACCGTGTCATAAACGTACTACGCGGGTCAGGCCCCTTGCTCCCACAATGTCAAACCTCGAAGTGCAATATGTGAATAGGAGACAAACAGGGTAACCCTCCTGTCTGTTTTGGGTCCAATCAACTACCAGTCTCAAGTCCTGGGGTCAAATAGGAACCCTTTGTCACTAGCACGCCCAGGTAACAGGTCCAAATATCACACCCTCTTCAGGGAAATGCAGTGCAATACTTAACCCAGCGGGCACATGACCTGGTTCACAATCCCCCTTCAGACTCGATTGAGACCTTGGTATTTTCCTTACCTTGGTGCATATGGTAACACATTGTAAGCACTTAACAGTTCTGTCAGAATTATTACCACTGTCCCAGCATTCACACTCAAAATGAGGAAAAGGCTCAGGCAGGATTTCAAGGAAAACAAAGTTTACTAAAATCAAAAATAGTAAATCAAATACAAAACACAGAACATATAACATTAATGGTACAGTCATAAAAGTAAATGAACAATTATAAACAAACCATCTTATACTGAGTATTTAATCCTTACCTAGTTTCAATTAGTAAATAGTGGTGACTGAATTACCTAACTTCAATAGAAGTGCTTCTTAAGAGTGTGTTCTTTCAGGAGTCCAGAAATAAAAAGCAAGTGTCTCTTCAAAAGTCCAAATACAACTATATATTACTCTCTCTGCAGCTTGACAATCATGAGGGGAAAAAGGTCCCACCCAGCTTGTGAGGTCACAGCTCTGTCATGATGCTGGCTGTGAGGTCACTCACATTCCTGTATACTGAAGGGTAGTCACAGGCATCTGCACATTTGCTAAAGATCCCACTTAAAAAAAATATATATACTGTATATACTTTTTTAAATTAGTGAGCCTGCTTTATGGCAGGTCAGAATTACCCCTTTGATCTTCAGGGGAACTTTCTGACAGCTATTTCTCCTATCTGTGTGAGGTTTCTCACAAGTATCTGTCAAAAGTTGCTTTCCTCCTAATAGGTCATAAAATGCAATACTTTATACGAGTGGCTGGTTTACAGCCTCTACAGCCTGGTTTTATTATAGTCCCAGGAAGTCAGCTTTCACGAAATAGAGGTGACAACAAGCAAGGCCAGCACATTCTTTTTTTTTTAAATCCAATATCCCATGAGGCTGTTCTGCTTGGCTGTGTTTCAAGCAGAAGTCTTATCATATATTTATATCACAAATAGAATATAAATAATAACAAGAAGATGGCTGTCCATAACAGTCCTCCCTCCTAGACTGAATTTGGGGGAACCTAGTCCTAGGCATGGGATGAGTTTCCCAAATTCAGTTCACTGCTCTAAATGACACAATAGCCCATCTGTGTTTGCATTTGATGCCCCTGCCCTGTGAGTGACAGTCATGTCATAACCCTGCAAGGCAAGGCTCCATCTTAAAAGCCTACAGTTTCCTTTACCCATTTGTGCCAGCCAAACCAGGGAGTTATGGTCTGTTTGTACTTCAAAATGCCACCTGTATAGGTATGGCTCTAATTTCTTTAGTGCCCACACCAGTGTAAGGCATTCTTTCTCCACTGTAGACTAAGCCTGCTCCCTGGGAAGTAACTTCTTACTGAGGTACACTATTGGGTGATCTTTCCCTTGGTTAGAAATCTGGCTAAGTACTGCCCCAATACCCACGTCTGAGGCATTTGTCTGGACTCCAAATGGTTTACTGTAGTTTGGATTGGCTAATACAGGAGCACCGCACAGTGCCTCCTTTAGCCATGTAAAGGCTTGTTCACAAGCTGGTTCCCAGTTAACCTTTTTAGGCATTTTTTTCTTTAGCAGGACAGATAGGAAAGCTGCCAGGGCACTGTAGTTTGATACAAATTTTCTATAGTATCCTACGGTCCCTAGAAAACTCTGAACCTGCTTCTGTGTTTCAGGTCTGGGCCATACTTTGATTGCCTCAGTTTTCACTTGATTAGGACGGAGCTGTCCCCACCCTACTACATGCCCTAGGTATGCCACCTCAGCCATGGCCACCTGCCACTTTTCAGCTTTTACAGTGAGCCCAGCCCTCTGTATCCTGCCCAGCACTTCCCAAAGGTTGGACAGGTGTTTCTTCCAGCTGGCATTGAAGATGGCAATATCATCCAGGTACGCCATGGCGTATTCTTCAGTACCATTTAACACCTGGTTCACCAACCTTTGGAAGGTAGCAGGGGCGTTCTTCATTCTGAAAGGCATTACTTTAAACTCAAATAACCCTATCGGAGTGATGAAGGCCGACCTCTCCCTAGCTCTGGCAGTTAACTCCACCTGCCAATACCCTTTCATCAGGTAAATAGTGGTAAGGTATGTTGCCCCTCTCAACTTGTCCAGCAGTTCATCCATCCATGGCATTGAGTAGGCATCTGACTTTGTGACTGCGTTGAGTCCATGACAGTCCAAACAAAAATGAGTAGAGCCATCCGGCTTGGGAACAAGGACTATGGGTGAGGCCTAGGGCTGTGGGATTTCTGGATTACCCCTAAATCCAGCATTTCCTCCACCTCCCTCCGAATGTCCTTTTAGGTGGCCTCTGACACCTGATGTGCGGTTTGCCACATGGGCGCTTGAGTCCCCGTCTCTACATTGTGCACCACTAAGGGGGTTAGTCCAGGCTTGGCATTAAACAATGGGGCAAAGTCTGCTAAAACCTTCCTTACTTCCTGGATCTGGTCCGGGGTCAACTAGGGTGACAATCTGATTGCCTCCACAGAGGACTCCCGCTTGCTTTCATCCAGCAAGTCCAGAAAGGGGACTTCCTCGTCCATCCCCTCCCCAGGATTACACACTGCAAAGACAATGTCAGCCCTATTTGCATATGGCTTCATCATGTTGACATGGTACATCCTTTGGGTATGTCTCCTGTCAGGTAGTTCTACAATGTAATTTACATCATTCACCTGTCTGACTACTTTGTACTGTCCTGCCCACTCGGCCTGCAGCTTATCTTTTTGGACCGGGATTAGGATCATGACCTCCTGACCCACAATGCACGAGCGAGCTCTGGCTCTGTGGTCATACCATACCTTTTGCTTTTCCTGGGCAGCTGCCAGGTTGCTCTGGGCTGTTCCCATAAGCTCCTTCAGCTTTTCCCTAAACTTAAGGACATAATTCACTATGGGAGTTCCCTGAGTGGCACGCTTGCCTTCCCAGTCCTCCCAGATCAAGTCTAGGGGCTCACGCACCCTGCGTCCATATAAGAGCTCGAAGGGGGAAAACCCTGTTGACTCTTGGGGCACCTCCATGTATACAAACAACAGATGGGGAAGGTATTTCTCCCAGTCCCTCCCATGCTATTCAGCAAATGCTTGGAGCATCGATTTAAGGGTACTATTAAATCTTTCCACAAGCCGATTGGCTTGCAGGCGATAAGGTGTCGTACATTTCTGCACCACCCCACACTTCTTCCACAAACACTTCATCAGGTCCAACATGAAGGAACCCCCTCGATCGGTGATAACCTCCTATGGGAACCCGAAATGGGAGAAAATCCTTGGCAAGGTATCTGCCACTCTGTCCTCAGTGAAGATAGGGCAACTGCCTCTGGGTACCGGGTGGCATAATCCACCACTGTTAGGATAAACCTCTTCCCGGAGGAGCTGGGGTATTCAAAGGCCCCAAAATATCCATTCCTACCCTCTGGAATGGCTCCTCCAATATGGGCAAGGGAATTATAGTGGCTTTGATTTTGCTACCCGCCTTCCTTATTTCTTGGCACAGGTGACAAGACCTGCAATATTCCTTCACCTGCTGGGTGAAGTTGGGCCAATAGAAATTCTGGACCAATCGCTGCATAGTGCAGACATTTCCCAGATGTCCAGACATGAGGATATCATGAGCAATCTTGAGCAACCACTCATGGCACCCCTGCAGAACGACAAGCTGCCTGCCCATCACCCCTCCCTCTGTACTTACGTCCTGCGTATACAGCAGTCTCTTGTCCCAGTACACTCTATGTCTCCCATCACCTCCTTGTGCACTGTTGGAGTCTGCACAAGCCCTCAGGCTCTCTAAACTAAGGTAATTTTTCTGAGCAGTTGCAAAATCTTTACACATTCCCAAGGCATGGGGCAGGTTCCCTTCAGTCTCTAAACTAGGGTCCCTAGCTCTAGCGTCAGGGCATTCAGGGTCACTGCCATCCCTAACCCTCTGGCAATTGGCTACCCCTCCTTCCCTCAGAGTAACCTTCTGTAGCTGTTCTGTTAACTTCTAACTGGGGAATTTCTACCTCCCTTTCACTAGTCTCCATATCAGAAGACTCAGGCTGGGGAACCAGCCTCCCAGTATTTTCCACGGGGGCTTCTATGGGATCCAGGGAACTACAATTTGCCTTTGCCACCTGACTGCGGTTAATTGCACACATCATCCGCTTTTGGAGATTGTTCCCTATAATTACATCCAGGGCAAGATTTTCTGCCACTGTAACCTTTTGCACATTCTCTCCTGTCTTACCTTAGTCCAGAAGAACACTAGCAAGTGGCAGAGTTTTCTTCTCCCCAGTGAATCCCCGTACTGTAACAAACTGATTGAGTATCAGCTGTTCAGGCTCAACCAAATCCCCTTTTACCAAAGTAAGGGATGCCCCTGTGTCCCCTAACCCATGGGTTTGCACCCCATTCACAGTAACTGGGTGTATGTACTCCCTCATGTTTACTTGCATGCTTTCAGGGATAAACAAAAAAAACACTTCTTTCCTAGCACCACTTTGTGCACTCTCTGCCTTTTTTAGTACACTGTCTGGCAATATGCCCAGGTTGTTTGCAAAACCAATATTCATGTCTTTTTTCAGGCAAATCTTTTCTTTGCACCCTGGGGTTGCCCACTTTCTAGGGCAGCAGCAAGGGTTTTAGCTGCTCTGGAGGTGCACTTTTCCCTTTCTGCACTGCCATGCATGCCCCACTACCTCTCAGAGCAGGTCTGCTCCTGGCATAGCGGTCCGAGAGCTCGGCAGCCTCCTGCACTGTTTTTGGATCTCGGTCCTCTAGCCAGGTTTTCAACTCTGCTGGGCAAGCCCAGAAGAACTGCTCCAAAAGTACAACATCCTCAATTTTTCTCTACAGAGTCTGCTTTTACCCCTTCCCACCAACATTTCAAAAACTGATCTTGTTTGGTAGCTAGCTCCTTGTAGCTCATGTCAGGGCTTCTCCTGAGTTTATGGAACTTAACTCTGTATGCTTCAGCTGTCAAGTCATACTTTTTTTAACAATGCAGCTTTAAGTTTGCCATAATCATTACTGTCCTGATTGTCCATTTGACTCAATCTGTCACAAGCTTTCCCGGTGAGCAGTGGGGATAGCTGGAAGCTCTAGGATTCTCTGAGAATTTTTGCCTGAATGCATACTTTTTTAAATGAATTTAAAAAAGCATCCATATCTTCCCATTCTTTAAATTCAGCTATCAATTTAGAATTTAATTTGTAACCGAGTCCTGGAGTTCCAGGTTCACCCAAGCCACTTACCTGCTCTGGTGCTGGTCTTCGTGGTTGTAGCTTCTCCAGTTCAAATTTCCTCTGATGCTCTCTCTCCTCTCGCTCAGCTTCTTACTGTTCTTGCTTCTCCTCTCTCTCCATCTCCATATTCCTCTGTTCAAGCTCCCTTCGCTGCTGGGCTTCAAACTTTTTCTGCTTGAATCCCAGCTGCATTCTCCACAACTCCATCTGCACCCTGATCCCTTCTGGCTCCAGTATGGTGGTGACCTTCCCCTGTTGTAGCTCTCAGTTCACACTGGTCTCTCTGCCCTCCTCCCTGGGACTGGACACTGCAATAGACTCTGGCATCACCATGTTCTAGGTCTGGTCACTTTTAGTCACTGACTGTGACTCGAGGTCTTGGGCATCGGCTGCCACAAGAGCCTCCATGAGGTGTTGTTTGTTCTGCCCCTCACAACGGACTTTCTCCTGGCACAACTGCCTCAGGTATTCTGCAGTGAGGCCAGCCCATTGTTGCAGGGGCAGGGCACCGACCTGTGACACTGGTGACCTGGGTTTGGGAATGGACCTGGGATGCCAGAGGGTCGGCCTGGGGGGAGAAGGCGTGAATGTTCAAGGGCTGCTCTCCTTCTCCAGGGGGGAGTGCAGGGAGTGTGTCAGCACTACACTGACACAGAATCTGGGTGTACTGCTTGCACTGACACCAAGCACGTTCAGAGGGCGGGGTGGACGCTGGTCTTCATTACATGTCTCCACCCTCGCAAACAACAAGAAAAAAAAAAGCCTGCCAACCACCGCCTGGATGACACTCGCCCCCGGCTGCAATCGGCTCCCAGGCCAACTTCCTCCCTATCCCATCAATTGCAGCACCCTTCAGTGGGGTTCGGGTGCTGTGACCCCACCCTGAGGGGTAAGCCAGGGGGTACCGGGAGGGCGGCTGATGTGGGAGTCGCAGCCGAGGGTCCATGACTGGGCAGAAGGCACCGGCGGTGGGAGGCACAAAAAAAACAGAAACCTATCATTGATTTATAATCAGTTAGCTTATTTCTTTGCAGTTCAGGCACTATAGTGCAAGTCTTAGTAGAAGTACTAAGTATCTTTATTTTTGTATAGGATGACATTTTCTTAGGACTCAGGGGCCCTGTTTATAAGGTTGCTCTGTGTTTGTAAAACATTCATCTATATGTGTAGTACTGCAAACCTCAGATTTATAATCATTATACATTTTTATTTGTGCTAAAGTCAATGTTTATCTTTGGGGATTTTTGGGAAATGCTTTGTTTTGCTAGTATTGCTGTACAGCTGATGCAACACATCTGTACCCCATCCAGTTATCCCATGCTTGTAACTGCAGCTGCTGACCAATGCGTTCCGCTTATAGTTGTAAAACGTCTGTTGTTAAAGTATTTTTACAGGTTCCTAACTGTGTCACCAATGTGCATTCTTCTCGTGTCAGTCAGTAAGCAAACACTTTTGTATTATGGACAGGATGAAGTTAGTTAGCATCCAAGTTGCCTTGTAAAGTATGGATTTATCAGGGTGTTCATTACATAATGTTTTAGTACCAATATGCTTCCCCAAATATCCATACCTGCCCCCCTCACCACCCCCACCACTGCAGCAGTCCTTTCACAGGGTGGATAAGTGACTTCTTCCACAGCCAGTGAGACTCAAAGAGGCTTCTCACATGCTAGATGATTGGTCAGCATCCTTTGATTACTGAGTATGTCACCTGAATGGTGCACATAGTCTCCACTGGCCCAGTATATATGAGTCTAAGTCTGTTCCCAATACCACAGTCTTTCAAGTGATGGCACAGGATCATGAGATGATGCCACATTTGCAGCGCACATAACCGGTCCGATTCCAAGCTGCTGTATACAGGGGCATACTTAAGCAATAAGGCATGACAAGGTGTGTGTTATCATGTAATAACGTCACTCCTGGGGTGGGTTGAAGCATGAGGTGAAGCCGAGTGCTTCCACCACCCCAGGAGTGACGTTATTACATGATAACACACACCTTGGAATGCCTTATTGCAATTATACAATGGCTCAATGTTATACAAAATAAAAAAAAAATGTTAAATGTTTTTAGTAGATTTTTAGTGAGACAGTATATCTTTGTTTCTTAAGAGAAAATCAGAGGCTAAAGATGCTCATCCATACAGTGATGTTATTGTGTAATAACATCACTGTCTCAGGCATACACTGACCAATCAGAGTCCAGGATTCTTTCTTACCATTGTTTAATTTCTTAATAATTCATTATGCTGTTTTGAAAAGCAAGTTACATCTGTAGTGTATATAAGACATGGGTACAAAGACAAATGCAAAGAATAAATTCCATATTGAAACTACATACCTGTCAGATGCCAGCAGGTCAATACAGTCTACACGTTTGTGTACTCTCAGGTTCCTGTACCATCCAAAGTTGCTACATAGTGATCCTTAGTACACTAGGGTGTTGTTATACAAATGTAGATGATACTGCACCCTGTGGGCCACCTGTACCAGTAAGGTGTAATTCTTTCATTTTCAAGACCATAGTGAGAAGACTGGGTTGTTTCCAGCTAAGGGCTGTATATTTTTAAGACTGAGGCCATTGAAACACATATAAAATACTACTGTCCTATAAGGCACACCTTGAAAATGGGAACAGTCACCAAGAAGACAGTTGTGGAAAAGACGAGAAAGTAAAGCCCAAGGCTATATGAGTTCATAGAGGGGTCCTTATAGTGGCTCCCCACTGGGACACTAACGTGGAGCCATTCCACATAACAGGCTCAAACATACCCTCTGTCACTTCCCATTGATAGCACTAGTCTAAAACCCCCTGGGAGGCAAGACATTTTATTTTATATAGCATCCTATCCTCACAAGCTCAGAGCACTGAACAAATCAAAGAAAAATAACATTTCAGAAAATACAATAAAAGTAACATACCTTAATAAATAACAACATGATACTCAAACTCTGAGACATGGGCCTGTGTTAACAATCTGTCTACGTTACAAGTAGGTTCAAATCAAAAATGTTTCAGCCCCTTTTTAAGTGCTACACCTTTGGGACTGCTGAAAGAAACTCCTTGGTGGAGCAGAGAAAGCGACTGGGAGCATACCAAGCTAAGAGGTCTCCCAGATACCTCAGCCTCAGTCCATGCAGGACTTTGTAAGTTAGCAGTGCGATCCTGAAGGTGGTACATATCCAAATTGTGAGCCAATGCAGCTGCCTCAGCACAGGTGTAATATGTTCTGAGTGTGATAATCTGGAGATCAGCTTGACTGCAGCACTTCTGGACTGGCTATAGGCAGTGCATCAACATCCCTGATAGCACTAGGTAAACAGCATTACATTAGTTGATCCTTGAGGTCAATAACGTGAGAACCAGGGTCACCAGGTCCTCTTGAATAAAATAAGGGCTAATCCAGGAGATATTTTTAAGCTAATAAAATCCACTGTGGAACAGGGCCAACCTATGGTGTTCCAGTGTCAGCCTAGAGTCTGCAGTGACTACCAGATTTTTTTACCCTGTCCATGGCTGCCAGAGTCATGCCATTTAGGGATGGCCATGTCATGGCATTGCACCTGATTGCTGACCCATGAGGACCTGGTTCTGCTGTTGCTTGACTGGGTTTAAGACAGCCAGCTAGAGGCTGTCCAGTCCACACTGTCCTACAGGCATTGCTGCAGCATGGAGATCGCTGCATGCCTGTAAGGTGTAAAGGACAGGTACTGATGAATATCATCTGCATAGCAGTGAAAACTCACGGTGTACCATCAAATGACCTGTCCCAATGGTAGGATATACACCATGGATAACATGGATGAAATAATCTACCCCTGAAGAACCCCACAACTGACCTCAAGTGACCATGATGAGAAAGTTCCCATCATGATCCTCTGATCTGTTAGCCAGGAAAGACTCAAACCATTTCAGTACTGTCCCAGTGAGTCTCCCATATTCCACAATGACAAACAGATTTAGTTAGGTTGCTGTATTGGTTCTTGTAAGAACAAATCTAGAGGCAAATGGTTTGATACCTTTTATTGTACCAACTTAGATGTTACAAAAAGAACAAAGTGCCTAAGCTTTCAGACCAGCCAAGGTTCCGAGAAAGGACTTGGTTGGTCCAAGAGCTTAGGCATTTTGTTCTTTTCGTAACATCTAAGTTGGTACAATAAAAGGTATCAAACCATTTGCTTCTGGATCCATATTCCACAAGACATTCCATCAACACCATGATCCATAGAGTTGAATACTGACAAGAAAGGAGAATAACAACAGTGTTCACCACTATCTCTCGCTAAGGGCAGATCATTGCACACCTTTCTTAGTGTGGCCTCTGTACTGTTGTGAGGCTAGAAACCTGACTGGAATGTTTATGATACTCGGTAACTAATGTGCATGCAAACATACATACATAGGAACATACGAAAGAGCAGCAGAAAAACGCCCAAAGGTCTATCGAGTCTGCTGGTTGCTGAGCTTATGTGCATCTGCTACATGCTGCTCTGTCCCCTCCCCTGTCACCCTAACCTTGCCCTTGAATCTAGCTCATCCTCTTTGAAACCCCCCAACTGTACTGTGATTTACATATTTTGTATAACAGGACTGAATAATAGGATTTATTTGGTAGTAACACAGTATGGGGTGTTGCCAGAATTTAGGAGCAGAGGGTTACCACCAAAGAAATCCCATTATTTAGTCCTGGTGTACAAAATATGTTTCTAGGAAAACATAATGGAAGCAAGATGGGAGGGGGGTTCTGGACACCCAGGTACCCCCCTGGTTATGTCAATGTAGTAGTACAATGCTACCTTATGTACAGCATTTACTCACACAAATACAGTGGTATCCCGCTTGGTGTGCTTTACAGGAATAAAGGATATATCCTGCTTCTTACACATCAAGAGATCGTCTTGAAAGCAATGCTCTCATCTTCAACTGTGGTAGCCTGATTCTCCACCTCTGCTCCTCCACTCAGCTACTCCCCTCCACCATATCTTCCTTATCTTCTCTTCCCCCCATAACCCTGTCCTAGCCCCCCCACTTACCCCCACCCAGAAACCTACTGTATAGCTTCCACCATCTCCACCTGTATAGTTCCTTTATGCCCTTATATTGTATCCTCTTCTATATCCAAGCCTAATTTATATATGTTAAAGTTTGCCAATTGTTGTTGATTGTACACAATACACATTTTGTTCTCTTCCTGCCTTGTAAATATTGCTTTCATTTGTTATGCTTTGTCTCCCTTTACCCCTTCCCCCCAGGACGCATCTGGAAATGAGCTGCTACTCAGCTCAGTATGTCTTGGTAATAGCTTTTTATTCACATATTTATTTAGTGTTTAACCAAGAAGGGGCTTGCAAACTCTGCTTATCTTGTTAGTAACTTCACAAGGATTTAAATACTGCATTTGGGTAGATCCTTGGAGGTAGTTAGATTGTCTACTAGGATTTTCTGACAGTTAAACTATTTTAAATAAATTACAGGTGGCTGAGGAGTTGGAAAAGGAGCTTGCAAACTCTGCTTATCTTGAAGTAACTTCACAAGTGTTTGAATACTGCATTTTGGTTGTCCCTTGGGGTAGCTGGATTGACTACTAGGATTTTGGGACAGAAACTATTTTAAATAATTTACTGAGTGCGTAGGAGTTTGTGATAGTTAAACTATTTTAAATAAGTTACTGTGGTTAAGGAGTTGTCATAGAAAAACCTGCAGTGTGAAACAGGAAAAGACAGTCTTTCAAGCAACAGAGGGAGGCGGATCTAGGTTTACGTTTGTTTGTTACAGTTCTTAACATTTTCAGTGCAGGAAGAGTTTAATGCACAGCTGACTTATTTTGGGGCTGACAGCTTTCAGAGCACAAACCACCAGACCTGTTTTGGGGCTGGGAAGGTTTACCTGTGTCTGACTTGGATGTGTGGATTTTTCTCTGTTTGATTAGCAGGATATTTTCTCTGTCAAAATTGTTGTGTAGGGCACCTTGCTGACAGGAAGGCACTCATCGTGGCGGTGGGTCAGAGCTTTTAGCTGATTGTTTTGTGAGGGGCACAGTTTGGGCCCAACCCCTTCCAACCTCACCCACCACCTGGAAATAGTTCCTTTATACCTGGGGTTCTGACATCATTTCCTGAAGGTGCAAGGTGCATATCACTGTCATATCCTCTCTAGCACACTGCACTGACAATATAAGCATACACATTGTATTATATATATATATATATATATATATATATATTTCTATATTACAAACCAATCACACACACACACAAAAAAAATGTGGGGAGTAGTGCAATGTAATGGCTGTGGGGCAGCAGTCTTCCGGGAGTCTTTCTGGAGGCTGAGATGCTGCCCTATTTGCAGACAACTCTGTGCCCTGAGGGAAGAAGTTGCCTGTCTTCAGGCCACACTGGACAGTAGTAATGGGACCTTCCCCCAGGCCACACTGGATGGTAGGAAGTGAACCTTCCCCATCCAGGGAGCACCAAAGCCACCACCACTACCTCAGAGGTTGCGAAGAAAGCACAACAGTTGGACCACAGTGGGCTCAGGGAGGGTGAGGATGGTGGAACAGAGGCACACCCAGTCAGTTGCTCCACACCACAATCCATACACCATTCTGGGGGAGCATAGTTCCCCTATGGATGCACCCGCAGAGGAGACTAAGGAGGCTGAGGACAACTGTCACAAGGGAGGCCCACAGGAAGGAGGCAGAGGACACCACAAGGAAAGGTAGCAGCTCCTGGTGGGGGACTCAATTATTAGGGGGATAAAACTGGGAGGAGCAGGGAAAACTGAAGTAAGGTGCCTGCCTGGTGCCATGGCTTGGAGAGACAGGAAGCACATCCTCAGGATCACGAGAACAGCTGCACGGGAGTATGAGCTGGACGTCATTGTCCACCTAGGGACAAATGACTTGGCTAATCATGAGATTACAGCAGTGCAGAAGGACTTTGTAGAATTGGGGAGGGGCCTAAGACAAGTAGCACACACAATATCCTTCTCTGAGTGCTGCCTGTCAATGGCATGAGTGAGGCGAGTACTTTGCACCATGCAGTTTAATGAATGGTTGAAAAAATGGTGTGAGCACAGGGGTTTGGCTTCATTGAGGACTGGGGTTCCACCTGGAGGACACCAGCCTATACTGGCAGAATGGTCTGCATCTGTCGGGGAAGGAAAAAGTCTTTTGAGCAATCGGTTTAAATGCTTCATTAGCTTTTAAACTAGTCAAGGGGAGGCACTGTTAAGCAGCAGGAAAATCCCAGCCTCTCCCTACAAAACAGGGTACTAAATGAGAAAAAGACCCGAAGTAGACAGGTCAGTGGGGATGCTGCAAAAGAAAGGTAAACCATCAAAAATGGAGAGCAATAGTACCAATGCCCGTAGTCTGAGTAACAAGCTTCCTGAATTAGTGGCCTTGATGGAGGAGAACATCTGGATATTGTGCAGTCACAGAAACATGGTACACACAAAACCATGACTGAGACATAAACATACCAGGATACACTATCTATAGGAGGGACAGGAAGGGTAAAGAGGAGGAGTAGCTCTTTACATAAGGAAGGAATCAAAGCAACAGAACAAAAGGGAAAACAGGGAGGAGAAGAAGCACTGTGGGTAAATTTGGAGACCGGCAATGGCACCACAATCCGCACAGGGGTTGTATACAGACCCCCTTCTCAGGGGGAGGAAATGGACAAGGAAATGATAGAAAGAATACTTAGAATGGCAGAAAAAGGGGAGATATAGCTGATGGGTGATCTGAATATGCCAGATGTTAACTGGAGTGCAGTTGCAGCAGCCACTTCAAAGAGTGGGGTTATTCTAGATGCCCTACAGGGGCATGCCTTAGACAACTAGTATTGGAGCCCACTCGAGAGGGAGCAATCTTAGACCTGGTTCTCTCAAATGGAGATGAAGAGAGGATCACAGATGTAGAAGTGGGTAGCCATCTGGGAACTAGCGACCATCGAACAGTATGGTTCACAATAAACACAGCAATAGAGTCAAGCCATACAAGGCAAAAGTACTGGACTTTAGGAGGCTAACTTTGCCAAAATGGGTGCGTGCCTAAGGAATGCACTAGCAAATTGACAGGAAGGAGGGTGGAAGAACAATGAGGAATAATAAAACTGCCATCACAGAGGTAACAAGCCTTTGTGTGAAGCAAATAAACAAAACAAAATGATGTAAAACCACTATGGTTCTCAAAGGAAGTGGCAGTGAAGGTTCAAGAGAAAAAGAACATTCAGGAAGTACAAGGAATCACAGAAGGAGCTGGACAGAGAACTGTATCAGTTAAAGCAAAGGAAGCTGGGAAGGCAGTCAGAACAGCAAAGGCCCAAACCAAGGAAAAGATAGCCAACTCAGTTAAGAAGGGGGATAAAACCTTTTATAGGTACATCAGGGAGCGAAGGAAGACCAAGGAAGGGTTAGTGAGGCTTAATAAAGAGGAGGGAGGGTGGGCAGAGGGTGACTAAACAAATATTTTTGCTCAGTATTTACAAAGGAATTGGGGGAGGTACCTAAAACAAACAGTAGAAACACTCTGGATACAGAAGTTGATACCAGCCCATTTACAGAAGAAAGGGTTCTGAAAGAACTCTTAAAACTGAAGGTGGACAAAGCAATGGGGCCTGATGGGATTCATCCCAGAATTCTAAAAGAACTAAGGGTAGAACTAGTGACACCACTGACTACCCTCTTTAACAAATCATGGGAGGATGGGGTGGTACCCGAGGACTGGAGGAGGGCAGATGTGATTCCCTTCACAAAAGTGGGAGCAAGGCAGAAGCAAAACTACAGACCTGTTAGTTTAACCTCAGTGGTAGGGAAAATGATGGAATCACTTCTGAAGGAAAAGAATTGTTGAGTATCTAGAGGCCAGAGGGGCTCAGGACCCAAGAGCATGGATTCACAGCGGGAAGGTCATGCCAGACAAATCTGATAGATTTCTTTGACTGGGTGACCAGTAGTAGATTAGGAAGGGCTGTGGACATGGCCTACCTAGACTTTAGCAAGGCATTTGACACAGTCCCACAAAAGATTAATATACAAGTTAGCCAGCCTGGAAGTGGGTCCCAAGATGACAGCCTGGGTAAAGAATTGGCTGGAGAATAGGGCACAGAGAGTAATAGTAAATGAGTCCACTCTGAAGAAAGGGGGTTCTAGTGGGTACCGCGAGGGTTCAAGATTAGGACAGTCCTCTTCAATGTCTTTATAAGCAACATTGCAGAGGGCCTGGAAGGAAAAGTATGTCTCTTTGCAGATGACACAAAGATCTGCAACAGAGTTGATGCACAAGGTGGGGTGGAAAGGATGAGAAGGGACTTGGCAAGGTTAGAGGAATGGTCAAATATATGGCAGCTTAGATTCAATGCTAAGAAGTGCAAGGTAATGCACCTGGGAAACAAAAACCCAGGGGAAGAGTACACAATGGGGGGTGAGATACTAACAACAACAAAAATGGAAAGGGACCTGGGGGTAGTCATATCAGATGACCTAAAGGTGGGCAAGCAAAGTGAGAGGGCTGCAAGGAGGGCTGGGGGGATACTGGGATGCATAGGGAGAGCATCACCAGTAGAAAACAGGAAGTTATTATCCCTCTGTACAGACAGTTGGTGAGACCCCATCTGGAGTACTGCGTGCAGTTCTGGAGACCCAATCTCCGCAAAGACATAGACAGGATGGAGGCTGTCCAGAGGAGAGCAACTAAAATGGTGCAGGGTCTGCACCGGAAGACATATGAAGAGAGACTTAAGGAGCTGAATTTGTATAGCCTCGAGGAAAGGAGGGAGAGGTGGGACATGATAGAAACTTTCAAGTACCTCAAGGGAATCAACAAAGTCCAAGAGGGTAGCATATTTCAAAAAGAGAGGTGTGCAAGAACAAGGGGGCACAATTTGAAGATAGAAGGGGTGGCTCAGAGGTAATTTAAGGAAGTATTTTTTCACAGAGAGGGTTGTGGATGCATGGAACGGCCTTCCGGAGGAGGTTGAGGAGTCAAAAACAGTGGTGGAATTCAAGCATGCATGGGACAGTCATAAGGCAATTCTAGGGGGTGGGGGTAGGAAGAAGTAGGCTGCTGGTTAACTAGGATCTGCAGCTTATCCATTAGGTAGGGAAATGGGCAGACTGGGTGGGCCAAGCGGTCCTTATCTGCCGTCAAAATCTATGTTTCTATGTTTCTATGTTTCCTGGTGAAACATTTGAAATAAATAAATAAATGGCACACGTTAAATGTCTCTGGGACCTTTGGCACTAAGAAGAAGCTCACCAGGCTCAGCTTCTCTCCTCCTTCCATGCCCTGGATGGTGCAGCCGTTGAGGATGTCCTCTCATTCAAGTACCACAGGGTCTGGCAGGACCGGCACCTTGATTTCTCAGCACATGCGGATGCCATGCACAAGAAGATGCACCCCAAACTTTGGTGTGCTTTACAGGATTAAAGGGTATATCCCGCTTCCTGTACGTTGAGAGATCATCTTGAAGGCAACACTCCCCATCTTTGACTGTGGTGACACAGTATAAAGTGCTTCTCCCAAATCCACCTTGGACAGGCTGGATCCCCTCCATTTGCCACTTTGCTCCGGACAGTCCTCTCTGCACCCACCACCACTCACTGTACTCATCCCTCTCCTTCCCTTCCCTCGAGGCCAGACATCTCACCCCTTGTACTTCCTTCATCTCTAAAAAGTGGCTTGTATCCTCCCTCCTACCTTGCTACCTCCTCCCCCCACCCACCCACTTCATATCCCCTTTGTGACTCTGGCTATCATTCTCTCTCACTCCTTTCAAGAAAATTGAATGCTAATCAAACTGCTTTCTCCTTCCGTTTCCTCAAACTATTGGTTTCTTTCTCCCTTACCATTAACTTTGGCTCTTCCCACCACTCATTCTCTTCCCTTCTTCATGACTACACTACTCTCTCTCCTGCAGTTGCCCTGGGACTGCTGCCCATCACCTTCCTTCCTTCCTTTGCTCCCCCTTCACCTTGTACCTACACTATTGCAGTCCCCTCTTCACCTTCCGCAATCGACAATTTTTGCTCCCATCCTAAACTCAGTACTACGTCTGCACATTGTAAATGTTATCTTCCAGCACTTCATTGTATTGTAATTGCAAATGTAGTTATCCTCCTGCACTGTATTGTATAGTAATGTATTTACTTCTCGCAGCTCTTGTCTTTGCACAAGTACCATTTATTGTATTTAAAAGTTTTACCAGGAAGGCATACTGAGCGGTGCAACGCTCGATTCTAGATGCATCCTGGGGTGGGGGAGTGGAGAACAAGCAATAACATAACACAGGATATACAGAAGATTATTTTTATTTTATTTAGTTTTTGTTGACCGGGTAAGTGCACTAGACAAATCCTGCCTATTTTCAGGCACGACCTGGGGGAGGGGGATACAGATGAATGCCAACTGACCTTGAACCAGATTAAGCTGTTAATGGTATTTTTAGTGAATGAGGGAAATTTGGCCAGGACACCAGGAAATTCCTTACTCTTTTGATAAGTGCTATGGGATCTTTAACATCCACCTGAACTACCACCAGTCCAGGCAGATGGGACCTTGGTTTAACGTCTCATCGGAAAGACGGCACCTCAGAAGTGCAGCACCTCTCTCATGCTGCACTACAGTGTCAGTATTGGGATATTAACCCAAGTGCTAGATGTGAGAACTGAACCCACATCCCTCTGATCTCCTGGCCTCCGAGGCGAGTATGCTACCTACTGAGCCATTGACACTGACTCATTCGCTTCCTGACACTGATTATGATGATTGTTATTATCGTATTAGAGTTCTTTGTGTTCCTCATCGTCCCCCCCCCCGCCCCATCCCCAAGGACACATCTTAAAACGAGCTGTTACCAACTCAGTAAGTCTTTCCTGGTGAAACATTTGAAATAAAGCTGCGTTCAAGGGCTTTCCAATCCTGCAGATACCATGACAGGTCCCTCTGAGAGTCTTTTTCTCTCTGCATAAAGCTCTGCTTCAAAAGCAACTAATCTGTATGACAGTTTACTCAGCCTTCATTCATCTTGAGAAGAAACACTTGGGTCAGATGTGGTTGTCAGTGATTGAGCATTATAAAATGAGAAGCTACCATGATTTTGAAAAGGGAGGGGCCTAAAAGATAAATGAGCTTACAACAGCATGACAGGTCTGAGCACTTTGTTGTGAAGAGCTCAAGCCTTGATTCTACAATGAGAAGAACTAAAAAACACTGTTTTTTTCTGCATAATTTGAAAGATTTCCTTTTTTTTCTCCTACCTTTAATTGGACTCTGGAGTATAACTGAAGTGTTTGAGACTTGTGGTACCTTTTCCTCTATGCTGAATATAAAATTAGTTGAATATCATTTATATTTTGTACTTCTTGGATCACCATACCTAATGGTTATCCTTTTTGCTGTTAGTAACTAATTTCTCTTTTTTATGGCTTATTCAAAAATGGAATGAGGGGACATTCCTCAATGCATATTACAAATAATAAAAAAATATATAATAAAAAAAAAAATAAATAAACAAAAACTGTCCTTGGTTATCAATCTGTGTAAGAAGCAGAGTTCTACAAGGATTTTAATTTCGTTGATATGTTTCAGCAAGTATCACAGCACTGTTACTGTTGTGTGGCATTCAGCAAATGAGGCATGCTATGGGAAAAGCAGGCTGAGGGTCGTTCCACTGGTTTCAGTGACAGATGGTTGCTTAGAGAGCAATCATTTACCCTCAGTCTCTGCAGGAGTTTGGAGTCGATAAACACATCAGTAGCACGCAACTGGAGAAGAGATTTCAAGACATGGGTAATAATGAAAGACTTATGTATTCAACAAGGAAAAACATTATGTCACGAATGTACTGTATATGAAATGGCAAGAAAAATAATTGGTTTGCTCTTTTACCGCAGCAAGTTATTGTGAGTTGTGATGCTTTGACTTGGCATTTTGTTTTGTGTGGTAGAGCCAGTAACTCTGCAGGATTTGGAGTACAAATAGGAGGCTCATATGGGGAGGGGGAAAGAGTTTCCAGGTTGCACCTCTTCTGAATGAAGATAAATATTTGTTCTGGCTTGGGTCATCTACAAACAAAACTGAACAGTACTAAAGGCAGGCAGTATAGCGCAGTGGTTTAAGGCTCTGAGCTGCAAATCTGGTGACATCCCACAGACCAGACCTGGGTTTGGATTCCACAGCTTCCACTTGCATACTGTGTGACCCTAAACAAGTCACTTAACTTCGCTGTGCTCCCAGGTTGCACCTGTAAAAAAGCTTTCAGCTTAGTGTGTTTCACCTGGTTAAATAACTAAATAATAAAGAATGGATGGATTAACTCCACACAAATAAATCCAGTTTCTTCCATTAAATTCAGTTCACACAATCATAAGGGGTGACATTTCATGGCAATGCCATTTCTTCAGGCCTGCTGTGTTACAAGTTTTATGCAATTTTCTCCTGTATATTGTTTTTTAGGGGATTTTTTGCCTTGCAAAGTGTCTCACTTTGCCTAACAGAACAGCACTATTCTTATTGTCATCTTCTTTCTTTTTTTTTTATTTTTATCTATTTTTGTCCTCCTACTCCTGCAGTGCCCCCACTCTTCTGGGCCTCAATGTAGACCTGCCCCAGAACCACTCCAGGAATGTCCTCACATATGGGTGCCCCGCTCCATAGACCCTAGATTCTGGATTGCCCCCCAGTTGGGTGGAGGAGCCCCCTAACTCCTCCTGACCTTGATTTTGGAGTGTGCACCTTGCATGGGCTTACAGGAGCCATCTGAGTGTTGTCCATCAAGACCCGTCTACCGGCAGAGCCGTGGGATCCTTTTTCCTACATGCTTTCTCCTCCTCCCCCTAGACATCAGCATGCAATGAGGGCCAATGAGCTAGGAGAAGCCGCTGAGACATGCCTCCTGCTCCAGCCCTCTGCTGACGTCTGGCCCTATCCTGCACTGCTTCCCCCTATACCACACCAACCATCCAAGCTTCCCCAGGTGGTGGTAGTATTGCAGCAGGGGCTTGCAGGTCCCCCTCCCACAGAAGGAGAGCAGCCATCAGGTGCACCATCCTTCTCCACCCCTGCCGACCCTCGGCGGCCCGTGCTCGTTCTCGAACATGGGTCACCAGCGTGGAGCGAGGTAAGGCGTCCAGCACCTCAGTTACTGCCATCTTCTGTTTGTAACTTTTATTGTTGGAGTCCTTCCTCCTACATGAGTTCTTGTGGTCCAGGAAACTCTCATCGCCATCCTACCATTTTCTTGTGGTTGTAAAGGAGTTCCCTGGACCACAAGAAATCATCTGAGATAATGTTCTTATGCTGTAGGAAACACAGTCCATTACACATATTAATATAAATCCTCCTTCCCATGTCCACTGGCATCCCACTACTCTAGGCAGCTCCATCGCTTGCCAGAGTACCCTCTCACTGTCACCTGAGTGCCAAACAGACATCGAGTAACCCTAGTATCCCATGGGGCAAGCTTCTTCCTGTGAGGGGCCTGCTAAGGGTCCAGGAGAGGAGAGCTTCATCAACCAGAGTGGCTGGCTGGAGGGGACTCGGTGGTGTGTCAGAAGGAGGGGGTCTGTTGGTGTGTGGGGGGGGGATCTGAGGC
The DNA here is from genome assembly GCA_016271365.2 of Neoceratodus forsteri. Taxonomy (NCBI): domain Eukaryota; kingdom Metazoa; phylum Chordata; order Ceratodontiformes; family Ceratodontidae; genus Neoceratodus; species Neoceratodus forsteri. The sequence continues at coordinate 71,075,205 of CM057452.1, forward strand.
TGTCATTCTAAAGACTGATGTGCCATTTCTGCCCCACCAACCCTCCCTCCCAGTGCTGAAGTTATACTTTGGGAGCTTTGGGAGCTGGGGGGGCTATGGGGGTCATATCTTTAAAATGAGTCCTGCTGCCCATTATTAGTCAATGGCAGTGATGCATGAGCTAACAGACTTACTTCAATGCCGTGGGGGGCCAAGTCCTGGCAAGCCCTCCTGTAATTCCAACACTACTCCTACTTCCCTCACATATCCGGGCTGGCCTGGTAGAATGTCTTATACCGCATGATCACCAATGCCATCAGTGGCACCTCAATCACACCACCACCAAGATATGAGGGTGGGACAGCTCCCTCTCACCCCCAGGAGGAAAGCATCCTGTGGACACTCTGAGTCCTCCCCCCGTTGGCACCTCCCCACCGCTGCTGACATCCCAAACTCTGAGTGCAGTGCAAATCAAAGTCTCCAGCATGCCAGGGCATTCCCATGTCGCTTGGCACCATGGAGTCAGCTGACCAGGGTCTTGGAATAAGGCAGGATTCCTTTCTTACTCTGCTTGTCACCCGACTTTTGACACACCCCAGCATACAGCTGGCCCTCTCAGACACCAGCATTCTGCTTGTCATGGTCCTGCCCCATGTCTATTGTGACCTACAGTTCCATTCGTCTCCTTCACTGCAGCAAGAGGTGCCCCACCTATTTTAAAAATCCATTGTCGAATTAAAGCTGGTTTCACAACAGCAAAGTTTTCATCTCACTTGCCCAAATCAGTGTACTGTCCTTAGAAACACCAGTGTCAGCTGTCGTGTGTACGGTAATTATAACACTGGTATGAATGTTGTCTTTTTGAAGAACTCAGCAATATACAATATGTTTGCATCTGGATAACAAATCCAAAATTTAAAGGGAAACATCCGTGAACAGTGGCTGATATGATTGGAAAGCTCACAATAAGCTCTTTCAAGTGAGGTATTGGGCTCCTCTGTAGCTCAGAGCACTCCAGAGATATTGATGACTGAGTCTGTTCAAGATTAATATTGCATTGCAGCCATTTGTAGAACACTGTGATGTCATCAAGGAACAAGCATTGCTTTACTCTATGTAGCTGGGCTCAGCTTATTCCTTGCCCCATACCTAGTCTGAAAGAGCTATTCGTGGACTCTCAAACTGTGATGGCAACTGGCCAGCAATATGTCCCTGCAAGGATTTAACTCTAAAGTAAATGTATGTGTGTGTGTGTGTGTGTGTGTGTGTGTGTGTGCGCGCTCGCGCGCGGGGGGGGGGGTCAGACTATGCCATGTAAAAAAGTATGGAGGCAGCCTGATTATCATAGGGTATTGTACTGCCCTTTGACTGCTATTTTTAAAGGGAGCACTTCCATTTTAAAGAGCCTGTTACATCACAGGGAGAACTACAGGAAACATAATTTAAAGATTTATTTAATCATTTATTTTCTGTATTTAATTTCCCCCTTTTTCTCTATAACTAGGTACATTATTAAGAAAACATGATTAATGTCCCTTAGTCTCTAATATACAATATTATACAGGTGCGGTAACACCTGTATATCAGAGTAAGCACTTTAATGTTAAACCCGAATGTTTGCACCCTAATAACTTTGCCTCTATTTGACTGATTTACATGAAATATGGATAGCACAGAGATGGTGCCCAGATCTCTAGATCCTGAAAATGCCACGGTAAGAAATGCACTGGGGGCAAAGTTACAGAAGAACAAAATAACTCCCAAATCATCACAATTAAGACTTGTTACTTGCTCACCTACTGTACTCTACAACTAAACAAGCATTTGTCAATGCCGAATGTTTGCTTGCTGACTTTGGCATTGGTAGTGTAGGAGTTAGAAAGCTGCATAATAGGAATGGCAGTGAAGTATTGAACTGAAGCCAACCCCACCAGCACCCTGCAGAGACTGGCAGGCATTGGGGTGTGCCTTTGGGTCATCAGGCATAACGGCCATGCCATTTCACCACACCCTATCCTGCAGACGGTGTGCCTTGGGGTCTTTGGCCCTTATGCTCACCCCATTCCATCAGGAAATATGGTGAGATAGGTGCAGCATAAGAGAATGGGGTGAACTTTGGGGCCGAAGAGTCCAAGGCACACCTCGATGCCTGTCACTGGCTGCAGGGTGCGGGTGGGGCTGGAATGGTATGAGCATTGCAGGTGACAGTCCCAAGTCACACCCCTGATGCCTGTCAGTCTCTACAGGGTGGGGCGTTATGGTCGGAAACCTTAACGCCTCAGGCATTCATTGGTATTTTCAATCCAAATTTTCAACATGGGATTTTGTGACCCCCACCTTATGAACAGTGTCAATATCAGTTTGTTAGCCAAAAGCTGATTTTGCACAGCGACTACGGCATTTGGCACCACAGGTGCAAAAACATGTTTCAAACAGGATGTGAAAAATGACAGCTGTACTGTTCATGGGGAGGTGTAAAAATGGCAATGTTGAAAATCTGCAGTGAAAATATTAAAAACAACTGGTGAAGTCACAAGCGTGCATAGAAACTGCAGAATGCATACCCGTAATGTCATTAGTTTGGGGATTTTTTTACAGCAGATTGCCAACACAGGCATTTTGGGACCTCCGCTCATGAACAGTGTCACTGTGATTTTCTTAATCTGTCCAGAACAGTGATTTGCCACAGCAACCATGCATTTCTGCACTGGAAGTGCAAAAACACATTTCGGCCATGGTGTAAAAAATGACAGCTGTACTGTTCATAAGGAAGTGTGGAAAAAGACCAGTGGTGAAAATCTGGACTGAAAATATTACAAATTCATGAACTTACGAGGGTGCATGGAAACTGCACAATGCTCGCTCGTAACACAGTCATCTTATGGACTTTTTTCATCAAATTTTTAACATAGCCATTTTAAGACCTCTGGTCATGAACAGTGTCACTGTGATTTTCTTACTCTGTCCTGAACATTGATTTTGCACACCGACTGCGCCATTATGTGCTACATGCACGGAAACATGTTTTGGGCAAGATGTGAAAAATGACAGCTGTACTGCTCGTAAGGAGGTCTGGTAAAATGGCAATGTTGAAAATCTGGAGTGAAAATATTAAAATTCATAAACTTACGAGCGGCATAAGAACTGCACAATGCACGCTTGTAAAACAGTCATTTTGGGGAATTTTTTCACCAAATTTTCAACATAGGATTTTTGGGGGCCTACCTCATGAACTGTGACACTGTCATTTCATAAATCGGTCACAAAAGGTGGTTCTGTGCAGTGATCCCAAAATCACCTTTCAGGACCGAATAATAAAATGACAGTGCCAGAATTCATGAGGTGGGGTCCCACGAACCCCATGTTGAAAATTTGGTGAAAAAATTCACCAAAATGCCTGAGATATGCCTCAAAGTTGAAAAAAACATATTTATTCAGCTTACTGGCGTTACCTCAGTTTGTGGTTGGCTTTATAGAGAGCAGACGTGTTCCTGGTCCACTGAAGATTGTCGCACCGGACTCTGGAGGTAAGTATGGGGTGAGGTGGGGGTGTGGGGAGGCAGGGTGCACAGAGGGTGGGCATTGGTGGGGGCAGGGGGTCAAGACAGTTAGCGAGGGACCGTTTTTTCTTACAGGGCATTTTTTTTTAAAGAAGACGCATGATTTTTGCCACGCTGGGGTGGGCTCCCAGCATGGCAGCTGGAAGGCTGTTTGAGGGGACATTGGAGCTGATAGGGGATTGGGCACCCCTGTTGGCCATACAAACTGTTGCCATGCTGGGATGGGCTCCCAGGGTGGCACCTGGAAGTCTGTTTGGGGGGATACAGTGGAGCCGATGGGGATTGGGCACCCCTGTCGGCCTTATGGACTGTTGCCACGCTGGGGTGGGCTCCCAGGGTGGCACCTGGAACTCTGTTGGGGGGAAGTGCAGTGGAGCTGACACGAGATTGGGCACCCCCATCGGCCATACAGTGTGTGTGTGGGGGGGTGCATGAGCATGCTGGGGTGGGCTCCCAGCATGCTAAGAGTGAAAATATTAAAAATTTGCAAAGTTATGAGCATGTGTGGAAACTGCGCAACGCATGCTCATAACACAGTCATTTTATGGACTTTCATCACCAAATTTTCAACATAGGCATTTTAGGACCTCTGCTCATGAACAGTGTCACTGTGATTTTCTTAATGTCTCCCAAACACTGATTTCCCACAGTGACCACGCTATTCTGCACCGGAAGTGCGAAAATACATTTCAGTCAGGATGTGAAAAATGACAGCTGTACTGTTCATAAGGAGGTGTGGAAAAATGGCAATGTTGAAAATCTGGAGTGAAAATATTACAAATTCGCGAAGGTACAAGCATGCGTGGAAACTGCACAATGCACGCTTGTAAAACAGTCATTTTTTGGATTTTTTCCACCAAATTTGCTACATAGGCTTTTTGAGAGCCTACCTCATGAACACTGGCACTGTCGTTTTGTTACTCGGTCCTGAAATGTGATTCGCCAGTGACCGTAATGTCACATTTTGGGACCAAATAACGCCATGACAGTGGCTGAATTCATGAGGAGGGTTCCCAATAACCCCATGTGGAAAATTTGGTGCCAAAATTCCCAAAAATGCCTGAGATATGCACCAAAGTTGAAAAAACCCTATTTTATGCCATTATACAGCTTACCAGCATCTCTTCAGTTAGTAGTCGGCTTTGAAGAGTGCAAACGTGTTCCTGGTCCACCGAAGATCATTGTGCTGAGCTCCAGAGGTAAGTATGGGGTGAGGGGGGTGTGGCGAGGCAGGGTGCGCAGAGGGTTGGTGCGGGCTCGGGGAGGGGCCACCGAACTCAACGAAGGACAGTTTTCTGTTTTACAAGTTTAAAAAAAAAAAAAAAGACAAACATCGCAGGACTTTTTTTTTTTCAGGGACATTTGGTATGCTGGGGTGGGCTCCCAGTGTGCCACCTGAGTGTTTTGGGGGGCTGTAGCTGACTGAGATTGGGAACCCCTGTCAGCACATACTGAAGGGGGGAGAGCCGAGGGGATTGGGCACCCCTCTTGGCACACAACAAATTGGGGGGGACATTATGCCGATGGGGAGTGGGCTCCCCCATCAGCAAATTGAACTGGGAAGGTGGGACCAAAGCCGACAGGGATTAGGCCCCCCATCGGGAAAGAAAGACTGTTAGGGGGGACATATGATGCCGAGGGGGATTGGGCACCCCCTCAGCACACCACAAATGGGGGAGGAGGTTACAGTATGCCGATGGGGAGTGGGCTCCCCCATTGGCAAACGAACTGGATTGGGGGCATGCGGACAGCAATGTACCGCCCTGCAATGATGGGTCGCTCCTTCATTGCAGTGGAATGGCTGACACTGCAATGACGAGGCGGCCCCTGATTGCAGCAGCAAAAACGTTTCAAGATGGTGGCACACTGGCTGAACTAGTGTCAGCAGCAGCGTGCTACTGCATTGGGGAAAATGGGCCAAGCCTCAAAAGGCACTGGGGCCACTGGCCCCCACAGTGCCGCACCTCCAAAACCCAGCTTCTCTCCCAAGCTGTGACAAAATGTTTCTTGCACATGCGTGCAAGCAAACATAAAAAGACTGTTGAAATTTTCAGATTATTAATGTCACAACAACAGGAGGAAAATTTATGAAGTAATGTTGTTTGTAGGGATGTCCATAGCTCAGTGGGGACCACATTGCTTTCCCATGCCAACGATCTCAGTTCGAGTGTGAATTCAGTGAGCTGGGTTAATGAGCCAAGGCTGGTGGGGAAGGTGGTGCAGTGTGCAGCATCAGTACCATCCTCAGCCTGGGGAGAGATGGAGCAGTGTTTTGGTGCACACACAACACCTTTTTGTGGTGGTCAGTGAATCCTTCCCTCACAGGGTACTGACATGCATGTCGAGGCCTAATGGGCCCATGCACTGGGTCAGGACTGTCTCCAGTACTGTATTTATTTTATTTTGTGCAGGTCCCAAAGGGAACCTGTGCAAATGAGGATACAATTCCACTGTCACAAAAAGAAGGGAAAGTGCAAAAATCAACATCAATACAAACATTACGGTTGAAGAACGCAAAATGACAAAGCAAGAAAATGAAAAACAAATTAGGTTTTGGGTCTCTGAAGCACTAGCGAATTAGTGGTGGGGTCTTAGAAACATGGAAGCTGGCAGAGGATAAGGGCAACATGGCCCATCCAGTCTGCCTTTTTTTGTTACATTGCTTATACTGTAGACCCCCTCCAGGTCTATGGCACTTTCTCTGCCCTTTTATTTATGACTCCCTTGTGCTTATCCCAGACTTTTTTGAATTCTACCACTGTTATTGCCCCCACAACCTCCTCTGGAAGACCATGCCAGGCATCCACCACCCTTTCTGTGAAGAAATATTTCTTCTCATCTCTCCTAAACCCACCCCCCCCTCCAGTTTTATATCATGGCTCCTTGTCTTGGGGCACCCTTTCCTCTGAAAAATACCTCCCACTTGTGCCTTATTCACCCCTTGAGGTATTTTAAGGTCTCGATCATGTCCCACCTCTCCCTCCTCTCCTTTAGGGTGTACAAGTTTAGGCTTTCCTCATAGGACATTTGATGTAGACTCTGTACCATCTTGGTAGCCCTTCTTTGAATGGCATCCATCCTATGCCCTTCCTGAGATTTGGCCTCCAAACTGGACACAGTATTCCAGGTGGGGTCTTACTAAAGCCCTATATAGTGGCAACACCACTTCCCTCTTCCTACTGGTAATACCGTGCCTGTACATCCCAGCATTCCACTAACTCTTCTAATTGCTTTGTCACATTGCTTTGCCAAAATGAATAACTCTGAGCAGTGTAGGAGGGCTGTAGCTAAAGCAAATAAAATGCTCCGGTGCATTGCCAGGGGGATAACCTCGAGGAGACGGGAGGTGCTTCTCCTTCTGTATAACTGCCTGGTTAGACTACACCTAGAGTACTGCTTGCAGTTTTGGCACCCATACTTGAAAAAGGACATTGTACTCCTGGATCAGGGTCCAGTGGTGGATGACCAGGATGATACAGGGTCTGGGGTAAAGATTCAATGAGGAGAGTCTGGAGGAGCTAAACTTGTATTCTCTGGAGGAGAGGAGGGATGGGGAGGGATATGGTCAAGGTCTTTAAATACCTAAAGGGAATGAAAAGGGTCAGCCTAAATAGGGTGTTCCAGCTGAGGGAGGAAAGGGCCATCAGGGGGCATTCCATGAGGCTGATTGGCGGGAAGCTCGGGAGGAGACTAGGAGGCGCTTCTTCATTGAGAGGGTGGTGGACCCATGGAATGCACTGTCTGCGGAACTGGTGACTGTTGATACAGTGGAGGGGTTTAAGAGGGGCTGGGACAGGTACAAGGGTAAGGTAAAGATGAGGAATGTCAGTTCTGGAGGTGCAACTCTGATGGGGTAGAGGGGATTTACGGGGGAGGTGGGGGGCAGCACGGTGTCCTGACTGGGCGCTGATTTTCGAGCAGACGCGATGGACCTTTACTCCTACTCTGATGACATCTTAGTATGTTAATATGTTAGTATGATAGTATTGCCGGGCCACCTTCAGGTCATCCAGTATGATTACCCCCAGGTCGCTTTCCTGCTTGTTCACTGCTAGCATCTCTCCCCCAGTTTTGCTCTGCACCCCAGGTTTCTGTGACCCAAATGCATTATTTTGCACTTTTTTGCATTAAACTTTAGCTGCTGAACTTTTGTCCTTTCCTCCAGTTGTTTCAAGTCTCTTTCCATCCTTTGCACCCTCTCCGGCGTGTCCACCCTATTGCAGATTTTGGTGTCATCCGCAAAGAGGCAGACCTGCCCTTCCAGTTCCTCTGCTATGTCAGTAATGAAGGCATTAGAGAGAACTGGCCCCAGTACTGACCCCTGTGGTACCCCGCTGGTTACTCTCCCCTCCTCAGAGAGAACTCCATTTACCACCTTACCACCAGCCCCTGCCTCCTAGCCCCTAACCACTTTCTTACTGAGGTTACCACCTTATTGCCCACCCCCACACTACCCAACTTGTTTACCAACCTCCTATGTGGAACGGTGTTAACGGTCTTGCTGAAGTCCAAGTACGCCACATCCACCACCCCGTCTGATCCAACACCCTGCTTACCCAGTCAAAAAAATCTGTCACATTTTTTGGCATGACCTCCCCTCCATAAAGACATGAGTAAAGGACTATGCCCCCACCCCTTTTGGAGGAAGGGTGGTCAATTCTGAGAAGCTTGTATTCTGCTAGGGAAAACACTGAATCAGATACTGAGAGTTTGAGCCATGATTCATAATAAACTTTTACAAAGTGTTCTTCCCAATCAACAGGCCGAATATAAACTTCAGCAGATAATGAATATGTATTACAACCTTTCACTACCAGTGTCCAAAATGCTTTTGTCTTTTTTTGTATTACTGTGTTTCACAACTTAGCCTATAAATTATTTTGATATTTGAGTTTTTCAAAACAATACTCCTGGCAGCCAATTCAGACCGCACCTCTAGTAGCATGTCACGGCAACTGGAAAATGTTGGCGATAGTGGTCTGACTCCAGTCCACTCCCACAACTGATACAGTCTAGCTCCACACTGCAGACCAGGTTCAGGATAACTGTTAAAGGAGAACTGCACTGAATCTGTAAGTCAGCTTTCCCAGTAGAAGATATTTTTTAAATACTGGTTCAAATTCTGTTATTGCTCTAGCTATCCAGGCTTTCTAGTTATCTTAGTGGGTGTTTCTGATTTACATGCTTTTGGTTAGAACCATACTAGAATTGCACGATTTAATTTAAGAACATAAGAACATAAGAATTTGCCAGCAGAACAGGACCTTGTCTTGATCATCTAGTCTACCCAGAATACCTAATCCCATCCTAGTAGACTATTCTCTTTTTTGTGCGTAGTGTTTATCCCATGCAAGTTTGAATTCCCTTACGTTTTTTGAGCCTACTACCTCTTGCGGTAGGCTATTCCAAGGGTCGACCACCTCTCAGAAAAAAGTACTTCCTGATGTCTCCCCTAAATTTACCTACTGTTAGTCATAGATTGTGTCCTCTTGTATACCTCTTTGATTTCATCTGAAACAGGTTTTGCTTCTGCGCCATGTTAATTCACTTCATATACTTAGTTTATGTCCCTGTTCTACACTTCTATTGTTAGGACAATGTATTTATGTTCTACTATATAACTTTGAGGTTGTTTGGGACATGAACTACATCATACAGTTCTAAAATGGTACTTACCCTCACAGTGAAAAACAGAAACACCCACCGAGTTTGCTAAAAATCCTGCATAGACGGACCAATAACAGAATTTTAACCAGTACTTAAAAAAACAGCTTCTATTGGGAACAATTACTTGCAGGTTTACCGCAGTTCTCCGTTAAGGAAATTGATTCAGTAGAAAAACTGCAAAAAGCAAAATTTTATTAAAAGTGTGACAGCCGAGCCCGGGTGCCAGGAGTGGAGGCTGACAAGAAGGGAGTATACAAGTGTCCATTGGACGCTACCCTCCTGGGGGGGGGCTCTGCCTTGCACCTCCAGGCAGATTGGGTACATGCTTGTGGGGACGTGCGGCCTCGACACTCCTCTGCACACCCCACCCGAGGACATCGCCTACCATAGGCTGAGAATGTCATGGGGTGGGGCAGAAGAAAAACAGGAAAAATGGCGCACCGGCTGGTCGGATGACTGCCGCTTGGACCCTCGCCACTGTGGAGCCCCAGACTGCCAAGCCCACATCAGCAACACCCAGGGTCAAAGAAGCAGACCGGTAAGATTCATTCTCTCCATAGGGAGAGGGCCCGCCTGATGCAAGGGATACATTGGGTTACTCTGGGGGCTGTGATGTGGGGCAGTGGGTGGATGAGAAGAGTTGCCCAGGGTGAGATCAGTCTTTGGCAGCCCGAAGGGCAGACCTGCCGGTGCACAGGGGAGGAGCATAAACACATAATACAGAACAAAAAGTGTGACAGCAGCACAACTCAACTTGAGTAGCCACCAAAATCCTTGGTGCAAGAAATCTGATTTACAAATTAAACAAAACGACAACGCTTCCTCACTCTGCCGTAATCACTGAAAGCCCTAGCTAAAAACTATGCTGAAACAGGATATCTCTTTCCTAATCTAAATGAAGTTGTAGATACTTTAAAGCAAAACAAAATGTTATGAAAATGCTGATGTAACCCCCTCCTAAAAGGAGGCTTGCCTTTGGCAATCCCTGGAGCACCACAGCCACCTTCCCCTGCACCGCACCTTCACCTTGGTCCTGGTCTAGACTGGAACTGAGGGACCCAGAGCTGGAATGTTCACTGTCATTTGTTCTGCAGGCTTGTTCAGTGCCCTTCTCACTGTGGCCACCACACCACAACCTCTCTTTGCTCAACTGGTCCCTAGACTGCCTTCCGGGTTGGGGAGCCCACATCAAGAAGGTTGCTAATTTTCAAGCAGCTCTCAAAGCTGCATATAGTGCAAAATAACTAAACTAGTACATCATGTCCCTGTGAAACTGACATCTATTTGGAGTTCAGCTCTGCAAAACTGCTCTGAATTGCAAGCTGGCTCGGGACTTGTATGCATGCTTTCACCCTGGAACTGACATCTACTAAGAACCAGGAGTTTAGCATAATGAAGAATGAATGAGGTGCTAGCCACTGATATTTAATCCCTGGATTTCTGCATAAGGGAGAGACGTGTTCAAACAGAGCAGATTTATCCGAAACAAAACCTCTGAAGAGAGGAGAGCATTTGTGAATAGCTCTCACTTGTCATTTCTGTCTGACTAAAACTGTTTTCAAAAACTGACTTGAGACCCCTGGGAAAGGGAAGCAATGCAGCTGTGCCAAGCCTGGGCTCTAGCATTGAATTAGAGCAGGAGTTGCCTTGAAATCTGCTCTGCATCTGGGACGGTTGTGAGCCACTGCCTTCTATTGCTGCTAGGATTTTATCCTGACAGGGGATTAAACCAGCTGTGGTCCTGAGTGACTGTCCACTTGTTGGGGTGGGTGAAGGGAAGTCTCATTGTGGGGTGAATAAGATTATCATTATCCAGAGCACCACAGCCCACAGCCCTTGCCACTGGAAGTGCATTGGGTCCACTGCATCCTGTAACCAGCTTACAGAACAGAGCTCCCATCATCCAAAGTCATCACGGCCTGTACCTTTTGCCACTGGCACCACTTTGGGTCCACTGCATTTGTGTCCAGTCTACAGAAAGGACCATCCAGCCTCATCTGCCTAAGCAGGGGAGATGTCCCATGGAAACAGTACCAGCCTGTCTTCCAGCCTACGGAAAAGGCCATCCAGCCATCATCTGCCTAAGCAGAGGACATGTCTCCATGGAAACAGCACCAGTCTCTCATCTAAAGGTAATGAGTAGTAGGTTTTACCCACATAACTTATCATTCCAGTTGTTCAGTTAGCTAGCTAGATACATTCTGGGCATTTCTGTGTGATCTTAAAATCAAGCCCACAGCTTGCAGTCAGGAGCCACTGTTTCACTGTCTGTCCATGTCTGTAATTTGCCAGTCAGCAGCTGTAGCTAATAATCAAATTTACATTTTACATGGTACTGCACTGAGGGCCAAGCGTCACAGTCCTGCAACTCAGCATCTGTGTGCATACTCAAACTGTAGTTGGAAGCTTCCAGACTGGTGCACCAGTGTGTGTGGGGGGGGAGGAGGTGCTGAGACACACCTTATGGTGAGGGTGAATGCAAACTGATGACTACTGTCTTTAGTTTTGCCTTTGCTTCCCTTGTCCCCTACCTTGTTCTCCAACCCCAAAATAAACCCGTTGGTTATCTATTTGCAACTGCTGATGTGTTTTATCATTGTCTTGCTGTTTATTTGCATGCTTAGAGTGATAAGTGGGGAGGGGATAGTGTTATTCTGTTCCCTGTCACAGAGGGGGTGGAGGTTGTATTTATTTCCTGTGGGGAAACATCCTAGCAGCTTTCTGTCTGAAGGATTACCATAGGAGGAAGCACCGTGCCACTTTCCAAGCCCCTTTCTAACCATGAACCCAGGCGACATTCAGCCAAAGGCATAACAGACTTTGCCCTTTACCATCTCCAGGCTTAGTCAGCACACCTCGCAGGTGGGGGTGGTTACACTTCAAAATAAGAAAGGTACAAGGAGATAAAGTAAATATTTTCCAGCTCAGTTAGAGCTGAAATGATGCACCACCCAGTGTGGTGGCATACTATGTGACCCAAAGCAAGTCACTTAACCTTCCCAGTGCTCCCAGGCTGCCCCTGAAAACAAGTCATGCACCTAGTGGGTTTCCCTGGTTGCCAAAAAGAATAGATACCGGGGAGCAGCACATAAGTGGCTTTAAATTATTTACCAAATCCAGAGATTACAGAAAGGGGTTGGGGGGGTAGCAATATATGTTTCAGAGGATATACAAGGAGAGGAGGTTGCTGTTTCCACAGACATGGTTGAACAACTGTGGATTAAAATCACCCCCAGTAAATCACATAAAATCATGTTAGGTGTGGTATATAGGCCTCCATCTATCATCCCTTCTGAAGAAACCTTCTCTGGATCCAGACTGCCTTGCCAACTACAAACCTATCTCTAACCTCCCCTTTGTGGGGAAGGTTATTGGAAAGGTAGTAGCCATACAGTTGGAGAACCATTTGACCATCCATATGTAACCCCTAGATGGCGCTATCCCAGGGGCTACTACCCCTGCCTGATTTGCCACTAACAGGTTGAGGGGCCTGGATCCAATGGCGGGTGCCTCCACCCAGAGGTCAGGGTTTGCAATAGTTAAACTAACTTGGTCACAGCCCTCTGGGACACTGCAACCCCCCTTTCTTCCCACTAGTGGCCCACACAATATATCAGAATTACCTTCACAGTATACACTTACCCCCAGGTCTGGTTCCGCACTGGGACCTCCTGTAGAAATGAGATACAGTGCAACAACACAGTACAGTACTTTAACATAGACAAATACCTCAGGCAGTATAACTTTGCTGAAACAAGCAGCTCTGATTTATTTAGGGGATATAACAAGGACAGGGAAATCAGGTTAATTAGCTTATCACTCTAATAATCTACCTATGGCTCTGTGCACAGGCCTATCCCTATCAGTTACTGTCCCTGGGTACCCAAGCCCTAGTGGCTAGTCCAAAACCGTGGCAGCTGGTAGGGCCCTTTCACACAGAGAAAAGGAGAATTAAACAGTCAGCAGTACAGTAATTCCATTTGGATTTAATGTGGCAATTCAACAGGAGCGACCTGAATTAGTACTCACGACCTCCAAATAAGATAGGGTCCTTCAATGTCAGCAGGGCTCACTTGAGGTACACAAACCCTCTTCACATCCATATAAAAGAAAGCACTATACCAGGCAGGCTGCATCTGTATCCCGATCGCAATTACTGCACAATACCGGAGAACACACAGCAGATTCAGTTCCTGACAGACCGAGTGCAATTTTCAGCAATTCCTCCAGTCTTCTACAGGGTGAGCCTGGTTTCTACTCTTCAGAGATCCTTTGATTCTTTTCACAGGACGGATTCAGTCCTAACAAGCTGTTACACAAGCTGCAGACCGGAACTCTGGGCCTTACACACGTTTTTTGACTAAAACTGCACACTGAAAAAGCACAGGGCTCCTTCCTTCTTCACTGCCAAAGCTCAACTGAAACTCCAACCGACAAAACCGGGCACTTCCTTTGAGTTCCTCCCAGTTCTTGACTGGATTGGCTGTCACTCACAATAGACTGCTGCTGTTGGTCCAAAAGGCACTGAAGTCTAAAACTACATCTCCCAGAGTCACTGCCCATACAATCCTCTTGTGGCTGGCTCAGATTATGAGTCCAAGTTCTGATTCGTCCAAGGCACCATTTTAGAGCTAGCTTACCCCACACTGATTGGTCCAGTTCAGCAGTTCAAAACTAGAATGGGGAACTAGCAGACACAGTTCTGACTGCAAAGAAAGCAGGTTAGACAAACTGTAATTTCATTATTACTCTAAATAATTTCTGGCAAACAGTTACATCTTTCAGATAGGTTCCCTTTGCACTCCTAGTGACTGCAAAAATGAAGTGAATTGGCAGCAGCTCGAGTGGTACTCAGAGAAGCACACAGTCCCCCCATACAAACTAATTATGTCTGCAAGCAGACAGCTCTTAAAGAGACAGTACCAGAGGCTCTAAAAACACTCACTGATAAATGGCTTAAATGCCAAACATCATTCAGGCTTGGAGCATTCAAGCAAGCTCCTGGAAGTCTTTTGGGAACCCCCATTTGCAGGGGGCTTACACATAGCATCTATGAACCTCTCCAATCCGGTTTTCAAAAGAGGCACAGCACCGAGACTGTGCTGGTTTCGGGTGCTCAATGATCTCCTGATGGCGAGAGATTGGAAAAGCCACTCCATCTTGGTACTTCTGGATCTCTCTTCAGCATTCAACACCATGGACCATGGTGTGCTGCTTGAGCACCTGAGGTCATCTATGGCCTGTCTGGTACAGTCCTCAGGTGGTTTAAGGCCTTCCTCACTGGCAGAACTCAGAGGGTGGTGTCAGGGATTTATTCCTCTGACCCTCTCTCTCTGTCATGTGGGATGCCTCAGGGCTCAGTACTGTCCCCCATGTTGTTCGCAGTGTACATGCTACCCCTGGGAGACATTGTAATACGGTATGGGCTGAGGTTTCACTGCTATGCTGATGATGCCCAGCTCTACTTGTCTTTTGCATCTGACCAGGATCGTGCACTCTCGGTATTTAATAACTGCCTCACTGAAATCCAGGATTGGATGAATACCAGCTGGCTGAAGTTGAACTCAGGAAAGACTGAGGTGATGTCGTGGACCCAGGCAACTGGACATGGAGGTCAGGGGCTGGTCAGCCTATGGTGCTTTTCCTGGGTGGCTCCCAGCTTCTTGCATCTGAATGGGTGTGGGACCTGGGGGTGGTGCTTGACAATGGGCTAATATTGTGATCTCAAGTGTCGGCAGTCATCAAGTTGTCCTTTTATCATCTGAGGAACGTTGCCAGGGTCAAGCACCTTGTTCCATCTAGTGATCTTCCTACACTGGACCATGCCTTTGTGACTTCGTGCCTTGATTATTGCAACTCCCTTTACCTAGGGCTACTGGGGGTTGATATCCACCACCTGCAGATGGTGCAGAATGCAGCAGCCCAGTTCTTGACGGGGACTCCTTGGACGTGTCATATCATGCTGATGCTGCGTGAACTGCACTGGCTTCCGATTCAGTGGTGGATCACCTTTAAGGTCGGACTTCTCACCTATAAAGCCCTACACGGACTTAGCCCAGACTGCCTGAAAGAGCTTCTGTCTCCCTACCACCCTGAGAGATCACGCTGCTCAGCTGACGAGGGGTTGCTAGAGATTCCAAGGGTGTCCTTAAATCTTCAGGGGCCATGCATACATGTAGAGCCCCAGCCCATTGGAGTTCTCTACCCCGTCAGCTACGGGAGTGCGCAACCGTGGGGGTATTCAAGCAGGCATTAAATACATATTTGTGGCTCCAAGCATATGCTGCCTGATTATATTGAATTTCATTGGTTATCTGTTTTATTTTGTGTATTTTATTTTTTATTTTGTTCTATTTATTCTTTTATGTAAAGCGCCTTGATGCTCCTGAAAGGCACTCAACAAATAAAGCTTATTATTATTATTATTATTATTAAAAAAAGAGGACAATATCACTTTACAAAAATATATACAGGACCTAAATCCTACTGACAGACTAATATTGCTAGGGGATTTCAATCTACCAGGGATACAGTGGGACACTCTTAAGGGAGCAAGCAAGCAAGAATGCACGTATATAGACACATTTAATCAAGCAGGCCTTGAGCAACTGGTCACTCAGAACACAAGAGGGGATAATATCCTTGATTTAATACTAACATTAAGGATCATAGTCAAGATTGCCAAGTTACTGTGCCATTGGGCAATAGTGACCACTGTATGGTAACATTCACCATTAAGGAAACCTGTTTGAACTTTTCAGGAGGGACTACCATCTTGGATTTCAAGAGAGCAAATTTTGTAGGAATTAAACATAATTTAACAAAGTGGAAGTGAGGTTAGGGATTTGAGAAATGTGGCATATTTTAATAAAAATCTAGCTAATAAAAATTAAAACAGCTGTACAAAGGAACATATCCCTATAAAAAATAAAGTGTAAGAAAGGGCATAACACACCTAGCTGGCTAAATAGTAGAATTAAAAAGCTGAACAAAAAGAAACAAAAGCTGTTTAAAATAGTACGTGGTAATAAAAAGAAAGCAGGCTGGATAAAGTTTAGAAACCTACAAAGACAGGTTAAGAAGGAAATCAAAAAAGCTAAAATGAACTATGAAATTAAACTAGCAGCTACAACAAAAGATAATTATAAATAATTTTATGCTTACATTAACAACAAAAAGAAAACAAGGAATTCAGTAGGTCCTCTGCTTGGTTCAGATGGCTCAGTTGTAGCTTTAAAACAGAGGAATGGCAGATATACAGAACAAATATTTTGCAACTATCTTCTGTGAAAAAAAAAGACCAGGGAGATTTAGGATATAAATGTAAGGCTACTAAAAGTCCTATCCATATAGATCCAGCTGACTTAATAAAAAGGCTCAGTAACTTAAACCCCTATAAATCTCCAGGACCAGATGGTATCCACCCTAGAGTATTAAGGGAACTAGCAGGAGAACTTGCATCCCCAATTAGCCATATTTTCCAACGCTCTCTAGACGGGGGGGGGGGGGGAGTGGTAGACCCCTGGAGAGAGGTGTTTGTTATCCCATTATTTAAAAAAGGTAATAAGACGAATCCAGCTAACTAAAGGCCAGTTAGTTTAACATCTATACTGTCCAAAATTTTGGAAGGGATAATTAAAGATTACATCATAGAGTTTATTAAGGAGAAACAACTTGGGGACAATTTACAACATGGCTTTACCAAGGGCAGGTCTTGTCAGATCAATATGCTCGAGATCTGTAACAGAACTAGTAAGAGTTTGGACAGGAACAGATCAACGGACATGGTGTTTTTGGACTTCACCAAGGCTTTTGATAAATTGCCTCATTATGAGTTAATTCAAGCTTTGAAGGCCTTGGGCCTCCATGACAACATTGTGATATGGATTAACTCATGGCTGACTGATAGAAAACAATGAGTCAGCATCAGGGGCGAGTTCTCAGAATGGATCGAAACAACTAGTGGGGTGCCACAGGGATCAGTTCTTGGTCTGTGTCTTTTTAACATCTATGTGACATACTTAAATATGAACATACTAGTGTGTGGATGACTAAATTTGCAAATGATTGCCAATTAGGGTCTGAATTAGATAACCTAGGTGATTATGCTGCACTACAGGAAGCACTGAATCACATATATGAATGGTTCGAGATTTACAAGCTCCTTCTGGTAAGGGACAAAAGTACAGTTCTGCATTTAGGGAAAAAAACATGCATATTACATAGACGATACACTCCTTAGAACTGTGATTGAAGAGAGAGCTCTAGGTATTACAATAACTAACAATCTCCAGTTTAAGTCACACTGCAAAAATGTGGCAAGGAAGGCAAATGGGGTAGTTAACAGTATATTAAAACATGTAGCTAGTAGATGTAGTGAAGTCTTTATTCACCTGTATGGATCCTTGGTGAGATCGATATTGGAGTGTGGAGCTCAAGTGTGGTCACCATATCAGAAAAAGGAGACACACTTACTGTAGAGAGTACAGAGGAAGACAACACGCTCCATAAAAGGGATGGATAATAAGGATTCTTACACTAGGCTGAGTGATTTGAACATGTTCTCCCTTGAGTACAGGAGGCTAAGAGGAGACATGTGCCTGTTGTTTAAGGCCCTAATAGATCAAGATCTTTGGGAAAGATTGGGGTTAAACTTTAGGGAGACAGTGCGCAGCACTAGATCACATTTTCTCCAGCTAAAGGGTGAAAACTGCCAAACTTGGCGGCACAAATACTGGTTTAACCAGAGTGTGATTTCAGTATGGAACTCCCTGCCTGAGGAAGTGGTGGGATGTTCATCAGTACAGAGCTTCAAACTTAAACTCAATAAACTGCACCTGATGGGAGGTGTTTAGTTTTAACTTGGCGAGCACCAATGGGCAAAAGTCTAAAAAGCTCTGTGCATACCTATGATGAAATAAAAAAAAGAAAAATGTCATTGGCTGAGGGTATGCATTTCTGGAATCATCAAAACAATAAATGCACACAGGGAAGGTGGTGTTCACGAAAAGTCAGTACAATTCCACTTATAGAATTCAGGCACTTGCCACCATTTGAAGCAGGAGACCAACAGCAATCAATGTTGAAACTGAATATATATATTTTTATTCTTTACAGAACATCCATATAGACCACCAGACAAACACTCTCCGTGCCTGCCTGACATATTTCAGACTAATATCCTTTACTAAAGGCCTTTGATAAAGGACAGTAGTCCGTAACGTGTCAGGCGGGCAAAGAGTATGTTTGTCTGGTGGTCCACATGTATATACACTGATGTTCTGTAAAGGATAAAAAATATATATTCAGTTTCAACATTAATTGCTGTTGGTGTCCTGCTCCAAATGGTGGTGAGTGCCCGAATTCTATGAGTGGGTTTCTGGAATCATAAAAGATTACATGATTGTATTGCTCACTGCCAGAAGTGAGTGAAAGCAAGGTACTTTATCCTACCCAGCAATTTATAGTTCTGGTTAGAGTGACCGATTTGAAATTTCCTGGGTCAAGCCTGTCCCAAGTCTTGTGAGGTGGCATCACACTTCCTGGTAATAGATTACAAAGATAATAGGTAACCTTACCTACTGCCTGGAGTGATTGCAGAGGAAATGCTTTTGAACAGTAGGGCATATAATTGCAGCCCTGCTGTTCAATACCAAGTGACAGAATTATGGGTGTTTCCTGTATTCTTTCTAGACTATTCAGGGTAATTTAAGGTGGGTGGATGGTTACTCAAAGTAATTTCTACACGGTAGACATGCCTGCAAATATACAAAGAGACATTAATACTTTGGTAGCAGTGTTGTAAATGTCATCAGGGGTTGCACCATATGTACATGAGAATTGAATCAATATGTTTGCTAACACACAGGGAATCCTGGTTAACACCCATGATGCCTTATAACTATTGTCGAGTCTATTTTTCTTATGTAATCTGGGCATAAAGAAAACTTACTGGGATACTGTAAACTCAGCTCCATGCCATAGTAGATTTTAGTTATACACCGCCTTTGAGGAAGTTCTGCAAACAGATAACAACTTAAATGGAGGGCAAAACTATGAGTATCTGCACAGCTCTGACCACGTTAGAGAATGGTGCCCATCAGGTATGTATATATACTGGGTGATGAAGAACTTACACAGAAACATGGAAACATGGACAATGACAGCAGAAAAAAAAACACTGCTACATCCAGTCTGCCCATAAACCTTAAAAAACCCAAGACCTATTGTCCCTACAGGGTTATAACCCCCACTATCCACCCCCATGCTCCTTGCCCTACTGCTATCCCCCTGAGCAACCCCTATGCCCTTTGTTCTGTGCTACCTGTGTTTGAAACCACTGATAATTTTGGTGCCTACCACATTAGCTGGCAAACTGTTCCATGGCTCCACCACCCTTTCTGTCTCATGTCCCGTCCCTTTTGAATCTCCCCGTCAGGTTCCACTCATGCCCTCGTGTTCTTGATCCACTGCTTATGCTAAATAGTTCCTCACAGTTTATCTTCTTCATTCCCTTCAGGAACTTGAAGGTGTCTATCATATCTCCCCTCTCTCGTCTGGCCTCTAGTGAGTACATGTTCAGTGCCTTCAGCCGAACCTCGTAAGATTTGCCCTGATGGCCCCGGAATCATTTTGGTCACCTTATGTTACACTGTCTCTGGTCTGTCCTTATCTTTCCTTAGGTGAGAACTCCAGAACTGGACACTCCACTGCAGGTGGGGCCTCACCAGTGATCTATAAAGAGGTAGTAATATCTCCCTCCTTCTGCTGTCAGTATCCCTTCCTATACACCCTTGCATCCTGTTTGCCTTACTGTAGGCCTTGTTACACTGGCTTCATGACCCTTAGATTCTTTCCTCAGAGGTCATGCACAGCTTAACCCCCCCCCATCCCATACTTGCAAAAGGAAATATTGTGTTACAGAATGCCATAGAAAATGCCAAACTGTAAGACAGGCCTGTGATAAAAATGCACAATTCCTCACTTTTTGGCACACTTCTTTCTTGAGGATAGAATCCTCTATGATTAGTGATGGGTATTGAGCTGACCAGCACCTATTCACAAATCTGAAGTGAGGGGTCACAGGAGTCATCCACCTCCACTTTTATTTTGTGAATGACAAATGATGCGCATACATTTCTAGTCAATGGCCCAGATATTCAAACTGCGCCAGGCTGTGGCGCAAGCTTGGGTGCAGCTCAACTTGGCTGTGCAGGGGTGTGGCCTGGGCGATATTCAAAGGAGCTGCGCCATGGCCGAGCAGCTTTGAATATCGCACCCTGGCCACCCCCACTGTGCATGGCGCATTGGCACTGTGCCAGCGCAAGTGGCCAGAGTGGAGCATGGAGATGCGCTGGCACAAGTGCCATTGTGCCATGCACAGCACCTGCGATATTCAAAAGGGGACATGCAAATGGGGCCATAATTTATGCAAAGGTGCACATGGGGCCATTTGCATGTCATTACTAGCCCCATTGCATCAATTGCATCTCAGGCGGCGCCCGATCCCCTCTGACTTGCACCTGGCGTCCTGCCAGGCAGCAGCTATCGGGGACTGGCGCCCCTGCAGCCCGATCACGGGCATTTGTTTAAAAATAAAGTCCCTGTCCTATATCCCTGGTGGTCCAGTGGACCGCTCTCTGCCCGATCATGGGCATCTGTCACAATATACGTCCTCATCCAATATCCCTGGTTGTCCAGTCTACCGCTATGTGCCCGATCGCGGGCATCCGTTATAATAAAAAAAAAGTCCAATATCCCTGGTGGTCCAGTGGACCGAATGCTGCCCGATCACGGGCATCTATTTAAATAAAAAAAAAAACCTGGCCAATATCCCTGGTGGTCCAGTGGACTGAATGCTGCCTGATCGCGGGTATCTGTTTAACAGAAAACGTCCTATTACCCTGGTGGTCTAGGGTACCCCCCCTTCCCATCTGCCTACTGAGCCCCACCGCTCCGCCCCCCCCAAGTCAGCCGGTGGGCGGCAGCATCCCACCCGCCTACCGCTCCGCTGCCCACCGACTGACACCTCGGTAGGGCAGCATGCCCATTGGTTCACAGCGTGAGCCAATGGGCATGCAGACTTTACAGATACATTCCAGATATGTGAATGATTCATCTACATATCTGAAATGTGTAGTAGAAGCAGACATAGGTTTCACGCCAGGAGCCAATGGTGTGCAGCCTACCGAGGTGTCAGTCGGCGGGCAGAGGGGCAGCAGGTGGGTGGAGCTGCCGCATGCCGGGCTGACCGGGGAATGGGGCGTGGCTCAGTGGGAGGGTGGGAGGGGGGCACCCTAGACCAGCAGGGTAATAGGACATTTTAAGTTAAACAGATGCCCGTGATTGGCAGCATTCGGTCCACTGGACCACCAGGGATATTGGACTTTTTTATATAACAGATGTGCTCATGATCACATATAGCGTCCACTGACCACCAGGGATTGGCTGATAAGGACGATACAGACAGATGCCCGTAATTGGCAGAGAGCGTCCACTGACCAGCAGGATATAGGACGGGACTTTATTTTAAACATATGCCCGTGATCGGGCATAGGGGGTGCAGCCAGGTGCATCCGAATTGTTGGCCACCCACAGGCACAGCCGCCGCGGTTGCACCCTGCAATGTGGCAGCTCACCTGTGGTGGCCATCAGTTGTTCCTTTTGGGGTTTAACTTTGTGCTGGCTCAGGTAGGTTGCACATGCATGACTCTGCACATCCGGGCTGAATATCGGGCTGTGCAGGTTATATATAAAACACCCTGCCTGCATACATTACTGATGCACTCCTGATGCATCGATTTGTGCTGCACACTTTTCCCTTTTGAATATCATGCCAGGGCGCATCAGTGGGTTGCGCATGGTGCAACACTGTTACGCCATGCGCAACCCTTTTGAACATCTGGGCCAATATGTATAAATTGCAATTATAGAGTTTTTTTCAAAATTTTCCCAGGATAGCCTAGCTGAGATGCAACATCTTATTTCCAGTGGGGTCCTACTTCTAACCATTTTTACAATTGGGAGACCTGGAGCATTGGAAAGTTAAATAAGTTGCTCAATATCACACAGTGTGTATTTAGCTCTAGTGGGGTCTGAATCTATAATCTCCCAGTTTCCAAACCGTGCTCTGATCACTAGGCTGCACTACCTCACACATCTCCCTTGCACATACAACAGAGGCAATGCTTGTCAGTTTTACAGTTTAGATTGGTTCAAATTAATTTTATTCCAGATAGTAATACTAGTTCAAATGTTAGTGTTTTAAAGTACTCTTAACGTTTTTGTAGCAGAGGTGATAGCATCATGTATGAGACAGGTCTGGAAGAACAAAAGACAGTCTGGTTCTCCAGAGGTGTAGGAGAGGTAATAAGGACAAAGGGAGTTAGGGATCAATGCTAGGCTGGGTACACGCAATTCACATGTGCCCGGCCGGCCTAGTTCTGCACCTGTGGATAGGGGCATGCTTGTATGCTGGCCACTGCTGTGCACCTGTCTGTGCCCTGCCTCACCAGTGCACATCTGCACAGAGATGGATCAGAGCATACAGGTGGACATCCAGTCAGATGCCTGCCTTGGTCCCTTAGTGGATCGGAGCAGGGGATTCTGGGAAAGTGGTGGAGGGAAACATTTAAAGTTTACAGGTGAGTGCCCTTCCTGTCTGCACAGAGGGCTGGGGCAGTCGTTTTGGAGAGCTGGTTCTGCTGCAGCCAGTTTTTGACATCTCAGGGGGCATGCAAGGGATATGGCAGGGTCCCTGCTGCCATATCCTGTGCCCCCTTGCTGGCACTCTGCACCTTTGTGAATGGTGTGGCGTGTGGGCACACCCACCGACACACCTCAGGCAGGCCATTAGCACAGCCGCACAACCACTGAGGGGATCCAGTACAAAAGGGATGCACACCCCTTCTATGAATGTGCACAGGGATCTGTGGGACCCCAGTGCGTCTCATTCAGACTTAAGGTTGCAACACACTGTGTAACCACTATTCATAGGCAATCCACACATAAGTACTTTTGGCAGAGAGCAGCAAGAGGAAGGGAGGTGCAGTTAGAACTTTGCTACTATACTGGGAATAAAGAACTAGAACTCTACTACTGGGACCTTCAATTTAGGGTAAAACCAAACAAAAAAAGAGTTAGTGTGTTTGTCTGAGTTGAGTGAAGTGAATTGTTATCTGTGCAGTTAGCTAGGTGAAGAAGGAAACTGTGAATTAGGGGGAGTGGCTTAGGCAGAAGGATGTCAGGTGTTTTGGATTTAAAAACTGCCCTAGATAACTTTTGGCAGAGAACAGGAAGAGGAAGGAGGTGCTGTTAGAACTTTACTACTCTACTGGGACTAAAGAACTAGAGCTCTACTACTGGGACCTTCAATTTAGGGTAAAAACAAACAAACAAATAAAAAGAGTTAGTGTGTTTGTCTGAGTTGGTTGAAGTGAATTGTTATCTGTGCAGTTTGCTAGGTGACGAAGGAAACTGAATTAGGGGGAGTGGCTTAGGCAAAAGGAAGCCACTTGTTTTGGATTTAAAAACTGCCCTAGATAACGTTTGGCAGAGAACAGCAAGAGGAAGGAGGTGCTGTTAGAACTTTACTACTCTACTGGGACTATACTGCCCTCCATCCCTCCCCTCCACCCTTAACCAGTTCTACTTTTATAGGCAAAGGATATGACTGACTACAGGAACTTCCTGTTTGGGAGCAGGAAGGGAGTGATCACAGAGGTACAAAAGACTCACCATCCTAGAAGGAAAGAGTAGCTCTCCATCCCCCCCAGCTGCTGGAGGTCTGACTCTGAGCAAGTGAGAAGGAGACTAATGAGGAATACAAGAACTTCCCGTCCCAGATCAGGAGCTTTAAGGGCATGGAGGCAGTAGAAAATTAGGAAGAAAAAAAATTATATAAAAAAATAAATAACTAAACAGAGAGAGGAAAGAGTAAGTATACAAAACAACAGTTAAGGGCCACAAATAAGACATGATGGGAGTGGTGCAGTGCAGTGGCTGTGGAGTAGGAGTCTTCCGGAGGATGCAGTGTTGTCCTATTTGCAGGCACCTCTCTGGGCTGAGGGAGGAGGTTGTTCATCTCCAGGCTGAGTTGGCCAGGATTCAGGGGACCTTCTCTCCCACCCAGGGATCACCAGGGCCACCTACGCTGCCTCAAAGGTTGCCAAGAAAGAGGAGCGGTTGGACCACAGTGGGCCCAGGGAGGGTGAGGGTGGTGGAACAGAGGAGCATCTCTCCAGTTGTACCTCTCCACAGTTCATATGCTGTTCTGGCAGAGTGTGGTTCCTCTATGGAGGCACCCACAGTGGAGACCAAGGAGGATGCTGGGAACCTCCACAAAGGAGACCCCCTTGAGGGTGGCTTGGGACTACACATGGGAAGGAAATAACTGTTGGTGGGAGACTCCATTGTTAGGAGGGTAGAACTGGGGGAGGGAGGGGAGAGGGAGGTAAGGTGCCTGCCTGGTACCATGGCTTGGAGGAACAGGGAGTGAATCCTCAGGATCATGGGAGCAGCTGCATGGGGGAGGGAGCTGGATGTAATTGTCCACCTAGGGACAAATGACGTGGCTGGGAAAGGGATCAGAACAGTTGAGGAGCAGTTTGTGGAGTTGAGGAGGGGCCTTAGACAAGTAGCACGCACGGTAACCTTCTCGAGGCTGCTGTCTGTCTGTGGCATGGGTGAGGCTAGGGTGCTCCACACCATGGGATTCAATTAGTGGTTGAAAAACTGGTGCAGAGCTCAGGGTTTTGGCTGCATTGGGCACTGGGGGTCCACCTGGAGAGATGCAGGCCTATACTGGCTCGATGGTCTGCATCTGTCCAGGAGGGAAACCAGGAATCTAGGTAATAGGTTTAAATGCGTAATTGGCAAGCATTTAAACTAGCCAAAGGGGGGGTACTGAAAAGGAGCAGGGAAATCCTATCCCCCTCAAAAAATCAGGGTAGTTAGTGAGGTAAACTCCAAGCTAGAGACGTTGATAGGGAGAAGGGCAAGGATAAATGGAGAAAAAGGCAATGGCAGTAAGGACAGGGATGGGGCAAAAAGGAGTAAGGCCATAAAAAATTGGAGGGTAATGAGTACCAATGCCTGTAGTCTAGGTAACAAGCTCCCTGAGCTGGTGGCCTTGATGGAAGAGGGATACCTGCATATCGTGGCAGTCACAGAAACATGGTACACAGAGAACCATGACTGGGATGTCAACATACCAGGGTACACAATCTATAGGAGAGACAAGGAGGGTAGAAGAGGAAGAGGGGTAGCTCTCTATGTAAGGGAAAGGATCAAAGCAACAGAACAAAAGGTTAAACAGGGAGAAGAGGAGGCACTGTGAGTCACCCTGGAGACTGGAAATGGCACCACAATCCTCACAGGGGTTGTATATAGACCCCATCTCAGGGGGATGAAATGGATAAAGAAATGATAGAAGGCATCCTTAGTATGGCAGAGAAAGGGAAGATATTGTTGATGGGGGACCCGAATATGCCAGGTGTTAACTGGAGCACCTTTGCTGCAGCCACATCCAAGAGCAGGGCCATTCTCGATGCCCTACAGGGGGCATGCCTCAGACAGCTAGTGTTAGAACCCACTTGGGAGGGAGCAATCTTAGACCTGGTACTCTCAAATGAGGACAGAGAGAGGATCTCAGATCTAGAAGTGGGTAGCCATCTGGGAACAAGTGACCACCAAACAGTATGGTTCACGATGAACTCAGCTGCAGAGTCAAGCCATACAAAAGTGAGGGTATTGGACTTCAGGAGGGCTGCCTTTGTTAAAATGGGAGAGTGCCTCAGAAAAGCACTAACAAACAGGCAAGAAGGATGGGTGGAACAACAATGAGGAAACATCAAAACTGCCATCACAGAGGCAACAAGCCTTTGTGTGAAGCAAATAAACAAATCAGAATGAAAGAAAAAAACACTATGGTTCTCATAATAGGTGGTGGGAAGGTTAGGGAGAAAAAGATAGCATTTAGGAAATATAAAGAAACACAGAAGTAGCAGGACAGAGAACTGTACCAGTTAAAGCAGAAGGAAGTAGGGAAGGCAGTCAGAATAGCAAAGGCCCAAAACAAGGAAAAGATAGCCAACTCAGTTAAGAAGGGGATAAAACCTTTTATAGGTACATTAGGGAATGAAGAAAGACAAAGGGATGGATAGTGAGGTTGAATAAAGGGGACGGTGGGTGGGCAGAGAAGGACAGTGAAATGCAGGGAAACTGAACAAATACTTCTGCTCAGTATTCACAAAAGAAGAGGAGGGGGAGGTACCTAATCCAATCAATAGAAGCACTCTGGATAGGAGGGGTCGATCCCAGTAATTTCACAGAAGAAAGGGTTCTGAATGAAATCCTAAAACTGAAGGTGGACAAAGTAATAGGGCCTGATGGGATTCACCCCAGAATTCTAAAAGAATTAAGGGGAGAACCAGTGATATCACTGACTACCCCTTTTAACAAATCATGGGAGGATGGTGTGGTACCTGAGGACTGGAAGAGGGCAGATGTGATTCCCCTTCACAAAAGTGGGAGCAAGACAGAGGCAGAAAACTACAGACCTGTCAGTTTGACCTCAGTGGTAGGGAAAATGATGGAATCACTTTTGAAGGAAAGAATTGTTGAGTACCTAGAGGCCAGTGGGACACAGGACCCAAGGCAGCATGGATACACAGAGGGAAGGTCATGTCAGATGAAACTAATCAATTTCTTTGACTGGGTGACCAAAGTAGTAGACCAGGGAGGGGCTGTGGACATGGCCTACCTAGACTTTAGCAAGGCATTTGACACAGTCCAATACAAAAAATTAATAAACAAATTAACCAGCCTGGGAGTGGGTCCCAGGGTGGTAGCCTGGGTAAAACATTGGCTGGACAACGGGACACAGAAGGTTATAGTAAACAGAGTCCACTCTGAAGAAAGGGGGGTTACTAGTGGAGCACCGCAGGGTTCAGTGCTGGGTCTGGTCCTTTTTAATGTCTTTATAAGTGGCATTGCAGTAGGGCTAGAAGGAAAAGTATGCCTCTTTGCAGACGACACAAAGATCTGCAACAGGGTTGATACACAAGGGGGGTGGAAAGGATTAGAAGGGACTTGGCAAGGTTGGAGGAATGGTTAGAAGTATGGCAGCTTGGATTGAATGTAAAGAAGTGCAAAGTAATGCACCTGGGAAACAAAAACGCAGGAGAAGAGTACACAATGGGGGAGAGGTAGTAACAACAATAAAAATGGAAATGGATCTGGGGGTAATCATATCAGATGGCCTTAAGGTTAGCAAGCAATGTGGGAAGGCAGTAGGGATGGCTGGGGGGATACTGGGATGTATAGGAAGAGGCATCACCAGTAGAAAACAAGAAGTCGTTATTCCTTTTTACAGACAGTTGGTGAGACCCCATCTGGAGTACTGCATCCAGTTCTGGAGACCCCATCTCTGCAAGGACATAGACAGGATGGAGGCAGACCAGAGGAGGGCAACTAAAATGGTGCAAGGTCTACAACAGAAGCTATATGAGGAGAGGCTAAAGGAGCCTAATATGTATACCCTTGAGGAAAGGAGGGAGAGGGGAGACATGATAGAAACTTTTAAGTACCTCAAGGGAGTCAACAAAGTCCAAGAGGGTAGCATCTTTCAGAAAAAGAGATGTGCAAGAACAAGGGGACACAATTTGAAGATAGAGGGGGGACAGGTCAGGGGCAATGTAAGGAAGTATTTTTTCAACAGAGAGGGCTGTGGACACATGGACAGGCCTTCCTGAGGAGGTTGTGGGGTCAAAAATAGTGGGGGAATTCAAGAATGCATGGCACAGATATAAGGCAATTCTTGTGTTGGAGGGTAGGAAGAAATAGGCTGTTAGTTAACTGGGATCTGCAGCTTATCCTGTAGGTAGAGAAATGGGCAGACTAGGTGGGACAAGCGGTCCTTAACTGCCGTTAAAGTCTATGTTTCTATGTTTCTTAAGTGCATAGACTCCAAAAAGGGTAACATTCCAAAAATACAAGGGGAGGCAGAATGAGGCCAACAGGGATGACTATCTGAAAAAGCTAAAAGAGGCTAGAATAATGGTACACAAAAATAAAGCCAAAATGGAGCTAGGAATAGCAGAAGGGATCAAGGGGGAAGAGAAAACCTTCTTTAGACACATGAGGGAAAAAAGGAAAACTAAGGAGGGTATTATCAGATTAAAGAAGGAAGGGACATGGGTTGAAGAGAATGGAGGAATGAATGATATACTGAATGATTAATTTTGGTCTGTATTCACCATGGAGGAAATGGCCACTACTGGAGTTGGGAGGCAAGATGGGGTGGGGTGGGGGTGGGGTGAAGGGACTGGAGTTAGGATCATTCTTGGAAAAATGTGTTCTCAGGGGCCTCAAAACCCTAAAGGTGGACAAAGCATCTGGTCCTGATGGATTGCAGCCAGTTGTGCTGAGGACAAGGGGCAGACACTGTCAGCCCTGTTGGCAAATCTGTTTAATTATTCCCTAGATATAGGGAAGGTTTCAGCAGACTGGAGGGTAGCTAATACAGTGCCACTTCACAGGAACGGGGTCAGTGATGACCTAGGAAATGTATTTATACTTATTTATTGACAAGTTTCACCAGGAAAGGCACACTGAGCAAAAATTGATCGCTTCCAAGTGCATCCTGGAGGAAGGGGACTAGGGACACAACATTATGCAGCGATAACGCAATACAATAATATAAAGGAAATGAGGAAAAGAAATATAAAAACATAACACAGTATATATACAAACTGGTCGCATAACTGGAGAATTCAGATGGAAGTGCAATACAGGTGTCAGAAGAGTGAGGGGAAAATGGAGTTAAAGGCATAAATTACAGACCAGTTAGTCTAACCTTGATTGAAAGTTGCTGGAAGCCATCATTAAGGAACAGAGAGTGGATTGTTTGGAAGCCATTGGGTTGCAGGACAGGAGGTAGCATGCATCTGTAATAGGCAGATCTCATCAAACTAACCTGATTGACTTTTTTGATTGGGTTTAGGCAGGAGACATGGGCTAATAAGTGGATGTGTTGTACCTTGACTTTAGCAAGCCCTTTGAATCTGTTCCAGAGAGAGGGCTAATAAAATTCTGAGCAAGCTGGGGGAAGGGTACAAACTGACCAGGAGGATAGGGAACTGGCTGGGGGACAGGACACAGAGGGCTGTTGTCAATAGAGCACGCTCAGAACTCAGGGGAGTCACAAGCGGGGCACTGCAGGGATCGGTTCTAGGCAGTGGTGGAGCCAGGTTTGGGAGCATTTGGGAGCTGGGGGGGGCATTCAGTTGGTCATGGGCTCCACAATGGGCACTAAACAGTGAATAAAGATGGTGGTGGGGCACCACTACTCACACTGAGGCAGCCAGGAGGGCGACTGCCCCCCAGCCCCCCCCAGCTCCACCACTGGTTCTAGGACTGGTGCTCTCCTGTATCTGCAATGTTGGAGAGGGACTCCATAATATATCTCAATAATGACACTGTAGTGCGGCATGAGGAGGGTGCTGCACTCCTGAGATGTCATCTTTCGGTTGTGATGTTAAACCTTGATCCCGTCTGCCTATTCTGGTGGTTGTTCAGCTGGATGTTAAAGATCCCATGGCACTTCTCGAAAAGAGTAGGGGAAATTTCCCTGGTGTCCTAGTCAAATTTCCTCCATGTACTAGAAATACCACCAACAGCTTAATCTGGTTCAGTTTCAGTTGGTTACCATCTATATCTCCACCCCTGGGTCACCCCTGAAAAGGGACTTCTAGTCTCAGAAAGCTTACCTGGTCAACAAACTTCAAATAAATAAATAAAATAATAAGATGTGTCTCTTCTCTGATCCCACTAAGATCTGTGGCTGTGGATAAAATAAAAGAAGTTAAAAGAAACATAGAAACATAGACATAGAGACATAGAATGTGACAGCAGAAGGGGACCATCCGGCCATACCTCTATCCCTTCCCCCCACATTCAACTTTATGCTTGATGATGCCCTTATGCCTATCCCATGCATTTTTGAATCCCTCAACCATTTTTGCCCCAATGACCTCAGGTAGCAGGCTGTTCCAATGACCCACCACCCTCTCCATGAAGAACTTCTTCACATTTCCCCTATCCCCTCCCTCAGTCTTGTGCCCCCTAGTCCTACTGCAGCTTTTGCTCTGAAAGAGTTCCTGTACCATCACCCGATTTATACCTCTGAGGTTTTTATCAGCCCCCCGCTCGAGGGAGTACATGTTGAGCTTCTGGAGCCATTTCTCATAAGGCACCCCATGATGGCCCTGAATCATTTTTGTTGCCCTTCTCTGTACTGTCTCCAGCCTGTCCATGTCTCTTCTGAGATGAGAACTGGATGCAGTACTCAAGATGGGGTCTCAGAAAGGATCTGTAGAGTTGCAGCACCACCTCCCTCCTCCTGCTTGTGATGCCCCCCTTGATGCACCCCAGCATCACATTTGCCTTCAGTGCAACCTTCTTGCACTGTCTGCTCACTTTCAGATCCTCTGAAATAATGACACCCAAATCTCGTGCCTGTTTAGTGGCTTCTATTTTCACTCCCCCAGATAGCGATCCACCACCTGTTTCCCTTTGCCAATGTACGTAACCTTGCACTTCTTCGCGTTAAATTTCAGCTGCTAAGTTTCCGACCACTCTTTCAGTTTTTTTTAGGTCAGATTTCATCTTCTCGACTCCCTCAATGGTGTCCATTTTGTTACATATCTTGGTGTCATCCACGAAGAGAGACACATTCCCCTCTAGTCCCTCTGCAATGTCACCAATGAATACATTGAAGAGAAGCGGGCCCAGGACTGACCAATGTAGCACACCTCTGATCACTGCCCTTTCCCCAGATAACTCTCCATTTACTTGTACACTCTGAGTTCTTCCCCTCAGTCATCTTCTTACCCATTTCACCACCCCATGTCTGATTCCTATGCTCCCCAGCTTGTTGATCAATCTTCTATGTGGGAACGAGTTGAAGGCCTTGCTGAAGTCTAGGTAGACAAAGTCCACAGCCCCCCGATCCACTGTTTTGGTGATCCAGTCAAAAAATTAAATGAGATTTGTCTGACATGATCGCCCTGCTGTGAACCCATCTTCTTTAGGATCCTGACAACCTCTAGATTCTAGAAACTCAAGAATCCTATATTTCAGCAAGGTTTCCATGAACTTCCCTACTATGAAAATGAAGCTTACTGGATAGTAGTTTCCTGCCTCCTCCTTGCTACCACTTTTATGCAGTGGTATGACTGTAGCCCTTTTCCAATCCTCTGGAACCACCCCACTCTAAGAATTTGGTAAAGAGTTCTGCTAAGGGCACCACCAGTTCTTTTCCCAGTTCTCTAAAGTTTCTGGGGTGCACCGGTGCAGTCCGTCTGGCCCAATAGCCTTATCTACCCTTATTTTGTTTAGTCCTTCCAGGACTCCCACAACTGTGAAGGGGCTCATATCAACCCCTTCCTCCCTGGTTTCCTTGTTCTGAGGTGTAGGACCATTTCCAGGTCTTTCCTTCATAAAGACTAAACAGAAGCATTCATTCAAGACATTTGCCTTTTCACAGTCGTCTTCTGTGTGCCTCTCTTGGCCAGCCTAATAATTCCCCCTTGGATTTTCTCTTATCACCAATATACCTGAAGAAGGTCTTGTCCCCTCTCTTCATTCCTTTAGCTATCCTTTTTTCCATCTGTGCTTTTGCCTTCCTAATTTCCTTCGCTGCTTCCTTCAGCTTTTCCTGATAACAGTTTTTGCCATCTTTCTTTTTTGGTCTCTTTCAACTTCCTGAAAGCTGCCCCTTTCTCCTTTACTTTGACCACCACTTCCTTGGAAAACCAAAGTGGCTTCCTCCATCATTTTTGCCTTGCTTGTTTTCCATGCACATTGTTCTGTCACCAGTTGTATAGCCGCTTTTATGCTGGCCCACGACTCCACCACCCTTCCCCCGAACCTTTGCCCTAGGCTATCCCTTAGGCATTCCTTCATTTTCCCAAAGTCATGCCTTTTAAAATCTAATACCTTTAATCTTGAGTGGCTGGGTGACTCACATGTGTTCACCTTGAACCTCACTGAGTCATGATCACTGGAGCCCAACTGGTTTCCCACTGCTATGTCCTTGACCTTATCACTATTTGTGAGGACCAGGTCCAGACCTGCTCCCCCCACTTGTGGGCGAGCTAACCAGCTGCCACAGGCCTGCTCCCTGTAGTGCCATCAGGAAGTCCCTACTCCTCGTTGAAGATGCCATCAAGAGATTCCAATTTACAGTAATTAAATTGAAGTTCCCCACGATGATTAATTCACCCTTGCCAGACATCCGCTGAATGTTTTCCAGTAACGCTTTGTCTGCTTCCTCCCCTTGTGCTGGTGGCCTATAGACTGCTCCTACCCATATGGTGTTCCCTTTTCCTGTCTCTAATGTTAGCCACAGGTCCTCTGTCCACTGGTGAGGGTCATGAATCTCCGTAGCATTGATCCCTTCCCTTACATAAGTTGCCACCCTTCCCATCTTTCTCCCCCTCCTATCCTTCCTATTTCAAAGTTTATTTGATCAACATGTAACCCCTAGGTGGCGTTACTCCTAGAGTTACACCCCCACCTACTACTTAGGATATAGGCTGAGGGGTTTGGGTTCCCAAACTTACATTAGGTTCTAAAATGCGTAGTGCCTCCACTCAGAGTCTAACTTTAACGTGGACTAGCTGTTACCTAGTACAACCCCCTGAGATGTTATACCACCCACAATTACCATTTGCCACCCCGACACATGACCCAATATACAGTTCCCCACATTAAGAGTGGTAATCCCAAAAGGGATAAGAAGCACCAGGATGTGTGCGGTGCTGTCGAAAATCGCAACAAACATAAGTCAAAATAGATCCAAGCACCCGCACAGCAAACTCAGAAAACGTTCAAATGATGAAAAATCATATTTATTATAGACCAAAACTAAGCGCACATTACACAGACTGATGTTTCACTTGTCCCCCTGCCAAGCTTCTTCAGAGTAAAAGACATTTACCAAGTAATATACTTAAATACCTTATTTGCCAAGCCATGTGATTTCTATTGCACCAATGAAATCCAAAAACAAATTAACATCTATTTTAAGAAAAAGATGCTTAAAGATATACATCCTATAAAATTCATTTATCTCATATGAATTGTTAAAAACTACTACAAAAGCATCACCCTAATATAAGAATATTAAACCATTGTGAAATACCTAAAAATAGTGCAAACCCTAAGCATACACATATTAAAAGGGACCGATTATTTAAATTAATTCTGCTACCTATTGAATTATGTATTTTACACATTTGTTAAGTATATCTCAACTTCTAATGTAAATTTATGGAAATATACCCATATTATTTTTTCTTGTGTTATTTTGAAATTATTTTAAAATTTCTCACACTTACATAATCTTAAAAATTCTATACATTATTTATATTTCTTCAAAAATGCTACCAACTCAAAATTAACATTTAGGCCCTTATTTTCACAAGCTCCTAGTGTATATATCCAGAAGCTTTCTCTCTGGCCTATTTTCTTATTTAAATCTCCACCCCTTGGTCCCAATGTGACTTGTTCCAAACCCAAAAATCTGAAATTATGATTTGTTCGTCCATATTTCAATACATGTTTCGCTATAGCATATGAATCATCCTTTTTCTCAATAGCTCTAACATGTTCACCTATTCTCACCTTCAGTTTACGTACAGTACGTCCAATATAAAAAGCCCCACACTCACAAGTCAATAAATATACGACATTCATACTATTACATGTAACAAAATCCCTCAACTCCATGGTCTTTCCAGTTACCGGATGTATAAAAGTTTTACAACAGTTAATATACTTACAATATATACAGTTTCCACATCTATGTGTTCCTTTGGTCTCAGTAAGTAATGTTTGTCCAATTTTAAATTTGAACTTGCCATATTAGATACCACATAGTCCTTAATACTTTTGTTCCTTCTGTAAACTATGTTAGGGCCTTCTTTAGTCATCTCTCTCAGTTTTGGCTCCAAATTTAAAATTGGCCAGTTATCCTTTATAATTTGTTTAATGTCATTAGCCTGATTTGAAAAACTAGTAATGAAAGAACAGTCCACCTTAGATTCAGAAGCCCCCTTATAATTTAATACCTCATTTCTATCCAACTTGTCCACTTTTCTAACAGCTGTTGCTATACTATTGTTACTATACCCCCTATCTTTAAAACGTTGTATTTGTTGACCTCGTTTTATCTGATATTCCGTAATTTCAGAACAATTTCTAAATGTTCTAATTAGTTGACCTTTAGGTATATTAAACTTAGTGTGAAAAGGATGGCAGCTGTCATATCTTAATAAGGTATTTCTATCTGTTGATTTTTTAAATAAAGTAGTGTATGCTCCTTCATCACCATCTTTGTATATTTTCAAATCCAAGAAATTAATACATGTCTGGTGTATATCATATTTATACGTTAAACAACTACTTGTTGTCTCCATCCATTTAATAAAGCCTCCAAATTCATTCACTGAACCCTTCCATATTATTAAAATGTCGTCAATAAAACGACGCCATAAATCAATTTTATCAATGAATGGATTAATAGCCACTTCATACAAAAAATCAATCTCCCATTTGCCCACAAATAGGTTAGCATAACTCGGGGCCATTGTCGTACCCATAGCCGTAGCTCTAATTTGATGGTATAAAATTCCTTCGAACATGAAAACATTCATAGTAAGTACTAGTTCAGCTAATCGTAACAAAAATTCTGTGGGGACTTTAACCAGATCTTCTTCATTTCTAGTATCCAAAAAATATTTCATGGCCTCCAAACCTTCATCATGAGGTATAACTGTACATAGAGAATTGACATCTACCACTGAAAAATACCATGTTCTATCCATGTATAAATCTTCAACAATCTGTACTACCTGAGTTGAATCTCTCAGGTAGGATCTCAAATTCTATACTAGTGGTTGTAAAAAACCATCCAGATACATAGAAATGGGTTCTGTCAGCCATCCTTTACCAGAGACAATCGGTCTCCCTGGTGGATTCTCTAAATCCTTATGTATTTTAGGAAGTGCGTAGATAACTGGGGTAACTGGATATGCTACTGTTAATGTTTTGTATTCCAAATCTGAAATATAACCTTTGATAAAACCTTCATTCAGACATTTATCTATCTTTTGTTTGAATATATCTACGGTCCGATAAGTTGTTTTAACATAAAATGTCTCATCTTTAATAAGTCTCAGGACTTCCCCAATATAGTCCGAGGTATTTAGCACTACAATTGCCCCACCCTTATCAGCTGGCTTGATGGTAATTGCCTTGTTAACCTTTAAGCAATTCAAGGCCTCTATTTCATTTTTAGTGCAATTGGATTTAAGTCTCCCTGTTTTTTCTTGCAGAGACCTCAAATCCAATTCACATTTCTTAATGAAAACCGATACACTGGGGTTCTTAGGCGACAGTACTCTGATCTTGGTTGCAACCTCAATCCACCTACATTCCTATCCATATCGTCCTGTTCATGAATACATTTTAAAGTCAAGTTTCTCCCAAATTTATGCAAATCTACAAAAGTATTAAAAAAATCCATTCCTTTCTCTGGACAAAAAGATAAACCTTTACCCAAAATCTTTAATTCCAATTGAGTTAATGTATAATTGGATAAATTAATTACCGGTACTAATTTGCTATTGCTTGCACCCCTATCTACCTGACCAGATGTCATTTGCACACGTGTCAGCTGTTAACAACTCATCACCAATTTTATTATGGCTTAAAACATTTTGATCTTCATTAAAGATGTCACTGTTTTTCAACAATACACAATCTTTCTGGCCCTCGAATGTTTCATTTACATATACATTTCGTTTATGGTTATCTTTCCCACCAATGTCATTTAAACAGTTCTCAATTAATATTTTATCCTGTTTTTTCTTCCACGCGATGCCCCCCCTCCTCGTCCTCTTGGTTGGAAATGCACACCCTGAGTTCGTGTAGTGCGCTGTCTTTGACTCCGTCGTGTCCCTTGATATTGGGGGGGAGAATGTCCAGGTGGGGATTCCCCCATTAGGCCTTCCGAATGTGTATCCGAATCATCGGTATCTGAGGGACCAGTAGTATAGTCTAAGATAGTTTTATTTACTGCAACCAAGCCAGTACTTTTTTTCAAAATCGATTTTGGTTCAAGTTCTTTATGTTCACTCCAATCAAAGACCTTATTATTTAAATAATCATTTTCATCACGTATAAATTTTCTTTGTTTTTGTTTTTTGTCACATCATAACGCGTGACTTTGTTTAATAATATTTGGTTTAATCTCTCCCATTCTAAAGTGTCCACCGACTCTTTAAGTTGGCTCTCTACAACAGAGATTTCTTTAGATAAGCTCTCTCTTACTGGTTTAGCAAACTGTAAAATGAGTTCAATATTCTTAATAGACGCATCATGCATATTTTTGCGCCATTGGACCATGAACTCTGAATTATCTGTTCCATAAGCTGGTTTTTGTATTATGCGTAGTCCTCTTGGGACCCGATTCACTTGCAAATAAGCCTCTAGCGTAGTTTTGTGCCAAAACATTCTCCTGCCTTTCAGTACAAGTTTCTCAAACTTACGGAATGACATTTTCGGGTTTGACTCACCAGTCACATTAGCAGGACCTTCACCTGATATCAGTAGCAGACCGTCCCCTTCTTGTGCATGAAATACAAACTCAGCAAAATTCATACCATGTGCGCCACCACTTTCATCGCCTTCAGAGGCTCGTTGCACCCGTCGGATCTCTTCCTGGTTTTGTGACATCACAGCATGTGGTGTAACTCCTAAATTTATCCCCCAGGAGACGTATTCCAATCTTGACAGTGCCGCTCTCTGAATGTTTAGTTATAGTGTCAAGAACATATATTTCCAAATCTTCACGCACATCTTTCGTATAATTAAGCGTTAGTTAGTGGTTGCTTGGTCAGAGAACAGTTCAATACTATTAATTTAAATAGAACGTTGACATGCTTTTATGGCCTAATCATTTGATAGCCAACCTGTGCTCCACAATTCAAACAGAAACAGTGGTAATCCCAAAAGGGATAAGAAGCACCAGGATGTGTGCGGTGCTGTCGAAAATCGCAACAAACATAAGTCAAAATAGATCCAAGCACCCGCACAGCAAACTCAGAAAACATTCAAATGATGAAAAATCATATTTATTATAGACCAAAACTAAGCGCACATTACACAGACTGACGTTTCACTTGGCCCCCTGCCAAGCTTCTTCAGAGTAAAAGACATTTACCAAGTAATATACTTAAATACCTTATTTGCCAAGCCATGTGATTTCTATTGCACCAATGAAATCCAAAAACAAATTAACATCTATTTTAAGAAAAAGATGCTTAAAGATATACATCCTATAAAATTCATTTATCTCATATGAATTGTTAAAACTACTACAAAAGCATCACCCTAATATAAGAATATTAAACCATTGTGAAATACCTAAAAATCAAACCCTAAGCATACACATATTAAAGGGACCGATTATTTAAATTAATTCTGCTACCTATTGAATTATGTATTTTACACATTTGTTAAGTATATCTCAACTTCTAATAAATTTATGGAAATATACCCATATTATTTTTTCTTGTGTTATTTTGAAATTATTTTAAAATTTCTCACACTTACATAATCTTAAAATTCTATACATTATTTATATTTCTTCAAAATGCTACCAACTCAAAATTATCATTTAGGCCCTTATTTTCCAAGCTCCTAGTGTATATATCCAGAAGCTTTCTCTCTGGCCTATTTTCTTATTTAAATCTCCACCCTTGGTCCCAATGTGACTTGTTCCAAAACCCAAAATCTGAAATTATGATTTGTTCGTCCATATTTCAATACATGTTTCGCTATAACATATGAATCATCCTTCTTCTCAATAGCTCTAACATGTTCACCTATTCTCACCTTCAGTTTACGTACAGTACGTCCAACATAAAAAGCCCCACACTCACAAGTCAATAAATATACGACATTCATACTATTACATGTAACAAAATCCCTCAACTCCATGGTCTTTCCAGTTACCGGATGTATAAAAGTTTTACAACAGTTAATATACTGACTATTAAAAAACAAAAACAAATAAAATTTATACGTGATGAAAATGATTATTTAAATAATAAGGTCTTTGATTGGAGTGAACATAAAGAACTTGAACCAAAATCGATTTTGAAAAAAAGTACTGGTTTGGTTGCAGTAAATAAAACTATCTTAGACTATACTACTGGTCCCTCAGATACCGATGATTCGGATACACATTCGGAAGGCCTAATGGGGGAATCCCCACCTGGACATTCTCCCCCCCAATATCAAGGGACACAACGGAGTCAAAGACAGCGCACTACACAAACTCAGGGTGTGCATTTCCAACCAAGAGGACGAGGAGGGGGTGCATCGAGTGGAAGAAAAAACAGGATAAAATATTAATTGAGAACTGTTTAAATGACATTGGTGGGAAAGATAACCATAAACGAAATATATATATAAATGAAACATTTGAGGGCCAGAAAGATTGTGTATTGTTGAAAAACAGTGACATCTTTAATGAAGATCAAAATGTTTTAAGCCATAATAAAATTGGTGATGAGTTGTTAACAGCTGACACATGTGTGCAAATGACATCTGGTCAGGTAGATAAGGGTGCAAGCAATAGCGAATTAGTACCAGTAATTAATTTATCCAATTATACATTAACTCAATTGGAATTAAAGATTTTGGGTAAAGGTTTATCTTTTTGTCCAGAGAAAGGAATGGATTTTTTTTAATACTTTTGTAGATTTGCATAAATTTGGGAGAAACTTGACTTTAAAATGTATTCATGAACAGGACGATATGGATAGGAATGTAGGTGGATTGAGGTTGCAACCAAGATCAGAGTACTGTCTGCCTAAGAACCCCACTGTATCGGTTTTCATTAAGAAATGTGAATTGGATTTGAGGTCTCTGCAAGAAAAACAGGAGACTTAAATCAATTGCACTAAAATGAAATAGAGGCCTTGAATTGCTTAAAGGTTAACAAGGCAATTACCATCAAGCCAGCTGATAAGGGTGGGGCAATTAGAAAGCAATACCTGACTATATTGGGAAGTCCTGAGACTTATTAAAGATGAGACATTTTATGTTAAAACAACTTATCGGACCGTAGATATATTCAAACAAAAGATAGATAAATGTCTGAATGAAGGTTTTATCAAAGGTTATATTTCAGATTTGGAATACAAAACATTAACAGTAGCATATCCAGTTACCCCAGTTATCTACGCACTTCCTAAAATACATAAGGATTTAGAGAATCCACCAGGGAGACCGATTGTCTCTGGTAAAGGATGGCTGACAGAACCCATTTCTATGTATCTGGATGGTTTTTTACAACCACTAGTACAGAATTTGAGATCCTACCTGAGAGATTCAACTCAGGTAGTACAGATTGTTGAAGATTTATACATGGATAGAACATGGTATTTTTCAGTGGTAGATGTCAATTCTCTATGTACAGTTATACCTCATGATGAAGGTTTGGAGGCCATGAAATATTTTTTGGATACTAGAAATGAAGAAGATCTGGTTAAAGTCCCCACAGAATTTTTGTTACGATTAGCTGAACTAGTACTCACTATGAATGTTTTCATGTTCAAAGGAATTTTATACCATCAAATTAGAGGTACGGCTATAGGTACGACAATGGCCCCGAGTTATGCTAACCTACTTGTGGGCAAATGGGAGATTGATTTTTTGTATGAAGTGGATATTAATCCATTCATTGATAAAATTGATTTATGGCGTCGTTTTATTGACGACATTTTAATAATATGAAAGGGTTCAGTGAATGAATTTGGAGGCTTTATTAAATGGATGGAGACAACAAGTAGTTGTTTAACGTATAAATATGATATACACCAGACATGTATTAATTTCTTGATTTGAAAATATACAAAGATGGTGATGAAGGAGCATACACTACTTTATTTAAAAAATCAACAGATAGAAATACCTTATTAAGGTATGACAGCTGCCATCCTTTTCACACTAAGTTTAATATACCTAAAGGTCAACTAATTAGAACATTTAGAAATTGTTATGAAATTACAGAATATCAGATAAAACGAGGTCAACAAATACAACGTTTTAAAGATGGGGGTATAGTAACAATAGTATAGCAACAGCTGTTAGAAAAGTGGACAAGTTGGATAGAAATGAGGTATTAAATTATAAGGGGGCCTTCTGAATCTAAGGTGGACTGTTCTTTCATTACTAGTTTTTCAAATCAGGCTAATGACATTAAACAAATTATAAAGGATAACTGGCCAATTTTAAATTTGGAGCCAAAACTGAGAGAGATGACTAAAGAAGGCCCTAACATAGTTTACAGGAGGAACAAAAGTATTAAGGACTATGTGGTATCTAATATGGCAAGTTCAAATTTAAAAATTGGACAAACATTACTTACTACGAGACCAAAAGGAACACATAGATGTGGAAACTGTATATATTGTAAGTATATTAACTGTTGTAAAACTTTTATACATCTGGTAACTGGAAAGACCATGGAGTTGAGGGATTTTGTTACATGTAATAGTATGAATGTCGTATATTTATTGACTTGTGAGTGTGGGGCTTTTTATGTTGGACGTACTGTACGTAAACTGAAGGTGAGAATAGGTGAACATATTAGAGCTATTGAGAAGAAGGATGATTCATATGCTATAGCGAAACATGTATTGAAATATGGACGAACAAATCATAATTTCAGATTTTTGGGTTTGGAACAAGTCACATTGGGACCAAGGGGTGGAGATTTAAATAAGAAAATAGGCCAGAGAGAAAGCTTCTGGATATATACACTAGGAGCTTGTGAAAATAAGGGCCTAAATGATAATTTTGAGTTGGTAGCATTTTTGAAGAAATATAAATAATGTATAGAATTTTTAAGATTATGTAAGTGTGAGAAATTTTAAAATAATTTCAAAATAACACAAGAAAAAATAATATGGGTATATTTCCATAAATTTACATTAGAAGTTGAGATATACTTAACAAATGTGTAAAATACATAATTCAATAGGTAGCAGAATTAATTTAAATAATCGGTCCCTTTAATATGTGTATGCTTAGGGTTTGCACTATTTTAGGTATTTCTCAATGGCTTAATATTCTTATATTAGGTGATGCTTTGTAGTAGTTTTAACAATTCATATGAGATAAATGAATTTTATAGGATGTATATCTTTAAGCATCTTTTTCTTAAAATAGATGTTAATTTGTTTTTGGATTTCATTGGTGCAATAGAAATCACATGGCTTGGCAAATAAGGTATTTAAGTATATTACTTAGTAAATGTCTTTTACTCTGAAGAAGCTTGGCAGGGGGCCAAGTGAAACGTCAGTCTGTGTAATGTGCGCTTAGTTTTGATCTATAATAAATATGATTTTTCATCATTTGAACGTTTTCTGAGTTTGCTGTGTGGGTGCTTGGATCTATTTTGACTTAAGTTCCCCACATTTCAGACATTTTGTAAATTAAAGACTCTGTCTAATAATATGCTCACAGCAACCATTTGCAAAGAACATTAACAATATTTTTCATTTAGGGGACAGAGGAGTTAAGAAAGGGAATCTTTACAAATGTACAAATGATTTGCTTGTACTGGTGAAACCCTCCAGCTGGATGAGTACCAGATTAACAGAAAGAGGATACCATTTTATCAACCCAAATGCTACCCAGAACCCTGGCTATCTAGCTGCTGACTAATCAGATGGAACACATTCCATTTCCCCACCACTGGTACCAGTTCCCAGACATGTATGAAACCCTGCAATCTGACACTTTACCCTGGGTATCCAGTTACCAAAGTCCTGGTTGGTTGCAGGCCTGCTGGACGTTGCAGCTGGTGGCGTTGGCTGGCTTTAATTTAGAAGAGGAAAAAGGTTTAACTTGAGAAGCAATTTAACAAACAACAACTCTTTTGATTTTTTTGGCAGAAGTGCAGGGGTTGCCTTGATTTTGGCAGTGGAGCAGGGATTGCCCTGCATGATGCAGACTGAAACAATTCAGGAGGACGGTAACCAACATAGTTACTTTAGTTGGAATATGGATTGGCAATCAGAACATTTAGAATTCAGAACATTCATGTGGTTGTCACATCTAGTA
The DNA here is from genome assembly GCA_016271365.2 of Neoceratodus forsteri. Classification (NCBI taxonomy): domain Eukaryota; kingdom Metazoa; phylum Chordata; order Ceratodontiformes; family Ceratodontidae; genus Neoceratodus; species Neoceratodus forsteri. Next base: position 71,117,615 of record CM057452.1, read on the forward strand.
CATTTATTTCTGTAGTACTTCTATATTCCCAGACATAATTAAGAAAGGTGGAAAACTGTCACATCCAGATTTTATTGGCCAGTCCGACTTAACTTGGAGGTCTCAGTCCATCAGTGTGGCAGTGCGACTATGGCTGGCGGCTCCACAGGACATCGTGACCAGATAACTAGCATAGGTGCATCTCAGCACATTTATATGATACTTCTTAGGCTCACAATGAGTTCCCCCAAAAGTTGAATGCTACTTGGGCTCTCTTGGGTCCCCCAGCAACAGCTACGATCAACAAAACGGTTCCAGAGATTCACACACGTGTGGCTAGACTGGGCAGCAGGGCAAGGTGCAAACTGAAGAACTATCTTTCATCTAACAGTCACTTTGGGCAAGGTGGCCCAGATTCATTAAACTTGCTTTCTTTCTTGCACTCGGCTGGGGGGGGGTACAAGAGTACTTACTCAGGCTCCTCACAGACAATCTTTCAGTTCTCTCACAACTGAGATTGTTCAGCTCTCTCACAGCTGCTTTATATCATGTGGTTCCGGTCCACATCTTTTCCTGACATGGAAGGGAGGGCTAGCACCTAGGGGACATTCAGGCAACCCCAGGCTAGCAAGTTTAACATTAACTAAATTACTTTAACTTTCCTTCTAAATTCAATAAAACATGAAAAATCCCTCCTGGATGGAGGGGTTTAGCTGGATTACCAGGCCTATTTACTCTGCTGGTGGCCTGAGCCCCCACCCCTGTGGGGGGCTCCTGCTAGAATCTAAAACAATGTGGAAAACAGTCTTTTATGGGGCTCTCCTGAGGCTCCTGATTGGCTGAAGCATTGGTTGCATGGTATGTGATTGGCTGGAAGGCCTGTCAGTCAAGAAAATGAATAATGCATGAACCTCACTTGATGCACTGTTGGTCTGCTGTTTTGGCACATAGAAATATGCCCCTGTAAGTCCCCATGAGCACTTGACATTTACCCATGAGCTCTGGTGAATGTCCCGCAAGTCCTGGCTTTGTTATCCTGACTTTCTGATTGACTGTGGCTGTTTGTAATGGCTGCTTAACCCACTGTCCTTTGAGTAGATCAAGTGCAGTCCCAAATTAAAGTTCTGGTGCAGCCAGGAATAATTAAATGTTTGCCTCAACGCCTCACAGTCCATAAGCATTGAAGGTGTACTTGCTGTCACTGCACAGATATACAAAATTGCGCAGTCCGTTTTCCTGTCACTGTTGCCAATACTGCAGCTCCCCACCATGCAGCAGCAGACAAGTTGACATTTCTCTGAGCCTCCAAATTGGTCTGGTGCAGCCAGGAGCAAAGCGTTTATTTATTTAAACATTTCCCCTGCAAAACACTTTTCTCCAACATACAGAGTAGTTACAATATTTATTTAATCATTTCCCTTTCTTTTTTTGGCCGCAGCCAAGAACAAGCTGCCCTGAGGACAGACAGACCCTCATGAATATTTAAATGCGATCAGGGCTCGGGCTCAGTGACAGTCATGAGCCCCGATCAAGATCACCTTGTGGATCTCTCTTAATTTGCTAGAAAGCAGCCACTCAGGGCCCTGTCCGTGGTCACTGGGTCCCACTTAGTCGATGGGGATCCCAGGACTGATGGAACACTCCTTGGTTCGACCGCAAATTCGGAATGTAACAGATCAAAGGCGCCGTTTGTACCTGAGCGATCTTCGCTGTCCCCAGGGCATGCTTCATAGCAGGTGATTGCGGTCTAACTGCTTGAGCCCCAGAGGGCTGGATTTTACCGTCGGGGGCTAGAGAGGGCATCAAGGGCAGAGAAGGGCCATAGGGACCAAAAAAAGAATATGCAGGCCAGTCCTGGAGGCACGCAGAGGAGAGCAAAAACCAGAGCTGCAAGGTGGCAGGTAAGTCCCCATTTGGTAGGGGGGATTACAAACATAAAAATGCCATTACAAAATTTTAAATCAGTGCATAAAAAGAAACATTTTACCGCTTTCACATTTTTACGTAGTTTTTGGTTACATTTAATTTTATTTATTTATTTATTTCGATTAGGATTAATATCTTTGAGTCAGAGACTCATTTTCAAAGGTTCCAAGTCAAGGACAGAACACTACAATACAATTCAGATACAATACAATACAGAAAACAGAGATCACACGGTAAGCATCATGCAAAAATAAAACAGAGTTACATGAGGTTCAAAACTTGTTTGTTTAAGGTACAGTTTTACATAAATAAAGTGCATTTCATTAAGGTAGCAGGGTAGAGCTGGCCATAGTGGGATATAACATGTCAGCAGTATAGCAAATTTATGGCAAAAGGATGATGGGGGTCGGGGGGAGGGATGGTAAACAACCAGAGTGGTGTTGTCAAAAGGAGGAGACATAGGTAGGGGTAAAGAGGAGGGGTAAGGTGGTGAAAGAGGGAGGAAAGCAGAAAAGTATGAAAATCGATGTATGAGAGGTTTGGGGGGAGAGAGGAGTAGAGCAAAGAGAGGTAAAATCAAGTGGCTTGGTAGGTCATTTGTCTGCGCAGTTGCACATTGAGACACTCTTTAGATGGGACCAGAGCCCTCTTTTGAAATGACTTAGTTTAGTGCCTCCAGTCATACATATGATATACAGAGATTATATACATGAAATATACAGAGGTTACTAGGAAGAGTAATAAATTCATCTAAAAGGGGTTAATACCAATTTTTCTAATCAACATTTCTTTTCTATTCATTCTTTCATTACTAAACAAAGTATATCCTGGGATGTTTACATCCCTGCTGTGGTTCTTTGTGAACCAGGTTTCTGTTACTGCTACCAAGTCCACTGTGTCTGCTGCTATTGTTGCTTCAAGATCAGGGATCTTGTTTGCAAGACATCGCACGCTGGTGTTCATTACTCCACACCCTTTTTTCTGTTTTTTTGGTGGGTATCCCCTCCTGTTCACCCCCTACGTTACCCTTTTTACATGGTTTCCTTTTCCCATGATGCTTTTGGATTTTATTACTTTCTTTTATGTGTTTAGTACCAGTTTGTTTTGTGTATGACCTTGGGGGAGTGCCTACTAGGGAGTTATCTGCTGTTTTCAAAGTCCCTAGCTCCCCTTCTTTTAGTGTAAATGTCCTGTGCAGACATCAAATGTCTGGCTAAGTGCCCTGACTCTTTCCTTCATCAGGTGAAGGCCATCGTACCTAAAAAAATCCCCTCTCCCTGAAGTCCTGGCAGTTGCCGATGAAGTAGTGCTCCATCTCCTGGCACCAGTCCTTTAGCCAAGCATTTAGTTCAGAAATCTCCTTACTCCTGATTTTTTGTGTACCTCCTGCTCTTTCTCACACTGGTAGGATTTCTGAGAAGGCAAGGGAGGATGAAATAGAAGCTAATCTATTGCCTAGCTGGGCTAGGTTATGCTTGGTATCCTGTGAAAAGGGCAACTGAAATTGAGCGACTTGGATATGAGTGACTCAATTTTAATGCCCGTTATGTGAACTACTCTGAAAGGGTAGTGAGGGGAGAACAGCAGGATGAATGGAAGAACTTAAGGGAGAATGGAAGAGGAGGAATGATAGGGAAGGTATGTGGGAGGTAGTGCTGTATGAGGCCGCTGAGCTGGCCTTGAGGTGGTGAGGGTGGCTGGGTTCAGGGTTGGACAGGGGTACAGTTTTTTTGTGCTTTACATGCAGGAGTACATTTTTTTTTACTAGTTTCTCCTCCTTCCTGATATGCACCCCCCTAGAATTGAGAATCCATAGAAGGGGGGTGCGGGGGTTGCCTTGCTGGGACTGTACATCATCATTTTGATTTTTCTGTGATGTATACTCGCTGTAACGCTATTTGGCGATCGCCGTTATGACATGGAATTGTTACGCTTTGTGTCCTCAACCGAATGATCTGCCAGGTCGTTTGTCCCTAGAAGTATTGTGATGTCCATGTTTCCTCCTTCCTTGCATAACATTCTTACTATACAGTCTGCATCCCATTTGGCCGATCCGCGGGGAGACACCTGACCATCACATTGGCTTGGGTTCCGTGTTCTAGGTGTCAGTCCAACCCACGGATCATGGAGTCTCCCACAATGATTCAATTTCTTTTATTGTTTGTTTTTTTGTTTGATGCTCTGCTGCCCCTATTTGTTTTTTCCTGATGGTCCTTATGACTTCACGCTGTATCTCCTTTTATCCCATTGTCCGCCCCTGCGGCTAGAGAGGAGTATCTGTTTGAAGTTTTTATATGCGTTTTGTCAATATGGTTTAAATGGCTAGTCCTGACCATTTTGCCCCTTCCTTTCCACCTCACCACCTGCCATCCCCCTTTGCCAGTCTCCGTCTGGGAGAGGGGAGCGCATACAGATTGCTGGTGGTTTGGAGTGAAGGTATGAGAGGACTCATCAATTCCTTGTAAATTATGCTGTAGCCAGAAAATTTTGGTTCAGGCCTCCCTGAGCTGGTGTCTTAGGTAACTGATGATCCTGCATGTCGGACAATGACCTATGTGCTACAAGTATACCCTCCTAACAGAGTGCTCCACAATTTAGGCAGTTAACTATGTCCATTTCCCTATCCTGTTACAGTAGCTTTTGGACGAACAAAATTAATTTTTTTTGTTACACTTCCTACTACTCGGACTGCTGACAGTTCAGTGTAGTATTAGGCTTCTGTTCTGCTTCTCAGATGAGAAGCCCTCCAATCAGAAGATCTGGGTGTGTGTATCTTCTCTACTGACTCCTCTTACTTGAAGGTCTATATAAGTAGATCACCAATAGGGAGCATGGTTGATGGGGAGGTGGCTATTGGCGTACAAGTAGGATGGACAGAAAGTAAGGGAGTTAATTAGTGGCTGTAGAAAAATGTCACCTGTGGTGTGTCACAACCCCACTCAGCAGGTCAGGCCCTCTGCTCCCACAGTGCCAACCTCCAATCGCAGTCTAGTGAACAGTTAACAGAACAGGGTAATCCTCTTGTCTGTTTTATGGGTTTGAATCAAACTTGGGTCTCAAGTTCTGGAAGGATTCAAACTGTGAACCTCTTGCTAGCATATGCAATGTACAGGCTCAGATAATTCTGCTCTTTGGAGGGGCCAGATATCTTTCACCTACGGGCACCTAACCAGGTGTACAAAATGAACCCTTAAAACTCTATGAAAGACCTCAGAATAAACGCTTTCCTTTTCCCGGTTTGGTATTACCAATAGCTTTGCACAGTGTCAACTTTAACCAGATATGCTTCACTTGTCAAATAAATAAATTCAGAGGCACACCAAGTAGTCTCTAAAAATGAGGTGTTTACTTAAAAATAGATAAAAATGTAAAATGTAAATACAGAACCATATATCACAAAACTATACAATCACTTAAAAAAAAAGTTTTAAAGTGGAAACAAAATCTCCTACCAACCATACACTTAGAACTTTCTTTTCTAATGTATACCTTCTAACAGTGCCTGATGTTGCTTTTTCAGAGTCCAAACGTGTGTGTCTAAATGGAATACAGACTACTGTTTAAAAATGCTGTGTTTCAACCCTCTTCATGATGTCATCATCTAGCTCCTCCCTTTCAGGATACATAAAATATATATATATACAAAACAGGAAGTCCCATCAAGGTATTGAATTCTGTGACTCCAGCAAGACTCATTTTCTAAATTATGATACTCTTAATTAAGACTGCGATTTTCTTAGTCCCTTTGAGCCATGAGCAGTTTCCTTTCTCAAACACATCTAAGGACTTTTTATGACACCAGGTTCAAATAACTGACTTTCCTGAGGATGTCATAAAATGTATATTCCACTTCCTTATAACACCAGCTGCAATTAACTGACCTTTTTGAGGACGTCATAAAATGGATATTTTAGGTCTTAGCATCAAACAACCCAGATCCTAAATAAGGCTATAAAATGCAAGTTTTTGCAAGTTAATCTCATCACAGAGATCTGCTGTTTAACATATATCCTGTCTTTTGAACTGATACCGGGGAGGGAATGGGGGGGGTTATACAGGCACAGCATTTCTCATGACAGACAATCACACTACATTTTTTTTATATTCCAAAAAGCATAGATTAATCAGAACCAGCTGTCAAATTGTCACAATTCCTCTCCACCTAGACTGAATTTGGGGGCTTTATCCCCTGCATGGGATGAGCTTCCCAAATCAGTTCACTCCTCGTAGACACAAGACAACCCATCTGAGTTCTGATTTTTCGCTCCAGCCCTACGTAGAATTGTCATGTCATACCCTTGTAAAGCAAGACTCCATCTTAGCAATCTACCATTGTTCTTTCCCATCTGTGTCAGCCAAACCAGGGGGTTGTGGTCAGTCTGTTCCACAAAATGCCGCCCATATAAGTATGGTTCTAACTTCTTTAGGGCCCACACTATGGCGAGACACTCTTTTTCCATAGTGGAGTATGCCCGCTCCCTGGGAAGTAACTTCTTACTCAGATACACTACAGGGTGATCTTTCCCTTGGCTGGATGTCTTTCTCAGTACTGCCCCAATATCCATGTCTGAGGCATCAGTCTGAACTATAAAGGGTTTGCTATAGTCAGGACTTGTCAAAACAGGAGCACTGCACAGTGCCTCCTTCAATCTGGTAAAGGCTTTCTCACAAGCTGCGTCCCAGGTAATTTTCTTTGGCATTCTTTTCTTTACCAGGTCAGATAAGGGAGCAGCCAGGGCACTGTAATCGGGTACAAATTTTGTATAGTACCCTGCTGTAACAAGGGATAAAGAAGTGTGTCCCAATATTTCAGCCTAAACCTCATTTTAGTCTAAAACGTAATGTGTCTGTGTAACTAATATTGACCTATGAAGCTGGATCATATAAAACTTGTAAAGCCACAAGACAAATTAAGCCACAAGTTGCAATATTAAAGTGTCTTTTGATATTTGTACTGACCATGTGAGTAATAGAAAACAGGTGTCTTAAGTGTCTGCAAGGCAGAAATACAGGGATAGAGTTTAAATTACCCTTCTGACTATCTTTAGTGTTTATTATCAGGACAGACCAAAATGCTTGTGTGCACATTCTTAAGTCCAAATCTATTTCTTCCTCCTAGACCTTGGTAACTGGTAATGACAACTATTACTAGCCTTATATAGTAATATAATTTACACTATCAATACATTTGTGCTGACCAAAGATTAGCTCATACATATACTAAAAGGAGAATTGCCTTTTAAGTCGATGTTTGTATTTGTTTTGAACCAATCATAGACAACCATAGAAACTGATAATACAGTCTTCCACTATATAAGTAAGCCACCGTACACTGTTAGTTTGAAGAATGAAGAATGAAGGATGTACCACTTGTAATCTCTCGCTGTGATTATTGTTATAATCATTAAATTCTTCCGCCATCAGCCTCGTCTCCGTTCGTCTCCTTTCTAAGTATTTGTAATAGATAATTTACTAATTGTAATTTTTTTTGCCCACCCCTACACCTGCTGTCCCAAGAAAACTCTTGACCTGCTTCTGCGTTTCTGGTCTGGGCCATGCCTGGATTACTTCTATTTTTATTTGGTTAGGATGGAGCTGTCCCCCGGCCTACCACATGCCCAAGGTATGCCACTTCTCCCATGGCCACCTGGCACTTCCCGGCTTTGACAGTGAGTCCAGCCCTCTGTATCCTGCCCAGCATTTCCCTAAGGTGATATAGGTGTTCCTCCCAGCTAGTACTAAAGATGACAATGTCATCCAGGTACACCATGGCGTACTCCTCAGCACCATTTAACACCTGGTCCACAAACCTTTGGAAAGTGGCCAGGGTGTTCTTCATTCCGAAAGGCATTACTTTAAATTCAAATAAGCCTATCGGAGTGATGAAAGCTGACCTCTCCCTAGCTCTGTCCATTAACTCTACCTGCCAATACCCCTTGGTCAGGTCAATCATCGTGAGGTATGTCGCCCCTCCCAACTTGTCCAGGAGTTCGTCCATCCGGGGCATCGGGTGGGCGTCTGACTTCGTGACTGCATTCAGTCCATGATAGTCCACACAGAAACTAGTAGAGCCATCTGGCTTAGGCACAAGGACTACCGGGTGAGGCCCAGGGGCTGTGGGATCTCTAGATTACCCCTAAATCCAGCATCTCCTCCACTTCCCTCCTAATGTCCTTTTGGGCAGTCTCTGACATCCGATATGCTGTCCGCTGTATGGGCATCTGTGTCCCTGTCTCCACATCGTGCGTCACTAAGGGGTTAGTCCAGGCTTGGCACTAAACAATGGGGCAAAGTCTGCTAAAACCTTCTTTACTTCCTGGATCTGGTCCAGGGCCAGCTGGGGAGACAATTTTACTGCCTCCACAGAGGACTCCCACTTGCTTTCTTCCAGCAAGTCCGGAAGGGGATCTCCTTCGTCCGTCCACTCCCCAGGACTACACACTGCAAACACCATGTCAGCCCTATTTGCATATGGCTTCATCATGTTGACGTGGTACATCCTTTCTGTCTGTCTTTGGTCAGGTAACTCTACATCATAGTTCACATCATTTACCTTACTAATCACTTTGTACGGTCCTGGCCACTCAGCCTGCAGCTTGTTTTTCTGGACCGGAATAAGGACCATGACTTCCTGACCCACCATGTATAAGCAACCTCTAGCTCTGTGGTCATACCACACTTTTTGTTTCTATTGGGCAGCTGCCAGGTTGCTCTGGGCTGTCCCCATAAGCTCCTTCAGCCTTTCCCTAAACTTAAGGACGTAATCCACTATGGGAGTTCCCTGCGTGGCATGCTTGCCTTCCCAGTCCTCCCGGATGAAGTCTAGGGGCCCACAGACCAAGCGTCCATATAAGAGTTAGAAGGGAGAAAACCCTGTCGACTCTTGGGGCACCTCCCTATATGTAAACAACAGGTGGGGAAGGTATTTCTCCCAGTCCTTCCCATGCTGTTCAGCAAACGCCTGGAGCATTGACTTCAGGGTACCATTGAACCTTTCCACAAGCCCATTGGCTTGTGGGTGATACGGTGTAGTGCATCTCTGCACCACCCCACACTTCTCCCATAAACATTTCATCAGGTCCGACATGAAGAAACCCCCTCGACTGGTGATAACCTCCTGTGGAAACCCAACACAGGAGAAAATCCCAAGTAAGGCATCTGCCACTTTGTCTGTCCTCAGTGAGGATAGGGCAACTGCCTCTGGGTACTGGGTGGCATAATCCACCACAGTCAGGATGAATCTCTTCCCTGAGGAGCTGGGAATATTTAAAGGCCCCACAATATCCATTCCCACCCTCTGAAATGGCTCCTCCACTATGGGCAATGCAATCAGGGTGGCTTGGATTTTCTTGCCCGTCTTCCCTATTTCTTGGCACCGGTGACAAGACCTTCAATACTCCTTCATTTTCTGGGTGAAGTTAGGCCAATAGAAATTCTTGGCCAACCGCTGTGTAGTGCACGTGATTCTCAGATGACCAGACAAGGGAATATCATGTGCAATCTTGAGCAACTGCTCACGATATCCCTGGGGAACGACAAGCTGCCTGCCTAACATCCCTCCCTCCATCTGCACAGCCTGAGTATACATAAGTCCTTTTTCCCAATAAACCTTATGGCTGCCGTCACCTTCCTGTGCCCCATCAGAGTCTGCCCAAGCCCTCAGCTTCTCTAGACAAGGGTCACTTCTCTGAGCAGCCGCAAACCCCTCACACATTCCCAAGGCATGGGAGAGGGTCCCCTTCAGTCACTAAACTAGGGTCCCTAGCACTAGCATCAGGGCACTCAGGATTACTGTCAATCCCAACCCTCTGACAATGAGTCACCCTTCCCTCTTTGGAGTAACCTCTGTAGCTGTGTGGTTAACTGCTACTGGGGAAATTCTTCCCTTTTCATTAGTCTCCATATCAGAAGACACAGGCTGGGGAACCAGCCTCCCAGTAGTTTCCACAATGGCTTCTGTGGAGTTCAGGGAACTACAATTTTTCCTTGCCGCTTGGCTACGGGTAACTGCACACACCATCTCCTGTATGAGATTGTTGCCCAGGATCACATCCACTGCTACGGTTTGGGCTACAGCCACCTGTTGCACAGTTCCCTCTGTTTCACCCTAGTCTAGGAGAACACTAGCAAGGGGCAATGTTTTCTCTTCACCAGTGAACCCTTGTACAGTGAGGTATTTATTGGGTATAAGCTGACCAGGCTGTACCAGATCTCCTTTTACCAATGTCGGGGATGCCCCATGTCCCTTAACCCTTGTATCTGTACACCATTCACCATGACTGCATGCATGTGTTCCCTCATGTTCACAGGCATGCTTCCAGGGACACTCAAACAACCCACTTCCTTCCTAGCACCACATTGTGTATTATTGCTCATCTGTTTGGGACACTGTCTGGCAATATGCCCAGTTTCTTTACACAACCAACATTCATTTCTTTTCTCAGAGAAATCTTTCTCTGAAACCTGGGGCTAACTGGTTTCGGTGGAGGCAGTGAGGGTTTTTCCTGCCCTGAAGGCATGCTTTCCCCTTTCTGCACTGTTACACCCGCCCCATTCGCTCTCAGGGCAGGTCTGCTCTTGACATAGCGGTCGAGAGTTCAGCAGCCTCTTGCACTGTTTTGGGCTCTCGGTCCTCCAGCCAGGTTTTTTGCTCGGCTGGGCATGCCCAATAAAACTGCTCTAACAGAATCACATTTTCAATTTTGTCACCAGAGTTCGCTTCAATTCCTTCCCACCAACATTTTAAAAACTGACATTGTTTCGTGGTTAGCTCCTTGTAACTCATGTCAGGGCTTCTCCTGAGCTTATGGAATTTCACTCTGTATGATTCAGCAGTTAATTCAAATTTTTTTACCAGTGCAGCTTTAAGTTTGCTGTAATCATCACTGTCCTCATTGTCCATTTGACCCAATGCATCTCGAGCGTTCCCGGTAAGTAGGGGGATAGCTGAAAGCTCCAGGACTCCATAGGAATTTTAGCCTGAATACAAACTTTTTCAAAAGAATTTAAAAAGGCATCCATATCCTCCCCCTCTTAAAATTCGACTATCAATTTGGAATTCAATTTGTAACCCAGTCCTGTAGTCCCAGTTAAACCCAAGCCACTAACCTGCTCTGGTGCCACTGGTTGGAGTCGTAGCTTCTCCATTTCATGTTGCCTTTGGCGCTCACGCTCCTCACGGTCCGCCTCTTGCTGTTCACAGTCCGCCTCTCACCGTTCTTGCTCCCTCTTCTCCTCTGCAGCTCGCTGGTGCTCATGCTCCTCACTCTCAGTCTCATGCTGTTCCGGCTCTCTCGTCTCCTGTAACGCCAGCTCCATTCAGCGCAACTCAATCTGCAGCCTGAGTACTTCTGGATCCAGGATACTGGTGACCTTTCCCTACTGCCGTGGCCCTTCACTGGCACTGGCCCCTGTTGCCCTCCTCATCGGATCTGGACACTGCTCTGGCCATTAGCTCTGCCACACTCAAGGTTCAGTCCTTTTCAGTCACTGCCTGTGACTCGATGCTCCAGGAATCTGCTACCATCAGGGCATCCACGAGGTTCTGTTTGGTGGCTTTCACCTTGAACGGGACTCCTCTGTCCCCGCACAACTGCTTTAAGTAGTCTACAGTGTGCCTGCTGTAGTTGGAAGCCATCTTCTTCCCTAACTACGGCCACTCTGACTTGCACTTAAGAAAAAAAAATAAAACGGGTAGGAACTTGACTGTACACCAAGTGATATAGTTCTGTCTCCTTTTTTAAAAATAAATCACTGCCTTTTTCTTTCTTTGCAAGTGAGCTGACAGTCTCAAGCTGACACACTGAACAATAAAAGCTTGTAATACTAAAATTATCGCATCGCTGCCAACCAATCTGTCACAACCCCACTCAGCAGGTCAGGCCCTCTGTTCCCACAGTGCCAACCTATGAGCGCAGTCTTGTGAACAGTTAACAGAACAGGGTAACCCTCCTGTCTGTTTTGTGGGTTTGAATCAAACTTGGGTCTCAAGTTCTGGAGGGATTCAAACTGTGAACCTCTTTACTAGCGTATGCAATGCACAAGCTCAGACAATTCTGCTCTTCGGGGGTCCAGATATCTTTCACCTATGGATATCTAACCAGGTGTACAAAATGAACCCTTAAAACTCTATGAAAGACCTCAGAATAAACTCTTACCTTTTCCCAGTTTGGTATTACCAATAGCTTTGCACAGTGTCAACTTTAACCATATATGCTTCACTTGTCACATAAATAAATTCAAAGGCACACCAAGTAGTCTCTAAAAATCAGATGTTTACTTAAAAATAGATAAAAATGTAAAATGTAAATACAGAACCATATATCACAAAACCATACAATTACTTAAAAAAACAAGTTTTAAAGTGCAAACAAAATCTCCTACCAACCATATACTTAGAATTGTCTTTTCTAATGTATACCTTCTAACAGTGCCTGATGTTGCTTTTTCAGAGTCCAAATGTGTGTGTCTAAATGGAATACAGACTACAGTTTAAAAATGCTGTGTTTCAACCCTCTTCATGATGTCATCATCTAGCTCCTCCCTTTCAGGATACATAAAAAATATATATATACAAAACAGGAAGTCCCATTAAGGTACTGAATTCTGTGACTCCAGCAAGATTCATTTTCCAAATTATGATACTCTTAATTAAGACTGTGATTTTCTCAGTCCCTTTGATCCATGAGCAGTTTCCTTTCTCAAACACATCAAAGAACTTTTTATGACACCAGGTGCAATTAACTGACTTTCCTGAGGACATCATAAAATGGATATTCCACTTCCTTATGACACCAGCTGCAATTAACTGACCTTCCTGAGGACGTCATAAAATGGATATTTCCGGACTTAGCATCAAACACCCCAGATCCTAAATAAGGCTATAAAATGCAAGTTTTTGCAAGTTAATCTCATCACAGAAATCTGCAGTTTAACATACATCCTGTCTTTTGAACTGATACCTGGGGTGGGGTTGGGGGGTTATCCAGGCACAGCATTTCTCATGACAGACAATCACACTACATTTTTTTATATTCCAAAAAAGCATAGATTAATCAGAACCAGCTGTCCAAGTGTAACCCCCACCCAGGTATGCCGCTTCCTTCTTGACAGCACTACCTGGAGAGCTGGGTTCGGGGAGAAATATGCTGAGTGGGCACAGTTGGCTAGGTTTGGCTACTCTGCAACAGGGGCACCCAAGTAACTCCGGACACGGGAAGCAATAACTGTAATGTCCAATACCAGAAGTTGGATTCTAAAGTGTGGCTTTTATTCACATCCAACAGAATAACAAAGCATAGATGGACCCCATGGGGCTGCACTCCTGGTAATGCAGATTTATGGAGATCAGAACACATTCACTTTAGCCCTCAGGCTTTGAAACACACTGGGCACACAGCCCGCACTTGTACTCTGCTCTGGGTTTCCCTGGCTCGGCTCCCTTGCCAGCCACTTGGACTACCTTCCTTCCATGGCTCAGCTATCATGCCAGCCCTTTGAACGCTTTCCATATAGCATGGAAACATTTACTGGTGGCTCCCTAAACCACCTATGAGCACTTCTGGCTCCATACGGGAATCTTCCTCATCAATCCCACATCTGGGTACTTTCCTCAGGCACTGGCCAAGTACCTGAGAGAAAGTAACAGGTGTCCCAAAGCAAACCCGTAGAGGTGAATTTGGTTACTACTGATGAGGGGTCTCCCACCCCTCGCTCCCATAATTCATACCCGGGCATTTCTCTGGACTGTAACACCTCATCCTTGAAAACACTTTGCTGTGTAGATTCTCTTTAAATATATTCACATTAAATCTACTGTCTTTACATCCCATTTGTGCGGAACTTGAACATACTTAATAAGTGACTGTGTCCATTACTCTAGACCCCCCACAGAGTTAAGCAGTCCAATCCCCACATCTTCCAAACTGTGCTTGGCTGTCTTTTCCTGACCCCACAGTAACAGTCACTTTAGTTTCATCTTGTTTCAGGTGAAAACACATTGGCCCTTTAGCAGAGCGAACTCACCCCTTGGTTGCAGGTGCCCCACAGGCATTTTCTCTTCAAAGAAATCTTGTCCAGAACTTCTGGTGCCTCAGCACAAACTTAACTCAGGCAGTTTCTTTTTCCCTAGCCGGACCAGGGGGTTTGCCCCTGGAAGCAGGCTGATTCCTTACCCCCATCCCCGCAGGGATAGGGACCTGAACCACTGAAAGCGGTCTCTACCACTTCGCTTGGCTCTTCTTGTGTGCTCTTCAGGTGAGAACACACACCTATACAAAAAAATAGCTCTTTGACAGAGCTTAGGACTCTGAGGGCCTGCTTACAGCAGAGCACCTCCTTCCTCTACTACAGACTGCAACAGACTCTTACAGACTGACTTCGAATTCCCCAGCGTTCTACTCTAACCTCCAACTGCAACATTCCAGTGTGGCTTATGCAGCTGCGACAGTTCTAAAATTATGTCATCCCTCAGTCTCAACTGAAACTGAGAACAGAGTGAGACAGTGTGAAATCCATTTAACTAGAGTTTCACAAGCTGCCTTCCCTGCCTACCACTAGGTCTAACTGGGATTCTTGTAACCCCGGGTAACAGGGAGGTTACACAAGTGTCACAAGGTGCAGCTCAGGCTGAGAGGAAGCACTGTTTAGCGCTCGCTGGATGGCGGCAAGTGCCGGGCAGGTGTGCACCTATACAAGGTTATCTTCTCCTTGTTCCCAGAGACAGTCTTCCTGCTTCCAGAGGCAAGGGATCTGAGAGGCTGGGAAAGAGACCGGGAAACAAAGGCAATGGAACGTACGCTGTTGGAACTATATTAATATGCTTTCAAAGAATAGTTGGTGTGTAAGGGGACTAGGGAATGTTAGTGAGAATGTGCCCTGTGTTAGAGTGTATTAGAAATACTGTACCTAAACCCTGTAAGTTAAATGCATGTATGTAGTACAGTATGAATATATTATTTAATTTGTATTGTTCCTTTTCATATAAACATCTATTTTATTTATATTTTTTTGCAACTTTGTACAAAAGGACCTCCACTGAAAATGAGCTTGTCTCAGTTGAGCTATCCAATTCATTCCATCTTTGTATGTAATGAATACAATTTTACTACTATTACACGGAGTTGGAGTTCAAGTTGGAGTTCAAGTTTATTGCAGGAAAACTCCATTGAGCAAGCTCATTCACAAGGAGGTCCTGTGACATAAACACTTAAAGTACAAACACAGATAGGTAATAACAGTATATACATGAAATACACGTTACATGATGGAGGCTGGATATACATACAAGGGTACCCATAGGGAACGTAGGTGGTAAACATTGATATGAGACAGGAAGCGACTTATAGGTCGTATACTGATAAATGAAACATGATGACTGGTGTGATTTGATTTAATCAAATCAAATCAAATCAAATATACAGTATTTTGGCAGCTAGAACAAACAACAGTCTACAACTGATATGGGAGGGAGGAGAGATTTGATAGAGTAGCAGTGGAGCGTAAGCAAAGATAAAGCCAGGAGTAGAAGGGGAAGGGAAAGCAGTTAATATGACAAATCAATTATACCTTACCAGTGGATAAATATGGCACACATGGGGAAGGAAGAGACTTAATGACAGTTACAGGTGTCTTTTATTTTGGCTGAACTTAGCGATTTGTAGAAGTTTATTGAAACTGTGCTAGTTAGTTTCAGTACGGAAAACTGTTGTCAAGATTATGACAGCTGAAATGCAGTGCAAACATGAAATGTGATGCTCTCTGGTAGAATGAACCCTAAACCTGATTACTGGATGGGGGGGGCAGTATGGGTGGTGCAGACAACTAAGGGGAGAGAGACCTGTGGGCCATCATCAGTGACAGCCTGAAATCCACTGCTCAGCTTGACAAAGCGTACAGGAAGGCAAACAGGATGCTAGGATGTACAGCAAAGGAAGAGGATTTTAGAGTAGGAGGAATGAAGTGATAATCAATCAATCAATCAAATCTTTATTTATTCAGGCGATCATCATTGAGCAAGGCTCATTTACAAGATGGACCTGATAAGGTCATGGTTCGAGTTGATACACAGCAATTACATCACATACTTATAAGACAGTTAAACATACAGAAAAAAATGATGTTTATAACACAATAATATACAGTGAATTCACATGTTGAAACTCGGTTAAGAGAAGGTTAAACTAATATCTACAATATGTATGCACATATATATCCCAATGAGGGTCATGACAGTCACACACATAATGAGTACAAGGATGGTGAAGGAATATTGGGTGCCATATACTGGGGTGTCTGACTGGAAGGAATATGCCATATGTGATTGGAATATAGTTTTGTGGGATGACTATTCTATCTCTAGCGGTAGCAACTGCATTTCTCTGTGAAGAAGACTGTACAGTGCTGCTTAAAGGATGTAAATGGAATGATAATGGACAGTCTTAGGGATTTTTGTAGGGTGTTCCATGCTATAGCTAGAGAATAGCTGATTGCTGCCCTCCCTATTTTGGTGTTGACTTTGGGCAATTTGAGCAGGATGATATTGTTGCTTCTAGGCATAGGAGCTAGGAGTGTTCTGGTTGAAGCAGTCCAGGATATAGCTTGGGAGTTTTTTGATAAAGCTCTGTAGATCCATAGAGCTGCATTTTGCTCCTCCTGACATGAAGGAAACCCATCCAATTGCGTCATAGAGAACAATGGTAGGTATTATATGGCAGGTCTGTAATGAACCTTATTGCTCTATGATATAAGGTATCCCACTTTGAAGGTAGGAAATGGGGCAGTGACTATAGAGGAAGTCTGCATAGTCAATGACTGATAGAAAGATGGCCTGGACTAATCTCATCTTTGAGTCTCTGTTAAGGAAGGGTTTTAATCTATAGAGGAGGCTAAGCCTTGAGCTAAGCTTTTTAACAGTTGTTCTAGATGCTGAGTGAGTCAAGTCTGTTGTCAATCCACACACCTAGGTATTTGAAATTTTCAACATACTCAGATTTTCTCAAGTATAGTGCATAGCTGGGGAGATTGATTGAAGAGGATGTGTTGGTGGAGTTTTGAGTTGTGAACATCATTGCTTTGGTTTTCTTTGCATTTAGCAGAAGCTTTTTCTCGAGTAGCTGATGTTGTAACAGGAGAATTCTGTTTGTAGGATTTCATGAGCAACTGTAGGCTAAGGGTTGCTGACATACAGAACAGTGTCATCAGCAAAGAGGTGTACTGAGGACTTGGTAAGGGTTGAATCAATTTTATTTATATAAATGGCAAAAAGGATAGGACCCAGAATAGAGCCTTGGGGGACTCCTTTTGACAGTGGTCTTAATGGGGATAGGTCACCTTCAGCTTCTACCAGCTGTGATCTACCAGAGAGGTAGCATCTGAACCACTTAAGGGAGGATGGATCTAGGCCAATGGAGTGTAGGGATGAGAGTAGCAGTTCATGGTCCACGGTGTCGAGTGCTTTGCTCAGGTCCAGGAATACTGCACAGACATTGTTCTTTATATCCAATTCGGTTTGCCAATCATTTGTGACCTTGGCTAATGCAGTGATAGTGCTATGTTTGGCCCTGAATCCAGATTGAGCTGGATTTAATAGGTTAATGTTGTCCAGATATTCCCTTAACTGAATACTCACTAATTTCTCCAGCATCTTGGATAACACAGGTAGAATGGAAATGGGTCTGTAGTTATTAAGATCCATAGGGTCCCCTGATTTTAGAAGGGGGACTACTTGGGCTGTCTTCCACAGTGTGGGAATAGAGCCAGAGTTTAGGGAAAGGTTAAAGAGGTGTGTTAGGGGGACTGCAAGCACATGGCATGCAATCTTTAGAAAGAAGGGGTCCAGAAGGTCTGCTCCTGCACTTTTTTTGGTATCCAGATGCCATAATAGATCCTCAACTTGTTTCAACAGTATAGGTTTGAAGCTAAAGGAAGAGTCAACTCTTTGATCACCAATGTAGTGGAAGCTTAATTGGTCCCTTAATAGGTTAGCTGGAGAGGTGTTAAAGGCAAGGCCAGCTGTTGTGAAGTGGTTGTTGAATGCATCCAGGATTTCCATTTTGCCAGTAATGGGGCCATAGTTATTATGTAATTGAGTTGGAAGGGGGTTGTTAGCGTCCTGGCCCATCATACCCTTGATGGTGCCCCAAAATCTAGCAGGATTATGGTAGGAGGAGTTTCCAGCCGCCAGGTAGTAGGCAGCCTTACATCCCTGACTTTCCTGGTGCATTTATTCTGGCTTTCCTAAAAATCATCCAGTCACTTGTATTCTTAGTTTTTCTTGTTACTTTCCAGAGTTTGTCTCTCTCCGGCAGTGCAGCTTTGAGGTCAGCTGAAAACCAGCGACAGGATTTGTTTTTTATTCGGATACTAGAGATTGGGGCATGGGTATTAAGGGCATTTATTATAATGCTATTTAGCACCTGCTGAGCTTTTTCTATAGAATGTGCAAGGTAGAACTTTTGCCAGTGTGGAGAGTAGGCTAGATCATGCAGATATCCTTCAATATTGATGTTTTTCTTGGATCTCCTCATGAGGAATTTTGCAGGATTTATTTTAATGCTGTTGGATCTTACCCCTGCGATGGGGTAGTGGTCACTTATGTCGCATAGGAGCACTCCAGCATGTGTGAATAGATGTGGTTTACTCACTAGCATGATATCAAGTAGTGTACTGTTACTACTATTCTTTGTATTTAATCTTGTTGGTTCATTAATTAACTGTGTGAGCCCATAGGTGTCACAGAATGATACCAGGTGTAGCTGCCTGGGTGAGCCAGTTGAAATTCAGGTCCCCTAGGATAATGACTTCTTCAGTACTGGACTTGACCAGGTTTCCCAGGTGGGATAAGAGCTTGTGTTCAGCAGAGGGGGGTCTGTAGCATCCAACTAATTGGAAAGCTGCTGTATTGGGGAGAGAGACTTTAAGGGATAAGCACTCAAATTCCTTTGGCATAGATGTTGCAGCAGTATAGGATACAACTATACCAGCTTTTGCATATATGGCTACTCCACCTCCCCTTGTTTGGTGATCAGCTCTGAATAGCTGATAGGTAGGTTAACTTCCCTGTCTATTGTGGTGGGCTTGAGCCATGTCTCAGTTATCACAAGAAAGTCTGGCAAGGTATGGGCAACCCAGGCTTGTAACAATGTAAATTTTTTCAACAGACTGCATACATTAATATGCAGGAAACTGAGGCCTTTAGTTGAGGTTAGGTCTAATGGAGAGGTGATACTTTCAAGAGGTCCAGGGTTGATTTCCACATTACCAATACAGAGCAATAGAAAGATCAGTAGTTTCATGAGGGCTGCCAGTGATAGGGAGAGGGGGCTGTCTTTGGTCCTCCTTCTTTTATTCTGTTGCCACTCTTTTTTTTGGGTGCTCCCTGTGGATTTAAGGTACAGTATTGGGATACCAATTAGCAGCTTGATGACTAGGCTTAGGGGGGATCTATATATCCAGCAGTGGGGCCTTGACTGAAACACATATGTGGTGATATGTGTATCTTTACGGTGATTGTAACACTGTAGTCGATGCAGCAATGGCAAGGCATATATGAGGGTTTGAGTGTCAGCTGAGGGGGATGTTCCAGAGAAACTGGGTGGATTGATCACTCTAAATTGTGTAATAGGGTCATCTTCTTTGTGGGACCCTATGGCTGATTGTGACAGGAGTATCAGAAGTACGCTCCCCATTCTGAAGGGGATATTGATAGTTGGCAGTGGGGAGTAGTGAAGTTGCTGATTGGTTGGATCAGCAGGCTGGTGTGACTCTCTGTTGGTTTAGAGAATAATGCTGAGGGCGGGAAGAGATTTTTGGGGAAGATGCCTATAAATTAACACACAAGAAGGGGAAGGGTGGGTGGGCAAGAATTTTGCGCCTTACCTCCAGCTCCCTCGCTGTTCCTCCCGGTCTTGTGGTTCCCAAGTTCGCCTGGTGTCACACCACTATCCGCTGGCGGAGCTAAGCCACGGCCTCAGCTGGGTGCTGTGGGATGAAGGATGCAGGCTGAAGGGAGACAGAGGAGGGTGCAGCAATTAATAAAGGGCAGTAGCAAGCGTTTTCTGAGCGTCACTGACCTAATCTGCACTACAAAAGGACTGTGGGGGGGGTTCCTGTGGCGCCTCAGCGTCTGGCCCACCTTACATATGCAGACAAGGAGCTGTAATTACATTAAAGAGCAGTAAAATGGCAGTAGTTTTCCCTTGCAATACAATAGTGGATAACAGCACTTTTTTGATGATTTACACAGATAAAAAATAGAAGGAGAGTGGCGCCTCAGCGTCTGGCCCACTGCTGCTAACAGGATCCAGCAGAATTCAACAGAATCAACAACAGTTTCCCTCTACAGATGTCTCACCAGAATGGAAGCAGCTCTTCTGGGAAACTTGCAGTAAAACACCAGGGAAGAGTAAAAGACAAAAAAAAATCAAGTCCCAGACAGATTTCGGCAATGCAAACTGAGCCAGTGTAAGTCAATGGGGCAGGAGAGCCAATCGGCTGCTGTGCCTGGTGGAGCGCTCGCTTACCGATTGGCTGCGCCTTTCCTGACTGCTCCCTCGCTGTTCCTCCCGGCCTTGTGGTTCCCAAGTTCGGCTAGGTGCTGCCGACCACCCACTGGCGGAGCAAAGCCCTGGCGCTCAGCTGGGTGCTGTGGGATGAAGGATGCAGGCGATTGGCTGTGCCTTTCCCGACTGCTCCCTCGCTGTTCCTCCCGGCCTTGTGGTTCCTAAGTTCGGCTAGGTGTCGCCGACCGCCCGCTGGTGGAGCAAAGCCCCGGCGCTCAGCTGGGTGCTGTGGGATGAAGGATGCAGGTGATTGGCTGCGCCTTTCCCGACTGCTCCCTCGCTGTTCCTCCCGGCCTTTGTGGTTCCTAAGTTCGGCTAGGAGCCGCCAACCGCCCGCTGGTGGAGCAAAGCCCCGGTGCTCAGCTGGGTGCTGTGGGATGAAGGATGCAGGTGATTGGCTGCGCCTTTCCCGACTGCTCCCTCACTGTTCCTCCTGGCCTTGTGGTTCCCAAGTTCAGCTAGGTGCTGCCGACTGCCCGCTGGTGGAGCGAAGCCCCAGCGCTCAGCTGGGTGCTGTGGGATGAAGGATGCAGGCGATTGGCTGCGCCTTTCCCGACTGCTCCATCGCTGTTCCTCCTGGCCTTGTGGTTCCCAAGTTCGGCTAGGTGCCGCCGACCGCCCGCTGGCGGAGCGAAGCCCCGGCACTCAGCTGGGTGTTGTGGGATGAAGGATGCAGGTGATTGGCTGCGCCTTTCCTGACTGCTTCCTCGCTGTTCCTCCCAGCCTTGTGTTTCCCAAGTTCAGCTAGGTGCCGCCAACCGCCCGCTGGCGGAGCGAAGCCCCGGCACTCAGCTGGATGCTGTGGGATGAAGGATGCAGGCGATTGGCTGCGCCTTTCCCGACTGCTCCCTCGCTGTTCCTCCCAGCCTTGTGGTTCCCAGAGGTCGCTAGTTACGCCCGACCAGCCAGCTGGTGAAGCGAAGCCGGCTCAGCTGGGTGCTGTGGGATGAAGGATGCAGGCGATTGGCTGCGCCTTTCCCGACTGCTCCCTCGCTGTTCCTCCCGGCCTTGGATAATGCGTTGTACAGGTCCTGTCTAAGGATGCACCTGGGGCAGTGCATGCAGATCCGGAGTCCACATCTCAAGAAAGACAGGGACTGGACAGAGACCATACAAAGGAGGGCCAGAAAGGTGATCCAGGGGCAGCAGAGGAGGTCATATGAGGAAACGTTGGCAGACCTCAACATGTATACATTTGAGGCCAGCGGGGAAAGGGAGAGATGACTGAGAAATAGACATTCTTGCAAGGAATTAACAGGGTGGATTCTAAGAACTTGTTCAGGAGGAATGAGGGCACAGTGACAAGAGGACATGGGGGATGACTTCTTTGGGGAAGATTAAGGAGGGGCATGAGGAAGTCTTTCTTTGAGCAGGTGGAGGACAAATGGCACAGACTGCCCAGAGAGGAGGTCGAAGCCAAGACTGTGATGGGGGTTTAAACTTGTGTAGGACAGATATAAGGGAAGAGTGGACCCACAGGCAGAAGAAGGGATGGGATACCTGGAAAAGCCCCTTTGATTACTAGATCACTAAATCAAGCCCAGCATTAGGCTGAGCATGGAGCTAGGCAGGGAAATGAGCAGACTAGATGGACCTCTGTGTCTTCTGCTGCCAACACAGTGTAAGCCCCCCTTAAAAGAGAGCCTTATGCACCCACTTAGGCATCCCTTTTCCCTCTCCTACCCCCTCGAGCTAGGGAATCTATTAGTACTCTGGGGTTTAATGCCTGCTGGATGCCTCAAGGTGGCAGCAGAGAGCAGGTTTAGAGAGGTATATAAGGCTGGGGACAGGAAGTTCGGGGCCTTTTCCAGCCTGGGCGTTAGGCCTAGGGCTGGGGGGTGGCGACTGGAGAAGCAAGTTAGGCAGTCAAGAAAGGGAGCTCAGCAGTCCAGGTGGGCCAGTGGGGAACCCCCCCTCCCAAGTGCAGATAAGGATGGCTTTTGCATCAACATGGCGTCGAGGAGCTGGGAAGGGAGCTCCATGGGGGAGGATGGACAGCCAGGACCTGTGTCATTGGCGTAAGGGAGGTGCAGTTGGCAGCAGGAGGCCAGGATAGGCAGGAGCCTTAAGAAATCCCATGAAGTGTTTGCTTAGGTTACCAGGGCTATGGGGGCTGTGGCAGGATTCTCACAGGAGGAAGGCTGGTGGCATAGAAACATAGATTTTGACGGCAGATAAGGACCGCTTGGCACACCCAGTCTGCCCATTTCCCTACCTAATGGATAAG
The DNA here is from genome assembly GCA_016271365.2 of Neoceratodus forsteri. Taxonomy (NCBI): domain Eukaryota; kingdom Metazoa; phylum Chordata; order Ceratodontiformes; family Ceratodontidae; genus Neoceratodus; species Neoceratodus forsteri. The sequence goes on from CM057452.1 coordinate 71,140,307, forward strand.
CTGCAGATACTAGTTAACCAGCAGCCTACTTCTTCCTACCCCAACCCCCTAGAATTGCCTTATGACTGTCCCATGCATGCTTGAATTCCACCACTGTTTTTGACTCCACAACCTCCTCCGAAGGCCGCTCCATGCATCCACAACCTCTCTGTGAAAAAATACTTCTTAAATTAGCTCTGAGCCGCCCCTTCTATCTTCAAATTGTGACCCCTTGTTCTTGCACACCTCTTTTTGAAGGATGCTACCCTCTTGGACTTTGTTGATTCCCTTGAGATACTTGAAAGTTTCTATCACGTCCCCCCTGTCCCTCCTTTCCTCGAGGCTATACATATTCAGCTGCTTAAGTCTCTCTTCATATGTCTTCCGGTGCAGACCCCGCACCATTTTAGTTGCCCTCCTCTGGACAGCTTCCATCCTGTCTATGTCTTTGCAGAGATTGGGTCTCCAGAACTGCACGCAGTACTCCAGATGGGGTCTCACCAACTGTCTGTACAGAGGGATAATAACTTCCTGTTTTCTACTGGTGATGCCTCTCCTATGCATCCCAGTATCCCCCAACCCTCCTTGCTGCCCTCTCATTGCTTGCCCACCTTTAGGTCATCTGATATATTCACCCCAGATCCCTTTCCATTTTTGTTGTTGTTAGTATCTCACCCCCATTGTGTACTCTTCCCTGGGTTTTGTTTCCCAGGTGCATTACCTTGCACTTCTTAGTGTAACCCCCTTGTTACCCAGGGTTACTAGAATCCCAGTAAGACCTAGTGGTAGGCAGGGAAGGCAGCTTGTGAAACTCCAGTTAAATGGGTTTCACACTGTCTCACTCTGTCTCAGTCACAGCTGAGACTGAGAGATGACATCACCATAGAACTTTCGCAGCTGCATAAGCCACATTGGAATCTGAAGCTCAGGGAGTGAGTTAGAACTTTGGGAGTTTTCAAAGTCAGTCTTCTGTTTACCTTCAAACTGAAAGGAAGTCTACTGTTTTGTTTACAAGTAGAAGACAGTTTAAAGTGGTGGAGACCGCTGTCCAGGTCTCAGTGTCCCCTCCCTCTGGGAAGAAAAGTCCCTCTGTGGATTCCAGGGGCAATCCCCTATTTCCACTATAGAAGAAAGCTGCCTGTTTACAGTTTCTGTTCTTGTATAACAGTGAAATAAGTGGTACTTCGCCTGTGGGGCACCTGCAACGAAAGGGTGAGTGTTGTGCTCTATTGGAGAGGGCAAACAAAATGTTTTCTTCAGTTTGAAAATTATGAAGAAAAAGCTGGGATGTGCACTACTATTTGGGAGGCCGATTATACTAGGACAAACAAATGGAGTAGTTAAAGTCTGAATGGATTTCAGGTACTGTTGTAGAGGGGGTGCTTCAGGTCATCCACCGTTCCATCTACATTTCAAAGTTCTAAGTTTCTGTTTGTCCAGAGAAATGGCTGGGTATGGGCTGTGGGAGCTGGAGGTGGGAACACCCCCCATCTTTAGTAACCAGTGTCCACCCCTACGGATTTCTACTGTGATTGCTACTTGCCTTATGCACTTGGCCAGTGATGAGGTGGGTACCCAGACGTGGGTCGCAACTTGAAAATCTCTCTAGGAGTCACAGACTCTAAGTGGTGTGGGGAGCCACAGGATGGGAAAATATACTCCTTGTGTGATGGGAGTCTCTCCAAGTAAAGTTGGGTTCATTCTTCAAATGGACTGTCAGTCAAGTGGCCGGCAGGGGAGCCGGGCCAGTTGGACTGTGTATCCAAAGCGCATGCAAGTCCGGGCTGAGTGCCTGGTGGGTCCAGAGCCAGACCATAGTAGAAATGTGTTCATTCTTCAAGTGGACCACCTTGTAGTCTCTAATCTGCATATACAGTGAACGTAGCCCTTTGGGGGACCATCTATGCTTTGTTTATGTTCAGCTAGTTTATGAATAAAGCCACACTGAAAAATCCCAAATTCTTGGTTCTGGACATTACAGTTATTGCTTCCTGTAGTTGGATTTACTTGGATGCCCCTGTGCAGAGTAGCCAAACCTAGGTCCCTTGTGCCAGGTAACCTCATCCTCCCCGAACCCAGGTCCCCACCAGGTATTGCTGCCAACACCAACAGCATGCCACCTGTCGTTTTAGTAAAAAGGCAGGGGTGAGGGGCTACATTAGCATTGAATCTAAGCTGCCATACATTTGACCATTCCTCTAACCTTGCCAAGTCCCTTCTCATCCTTTCCACCCCACCTTGTGCATCAACTCTGTTGCAGATCTTTGTGTCATCTGCAAAGAGACATACTTTTCTTCCAGTCCCTCTGCAATGTCACTTATAAAGACATTGAAGAGGACCGTCTCTAATACTGAACCCTCGGTACCCTACTAGTAACCCCCTTTCTTCAGTGGACTCCATTTACTATTACTCTCTGTGTCCTATTCTCCAGCCAATTCTTTACCCATGCTGCCATCTTGGGACCCCCTAGACTGGCTAACTTGTATATTAATCTTTTGTGTGGACTGTGTCAAATGCCTTGCTAAAGTTCAGGCATACATCCACAGCCCTCCCTGATCTACTACTTGATCACCCAGTCAATGAAACCATCAGATTTGTCTGGCATGACCTTCCTGCTGTGAATCCATGCTGCCTTGGGTCCTGAGTCCCTCTGGCCTCTAGATACTTAACAGTTCTTTCCTTCAGAAGTGATTCCATCATTTTCCCTACCACTGAGGTTAAACTAACAGGTCTGTAGTTTTCTGCTTCTGCCTTGCTCCCACTTTTGTGAAGGGGAATCACATCTGCCCTTCTCCAGTCCTCGGGTACCACCCCATCCTCCCATGATTTGTTAAAGAGGGTAGTCAGTGGTGTCACTAGTTCTACCCTTAGTTCTTTTAGAATTCTGGGATGAATTCCATCAGGCCCCATTGCTTTGTCCACCTTCAGTTTTAAGAGTTCTTTCAGAACCCTTTCTTCTGTAAATGGGCTGGTATCAACTTCTATATCCAGAGTGTTCCTACTGTTTGTTTTAGGTACCTCCCCCACTTCCTTTGTAAATACTGAGCAAAAATATTTGTTTAGTATCTCTGCCTTTTCATAGTCACCCTCTGCCCACCCTCTCTCCTCTTTATTAAGCCTCACTATCCCTCCCTTGGTCTTCCTTCGCTCCCTGATGTACCTATAAAAGGTTTTATCCCCCTTCTTAACTGAGTTGGCTATCTTTTCCTCAGTTTGGGCCTTTGCTGTTCTGACTGCCTTCCCAGCTTCCTTTTGCTTTAACTGATACAATTCTCTGTCCTGCTCCTTCTGTGATTCCTTGTACTTCCTGAATGCTTTCTTTTTCTCTTGAACCTTCACTGCCACTTCCTTTGAGAACCATAGTGGTTTCTTACATCGTTTTGTTTTGTTAATTTGCTTCACACAAAGGCTTGTTACCTCTGTGATGGCAGTTTTTATTATTCCCCATTGTTCTTCCACCCCTCCTTCCTGCCCATTTGCTAGTGCATTCCTTAGGCACTCACCCATTTTGGCAAAGTCAGCCCTCCTAAAGTCCAGTACTTTTGCCTTTGTATGGCTTGACTCTATTGCTGTGTTTATTGTGAACCATACTGTTTGATGGTCGCTAGTTCCCAGATGGCTACCCACTTCTACATCTGTGATCCTCTCTTCATCTCCATTTAAGAGAACCAGGTCTAAGATTGCTCCCTCTTGAGTGGGCACCAATACTAGTTGTCTAGTTGGCAGTGGCTCTTCCCTGTACTTGGTGTGCCAGGGTGACCTGGGGGCAGATGGAGTCAGGGGCCCTTCACCCATTTAAGGGGGTCTGCTTGGAGGAGCTGGCTCCGGAGCGCTAGCATTTAAGGGCTGGGCAGGTCACAGGTCATGTAACAGACCTCGGAGGGTGGCCTCTGGTTGGAGTGTACCACAAGCCCAGGATGTATTTGATAGGGAAGTGGGCCGGGGCATGGATCCCCCAAAAGGGTCAGCTGGGAGCAGGAGAGAGGACTTAGGTGCTATCTGCAGAGCTGGGCTGCTTGGAGGGGCCTGGGCAGCGGAAGGGCCCAGGGGCTCTCTCATGGCAGGGCAGTCAGTAGCAGGGTGCTGAAGAACTGGAGCAGGGCCAGGTCTGAGGGCCGCTGCACCAGTGGAGGGCAGTACAGTGGAAAGGCTGAGCTGTATGGAGGGAGCAGGTGCCAGACGTTTGGGAGTACTCGCAGGTTTAGATCTCCTGATTAAGTTGAGAACGAGTGGGTTACAGGACCTGAGTCGAAGGAAAAAATCCGGTACCCCTTGAGATTTGGGCCACGGTCCAGAGGCCAGGTGGGGAAAGCAGCACGCTTTCCTGTGCCGAAGATAGGGCAGTGACCAGTGCCAGAGTATACAGAGAATGTGTGACCCAGAATAAGGAAAAAAATATTGGCTTACCAGTGCCAGGGAGCCTGGAGCTTGTGGGTTTCTGAGTAGAGAGGTGCCTTGGGTTAATCATCCCAGTAGGTGGAACCGGAGAAGCCTTGCTTGCACTACCTGTAAACCATTATTGCTGCTCTGAATGTCTAGCCTGGATGTCATGTAAAAAGTTCAGATCGCCCCATGGAGCTGCTTTATTTATGTTAATGAAGGATGTAACCCCTGCATTCCTGGACTCATTTGGGGTGCAGGAGCTCAATAAAGAGGCTCGTTTGGGAAGAAATTAGAAGTGGATGTTTCCTTATTTAAGCTGGAAGGGGGACAAAATGAAATAGAAACTCTTCTCTCCTTGAGTCTAATTTAGCTCATAAGTTTTTAATTCCAGAGGAATTTCCAGAATGCTGCATTAGGGATTGAGGCGCTCTGGGGCTCGAAGAATCAGTAGGTTGCAGCATGGAGATCCTGGTCCAGTGTCAGTGTTCAGGGAGATTCCAGATTTCCGGTGGTGAGATTAAGGGTGCAGTTCTTGAATAAAGATGCCAGAAGGTAGGACCACATTTTCCTATCTTGTTTGGAGGGTGCACTGGCTCGGGTGTTCACACGTGATGTAGCCCTTGTCTAGTGCCCTTTGGAACAGCTGCAATGAAGATCCATGCCCCTAGACGAGGAGGCCCAAGAGGGCTTACACATGGGGGCTCGTCTGTCATGTTCCCTGAACCCAGAAACGCCACTGGACCCCGAGTCTTGTGGTCCGTTGTGTGGTCAGGCCTCCTGGCCTGGTTGGGCGCTGTGGCACAGAGAAAATTAGCTGTGGGGTAGGCCTGAATTAGGAGTAGGCCTTATCATGCTTGGTGTGGTGTGTGTGCGTGACCAGCTGGTCACGTGACCCTTAGGTGGAATCCAATTGGATGATGGCCAGAGAGGAGCTGCAAGCAGTAGTGCCATCTTGGAGAGAGAGAGAGAGATCAGAGACAGTAGAGCTGAGGGAGCAAGGAGAAAGAGAGCCACAGAAGGTACTAGTGAGAGAAAATTTATATACACACCCAAGCAAGTGGATTTTGCCATCAAGTAAAGCAAAAGAAAAAAACAGAAATCACCAAGTAAGCAAGCTCTTTGCTGTGGGTACTGGGAGATACAGAAAAGAGACTTGAGCAGCCAGCCCATGGATTGGTGGTGGATAGTGTCTGGCAGGGAGGAAGGTGGAGCAGAGGGAACCCCCCCCAGGAGAAACCATTGTCCACAGTTCCTGCCTCACTATTCTCCTGGCTATTGAAAGCTGGGGGAAAGGGATGAGAAAATGAGTGTTGTGTGAGGTGTGGGTATTGAGGGGAAGGTGCTGTCAGATTGCCTGTGTACCAGCATTGTTCAGGCATGCCTCCAGTTCCAAATTTGGGTATGTTACCTCCCAGTTCCTCTATGATCTCCTTTGTACCATGGTCACCAGCCAGTAGAGATTTGAGAGCCTTTAAGAGAGACTTCCTGGGGGAAAGCACTCATGCCTGGGGGAAGAGACCAGGAGTGATTCCCCAGACATCATAGCAGAGGCTATAGAAGAGGAAGGTGCAGGGGAAAAAGCAAAAGAAGAAGGTGACATGCAGTACAGCCATCTGCCCCGCTCCCCACCATCGGCTACTGGCTATCTCAGTGGCAGAGGGAGGGGCAGGGGTCTCTGACAACTGGCAGGAGCTCCTCCAGAGCCCAGGAGGTCTCTGCCTTGGCCCCTGTCCAGTGATAGCCCACAGGCCCTGTCGTCCAAATCAGAGCCTACCCTAGGAGCCAAGTTTAGAATCAAGCCCCACGGTTTTGCCTCTAAGTTGGGTTCTGCACCAACAGCAGCCAAGGAGAGTTCTGGTGATCAAGGAGAGCTGGAGGAGTTGAATGAGGAGAAGTATACTGGTGGCACCTTTCTATTTCAGGACTACAAAGTGGTTAGAGCAATCCACAGGCCTTATCTTTGCCCTGTGATCACCTTGGCGGACAGCACCCCACAGCTCCCGATCCGGACAAAGACCCTCTGAACCCAGATGGACGGGTTGAATCCTAGTGACCAGTTAAACCTTAAGTATTGATGGGGGATATGGCTACCAGTGGGGCAAGCCAGGAGGACCAGTGTAAGAGACCTGCCAGAATGGAGCCAGGCAGAGAGGTGGGTCCGTAGGAGGCTGCATGTGGAGTATCCCTATATGAACTCTCCTTGCGTGCCTGAAAGGATATGGGACATCATCGAGGAGATGAGGGAAGAATGGATCTTTAAGGATCGGATGAACTGCTTCAAGAATCGCCTAGTGGAGGAGGTGCCCCATCTCAGCAGTTAATACAGCAGGCACGGTCGATGTGTCACACAGGGACTTGGTCTGGCCTGACTTTGTTCAAACATTTCGCCCTGGTCCAGGACTTACCTGGGACATGGACCAAATATTACTTTATGAACCAGGATTCCTTCGGGGATGTGACCACCAAACCAGATCCAGAGTATTTCCAGAACAGGGACCTGCAACCTAGGTCTCTGGATTTCAGACTTGTGAATTGTGCCAGGACAATTGTTCTATGGAGCAGAATCATGGTGACTGTAAACAGTTCTTGTTCCTGAAAAGGGAAATTTTTTTACATTTAAAAATAATGTTGCTACCGGCCCAGTGGTGCTGAGGGTTTAGGTGCTGGATGCCTCACCTTGTGCCACGACGGCGACCCGAGTTCAGGAGGGAGAGGATCAAGCATCCAATGGACTGCTCTTCTCTACCTGGGGAGGGACCCAGGGTGTCTCCAGCACAGTAGAGACCCTTGGTGGTGACCGTAGGTACAACTAGCATGGAACAGCTAAGAGGTTGGAGTGTGGCAGACGTCTATGGGCAGCCGTGCTGATGTCATTGCATGGCTGTGCTCCTAGGGGGAAAATTTGTAAGAAAAATCCTTGTCCTCGGGGATAGGCAAAGGCATCTCTGTCCCCGCCAGGCCACACTCCCAACACCGAGCAATCTCCTCTCCAGGCCAATCGCCCAGCCTGGCACACTAGATTCTAGATAGAGCACACTAAGTGGATAGGGTGGCCCCACCTAGGGGGGTTCAGAGATGGGGGTCCATCAGGCTGGTGAGAGGAGAAGGAGGTGTCTCTGGTGGGAGATAAAACCTGGGGTGGGCGAAGGATGTTGGAGAGAGTTCCCTGAAGGGTGGATCATAAAGAAAGTTGACAAAAAATAAAAGATAATGTTGCTATTAATAACATTTTTATAATTATGATAAAAATGTTGGAATGGAAGTTGAAAGGAGAGTGATGGGCAAATGTGAGAGTGGATGTGTAGGTGGATAGCTCAGGGATTGTACACAGAGTGACTTGTTTTAACTGGTGGGAGGTATATTGGGGCATAGCTAATCTGTTGGAAAACTACCTCCTTACTGTCTGAATGTCTAAGACTGAAGTCAAATCATTATGGAACATTGATTAAGGTTATCTGTTTTGATAAAGAAATAATGTTGTTTTTTCTAAGCATTTAGATTATCTCCTGGGGCAGGTAGGTTTTAGATTATATGGTGTGTTGGGTGAGAGAGGCAGGTTGGGTGGTGCCTATGGCCAGGTATGGTGAGCCTGTTTCTGACAGACTGGGGAGTGTGCATACTCAGTTTGGTGGGAGGATACCATCATTGGACCCTCTCCATCATACCCAGGAGGGAATGATTTTCTGGGTGGGGGAAGAGTATAAGCCCCACCTTAAAGGAGGGGCTTATGCTCCCACTTAGGCATCCCTTTTCCCTCTAATACCCACCCTCCAGAGCTAGGAAATCTATTAGTGCTCTGGAGGTTAATGCCTGATGGACACCTCAAGGTGGTAGCAGAGAGTAGATTTAGAGATGTGTAAAAGGCTGGTGACAGGAAGTTCAGGACCTTTTCCAGCCCAGGCATTAAGCCTGGGGCTGGAGGGGGTGACTGGAGGAGCAGGGTAGGCAGTCAAGAAAGGGAGCACTGTGGTCTGGGTGGGCCAGTGGGGAACCCCCCACCCCCAAGTACAGATAAGGATGGTTTTTGCAGCGAAGTGGCATCGAGGAGCCAGGAAGGGAGCTCCGTGGGGGAGGATGGTCAGCTAGGTCCTGCGTCATTGGGGTAACAGAGGTGCAGATGGCAGTAGGAGGCCAGGATAGGCAGGAGCCCTAACAGATCCTGTGAAGTGTTTGCTCAGGTTGCCAGGGCTGTGGAGGCTGTGGCATGGTCCTCACAGAAAGAAGGTCGGTGGCAGTGGCTCTTCCCCATACCCAGTGTGGCAGGGTGGCCTGGGAGCAGATGGAACCAGGAGGCCCTTCACCCATTTAAGGGGGCCTGCTTGGAGGGGCAGGCTTCGGGGCATCGGCATTAAAGGGTCAGGTGGGTCACAGGTCATATAACAGGCCTTGGAGGGTGGCCTCTGGTTGGAGCTTACCACAAGCCCAGGATGTATTTGATAAGGAAGTGAGCCTGAGCATGGATCCCCCAAAAGGGTCAGCTGGGAGCAGGGAGAGGACCTAGGCACTATCTGCAGAGCTGGGCTGCTTGGAGAGGCCTGGGTGGTGGCAGGGCTCAGGAGCTCTCTCATGGCAGGGCAGCTGGTAGCAGGGGGCTCAGGTACTGGAGCAGGGCCAGGTTTGAGGGCCGCTGCACCAGTGGAGGGCAGTACAGTGAAAAGATAGAGCTGTATGGAGGGAACGGGTACCAGACATTTGGGAGCACTTGCAGATTTAGATTCTCTGATTAAGTTGAGAATGAGTGGGTTACAGGGCCTGAGTCAAAGGAAAAAATCCGGTACTCCTTGAGATTTGGGCCAAGGTTCAGGGGCTAGGTGGCATGTCGGAGATAGGGCAGTGACCAGTGCCAGAGTGTACAGAGAATGTGTGATCCAGAATAAGGAAAAAAAGATTGGCTTACCAGTGCCAGAGAGCCAGGAGCCTGTGGGTTTCTAAGTAGAGAGGTGCCTTGGGTAAATCATCCCAGTAGGTGGAATCGGAGAAGCCTTGCTTGCACCGCCTGTAAACCATTATTGCTGCTCTGAATGTCTAACCTGGATGTCATGTAAAAAGTTCAGATAGCCCCATGGAGCTGCTTTATTTATTTTAATGAAGGATGTAACCCCTGCATTCCTGGACTCATTTGGGGGTGTGGGAGCTCAATAAAGAGGCTAATTCGGGAAGAAATTGGTAGAGAATGTTGCCTTATTTAAGCTGGAAGGGGGACAAAATGAAATAGAAACTCCCCTCGAGTCCAGTTTAACTCATACATTTTTAATTCCAGAGGAATTTCCAGAATGCTGCATTAGGGGATCGAGGGGCTCTGGGGCTTGAAGAGTCAGGAGGTTGCAGCATGGAGATCCTGGTCCAGTGTCAGTGTTCGGAGAGATTCCAGATTTTCAGTGGTGAGATCGAGGATAAACAGAAACATATGGATGCACTTGTTGAATGAAGGATGCACTTGTTGAATGAAGACGCCAGAAGGTAGGACCACATTTTCCTATCTTGTTTTGAGGGTGCACTGGCTTGGGTGTTAGCGCTTGATGTAGCCCTTCTCTAGTGCCCTCTGGAACAACTGCGATGAAGATTTATGCCCCTAGATGAGGGGCCGTACAACAGTCTATATTTTTATGTTTCTCTATTCTTTGAACTCCCAAAGTGTGTTCTGGGGTCAGTTGATCCAGTTCCACTGGCTTTGAACTATGCTATAATTAGCTTTTAAAACCTTCTACCCTAGGGTGGCGTTTTCAAAAGAATGTAACAGGTTGAGGGGGAGTAATGTATTGTCCATTTTTACATGTCTTCAAAAGATGATTTCACAATATTTGGAGAAAGAATTAAACTCATTCTGCAGGAAACGTGATATTTCCTTTGTGAGTCACTAGACCAAATAACACTCCCCAAGTCTGAATGTAGAGTTTCATTCTGACTTTACATTATCATTCTAGTCTGAAAGAACACCAGAAAAGTCTTCCAGATGTATCTGCTAGGAAAGAGGTCATTGACAGGGAACTGGAACAAATCAAGCTAGCATTCCCCACAAAAACATATCATATTCTGGTTTCTAAATTTGTGTAACCTAAAGAGGAATGTTGAACTTCAGTGAGAGGTTTGTCTACTAATGTTAAGAAAAATAAATCCCTATGAAACAGAAACTGATTGATGCATCCTCTTTTGGGCATGTGTTATAATACCAGAATGCGTATGTGCCATTTTCTTTGTGCGTTGTTCATTGCCCAAATAATTAAGTATTCTGTAAATGGTGTTTGTTTTGTCCACATTTTGCTCAGCCACAAAAAGCAAGCAAATTTCACATTAATCTGAGCAAACTGGTGCATCTCAACTACTGTTAGTATCAGGGTGCAGAGAGGTGTGTAACTTCTCCCTCCTTTTTTATAAATAGTATATAAACTTAGATTCACTACATACTCTTGGCAGCTGCCACTGGTCCTTGGTCAATATTTCTGCTCCTCCCCCCATACTACTCGCTCCACTGCTGCCCTGCTTTATTGATCTACTTCCTCCTCTGACTAGTCAGTCCCCTGTTGTACTAACAATCTCCCTTCTCGCCCTCATTTTGCTGCTGGTTGTACTTTGTGGAACTGTTTTCATTGATATGCTCTCGGTACACTGTGTTTGGCAGTACTTACTTTGTGCTTCCTCTCAACTGTTTACTGCGACCTTCTTACTTTGTATAATTATTATTCAATGTGTGGTACATACCTCAGTGCTTGTGATATGTAAGAGCTGGGTGATATATGGTTGGTGCTTAGATACATTTTTTTTTAGTCCTTGGTAACCGGGTAGAGCTGGATTGGTACATAAGCCAGTGCTTGTAGTACATAGGAACTGGATAAAATATGATTGGTGCTTAGTACGTTTGAGCTGGACTGGTACATAAGCCAGTGCTTGTAGTACGTAGGAACTGGATAAGATATGATCAGTGCTTAATACGTTTGAGCTGGACTGGTACATAAAAGTGCTTGTAGTACGTAGGAACTGGATAAGATATGATTAGCGCTTAGTACGTTTGACTGGACTGGCACATAAGCCAGTGCTTAAAATGAGGAACTGGATAAGATATGATTGGTGCTTAGTACATTTGAGCTGGACTGGTACATAAGCCAGTGCTTGTGGTACGTAGGAACTGGATAAGATATGATTGGTGCTTAGTACATTTGAGCTGGATGAGATATGGTTGCTGTTAGAACTTGACCTTTTGGCCTTTATCTATATCCCACCTTTGGCGGGATGCTAAGTAAGTGTAGGATTGAAGGCCCAAAAAGAATTTAATTACCGATGTGATTACCTCCTTCAACTCCGGAGAGTGTGGCCAGTAGCATGCAGGAGAGGAAAAACCCCCTTAAGAGGAAACTTCCAAGGACCCATGGCGACTGACCTGCCTGTCCTCTGGGCATACTAAAAGGAGAGTAATCCTAAGTTAGGCAAGTACTGATAAGTTATCTTAGAACTAGATCCAGGGTGTTGGTCGAAGAGGCATATTCTGAGTTTGATTGGGAGCAGAGGAAATCCTGGAAGACAAGGTACTGGTGAATGAAGAGTCCACCATGGAGAGACAATAGAATAAGAGGTTAGTTAATCCAAGTCCATAATATCTATAGGACAAGAAGGCGAGGAGTTGTACATAGTCAGGTAGCTTGGCTAGCGGCTGTTCACTGAATCATATCTTGGAGGGCCGAGAATTTAGAATTGGTCGATGGTCGATCCTTGAGTGCGATGAAGAAGGAAGTCCATTCTGAAGGATGCAATGGAATACGGTGAGCAAGCAGCCAGGCCCCCCTTGTGGAGCAGAGTAGGAGAGAATGGCGGATCTCAAGTAATCTGACATTGCATAGTTCCAGTAGAGAAGGCAAGAGCCCCATGTGGGTTGACCATGGTGGGATGGAATGCATTGAGCAAGCAGCCAGGCCCCCTGGTGGGGTGAAGCAGGAATGTGGTGAGCAGACAGCCAGGCCCCCTTTTTGCAGGGCGAAGTGGAGATAAACAGCCAGGCCCCCTTGCAGGGCGAAGCGGGAATGCATTGAGTAAGCAGCTAGGTTGCCTTGTGGGTGAAGCAGGAAAGTGTTGAGCAGGTAGCCAGGCCCCCTTGTGGGGTGAAGCGGAGATAAGCCTCCAGGCCCCCTTGCGGAACGAAACAGGACTGCATTGAGCAGGTGCCAGGCCCCATGCAGGGTGAAGTGAAATGCATTGAGCAAGCAGCCAGGCCCCTTTCTGGAGTGAAGCAGGAATACATTGAGCAGGCAGCCAGGCCCCCCTGCAGGGGGCAACAGATATAAACAGCCAGGCCCCCATGCAGGGCACAGGAGGAATGGTGGAACCCCATGTGGTCCGCCAACTCGGTAGGGCTGAAAGCCCAAGAAAGGCAGATCCATTAAGATCGAAAGTTGATAAAATATTTCTGGTGCAATGCAGAGACTGTAAGTTAGCTAGGTAGAGCATCCCCAGATAATGCAGAGAACAGAGGTTGTAGGGGCAGGCCATCATAGGAGGCACCCAGATAGAGACAGATGTCCTCCGATGCAGTCTCAGGAGAAAAACAAAGTCAGGATCAACAAATGATTCCCTAAGGGGAGCAGTAGAGTTAGGCACAGACTGAGTGATAAGAAATGCATGCTGTCCACACAACCAAATATAGCACAGGCAGGATAGGGGTAGACGTCCCTGGTAGATGTCTTGTTTGCAGTAAGGAATTTATGGGGTGGACGACTGAGTTGGGTGAGGAATGGAACATGTCAGCAGACATCAACCTCCGTGAAGGAATGGGATGGGCAGCACTGGCTCTGTTACTGCAGTGCAATACGGCATCCTGGCATGGAGCAGGGAAAGTGGTCATGGTAGCAGTTCCAGTGAGACCAGATGGAATGGAGCAGGGCACAGAGCTGTGATGCCCAGGAGGCAGAGAAAGCTAGGAGGTACAGGTAGGTAGCATGGTACTGCCGTCAGGAAGTATGGAGTTCCAGTATCCAGAGCCATAGCAGCAGCAGGACACCACAAGCCAGAACATGAAGCAGGAGGATACAGGAGATGGACCTCTCAAATAGGCAAGTGTAGTGATGTCCCATGGCAGTGGATCACAGACCAGGCAGGTGTTCTGTGAATGGAATGGAGCGGCTGGTGAGAAGAAACCCCAAAGACACCAGAAGACCAGAACAGCAGGAAAAACAACAAAGGAGGTACAGGCAGCAGGAGAAGGGGGGGGGGAAGCAGAGGGACGGAAGGAAAACAGGTGGCGGGCAGGGGAGAAAGATGCTGAGGGAGGAAGGAGAGGACCCAGCCAGAGAAAAGGGGATGGGCTGGAGGGAGAGGGGAGGCAGAAACAGAAAGAGGGGGGCCCAAAGCCCCACCAGCCACAGGAATGCCAGTGAGTCCTACTCGCTCTAAGTAGAGGGAGCGGAAGCTGAAGGTTTAAGAAGAGGATGAGGGAGGAGCTATTTCCACCCCACTGAACTTCAGGCAAAGCCTTCCAATTATTGTTTTATAATTGTAACATTGCTGATGCTGCTTATTACTCCACTCTCCATATCCCCATTCCCTGGGACACATCTGGAAATTGGTTAGCTCAGTGTGTTTTTCCTGCTGAAACCCTTGAAATAAATAAATAAGTCAATCAATCAATAAATGGCCCTTTTCAGATGAGCTCATTTGGGAACTTATTCAACCTGAGGTTAGAGCTATCGAACACACCTGATTGTGCCACAAATAGAGGATTGTGTATGGCACAGCGCCAATCACATGGCACTATGCCATGTGAAGCACCCCACGTATTCTACGCTACCACCACAGTTCATCACCCCAACCGTTACCTTCAGGCCCACTCCTGTGGCACTGCACTTTCTCTTTCTCATATGAGTCTACATATCTCGCTAGTGGTCCAGTTGTCCCCATCCCTAATGACAGCTCATCCCTGGTATCCAGTGAACCCCTTTGCTTAGCCCTCTTTCACTGCACTATCCATGTTTACCTATAATCTCGTGCCACTCACCAGTTTATAAGCCCTGATTACGCTTATCCTTGGAGTTTTGCACCTCCCTCCAAAATTATTTATGTATGTACGTATGTATGTATGTACAGTATGTACTGTATGTGTGTATTTATGTATGTATGTATGTATGTATTTATTTATTTATAATGTGTTCACTGGGGAGGTCAATCGGTGCTGGGCACCTTTTTCCTGCACAACCTGACCTCAACAGTCTGTAAGACACTATGGCATGTGAACAGAGTGCTTGAGGGCTGGCATACAACTGAGGAAGTCTCCCCAACTCAAAATACAGAGGGAGAGGGGGTACTTGGTGTTGTAGATTGGAGCACCCAGACTGTGAGTACAGCCAAAAGCAGAGACATCCTGACTGCACTGCAGGGGGCATGCCCGAGACAGCTTGTGGCTGAACCCACCCGTGAGAGGGTATACTAGACCTGGTGCTCACCAATGGGGACAGGGTCAAGGATAGGCAGCCACATAGGAACCAGTTAGCACAGGATGGTATGGTTCAGTGTAACCACAGTAGAAGAGGCTAACCACACAAAAGTAAAGGTCCTGGATTTCAGAAGGGCCAACTTTGACAAAATGGCACAAGATCTCAGGGGAGCCCAGGCAAAAAAGGACAAGGGGGGGAAGTGGAGAAGCAGTGATCTGTTTTCAAGGGGGCCATAGCAGAAGTAACGAACCTCTGTGTCAAACAGCAAAGCAAGAGTAAGAGAAAAAAAACAACCACTTTGGTTCTTGAGGGAAGTGGCCAGAAAAGTGAGAGAAAAAAGAGGGGCCTTCAGGAAATACAAAGAAACAGAAAGGGAAGAGGACAGGGAGAAATATCTAGAGAAGCAAAGGGAGGCAGGGAAGGCAGTCAAGAGTGCAAAGGCAAGAACGGAAGAACATATAGCACAGGCTACATCTAAAGGTGACAAGACCTTCTTCAGATATATCAGCAAGAGGAAGAAGACCAGGGGTGGGGTTGTCAGGATAAAGAAGAAGGGAGGAGGGTGTGCAGAGGAGGACATAGAAAAAGCAACAATACTGAACCAATACTTTTGTTCAGTTTTCATGAAGGAAGGGAAAGCTGAAGGTCCACAACTCAGCAAAAAAAAAAAGCTATCAGGGAAGGGAGGCAGACGCCACTCTTTTCATAGTACAGAGTCCTAGAGGAACTCAGGAAACTGAGAATAGATAAGGCAATGGGGCCAGATGCCATTCACCCCATAATATTAAAAGAGATCATAGAGGTGCTGGCAGCCCCACTGACTACCCTATCCAACAGATCACTGGAGATGGGGGTCCCAGGAGATTGGAGGAGGGCTAATGTGGTCCCGCTCCACAAAAGTGGGAGCCGAGATGAGATAGGCAACTACAGACCAGTCAGCCTGACCTCGGTGGTGGGAAAATTAATGGAGGCACTGCTAAATAATAATAATAATAATAATAATAAATGTATTTATATGGCGCCTTATCTATTGCCAAGGTGCCTAACAATATAAAATAAAAAACAAAATCATACACACATCAAACATCAATTCAAATTCAGTTAAAATCACATAACAATAAATCAGTAGCTAAAGGAGAGGATGGTGTCATTCCTTGAATCTAGCAGAGCACAGGATCCATGGCAGAATGGATTCACAGTGGGGAAGGTCATATCAAACAAATCTAATAGATTTTTTGACTGGGTGACCAGGGAGGTAGATCAGAGAAGGGCGGTGGATGTGGCTTACTTAGATTTCAGCAAAGGCTTTGATATTGCCCACATAGAAGGTTTGCAAACAGGTTAGGCAGCATGGGGGTGGGCCCCAAGGCAGTAAACCGGGTCAGAGGATGTTTGAGGGAGAGGACACCTAGGGTGCTGGTGAATGGTGTTCAATCAGATGAGGGGGAGGTGACCAATGGGGTGCCACAAGGATCAGTCCTTGGACCAGTCCTCTTCAATGTCTTCATAAGTGACATTACTGTGGGCTGAAGGGGAAAGTATTTCTGCAGATGACGCTAAGATCTGCAATAGGGTTGACACTCCAGAGGGGATAGAATAAAATGAGAAAATACCTAAGCAGATTGGAGGAGTGGCCAGAAGTGTGGTAGTTAAGATTCAATGCAAAAAAGTGCAAAGTCATGCACTTGGGGACCAGAAGCCCAAGGGAGGTGTACAGGATGGGGGGAGGTACAGACAACCACCAAGCAGGAATGGGACATGGAGATACTCATACTGGACAACCTAAAGGCAACCAAACAATGTGAGAAGGCTGTGAGGAAAGCCCGCGGGATGCTGGGGTGCATAGGGAGAGGTATCACCAGCAGAAAGAAGGAGGTGGTTATGTCGCTATACAGATTGCTGATGAGACCTCAGCTGGAGTACTGTGTCCAGTTCTGGAGGTGCATCTCCATTTCATTGCAAAGTGCAGCACCGCACCACTTGGCTCCAATACAAGTAAATCTAGAAAGAGAATAATATTTTCAGAATCATAACACATGCTCAGATTTTTACTGTCTATGCCCAGGAAAGGTACACTGAGCTACAGCCTGTTCCTGGGTGTGTTTTGGGAGCACAGGGAGGTTAAAGGACTTGCTCTGGTCACGCAATATACAAGTAGAGCATGTTGGAATCAAAACCCATTCTGCTGGATGAACCAAGCTTGTTCATAGCTCTTTGCTTTAACATCTAGGCTGTACTGCCAGCTGATAATCAAAAACTACTCATTTCAAGGCTGGCCCCATGATGCCAGGCCAGTAGGCATGGAGCCACATTTGTATCTTGTAGACCTCAGTTCACACCCAAAACTGTAAGAGAAAAAGCTGTAAGAGAGGGAATGGAAAATGACAGAAGTTGGTGCTGCGGCAGCCCCAGAAATCTGTACTGAGACGAACACAGCCAGGGTTTAGAAATCCTGATATGGGGCCCCAATGCCTGTTGGCACCACAGAGCTAGCCTTGAGATGTGTAGTTTTTGATGATCAGCTGGCAGTATAGCTTGGAAGTTAAAGCAATCCTAAAGATGGATTGTTTTTACCAACAGTTTGAAATGTAAAGGTGATAACTCACTAGTTTCAGTGCACATACAAAACAATTATTGTAGATATAGAAAGAGTTGTAATAACACCTAAAACACACTTAATAAAACAGATGATTTCCTATTTAACCTGTTGGTTTATCTACTGTCAAAGCAGGGCCAAGACCCTTGGTGACATCATTTTCTGTCAGGAGACTAAAACACATGGCTGCACGCAGCCCTTAATTACAGGCTGATTTACATATGAATAATTCTGGGCTGCAAAGAGTCACAGATAAACACAATTGCCCACTCAAATTAGCTTTTTATGGGCTTTCAGACATTAAGAAATCCTGAAGATGACAGTTCCCCTTTAAGTAGGAAGTCCCAGTGATAACCTTGCCACCACGGATATGCAAAGCCACCATCTCTTCTATTGGCCCTAAGTTTCTTCAGACTAAGTCTGGGAGTTTTTCCTTCCCATAAATTAGAAGAAATATTCTATCAATTTTCTTTAACCAGTTTGTTCTAATGAAAGAGGGGAGATTATTTAAAATATAAAAGACATGTGACTGACAGGTGGATACCATCTGTGGAAGGACTATTTTACATTTTTAGTAATATTTTTTGACATTGTTTGTGTCTTTTAAAACTGAGTGTTTTTTAAGAGTTGCATATGGACCCATTTTATAAGCACAATAAGACACTTCAGTTTGTTTATTGATCGACAAGTTATGTCTTTGTCAATGACAAGATATAAAACACGATAAAATATACAATAGTATTATACATCATACATATAGGAGAAACTGAGCATTATTATTGCATCCACATCTTTTATAAGGTATATTTAAAAGTCCTTTGCATATACAATATGGTTCTTCTCTATGTACAGATTATCATACTTCAATAAATAATACCATTAATAGGAAAATGGTACACTTAGTTTTGCTTATTTCTCTTTAGATTCATGCCCTGTTATTATAAAGTGCCTATCTATTCTAAGTCTTTACTATTTCATTTAATGTATGTCATTTTTCCCTTTCAGCAATCTTTATAAATGAAATTACAGCTTCCAAAAAACCTCCAGTGAAGCTGATTTAAGCAGGAGGGTGGCTAGATGATATGGTAACTGTTGTAGCTCAGCCAAAATTCCTCCCGGCAGGGTTTGTCTTACTTTATTATTTTATAAAGGGCATACAATTAGGAGATGGACCATAATCGTCCACTCCTTTCTGGCATTTACACAGAGCTTTTGTTGGATCCTTACGATATACATGCCTTAACCTATTGCTATCACAATACTCAAACCGTCATTTTGTTAACAGTTTTCTTCTTTGAGGGTATTTTAAGATATGTAAATATGATTCAGAACTGTACTCTTATTTTGAGCCAACCATTTACTGAGTTTTTGCTGTTTACATCTGCTTAGTTCTATTTGTTTAAACACTGAGTACAATCTCCCGTTGATTAATGCCTTAATTTCCCCTTGTGGCCTAATGAAAACTTTTGACAAGCACTGTAATAGTCCATTTGGTTTCATCACTTTATCTATTATTTTCATACTTGGAAATATTATTTTCAGGTCTAGGTGCTTTATTGTTTCTGTTATGCACATGTTTGGCAATCTGTTCTCTGTCATAGAGTAGGCCTTAAGCCAATATCTAATAATTCTTTCTTGTATAATACATTCAAGAGGTAGTTGTCCCAGCTCAGCTCTCATTAGTACCGAGGAGACTTCTTGAGGGAGACCCAAAGGTTTTTTATAGTATATATTTATTGTCTTTTCCATCAATGTTTTATATTCCACACCCCAAATTTTGGTTCCATATAGTATTTGGCTCTTTATTTTAGCATTTATTACTCTAATGCATCCATTTATTGAGTACCCTCCATATCTATGAGCAAAGCTCATGATTACTTGAATGTATTTTTACGTTTTTATTTCCTGTTCGTTTTTATGCTTATTCCAATTTAAGTTACTTGAAAATGTTATCCCTAGGTAGCAGAAACTATTAACGGTTCAATTTTTGCATTATCTGTTGAGATATTATATTTCTTTATGTGTTTCTCTCCCAACATCATAAATTTAGTTTTATTATAATTTATTGTACAGTACATTCATCCTTAAATATTTGCAGCAGCCTCTTAATTCCCAGAAAAAAATGGTTGCGATCAATACCACATCATCGGCATAGGCCAAGTATGGGAATCCCTTTACGTTGATTTTTGGCATGTGATATTCTGTGTTATATAGTTTACATAGGGTTTGATTAAAAATAGATTAAACAGGATAGGCGATAACACCCCCCCCCCACTTAACCCCTCTATTTATTTAAAATTTACTACTTTTGTCTCTTTTTGTATTGTATCTAATTTGAGCTTTGTTGTTCTTATATAGGGAGTGCAAAATATTCAGAATGCATTTTTCTATCCCTATACTTTTTAATGTATCCCATAATATATTCCTATTTACACAGTCAAACACTGCTTTTAAGTCCATGAAGACACACAATCATTTTTGTTTCCTAATTACTGTGTATTTATGTACCAAGTGTGCTAAGACAAAGCATTGCTCTATAGTGGAATGCCCTGGTTTAAACCCACCTTGCGCTTCGTCTGTTATGTTATTTTCCTTTATCCAACTCGGCAATTTATCATTTATAATTCTTGTAAGTATCTTTTCAGTGTTGTCTGTCAGGCTTATAGACCTATAACAAGTTGAGTCTCTGTATCCTCCTTTTTCTTTTGTTTCACTGACTGAGTTCACTATTATTCCCTGTTTCTATATTATTTATCATTATGTGTGTTTTTTTTTTTTGCTGGGCTTTTGCCTTTAATTCCTTTTACCCCATTTTGTTTTGATGTTTTTGTGCCTTGGTTTTTTTCTTCTTTTTTCTTGTTTTACTCTTCTTCACCACCTTATTGGTCTTTTTGTTGTTTCTCCCCTGAGTTCTAAATTCTGTTGGAGTACTGCTGTGTCCTATCTTACTTTTCCCATTCCTTTTTTCTTTCTATCCTTTCCCTCATTTTCCCTTTCTGTCTGTTGCTTCTATTTCCGATGTATTCTCTTTCTACTTCTCCACAAGATGGGGTGGAAAGGATGAAAAGGGTCTTGGCAAGGTTAGAGGAATGGTCAAATGTATGGCAGCTTAGATTCAATGCTAAGAAGTGCAAGGTAATGCACCTAGGAAACAAAAACCCAGGGGAAGAGTACACAATGGGGGTGAGATACTAACAACAACAAAAATGGAAAGGGACCTAGGGGTAGTCATATCAGATGACCTAAAGGTGGGCAAGCAATGTGAGAGGCAGCAAGGAGGACTGGGGGGATACTGGGATGCATAAGGAGAGGCATCACCAGTAGAAAACAGGAAGTTATTATCCCTCTGTACAGACAGCTGGTGAGACCACATCTGGAGTACTGCATGCAGTTCTGGAGACCAATCTCCACAAAGACATAGACAGGATGGAAGCTGTCCAGAGGAGGGCAACTAAAATGGTGCAGGGTCTGCACGGAAGACATATGAAGAGACTTAAGGAGCTTAATATGTATAGCCTCGAGGAAAGGAGGAGAGGGGACATGATAGAAACTTTCAAGTACCTCAAGGGAATCAACAAAGTCCAAGAGGGTAGCATCTTTCAAAAAAAGAGGTGTGCAAGAACAAGGGGGCACAATTTGAAGATGGAGGCGGCTCAGAGGTAATTTAAGGAAGTATTTTTTCACAGAGAGGGTTGTAGATGCATGGAACGGCCTTCCAGAGGAGGTTGTGGAGTCAAAAACAGTGGTGGAATTCAAGCATGCATGGGACAGTCATAAGGCAATTCTAGGGGGTGGGGGCAGGAAGAAGTAGGCTGCTGGTTAACTAGGATCTGCAGCTTATCCATTAGGTAGGGAAATGGGCAGACTGGGTGGGCCAAACGGTCCTTATCTGCTGTCAAATTCTATGTTTCTATGTTTCTATGTTCCATGCTATTTAATCTTTCATTTTCATTTTCCATCCTAGTTTTCACACCCTTTGTTTTCTCGTATTGCTTTCCTCTTTCTCATAATGTGGCATTTCCCTTTTTCAACTCCTTACATACACTATCCTGTCTGTTAATAGTATAAGGCATCATTATTAACTCCATGTCTTTACTTGATATCTCCATCTCTCCCATATTCCACCCATCATCTTCAATAATTATATTGTCCCTCGATTTTCTCATTGCTATATTGTTAGCTATATTTTTTCTTCATCACATAACTAGTATTGATTCTTTCTGTCATATATTTTCTGTCAGGACCGCCTGACATGGCATTGTAGATTTTGTGATCCTTCCATTACATTTCTATCATGTGTTATTGCTTTTTTTTCTTTCAGAGACTCAATTATTTTTCTGTTTTCTATACACAACCCTTTAACGAATGTCATGTCATGCTTTATATTGATAAGCTGTTCGTATAACATTATACTAGCAATGTTCGGGTCTGTTAGGACACGGCCAGTATCTCTTGTTAAATTTTCTAGGTTAGAGGTACAGATCATCTCTGGGCTCATAAATTGAGTATACTGGGTAAGTTTACTAATATCTAAAAAAGGAGGACTTAATTACCTATTTTGTGGGCCTTTCTTCCCTAAGGCTGTGTAATGTGTTTTCTTCCATATTATGGTTATCTGTTCCCATTGTTCTTATCAATTCCCTGTTATCTCCTATTGTTCTGTTTGCTATCTCAATATTTTCAAAACTTCTGCAAAACCTATCTTCATGGGTGGGCTGTTCATTAAGGACTCTTCCTTTGTGTCATTGAGCTGTGACTCTTCTTTTCCTTTTTGTTTCTCCTCTTTCCCCACTTTTTCTTTTCTTTGCATCCCCATTGTTTTTTCCACTTCCCTTGATAAATTTGGGGTGGATGTTAACTTGTCTTTCTTTCTAGAAGGGCCCTTTTTTTCCCCTTTATTCAAAAAGCCTGGTGCTTTTTATGTTGTGTTAAGGGCCTGAAGTGCTAATTGTTTTAATGTTTTAGGCATTTGGCTAACTTGTTGGGTTGTGCTCAAGCTATTCTCTTTTCCTTTTCCTTGCAACTTATACCCCACTGCTTTAAATAAATTTTTCCCACTTTTTGTTTCAATAGGCATGGCTGATGACTCCTAGTATATATACACAAAATCACAAATATAATGTTGCTATTGTCAACAAGTTTAATGAACCAATCTGGTTCTTATCTAAGCTCTATCTAATCTTTTTCTAACTGAGTAGTGTGTCTTGTAGCTTCTATTATGATTCTACGTATAGACAGAACATATACAGCTATATGCATATGAGAGCCTGCTGATTACTTTAAAATGATGGATGAAAATGTAACCCCAACACCAGTGCTTGTACTAATTAAAACAAAAATAATGTAAATTACCTATAAATTACATATATGTTATATTGTACTACAATATATGATATGGAATTAAGTATTTATCAGTCCGGGCCTTCTCCTGGTGACCTGTGACTTCAGGCCTTTTATCAGTCCTTAGGATAGTGAAGTATTCCTTGTCATTTACTAGTTTTAATTGTAGTTGCTATTCTAAATTCTCTTTGTTATCACCAGCTCAGCTTTTGAAGTTCTCTCTACGATGTTTTATCCTCAGTGAGTAGATTGGCTCCCCTCTAGTTAATTTGCTGTGTGCTTGGTTTTTTCTAAGTTGTTATTAATCCCAGCAACAGCCGCAAACAAATGCATATACTCATACTGTGTTGTTCTTCTCTTTCCGTATTAAAGTAGCTTCTGTTCCTAGGACATTGGTGCGCACACATACAATTACTGCAACACAGTCACTTAAAAAGAGAACGAGAAAAGAAAAAAAAGATATTCACAGCATTCTGCTTGTTCTGAATTATTCGTATTTACCTGTTACATAATTTTGAAATATTTATGTTTGCCTGTTACCTAGCTTACTGAGGCTGTACTGAAGGGGCAGCTTCTGCTTGTTTTTTGAAAGTGCTCGAGACTGTCCGAGTGTTAATTAGGCAAGAGGGAAGGGAGGAATTCTTGTTTGTTCTGAAAGTGCTGTAGGCTGTATGTTAGAAAGGGAAGGGAGGGTTTGAACTTGTTCTGAAAGTGATTTAGGTGGACTGGGTGTTAATTAGGAAGGAGGGCAGGACAAAAAAAAAATATGGAGAGCTAGGGACAAACCGGCTTGGACCTAGGGTGGGGATCATAGCAGATGGGGCTGGCAGGGTAGGCGACAGCAGCTGGAGCCACCCTGGAGGGAGGGTGATAATTACCAGAAAATGAGAGGCAGCAAGGGATGCAGGGGGGAGGATAGTTGGCTGTAAGGTTGTGGTGGCTGCAGTTTTCATGAGCACTCTATGGAAGCTAGGGAATGCCCTATCTGTCAAAACTAAGGAGGATAGTGGTCAAATTGGTGAGGTTGAGAGGAATCTCAGAGGAGGGAGGAGAGAGGAGAGTGGATGGGGGATGGGGCAGGGAGAAGAAGTGAGAGGGTGGAGGAGGAAACAAGATGAGGGAAAGGGACTGGAGGGCCAGGAGCAGGCAGTGGACAAAGAGGCTATAGACAGAGGGGCACTGAAATTATACTTGACAGGAGCTATACAGTGAAGTCAAACAGATACTGGCCTCTGGATGAGTTGAAGGACAAGGAGGAGTAATGAGAAGAGGGACAGTGGACACCAGAGGCCAAGCCAGGAGCAGGAGAACTGAGGAGGTGCACATGAAGGAAAGTAGGGACAGCAAAGGGAGGACATGCAAAGTAGCACACAAACAGGTGGTAGGGTCAAGGGTAGAGAGAATATGCAACACAGAGAGAGCAGGGAGGAAGAGCTTGGAAAAGCATAGGGCACTGGGGAGGGTCAGGAACTGGGATCCAGGCCGGACCCAGACGAGGAGGATGGTCCAAGGGAGGAGGCAGGAAGATGCCAGCAGCAAGGTAAGGGGGTGAGGAAAAGGGGGCAGGGAGATCAAGTTGGAAGGACAGAGAGCAAAGAAAGGTGACTACATTAGAAGGGGGTGCATGAAAGGGCAGGACAACAGAGGGTGAACTCTTGAGGTAGACGGCCTGGGCAGTGGTAGTATGTGGGGATTCGATCATAAAGGGATTCAATGGCAAAGGAGGAAAGTAGCTTTTAAGGGAGGTCAGTTTTTGCAATCCACGAATGGAGGCTAGGAGGTGCTCCCAGGATAAAGACTGATCAATTTAGTGGGGAGGTAAGCTGCACCTAATAATGCATCTAGGTACAAATGATCTGGTGAGGAAGAGGTGGAGATGGTTTAAAGGAAGTTCAGGGAGTTAGTGGAGGGTTGTAGAGGGCTAATCAGTTCCCTGGCCTTCTCAGAGGTCCTGCCAGTACATTGTGCTAATACGGCCAGGCAACTCAGGGTAAAGGAATTTAACCTCTGGCTAAAGCAGTGGTGTGGGGAGGAGGGCTTCACATGTCTGGGAGACTGGGAGGATATGTGGGTGGATGAATACCTGTAAGCAAGGGACAGGTTACACATAAGTGATGCAGAGGCTAAATTACTAAGAGCAAAACTGCAGGGGTTCATTGATGACAGCCTGGGGGTTGACTGGAATTTAAACTAGACAGGGGGAGTGCGGCACTAGGGAGAAAGGAGAGCCTCAGCCTAGCAGGGACAACTCAGCTTGCACTCTTCCAATACAAGAGACAAGGGACAACAGGAAGGAAGGGGATCATAGGGGTGGTGGGAGGGAATGGATGGGAATACTAGCCAACGACAGGAACCTAGGGAATAAAATGGCTGACTTAGAGGTGGTGGTGGGAGTGGATGACCTGGACTTAATTGGACTTAATTGCAATAACAGAAACGTGGTGGATGGAGGGCCACAGCTGGGAGGTGGAGTTACCAGGGTACAATAGGTAGGGATAGACAGGAAAAGAGGTGGGGGCATAGCACTGTATGTGGGAGGGATAATTGTGCTGGAGGGTAAGTAGGAGAAAGGATCCACACAGATCCTTTGGGTTATCTTAGGTAGTAAGGAAAAGGGGCAAGGATAGGGTGGTCTACAGACCTCCACATCAGGGTGGGAGGGGTGAAGAAAGCACGACTAGGGACATAAAGGAAAAGGTCCAGAATGGGGAAATCCTAGTGATGGGGGACCTGAACCTACCCAATGTAGACCGGCAAATTACATCGTCCACAACAGAAAAGAGCAGGGGCTTGTTAGAATCCTTGCAGGATGTGTTCCTAAGCCAGCTAATTAAATAACTTAATGAGGGAAGTTACACTGGATGTCATTTTAACAGACGGGGACAGAGTAGGGGAAGTTGAAGTTGGGGAAAACTTGGGGGACAGTGATCACCAGATGGACAGGTTCTCCATCCAGGCAGGGGCAGAATCGGGCAGGGCAACCACCAGGGTGCTCGACTTCAGGAGGGAAAATTTTGAAAGATGAAGGGCATTTTAAGGAGAGAAATCACAGGGATTCAAAAGCTAGAGGTGGTAGAGCAGCTGTGAGGAACAATAAAGGGCAGAATTCTAAAGGCCACTGACTGCAGTGCATCCGGAGAATTAGCAAACGCAAAAAGGGAAGAAAACCCCTGTGGCTCATGGCAGGGGTTAGGGAGGCTGTCAAGGAGAAGAAAAAAGCATTTAAAGCCTACAAAAGGTAACAAGGGTTATAGGAAAGGGAAGTCTATAAGGATAAGCTCAGGGAAGCGGGAAGAGCAACTATGAAGCAAAAGCATGCATGGAGGAGAAAATAGCTAGGGAGGTGAAAAGGGGAGACTAAAGATTCTACAGGTATGTGAATGATAAGAGGAAAAATAGGCAGGGGATTCCAAGACTTAAAGGGGAGGTGGTATAATAGCTGAAGGAGACAAGGAGAAGGCAACCCTACTCAACGAATACTTTGCATCAGTTTTCACGTCTAAGAAAGAAGGTAAAGGGTCTGTATTGAGTCGATAGGGGAGGGAGGGCAGGAGGCAGATACAGGTCCCTTCACAGAGTGAGGTTGTTGGAGGAGCTCAGGAAAATAAAAGCGGACAAGACTATGGAACCTGATCAGGTACCTCCAAGG
Source organism: Neoceratodus forsteri (assembly GCA_016271365.2). Taxonomy (NCBI): domain Eukaryota; kingdom Metazoa; phylum Chordata; order Ceratodontiformes; family Ceratodontidae; genus Neoceratodus; species Neoceratodus forsteri. The sequence goes on from CM057452.1 coordinate 71,166,669, forward strand.
GTGCTCAGGGAGTTAAGGGAGGAGCTGGTGGGACCTCTGACCAAGCTGTTTAATCTAACCCTAGAATCAGGGAGCATTCCAGGAGACTGGAAGAAGGCAGAAGTGGTACCGCTATATGGGGGGGGGGGAGGATGAGCCTGGCAACTACTGCCCAGTCAGTCTCACCTTGGTGGTGGGCAAGTTGATGGAAATTCTCATAAAGGAGAGACTGGTAAGACACCTAGAGGAGGAGGAAAGACTAACTGAGGACAACCAACATGGGTTCACAGGTGGTACGTCTTGTCAGACCAACCTGACTGAATTCTTCTGGGGGGTTACGGAGGTATATTATCAGAGGGGCATGGTGGATGTGGCCTATCTGGATTTCAGGAAAGCGTTTGACTCTATCCCCCATAGAAGGTTGGTAAGCAAGTTGAGCAGTCTGGGTGTGGAAGCTAGGCTTACAATGTTGGTGGAGGATTGGCTGGGTGGGGGTGGACCCAAAGGGTGGTGGTCAATGGGAAACACTCAAAGGAACTAGGGGTGATGAGCAGGGTACCACAGGGGTCGGTGTTGGGGCCCATGCTGTTCAATGTGTATGTGAGGGACTTAGCAGAGGGTCTGAATGGAATGGCATGTTTTTTTGCGGGTGATATGAAGGTATATAACAGAGTGGACCCTCCAGGAGGGGTGGGGAAGATGAGGCAGGATCTAGCCAGGCTGGAGGAGTGGGCAGAAAAGTAGCAATTGTAATTCAATGCAACAAAGTGCAAAATAAAGCACATAGGATGGAATAACCCAAGGGCCACTTACTGCCTCGGGGGGGGGGGGACACTGCAGGTCACAGAACAAGAAAAAGACATGCGGATTTGGAGCACAGACACTTTAAAGGTTAGGAGTCAGTGTGAATGAGCAGCTGGAAAAAAAACAAGAGTGCTGGCATGCATTGGGAGGGGCTTCACAAGTAGGAGGAGGGAGGTGATCATGCCATTAAACAAAACATAGGTCAGACCACAGTTGGAGTACAGAGTTCAATTCTGGAGGCCCCATTTGCAGGGTGACAGGAATAGGCTGGAGAGGGTACAGAGAAGGGTGACCAAGATGATCCTGGGGATGCAGGGGAGGCCATATGGGGACAGATTGGAGGAGCTTGGTCTATGTACGTTGTAGATGAGAAGGGAAAGGGGGGACATGGTGGAAACCTTCAAATACACGAAGGGAATAAATAAGGTTGACGGGGAAAGCATCTTCAGACTGAGTGAAAACAAAACCACCAGACAGCATGCATTTACGCTGGAGGGCGGCAGAGTTAGGGGGGACGTAAGGGGGTGTTACTTCTCAGAAAGGGTTATAGAACCATGGAACAGGTTGCCAGAATGGGTGGTGTAGGCGGATAGAGTGGAGAAATTCAAAAGAGCATGGGATAATGACATGGGACTAGGAAGGGGAGGAGAGAGAGGGCAGAGGGGTGGGAGTTAAAAGAGTGGTGGAAGGAGTGCTATCTCTTTCAGGCAGACTCGATGGGACAAATGGTCCTTTTCTGCTGGCAGGACTCTATGATTCTAATTGCATTTAGGTCAGTTAAATTCACTTTTTGTCAGTTCTAGTCTATGTTCTTCTAGTCTCTATATTTAGCAGTTCAACTGATAGCTGATGAACTAAAAGTTCCTAATAGACTTATTTCGTTACAGTTTTTTTTTTTTTAAATAACCTTGCAGCACTATTATGGGCAATCAGTAGTAGAGCACGGCTAGTTAATACTTTAAAAAAACTTGCTGGTTTGCTTGGATTTCATATATATTTATATCTGTGTTTTAGTTACAAGCTGTGCTTCTCTCTGCTCAGGTGACTCAACAGGTAACTCAGTTTGCCTCAGCCTCAGCGAGTATTCCCCTCTGTGGTTTAAAACTGAGCAAAATCCACTCATCTAAAAAGAAAAGAAAAATAGTGTGGCCAAATTAGTTTCCTCTCGATGACTACCCAGCGGCTCTGGTAAACATACAGTATTTAAAAGCACTAGCGTAGCGCTGCTATTATCTACTTCAAAAGAGTTACCTTTTCAGTGCTCCCTGTGGGATTTATTGAAGCCTCTAGAATAATGGGCTTAACAGAGCACAGCTGATGGCTTTTTTCAAACAATGGCGCTTCTGATGGAGAGAATGCCATGCATGCACTATGTACTGCTCCGTGTCACATGCTATCTATACGGGGATACCAGTCTCACTGAGCTTAGAGCTTGGAACAAGGAACAGAAAACATCTATTTAGTTGGTGGATTTCAGGTCTACCTGGTCTACCAAGCACTTTCAGTGTTTATATTGGTAGTGGTAGGCGCACACTTTCTCACTAAAAATAATTTAAGTAATCCCATATAAAATATAAATTCACTCCATTGAAAATGTTATTCAAGTTCCAGTTTCATCAGTGAGTCAAAGCTTGACTCTGGAGGTTCCGGTAATAATAACTGGAAGTTCAGAGGATGAAAATCCACTGAAGGTGTTAGCGCTCTGCAGAGCCCTCGGCGATACTCCGCCAGGTGAAGTATTGGCTCCACTTCACCGCTATGGGCTCCAACCTCATGGAGGAAGGCATCGTAGCCTAGGGATTATCCCCCTGGAATGCGCAGTCTAAAGACAGTCTGGAAAGAGTCAGTACTATCTTAAAATTTAGGGCAATGGTGTCATACCATTTCTAGAACTTTCTTGAGCATGTACTGACTCCTGCCACAGCAGCTCCTCCACAGGTGCTTAGCACTAACTGTTCACTCCAACACTTCCAATAAGACACTTTGGTGTGTTGGTTGTGCTAGTTTGACCACACTTCAAGGGGCTGCAGCCTCATGCCTTACAATGCCACTGGGTGTGCAATAAAACCAGCACAACAAACCCATGTCATGTCTTATTGCTTACCTGGAAAACACAGAAAAATAGAATCCTCCTCCCTTTCTCCTGTCTCTCCCCCCATTTCTATTTTATATAATTGCTGTGGTGCAAAAACACTCCCCAGCAATTATGTAGACTAAAACATGGGGTGGTGTGGTTAAGGAGACTTTTACACACACCCGAGGTGTTGGATACTTACATAAGCTCTCTGGGGTTTATTTAAGCATCCAGCACCTCAGGTGTGTATAAAATTCTCATTAAACACACCACCCCATGTATTATTCTATATGCAATATTTGATCCACCTCTACAAAAAACTAGGGACTAAGTCTCAGATGCAAGGACTACCCCATAATCAATGCAAACCAATTTTATGATAGTCCCTTGGCTGTGACCCACAGGAGCTATGCTAAGAGAGGGTCCCAGGAGCCTTTCATGCTAGCACAAATCAATGCGCACTGGATGCAGAAGTGGGTGGGGTCAGCATGTAAATGGAACATTGTGCCATTCACTTTGCTAGTTTGCTTCAGCACACCAATCACAGCACTTTTGCGATGGACCCTAATTGCTGCCTATAAAAAATGGAGGGGGGGAGGGGCACAGGAGTGTTGCACAGGTAAGCACAAATTCAGGGAACCAAGATCATCATTGTATCACTTGATAAAACAGCCTCGTACATGGGAGCGGGGCTACAGAGGAGGGTACCACTGAACTGCAAAGGACAGAACCACTGAGGTTGGATTTGGGGTCCTACTAGACTACCTGGGAGAGCAGTGAGGGACTGGACACACAGATAGGCAAAGAAGCCAGATGTTGCTGCAAATTATGGGTTGAGGGTGGGGGGACGTGTTCTAGTAACCTACAGTGGTGTCTGCCAGGATCAGATGCAGAGACACAATGTATTACAGTTTTCTGCATGACAAATGCAATTGAGTTGCAGTATTTTCTGCAGAATTCTCCAAAATCTGACAGAATTCTGCAGAATCAAGTGTCTGGTCATGGCAGGCACTACTGTACCAAATCATGCACATTTGCACTATGTGAATACATGCCTGGGCCAGTTTTGTGTGCTGTTATTGTGCATGAACACATGTGCACTAAGTAACAATTAAGCACCTTAAAGCAGCAGTACTAGTTTTAGTTATTTAAAAACAGACCAGCTGCTGGCAGACCTGGGGAGGAAGGTATTCCTTAATACATAGAAACATAGAAATCGGTGGCTGATAAGGACTGCTAGGCCCATCCAGTCTGTCCACTTTCCCTACGTACTGCAAAAGCAGCAGATTTCCGGCTTTACCTTCTCATTCCTATCGCTTTGGTTCCCCTATGCCTGTCCCACACATTTTTGAATCCCCCCACTGTGTTTGCCACCACCACCCCTGCTGGGAACTTATTCCATGCATCCACCACCCTTTCCATGAAGAAATACTTCCTCATGCTACCCCTTAGTTTACCCCCTTCCAACCGTATGTCATGACCCCTTGTTCCAGAACATCTAAGATGCTGCCCTCTGGTACCCTATTTATGCCCTTTAGATATCTGTAGGTTTCTAGCATATCTCCCCTGCCTCTCCTCTCCTCCAGGGTATACATATTACGGTCTCCCAGTCTCTTCTCATATGACTTTTGGTGCAGGTACTGCACCATCTTTGTTGCCCTTCTTTGAACTGTCTCCACCCTGTCTTTGTCCTTGCGGAGATGCGTCCTTCAGAACTGGACACAGTACTGCCAATGAGGCCTCCCCAATGATCTGTACAGAGGCATCACCACCTCTTTTCTTCCACTGGCTCTCCCCACAGCCTTGGCACATTGTTTGGTTGCCTTTAGGTTATCAGATATGATTACCTCCAAATGCCTTTCCTGTTTGGAGACCATCTGTATCTCTACCCCACTGTGTAATCCTCCCCTGGGTTCTTGCACCCCAAATGCATGATTTTGCACTTTTTCACACCAAATCTCAGCTGCCACACTCTAGCCATTCCTTCAGTTTACCTAGGTCAATCCTCATTTTTTCCACCCCTTCTGGAGTATCCACCCTGTTACAGATCTTAGTGTCATCTGCAAAGAGGAATATCCTCCCTTCCAGCCCCTCCACAATGTCCCTTATGAAGACAGTAAACAGGACTGGCCCCATAACTGATGCCTCTAGCACCCCGCTGGTCACCCTTCTTTCCTCAGATTGAGCTCCATTTACCACCACCCTCTGTCTTTTTTTTTTTAACTCTTTTTCTGGCTCTGATACCCTGGGGATCTCTCTCGGACATCCACCTGCACTTGTTTTATATTGTACAGCAATCTGAGCCCCTGGGAAGGGGCACTTTAAAAATAAAGTATCTATCTATCTATCTATCTATCTATCTGGAACAGTATTGAAGGCCTTACTGAAATCCAAGTAGGCCACATCCATCGCTTCCCCAATCCCCTTCCCTAGTCACGCAATCAAAGAAATCAATTAGATTTTGTTTGACATGACTTTCCTGCTGTGAATCCATGCTGTCTTGGATCCTGTGCTCTGCTGAATTCAAGGTGTTCCACAATCCTTTCTTTAACATAGAAACACAGAAACATAAACAATGACAGCAGAAAAAGACCATGGGGCCATCCAGTCTGCACAAGTTCTCTATAATCCCTGGAGCCTACTGTTCCTCCAGGGTAGTAACCCTCCCCATCCTCTCTCTGTTCTCTTCCTTGGTCCTGTCACCCCTGGTAACCACTGTTCCCTTCATTATGTCCAAGCCCTGCTTGAATCCCCTGACTGTTTTCACACCCACCACTTCAGCTGACAGACTGTTCCAAGGCCTCTTCCGTAAAGTAGTACTTCCTCACATCTCTCCTGAACCTACCTCCTGTTAATTTCCACTTGTGTCCACGTGACCGCAAATTGGCATTCAGGCTAAATAGTTCCCCGAGTTCAATTCCTTTAAGGAACTTGAAAGTCTCTATCATATCTCCCCTCTCCCTTTGGGTCTCCAGTGAGTACAAATTTAATGCCTTGAGGTGCTCCTCACAGAAATAATTTTTTTTACTCTCCACTGCACTGTCTCCAACCTATCCTTATCCTTTCTGAGGTGAGAACTCCAGAACTGGGCACAATACATCAGGGATCTGTAGAGGGGAAGTATTACCTCCTTTCTTCTACTGTCGATACCCATCCTGATACATCCCAGCATCCTGTTAGCCTTGCTATATGCCTTGTTGCACTGACTTGATTCCTTAAGTGAGCTGCTAATGACAACTCCCAGATCCCGTTCCCTAGCTGTAGTGCTAAGTCTCTCTCTAATCCCATCCAGTACTCTGTCTTGGGGTTCTTCTAGGTGCATTACCTTGTTTTTTCTAGCATTGAATTTTAACTGTCAAACCTTTGACCACCCCTGTAGCTTTTGTAGGTCTCTCTGCACTTCCCTTACTCCCTCATCACTATCCACCCTTCCACCATAGTTTTGTGTTATCTGTGAAGAGACAGCCTGCCCTGGATTCCTTCTCCAATGCCACATATGAACATGCTGAAGTAGTGATTCCACAATTTCCCCACTATTGAGGTGAGGCTGACTGGTCTTAAGTCGCCAACCTCCTCCCTACTCCCACTTTTATGAAGAGGGACTACATCTGCCTTCCTCCAGTCCTCTGGAACCACTCCCGTATCAAGTGATTCATTAAACAGGACTGCCGGTGGTGCTGCCAGCACCTCCTGTAGTTCCCTTAATATTCTAGGATATATCCCATCTGGTCTTATTGTCTTGTCCACTTTCAGTTTTGTGAGTTCTTTTAGGACTCTCTCTTGTTGTATGTAGTACAGGGCACCAAATTTGGGTTGGAGTTTGGCATGAATGCATATGTGTGGGCAGAGAAGTCAAGCCTGCTGTCTACCACACACCAAGGTACTTAAAAGCTGGCAATGCTTCAAGCAGTGTGCCTCCAGCATGGAGAAGATGGGGGGGGGGGCTGGGCCAGCTTCTGGCTGGTACCAAAAGTCATAGACACCATTTTTATTTGTGTTGACCCCAAGTTGGTTTGACTGGAAGCAGCACAGAACACTGTGAAAGTCTTGGTGATGCGAGACTACCAGAGATGCAGTCAAAAGGGACTGGAGGTGTAGAGAACCGTGTCATCTGCCTACATGTGAATATGAGAATTGTCACAGGTGGAGGAGAGGGCGTTTAAGAAAATGGAGAAGAGGACTGGACCCAGAATGGAACCTATGGGACCCTGGCCTGGATAGAGAGGGGTGGAGAGAGATGGCACCTCCTACTTGTATCAACTGTTGACAGTTCAAAAGGTAGGAACAGAAGCAGTCAACAGTAGGGGCTGACAGGCCAGCAGAGCTCAGCTTATCCAGAAGGAGTAAGTGGAACACCGTGTCAAAGGTTTTGGCCAGATTGATGAAACTGGCTGCTGTGATGTTCAGCCGATTCATTGTTGAGAGGATAGAGTCAGTGGCCCTAAGGAGGGAGGAGATGATGGAATAATACTTCCTAAAGCCAGACTGGAAAGTGGAGAGGAAGCTGGAGGAGTGGAGGAAGTCTGCAAGCTGTGAGTAGACTAGTTTGTCCTGGGGCTTCACAAGAGAAGGGAGGAGAGAGAGAGATAGGGCGGAAGTAGCCAGGAGTGGAGGGATCACCCCATTTGTGGAGGGGGAGAACCTTGGCAATCTTCCAGGAATGAGGGACAGTGCATAGAATGAAGGAAAGATTTAAGAGGTGAGTAAAGGGGGAGGCGATGGCAGGAACTGGCAGATGGAGAAGTTTAGGGTCCAAGCCATCCGGGCTAGATTTGGAAGGGCCGAGTGAGGAAAGGGCAAACAGGGTCTCTTGTTGAGTGACTGGGGGGAATCAAACCTGGGGGGAGGCTGAGGTAAAGGTGAGGGAAGAGAAGAGAAGGTGGGGTGGGGGAGAGAGAGAGAGAGAGGGGTGGAGCCATGAGGGTGGGAGGGGCCGAAAGCACAAGTGGAAAAAACTGTTGAAGTGAACAGCAACAGAGAGAGCCATTAACCATGAGGACTGGGGAGAGGCCGGGGGGGGGTCAAAAAGGAAGTGAATCACCTTCCAGAATTTGCATGGGGAATTAAGGTTATTCTGGAGGTTGGGCTTGAACTAGGGACTTGACGGTACAAACAACCTTAATGCAAGAGTTCCTAAACACCCTGTAGGAGAGGAGGTCTGACAGGGAACAGGATAATTTATACCTGGCCCAGGCTTGGTCAGGGGTATTACATAAGCTGATGAGATCAAAAGTGATCCAGGGTGGTGAGAAGATTAACTCTAGATTTTCTAGTGAGGGCTTGTTTGTCTCAGACAGAAATAAATATTGAGTGGAAGAGGGAGAGGGCCATATCAATGTCTGGGGTGGAGAGCATGGGGGACCAGTCAGTTGCAACAAGGTTGTTCAGTTTAGCTTCTCTGTTCAGTGACTGAAGAGACCTGGACCAGATGTACTTTGTGGAGGAGGGAGGGAGGGAGCTGGACTTCCCTGACACAAAATGTTGTGCAGTGGTCGCTGAAGGTGTCTGGCAATTAGGGCTGGGAGAACGCTGTGATGTTCTGTCCGTTATTAAATAAGAATATTGTTTGGGGCTGTTGGAAATTTGAGACCTGTTTTGGTAGCTATAAGTGGGCTCATTTGTTTGATTCACTGTGTGGCAGGCTGCATTTGTAGAGGCCTATTTCTTCTGTTTTAAAACATAATTGGTGTGATTTAACTGGGTCTGTTTCTTTGAATTGGAGACCTATATCTTCTAATTCCAAGCCTATTTTGATGTGTTGTTGGTGAAGCTGTTTGAATTGAGTCCTGTTTTTGGGTATAGAAACCTATTTTGGGGGCTTTGAGTAGAATTGTGATTCATTGTTGCTGGCTTCACTAGCTGCAAAGTTTTAGTGCAGAGTGGGGGAAGGGTGCTAATGGTCTGACCAGAGGCCTCAGCTACCTGATTGTTTCTGGAAGACTTGGGCTGGTCCCACCCCTGGTCCATGATTTCCTTTATACCAGGGGTTCTGACATCACTCCCTCAAACGGGCAAAGGATATGCACCTGTCATAGCAGAACCAGACATCCAGGAAAGGAACAGCAGCAAGTGAAGAGGTGACTGCTATCTCAGTGGAAGGGAAGTAAATGCAAATCTAGGAGCTTTCATTATTACTTCTTCGTATTGATATTGCATTGGGGAAAGGAGGAGTAGGAGTCTGAAGAAGGTTGTGCAATGGCTACTTAAAGTCTCTTTTTGAGTGTGGATAGGAAGGATAGGAATATAAAAAGCAGTTGCTCAATATATCTAAACGTGTGCAACAAAGGAGGTAAGGGAAATAAAGAAAATGTTTTGCACTGATAGAGAAGGGAGAGGGGAGACTTGGGGGAGTGTTTGGTATCCTGCATCTGGAAGGGTGGGGGTCTCTGGTGGGCAACGACAGCAATGGGTAGGGTGGTAGGCTGCAACAACTGCAGTGCACTATTCTTTCTAAAAATTGCCTGGAGTGTGGGAGGATGTTTAGTGTGCAACCACATAGAAAAACTTAGAAAGGAGATTGAGGGTCTGCAGGAGAAACTAAGACAGGCAAGGCAGATTGGGGATGGGTTTAGCCCAATACTGGAGGGAGGAAGAAAGGGAGATGAGGAAGGGTGATTTAAGCCAACAGTGGTGAGAAGAAGGTCAGAAGAAGGGAAGCAGAGACAAAGGGGCCCAGGCCAGTAAGAATGATTGCCAGGGGAAACTAGGTCAGGAGACAAAAGACAAATGGAAGGAGGAGATAGGGACTTGTGAGGGGAGGCGAAGAAGTGGCAAAAGTCATGGAGTGGAAAGGAGAGAACAGGTTACTATGAAGAGAGAGGGAGCGGGCATTTGTGAAGGGTCTTCAGAAAATAGTTGTGCACTGCTAGAGAGGAAGAAAGTGGAGGAGGAAATGGCGAAAATTAGAGGAGTAATTGATAAATGCCTGGACCAAACTGGAGCGGGGAAGTTCTGCTGGGAGAATTGCAATAGGGGTAAAAGGGGAAATAATGTGCAGGAGGAAGAAGAGGCTGGAAATGAGAGAGGGAGATGAATGGAAGCAAGCAGGGAGTAAGAGGGGTGGAATCTTAGTGCTGGGGGACTCAATACTAAGAGGAATCAGGTGGGGTAGCAAGGGGAGAGGCATAGTCGCATTTGGGTGGAGGCCATGCCAGGAATGACAGCGGAAAGGGTGGGACAATCTGTTCTGAAATAGGCAAGAAGGGGTAGGGACAAGCCTCATTTAATTATACATCTTGGGACAAACGACCTGGCTGACAAGACAGTAGATATAGTCCAGAGGAGGTTTGAGGAACTAGCACAATTATGTGAGGGGGCAGGAAGATCAGTAACTTTTTCAGAGATACTTCCAGTGCCAAAGGCAAGCACAACAAGAAAGCTGAGAATAGAGGAATTTAACGGATGGCTAAGAACCTGGTGTTGTGCTAAAGGGTATGGACTGTTGGGGGGGTGGGGAGGGACCTGGGAGGACAGTAGTGTCTATGCCAAGGACAGACTACACTTGAGTGAGGAGGGAAAGAAAGTGTTGAAACAGAGGATGGAGGAGTACATAGAGGAAGTTGGGAATTTAAACTAGGAGTGGGGGGTGGCAGCTGGGAATAGATATGCAGCGACCACAGGTTGGGAAACCATATGAGCTTACCCCCCATAACAGTGACAAAGGACAAATGGCAAATACTGTTGGTGATGCTAGGAAAGAAGGGCAGGATGGGAGGGGGGGAAAAGAGTGGAAGGTGGTTACCCTTAATGCTAGGAGCGCTGGGAGGAAAACTGCAGAGTTACAAGTTCTCATGGCAGAGGAGAGGTGGACATTGCAGCCATCACAGAAACATGGGCCACCCAATACAATGACTGGGACCTGTCTGTACCAGGGTACAGGTTATTTCTGAGGGACAGGGTGATTGGGAAAGGAGGGGGCACTATATGTGAAGGAAGGACTGAAGTGTGTAAGGGAGGAAGGGGAGGAGGGTAGTACGGAGTCACTTTGGATGCAAATCCAGGATTCCAAGAATAGGATTCTTAGAATGGGAGTGGTGTACAGGCCACCATCTCAGATGGAGGAGTTAGACAGGTGTAACCCCCCTGCAAATGGGGGTTCCCAAAAGACTTCCAGGAGCTTGCTTGAATGCTCCAAGCCTGAATGGTGTTTGGCGTTTAAGCCATTTATCAGTGAGTGTTTTTAGAACCTCTGGTACTGTCTCTTTAAGAGCTGTCTGCTTGCAGACATAATTAGTTGTATGGGGGACTGTGTGTTTCTTTGAGTACCACTCAAGCTGCTGCCAATTCACCCCATTTTGCAGTCACTAGGAGTGCAAAGGGAACCTGTCTGAAAGATGTAACTGATTGCCAGAAATCATTTACAGTAATAATAAAATTACAGTTTGTCTAACCTGCTTTCTTTGCAGTCAGAACTGTCTGCCTAGTTCCCATTCTGGTTTTGAACTGCTGAACTGGACCAATCAGTGTGGGGTAAACTAGCTCTAAAATGATGCCTTGGACGAATCAGAACTTGGGACTCATAATCTGAGCCAGCCACAAGAGGATTGTATGGGCAGTGACTCTGGGAGATGTAGTTTAGACTTGGTGCCTTTTGGACCAACAGCAGCAGTCTATTGAGTGACAGCCAATCCAGTCAAGAACTGGGAGGAACTCAAAGGAAGTGCCGGTTTTTGTCTGTTGGGAGTTTCAGTTTGAGATCTGAAAGTGAGGGAAAGAAACCCTGTGCTCCTTCAGTGCACAGTTTCAGTCAAAAAGCATGTGCAAGGCCCAGAGTTCGGTCTACATCTTGTGTAACTGCTTTGTTAGGACTGAATCCGTCCTGTGAAAAGAATCAAGGATCTCTGAAGAGTAGAAACCAGGCTCACCTGTAGAAGACTGAAGAAATTGTTGAATTACACTCGGTCTGTCAGGAACTGAATCTGCTGTGTGTTCTCCTGGTTATTGTGCAGTAATTGCGATTGGGATACAGATGCAGCCTGCCTGGTATAGTGCTTTCTTTTTTTTTTACCATATAAATGTGTGAGGAGTCTCTTGGATATCAAAAGTAGCCCTGCTGACATTGAAGGACCATATCTTCTTTGGAGGTCGTGAGTACTAATTCGGGGTCGCTCCCTGTTGAATTGCCACATTAAATCCAAATGGAATTACTGTACTGCTGACTGTTTAATTCTCCTTTTCACTGTGTGAAAGGGCCCCTACCAGCTGCCACGGTTTGGACTAGCCACTAGGGCTTGGGTACCCAGGGACAGTAACTGGTAGGGATAGGCCTGCACAGAGCCATAGGTAGATAGTAAAGGATAAGCTAATTAACCTGATTTCCCTGTCCTTGTTATATCCCCTAATAAATCAGAGCTGTTTGTTTCAACAAAGTTATACTGCCTGAGGTATTTGTCTATGTTAAAGTACTGTACTGTGATTGTTGCACTGTATCTTATTTTACAGGATGTCCCGTGCCTGAACCAGCCTTGGGGTAAGTGTATACTGTGAAGGTAATTCTGCTATATTGTGTGGGCCACTAGTGGGAAGAAGGGGTTGCAGTGTCCCAGAGGGCTGTGACCAAGTAAGTTTAACTATTGCAAACCCTGACCTCTGGGTGGAGGCACCCCATTGGATCCAGGCCCCTCAACCTGTTAGTGGCAAATCAGGCAGGGGTAGTAGCCCCTGGGATAGCGCCATCTAGGGTTACATCTTGGAGGCTCACCGCTGGGATTGTGTGTCCTCTAGTGGCCATATTTACAAACCACTGTTAAGGGAAAAAAATAAATAAATAAATAAATGGGTACCCCGACAAGTGGCTGTGCACCGGCTGGTGGAGTGGTGTACTGGGAGGAGATCGACCCCCAAAATGCTATGCTTATCCTGGACATCCCCCTGGGTATCAATCGGACACTGTGCAGGAGTACTTCCAAGGTGGAAGGTTTACAAAATCCTGTGGTGGTGGGTCGGCACGCTAATCTGCTCACCCACACTTTCCTGGCCTAGTAGAGTTTAAGGATCCCATAGATAGCTCAAAGTACCACAGACCATTACCCCAGAGGAGCCCTCACTGCTTGGAGAGTGATAACTAGGACAGTAAAGACCGGGGGAATGAGCCCCACCACTATCTGAAACTTTTGAGGAGAAATTTGCTAAATGGTTGCTGGGAGAAGGAAAACTGTGGAGGACTTGAAGAAACTATTCTTGCCACCTGGGGTGTTCCTCCCCAACACCTCTCCTGCTCCAGTACCCGTAATGGTGGCTGAACCAATGCAGACTCCTATTTCTGCACCTGCCATTAGTCACGACTCTCACCGAAGGTTGAGGATCTTCTGGCACCCTCCCCACCCCCAAGGGAGGATGACTGGGAGACCTGGATAGACTATGTTGCCCCCAAGTGCTAGAATGGCAATGCTCAGGCGCCAGCGAAGAAGGGTTAGTGAGAGCCTCCGAGGTCCTGCCCTGGCTACCATCCTGTATAAGCAGGCCAGTAACCCTGAAGCGACTGCACAAGCCTATCTTGAGGCCTTGGAGAATGTGTATGGGAGCCCAGATTCTGATGAGGACCTATGGTGGAGAGTAAGAAATGCACAACAGTACCAAGGGGAGTTGTTGTCTGTGTATCTCTCGGCTGGAAGAATTGTTGCAAGAATGCCTCAGAAAGGGTAGTTTGCCGCGATTGAACTGGACCGAACCAGACTGGACAGAATCCTTAAGTCTGCCCCTTCTCAGAACTGCTGTTGCTTCAGTTACGCCTGGCAAATCGACTGGAATCCCCACCTCCCATGATGAGTTAATGAGAGAAATTCGAGGAGTTGAGAAAAGGCGACCTCGGGAGGACCTGCACCAATAGCTGGGCTATGACCCAGTGACTGAGGGTGGCCCATCAAGTGAAGTTCAGGGGCAGAGGTTGGCAGTCAATGAGTGCTCTGATAAGGAAAAGATATGCCACAATGGGGCGAATGTTGAGAGAGATCCGAAATTCAAAAACAGTCCTTTATGAAACACGCCTGCAAGTCGGCCCGACCTATATCCGTGCATCTGCTATGGGGTGGGGATACCCACTGTATCTCCTGCTGATAACAGCTCGAACTCGATTCCTTGACCATGGAAGTGGAGAACTGACGAGATGTCTCCAAATGCTTATCACGCCGCAGACAGAGATGGCACCAAGGTTTCCAGTTAGTAATACCCGCCCTAGCTCCCAGTGTGGCACCTCGCCAGCTCAAACTCCAAAAAGTATGTTTTGCTATAATTGTGGGAAGGATGGGCAATGAAAGGAATGCCAATCCCAAAAGACACTGACAAAGTTGCATATAGGCTACAAGGAGAGCTTGGAGAACAAATCAGTGGTTAAGAGGTGCAGTAAATGATCCCAGTGAGGGCACCAAAATGCTAATTCACGTCCTTTTGTGGCAAGGTCAGTTGCCCAGGCCCCACTACCGCCTCCAGACTGGTCCAGAATAGTGGGTCCCTCCATGGAGACCACTGTAAAGGTAAATGGAGTGTCTACAAGAGCTGTATTAGACAGTGGCTCCCAAGTGACAATTATGTTTCAAGATTGGTATCAGAAGCATTTGTCAGACGTACCTTTACAACCATTAGAAGGACTGCATGTATGGGGTTAAGTGAGAGGCCTACCCTATTCTGGGTATATCCGAATTTGGCTGTCTTTCCCACCTCCGTGGCTGGAGTGGCGAACAAGTAGAGACCCTAGCCTTAGTGTGTCCCCCACTGACTGTATGATGGTGTCCCTTTGTTGATTGGAACAAATGCTCATATGTTCGGAAGGCTGGCACAGTTGTGTTATGAAAACGAGGGTCAAAGACTAGTAGAGCTTTAAGAGTTCGGCTTTAATTAAGAAGGCCTATGAGGCACAGAGAGATGCTGAAAAAACAGAACCAGAGGAACCGGTCGGAATTGTATGGAAGAAGGATCCTGAGTCTCTGATCCTGGCGCAAATGCCCAGTGTACCTTACAGGGAGGTCCGTATCAGAAAGGATGTTAAGAATAAAATATTAATGTTGGATGCACCAGGCGATGGAAAATTGCCAGAGGGACTGCTGGTCAAGCCTAGTATTTTGCCCGCTAGAGCCCATGCTTATGCCAGAAGGGTAATGGTCCAAGTTCATAATGTGTCTGAAAGAGACATTCGAGTAAACAGAGGTTGCATCCTGGCTAATGTGCATTGTGCAGACACTGCAGTGCTACCCAGCAGCAAGAGTTCAAGGAAGAATGACAGAGTAACGCCTGACTTGTTTGATTTCGCGACTCCCGCTGCCAGCTGAATGGAAAGTGAAGATCAGTGAGAGCTTGCCCAGAGAGACCAGGTGTTTTCTTTAAGGAATGGGATGTAGGATGCGTGCAAGGAGCTGAGCACAATATCCGGCTGCATGACGAAAGACCATTTCGTGAGAGGTCTCGACGCCTGGCACCTGCTGACATAGATGATGTGAGACGGCATCTGCAAGAGATGTTAGCTGCTGGTGTAATACAAGAATCCAGAAGCCCTTATGCTTCCCCCATTGTGGTAGTGAGGAAAAAGAATGGAACAGTAAGGATGTGTGTGGATTATCGCACCTTAAACCGCGGACTATCCTGATCAGTACACAATGCCCGGATTCAGGATGCTTTGGACTGCCTAAACGGGAGCAAGTGGTTCTCTGTGCTGGATCTCCGCAGTGGGTACTATCAGATCCGATGGCCCCAGAGGACCGTGAAAAGACAGCCTTTATCTGTCCGCTTGGCTTCTATGAATTCATGAGGATGCCTCAAGGTTTCAGGTGCCCCAGCCACTTTTCAGCGATTGATGGGCGTGCAGTGGGGACATGACTACTAGAGTGCCTGGTATACCTAGATGATGTTTTGTGTTTGGCAGCTCACTGGAGGAACATGAGAGCAGATTATTTAAGGTATTGGACCGACTGGAGGACTTTGGCCTTAAACTGTCCATTGATAAGTGTCAATTTTTTCAAACATCAGTAAAGTATGTGGGACACATAGTATCCACGAGGAATAGAGACCCGACCCAAGTAAAGTTGAGGCCTTGACCACCTGGCCACAGCAAAAATCTAAAAGAACTGCAAAGATTCCTGGGATTCTGTGGTTATTATAGGCGCTTCATCAAGGACTATTCAAGAGTGATCCGCCCTTTACTTAACCTTACTCAAGGGTATCCCCAACCCACAAAAATACCAAAAGTCAGCATCCTCAAGACTGAAAGAGTATTTTCATCCGAGTAAAGTATTTGGGGCCGCTGGACTCCTGATTATGTGAGACTGCTTTTCATGAGATCATATATCAACTTACCCATGCTCCAGTGCTGGCCTATGCCGATCCAAGAAAACCTTACGTCCTGCACACTGATGCTAGCTTGCAAGGGTTGGGGCTGTGTTGTACCAAGAACACGAGAATGGCCTGAGACCAGTGGCCTTTGCCAGTAGAAGCCTGACCCCATCCGAAAAAACTATCCTGTACATAAGTTAGAGTTCCTAGCTTTGAAGTGGGCTATTGTTGACCAATTCCATGAGTACTTGTATGGGGCTAAAATACTAGTAAAAACTGACAATAATCCTTTGACCTATGTGCAGACCTCAGCTAAGTTGGATGCCACTGGCCATAGGTGGCTTTCTGCATTATCTACATATGACTATGCTCTCGAATACCGAGCAGGTCTGAACCACATAGATGCTGATGCTCTCTCCCGGAGGCCTGTTCCCCAGAATGATTGGGTCCGACTGGCAGAACCTGACATTCGGGCACTCTGCGGAAGTTTGACAGGGAGGAACAAATGTCCACGGACGCAGTGGACTGCATAGTGGATTGCTTGGAGCCTCTGAGAATTGCATACCTGCTGCTTATTGCCACTTTTCTGCAATAGACATTGGTGCACTGCCTCAGCTGGACAATGACAGTATTCACGCGGGCTCAATCCCCGATCCCATGATCAAAGCAGCTTAGAAGCCCTCTATGCAGGAAAAGATGTGTCCAAATTACGCTCCACTGATTTGAGAACTGCACTGTTATACAAAGAAGGTCCTAAGTTGAAACTGATCAATAAACTGTTATACAGAGAAACAGTAGACAGAGGGGACAAGTAGACAAACAACAACTAGTGCTGCCCACTGCCTTCGAGACTCAGTATTGAGGTCCTTGCACAACCACATGGGGCACCTTGGTATAGACAGAACACTTGACTTGGTGAGATCCAGATTCTATTGGCCTAAGATGGGGAGATGTGGAGCAACATATCTGAACTTGTAGTCGCAAGCATAGAGGAAAGCTTTTCCCCAGAGGGCTGCCCCCTTGTTAACATAACCACCAGTGCACCCATGGAGCTGGTCTGTATTGATTTTCTAAGTTTGGAGTCAGATCAAAGAAATATCAGTAATGTGCTGGTGGTCACTGACCATTTCACGAGATATGCCCAAGCTTTCCCACCAAAGACCAGAAAGCATCCACTGTAGCCAAAGTACTTGTGAAAACTTTTTCGTTCACTATGGGGCTCCACAAAGAATCCATTCTGATCAAGGGAGAGACTTTGAGGTCGTCTGATCAAAGAGATGCTTTCTCTGGGGGTCACGAAGTCCAGAACCACTCCTTACCACCCCAGGGGACCCACAGCCTGAACGTTTCAACCGCACTTTGCTAGATATGCTAGGCACCCTGCACCCAAAGGACAAGCCTAGATGGAGCCAACAAATTAGCACCCTGGTACATGCTATAACTGCACCAAAAGTGATGCCACTGGTTCTCCCTACCGCCTGATGTTTGGAAGAGAAGCTCGACTACCAGTAGATGTGTGTTTTGGGGTCTCTCTGATAGGGGTTCAAGCTGACAACTATTTACAGTATGTGCAAAAGTTAAAGGCCCAGCTAACTCATGCGTACCAACTGGCTCAAACCATGGCTGCCAAAGAAATCTGGCCAACAAAGAAGGTATGATAAAGGTGAAAGCACAGGAACTCCAGGAGGGAGATCGGGTATGCTAAGAAATCTGGGACTGCATGGCAAGCACAAGATTGCTGACAGATGGCACCATCTCCTCACATTGTAGTGGGCAAACTAGATGATCTGCCAGTGTACAAAGTAAGGCCTGAGAATAATTCAAAAGATGTAAAAACAATGCATAGAAATCATTTACTGCCCATTGGACAAATCTTAATTGAGTCTGAGCCCTAGAAGATGCCCCTCTGGACCAGTGACTAGAGCTGCTGCTAAGAAAGATCAAGAAAGTCTGCACCTACAGAAGCAAAGTTAAAGTGTTCCCTCCACAAGTCCCAGTTGAGCATGACTGTCAGTCCATATCGGAAGAAAGTGAGGTGACTTTGAATACTATCCTTCTTACGAACTGAGTCAATTGTTTGGGGCAATCCCTAGTCAATACTGGAGACAAGCTGGGCCTTCTGGACTGTCTAAGCCCCAACTTCATCCCTGGAGCCAATGCTCCCAGAAAGTGAAGTGCAAGCATCAGATCAGATGAAATGGAATCATTGTGCATGGTTGAACTGTTTGAGCTTTCAGGGAGAAAATGATAGATTAGGGCAGACTGGTGATACACCGAACAAGAAGAGTATTTTGAGTGCCCTGACAGTCCACTGCCAGTGTCAGCTCTCCATGAGCCAAATGTTGTGGACTCAGAAACTGTAACTCCTGGAGCTGAAAGTGCCCCAGGTTCTAGCCTCTCTACCCCATGGAGACTCCCTGACAAGTGAGGACAATGCTGAAAATGAGGCTCAGAGTGCAGAGACTATAACAGTTCCCCTAGAAAGACTGGTCGAGCTGTAAAGCCTGTGGTGCACCTCAGTTATGATTCACTTGGGAGGCCTGTGGACTTGCCTCTCAATGTTGTCCATAAAGGAGTGTATGTGTCCGAGCTCATTGCCCAAACTGAGCATCAGTGCTAACTCCAAGTTACTTGTGTTGCCCTCTAAGTATGGTGCCCTTGCCCCATCCAGCCCAAGGTAACTGATAGGGAAGGCCCCCTCTCTTCAGGTTTCATGTACAAGAGGTAATAACTTGAGTTATGGTACAATGTGTATGTAATACTGTGTAAAGAGTGACGTACTGCAATGTTTCGAAATGTGTTCTTGGTAAAATGATATATTGACTGATGATTACATGTGCGAAGCCTAATGCAAATGTATATGGTTGCAGTTGAAACTTATGGGTAACTTGCTTGTGTGATCAAACTTTCCCAGGCCAGGAAGGTGTAACCCCTGCAAATGGGGGTTCCCAAAAGACTTCAGGAGCTTGCTTGAATGCTCCAAGCCTGAATGGTGTTTGGCGTTTAAGCCATTTATCAGTGAGTGTTTTTAGAACCTCTGGTACTGTCTCTTTAAGAGCTGTCTGCTTGCAGACATAATTAGTTATACTGTGGGGACTGTGTGTTTCTTTGAGTACCACTCAAGCTGCTGCCAATTCACCCCATTTTGCAGTCACTAGAGTGCAAAGGAACCTGTCTGAAAGATGTAACTGATTGCCAGAAATCATTTACAGTAATAATAAAATTACAGTTTGTCTAACCTGCTTTCTTTGCAGTCAGAACTGTCTGCCTAGTTCCCCATTCTGGTTTTGAACTGCTGAACTGGACCAATCAGTGGGTAAACTCAAGCTCTAAAATGATGCCTTGGACGAATCAGAACTTGGGACTCATAATCTGAGCCAGCCACAAGAGGATTGTATGGGCAGTGACTCTGGGAGATGTAGTTTAGACTTGATGTGCCTTTTGGACCAACAGCAGCAGTCTATTGTGAGTGACCAATCCAGTCAAGAACTGGGAGGAACTCAAAGGAAGTGCCCGGTTTTTGTCTGTTAGGGAGTTTCAGTTTGAGATCTGAAAGTGAAGGGAAAAAACCCTGTGTCCTTCAGTGCACAGTTTCAGTCAAAAACGTGCAAGGCCCAGAGTTCCGGTCTACATCTTGTGTAACTGCTTGTTAGGACTGAATCCGTCCTGTGAAAAGAATCAAAGGATCTCTGAAGAGTAGAAACCAGGCTCACCCTGTAGAAGACTGAAGAAATTGTTGAATTACACTCGGTCTGTCAGGAACTGAATCTGCTGTGTGTTCTCCTGGTTATTGTGCAGTAATGCGATTGGGATACAGATGCAGCCTGCCTGGTATAGTGCTTTCTTTTTTTTCATAATATGTGTGAGGAGTCTCTTGGATATCAAAAGTAGCCCTGCTGACATTGAAGGACCATATCTTCTTTGGAGGTCGTGAGTACTAATTCGGGGTAGCTCCTGTTGAATTGCACATTAAATCAAATGGAATTACTGTACTGCTGACTGTTTAATTCTCCTTTTCACTGTGAAAGGGGCCCTACCAGCTGCCACGGTTTGGACTAGCCACTAGGGCTTGGGTACCCAGGGACAGTAACTGGTAAGGATAGGCCTGTGCACAGAGCCATAGAGTAGATAGTAAAGTGATAAGCTAATTAACCCGATTTCCCCTGTCCTTGTTATATCCCCTAAATAAATCAGAGCTGTTTGTTTCAACAAAGTTATACTGCCTGAGGTATTTGTCTATGTTAAAGTACTGTACTGTGATTGTTGCACTGTATCTTATTTTACAGGATGTCCCGGTGCCTGAACCAGCCTTGGGGTAAGTGTATACTGTGAAGGTAATTCTGCTATATTGTGTGGGCCACTAGTGGGAAGAAAGGGGTTGCAGTGTCCCAGAGGGCTGTGACCAAGTAAGTTTAACTATTGCAAACCCTGACCTCTGGGTGGAGGCACCGCCATTGGATCAGGCCCCTCAACCTGTTAGTGGCAAATCAGGCAGGGGTAGTAGCCCCTGGGATAGCGCCATCTAGGGGTTACACAGGAACTAGCGGGACAGATCAGGAGGATCTCGAGAAGGAGTAGTGTGGTGATTGTGAGGGACTTCAACATGCCAGGAGTGGACTGGAGCACCCCAACAACCAGGAACAGAAGGGAGCAGGTACTGCTGGATGCCTTCCAGGACAGCTTCCTGCTGCAAATGGTCAGTGAACCAACCTGGTTAGGGAATACCCTTGACCTTGTGCTGGCAAATGGGGACTTTGTGAGAGAACTTACAGTGGAGGAACCGCTGTCAGGGAGCGACCTCCACTCAGTATGGCTCACATTGGATATGGGCAAGGAAGGAGTGGAATCTGGCACAAGAGTGCTGGACTTCAGGAGGGCCAACTTTGGGAGGATGGGGGAAGTGGTAAAAGGGTACCTGGTCAGAATTCAGTCTAGTATGGACACTAACCAGAGGTAGGAGCTCATAAAGCTGGGGATAGTGGAGGCAACCAAAACCTGCTGCAAAGCCCAGAGCAAGAAGGCTAGGGCTGAAACTGATCTGGTTGAGCAAGGAGGTCATGGAAAGGTAAGGAGGAAAAGAGCTGCTTTTAGGAAGTACAAGAAAACAGGGAGGGGAGGACAGGGAGGTACGAGCAGGATGAAGGAGGTGACAAGGGCAGTGGGGAGCCAAAGCATCTCTGAACTCAGGCTGGCACAAGGCATTAAGAAGGGAGGACTTCTTTAAGTACATCAGGAGAAAGAGCCTTAAGGA
This sequence comes from Neoceratodus forsteri, assembly GCA_016271365.2. Classification (NCBI taxonomy): domain Eukaryota; kingdom Metazoa; phylum Chordata; order Ceratodontiformes; family Ceratodontidae; genus Neoceratodus; species Neoceratodus forsteri. Next base: position 71,188,037 of record CM057452.1, read on the forward strand.
CCACATAGTAAGGATTAGGAAGGAGGGGGTTGGGTGGAAGCAGGGTGCGATAAGGCAGAAGCACTAAATGAGTACTTCTGCTCAGTATTTACTAAAGAAGAAGGGGGTGACACCCAAGGTGGGAGAAATGGCAGAGGGGGAAGTGGTGACAGATGGAGAAATCATGGAGGGCAGAGTTCGAGAGGTTTGAAGGCACTGAGGGTAGACAAGGTGCCAGGCCCAGATGGCATCCACCCAGGGTACTGAAGGAGCTGGCGAGAGGTCCTTGCAGGACCTTTGACGAACCTATTTAATGCCTCACTACATTTGGTGTGTACCTCAGTACTGGAGGATGGCTCATGTGGTGCCCCTCCACAAGAGTGGCCCCAAGGATGAACGGAAACTACAGACCAGTGAGCCTCCATATCCATCATGGGTAAGCTAATGGAGACTATCCTGAAGGAGAGGCTGGTGGCCCTCCTAGAGGCCAAAGGACTACAGGACAGCAGACAGCATGGCTTCATACGTGGCAGATCCTGCCAAACCAACCTGGTCAAGTTCTATGACTGGGTAACTAGGCAACTGGACAGGGGCCGTGCAGTGGATGTCCTGTATCTGGACTTCAGTAAGGCATTCGACTTGGTGCCGCATGGAAGGCTGGGGAGGAAGTTAGTAGGCACAGGGTCGGGTGCAAAACTGGTGAGATGGGTAGGAACCTGGCTTCAGGGAAGGCAACAGAGGGTGGTGGTGGTGGTTGGGGAGCTCTCACACCCAAGGGCAGTGACCAGCGGTGTTCCACAGGGCTTGGTGTTGGGACCAGTGTTGTTTGGGATATTCATTGCAGACATATCATGGGACATCAAGAGCAAGATCAGTCTGTTTGCTGATACCGAGGTAGGCGCGGTGGTGGATGACCTAGGGGGATGGCAGGGGTTGCAGGATGATCTGGCAAAGCTTGAAACCTCGTCAGACACCTGGCAACTGGGGTTTAATGCCAAAAAGTGCAAGGTGCTGCATTTTGGGATGAAGAACCCAAGGAGGATTTACCAGCTAGGGGGAGTGCAGCTAGCCCAGACAGAGGAGAAGGATCTGGGTGTGCTCATTACAGGGTCAATGAACAACTCGGCACAATGTAGGAAGGCGGCACAAGGCCAACAAAATGCTGGGTTGAATTGCAAGGTATATCCTCGAGGAGGGAGGAGGTGATTCTGCCACTGTATAGGTCATTAGTTGGACCACACCTGGAGTACTGCGTGCAGTACTGGCACCCGTATCTGAAGAGGGACATTAAGTTACTGGAGGGGGTGCAGCGCAGGGCAACAAAGATGATCAAAGGGCTGGGGGACTTATCATACGAGAGGAGGTTGAAGGAGTTGAACATGTACTCACTGGAGGAGAGGAGGGACAGGTGTGGCATGATTGAAACCTTTAAATACATGAAAGGAGTAAACAAGACAGGTACAGAGGGGCTGTTCAAAGTAAGGGAGAGGAGGGCCACCAGGGGCCATGATATGAGACTGGAGGGAGGAAGGTTCAGGAGGGAGATGAGGAGACACTTTTTTACAGAGAGGGTGTTGGCTGGGTGGAATGCGTTACCTGCAGAAGTGGTATGCAGTAGAACAGTGGACTGCTTCAAAAGGGGATGGGACAGGACAAGGGGAGGTTAATGAGGGAATGGTGGAAGGGGGCAGCTGCAGAATAAGGGTGCTAGCTGCACATTCGAGCAGACTTGATAGACCTCTAGGCCTTTATCTGCTGGCAAATTTCGGATGTTCATAAGAACCGGAACACGGTAAAGTTCTGATTTATTCTTATTAGTTAGTTCTGATTTATTGACCAATATTTGAAAAAATTTGTAAAGTAGTCAAAGTCACTGACATTTGACACAGAAGCCCAAAGGAAATAATTTAATGGATTACTGTATTTGTATAAAAATTAAAGTAAAACTGCTAAATAATAAGAATTTGTCTATGCCGAATGTTTGCTTGCTGATATTAGCTTGGACATGCAGGAGTTAGATTGACGCAGAATAGGAATGGCAGTGAAGTATTGAACTCACACCAACCCCACCTCTACCCTGCAGAGATGGACAGGCATTGGGGTGTGCTTTTGGGTCATCGCCCATAACGCTCATGACATTTCACCTCACCCTATCCTGCAGACATCGACAAGTGCTGAGGTGTGCCTTGGGGTGTTCAGCTTTACAGTCACCCCATTTCATAAGGACATAAGTTGAAGTGGGTGCAGTATAGGAGAATGGGGTGAACTCTGGGGCTGAACAGTCCAAGGTACACCTCGATGCCTGGCACTAGCTTCAGGGTGGGGGTGGAATGGCGTGAGCATTACAGCCGGCAATCCAAAGGTACACCCCTGACGCCTGTCAGTCTGTACAGGGTGGGATGTTATGGTTAGAAACCCTAATGCCCCAGGCATTTGTTGGTATTTGCACTACAAATTTTTAACATGGTCTTTTTGTGACCCCCACCTTATGAAAGCATTTGGGACCTCTGCTCATGAACAGTGGCACTGTGATTTTGCTAATCCGTCCCGAACGTTGATTTCCCACAGCGACCACGCCATTCTGCACCACATGTGTGAAAACACAGATTGGGCAGGATGTGAAAAATGACAGCTGTACCATTTATAGGGAGGTGTGAGGAGATGGCAATGTTGAAAATCTGGAGTGAAAATGTTAAAAATACTCGAACTTAGGAGCGTATGTGGAAACTGCACAACACACGCTCGTAACACAGTCATTTAGTGGAATTGTTTCACCAAATTTTCAACATAGGCATTTTGTGACCTCTGCTCATGAACACTGTCTCTATGATTTTCTTAATCTGTCCCGAACGTTGATTTGCCACAGCGACCAAGCCACTGTGTGCCAGATGTGTGAAAATACATTTTGGGCAGGATGTGAAAAATGACAGCTGTACTTTTCATAAGGAGGTGTGCAAAATTGACAATGTTGAAAATCTTGAGTGAAAATATTACAAATTCTCAAAGTTACGAGTGTACGTGGAAACTGCTCAATGCACGCTTGTAACATAGTCATTTTATTAACTTTTGTCACTAAATTTTCAACATGGGCATTTTGTGACCTCCGCTCATGAACAGTGTCACTGTGATTTTCTTAATCTGTCCCGAACACTAATTTCCCATAGTGACTGCGTTATTCTGCGCTGGAAGTGCGAAAACATATTTTGGCCAGGATATGAAAAATGACAGCTGTATTGTTCATAAGAAGGTAAGAAAAAATGCCAATGTTTAAAATCTGGAGTGAAAATATTACAAATTCACGAAGTTAAGAGTGTGTGTGGAAACTGTGCAATGCACGCGCGTAACAGTCATTTTTTGGAATTGTTTCACCAAATTTGCAACATAGGCTTTTTGGGAGCCCACCTTATGAACACTGACACTGTCGTTTCTTTAATCAGTCTCAAAAGGTGATTCCACGCAGTGACCACGAAATCACCTTTGAGGACCGAATAACCAGATGACAGTCACTGAATTCATGAGATGGGGTCCCAAGAACCCCATGTTGAAAGTTTGGTGCCAAAATTCACATAAATGGCAGAGATATCCACATCAGTTGAAAAAAACCCATTTATGCCATTATACAGCTTACCAGCATTTCTTCAGTTTGCAGTCGGCTTTGAAGAGTGGAGACGTGTTCTTGCTCCACCGAAGATCATTGCACCAGGCTCCGGAGGTAAGTATGGGGTGAGTGGTGTGGGGAGGTGGGGTGCGCAGAGGGTGGGTGAAGGTTGGGGGAGGGGCACTGCTGACAGCAAGGGACCGTTTTCTTTACAGGTTGTAAAACAATAAAAAACAGGAGGTTTCTTTTTGCAGGTAGCTGGCAGCTGGTGTGGGCTTCATCATGCCTCCTGGGTGTTTGTTAGAGGTCTGTAGCCTACAGGATTGGGCACCCATTGGCACACAACAAAAAGGGGGACATTATGACAATGGGGATTGGGCTCCCCCATTGGCAAATGAACTTGGGAGGGGCATGCTGACAGGGGGATTGGGCACCCCCATCGGCTTTCATGGGGACTGTGAGAGGCAGACAGCGATGGCCACCTCCATGCTACTTTAAAACAAATGTGGGGACAGTATGCCAACAGGGATTGTACTACACTGTTGGCAAAGGAACCGGTGAGGGGGCATGCCAACAGGGGGATTGGACACCCTTGTCAGCTTTCACGGGGACTGTGAGAGGCGGTGGCTGTCCGTTGGCTTCTGTGGGGACTGTGAGAGGCGGTGGCTGTCCGTTGGCTTCTGCGGGGACTGTGAGAGGTGGTGGCTGTCCGTTGGCTTCTGCGGGGACTGTGAGAGGCAGACAGCAATAGCCGCTGCCATGTTTATTGAAATGGGACACCAGACAAGGCAAGCTGTGATTCGTTGCTGGAATCAGGGACCGCCCCAGCAGCAAAAACAGCTGATTGTTAATGATGGGACACTTCCTGATTACAGCGGCGAGTTTCTTTCAAGTTGGTGGCACACCACAATACTGCTGCCATTGACAGCGTGCTTCTCCATTGGCACCAGAGACCAGCCCCAAAATGGACTGCTGGCATTGGCTACGACACTGCTGTACCTCCACAACTCGCTACTACAGCAAGCTGCTGCAATATGTTTCTTGCACCTGCGTGCAAGCAAGCATAAAAAAGCAATCAGTGACTACTAGCCCCTTCATGGCTGGCCTATAATGGTGGCATATCCTGCTCGGGCCCATGACATGAGTGTGCTGGGAGAGATGGAGAAAGAGAGACAGACAGATGCAAATACCTATATCATAGCACCACCAAGCACTGCAGGCACTGCCAGGCAGCTAAGATTTTTTTAATGGTGTTGTGTGGGTATTATTTTGATGGATGTTCCAGTCAGAGCCAAACAGGTCAAAGAAATGGATATGAATGATCAAATGAGCAGCATTAAGAGAGCCCACCCACCCTAACCATGTGATGCAACTGCTTTGAATGCCCTGATGCACTGTGGTATATGGTACACTACCTGGTCCAAGAGGTGGTAATGTTTTCTTGTACTACGACTGCTTTTACTGAATCTGATTAACATGCTGAATCCTTAAAGAAGACAAATGAAAGACATAGTGATAAACCACCCAGGCAGGTAGCCAGTCACACATCGCATCGGTCAAGTGCAGTGCAGTCATAAAAACATTTGCCACTGCCATCTGAAGACCTGATGACAGACACACATCACAATTACATCCTTTCTAGTTCCACAACTGCTGCAAACCACTGCCAAGTAATTTAAGACTCAAAAATAAAATATAGTAATATAATAATCTCAGCCCACTTACTGTAAGCGAGATGTAACCAGGTTAGCATACCACACACACACACACAAACAATAGCATTTTTTCTGTGAAGTTTTTGCAGCCAAATATTGGGAACATGAGAAATATTTATTTATTTATTTACTGAGCACATTGGACGTACCTTTGAGTCAGGGACTCGTTTACAAAGGTTCCACGTCATAAAAGGCACAATCAGATAATGCAAAGAGTAATATACAGAGAGGGCACAGTGTGGCCAGACGACATCACAGCAGTGTAAAATCATGAATAATTAGGTCACAGGATAACACATAAAATGATATACAGAGACAGTACAATGGGGCACGAAAACATAACAGTAGTGCAAGAATCATGAATAACTAGATAGGGTATACAGGCTTTAAAGATAAGTAAAAGACGAAGCTAAACTAGCAGCAGGGGTGTCGTGCAACCAGAAATTGTGGAGGGGCACAAAATCCAAACTTCTCTAGGGGGGGTCCGGGAGCATGCTTCCCCGGAAAAATTATGAAAAACTGAAGTCAAATGGTGCATTTTTGTGACTTTTAGCTGACCGGGAAGCTGTTTCAAAACAAACTAAATATCATAGTAATGATAGAGCAATGATAATTATTTCCATTCTTGTTCAGTCTGTGGACATTTACCATTTGTACTGGACATAATAATCCAGGTGTGGTCTCACCAGTGACCTGTATAGTGACAGAATAACCTACTCCTTCCTAGAGGTGATGCTCCTGGCTAAGCAACTGAGTATTCTGTTTGCTTTAGCTGCTGCTTTATGGCACTTTGCTGTATGTTTCATGTCACCTGTACCATAACTCCCAGGTCTTCCTCTCCTTCTGATACCTTCACCTGGACTCCCCCTAGCCAGTAGCTCACTTTTGGATTTTTGGCTCCCATGTGCAACACTTTACATTTTTATGTTGGCGTGCTTGCGCAGCCAACATCTTGCGGTAGTGAAGATTTGGAGGCACGGTCACTGTTGGTCGAATACAAGGCACACATCAGTAGGTGTGTCCCTCATTCCCCAATCAGCCTGCATGCAGGCACCACACCATGCATACTTAATGTGGCCATAAGATCAATCGAAAGGTCCACTGCAATGCGAGCTAAGCTCGTCATATGCAGCAGACCTCCTGATGTGCTTTCCCTGGTGGTGAAAAAATGAACATGGCGGCACACTGCCTGCCATACTGCCGACTTTGGGGGTGCCCAATCCCCCTGTCGGTATGCCCTACCTCAATGTATGTGTGTGGGCAGAGTCCCACTCCCTGCCCGGCATAATGCATCCTCCCATTTCTTATGTGCAGTGGGGTGCCCAATTCCCCTGGGTCTTGCCCCCACATTCGTTGTGTGCTAGCAGGGGTGCCCAATTCCCCATCAGTTACAGCATCCCCCCATAAAACACTTAGGTGGCATGCTGGGGAGCCCACCTAGCGTGCCAAAGCTACAAAAGAAAAACGTCCCCCCGATGTTTTTTTTACCTGTAAAGAAAACGAGTACCATGGTCTTCCTACCCCCCTCCACAAACCACGCCAACCCACTGCTCACCCTGCATCCCTACCCCCCCTCACCCCATACTTACCTCCGGAGTCCGGCGCGACGGTCTTCGGTGGACCGGGAACACGTCTGCACTCTTCAAAGCCGACCGCAAACTGAGGAAATGCCGGTAAGCTGTATAATGGAATAAATAGGGTTTTTTCAACTTTGATGCATATCTGAGGCATGTTTTGGAATGTTGGAACCAAATTTTCAACATGGGGTTTTGGAACCCCTCCTCATAAATTCTGGCACTGTCATGGCATTAATCGTCCCTGAAAGGTGATTTTGCGGTCACTACGCGGAATCACCTTTCGGGATCGATTAACAAAAATGGCAGTGCCACTGTTTATGGGGGGGGGGGGGCTCTCAAAAAGCCTATGCTGCAAATTTGGTGGGAAAAATAAAAAAAATGGCTGTTTTACGAGCGTGCATTGCGCTGTTTGCACACACGCTGGTAACTTTGTGATTTTGTAATATTTTCACTCCAGATTTTCAAAATTGCCATTTTTCCACACCTCCTGATGAACTGCACAACTGTCATTTTACATATCCTGTCTGAAATGTGTTTTCGCACATCCAGCACTGAATAACGCGGTTGCTGTGCGAAATCACTTTTCAGGACAGTTTGAGGAAATGACGGTGACACTGTTCATGAGCAGAGGCCCTAAAATGCCTATGTTGAAAATTTTGTGCCGAAAGTCCATAAAATGACTGTGTTGCAAGTGTACATTGCCCAGTTTCCACGCACCCTTGTAACTTCGCCAATTTGCAATATTTCCATGCCAGATTTTCAACACTGGCATTTTTCCACACCTCCTTATGAACAGTACAGCTGTCATTTTTCACATCCTGCCCAAAATGTGTTTCTGCATCTGTGGCGCACAGTGGCATGGTCGCTGTGGGAAATCAACTTTTGGGACAGATTAACAGAATTGCAGCGCCACTGTTCATAAGGGGAGGTCCCAAAATGCCTATGTTACAAATGTGGCTAACAAACTCCCAAAAATAATTGGGTTACGGATGTGTTGCGCAGTTTGTATGCATGCTCATTGCTTCACCAATATTTCATATTGTCACATAGAGTTTCAACGTTGCCATTTTTTTACGCCTCCTCATGAACAAAGTTGTCATTCTCCACATCCTGCCCAAAAATGTGTTTTTGTCCCTCTGTCGCCAAATGGCACAGCCACTGTGCAAAACCAACTTTCAGCTAACAAAGTGATTGTGCTACTTTTTATGAGGTGGCCTGACAAGCAGCCCATGTTGAAAATGTGGAGTGAAACTACCACCACACGCCTATGGTGTTAGGGTTTCCGACTGTAGCACCCCACCTGGTACAGACTGACAGGCATCAGGGGTGTGACTTGGGATCATTGGATGTAATGCTCACGCCATTCCACCCCTCCACCTTCACCCTGCAGCCACTGACAGACATTGTGGTGTGCCTTGCACTGTTCGTCCACAAAGTTCACCCCACGCTCCTATACTGCACCCACGTCAGTGTATTTCCTTATGGAATGGGGTAAGTATAACGCCCAAAGACCCCAAAGACACCCGACACTTGTCAGTGTCTACAGGGTAGGTGAGGTACAATGGCATGAGTGTTATAGCTGATGACCCAAAGGCACACCCCAATGCCTGTCGCTCTCTACAGGGTGGGGGTGGAGTTGGCACTTCAATACTTCACTGCCATTCCCATTATGCATCTCTAGCTCCGGCACTGCCAATGCCAATGCCAGCGTGACAACATCCGGCATTGACAAATGCTTGTTTAGCATTGAAACCCAACTGCCAGATGCCAGACCACCTTTCCAGCTTTGCCAGATCCTCCTTTAGATCTTGCCTCCCTTCCTCTATGTCCACCCTCCCACAGAGCTTAGTATCATCCGCAAAGAGACAGATTTTGCTCTTGACCCCCTCAACTCTGTCACAGATAAATACATTGAGCAACACAGGTCCCAGCATCGAGCCCTGTGGGACACCACTGGTCACTGGCCTAGGTTCGGACAGCTCACATCCTACCATTATTGGTGGTGTGGTTAAGTGACTTAATCAAGTCACTCAGTATGGGATTGGAGTTTGTGGGAATCACACCCAGGCTGCTTGATGTCCCAAGCTCATTCGCAGCTCATTACTCTAACCTCTAGGCTATACTTCCAGCCTCATTTAGCATGCTTCAGTGGGCTAAAATAAATATCCATAAAATGTGGCTTTCACCTACAATATATAACTGTACCAATAATCAGCTGTGGTTTCCAATTTATTTTTTTATCATGATGAATAGCTGCCTTACAAGAGTTGGCATTTCTTGGTGGTGGGCAAGGTGCAGCTGGTTACCAGAGCTATCTGTGGCTTTATACTGTAACAGACATACTAAAGCAAGACAACAGTAAACCACTTTTACTAATTTCAGCCTTGCACTGGTCCTAAAACATTTCTTTGGAACAAAGTGAACTGCACAAGTGGATATAAACTGTATGCATCCTCCACCACACCATAGCCTTAGACCTTCCTCTCTAGTTCCTCCTGACCACCCCCTTGTGAGGTCTATGTGAACTTCCACCTCTACTGAAATAGGAATGAAATGTGTAGGATTATGGGACAGCCTTGCTGAAACTCTAAGGTGGGAAGATGAGGGGTTTATATACTTGCTTCACTGCTGAACCCAAATAGTATCCTGGCTTGTAAGCAGTAGATAGAGAAGACAATTGACTCTGGATGTCATTTTGAATGCCAAGTGAAAAACACAACCAAAAGGAACAGCTGCCCTGCTGCATTGCACAAGCATGCACACCCAGCCATGACCAAGTTAAGCTATTAACCAACAACTACTATCTTTTTTTTTTACTTGTTCTCCCACTGCTCTATGTTTTCCTCATCACCATCATGCAGTTCAGTACCAACTGTGGCAACTGGTGGCTCCACTCTAGTGAGCCCACTCTCACACCTGCAGTGGGCTGGAGAGGTGGTGAAGGGAGAGGGAGTTGGTCAGTATAAAGCTTATAGCAAGTCGCTCCAGGAGAACATTCCAACTTCAAGCCAGGCTGGATTTTGCTTTGCATCTGTCCCCACCCAGTGCCATAGTGATGTTCTGCAGCAGTCGGTAAGAGAAGGATTTCCCAACCCCAGAAAGGTGCAATCACTTTGATACCCCCTTCCCAGCTGGTAACTAATGGGTTCCTCACCCTACTACTGGACTATCCCCTCCCAACCCAACCACACTGTTGTCACACGTCCTAATCCTTCCCACACCTCAGCAGGTGGGTGGCACTGAAGGAGGCAGGCGGCACTCATCACCCAGGAGTAAACACCTTCTGTTGGGAGCTGCTGGGGTAACCCACCAGTGTAGCAGTATGCTGCATGGCTCTCCCCTTACCTCACTCCGCCCGGGAAACTCACCTCTAGGATGACAGTCCTCCCTGAAAATATTTTCCAGAACTTCAAAAAACATCACAGGAGGCCCTAGGCTGCTGCCACTGCTACTGCCGGAGTTCAGCTGCCTCTATCTTGCTGGCCTTTTCATGGTGCATTCTGATTCCTCATAGCTCCCTCTTCCTTCTTGCTCCCACATTTTTGCTATCATATTCAGCTCACCAACACATGCCAAATCTTAATGGGAACCTGCTCCCCTCTGTAAGTCTAAGGCTTGGCCATGGAATTTACTTTGACAACATTGGATAATGGTTCTGCTGCCTGACATTGTATATTCAACACCCAAAAAGCAACTTTAAATTACCTGAAGTAAATTAAAAGATAGCCAATTGCCTCACTGAGACATGGAGGCAGATATCTATGTACATAGCATGAGATGGAATCCTCTGGAAGACTGCAGAACCACAGAAACAGAAAGAGGAAGAATAACCCTGATCTCACCCACTCCAACCATTCCTCCTACTCGCACCAAATCAGAGATCAGAGCCCTTTTACAAACCAACCCAGGCCCCTTACCAGGAAAGTAGATGCTAAGACAGACTCACCCCCCCCCCGTCTCTGCTTGATGCTGGAACTGCTATTCTCCTGGAAAAGGGTGACGGCGCGGAGGCACGTAAACAAAAATCTCATTCAATACCGTGGCCCGACTCAGCTTCGCTTTCTCTCATTCGGGTCATCTTCTCATTCTGTTGTCTCATTAGTCTGCTCTCCTTATGCATATAGTGAAGAAGGCACTTGAAATTTTAAAGCACGCTTTGCCGCACGTCAGCTTCTCTGTGTGATTGGATAGATTCTTGGAGACAGTTAGGCAGAGGCAAACAACACAAACTAGAGAGGTGATTGGTGGGAACGAAATCTAAAGTCATCACAGGACACCAATCACATCTCATACACCAGTCAGCTAGCAGTAAACAAAACCCCACTCACATCACTGAGTTCATAAAAACCCTATATTGTTTTGAACATTCTGATTTTCTAGAAAACAAAAATAAAATAAAATATATTTTTAACTAGTTTGGGCAATTAATTTGGGGGGGCACATGCCCCTTCGGGCCCTGTGGGCATGACATCACTGACTGGCAGGGCCAGCAGTAGACAGCAGGATAAAATCCATTGTCAGGAGTGGAGGGAGACTGATGGTGGGGGGGAGGAGAGGGTAGGGATGGGGCAGGGCAAAGGCAGCAGAGTTAAAAGCAGTCGTAGGTGCTAGAGGATAGAAGGTGTTCCTTGAGTAGGTATTTGTAGTAGCCAAGCTTAGATTCTGCTGCCAAGGTACTGGGGAGGGCATTTGACAGAAAAGGGCTCTGTAGGTGAAGATTCTTTGAAAAAAGTGAGGAGCGACCCCAGGGAATACGGAAGTGGGATTTAGAAGAGCTGCAGGTGTTTTTTTGGATAATGGAAGGTTGAAGCAGGGGTGGATAGACCGGTGGGTGGGGGGTGATAGTCCTAAGGAGATCTTTTTGGCGAGGAGGCAAGTTTAATACTTAAGCCTGTCATCAAATTTGAGCCAGCTGGAAAGACTGTAGAGGGAGCAGGTGTGTGTGGAGTGGTCACAGCCCAGTAATAAGCGACAGGCTTTGTTCAGGACAACTCTTATTCGGGCTAGGGAGGTATTGTCTGCTGTGCTGTAGAGTAGAATACCATAATCAATGAGGGAGAGAATAGAGGAGGAGATAGCCAGATGGAGGGCCTAAGGGGGAAGGCAGTGCTTGTGCCGGTGAAGGAGATCAATTCTGGTGCTGATGGCCGAGCTGAGGAGATGGATGTGCTCGTGGTAGTTGAGGGATGAGTCCAAGGTAATACCTAGGTATTTAAAGGTGTCTACCTGTACAAAGACCTCAGACTGGAAATTAACAATGTGCAGGGGATGGTTTTTGAGTTTGTTCCGATGGTGAGCGAACATCATGACCTTAGTTTTCTTATAGTTCAAAACTAGGCAGTGTTCTGAAAACCAAGATTTAGTGGCAGAGAAGGCATTCTGAAGGGATAGCTGAATCTCAAAGGGGTCAGAGTGTGAGGAGAAAAGGACTGCGTTCTCCACGTAAAGGAGTACACTCCCTGGGCAAGCTCTGGGAAGAGTATTTAAAAACAGGATAAAGAGAAGGGGCCCGAGTATTGAGCCCTGGGGCACACCTGATCTGACTGGAAGGTGGGAGGAGAGAGTGTTGCCAATCTTAACTTGTTGAGACCTGTCAGTAAGATAGTGAGCGAACCAGCTGGTAGCATCATGTGAGAGATCGGAGCCAGAGAGGACAGACAGGAGGAGGGAGTGGTTCACGGTGTCGAAAGCTTTTGACAAGTCAACAAAGACTGCCCCCGGCTAGGTGTCCTTTATCAAGGTCTGAGTGCAAGGCCGAGGAAAATTCCGGCAGGGCTGATGTGGTGCTGTGAGATTTGTGGAAGCTATGCTGTTCTTGACATAGGAGATTGTACTTGGTGAGGTGCTCAGTGAGTTGGTCTGATATGATCCTCTCCAAGGCCTTAGGTGGAGGATGGAGATGGGGCAGTAGTTCCCAGCTGTGGTGCAGTCATCACCTATGTGGATAGGGGTGATGATGGTGGCTTTCCATTTAGCAGGGAATTGGCTAAGGCAGATGAAGCAGTTTAATAGAGTGGTTAGCTGGACAAAGAGTTCATTGAGGGACAGGCGAAGGAGTTTTAGGTCTAGGGTATCGCTGCTGAACTTGGAACCCCCAAGAGCTTTTAGAAGATAGGGTTTGGCTTCTGAAGGGAAGATAGCTTTGAAGCAAAATAGGGGGGTAGTGGAAGGTGGGAAGAGTGAGGGCAGGGTTAGGGGATCAAAGAAGTGAGCGGGAGCACACTGCTGAGATCTGAGAAGGAAATGTTAAGGTTGTCATCTATGTGCGTGGGGTCAGTAGTCATAATGCCGTTAGAGTTGATTTGGAAGGGGGCAGAAACTGTTTCCCTTGTAGTTCCTTTAGATTGTCCCAGAACTTTCTACCAGAGCCCCAGGATGAGGTGAAGGTTGCCCTGTAGTGCTCTGCTTTGGCTTTCTGTATTTCCCACATGCACTTGTTCCTGGCAGTACGGTGACGTCTGTCAGGTGGTTTGCCTGTGTCAATAGCTATTTGCCAAAGGGAGTCACGGTGGTGCATCAATCCAAGGATAGATTGGGAGAGCCAGGGGGAGAAGTTTACAAGGAATTTAGAGCGGGGAGCGTATTGGTCACAGGCATTGTTAAAGGAGTGGATAAAGTAGTCGAGTGCCGAGTCAATGTTGGGTGCATTCTTGATGGGCGACCAGTCCCAGAGGGAGAAAAAGCATTTTAAATGCTTAAAACTACCGGGTTTTAGGCAGTGAAAGTAGGAGAATTTGGGAGGTGTTTTTTTAACCCTGTAGGACCAGGTGCAGAGTACAGGAGAGTGGTCGCTTAGGGCATTGGGAAGTACAGAGATGCTAGTGAGTTTGTTAGAGCGATTGGTAAAAACCAGGTCCAGGAGGGAGGTAGACCCGGTTTTGGGATTGTGTTGAGTAGGTGTGGTGGCAACTTGTGTGAGATCTAATGCAGCAATAGCTTTTTTGTAGTGGGCAGAAGAGCTAGCTTGCCAATTAATGCTGAAGTCGCCAAGAGTTAAGCTTTCGGCTTTAGAGGGGAGGTGAGAGAGGTAGTTCAGGGTAGAGTGAAATGCAGGTTTTTGGTTACGTGGGAGGATGTAGACAGTGGTGACAAGGAACGGGGTGATGCCAGTGTGGACTGTGACTTACAGGGTGAGAGTTTGGGCACCATGATCCAGCTAGACAGGTGGAAGAGGTTGGACTTGAAGAGTGTCATGAAGGCAGAAGGCACAGCCACCACCATGTTTACTAATCCAATCCGTACAGAAGAGGGAGTACCCAGGGATGGAGATGGCAGAGTCCAGGGTTGCTTTTGAGAGCCAGATTTCCATGAGGGAGAGTATGCCAGGTTGGTGTTGGACAATCCAACCCTGGCAGCAGTCAAATTTTGTTTGCAAACTACAGATATTGATGGAAGCAATGCACAGTCCATCTGAAGCATGACAGTATGGGTGGGATGAGGAGATAGGCCCGGGTCACGATGTATGTTATCCAATAAGAGTAGGAGTAGTAGAAGAAGAGCCCTCATGTCTCTGGAGTCACTTGGAATATATAATTGTACACTCCAGTGGAACTCCCCTCTCCCAGTTTCCCAGAAGAATCTGGATGTGGTGCTGCTGTTGTACTATGTTCCATGACAGCATGCACCTCGTCAGTCATTTCTTGTTTATCTCAAAACAAGTGCCATCATCATTACTCAATAGTTGCTTTGATTTGTATTGTATGTCCAAGACTGCTGCTTTAAAGAAATTCACCAATCTCTCTGTTTGTCGATGTGCACCACACAGTTCGGTGCCTTACCTGCCACAAAAGCTTCTGCTCTATGAATGTTAAAAAAATGTGCATACAGTTTCATGAAAAATCACTTGTAACTTGTTAGTCAGCCAGTGCCCATGTTTCATTACCAAATGACTATTATAAGTTAAAAAAAAGATTGTGAAAGGTGCCCCCATAGACTATAATGGCGCGTGTCCCCACGCACTCCCTGTTATCATGTCATAACGTTGGCTGAGCACGGGGCAGCGCTGGGGTGAATCTTACAACCGGGAAGTGCCTGTGTCCCTGCGGGGATGATTTTAAGATTGTGAAACTGTATGCACATTTTTTAACAACCATAGAGCAGAAGCAATTGCAGTTGGTAAGGCACCAAGCTGTGTGGTGTATGGGGCTAAGTTGTTGAATCTGTTTAGTGTAGTACTCAGAATGAAGCATTTTACATAGTTTGTCATCTTCTTCAACTTTTTTGATCATACGTCTCGTTAGATCTTGTTGTATTCTGGAGGGCAACCTTCAAGTGTCAGCAGTACCACTGACAGCCTGTGTGATCATGGAACTGTCTTGCTTCTCTAACTTTTGCCTAATCAGATTCAATCTGGATTTAAACATTTTTATTAGGAGTATCGCTTGGCTGAGAGTTGCTGTGTTTGCACTAACCTTCTTGCTGATTTCCTCAAATGGCTGGAGCAGGAATATTAGAAACTCCAGTATGGCCCTCTGTGGTGGAGTAATATAGATGTCTGCATCACCAATTTTAGTTTCTAAGGTGTACTGCCTGACAGCTTTCTTTTGTTCCAGCAGCCTTTGGAATATATAAAAGGTCGAATTCCGTTGAGTAAAAATGTCTTGGATCAGTCTATGCAAAGGTAAACTGTGCTCCTGCTGTAATTTTTTAAACAAGTGATGGGTTTTGCTTGAGTGACTGAAATGAGTGCGTATTCTTTTAGCAGTGCTAACAAGAGCCTTAAACTCCCTATCATCATCGAGAAAACTGTGAACTGTTAAATTAAAGCAATGCACAAAGCAGCAGATGTGAACAAGGCCCCCCTCCTCCAAGGCCTTCCTTATGTTGGACCCATTATCTGTAACTATAAAGCCAACTGACAGTCCCTGTGAAGTGAACCATTGCTGTATTGGTTTTTGGAGCTCTTCATTGATGTTGTATGAGGTATGTTCAGAAGGAAAGTAGAAAATTCTTAGAACAGCAAACTACAATGCTTCACTGTCCCCAGTCCCATGTGAATTATCAAAACATGCCCAATGTGCCATGACAGAGATGAAGGGTTCAGGCTGACAGCCTGTCCAGATATCTGTTGTAAGATGCAACACCCTCTCAACAGCACTGCACAAGACGCATCTTAATTTTGTACATACAATATCGTAAGGATCTGTAATCCCTGTTGTGGAGAAGTATTTCTGTGATGGTATACTATATCGAGGTTTGAGGTACTCAGTCAACTGCCTGAATCCTATATGTTCAATCATGTTATATGGTAGCAAATCAGTACCTATGATTTTTGAATTTTTTTTGGTTATTGTAACAGCAACAGGGTGAGTCAAGGCATATTTGACTTTATGCTCATGTGTTTCTGAGATGGTAAGCTGTCTCCTTGAAGGAGGAGGGCTTTTGAACACATGGTCACTTTCAATAACAGTCAGAGGAGTTCTTCAAATGGCAGGAAGTGGTGGTGGAGGTGTAGTACTGCAGGGGCTGCCACTACTTTCATCTATGGGCGTTACCCCTGAATGTAGTGAACTATCACTGTCACTTTCTCTTCGAGACTCACAACTGAACTTTCTAGTAATGTTATGAGTGACATCTGACTGGGTGCCTTTTTAATGCTGAAATTCTCAGTGTTCCTTTCTTTTTACCCCTGCTGATTGGCCATTTACAAATAGCGCTTGTTGCTATCAACTCATTGGAAGCACTAATGGAGAAGTATGATGAAACTAAAGATTATATTGTTTTAGTTTTTTTTCCCAGGAAGGCACGATACCTTGGTCGCCTTTTCAGGAGCCCCCCACCCCCAGATTTTTCTTGGGCCTGTTCCTCTTGTGGCTTATTCCCATTGCCCCCCTCCACATCCCAAACATTTCTGCTTGTTTATTCCTCATCTGCAATTTCCATCCCTTCCAGTAAATCCTGTGCTGCCTGATCATTCTCTTCATTTTTATTATTATTATTACCCTCGTCGGGTCAACCTCAGAAGAATTGGATAAGGGACTGGCAGTAGCAGAGTATGCAATTGTTCCATGCCGTTGGGTGCCTCTGCGGGTGGTACCCACCATGCTTTTAGTTTTTTTAACTACATAACTTTTTTTTTCTTGGGACTGATGATTATCCGAGACAGTCACCTTTTTTAGATTCAAGCATTCGCTTGAAAGATGAAACCTTAAACATGAAAAAAATCACTTTTTGGGGTTTGATTTTGTTTTCCCTTTTCAGGCTGATTGCTGTCTTTTGCAGTGCAACTGCCTACCTGAGAAATAGATTGCACCTCATCAACACTTTGATCCATATTGTAACAAAAGATCCCTCTAACGTATTGTCCTTCTGATGACTCCCACCCACAGGCCAGGGACAAATTTACTGTCGTGACTCGTGACTGTACAGTGTACACAGCACATTGCCAGCACAGCAATCCACCACCGCTTCCTTTCAAGATTACCAGACTGGCTCCTACAATATAGTTACTGTTAAGTGACCACATTCAACAACTGTTAAGTGTGCCTCAGAATTTGAATTGGAGATGCAGACACAGCTGGTGCATTAGCAGCACGCAGCACAGTCCCACTCTGGGGGTTGGTTAATGCTTATTCGTAATGTAACACAATATAATATAAAACTAATAATAATAAGGAATAATGGGGAATGAGTGAGTGATGATGATGATGACGACTTTTGAGTGTAGTACTTGTACTTTACTTGTGTTGTACTGTAAACAGCCTGCTACAAGTCACAAGGTCAGATTATCCTCTGGGCCACCCATAGCCAGAAGCACAGGGTAGGCGCATTAACTTGTATGTTGTTTGAACAGTATTTTTTTTTAAATACATGAAATCCTGAATGAACGTTAGTGATTGTGATTTGTGATTGGATGGAAAAAGTCAAAGATTTATTTTGCCAGCCTGCTGCCCTTGCCCTGTACACACAGTTGCACTGAAGCCAGGGGAAACAAATTATTTGGGATTTCTGG
Source organism: Neoceratodus forsteri (assembly GCA_016271365.2). NCBI lineage: Eukaryota > Metazoa > Chordata > Ceratodontiformes > Ceratodontidae > Neoceratodus > Neoceratodus forsteri. The sequence goes on from CM057452.1 coordinate 71,205,857, forward strand.
GACTGTTATATTTATCGTGGGCCACCCTGCAGTCTCTCTCTCCCCTCTGGATGTCACAGTCAAAGATTTATTTTGCCACCCTGCTGCCTTGCCCTGCACACACAGCCACACTGAAGCCAGGAAAAAAATGGGGATTTTATGTAACTGTAAAATTTCTCTGGGACCCGCAGTAGTCTCTCTCTCTCCTCTGGATCTGGAATGGCACAAGTCAAAGATTTTGCCAGCCTGCCCTTTTTGTACACACAGCTACACTGCCTGAAGCCAAGAAAAGAAAAAAACTTTCATTTGGGATTTCCTATAACTGTTAATCTCTCTCTTGGGCCCCCAGTAGTCTCTTCCCCTCTTCTCTGGATCTGGATGGAATGGCACAAGTCAAAGATTTTGCCAGCCTGCCCTCATACACAGTTAGTCACACGGTACAGTACACTTTGCATCCCCCCCCATCCACCACTACCTCCCCAGTCCCAACTCCCCGAGTCCCTGATCCGCCTTCACCCACCCCCAATGACTGATTTCTCTCCCCCTCCCTTTCTGTTGTTGTTCCCTCCCCTCGTCAATTGATTTCTTTTCTTTCTGGCGATGGTGGTTTTAAACCTTTCTTTTGGTTTTTGGCACTTTTGTTCTCTCTGCTGCTGAGCGCAGCTCTTCTCCTGCTTTTCCCCAGTCCTCCTCATTCTTCTGGGCCGCTTGGTGTACTTAGCACGGTTATGTACCGTGAGTGTATCACATGAACTTCTGTTGTCTGACTGGATGCTGCCGGCCACCTGTACATGCCGACAACATCCCCATGGCAACAAACAACAAAATCACAGAAATGGCATCTCCACAGACCCGGAACAACACTTCTATGGCGAAGTCTGTATTTGTTCGGGGTCTGTGGCTTACGGGTTCCATCTGGGGGTCCGAATCTCCTGCAGAACAGTCTGCCCAGCCCTACTGGCAATGTACCTTCTGCAGCAATGTGGTGGGGGTGTGAGGTGAGAACCCAGTCCAGGGGAATATGGTTTGACGAGTAGGGATTGAGTCAGGTGGGTTCTGTGATGAGCTGTGAATGGTTAAGCGACTAAATGGTGGTTGTCCTGGAGGTCGGGAAAATCCAATTAATGCTGAAGTCACCCAGGAGGATGAACTCACCAGCAGAGGAGTGTGAGGAGAGAGTGGAGAGTGAGTCCATCAGAGTCAAGGAGGAAATTCTCAGTGAAGCATAATAAACACTAATAAAAATGGGTAGTGAGGAGGGAAAGGAGAGTTTATCTAGCAGAAACTCATGGGAGAAGGGTGCAGCCTCTCTCAGAGTGATGGTGCAGGACAGGTTCTGGCAAATATACAGGGCAACCTCCCCTCGTTTACCCCCGACCTGCCTAAAGAGGTGGTTGTTTGGAATGACTAAGCTGGAATCAAGAATCATACATACATACGAACATAGGAACATACAAAATTGCCATCAGATAAAGACATTATGGTCTATAAAGTCTGCTTGATTGTGCAGCTAGCAGCCCTTATACTGCTGCTACCCCTCCCTCCCCCTTCCAGTGAACCTCCCCCTTACCCTGTCCCATCCCCTGTTAAAGCAGCTCACCGTTCTACAGGATACCACTTCTTTTGGCAATGCATTCCACCCAGACAACACCCTCTCCATAAAAAAGTGTCTCCTCACTTCCCTCCTGAACCTCCCCCCTTCCAGTCTCAGATCGTGCCCGTGAGTGTGACTCCCCCTCCTTAATTTAAAAAGCCCTTCCATGACCATCTTATTCATTCCCTTCATGTACTTGAAGGTTTCAATCATGTTCCCCCATCCCTTCTTTCCTCCAGGGAGTACATGTTCAACTCCCTCAGCCTGCTTTCGTAGGGTAAGTCCCCTAGCCCCTGGCTCATTTTTGTTGCCCTGTGCTGCACCGCCTTCAGTAACCTAATGTCCTTCTTCAGGTACTGTTGCCAGAACTGCATGCATTACTCTAGGTGTGGTCTAACCAGTGACCTATATAGTGGCAGGATCACCTCCCCCCTCCTGGAGGATATGCCTCTGGCAATACAACCCAGCATCCTATTGGCCTTTGCAGCTGCTTTTCTACATTGTGCTGAGTTGTTTATTGCTCCCATTGTGATCACCACCAGCTCCTTTTCCTCCTCCGTCTTGGCTAATTGAACCCCTCTCCCCCACCTGGTAGTGCCTTCTGTTTTTTTTTTTGCACCAAAATGTAGCACCTTACATTTCCTGGCATTGAATCCCAGCTGCCAAGTGTCCGAACGGGCCTCTAATTTTGCTAGATCATCTTGCAACCCTTGTCACCCTGCTAAGTCATCCACTACTGCTCACATCTTGGTGTCATCTGCAAACAGACTGATCTTGCTCTTGATGCCTATTGAGATGTCTGCTATGAAGATCCCAAACAACACCAGTCCCAGGTCAGAGTCCTGTGGCACCCCACTTGTCACTGTCCTGGGAGATGAGAGCTCCCCTCCCACCACCATTCTCTGCTGTCTCCCTTGCAGTCAGTTTACTACCCATCCCACCATCTTTGCCCTGTCCCTGTGCCTCCCAGCTTATTTCCTAGCCTCCCATGTGACACCGAATCAAAGGTCTTACTGAAGTCCAGGTACAAGACATCCACTGCATGGCCCTTGTCTAATTGCCTGGTTACCCAGTCATAGTACTCCAACAGGTTGGTCTGACAGGATCTGCCTGAGACAAACCCATGCTCTCTGCTGTCTTGCAGACCATTAGCCTCTAGGAGGGAAACCAGCCTCTCCTTCAGGGTTGTCTCCATCAACTTTCCCACGATGGATGTGAGGTTTACCGGTCTGTAGTTTCCTGGCTCATCCTTGGGGACACTCTTGTGGAGAGGTACCAAGTGCGCTATCCTCCCATCTTGAGGTACATGCTCCAATTCCAGGGAGGCATTGAACAGGTCTGCCAAGGGTTCTGCCAGAACTTCTGCCAGCTCCTTTAGCACCCTGGGGTGTATACCATCTGGCCCAGGCACTTTGTCCACCCTCAGTACCCTCTAGCCCTCCAGTACCCTGCCCACTGGGATTTTCTCATCTGTTACCTCCTCCCCCTGTGCCCACCCTTCCACCCCCTTTGGGTATAGCTTCCCCTTTCTCTTTAGTAAATACTGAGCAGAAGTACTTGTTTAACGCTTTTGCCTGTTCTGCCCCCATTTCCACCACCACCCATCCCTCTTTATCCTTACTATCTGGTCCTTACAACTCCTTTTCTCCCTGATGTACCTGAAGAAGCCCTGCTCCCCCTCTTTGATGCCCTGTGCTACTGTAGCCTGAGTTCTCTGGATGCCTTGACTGCCCTAACTGCCCTTGTTACCTCTCTCGAGTCCTTCAGGTATTCCTCCCTACCTGTCTTCCCCACTCCCTGTTTTTTGCACCTTCAAAAGGCGGCTCTTTTCTTCCTCACTTTTTCCATGACCCCCCCTGCTCACCCAGCTAGGCTTCTTGGCCCTAGCCTTCTTACTCTGGACCCTTGTACAAGTTGCGGTTGCCTCCTCAGTGCCCAGTTTAATGACCTCCCACTTCTGGTTAGTGTCCATATTTGGCTGGATCCTGGGCAGATACCCCTGTACTATTTCCCTCATCCTCCCAAAATTGGCCATCCTGAAGTCTAACTCCCTTGTGCCTGTTTCTTCTCCCCCTTTCTCATGTTTATCGTGAACCACACTGAGTGGTGGTCACTTCCTGCCAGTATTTCTTCCCCCCCCAGCTCCCTCACAAACTCACCATTCGCCAGCACAAGGTCTAGGGTGTTCCCTAACCTGGGTTGGCTCATTTAAATTCTGCAATAGGAAGCTGTCATGGAAGGCTTCCAGAAGTACCTGCTCCCTCCTATTCGTGGTGGCTAGGGTACCCCAATCAATTCCCGGCAGGTTGAAGTCCCCCACAATCACTGTGCTGCCACTCCCACAGATCCTTCTGATCTGTCCCGCTAGTTCCCTGTCTAACTCCTCAGTCTGAAGATTCTGGAAGACAGCCAAAATTCTGTGATACAGAGGAGGTCTGGTGAGTGACAAGAGACCCATACAGTGAGGAGATCCAGTTTAGGGATGAGGCTTCTGACATTAAGGTAGAAAACACTAAGGCCTTGAGGAATGGAGGGGTGGAGGAACCAGAGCTGAATTCCACATCACCGGCAAGAAGGAGAAGCAGGGTAAGGAAGTGAAGAATGGGGCAGTACTTATATTCCCTTCATCAGGGAGGGAGGTGGGATGGGGAAGGGACAGGATGGAAAAGTGTAGGAACCCCAGGTCAAGGGAGGGGGAAGGAAGAAGACTGGGTTGGATGGTGAAGAGAGAAAGGGGGAGGATGGCTGAAAGAGGGAAAGAAAGACCGGGGAGGGTGCAGAAGGGGTGGGGGAGGTGGGGGTTGGGTGAAAGAAGGGGAGTTGGAGAAAGCACAGGAGAAGAGCAGGGAGCATGGCAAGCAGGTAGAAATGAGCAACTTGTTTAGACACTAGCAAAAACACCAGCACATAGGCAACCGTTGACTATCAAGCAGTTAAAAACAGCAGGCGAATAGTATTAAAACTATGCTGTGCAGGTTTAACAGAGATAACAATGAGACTAAATCCCGGAGTGGTGTAACAGTTGCAGTTACCTGAGTTTAGCAAGGTGTCAAAGTAAACAGCAACCAAAAGTGAACCGGCATGTAAATGGTGAAAGCAGCTGAATAAGACGTGCACTGCAATATTATTGAAGCAAAAATCTGAAATAAGCCTATACCCGGACAGGGCGTAGCTAGGATACATGATTCACCAAGGTTAAGACAGCAAACAGTCACTTTTCTGGGTGAGGAAGTCTCTTGGTGCAGTATGTTAGTACAGTCCATGTAATAATTCCTAAATGGCTTTGGAGCAGAACATTACAGTTACCCCAATACTCTGTTCTGATCCTTCTTCCCCCTGTGAGTGTCTCATTGCAGAAATGACACTAGGTTCTAATAAAAAGATTCTCATCGGGCCCAGTTACAACCCTCCTAAAGGGGGCATCCCAGGGCTAACAAACCTCTTATCGGGCCTGGGGCAGCTCTCTCCTCACAGGGGAACTATCATACTTGGTGACTTAAGCCTAAACTGGTTAAGTCTGAAGGAAATGGATTACAGTAATCTACTCAAGCAGTGCAACCTCTCACAGGCCATCACCATCATACCTCTCAACTGTCTCTGAATTTCAGGGATGTCCCTGATTTTGCCTCAGAAATTTCTTCTGTTCCTCCTAAATTTGGCATTTCTGTCACTGAAGAGTAGGGATTTGAATCACAAAATAATGCCAGCCATTTGTGTTACAGTCTAGTTTTTATTAAGAAAATGCTATTTACACTAAGAAGCATGGTGTGCACAGCTTCTGGAACTAATATTACTATTTTTTCAGATGTGTCCCTGATTTTGGTCATTTGTCCCTGATCATTTTAAGCCTTATCCCTGATTTGTGATGAGGTATGATCACCATCCCCACAAGAAGTAATACCCGTACTTACAACCACTCCTTACTGGACTGGGAGGCAACAAACAGAGAGGACAAGATACTTCAAGCCTGGATCCTATCAGATCCCATAACTGATTACAACCCCACCTATATAATTTGGTCCACCAAGACAAAGTGTCTCCCTCCAAAATACTTGACCTTTAGGAATTTTACCTGCCATGACACTACCCGCCTGCTCACAGATGTCAGGGCAGTAAACTGGCATACCCCCCACTCCCTTACTGATGTTGCCTCAGCTGTTGGACAGGGCAGTGGCCAGTGGGGTGCAAGAGCTGCGGTTGCAGTAGGGCCCGCACTGTTAAGGGGCCACTGCCTCAGAGGTCAGCATTAAGAAAACCTTTTCTCACAGACAAATTGCAAGTTTCTCTTTGGAAATTGCTTATCCGTTTGAAATTGGGTTTGTCAGAAGTGGTGTCAGAAGGATTCCAACTCCAGTTTCACATGGTTGGGGGGGAGGGGACAGAAAAAAGAAGCAGTAGGCCCATTACTCAAAACACCTACTCTTAGTGCTCATCTCCCTGGGAGGAGCAGGAAAAATTACATTGTTCAGTTTTTCATCATGGTGCCAGCAAGGGGGACACAGAGCAGCATGGACAAACTATGTATGTTCAGCAGGACTGATACAAAAAAACTTGTGCTATAAAAATTTCACATGCTCTAATGGCTATTTTAAATTTATTGATGGGGAAGTGGGCCCCACAAAATATTTTGCAGGGGGGGCCCTTACAGTTGCTGTCGCAGCCCTGCTGTTGGATACTTCACAGCTGCCCTACTTCATATGCAGGGCAGACACGTCCACCTAACCACTCACTGAGTAAGAGGAGGTCACACCCACTGGTTCAAAAAATAAGTACTCTCCCTAATGAAAGGGAGAGACAAAAGATAGGCTGCTTACAAAGCCTCCCCCTTTCCCGCCTTCTGGAATGACTACAGAAAACTGCGCACTCAATATGAGCAAAGCACCAAATCTCTGAAAGCGAGTTACTTTCAAAAACTACAGTGGGACAACCTAAGAAACCTCCACCACTTCTGGTCCACCACAGGCTCCATGACAAATACACGGATTTACCACCCTGTCATTCACCTCAGCTCCCCCACTGGCCTCATAACAGACCCCACTGCTGTCGCTCATGTCCTCAACACTAAATTCACTGACCTCTCTCCTAACCTAAGTAAACTGCCAATCTCCAACCCATCCTGTCCCAGAAACTAGACTGAACACTTCCCTCTAGATGGCACTCCTAACCCTCCCTTCCATTTTAGCGCTATCTCCTCTAGAGAAACCTTCAAACTCCTGATGAGCCTCCCTAACAGGGGCAGCCCAGGTAGTGATGGACTATACCCCTGCTTTCTCAAACTCATCGCACCCTGCATCTCCAAACCCCTGACCACTATCTTCAACCTTGCCCTGGCCACTTCTGCCATGCCTGACACATGGAAAACCGCTAAAGCTGTCCCCATTTTTCAAGGCAGGAGACCCCCTGTCCCCCAACAACTACAGGCCTATCTCTATCCTTCCTCATTTAAGCAAACTCCGTGAAATGGTCATCCATTACCAGCTCTCTGAACACTTAAACAAATACAACCTGCTCTGCCCACAGCAATGTGGGTTTAGAAAACACCATAGTACTGCATCTACTCTGGCCCATTTCACCAACCATGCCTTCAGAAACATGAATATTAGCAACATCACAGGTGCCGTCTTCATAGACCTGACTAAGGCCTTTGACCTGGTCAATCACAACTCCATGCCAAACTGTTGAAGCTCGGTTGCTTGGGTTTCAGAGCTACCTTTCAGGCTGATCCCAAACAGTCATCACTGGGGCCTCCATCTCAGTTGGCCATGGCAGTGTCCACTGGGGTTCCCCAGGGCTCCATCCTGGGTCCTCTACTATTTTTTCATTTTCATAAATTCCCTACCTGCAGACAGCCTGTCATGCATGGCCTTACAATATACAGATGACTTAGTATTATTTCACAGCCACAAACCTTTGACGACTAGTCTTATCCACTACTCTCACCCAAAACTACGGGGCAGCTCACAAATAGTTCCTGACCAATAGATTACCAGTAAGTGCAAATAAAACTAAAGTCATGCTCCTGGGGTCTAAACCCAATTTATTAAAACTCTCCAAAACAAATTCCACCCTTACTGTCCTATCACCCGTTGGCCCCCCTCTGCAGAACATACCCTATTTTAAGTACCTGGGTGTCACTCTTGACCCCTCTCTAACATTCACTGAACATATCAATATCACTCTGCGGTGCCTCAACCAAAAACTGGAGGCAGGCTTTTGACTCAAGCACTGTCTGACCCGTACGGCACGCCTCACCATAGCCCAAGGCAACCTCCTCCCCTATTAGACTACTGCACCCTAATATATTCACATACCTCCTCCCTCCTGCTCGAAGACTCAGTACTGCCTACAATAGTATCTATAGGTTTGTGCTTTTGGCACCCTACTCCACAAACCATTGCACCTTGTACCAGTCTCTGGGCTGGCTCCCTTTACAAGCCAGACATAACTACGCCATGGGGTGCAACATCAACAACTCCACCAGAAATGTAACCTGCCCTCTAATGCCTCCCTGCTCAAGCACAAAACCACTTCTCGTTGCCCCCAGCAATCCACAGTCCCTCCATTGGAAGTTCCCAGGATTTCCACTTGTCTGGGTAGCAATGCCTTGTGCTTCGTCACTCCCACACTATGGAACAAACTACCCCCCTCCCTCCACTCTCCAGACTCACACCTTGCCTTCAAATTGAACTTTAAAGGTTTGCTCCTAACTAAATCCATTTGTTTTTGCTCAGCCAGGTGATCCTATGGATAGAGTCCTTTCCCTTCCATATCTAAGACAAAACTGTCCCGTTGTACCATGTTGAACATTCTCATGACTGCATGTCTGTACACTGTGTATACTGTACTTGCACCTTATTGTATTCTGCTGTATTCTAGAGTATTATTGCACCTTATTTGTATTCAACTGTTTTCAGTGCGTTCAGTGTATTCTACTCATTCTAATCCCTGTACCATTCTCAGTTTAATGTAATTGCATTGTCTGTATTACCCATGTGCCATCTCTGTGGCCTGGGTCGTGCCTGAAAACAGTCCACTAGATCAGAGCACCTACCCGGTAATCAAACAAACAAACAAAAAACAAACAAATAAATAAATAAATACAGTTTTAAGATTCTCAGCATGAAATGCTTGGAGAATGTTGGCTAATCACTCGATCCTCCAGGGGCACCAAATCATATAAAGTTAGACAGTGGTCATGTTGGTGGGGAAGGGGGCTCTTCTTTAGTACCTGCACACTTGAGGACCCCACTGCAGGTAGCCAAGGATGAAATGTGAAGTCCAACAAATCCAGTGTACTAAAAAAGGTGAACAAGATTGATGTCAGAGAAGAGACAGAGAAGCAGACCTCTAACAGTACCAGGAGGAAACAGAGAAGCAGATCTCTACCAGTACCAGGAAGAAACAGAGAAGCAGATCTCTACCAGCACCAGGAGGAAACAGAGAAGCAGACCTCTACCAGGTACCGGGATGAAACAGAGAAGCAGACCTCTACCAGGTACCGGGAGGAAACAGAGAAGCAGACCTCTACCATGCACCGGGAGGAAACAGAGAAGCAGATCTCTACCAGTACCAGGAGGAAAAAGAGAAGCAGATCACTACCAGTACCAGGAGGAAAGAGAGTAGCAGATCTCTACCAGTACCAGGAGGAAACAGAGAAGCAGACAGAAACAGAGAAGCAGACTTCTACCAGTACCAGGAGGAAACGGAGAAGCAGACCTCTTCTAGTACCAGGAGGCCCCAAGGTGCTCCAGTCGATGGGTAACTTGGTGTGTAGGGGTACTCTGCTACTACAACTCAGTCAAGAGAAGGGGGGGAGCACTCTTGTCCCCCACTACAGCCAAGGTAACCCCATTTAAGACCCTGAAGTGCAATCTGGTGAGGCAGGTGAGTACTGGAACCAGTTCTGTCAACATGCACTGTATATGCCAGTAACAAAGCACTATACCAACAAACACAGTAACAGGTGAGCTACTTCTGAGTCTGCAAAAAAAAACAGTCTTCTTTTTTTAACAGTAGTGTATTCCAGATCATCTTAAATTCCTCACTGAGGCATTCTAAATTCATGTGGCTATTTTTAAAACAGTATTTAATCCCAACATGTGTAATTTGCATGGCTCTACAATAAAGTTGACAGCTCCCAGTATCTTTTAAAAATCTCCTCCCTGGAAGTCAGACTTCAGCTATACATGCTACATTCATGATGCAAATAGGTCAGGGGGTTGTCGGGAGTCAGGACATGTTTCTATGACAAGCAGCACAGCACCACCGTGATCTGCTTGCATCCATCATGGTGGACCTGGCAAAGGAGCAAGAACTTTTATGATCTTTAAAATCCTCTATCATGGCTCTGGAATGAAATAATGCAAAAAGAAAATCAGATATACTGATATTTTGGTTTGCTCTGTCAATTAAATTATGTAAATTTATGTGAACGAGTACTGCTGCTTTCATTTAAATATTAGGCTCTGCAAGATTCCCCACTTCTCACTACAGCAGTTTTTACATTCGGACAACAGGGCACACATTTTCCCCTGGTTGCCACCATAAAAAAAATTGAGATTGAAAATTGGACCCCAAAGATGTAAAACATATATAATTTCTTCCAGGAAGGTGGTGACTGACACCAAAACACTACACTCACTCTCAAGAGCTGGTAACACAGGAGCATGCATTGGCGATAAAATCACACCAAGGCCATGCTTACCTTAAAGTCTTCTTTACTGTGCTGGGAAACTTTTGTTGTCCCAAACATGTAAGGGCAAATATAAATGTCATCCCAGTGGTGGTTACAAACTAAACATCCCACTGAGTTCCCACAATTCTGGGTAGCGCAAGGTGGGGAATTAATGGACGCATACCTATATCGCCAGCTGATTTTTCATTGTGTCGTGTTATGGCTTCTTTCAAGCTGATCGGAAGAAGCTGTGACTTTTGTCATTACACATTTGGGACAACGAAAGGTTTTACTGCACAATAGAGAACACTTTAAAGGGAAAGTCCCCTCAGCATATTTTCGTTATACCTGCTTAGTTTGTGGGCTAACTATTGATTCCCTCTCTTTTACCCTCCTAATGTCATCTTAATTTAAATATAAATGGAGTTGCTTCATTCTGCTTTGCCCAGGTGTGAAAAACTGGTTGGTGCCATTTCAAAGCTCATGACCCCACTCAAGCAAAGCAGCATGGGTATTGATGATGTGTAGATGCACATGCCAGTAGAAGCTCTACAATCAGTCAGTGCTGTCACATAGCTTGGGAAGTAACTGCACTCTTGTCGTGGGTTTGGCAATCAAATTTTTCAAGTTAAGTTCCCTATTATTTTCTGTGTGAAAAGTGTGTCTGAGTTGGGAAAAGGAAAGCATTTGAAAGGGTGCTGCTGCTTGCTTTGTTATTCATCTGATTATATGGTTTTACTGCTAGTAGCTGTTTGTTTGCTGGCTCACAGAGCTTGAAACACTTTTGCTTAGGGTTTCCACCTGTTCTGATTTTCGCAAGACAGTCCTGATTTGAGCAGCTGTATCCTGCAAAAAAATATGAAAAATACTACATGTCCTGACATTAAAGTAGAAAAAAATATTTTCTGATTTTCCTCTAAATGTTGCAGGAAACAATAAAAGCTTAACTAAAATACATTTAATGATAACAAACACTAAAAACAACTGAAAAACTACAACACAATCTTAATTCTGATTATTTAGAGAAAACAAGTCAGTTGCATTATTCAAGGTTACATATTTTCCTGCGAAAAATCATGTTTCCATAAGAAATGTCCCACTTTGGGCTTTTTAAAAGGTGGTAACCCTAGTTTTGCTCTCACTGTGCTTGTCTCCTGCTGTCGGAGTCTACTGAGCAAGTGACCATTTTTGAGGTTTCATTTCTGATACCTTTTTCATGTGCAAGCCTAAAACAGGGTGACACCAAGTATAAAGGACATGTTTTACTTCTAGTTTCTAATTCTAAATTCTGCCTCAGCTATGTTGGATAATTTAATTCCAGAAAGGATGAATACTCACCATCCTTCCAAACACAGGGTATTACAGAAAACTGTATGCTACTAGACTAAGACTGTTTATATTTTACCAGTTTTACACTTTCACAACACAAGTAATCTTAACTATTGTCTTAATTTGCAAATAAGTCTGCGGCAGGTGCTATGCATTTTCACAGTTTCTCATGACTTTCTGGTAAGGTTTTCCCCTTTTGGGAGTAATCGTACCTTACAAAAACAGCTGACCGTGGAACCTTCCGTTGGACAATTGGAAGTATCATTCAGAATGTCAAACCGAGCTTGAAGCCCTCCGTCACAATCGGCCATTTCGGAATAATAGCCCCACTATTTCAGCTGTTACTTCCGCATTCTGGAGCATGAACTGTGCATGTGTGACTCATGTACATGCGCAGTTCTGCTGATGCCATCATGTTGTGAATGGCAAAATGCCATTGACCGCAACTATGCATGCATGAGTGTCACGCATATGCTGTTGTGTCACTGCCGCCAGCAGAAAAACCCTCCCACTGCTGCTGTCCTCCTGCATCAACATCGGGGTCCCCAGTCCCTGTGTCAGCATTATGTAGCCCCCCCACAACTCATGTGGCACACTAGGAGCCCACCCCAGTGTGCCTAAATGTACTTATTTATTTACCCTGCGCTGACATTGGGGTGCCCAATTCCACGTCAGCACTATGTACCCCCTACTGATGTGGCACTGAGAGCACACCCTAGTGTGCCCAAATGTTTGTTTTTTTCTTCCCACCCGCTGACATTGGGTTGCCCCATTCCCCTGTTGGCATCAAGTACCCACCCTTCCCAACTCATATGGCACACTTGGAGCCCACCTCAGTGTGCCCAAATTTATAATTTTTTTGTTTCCTGTAAATAAAGAAAACCTTCCCCCCACATGTTTTTTTTAACCTGTAAAAAAGAAAATGTACCCTCTTCTTTGCCCCAGTCCAGCCTACCCCATCTCCACCCGGCCACTGAGCACCCACCTCCACGCACCCCTGCTTACTCCATACTTATCTCCAGAGGTTGGCGCTGTCATCTTCTCTGGATGGGGACATGTCTGCACTCTTCAGAGCCAAACTGCAAACTGAAGAATCAAAGGTGGCATTCAATGAGGTGTTCAACTTAAGTTGATAAATCAGCCATTTTTTGAATTTTGACCCCAAATTTTCAACATGGGGTTCTTGGGACCCCACCTCGTGAACAGTGTCACTATCATTTTGTTACTGGGTCCCAAAAGGTGATTTTGTGGTCACTGTTTATGAGGTGGGGTCCCAAAAAGCTCATGTTGCAAATTTGGGGAAAAACTCCAAAAAATGACTGAGTTACAAATGTGCATTGCACAGTTTCTATGCATGTTCCTAACATCACCAATTTTTAATATTTTCACTCCAGATTTTCAACATTGCCATTTTTGCACACCTCCTTTTAGGGCAGTTTGAAACTACAATTTTTTCATATTTTAGATGGTGAATTCGAACAAATTACAGCCACCACTCAACTAACAAGGCCATTGCTCATTGAGCAGTGACTGTAATTTGTTTGAATTCACCCTCTAAAACATTAATAATTCTAATTTTAAACATTGCCACATATGAACCAATGCCCCCCTCCCCCCCACACACTTTACAATGAATCAAAGAAAATAATGCAGGTAAAATAGCAGACAGTGTGAACTGATCACAGGGTATGAAAAACTTACCAGAAAGTGGTGATCAACTAGAAACTGACATTGCGGGAGGACACTGGTTGAGGACCTTGTTACAAGCTGAGAAACCATCAAGGGGTTAAAAAGCCCTATCCTAGAAGAGGCCCAGAGGTCCTGACACATGAGCATGTCTCTATCACGAACCCCTAACGATGCATGGTCCCTACTTTCCAGCTTACCAGACTAAGGGACAACCCTCAGCTCCTGGTTGGATGACTTCCCCTACACTGGGCCTCCTGGGAGGATAGGGGAATCCAGGTGATAGGGGGCCTTTTTGTACCAAACACAATGGTATTCATGTCCTACCAACAAAAACAGGAATAATATCAGCTCCCCAAGCAGGACATTTGGAAATTCGTGCAACTTCGAGGTGCTGTAAAAGCCCTCCAGGCCTCTCAGGGACTGGTGCAGCAGTGGTAATGGCTGGGAGAACTACACAAACCAAGTGGGCAGAAAGGGATTGCTGGTAAGGCCTATAGGACTCTGATGGATTTGTATCTGCCTGACTTGGACAACTGTAAGCTCCAATGGCAACAAGACACACAGGCCATAATACCCCCTGAACTGTGGGCACATTACTTGAAACAAGCCCATATTGGGTACAGAGACTCTCGAAATCAAATGTAACAATTGAAAATACTGCACTGGTGGTACTGGACTCTGATACAACTGCACGAGATGGGCCTCCTCCCTAATGCTTGGTGTTGGAGATGCCAACAGAGCCCGGCACACCTTTTGCACATAACTGTGGCAGTGCCTGAAACTGTCCCACTATCATAACTGTGGCAGTGCCTGAAACTGTCCCACTACTGGGCGGCGACTTTGGCAGACCGTTCCAAGGTCATGGGCCATAGGATTGATCCACTGTCCCCCTTTCTATTGCAAGATGACACCTCAACACTGGAGCCATTAGCTATTCCCCTGAAACAGTGGGTGATGACAGCACTGATGGAAGCCAAGTGAGCTATCCTTATGAAATAGAGGCAACTACATACTCTGTCCTTAGTGGCGTGGCATGCAGTGGTGGCACAGGTGGCCATTCTAAAGAGTCTCTCCTACTGCAATCTTAAAAAGGGGACTAAATGTCATAAGTGGGATGCCTATCTTAGCTCTCATCTATGTTGCGTTCCCCCACCCTAACTGGCAACCCCGTTTTAATGTTTGACACATAAATATTCCACTGTCTCAAATAAGGGTGCACTACAGCTATCTTGGCACAGACTCTGGGCAAGGAAAAACTGGAGTCACCTGGAACTTTTGATTGACTTCTATGTTTGTTTTTAGTAGGAGTGGATGTGAATAATATAGATAGACTGTTCTTTATATAATGTTGAAATGGTAAACTAAAGTTATTCACTGTTTGAGCTGATATAGTTATACTTCTGAGATGATTGACCTAGAAGGTGTTGAACCTTTGATGCTGGTCATACATCCTTACTAGGTAGCACAGTACTGGTGTTTGGTCTTCAGTTTCTGTGCTATGACTCTATGCTTTGCATTTTTAGATGTTTTGTCATATCTGAACATTCGAACATATGAAACTGCCAGCAAAAAAGATAATTTGGTTTACGAGTCTGCTCAATTTTGCAGTTAGCACCCCACCTGCAGCTGCCCCTCCCCTCATATAACCCTTCCTTTTGCCCTATCCCAGCCACTCTTGAAGCATCTCACCTTTTACAGGCCACTACCTCTGCCAGTAGTGCATTCCACTCTGCTACCACCCTTTCTGCAAAGAAATGCCTACTCATTTCCCTCCTATACCTTCCACCCTCCAATCTCATGTCATGACACCGAATGTCCCTCCCCACCCACCCCTTGAACAGTCCCTCTCTGCATGTCCTGTTTATTCCTCTCATGTACTTAAAGGTCTCAGTCATAGCCTCCTGTCCCTCTCTCCTCCAGAGAGAACATGTTGAACTCCCTTAGTCTATCCTCATATGGTAACTCCCCTGACCCAGGATCATCTTTGTTGCTCTGCATTGCACCCCTTCCAGGAATCTAATGTCCCTCTTTAGGTAAGGGCACCAAAACTGAACATAGACTTTGACAGCAGATAAGGACTGCTTGGCCCACCTAGTCTGCCCATTTGCCTACCTAATGGATAAGCTGTGGATCCTATGCTTCCCAGTATCTCCCAGCCATCCCTATTGCCTTTTCACATTGCTTGCTTACTTACCTTTAGGTCATCTGATATGACTACCCCCAGGTCCCTTTCCATTTTTGTTGTTGTTACTACCCCCCAACCCCCATTGTGTATTCTTCCCCTGAGTTTTTGTTTCCCCAGGTGCATTACTTTGCATGCAGTACTCCAGGTGGGGTCTTACCAGTGATCTGTATAATGGCAGAAACACCTCCCTCCTCCTAGAGGTTACATCCCTTGCAATACAACCCAGCAGCTTGTTGGCCACTGCTGCTACTTTCCTACACTGTGATGAGATGTTCATTGCTCCCGCAATGAGCACCCCCAGATCTTTCTCCGCCTCAGTCACAGCTAGTTGCACCCACCAGATGGTAGCTCCTCTTTGAATTCTTTGCCCCAAAATGTAGCACCTTGCATTTTTTGGCATTGAAATCAAGTTGCCAGGTGTCAGACCACGTCTCTAGCCTTGTTAGATCTTCCTGCAATCCCCCTTGGTCATCCACCACTGCTCCCATCTTGGTGTTGTCCACAAATAGACTGATCTTGCTATTTATGCCTACCGAGATGTCTGCAATAAATACCCCAAATACCAGCGGCCCCAGCACCAACCCCTGTGGGACCCTGCTCATCACTGCCCTTGGGGATGGCAATTCTCCTCCCACCACCACCCTCTGCTGCCATCCCTGCAGCCAGTTCTCCACCCATCCCACCAATTTTTCCCCCGCCCCAGTGCCCCTTAGCTTACATGCTAGTCTTCCATGTGGCACTGAGTTGAATGCCTTACTGAAGTCCAGGCACAGGACATCCACTGCATGCCCTTTGTCCATTTCCCTGGACACCCAGTCATAGTAGTCCACTAGGTTGGTCTGGCAGGATCTGCCCTTAACAAAGCCATGCTACCGACTGTCCTGCACCCCACTGACCTCCAGCAGGGTCACCAGCCTCTCTTTCAGGATTGTTTCCATCAGTTTCCCTGCTATGGACGTGAGACTCACTGGTCTATAATTCCCTGGTTTGTCTTTGGGACCACTCCCTTTGGAGTGGAATCACGTGAGCCATCCTCCAATACTGAGGTACACACCCTGAATCTGGAGAGGCATTAAATAGGCCTGCCAATGGGCCTGTCAGGACCTCTGCCAACTCTTTCAGTACCCTGGGGTGTATACCATCTGGTCTTGCCCACCCTTAGTGCCCTTAACCCCTCTAGCACTCTACCTTCTATGATTTCCCCATCCATCACCCCTCCCCCTCTGATTATATCCTGCCCCCAACCTTAGGTATTTCCCCTCCTTCTCTTTAGTAAAAACCGAGCAGAAGTAATCATTAAAGTACTTCTGCCTTTTTGACTCCTTTTTCTACCCTTTCCCCCCCTTCTTAATCCTTACTATTTGGTCCTTACAACCCCTTTTCTCCCTGATGTACCTGAAGAAGAATTTTTTTACCCCTCCTTAATTCTCTTCGCCAGCCTGAGCTCTTTATGCCATTGCTACCCTTTCTTCCCTGGTCACCTCCTTTGCTTCCTTCAGGTACTCCTCCCAGTTCTCTTGTATCTCCTATAGGCGACTCTTTTCCTCCTCACCCTGTCTGTGACACCCTTGCTCATCCAGCTAGCTTTCTTTCGCCTGGGCCTTTTGACTTTGGGCCTTGCTGCTGGGATTTGTTGCCTCCAGTATCCCTAGTTTAATGAGTTCCCACCTCTGATTCGTGTCCATATTAGAATGAATTCTGTCCAGAAACCCTTGCAACACTTCACCCATCTTTTTGAAGTCAGCCTTTCTAAAGTCTAGCGCCTTTGTGCCAGATGCCCCCCTCTGAGCACAATAATAAAAACTATTTTATGTTAAAGAAAGAAAGTGGTGATCAATCATGAAAATGCATAGCACCTGCCACATACTTATTCTCAAATTAAAGCAGTAGGTAAGATTACTTGTGCTGTCACAGTGTAAAACTGGTAAATATATACATTCTTAGTCTAGTAGCATGCAGTTTTCTGTAATACCCTGTGTTTGGAAGGATGGTGAGTATTCATCCTTTCTGGGATTAAATTATCCAGCATAGCTGAGGAAGAATTTAAAACTAGAAACTAGAAGTAAAACACTTCCTTTATACTTGGTGTCACCCTGTTTTAGACTAGCACTTGATAAAGGTATCAGAAATGAAACCTCAAAAATGGTCACTTGCTCAGCAGACTTTGTTTGCAAGCAGGAGACAAGCACAGTGAGAGCAAAGGTTTTTTATTTTATTTACCTTTTTTAACCGGGTAAGTGCACTAGCCATAAAATGACTATTTTCAGGCACAACCCGGGAGAGTACAGACATGCAGAAACTTAACAGGATAACAAATTATAAGTGCTTTACATACAATGGCCCGGATATTCAAACTGCGCCAGGCTGTGGCGCAAGCCTGGGCGCAGCTCAACTTTGTTGCGCAGGGGTGTGGCCTGGGCAATATTCAACAGAGCTGCACTATGTCGCAGCAGCTTTGAATATCACACCCTGGCCAGCCCCACTGTGCATGGTGCAGTGGCACTGCACCAGTGCAAGTGGCCAGAGTGGAGCATGGAGATGCGCTGGCGCAAGTGCCATTGCGCCATGCACAGCACCTGCGATATTCAAAAGGGGACATGCAAATGGGGCGATAATTTATGCAAGGCGCACAGGGGGCCATTTGCATCTCATTACAGCCCCATTTGCATGCAATTAGCATGCAGGGGTGCTGATCCCCGACGACTTGCTTCTGGCACCCTGCCAGGTAGCAGCCGTCGGGGACTGACCAGGGATATTGGATTGGAGGAGACTATACTGATGCCCGCGATTGGGCACATAGAGGTCCACTGGACCACCAGGGATATTGGACGGGGGGGGACTATACTGATGCCTACGATCGGGCACATAGAGGTCCACTGGACCACCAGGGATATTGGACGGGGGACTATACTGATGCCACGATCGGGCACATGAGGTCACTGGACCACAGGGATATTAGACGAGAGTTTAACCAGGGAGTACCTCGCGATGGGGCATGGGGCGTTGCCAGGTGCGGCAGAAACCTGGGTGGCCACCACAGGTGGCAGCTGCGTGTTGCACCCTGTCACGGCAGCTCACCTGTGAGTGGCCATCACTTGTTCCTTTTTTTTGGCTTAACTTTGCAGGTGCAGGTAGGGTTGTGCCATGACTCTGCACATCCCGGGCTGAATATCAGGCTGTGCAGGTTAGCATGGGCACGCCTCTACCTGTGCCTGCATACATTACTGATGCACTCTGGTGCATTGGGATTTGTCGGTACACTTTTCCTTTGAATATCACTTACTGGTGGCGATCAGTGGGTTAGCATGAAGGGTAACACTGTTGCGCCATGCGCAACCCTTTTGAATATCTGGGCCAATGAGTTAAAGAGGATACAATATATCAGAACATACAAAGCAAAGCGCTTTACATACAATGAGTTAAAGTGGTTAGTTTCAAGCTCTGTGAGCCAGCAAACAAACAGCTACTAGCAGTAAAACCACATAATCAGATGAATAACAAAGCAAGCAGCAGCAGCACCCTTTCAAATGCTTTCCTTTTCCCAACTCAGACACACTTTTTGATTGCCAAACCCAAGACAAGAGTGCAGTTACTTCCCAAGCTGTGTGACAGCACACTGACAGATTGTAGAGCTTATACTGGCATGTGCATCTACACATCATCAATACCCATGCTGCTTTGCTTGAGTGGCGTCATGAACTTTGAAATGGTACCAACCAGTTTTTCACACCTTGGCAAAGAAGAGTGAAGCAACTTCATTTATATTTAAATTAAGATGACATTAGGAGGGTAAAAGAGAGGGAATCAATAGTTATAGCCACAAACTATGCAGGTATAAAGAAAAAAAATGTGATGGGACTTTCCCTTTAAGGAAAGCTCGGCCTTGGTACGAATTAATTGCTGATGAATGCTCCTATGGTTTCTGGCTATTGAGAGTAAATAGAAACATAGAAACATAGACTTTGATGGCAGAAAAGGACCACTTGGCCCACCCAGTCTGCCCATTTCCCTACCTACTGGATAAGCTGCAGATTCTAGTTAACCAACAGACTGCTTCCTGCAACCCCGCACTATAATTGCTTTGTGTCTGTCCCAAGCATGTTTGAATTCCCCCACTGTTTTAGACCCAACAACCTCCTCAGGAAGGCTGTTCCATGTATCCACCACTCTCTCCGTGAAAAGAATTTCCTCACATTACCCTGAGCCGTCCCCCTCTCCTTTAAACTGTGCCCCTTGTTCTTACATATCTCTTTTCTGAAAGATGCTACCCTCCTGGACTTTGTTGATTCCCTTGAGGTACTTGAACGTTTCTATATCATGTCCCCCTGTCCCTCCTTTCATCAAGGGTATACATATTAAGCTCTCTCAGTCTCTCTTCATATGGTTTCTGATGTAGACCCTGCACCATTTTAGTTGCCCTCCTCTGGACTGCTTCCATCCTGTCTATGTCCTTGCGTAGATGAGGTCTCCAAAACTGCACACAGTACTCCAGATGGGGTCTCACCAACTGTCTGTATAGAGGGATAATCACTTCCCTTTTTCTACTTGTGATGCCCCTTCCTATGCATCCCAGTATCCCCCTGGCTCTCCTTACTGACTTCTCACATTGCTTACCCACCTTTAGGTCATCTGATATGACTACTCCCAGGTCCCTTTCCATTTTGTTGTTGTTAGTACCTCCCCTGCTATTGTGTACTCTTCTCCTGGGTTTTTGTTTCCCAGGTGCATTACTTTGCACTTCTTTGCATTGAATCTAAGTTGCCATATGTATGACCATTCCTCCAACCTTGCCAAGTCCCTTCTCATCTTTTCTACCCCCTCTTGTGTATCAACTCTGTTACAGATCTTTGTGTCATCTGCAAAGAAGCATACCTTTCCCTCCAGACCCTCTGCAATGTCACTTATAAAGATGTTAAAGAGGATTGGACCCAGTACTGAACCCTGAGGTACTCCACTAGTAACCCCCCTTTCTTCGGAATGTGTTCCATTCACTATTACCTTCTGTGTCCTGTTGTGCAGCCAGTTCGCTGTCAGGCTACCACCCTGGGACCCACTCCCAGGTTGGCTAACTTGATTATTAATCTTTATGCGGGACTGTGTCAAATGCCTTGCTAAAGTCTAGGTAGGACATATCCACAGCCCCTCCTGGTCTATTACTTTGGTCACCCAGTCAAAGAAATCAATTAGATTAGTCTGACACATGACCTTCCTGCTGTAAATCCATGTTGCTTTGGGTCCTGTGCCCTGCTGGCTCTAGGTGCTCAACAATTCTTTCTTTCAGAAGTGATTCCATCATTTTCCCTACCACTGAGGTCAAACTTACAGGTCTGTAGTTTCCTGCTTCTGCCTTGCTCCCACTTTTGTAAAGGGAATCACATCTGCCCTCCTCCAGTCCTCAGGTACCACCCCATCCTGCCATGATTTGTTAAAAGTGTGGTCAGTGGTGTCACTAGGTCCCCTTAGTTCTTTTAGGATTCTGGGTGAATCCTGTCAGGCCCCATTGCTTTGTCCACCTTGAGTTTTAGGAGTTCTTTCAGGACTCTTTCTTCTGTGAATGGACTGGTATCAACCCCCTACCCAGAGTGCTTCTATTGTCTGGTTTAGGTAACTCCTCCTCATCTTCTTTTGTGAATACTGAGCAAAAGTATTCATTCAGTATCTCTGCCTTTTCATTGTCTCCCTCTGCCCACCTCCCCTCTCCTTTATTAATCTTCACTATCCCTCCCTTAACCTTTCTATGCTCCCTAATGTACCTATAAAAGGTTTTATCCCCTTTTTTGACCGAGTTGGCTATTTTTCCCTCGGTTTGTGCCTTTGCTATTCTGACTGCCTTTCCTACTTCTTTCTGCTTTAATTGATACAGTTCCCTGTCGTGCTCCCTCTGTAATTCCTTATACTTTTTGAATGCAGCCTTTTTCTCCTTAACCTTCCCTGCCACCTCTTTTGAGAACCATAGTGGTTTTTTACTCCGCTTTGTTTTCTTTATTTGTTTTACACAAAGACTTGTTGCCTCTATGATGGCAGTTTTGATTTTTCTCCATTGTTCTTCCACCCCTCCTATTTGGCCATTTGCTATTGCATTCTTCAGGTTTTCACCCATTTTGCCAAAGTCAGCCCTTCTAAAGTCCAGTATCCTTGTTTTTGTATGGCTTATCTCCATGGTTGTGCTCATTGTGAAGCACACTGTGCAGTGGTCGCTTGTTCCCAGATGTCTACTGACTTCTAAATTTGTGATCCTCTCTCCATTTGAGAGTACCAGGTCTAGTATTGCTCCCTCCAGTGGGTTCCAGCACTAGCTGTCTAAGGTCTGCCCCCTGCAGGGCATCGAGAATGACCCTGCTCTTGGATGTGGCTGCAGTACATGTCCTCCAGTTAACATCTGACATATTCAGGTCCCCCATCAACAGTATTCCCCTTTTCAGCCATTTTGAGAATGTCCTCTATCATTTTCTTGTCCACTTCCTCCCTTGAGACGGGGTCTGTATACCCCTGTGCGGATTACGATGCCATTCCCCATCTCCAAGGTAACTAGAGTGCCTCTTGTCCTCCCCTTTACTTTTTAGATCTGTAGCTTTGATCCTTCCTTATGTATAGAGCTACTCCACCTCCTCTTTTTGCCTTCCTGTCCCTTCTGTAGATTGTGTACCCTGGTATGTTGACATCCCAGTCATGGTTCTCTGTGTACCATGTTTCTGTGACTGCCACAATATCCAATTGTTCATCTTCCATCAAAGCTACTAGCTCAGAAAGCTTGTTTCCCAGACTACGGGCATTAGTAGTCATTGCCCTCCATTTAATGTTGGCTTGATCCTTTTTTCCCCCATCCCTGCTCTTATTGCTCTTTATCTATTTTACCATTTACCCCATCCTGCCCTGTGTTGAGCTCTGTACCTCAGTGTTTACCCTACTACCTGCCCTGTTTTGTAGGGAGGCTTGACTTTTCCTGCCTTTATCAGTACCTTCCCCTTATCTAGTTTAAAAGCTTGCCAAGGAAGCATTTAAACCTGTCACCCTAGAGCTTGGTCCCTTTGTGGACAAATGCAGACCGTCATACCAGTATAGACCTTTATCTCTCCAGGTGGACCCCCAGTCCCCAATGAAGCCTTGTGCTCTGCCAGTTTTGCAACCATTCATTAACTGCATGGTGTACAGTACCTAGCCTCATTCCTGCCATGGACTGGTAGCACCTCTGAGAAGGTTACTGTGCTTGCTACCCGCCTGAGGCCCCTCCCAACTCCACAAATTCATTCTGCACTGCACTGATCCCATGCTTAGCTAGGTCATTTGTCCCAAGGTGGACAATGATATCTAGTTCTCTCTCCTGTGATGCTGCTTCTACAATTGTGAGGATTCGCTTCTTGTCCCTCAAAGCCATGGCACCAGGCAGGCAGCTTACTTCCTTCTCTCCCTTCCCCAGTTCTACCCCCCTAACAATTGAGTCCCCTATCAGTAGCTGTTTCCTTCCCCTGGTGTCCCTTGCCACCCTTTGTGGGTCTCCCTTGTGGATGTCCTCAGCATTCTTCTGGGTCTCCACTGAGGGGTGCCATCATAGAGGAACCTTGCTCTGCCAGAATGGCATCTGATTTGTGTAGAGGTACAACTGGGGACTTCGCCTCTGGTCCACCACCGCACCCTCCCAGAACCCACTGTGGTCCTACTGCTCTTCATACTCCAAAACCTCTGACTCAGTGGTTGTGGCAGTGGTGCTCTTTGGGAGGGGAGGCCTCCTTAGTCCTTGCTAGTTCAGCCTGGAGGTGAGCGCCTCCTCTCTCAGAGCTGACAGTTGCTCCACAAATAGGACAGCAACGCAGTTTCCAGAATGTTTCCCGGAAACTGTTGCCCCACAGCCAATGTGCATTGCACCCCTCCCCACATGTCCCGCTCCCTTATTCTATACAATATGTCATTATATATGTATTATTATTTGTTTTGTGTAACTACTCTTTATGCACGTTGCAGGGTTATTAGGAATATGACAGTTCTGCCCCAAGACCTATTGAGGAAGTGATGTCAGAACTGTGGCTATAAAGGAAATGCCACGCCTGGGGGGTAGTGCACAGCCACTGGTGACTGTTAGAAACAATCAGATACACAACTGCTCCACCACCCTGGTGAGTACTGTCCTTTATAGTAATACAACTAACACCACAATTTACTAGACCACGCTCCAACACAAAACCACTCTACTGAGTCCAGGGATAAAATGAACTCACTCCTCAGCCAGCAGGACACTTAAAATGTTACAAAATATCCTTCCAAATGCTAGGTCTCAACCCCCGACTCAAGCAAATTCAGTTGTATCTCACTCTGGTTATAAAATTACTTCCCTTAAGAGAATCCTGCAATTCTCTGCTTAATGCCAATAAGGAAAAATACAAATAAAACTTTTTGTAGAAAGTATATCTCCCTTCTTACCCAGTGCTCTGCAGTATTATGCCTTAATCAGGTTTCCAGGTCCTAAATGGAGTTGCAGTTTGTTCTTTGCAGTAAGTTTGAGCTTCCAACAGACACTTTAAAGTCAGTGTGACTGAATGGTGTTCCCTATACACATAGCTCCAGTGGCAGCATTTGATAGTTTAGCAGATGTTTATTGTGTTTATTGAATGCAGAGCATCCTTCCTTTCTTTTTTTTTTCTATATAACTGTTTTTCTTCCTTTGGCAGGATGGGCGCTACATCAGCCCCTGTTTCTGTCCACCACAACCATCTCCAGCTGCCTCCAAAGTTGGGGGCTGAATCCCCCATGGGTTACCCCCCCATGGCAGCATGGTAAGGCTTGGTGAGGATGGCCATACCCCCGGTAACTCATCCAGACGTGCCCCAGACTGGAGCAGTGAAGCGGGCTGTGGCTGGATGGACAGGGCTTCATGAAGCCCGCCTTCCACTTTCTTCCTCCAGTCTTTCCCCAACCAACCACGAATGTACAGTGAGCACGTTGTGTGAGCTCTGCTTCCATGGAGATACCCCTGGGTCTCTGGATGTGGGGCCTTCCAACTTGATGTGACCCGCTTGTACCTCCAACTGGATTCCTCCAGGTGGCAGTCGACCGGCAAGCTACAGAACCCTCCCTCCCTCCCCGAGGGAGGAGAGCTGTCCTCAGAATGCTCAGTCCTCCATCCCCTGGCAACTCGTGTCCATTCCCAAACACAGGTCGCCAGCATGGTCGGAGGTAAGGCACTTACAACACCTCATCTCTCCATGCCGCTGGCCCGGCTGCATCCTTCCTTTCTATGTTTAATTTATTAACTATGTATACCATAGACACAATGATGCATCTGCTGCCAGTTTGCTCAACTGTCAGCAGCCTCTGGGAGGGCTAGTGCCTTAGACAAGTGCCATTCCTCATGATCCCAAATAAATAAATAAGCACTTCATACTTTTACTGTACTAATGTACCAATGCATCCAATCCCAAAGTGCCCCATCCCACATTACCTAACTGAATGAATTGATGAATGAACAGATGACAATCTGCAAAACAAAAGGCAATAGTAGGATATTCAGGCACTTCTGGGGCAGTTCCTGGGGAAGGGGAACACTAGATTCTATTTGTAACTGATAGTTTTTATAGGGGCGTGCACTGGATTACATTTTTATTTGGAAAGGCTATAAACAGCAGGTCAGCTGGAGAGCCGTTATTGCTTCCTGCTAGGAACTTTTCCCAAGCAGTTTGCTGCTAGGGCATAGCTCGTTGCCAGACAACAGTCATCACTGCTGCTAGCTGTAGCCATTGTCATGATGTCAACTCATAGTACTGCGGTATGCCACAGGAGGTTTGGACAACGTGTGTTCTGCAGATCGAGAACAGGAAAACACATTAAAACCTCATCACCTGTGGATGGTCCCAGAAAAATTTCATTTTGTTTTACATATCCTGGTGTCACCCATCGGTTTCAGTGGGAACCAGAACTTTTCATAGCTGACATGATTACAAAAACAACTGCATCCTGCAGGCCAGCTATAACCGTGGCGCTCCTCTCACGTCGGGAGTGGGAAGTTTTCATAAAGCACTAGCTCAAGAAACAGGATCTAGAGTTGCTGTGATCAGACCCCCTTCTAAATTTTGATTAATGTGAGCTTTTAGTTTGAGCAGGTAATTTAAAAGTACTTTAAAACATTAAGCATCTAGTTTCTTTTACACATGGAAAATGGGGTGGGAGACTTTTAACCATGTGATATTGGTTTCTTCATATGCCTGCTCCCACTTGAAGCTATGGGTGAAGCTTTTGTTCCCCTGACCTCCAATCCAGCATCAGTTTACTACCATCACTGATCTGGGATAAGTGTATTGTGAGAATACTGTACTTCAAGGGCTATGCTTTCTTGCACTCAAAAAGCAGCTGAGACTTCAGAAATAACTTTACAAATATATTTTTAGACACAATTCAGCCTATGTCATTTGTCTATACCATGGGAGTGATAAATAATGGTGCAGAATAAAAGTGTTACAGTATTTTTGCCTGTTAGTCACTGGCGTGAAAATAATGTTGTTCTAGGGACATGGATATGTTGTTCATCCACACTCATTGGCAGTATCCTTGCCGCTTTAAATCTTGCCGGAAGGTCTTCAAGCTTGCTCCTCCCACCCACCCGGGTGGTATAACTCTCGGCTCCGCCCCATGACGCCAGATCTTCCTTACCGCTTGGAAGCTCAGGTTCCCTCCTTAACGCTCTGCGCTTTGCGACTGGTTCCTATTTCTCCGTTTGCGGTTTAAAATAAAATTTTGCAAAAAGACTTCAGTCTTCTATCCCTCGCTGACTGCGATGGACAAATCGACTCCAGTTTCGGAGATGCCCATGCGGGCAGAAGATATCTCGGACGGATCCTCACTCCACGCGGTGTATATCGTTTGTGCCTTGAGCACGACCCAGGCTTGCGACTCAGGCTCATCTTTCTCGGGCTCACGCCTCGAAGACCGTGCTGCCCGATTGCAACTGGGCCGCCCCCCGAAGCGCTTTCTCCGTGAAGTCCATGAGGCCCGGTTACGGTGTCCGCGCGGGCGTGGGGTCAAGGGATCAGCTCGAGCGATGGTCGCCGAAGGAGGCGGCACGGGCCGCATTCTTCCTCGGCCGCTGCATTTATCCCGCCTTCTGGGTTCTTCCTACACGGCTTCTTTAAGAGCTTTGTCTGTCCCTCTCCACTAAAGGAGAAGGGCTGCGCTCATGGACCTTATTCTCGGTCCAAAAGAGGGACAGGGTAGTCCCTCCGTCGACGCTCTTGGGAGCGGGAAAGGTCCTCCCGGGCCGCCGACTGTCGGCTTCGTCGATCACTCGCTTCGCCACTGGCCTCACGGTGTCCCCTGCCAGGTCAGTTGACCGAGACTCCACCGATGAAGTCGAGATTTTTCTCGACCCATTGACGGGCTGTCGCCTTTAGCAGCCGAGATTCCTCTCCCGTTCCCCGGGAGGAGTTGAGGATCCCGTGGGCTCGCCTTGTGCCTCCGTTCTGGAGCCTCGGATGGACCTTCCGAGCTCGAAGGAGTGCTGGTTCCGGCCGACACCTCCTCAGACCGACCCCTGAAATTCCGGGATTCTCGGTCTCGTCTGGGACCTTCACCGGTCCAGTCACTCCCACCGCCAAGGCGGTCTCGGTCTCGCATCATGGGTAAGCTGCCGCTGGGCTGTCTCGTCCTCCTCCTCTCCTCGATGAGGGAGGCTCGCCGGTGAATTACGCCGACGGTACGAGACCTCATGTTGCAACAGCCCTGGCCGGAATAAGCCACCCGCGCCTTTCCCCGCCATTATGG
This sequence comes from Neoceratodus forsteri, assembly GCA_016271365.2. Classification (NCBI taxonomy): domain Eukaryota; kingdom Metazoa; phylum Chordata; order Ceratodontiformes; family Ceratodontidae; genus Neoceratodus; species Neoceratodus forsteri. The sequence goes on from CM057452.1 coordinate 71,233,052, forward strand.
TTGAAACACTGAACTGCCGACACAACCCTCGACTTGTCCGGAGGAGTTTATACCAGGCCGGTTGTTCGCCAAACTAGTTGCTCCACCGATTCGTGGAACCTCCGCCTCCACAGCCACTATTTGGGCTCCACCAAGGATTCTCGGTCGGCTAGGGTTTACCCATCGTGTCAGTTACCCTCACTCCCACCGACCTCGGCAGGTGAAGGGTGGCTCAGGCCAGAGGCAGCTTCTTCGAGGACTCTTCCCGAGTCGAAGATGATTCCTCCTTCTTCTCCAGCGACTGGACTTGGAGTCTTCAGGAGGTCAGTCAATGGGCGATAGCCGTCGTCCTTCCTAGGATTGCTTGCTCATCTCAGAGTCTACTGGGATGGAGCTCGAACCCGTTTCCAAACGGGCCAGGTATCCCCTCACGGAGATTCTGGACCGGGGGGATTCTCCGACGGAGGCCTTTCCGGTGGCCGAGGCCATAGTGGGTCCGGCACTGGAACTTTGGCAGCGCCCTGCTTCCTGCCCTGCGCCTTCGGCCAGGATGGCCAGGAAGTATGCGGTCCCTACCGTTCCTTGTCCGTTTTGGAACACCCTCTGCTGAGGGTTGGTTACCGACAGCGTTTTCGGGCGCCCGGGCAACGCCAGGGATGTAATAAATCCTCCTGGACAAGGAGTCCAAGAAATTGGATGTCATGGAAAGTCTACGCCCTCTCTCGGCTCTCGTCAGGCCAGTTCGCCGTCTCATGGCACATTTTTCTCATGCCCTGTTGGGCTCCCTGGATGAGGTCATCCTCATCTTCCCACCGATCTGCAGACTCACGGTTAAGCAGGTGCGGGACCAGGGCAGGGCAGTGGCCAAACAGCAGCTCCAGACTGCTTTGGATATAGGGGACTCATGTGCCAGATCGGTGGCGGCCGCAGTGGCTGTACGTCGTGAGCTTGGCTGAGGATATCCACCTTTAGCGGATACCCAGCACAAGTTGAAGCGGATGTTCCTTTTGGGACTGACCTCTTCGGCCCTGGGGTGGAAGGTCACCTGCAGAGGATCGAGAAGTCCATGCCACCTGGACTCGGTCTCTTCCGCTCAGAAGGACAAAGGCCACAAACCACAGCCTAAGCTCCTTTGGTCCTTCTGTGCCCCTCGATGCCCGGCCCAGTAATCGCTAGGCCAGCAGGCCTCGGCCTTGGCATCCCAAACCCAAGCTGCCGGGCTTCCTCTAACAGGAGGCAGGGAGGAAAAGGCCCAAGAGGTCCCTCGGCCGGGTCCTCCTCCAAGCCTGCCCAGTGACAGGCTGAGGGGTGTCGCCCCCATCCCGTCTACCTACCCCTGGGTCCCCTTGAGGGACGGCTCCAGCACTTCCGTTCGCCTGGTCCGCTGTTACCACGGGACAGGTGGGTTCTGAGGTGGGGGAAGAGGCCTGCCCTGGAATTCGAGCAGGCACCACCCTTCAGAGCCGTCTGCCCCTCGGGGCATGAATCCCAGCCTCACTGGCGCTCGTCGAGCCGACATCGCTCTCCTCCTTCAGAAGGAGGTGGTAAGAGAGGTGGTGGACCCTCCTTCAGACCCAGGGTTTGTGTCCAGGTACTTCCTGGTTCCGAAACGGACGGGGGGCTGGCGCCCCATTCTCGACCTACACGACCTAAACAAGTTCCTAAGGTCTCAAACCTTCAGGATGGTCACTCTGGCTCAGATAATACCATCCTTGGAATGCGGCGTGTGGTTCTGTTTCTCTGGACTTGCAGGACGCTGCTTTCACGTCCTATCCGTCCGTCTCACCAGAGATTCCTTCGCTTCGAGCGGAGGATCCCTCTCGAGTTCCAAGCCATGCCCTTGGCTTGTCTCCAGCTCCCAGGGTCTTCACCAAATGCATGGCAGTGGTGACAGCATTCCCGCGGCGCCGAGGTCCGGTGTACCTTACCTGGACGACTGGCTGATAGCAGCTCCCTCCAGGGAGGAGGCGGAGTGGTCCAGAGATCTGGCCCTCCAGGTCTGCTCTCAACTGGGCCACCTTATCAACGAGGCCAAGTCGGAACTCGAGCCGAAGCAGGTGATTCTATTCATCGGGGCGCAGCTCGACTCTCTTCGAGCCAGAGCGCGGCTCCCGGCGGACAGGGCCGAGGTTCTTTCCTCCTTTGCCCGATCATTTCTGGTTGGGCATCTGCGCCTGCCGGGACTTCCTGGCGCTCCTGGGTCTCGGCGGCCTGCACCAGCGTGGTCCGTTGGGCCCGCTGGAACATGCGTCCCTTCAGTGGGGACTGGCCAGCCAGTGGTCACAACGCTGCATCCCTTGACCAGCTTGGTCGGTGACACAGGGATGTGGAACGCCTCCAGTGGTGGACGTTCCAGTTCATTTGCAGGAGGGCATCCCGTTCGTCCGCCCGAGCCGACGGTCTCTCTATCGACCGATGCCTCTCTGATGGGTTGGGAGGTGCCCATCTGGGGAACACTGGGCTCATGGCCTCCTGGTCCCCGCAGGAGTCGATGCCACATCAACCTGCTGGAGCTCCGAGCGGTCCGCCTAGCTCTCACCGCCTTTGCTCCGTTCCTCCGGGGTCAAGTGGTCCGAGTCCAGGCGGACAATACCACGACCATGTACTATTCTGAACCGCCTAGATGCGGGGCAAGCTCCAGCTTCTCTATGCAAGGAAGCTCTCCGCATTTGGTCACTCGTCGGCGCAGCCTGGAGGCGGATCTCCTAGCCATTCACGTGGCAGGAGCCTCCAACACCCTGGGCGATGCCCTGAGCCGATAGGGGCTGCATCCCACGAGTGGTCTCTCCTGCCGGAGGTAGTACAGCATCTGTTCTCCCTTTGGGGCACACCTCAGGTGGACCTGTTTGCCTCCATGGAGAACGCGAAGCTGAGTCTGTTCCATGCCCGCCCCCCTCAGCAGGGCTCGCTGCAGGGGGATGCCTTCTCGAGGCAATGGACCCCGGGCCTCTTTTACGCTTTTCCCCATTTCCCTTGATCCACAAGGTGCTTCTCAAGGCGAGGAGGGACAAGGCGCAGGTGATTCTGATAGCCCCAGACTGGCCTCGCCAGTTCTGGTACCCAGATCTCCTCAGTCTCAGCTCCAGGACTCCGCGGCAGCTTCCAGCTCGCCCGGACCTGCTCTCAGTCAATCAGGGGAAGGTGTTCCATCCGGACCTTCAATCCCTGCACCTGACGGCCTGGTTCCTGAGCGGCTAGAGTTCCAGGCCTTGGGTCTTTCCGACGAGGTCCTCAATGTAGTTGAGGCGTCCCGTAAGGAGTCGACCAGAAAATGCTATGCCTTCAAATGGAAAAGGTTTTCCATTTGGTGTCAGGGCAAGGGCTTGGACCCTTCCTCCTGTTCCTTGGCAAGCATCTTGGACTATTTATGGTCCCTTTCTAGTCAAGGGCTTAGGTCGACGACCCTAAGGGTGCACCTGGCAGCCATCTCTGCTTACCGGGCGCGGGCCGGGAAGCAGTCGGTGGCGCAGGAGAAGGTGGTCTGGCGCTTTTTCAAAGGCCTTGATCACATTTCCCCTCCAGTGCGGGAACCCCCACCTCCGTGGGATCTACTGCTGGTACTGGCAAAGCTCATGGGCAAGCCATTCGAACCTATGCACAGGTGTGCTTCTCTCACCTGTCGTGGAAGACCGCTTCTTGGTGGCTATCACGTCCAGCCAGAAGGATGGGAGAGCTCCAGGCGCTTCCATCGAGTCTCCTTACCTGGTCTTCCACAGGGACAAGGTTGTCCTGCGCCCCACCCGAAATTCCTTCCGAGAGGTGGTGTCGGAGTTTCACCTTAACCAGGTGTTGACTCTGCGGTGTTCTACCCCAATCCACCTCGGAGGCGAATATAGGCTCCATACTCTGGACCCTAGAGAGGCTCGCTTATTATAAGGAGCGCACGGCTGAAATTGGGAGAGGTTCGCCAGCTGTTTGTCACCTATGCTGAAGCCGCATCTGGCAGACCTGCAGCCAAGCGGACGATAAGCAGGTGGGTAACCTCCTGCATAGATCTCGCTATAAGTTGGCGGGCATGGAGCCTCCCAGAGGGATAAGAGCTCATTCTACCCGCCATACTGCTGCAACGGTGGCTGCTTCCAGGGACGTCCCTATCCAGGAAATCTGCAGGGCTGCTACCTGGAAGTCAGCAAACACCTTCATTACCCACTACCACATCGACCTTGAGTCACGCTGGGATGCTGGTTTTGGGGCCTCGGTTCTCAGTCTCTTTCCAAGTAAGTATATGGGGTGTGCGCTTGCCTCCTCCTCCCGGAGAACTGCTAGAGTCTGCCAATGAGTGTGGATGAACAACATATCCATGTCCTTAGAATACAGGTTACTCACCTGTAACAGGAGTTCTAGGAATGGCATATGTTGTTCATCCACACGACCCACCCGACTTCCCCGGCTTCGACGCACAACCTGAGCTTCCAGCGGGCCAGATCTGGCGTCATGGGGCGGAGCTGAGAGTTATACCACCCGGGTGGGTGGGAGGAGCAAGCTTGAAGACCTTCCGGCAAGATTTAAAGCGGCAAGGATACTGCCAATGAGTGTGGATGAACAACATATACCATTCCTAGAACTCCTGTTACAGGTGAGTAACCTGTATTTTCCAACACAGCTTATGTTACTACTATTATAGCCTTGTCATAATGGCCAGATAGAACCCATGTTATAAATTAGATATAACATAGAGTATCTAAGAATAAGGTTATAATAACTGGTCAGCAATTTTTTCCACTGTCTGACTGAGTCATAATTTGCAAACATGCGCCATGTCAGTCAAATATGAGCTGTTCCTGGTTGGCTCTGCACTTCTAATAGGCAGGCTACACACCTTGAAAAACATGGCTGCTCCTCATCCCACTTACCGAGGAGCCGCCACACCGGGAGTTGCCATAGTTTTCTTTTATAAAAACAACTTATCTGGTTGATCCTGCTGTCTGGAACCTGCACTGCACAACAATTTCCCAGGAACAGCTCTGAAGCACTTCTCCACCTGCAAATGGCTCCAAAGCACTTCATCACCCAGGAACAGCTCTGCAGCGCTTCACAGAGGTAAGCGCCATCCCAACAAACTGAAACCCAAATGTAATAAAAGGAAAAAGAAACAGATTAAAAAAAAAAAAAGATTCCTCACAAAGAAACTCTCTTTTCTGAGAAAGAGAGACAGTGTGTGTGTGTGTGTGTGTGTGTGTGTGTGTGTGTGTGTGTGTGTGTCTCTGTGAGGAACAGCCAGCAGCACAATCCACTTAGGCAAAAAATTGCTAACCAGCAAATATAAAAAATAAAAGATGGGGACGTGTGCTTGTAGCTCAAATTTAATGGTTGCCCTCAGTGTGGATCATTCGTCCTCAGGATTTATGTAGCATCCCACACCTTGGGCAACCATTAAATTCTCATTGAGCGCACTTTCCCATCCATTATTCTATATTTTATTCACTTTGGAATGTTGCCAGCAATGCAAACTTGCACTCATGGCTTCGTTCTGCTCAGCCACTGGTTGCTAGGCAGCATTGTCGGCAACATTCCAGATTGAATAAAAACCTTTTTCCTGAATGCCCTATAGAATATCCCCTATTTATACAATAGGGGTGAGTTTGTAAAGTGTGTGATAGAAATATTATTTTGAGAGCAAAAGACTTCCAAATGAAGCAAAAAAATTTATCTTCACTTAAAACTGGTTTTGTAATATTTGTAATCTCCTTGCAGTACAATACAATAAGTACTCCATATAAGACAAACTCACCCATGCTGTAGAACTGGCATACAACATGGGTTTTTGCTCTAGATACTTTTTTCTATCATCCTTCGTTATGAATGGACATGCCTGACTACAATCTTGGCTCTACTTCATTCCGCCACTCGTAATGCCAGGCAGTCCATTCATAACTTATGAAGCTGGAAGCACAGCCTGGAGGTTACAGTAACAAGCTGCAAATGAGCTTGGCACATCCAGCAGACCTGGGTTTGATTCTCCCAACCTCCACTTGCATACTGTGTGACTCTAAGCAAGTCACTAAACCTCCCCAGTGCTCCTGGGTCACCCCTGAAAACATGCACTTGTGCCTAGTGGGCCTTAGCCAATAACCAAAGAATAAAAAATAAATGTAGCTGCGGTCAACCCATGTTGTATAACCTATATATTTCTCATCTCCCCTTCCCATGTTATTGAGAACATTAGTATGATTAAAGTATCTTCGTCCCTTGGAGTTGATCCACTCTAGCTCCTGTTCTCCACCTGAGATCCTAACCTTTAGTTTGTGACATCAGAGCCATTTCTACAGTAGAAAAATATGATGTCATAAACAGAGGGTTATGACTTTTAGAGTGGGGAAGGGGTAATCAGAGGGATTAGCTAAACTCTAAGGTACAAAGATCCCATTTTATGTTGATTGCGTGCATGCGCAAGAAACATATTGCGGCAGCTTCCTGCAGAAGTAGATTGTGGAGGCATGGCACTGTTGTGACCAGTGCCCCCACAGCCTTTGGAGGCTTGGCCCGCCTTTCCCAATGGGGTGGCACGCTGCTGCTGATGCTAGTTCAGCCAGCATGCCACAACCCTGTAAGGTTTCAGCCGCTGCAATCAGGGGCTGCCTCATCATTGCAATGTAAGCCATTCCGCTGCAATGAGGGAGCGACCCGTCATTGCTGGGCGGAACCTTGCTACTGTGATATTATTTATGACCATGGCGGCGACTCTGCCGCCATGTTCACAAACACATTGAGTCCCCAGTGCCGAGGGGTGTCCAACTCCTCGCAGCATGTGCCCCCACAACAGTGGTTGTTTGCCGACGGGCCCCAATCCCCATCAGCTTCAGTCCCCGCGTGACGCTCAGGTTGCTGATGGGGAGCCCACTCCTGTCGCGGCATAATCTCCTCCTCCCGGTTTGATTTGTCAATGGGGAGCCCACTCCCATTGGCATCATGTCCCCTTGCGATAAAACATAGTGTGTGCCGGGGGGTGCCCAACTCCTCAACTATTGTGCCCCTCATATGCGTCGATGGGGTGCCTAATCCCCATCGGCTACAGTCGCCCCCCACACAACAGTAGGTTGGCGTGCTTGGAGCCCACCCCAGCATGCCAAATGTCCATAAATGTCCCTGTTAAAAAAAAAAGTCCAGAGATTTTTTTTTTAACTGTAAAGCTAAAACCGGTCCCTCGTCGAGTCCAGCGGCCCATCCCCAACCTGCGCCCACACTCTGCACACCCCACCTCCCCACACCCCCGCCACCCCATACTTACCTCTGGAGCCCAGCACGATGTTCTTCGGTGGACTGGGAACACGTCTGCACTCTTCAAAGCGGACTGTGAAGTGAGGAAATGCCGGTAAGCTGTATAATGGCATAAATAGGGTTTTTTCAACTTTGATGCATATCTCAGGCATTTTTTGGAATTATGGCACCAGATTTTCAACATGGCATTTTTTGGACCCCTCCTCATGAATCCAGCCACTATCATGGTGCTATTCGGCCTCAAAAGGTGATTTCACGGTCACTGCGCGGAATCACCTTTCAGGACCGATTAACGAAACAACAGTGCCAGTGTTCATGAGGTGGGCTCTCAAAAAGTCTGTGTTGCACATTTGGTGAAAAAAATCCAAGAAATGACTGTTTTATGATCGTGCATTGCGCAGTTGCTACGCACGCTCGTAACTTCGCAAATTTGCAATATTTTCACTCCAGATTTTCAAGATTGCCATTTCCCGGCACCTCCTTATGAACAGTGTTTTCGCACTTCTGGTGCAGAATAGCACGGTCGCTGCGGGGAATCACTGTTTGGGACACATTATGAAAATCACAGTGACACTGTTCATTAGCAGAGGACCTAAAATGCCTATGTTGAAAATTTGGAGACGAAAGTCCATAAAATGACTGTGTTACAAGCGTGCATTGCGCAGTTTCCACATACGCTCATAACTTTGCCAATTTGCAATATTTTCACTCCAGATTTTCAACACTGCCATCTTTCTGGTCCTCCGTATGAACAGTATAGCTGTCATTTTTTTATATCCTGGCCGAAATGTGTTTTCACAGTTCCGGCACAGAATAGTGAGGTTGCTGTGGGAAATCAGTGTTCATTGTTCAGGACACATTATGAAAATCACAGTGACACTGTTCATGAGCAGAAGTCCTAAAATGCCTATGTTGAAAATTTTGTGACGAAAGTCCATAGAATGAGTGTGTTATGAGCGTGCATTGTGCAGGTCCCATGCACGCTTGTAACTTTGCAACTTTGCAATATTTTCACTCCAGATTTTCAACATTGTCATTTTTCCACACCTCCTTATGAACAGTGCAGCAGTCATTTTTCACATCCTGGCCGAAATGTGTTTTCGCACTTCTGGTGCAAAAATAGCCCGGGTGCTGTGGGAAATCAGTGTTTGGGATGCATTACGAAAATTATAGTGAAACTGTTCAGGAGCAGAGGTCCTAAAATGCCTATGTTGAAAATTTTGTGATGAAACTCCATAAAATGACTGTGTTACGAGTGTGCATTGTGCAGTTTCCATGCGCCCTTGTAACTTCACAAATTAGTAATATTTTCAAGCCAGATTTTCAACACTGGCATTTTTTCACACCTCCTTATGAACAGTACAGCTGTCATTTTTCACATCACGGCCAAAATGTGTTTTTGCGTTTCCGGCGCAGAATACTGCAGTCGCTTTCAGAAATCAGTGTTTGGAACAGATTAGGATCAAGCAAATGAGAAAGGGGGAGTTACCGAGCTGAACTCAGCTCTGTTGGGACTGCTGAGAATTTCTTTGTGGGCAGAAAAAGGCACCAATGCAGGCAGGAGCCCAGTACAAAAGGGCAGCCTGCAGCACCGGGAGAAACAGAATGAGCAGGTGAGGGAGGGAGAGTGAGTGAGCTCAATGGAGCTCTGTTGGGACGGCTGTGGATTTCTTTGTGGGCAGAAAAAGGCAGCAATGCAGGCAGGGGCCCAGTACAAAAGGGCAGCCTGCAGTGGTGGGTGAAACAGAACAAGCGAGTGAGAGAGGGCAGTGAGCTAGCTCAACGGAGCTCTGTCAGGACTGCTGCAGATTTCTTTGTTGCCAGAAAAAGGCACCAACAGAGGTGGGAGCCCAGTACAAAAGGGCAGCCTGCAGCACCAGGAGAAACAGAATGAGCATGTGACAGAGGGGGAGTGAGCGACCTCAACGGAGCAAAGCAATCAACATTCGGCATTGACAAATGCTTGTTATACAAATGTCCTTAGTAATGAGTAACAGAGGCATGAAAACTAAAGAAAATACATGAAGTCAGACAGGGCTGTGGTTAACTAATAAGGTTCCAACGCTTTTCCAGCATCTGAGTCAAACACCACATCCCTCTGGAAGACAAGAGACAGTCCATCAGCACCATGGCACCAGGTGGCATTGTGGGGAAGGAAGGTAAGGGGGGGCTTCCCCTAAAGTTCCAGGAATAAAAGGGCATGGGGGGGTAATTTTTAAAATGTTTACAAATTTGGTAGGATTTATACCCAGACCATCCCATTCACACTCTTTTGCTATGGTATAGGTACTAAGCTATGCTGGCTATGGTTTTGTGTGGTCAAGAGAGCATGGCAAAGACGCACCTCACACACAAGCAAAAATCCCTGATCAACTCTACTGGTATATGGGTGGAATGAGACAATAAAAACACGTTGCCCAATCTTTCACCATAAACACAACTTCTGTATGCTGTGGCACTATGTGTTGCCCCCATCCATACACTGGTGAATACAGTTATCATACATTGGTGTCTCAGACAGCTACATACCACCACAGAGCCTGCAATGTTGTACCATACCTGGAATGCATAGACAGGCTCAGTGGCCAGCCCTTCCAGTTTTGTCTCCCAAGAAAAAAAAAATTACAGGACAGGCTCAGCTGGCCCTGTGTAGTATTGCATGGGACAATGGCAGCAGTGCAAGGCCTTGTTGCCCCCCTCTGAAGCAACATTTTACACCACGGAGTACATACAGTATGTGTCCCTAAACTCATGCTGTTAAACTGATCCTAGATCAGTGTTTATGGGTCCCCCATCTGCACTACCAAGCAAGACTAACATTGTGGGATTAACCATTAACTGTTAGCTTTTCCTTGTAGGAGGAAAACTGAAGTAAGCAATAATAACACCCAACAGGATGAGGGTCATGTTTGATTTGCCTACTCTGCCCCCAAACTATGGAACTGCATTCCTCCTGAAATTTGGCGATGTCCCTCCACTCATTCCTTCTGTATTAAATATTATGAACATCTCCGTAGCCAGGCACTCTGTTCCTGTCTTGACACTTAAGTATCTTCCCTACTTGCATGCTTTCCAAGTGGAACTTTGCTGACTTAACAGCTCCAAACAGCACCTCACTGAAGTAATTACTGTGAATATACCACTCTCCTGTCTCCCTGTTGTTTTATGTCCCTCTACACTAAATGGGCTATTATTATGGTTTTCATTACAGACACACTGACATGGAATCAGCCTTTCATCTCTAGCCCTAGCATACAAAATGTACTGTGAACTATGTACGTCTCTATTCGATACATCTGTAACAGATGACACTGCATACTATGTACTTTCCTGCCAAAGTGTGTCTTGATATATTGTATTTTCACTGTCTGTATTCTTGGTTGTAATCTCCCAGGTTGCACCTGAAAATAGGCATTCAATTGCCCAGTGCGCTAGCTGCCTGGTAAGCGAAAGTTAAATAAATAAATACCTTGCACTATTTTCCAAGTGACTTCAAGAGTCTGTCTCCATGTTTTAATCCAGCATGACCCACAGAACCTGAAGTGGATTGTTGTACTTAGAAAATGGGAATTACTATTCTCAAGTAAAAGGTAAGAAAAAAGTGGCAAAAGGGGAAAAAAGTGGAAAGACTGCTGTTTGAAGCATGAAACTTTTTTTTTTCCTGTTGCTGTGTTTGTGGAGTCTCATCGAGTGATTTATTTATGTAAATCCATTCTCTTTGACAGGGGCTTATGCTTACCTTTAGGGACCCCGCTCTTGTGCCTCTCCCTCTGGTTTAAGGGTTAGAAAGGTATTTAGGGGAAGGCACAGTTCTGGGCTGTGTTATCAGACTGCCACTAGGGGCAGTCTCATGGTCCATAAAAGGAGCCAGCACGGGTAGTTCTGGGGGAGATAGGAGGCTGGCTGGGAAATGACAGGACAGGAAGGCAGGGAGAAGCTCATTGGTCCAAGTTTGGGCCTGATTTGAGGGGGACCCCCCCCTGGTAAGTGTAATTTAGAGCTGTGATTCCAGCGGTGTGGAGCCAGTAATGGGTACTTCGAGGGGAGGGCCTTAAACAGTCTGCCAGCGTCGCGTGGGGAAAATGGAGCTCAACAGCAGAAGGGGTAGTGAGAGTGCCTGAGTAGGTAGTTTGGTAGAGTTCCAGACCCATAGGAAGTAGGCTTGGATTTCCAGGGCAGGGGGTTTTGTGGCAGGATTCCTCCAGAGGAGGGGTGGTGGCAGCTCCTCTCTCATTTTCCTGTCATGGCAGGGTGATCCAGGCCTGTGTAAGGGGATGCCAGAGGTTTCTCACCCAGTTTAAGGGGCCTGCTTGGAGGGGCAGGTCTTGGGGCACCGGACACAAGCTGCTCGGGCGGCCGCAGAAACATAGACTTTGACGGCAGATAAGGACTGCTTGGCCCACCTAGTCTGCCCATTTCCCTACCTACAGGATAAGCTGCAGATCCTAGTTAACCAACAGCCTATTTCTTCCTACTCCCCACAAGAATTGCCTTATGTCTGTCCCATGCATTCTTGAATTCTCCCACAGTTTTAGACCCCACAACCTCCTCAAGAAGGCTGTTCCATGTGTCCACCACCCTCTCTGTGAAAAAATACTTCCTCACATTGCCCCTGAGCCATCCCCCCTCTATTTTCAAATTGTGTCCCCTTGTTCTTGCACATCTCTTTTTCTGAAAGATGCTACCCTCTTGGACTTTGTTGATTCCACTGAGGTACTTAAAAGTTTCTATCATGTTCCCCCTCTCCCTCCTTTCCTCAAGGGTATACATATTAAGCTCCTTTAGTCTGTCCTCGTATGGCTTCTCTTGCAGACCCTGCACCATTTTAATTGCCCTCCTCTGGACTGCCTCCATCCTGACTATGTCCATGCGGAGATGGGGTCTCCAGAACTGGATGCAGTACTTCAGATGGGGTCTCACCAACTGTCTGTACAGAGGGATAACAACTTCCTGTTTTCTGCTGGTGATGCTGTTTCCTATACATCCCAGTATACCCCCAGCCCTTCCTACTGCCTTCTCACATTGCTTGCTAACCTTAAGGTCATCTGATATGATGATTACCCCCAGGTCCCTTTCCATTTTTGCTGTTACTACCTCCCCCCATTGTGTAATCTTCCCCTGGGTTTTTGTATCCCAGGTGCATTATTTTGCACTTCTTTGCATTGAATCCAAGCTCACATACTTCTGACCATTCCTCCAACCTTGCCAAGTCCCTTCTCATCCTTTCCACGCCTCCTTGTGTATCAACCCTGTTGCAGATCTTTGTGTCATCTGCAAAGAGGCATATTTTCCTTCCAGTCCCTCTGCAATGTCACTTATAAAGACATTAAAAAGGAGTGGACCCAGTATTGAACCCTATGGTACCCCACTAATAACCCCTCTTTCTTCAGAGTAGACCCCATTTACAATTACCTTCTGTGTCCTGTTGTTCAGCCGATCTTTTACCCAGGCTACTACCCTGGGACATACTCCCAGACTGGTTAATTTGATAATTAATCTTTTGTGTAGGACTGTGTCAGATGCCTTGCTAAAGTCTAGGTAGGCCATATCCACAGCCCCTCCCTGGTCTACTACTTTGGTCACCCAGTAAAAGAAATAAATTAGATTTGTCTGACATGACCTTCCCACTGTGAATCCCTGCTGCCTTGGGTCCTGTGCCCCACTAGCCTCCAGGTACTCAAAAATTAGTTCCATCAGAAGTGATTCCATCACTTTCCCTACCACAGAGGTCAAACTGGCAGGTCTGTAGTTTCCTGCCTCTGTCTTGCTCCCACTTTTGTGAAGGGGAATCACATCCTCCTTCCTCAAGTCTTCAGGTACCACACCATCCTCCCATGATTTGTTAAAAAGAGTAGTCAGTGGTGTTATTAGTTCTCCCCTTAATTCTTTTAGAATTCTGGGGTGAATTCTGTCAGGCCCCATTGCTTTTTCCACCTTCAGTTTTAGGAGTTCTTTCAGAACCCTTTCTTCTGTGAAAGGACTGGGATTGACCCCCCATCCAGAGTGCTTCTCTAATTGGATTAGGCACCTCTTCCTCCTCCTCTTTGTGAATGCTGAGCAGAAATATTCATTCAGTATCCCTGCTTTTTCATTGTCCCTCTCTGCCCACCCACTGTCTTTTCTATTCAGCCTCACTATCCTCCCCCTTTGTCATCTATGCTCCCTGATGTACCTATAAAAGGTTTTATCCCCTTTCTTAACTGAGTTGACTATCTTTCCTCAGTTTGGCTCTTTGCTATTCTGACTTCCCTCTCTCCTTCCTTCTGCCTTAACTGGTACAGTCCTCTGTCCTGCTCCTCCTGTGTTTCCTTATATTCCTAAATGCTATATTTTTCTCCCTAATCTTCCCCGCCACCGCTTTTGAGAACCATAGTGGCTTTTTCTTTCATTTTGATTTATTTGCTTCACACAAAGGCTTGTTGCCACTGTGATGGCAGTTTTGATGTTTCCCCATTGTTGCTCCACCTCTCCTTCTAGCTTGTTTGCTAGTGCTTTTCTAAGGCACTCACCCATCTTGCCAAAGTCAGCCCTTCTGAAGTCCAGTACCCTCACCTTTGTATGGCTTGACTCTGTAGCTGAGTTTATCGTGAACCACACTGTTTGGTGGTCACTTGTTCCTAGATGGCTACCCACTTCTAGATCTGAGATCCTCTCACTGTCCGCATTTGAGAATATGAGGTCTAAGATTGCTCCCTCATGAGTGGGTTCCAAAACTAGCTTGTCTGAGGCATGCCACCTGTAGGGCATCGATAATGACCTTGCTCTTAGATGTGGCTGCAGCAAAGGTGCTCCAGTTAACATCTGGCATATTCAGGTCCCCCATCAACAGTATCTCCCCTTTCTCTGCCATCCTAAGGATGCCTTCTATCATATCCTTGTCCATTCCCTCCTCTGACATGGAGGTCTGTATACAACCCCTGTGTGGATTGTGGTGCCATTTCCAGTCCCTAAGGTGACCCACAGTGCCTCCTCTCTTCCCTGTTTACTGTTTTGTTCCGTTGCGTTTATCCCTTCCCTTCCGTAGAGAGCTACTCCTCCCCCTCTTCTACCCTCACTGTCTCTCCTATAAGTTGTGTACCCTGGTATGTTAACATCCCAGTCATGGTTCTCTGTGTGCCGTATTTCTGTGGCTGCTATAATATCCACTCATCCCTCTTCCATCAAGGCCACCAGTTCAGGGAGCTTGTTGCCCAGACTATGGGCATTAGTACTCATTACCCTCCATTTCTTGATGGCCTTACCTCTTTTTGCCCCATCTCTGTCCTTATTGCCTTTGTCATTTTCTCCATTTACCCCTGCTCTTCTCCCTATTGACATCTCTATCTTGGTGTTTACCTCACTTACTACCCTGGTTTTTTTGGGGGGGGCTAGGATTTCCCTGCTCCTTTCCAGTGCCTCCCCCCTTGGCTAGTTTAAATGCTTGCAAATGAAGCATTTAAACTTATCACCTAGGATCCTGGTTCCCCTCCTGGACAGATGCAGACCATCACGCCAGTATAAGCCTGCATCACTGCAGGTGGACCCCCAGTCCCCAATGAAGCCAAATCCCTGAGCTCTGCACCAGTTTTTCAACCACTGATTGAATCCCATGGTGTGGAGCACCCTAACCTCATCCATGCCATAGACAGGCAGCACCTCCAAGAAGGTTACTGTGTGTGCTACTTGTCTAAGGCCCCTCCCAAACTCCACAAACTCTTCCTGCACTACTCTGATCCCTTTCTCAGCCAGGTCATTTGTCTCTAGGTGGAGAATGAAATCCAGCTCCCTCCCCCATGCAGCTGCTCCAGCGATCTTGAGGATTCGCTCCCTGTCCCTACAAGCCATGGCGCCAGGCAGGCACCTTACCTCCTTCTCCCCTTCCTCCTCCAGTTCTACCCCCGCTAACAATGGAGTCCCCCACCAGGAGTTGTTTCCTTCCAATGTGGGGTCCCATGCCATCCTCCTGTGGGTCTCCTTTGTTGAGGTTCCCAGCATCCTCCTTAGTCTCCACTGCGGGTGCCTCCATAGAGGAACCACACTTTGCCAGAACGGCATATGAATTGTGGAGAAGTACAACTGGAGGGATGTGCCTCTGTTCCACCACCCTCACCCTCCCTGAGTCCACTGTGGTCCAACCGCTCCTCTTTCTTGGCAACCTCTGAGGCAATGGCAGTGGCCCTGGTGGTCCCTGGGTGGGAGAGGATGTCCCCCAAATACTGGCCAACTCAGCCTGGAGATGAGCAACCTCCTCCCTCAACCCAGAGAGGTGCCTACAGATGGGACAACTCTGCATCCTCCAGAACATCTCCCGGAAGACTGCTGCTCCACAGCCACTGCACTGCACCACTCCCATCATGTCTTATTTCTGGCCCCTTAACTGTTGTTTGGAATACTTACTCTTTCCTCTGTTTATTTTTTTTTCTCCCTGCTTACTTACTGCCTCTGTGCCCTTTAAGCTCCTGATCTTACTGTTCTGAGACAAGAAGTTCCTATATTTCTCAGTAGTCTCCTTACTTGCTCAGAGTCAGACCTCCAGCAGCTAGGGGAGGACGGAGAACTACTCTTTTCCTTCTAGGATGGTGAGTCTTTTGTGGCTCTGTGATCACTCACTTCCTGCTCCCAAACAGGAAGTTCAGTTGTCAGTCAAATCCTGTGCCTATAAAAGTAGAACTGGCTTGGGTGGAGGGTGGAGGGGAGGGAAGGAGGGCAATATAGTCTCAGTGAAGAAGTATAGTTATAACAGCAGCTCCTTCTTCTTGTTGGTGTTCTCTGCCTGTTCTCTGGCAGAAGTTATCTAGGGCAGTTTTTAAATCTGGCTTTAACCTAGCTTCCTTCTAGCTAAGCCACTCCCCCTACTTCACAGCTCTTTCTACACTTAGTGAATTGCACAGATAACAATTCCCTTCAGCCACCTGTGACAAACACCTAGATAATTGCACAGATAACAATTCACTTCAGCCAACTCAGACAAACACACCAACATTTTTTGGTTTTTTTTGTTTTTACCCTAAATTGAAGGTCCCAGTAGTAGAGTTCTAGTTCTTTAGTCCCAATAGAGAAGTACAGTTATAACAACAGCTCCTTCTTCTTGGTGTTCTCTGCCTGTCGCACGTCAAAGGATAGGCCTTGGGAAGTGCTCCAGACCCAGTAAGCTTAAATCAATCACAGGAGTGATGGCTGAAAGGGATGAGGCTTAGAGGGATTACTGAGTCCCCTCCTCCCTGTAGCCAGAGAAAGGAGACAGGCAGTTAAGCAGCTATGCCCACGGGAAAATACTGTTAAAGAAAAAAAAAAATAACAATCAAAGGACTGGTCAGGAAGGGAAAATTCCTGTGATCTTGTGGCAAGGGACCAGGTGGGAGAAGCAGCTCATTTCTCCACAAGGCTAGAGGCTGACCAGGGAGAGAGAAAAGAATAAGTCAGTGACCAACTTACTAGTGCCAGAGGGTAGGTTTGGCCCTGAGGGTCTGGTGCAGGTTCAGGGGAGGTTTTGTGTATATCATGCGAGGTTTCATCAGCTGCCTGAAGTGGAATGCTGCCTATGACATCTAGTCTCCCAGTGTATGCACCCCTAAATTCAGTAAATGGTGGTGCTCCATGGAACTGGATGGCGAACATGTTTTTAAGCAAGCAATGGAAGCCCCTGGGTTTTGGCAAATCAGTGGGATCCCAGGAGCAATAAATTAGTTTGGTAGCTTAACTTCGAGTGCTTGAAAGTGTCTTTTAAAGTTTAATTGATTAATGAAAGGCTGAGCGTTTAATGAATTCTTAACCATGACTTCTTTGGGGAGTTTTAAAGTTTCAGCCCTCTTGAAAAATGTGCTTCCTGGGCTGGGGTGCTGGTGGGGAACTTCAAGAGAAGAGAGAAGAGAGAAAGGAAGAGGTTTCCTGTATTTCAGCCTGAGTTTCCAAGGGAGTCACGAGGGGTAGCAGTTTCCATCTTATCGCAGTAGGACCCAGGCCTTGGTAAGATAAAACCACTTTATTCTCTTCAAGCTTGTTAATGTTCTGGTCTGGGTTCCTTTGGGGTAGGCCCCCCTCCCCTCTTGTAACATCGGGTGCCCCATGACATACGGGGAGGTGAGGTGGCTACATATATTTGGAATTTTTGACCAGGAAGGCACAGCACACTAAGTGTGCAGTAAGACATACGAACATACATATGAACATATGAAGAAGCCAGCAGAAGAAGGCCATTTGGTCTATCAAATCTGCTCGTATTGCAGGGTCCACAGCTTGAGTTAATGTCCCTGCCCTCTCTCCCCCCACTCCTCCCATCCTCCCTACCCATGATTCTTACCTTCCCCCTATGCCTATCCCAGCCTCTCTTAAAGCTGCCCACCATCTTCAACAAGATGACCTCTTCTGGCAGTGCATTCCAAGTGCCCACCACCCTCTCTGTGAAGAAGTGCTTCCTGACCTCCCTCCTAAACCTTCCACCCTCCAGCTTAAGACATGCCAAGGTGTGTAATTATGGGGGCATATTTGCACATATTGAGGGTATTGTCAGGCATGAGGCACTTGTGCCAAGTTCCTTTAAACATCCAAGGACAAAGTGTAATTATTCCTCCATAATTACACATTCCTTAAGTGTCTTATCGCACTTAAAACAGGGTGAGAAAAATGTATTTCTAATTTTTACACAAAGAATAGGATACACTGTGTTAGTGCAAGTAAAACAGTAAATTTATTGCTACAGTGATAAAGTAGTTCCTCAACAGTAAGGGAATCTCAGAACTGTAAATAGTGACTGGCAATCTGACTGGCACTTTAGAGTGTAGTGATTTGATGTGGTACAAAGGCTGTTGGTCTGATAGAAGAACAGGAGTATAGAAGAAGTACCAGAGTGTAATTATGGTCTCATAATTACATTCCTTTACTGCTCCCGCAGCCAATCAGAATGCTTAAAATTTTCTTACCATGTTATAAGCTATGATAGATTGTTTCCAGGTGTGTCCTGGGGGGTGGGTTTCATGGACTTGTTTTGCTTATAGAGAAAATGTTGGCCATGACACCGGGAAATTCACCTACTCTCCTGCAGGTGGCACTGCAGCACTTCCTGTTTTGGGATGCAGGTCCCTGGAATGGAGTAAGTGGATGTGGCTGCCCAGGTGGAGGAGACTGCTTCTAGCAAAAAGTGAAACAGTATTCATACCTGGTATTGTGGCTGGAGATGGGGATGTTAGCACTGGCAATGTAATCTGGTTAGCACGACCAGACCTGGAGGCTGGTGCAGAAACTGAACAAAAAGAGGCAGCCACTTTGTTTGTGACTCAAGCAGAGGAGAGACTATCCAAGGAGTTGCAGGAGAAAATAAATTACCTGATGGGCATGATTACAGACAAGGAAACCCACTTTGATGCTGTCAGACTGCAACTCAGGTCTTCCTGCGCAGAACACACACAAGACAGCATTCAGATGGAATTTACTGTGTAGACTACAGGAAGTGGCCTGTCAGTGATGCTCAGCTGGGTGAGGAAAGACAATCTGCTGAGAAAATGGGATGTGGGTGATACAGCATGTCGGTCTGAAATTGGTGCGAAATCACCGCGAGCAACACACAGTGCAGTTTTGCAGTACACGGGATCACGAGGGTGTGGTAATAGCACTCAGGGCTCTAAATCTCCTAAAGATTCCTAACTATCTACACCTTCATTGGAAGAAGCTCTGCTTGCTGCAGAGTGAGAGGGGACAGGTCCAAAAGGTGTGTGGGAGCCTGGAGAGTCCCCATTTCAGATTTCTCAGCATCTGGATGAAGGACAACAGATTCTCCCTACTGCCCAGACAGTAAAACTAGTAACTTCCTTGGTGTGCTTTCAGCTCTGGAGTCCCAGAAAGGGGGGGGGGCTGAGGGTAAAAGGATTTCCTGTGAGGTAGCCTTGGAGCTGCCTCCAGAGTTACAGTCCCCACAACACCCTGAACTCTTTAAGCAAAGGCCATTTTCATTTGCTTCCCACCAGTAGAGAAGACCCCCGTAGCTGTCCCAGGTGCCCTTCTGACTCTGGCCCATCATTAAGAGGGGAATAATTGAGGCCACCGACACCTGTACAAGGGTCCATAAAAAGAACTCCAGAACAAAGAGACCTAGCTGGTATAGTAAGAATGTAGCCGAAAAGGTAAGGGAAAAGAGGGCAGCCTTCCTAAAGTACAAGTGCACCCTGAAGGAGGAGGGCAGGGAGGCATATGCTGTGAAATCTCATGAGGCAGGCAGAGAGGTCAGGGCAGCCAAGGCAGAGAAAGAACTAAGATTGCCCCAGGGGATTATGGAAGGGGAGAAGGACTTCTTCTGATACATTAAGGAGATAAGAAGCACAAGGGATGGGATAGTTAGGATAAAGAGGGAGGGAGGATGGGCAGAAAAAGGGGAGGAGCAAGCAGGGCCACTAAATGAGTACTTTTGCTCAGTCTTCACCAAGGAAGTGGATGGACCTATGCCACAGGGGAAGATTGGGAAGATCCTTGAAGGGGGAAAGGAGTATGAGGGGAGAATCGAGGTAGACAGGGTTTTAAGAGGGCTAAAGGAGCTAAGGGTGGACAAGGTGCACAGAGAGGGTTGTGGATTCATGGAACGGCTTTCCGGAGGAGGTTGTGGAGTCAAAAACAGTGGTGGAATTCAAGCATGCATGGGACAGTCATAAGGCCATTCTAGGGGGTGGGGGTAGGAAGAAGTAGGCTGCTGGTTAACTAGGATCTGCAGCTTATCCAGTAGGTAGGGAAATGGGCAGACTGGGTGGGCCAAGCGGTCCTTATCTGCCGTCAAATTCTATGTTTCTATGTTTAAGGCACCTGGACCAGATGGGGTACACCCAAGGGTCCTGAGGGAACTGGCAGGAGTATTGGCAGTCCCACTGACAGACCTGTTTAATACCACACTGGAGATGGGGTGTATGCCACAGGACTGGAGAACAGCTCATGTGGTACCCCTCCATAACAGTGGACCCAGGGATGAGCCAGATACCTTCAGGCCAGTTAGTCTAACCTCCATAGTGGGTACAATAATGGTAGCCATTCTAAAAGAAAGGCTAGTGTCCTTTCTTGAGAAAAATAGTCTGCAGGATGACAGGCAGCATGGGTTCATCAAGGGGAGGTTTTGTCAAATCAAAATGATTGACTTCTTCAACTGTGTGATGAGGTCTCTGGACATGGGACAGGCATTGCACGTACTGTACCTGGACTTCAGCAAGGCATTTGATTCAGTGCCACATTGAAGGCTGATCAGCACCTGGGGGACCTGGGATTAGGGGACAAAATGCTGGGGTGGGTCAAGAGCTGGCTAAGAGATAGGAACAGAGAGTGGTGGTAAGGGGGGAACTGTCTGAACCTAGGCCATTAACCAGTGTGGTACCACAGGGTTCAGTACTCGGCCTGGTGCTGTTCAACATTTTTATAGGGGACATTGCAGAGAGAATTAGTAGCAAAATCTGCCTGTTTACAAATGATACTGAACTCTGTGGGAGGGTAGCCATGGAGGAGGGGAATCAGGTGTTAAGGGAGGACATGGCAAAGCGGGAGAAATGGTCAGGAACCTGGCAGTTGGGCTTTAATGTAAAGAAATGCAAAGCAATGCACATGGAAACCAGAAGCCCAAAGGCCAGTTATTGGCTGGGGGGAATACAGGTGACAGTAACAGAGGAAGAAAATGACCTGGGAGTAGTAGTCAGGGGTGATATGAAACACACAGCACAGTGCTGAAAGGCAGCAGCCTAAGCAAATAAAATGCTTGGATGCATCGCCAGGAGAATCACCTCTAGGAGGGAGGAAGTTATTCTGCCCCTGTACAGGTCACTGGTGAGATCACACCTGGAATACTGTGTTCATTTATTGTGCCTTTACCTGAAGAAGGATATCAAACTACTGGAGGGGGTCCAGAGGAGGCAAACCAAAATGATCAAGCATATGGGGACAGAGCATATGAGGCAAGGCTGAGAGAGCTGAACATGTACTCCATGGAGGAGAGAAGAGGAGTGTGTGTGTGTGGGGGGGCATGATCGAAACCTTCAAATACCTCAAGGGAATAAACAGGGTTGGTACAGAGGGCATCTTTAGCCTAAGAAAGGAGGGTCCTACAAGAGGGCATAGCCTGAAACTGGTGGGGGTAGAGTCAAGAAGGAAATGAGGAGGCACTTTTTCAATTAAAGGAAGGTGAAGGGGTAGAATGACTTGCCAGAGGAGGTGATGGCAGCAAAGACGGTGGCCAGTTTCAAGGGTGGGTGGGACAGGGTGATGAAGAGGATTAGGACCAAATGGGACACTACTGGGAAGGGGAAAAGGGAGGATAATGGGATGGAGGGGATTGACTCCAGGAGGAGTTGGTTGGGGGGGCAGCTCCAGGAAACTAACTGAGCTGCACACTCAAGCAGAGTCGATAGACCATTAAGGCCTGTTTCTGCTGGCAATTTTGTATGTTCATATGTTCGACCCCTACAAGTGATGAATGATCAAAAAGAGGAGCAGGCAGAATCCTCTGAAGCAACATCTACAAACATTCCAGATATTTCCTAATCAGTCCTAATCAACTGATGCCCTATTCTGTTTAATTGATTGCATGCCCAGTTATCTGTGTATCTACTTCTGCCTTAAAAATATAGAAACATAGACTTTGATGGCAGATAAGGACCACTTGGCCCATCTAGTCTGTCCATTTCCCCTACCTACTGGATAAGCTACAGATCCTAGTTAACCAAGAGCCTGCTTCTTCCTACCTCCACCAGAATTGCCTTATGTCTGTCCCATGCATTCTTGAATTCCCCCACTGTTTTTGACCCCACAACCTCCTCAGGAAGGCCGTTCCAGGCATCCACCACCCTTTCTGTGAGAAAATACTTCCTCACATTGCCTCTGAGCTGTTCCCCCCTCTATCTTCAGATTGTGTCCCCTTGTTCTTGCACATCTCTTTTTCTGAAAGATGCTACCCTCTTGGACTTTGTTGATTCTCTTGAGGTACTTGAAAGTTTCTATCATGTCCCCCTCTCTCCCTCCTTTCCTCAAGGGTATATATTAAGCTCCTTTAGTCTCTCTTCATATGGCTTCTGTTGCAGTCTCTGCACCATTTTAGTTGCCCTCCTCTGGACTGCCTCCATCTTGTCTATGTCCTTGCAGAGATGGGGTCTCCAGAACTGCATGCAGTACTCCAGATGGGGTCTCACCAACTGTCTGTACAGAGGGTTGACATCTTCTTGTTTTCTACTGGTGATGCCTCTCCCTATACATCCCAGTATCCCCCTAGCCCTCCTTACTGCCTTCTCACATTGCTTGCTTACCTTTAGGTCATCTGATATGACTACCTCCAGGTCCCTTTCTATTTTTGTTGTTGTCAGTACCTCCCAACCCCCATTGTGTACTCTTCCCCTGGGTTTTTGTTTCCTAGGTGCATTACTTTGTACTTCTTTGCATTGAATCTAAGCTGCCATACTTTTGACCATTCCTCCAACCTTGCCAAGTCCCTTCTCATCCTTTTCACCCCCCGCCCCGTGTATCAACCCTGTTGACAGATCTTTGTGTCGTCTGCAAAGAGGCACACTTTTCCTTTCAGTCCCTCTGCAATGTCACTTATAAAGACATTAAAAAGAACCAGACCCAGTACTGAACCCTGCAGTAAACCACTAGTAACCCCCCTTTCTTTGGAGTGGGCTCCGTTTACTATTACCCTCTGTGTCCTGTTGCCCAGCCAATTCTTTACCCAGGCTACCACCCTAGGACCCACTACCAGGCTGGCTAATTTGTTTATTAATCTGTTGTGTGGGACTGTGTCACACACCTTGCTGAAGTCTTGGTAGGCCATGTCCACAGCCCCTCCCTGATCTACTACTTTGGTCACTCAGTCAAAGAAATCTATTAGATTCTTCTGACATGACCTTTCCACTGTGAATCCATGCTGCCTTGGGTCCTATGCCCCGCTGGCCTCTAGGTACACAACAATTCTTTCTTTCAGAAGCGATTCCATCATTTCCCCTACCACTGAGGTCAAGCTAACAGTTCTGTAGTTTCCTGCCTCTGCCCTGCTTCCACTTTTGTGAAGGGGAATCACATTCGCCCTCCTCCAGTCCTTAGGTACCACATCATCCTCCCATGATTTGTTAAAAAGGGTAGTTAGTGGTGTCACTAGTTCTACCCTTAGTTCTTTTCTAATTCTCAAGTGAATCCTGTCAGGCCCCATTGCTTTGTCCACCTTCAGTTTTAAGAGTTCTTTCAGAACCCTTTCTTCTGTGAAAGGGCTGGTATCGACCCCCCTATCTAGAGTGTTTCTATTGATTGGATTAGGTACCTCCCCCTCCTCTTCTTGTGTGAATACTGAGCAGAAGTATTCGTTCAGTATCCCTGCTTTTTCACTGTCCCTCTCTGCCCACCCACCCTCCCTTTATTAAGCTCCTCACTATCACTCCCTTGGTCTTTCTTCACTCCCTAATGTATCTCTAAAAGGTTTTATCCCCCTTCTCAACCGAGTTGGCTATCTTTTCCTCAGTTTGGGCCTTTGCTTTTCTGACTGCCTTCCCTGCTTCCTTCTGCTTTAACTGGTACAGTTCTCTGTCTTGCTCCTTCTGTGTTTCCTTATACTTCAGGAATGCTATCTTTTTCTCCCTAACCTTCCACACTACCTCTTTTGAGAACCATAATGTTTTTTTTCTTTCATTTTGATTTGTTTATTTGCCTCACACAAAGGCTTGTTGCCTCTGTGATAACAGTTTTGATGTGTCCCCATTGTTCCTCCACCCCTCCTTCTTGCCTGTTTGCTAGTGCTTTTCTGAAGAACTCTCCCGTTTCGACAAAATCAGCCCTCCTAAAGTCCAGTACCCTCAATTTTGTATGGCTTGACTCTGTGGCTGTGTTTATCATGAACCACACTGTTTGGTGGTCACTTGTTTTCAGATGGCTTCCCACTTCTAGATCTGGGATCCTCTCTTCATCCCCATTTGCGAGTACCAGGTCTAAGATTGCTCCCTCCCGAGTGGGTTCCAACACTAGTTGTCTGAGGCATGCCCTCTGTAGGGCATCGAGAATGACCCTACTCTTGGATGTGGCTGCAACAAAGGTGCTCCAGTTAACATCTGGCATATTTAGGTCCCCCATCAACAATATGTCCCCTTTTTCTCCCTTCCTAAGGATGCCGTCGATCATGTCCTTGTCCATTTCCTCCCCCTGAGATGGGGGTCTGTATACAACCCCTGTGAGGACTGTGGTGCCATTTCTGGTCTACAGGGTGACCCACAGTGCCTCCTCTCCTCCCTGTTTACCCTTTAGTTCCATTGCTTTGATCCCTTCCCCTACATAGAGAGCTACTGCTCCTCCTCTTCTACCCTCCCTGCCCCTCCTGTAGATTGTGTACCCTGGTATGTTGACATCCCAGTCATGGTTCTCTGTGCACCATGTTTCTATGACTGCTATGATATCCAGGCATCCCTCTTCCATCAAGGCCACCATATCAGGGAGCTTGTTACCTAGACTACGGGCACTGGTACTCATTACTCTCCATTTTTGATGGCCTTACCCCTTTTTGCCCCATCTCTGTCCTTACTACCTTTGCCTTTTTCTCCATTTACCCCTGCCCATCTCCCTATCGACTTCTCTATCTTGGTGTTTACCTCACTAACTGCCCTGATCTTCTTTTGGGGGGGAGGGGCTAGGATTTCCCTGCTCCTTTTCAGTGCCTTCCCCCTTGGCTAGTTTACATGCTTGTCAATGAAGCATTTAAACTTATCACCTAGCATCCTGGTTCCCCTCCTGGACAGATGCAGACCATCGCACTAATATAGGCCTGCATCCCTCCAGGTGGACCCCCAGTCCCCAATGAAGCCAAAACCCTGAGCTCTGCACCAGTTTTTCAACCATTGATTGAATCCCATGGTGCTGAGCACCCTAGCCTCACTCATGCCATAGAAAGGCAGCACCTCGAGAAGGTTACCGTGCATGCTACTTGTTTAAGGCCCCTCCCCAACTCAACAAACTCCTCCTGCACATCTGTTTGGGGATGGTGACAGCCCCCTTCCATTACTTCTATTGCCTCATTCTTGAGACTTGGGTTGTGAAGTCAACATTGTGACTACTGGTCTGAACAATAACATTAATGGACAAGATCAAATCTGCATATTACTGCCACTTTGATTGCTTCTAGCTGCTGTTTTTATCTTCTTGTTTTATATTTTGTTTATATATTTTATTTTTGTTTTGGGTTTTGTTTTTTTGGTTGGGTTTTATTCATCCGTGCAGGGCTGTTTGTTTTGGGAATATGTGTTGGGAAGGTGCAGGAACAGTCAGGCAATATTCCCCCTCCAGACTCAGGAACCTCCATCCTTTTGCCTGTTCCCGTATAGGTGGTGTCGAGCTCTGGGGATAGTGAGGAGGAGGAGGAGGAGGATGGGGGCTGGGACTGGTGGGGGGGAATGGAAAGGAGTGGGCGGATTAGAGTAGTGGGAACCAGGAGGTGCTCTGGGGTGAAATAGGTTCAGGAAAGGGGTTCTCCTTGTCTGATTCCCATACCCAAGGGCTCTGCTATTGGCAGGCAAGTAACGTGGTCTTCCTCAGTCACTTATCCTACTCAGGTGGTGTTATGCAATGCCAGGTCTATTAAGAACAAGACTGCTTTAATAGCAGATCTTGTTGGATCATCTGACCTGACTTGCACCACCAGGACCTGGCTGGATGAAAATGCTGGCCTTGTTATGGCTTCAGCAGTTCCAGCTGGGTACTCGGTGATACACCGCCTGAGGATGGATCGTAGGGGCAGGGGTGTAGCTATCTGTTTTAGCTCGGAACTGAGCCTAGTGGAGGTCCAGTGGGGATCACCAACTACTTTGAATGTATCATGGGTGAGGGTGTAGGGTGCAGGATTCTTCTCATCTACTGTCCGCCAGGAGATGGGAAAGTTTTCCTGCAGAAAGTCACGGACTTCATTGTCGACCTGGCATTGGAGTCCCCCAGATGGCTGATCCTGGGGGATTTCAATGCCTGGGTTGACGATGAACTTTCGCAGTTTGTTCAAGACTTCCTCCAGCTAATGAATTCGCTGGGCCTTTCACAGGTTATTACCTCCTCAAACCATATTGGAGGTCATTCATTGGACTTGGTGTTCCACCTGGGGATGGAGATATCCGATTTGGTGGTAGAGCCAGTTGGGTGGTCTGACCGTCACACCATCGGGTTTAGTTTCATGGCTCCCCCTATTAGGCCTGCCCCTACGGAGATGATCCAGTACCATCCTTTAAGCGGTGTTACCCCAGATGGCCTAATGAGGGTACTGGATCTGTCAGGTGTACCAAGTGAATGCATGGATCCAGGGGATATAGTACTTGCCTATAACAAGGCAGTGGTAGTGGCCCTGGATTCCATAGCACCTGTTCGTGTTCACCCCCTCACCCTCCATCCAAGGTCTCTGTGGTTTGATGAGTCCTTAAAGGAGTTGAGGAGAGTGGGGTGAAGGTTAGAGTGGAGCTGGTGGAAATCGGGCCTGGAATGTGACAGACTTAGATTGCTGGACCATTATGTGGTCTACCAATCAGCAATCACCCATAAGGAGGCAGAGTTCCTGTCCAGGGAGATTACTGCTGCACAGAACCGACCAGCTTAGCTCTTCCAGACTGTGGACAGATTGTGCATTCCAATCTGTCTCCAGTCTGGGGGAGCCTTGTCACAAGAACGTTGTGATGCGTTTGCTTGGATTTTGCAAATAAGGTTGCCATAGTCAGTGCCGGTATCTGTTTGGCTTACTCTAATGGAAGTTACGGCGGTCAGCAGGAGATGTCGGGCCCTCAGTTTACCTGGTCTAGCTTTAGTGATGATCATCCAGACATTGCGACCAACAAGCTGTAGTTTGGATCCAGGCCCCACACACCTCTTGGTAGGATGCATTGACGAGATCGGCCCAGTCCTAGCTGAGATAGTCTGGAGGTCATTGGAGAGGAGGATCTTTCCTGATCCCCTGAAGGAGATGGTTGTGCGGACCCTCCTTAAAAATCCCTCCCTTGACCTGGACTGCTTGGCGAACTACAGACCTGTCTCTAACCTGCCCTTTGTGGGTAAGGTTATTGAGAAAGTGGTTGCGTCGCAACTGGATGATCATTTGACCAGCCACAATGTCTATGATTCTCTCCAGTCTGGTTTCAGGAAGAGACATAGTACCAAGACGGCCCTTGTCCGGGTGCTAAATGACCTCCTAATAGTGAGAGATCGGAGGACCCATTCTATCTTCGTCCTCCTTGATCTCTCTGCAGCATTTGACACTGTGGACCATGGTGTGCTGTTGGAGTGCCTGCAGCTCATCTGTGGACTGTCTGGTACAGTACTCAGATGGTTTCAATCATTCCTCGAGGGTAGGACTCAGAGAGTGGTGTCTGGGATTTATTCCTCGGACCCTCTCTCCCTATCCTGTGGGCTGCCGCAGGGCTCCATCTTGTCACCCATGTTGTTTGCAGTGTATATGCTGCCGTTAGGAGAGATTATTAGGCGGTATGGTCTGAGTTTTCACTGCTATGCAGATGACACTCAGCTGTACCTGTCATTTGCACCTGATCAGGATGTGTTCCTCTCAGTATTTAACAACTGACTCACCAAGATCCAGGACTGGATGAGTGTGAGCCAGCTGCAGTTGAACCCGGTTAAAACTGAGGTGCTGGTTGTGGACCCTGATTGTCGGGAGGCAGGTTTGTTGGCAGGTTTGCCCTCAAGATTATATCTGGGGGAGTTGGACTGACTACCTCAGACTGGGTGCAGAACCTAGGCATTATTGCTGACGACAGTCTGACCCTGAAATCGCAGGTGTCAGCTGTTGTCAAGACCTCTTTTTACCATCTGAGGAATATCGCCTGGGTGAAATACCTGGTTCCTCCTGAGGATCTTCCAATGCTGGTCCATGCCTTCATTACCTCTTGCCTTGACTACTGCAATGCCCTTTACCTGGGGCTACCCGGGGTTGATGTCTGCCACCTGCAGCTAGTGTAGAATGCGGCAGCCAGGCTATTGACTCATACATTTAGAACCAGTCACATAACGTCTGTGTTCCACGGCCTTCACTGGCTTCCAGTACAGTGGAGGATCACCTTCAAGGTCGTCTTGCTGACCTATAAAGCCCTACATAACCAGGGACCTAGTTATTTGCAAGATCTCCTTTACCCTTACTGCCCCCCCGCCCTCTCCTATCCGCCGATGAAGGAATGCTAGAGATTCCCAGGGTCCGTTTGAAGACTTCTGGGGCCCGATCTTTCAGCTTTGTGGCCCTGACCCTGTGGAATTCTCTACCTTGTCAGGTACGAGATTGCTTGACCCGACCGTTCAAGAGTTTAAGACTGCACTAAAAACGTATCTTTTTGATGTGGCATATTCTGAGTTTTAAAGTAGTATTAGAATTATTAGAGTTTTTATATTATGAGTTTTTATTGATTACTGGTGATATCATTTATTGTATTTGTTTCTTATGTACAAGCGCCTTGGTTTAAGAAAGGCGCTTTCTATAAATAAAGTATGATTTGATTTTGATTTGATTTCCCAGCCAGGTCATTTGTCCCTAGGTGAACAATGACACCCAGCTCCCTCCCCCATGCAGCTGCTCCTACGATCCTGCGGATTCGCTCCTTGTCTCTCCAAGCCATGGCACCAGGCAGGCACCTTACCTTCCTCTCCCCTCTCCCAGTTCTACCCTCCTAACAATGGAGTCCCCACCAGGGGTTGTTTCCCCTGTGGGTCCCATGCCACCTCCTGTGGATCTCCTTTGTGGAGGTTCCCAGCATCCTCCTTAGTCTCCACTGCAGGTGCCTCCATAGAGGAACCACACTCTGCCAGAATGGTGTACAAATTGTGGAGAGGTACAACTGGAGAGATGCGCCTCTGTTCCACCACCCTCACCCTCCCTGAGTCCACTGTGGTCCAACCACTCCTTTTTCTTGGCAACCTCTGAGGTAGTGGCAGCAGCCCTGGTGGTCCCTGGGTGGTAGAACAGGTCCTCCGAATCCTGGCCAACTCAGCCTGGAGATGAGTAACCTCCTCCCTCAGCCCAGAGAGGTGCCTGCAGATGGGACAACACCGCATCCTCCAGAACATCTCCCGGAAGACTGCCGCTCCACAGCCACTGCACTGCACCACTCCCATCATGTCTTATTTGTGGCCCCTCAACTGTTGTTTTGTATGCTTACTCTTTCCTCTCTCTGTTTATTTTATTTTTTTTAATTGTATTTATTTATTTTTCTCCCTACTTTCCTACTGCCTTTGTGCCCTTAAAGCTCCGCTCTTCCTGTATTCCACAGTAGTCTCCTTCTTACTTGCTCAGAGTCAGACCTCCAGCAGCTGGGGGAGGGGGGAATGGAGAGCTACTCTTTTCCTGCTAGGATCGTGAGTCTTTTGTGCCCCTGTGATCACTCCCTTCCTGCTCCCACTTCCTGTTGTCTGTCAAATCCTGTGCCTATAAATGTAGAACTGGCTAAGAGTGGAGGGGAGATAGGGCTATATAGTCCAAGTAAAGTAGTAAAGTTCTAAGAGCACTTCGTTCCTTTTGCTGTTCTCTGCACTTGTACTTGTACAAGTGGGGTCTGTGTCACAGATATAATCTACTGTCTCAGACAAAGGTGTACTGTGTTGGGGACTCCCAGCCAGTAATAGATTTTGAAAACATTTGGAATGGGGCATGGAAGGTAAGGCTGACTGTTCAGCAGATGGAATCGGGGATTCAACACCTTCCCAGCAGTCTTCATCTGGGGAGGGAAAGGGGTGTCTTGTTTTATGCAGGATAACCAAAAACCTGCTACAGGGGCTGCTCCAAAGCCCACCTGAGTGGGGCATACAACAGGGTAAAATGTGGTTTCTGTGATGAAGTGGGGCATATTAATTTGTATTGTGTAAATGAATTGAAGTGCAACTTATGTTATAAGAGGGGCCACACTTATCAGAGCCACCCCTGGATGGCTCATAATCAGCCTGATAAGGGTGACCAGCTTGAGCAGAATGTGCGTGTTACCCTAGCCCCCAAATTAGGTAAAAAGTTCCAGAAGTCTACTTCAGAGGCAACTCCAAGGACTGGTCAGAATGTACCTCTGCCCTTCCAATCTGTAGTTTAGCAGAACATGAGTTCAACCCCTGTGGCACAAGGTTCAAGTCCAGATCTCCTACAAGAGACCCTTTCTCAGATATCCAACACTGCCCCCTCCCCCCCACTGAGCATCCAGGTGGACCTGATCCTGGTACTTCCAAAGAGACATCCCCTGTGTTGCTCTCCAACACGGGCACAAATACATCAGTACCTGACCATGTACCAGCAGAGACATCTATGGAAGTAATGCCCCCTCCTTCTACCTAAGATACAAACAGGAAGAGGATGGTAAGCTGCAGGTGGAGAAACTGGAGTCAGCCCAAGTCCAGGATGCAAAAAATAAAGGATTTAGTCACTCTGTCTAATCAGTATAAGACATTGCAATCCTCCAGGGGCTGGGGTGAGATGGAAGAAGATTTGAACAATGGTCTCCTCTCAGCTGGGCCCTTCCTCAGAGATGGAGGAACCCCTGACAGATGCTGCCTGTAGGAAGAAAGGGAAAAATAAGAACAAAAAGCGGGTTCTGGAAAAAAATAATTTAACTTATGCTGTGATTGTATTCCCTGCTCACTTTTTTGTATACTGCTAATTAACCCTGGTAGTTCCTTTTCTACTGCCAACGTAGACTATATTAAGAATATTTAAAGAAGACCAACAGCTTTTTTGTTTTTCCAGTTCACCAGCTTTGAGATACTGTTCTTGCAGGGAAAGGAGAAATTGTTTAACCAGGAGAGGCGCACTAAGCTGAAGCTTGATTCCAGGTGCAACCTGGGAGCACAAGGAAGTTAAGTGATTTGCTCAGGGTCACACAGTATGCAAGTAGGGACTGTGGGATTCAAACCCAGGTCTCCAGGTTTGCAGCTCAGAGCCTTAAACCACTGTGCTATACTGCCTTATTGTAGGAGACAAGTGTCCAAATAGAGATCTCCAAGCCAAAAAAGCATTGGTATAGTGGCTCCTCCTTTTGGCCCTTGTGTATGGGTCCATGTGCAGGGTAAGTATATTGTTCAATACCCAGGAAGGACATGTACTAAAATTAATTGACCTTAGTCCTGTTATTAGATGGGAAAATACATGGTCATGGTATGCATGGTCAAGTTTATAGGCTTATTATTATTTATGCCCCTCACTCCAAGGTGGCAAGGACTGATATATAAAGTTAGTACAGCCTTATTTATTTACCTTCAAACCAGTGCTGTTCAGTGGAGATTTTAATTGTGGTCTTGCCACTCTGGATTGAGGGGCAATGACATCTGTGGACTTTTGCAACATGTCATGCGAAGGTGCCAGTATGGCTCAGTTGGTAGCACATCTGCCTCTGGACCAGAAAGTTGTGGGTTCTAGTCTCGCACCACGATTGGGCATAAACCTTAAATGCTGGCATCCAAATGCAGTATTAGGGCGATGCTGTACTGTCATGGTGTGCTTTCCTTTGGATGAGATGTTAAACTGAGGTCCCCTCTTCTCATCTCTGCTGCTTTCCAGGTAGAAGTAAAAGAACCCAAGTCACCCTTTGCTAGAGTAGGTCATTGTCCCTGGTGCCCTGCCAAAATTCCCTTTTCCATAAAACTGGTTGATGCAATTGTCTAAGACTGTGTGTGCGGGTTGATGTGCAAAATCATGGGACTAGGGGAGCTGCCATACAAGGAAAGGTTGAAGGAGCTCAACATGTACTCGCTGGAAGACAGAAGGGTAAGAGGGGACATGATAGAGACCTTTAAGTACTTGAAAGGCATAAACAAAGTCAGGTAGGGAGGATTGTTCAGTTAAAAGGGGGGAAGGGTCACTAGGGGGCACAGTCTGAAGTTGAAAGGTTTAGGAGGGAGATGAGGAGGCATTACTTCACAGAGAGAGTGGTGGTGGGTTGGAATGCACTGCTAGAGGAGTTAATCACTCAAAGGACAGTGGTCAGCTTTAAGTTGCATTGGGATAGAGTCAAAGGCACAGTTAGCACAGACAAAAACACAAAGGGGGGGAAGGACTGAGAAAGAGGAGGAAAGGAGGGGTTTGGGTGGGGGTGGGGCAGCTGTAGTGATATGAAACTAAGGGCTGCACAATTGGGCAGACCTGATAGACCTGTGGGCCTTTTTCTGCCGGCAATTTAGTATGTTCGTATGAAGTGGATGTTCAGTCACTTCACTACCAGTCTAGCATTGCCTGTAAAGTACTTTGGGATACAATGGAACAACCTTCCTGAAGAGGTCGTAGAGTCAAAAACAGTGGGAGAATTCAAGAATGCATGGGACAGACATAAGGCAATTCTAGTGGGAGGTAGGAGGAAGTAGGCTGTTGGTTAACTAGGATCTGCAGCTTATCCGTTAGGTAGGGAAATGGGCAGATTAGGTGGGCCAAGCGGTCCTTATCTGCTGTCAAATTCTATGTTTCTATGTTAATGTGTATGAAAAGTGCTATATACACTGTAAATGAAACATAGAACTTGTCAGCAGAAAAGGACCTCCAGGCCCACCCAGTTTGCCCAATTTCACTATCAGAAAGCCAGGTCTAAGATGGTAGCATTCTTGGTTGACATTCCCCCTTCTTATGTCGATAATACCCTGGTGTCTGTCCTGCTGATTCATCTTCATTCTTACAGAATCTGATACAAACAGCTATATAATCTGATGCCTGTTACAATCTGAATAGTAAAAGGAATCCGTACTTTTTTTAAAGGTTCCCTATGTACCAGAATATATTTCTGGTTCACGTCAAGTATTAACATTTTCATGTTACAGCTGTACTTCCAATGGAATTTTCTGATCACAGAATTGTGGTAGTAACTATAAGGGACACACCACGGAATAACCAAGGACCTGGAGTTTAGAAATTGAATTCAGTCTTATTAAAAGATCAGTATGCTAAAAACTTATCAGGAAAATTAATAGCAGCCAGAAAATCTGTCACAGTTTTTTTTTTATGATGACCTCCTTATCTGGACTCATTAAAGTATAGAGTCTTTTTTTTCAAAACCAGGGTACACGTAAAAAAAAAACTAAGCATTTTACATACTTAGCCCATGTCACCAGCTGCAAAAATTGCTTTCCCATACAGTGTCTACTGGGAATAATTATGAATCACGAATCCATAATTTAATAAAGGAGATGTCTCATTTTTATTGAGTTCATTGTGCGTGCAAGCGCAGATGAACTCATTGAAATGAGAGTTGCTATACAAGGGTGTGAGGGGAGTGCGTCCACTGGAGAGCTCAGTTCCAAGGGTCAGGTCAGCAGCAGGTGACTCAGCAGGCAGGCTGGCAATTACTCACTTTCTGGTTTTGGGGCAGAGTTGGCAAACTTTCCAAAGGACAGAGCCGAACCAATAGTGGCGCAGCTCGATCCTTTGATGTGTAAAGACCTGCATTACATTGACTTCCTGGTTGCACGTTCACACTGCCATAGCCCTTACAGTGTGAATGTGCTGACCCTGCCCACTGCTCCTGTCCTCTCTCCATTCCTGTTTGAGCCCCCTCACCAGCAAATCACTCCCTCCCACTTCATCCAACTGCTGCTATCCTCCCCACACCCTCGTTCTGTTCGAGGCCCCCCCAGCAAATCAATCCCTCCCTCTCCCTCCCTCTGCTGCTGTCCTCCCCACACCCTTGTTCTGTTCGAGTCCCCCCAACACACACACACACAGCAACCACCTTCCAGCACCTCCCCTTACCTATACTACCTCTGGAAGTCGGGGGCACCGATCTTCTGTGGACCAGGACACATCTGCAGTCTTCAAAGCTTACTGGCAGAGTAAAGATTTCAAGGTAAGCGGTATAATGGGAATCAATGGGGGAGGGTTCGACATAGGTTGATATCGCAGTCATTTTAAGGAATGTTGGCCCCAAATTTTCAACATGGGGTTCTTGGACCCCACCTCCTGAACACTGTCACTGTCATTTCGTTATTTCAGCAATCGTTGCGATTTTGCAGTCATCACAGAATCACCTTCGACTGATTAATGCACTGACAGTGCCACTGGTCATGAGGTAACATCCCAAAAGCCCATGTTGCTAAATTTGTAAAAAATCCAAAAATGATCATGCTATAAGCATGCATTATGCAGTTTCTATGCACGCTCCTAACTTCACTAGTTTTTAATATTTTCACTCCAGATTTTCAACATTGCCATCATTTCACACCTCCTTATGAACAGTATAGCTGTCATTTTTCATATCATGCCTGAAACATGTTTTCACACCTGTGGTGCAGAATGGCACGGTGGCACTGCGAAATCACCTTTCAGGATGAGTGAACAAAATAACACTGGCACTTGTCATGAGGTGGAGTCATAAGAATGCTACATTGAAAATTTGGTGTGGAAATATGAACAAACAACAAAGATATGAGCATGCACTTAAATTAACAAATGCAGGTTCGTGCTTTTGGTACTTTTCAATATTTTGACCCCAAATTTTCATCATAGTCATCTCTTCATTGCACCTCATGAATGGGACAGCTGCCATTTTCCAGATCCTGGGCAAAATGCTTTTTTGCATCCCGAAAGGTGATTTTGCAACTACTGCGTGAAAGTACCTTTCGGACAGGAGCTGAAATTGTACTATTCCTTTTTTCATGAGGTGGCATAATAAGATGGCTATGTTGAAAATGTGGTGTATAAATATTAAAAAACAATGAAGTTATGAACCTGTGTTGAAGTTTGCCAACACCGGCTCATAACCCCCCCCCCAAATGGAACCAGTGCACACAACGAACGTTTGGCATTGACAAATGCTTGTTTACAGAGAGCTATTACACTCTGAAAAGAACAACAATTCAGGACACAAGAAAAGCAGCCTCAACTTTGCCCATGCAACATTTGTAAAAACAGAATTAAGGAAAACATGATGCAGGGTGTATATAACGAACAAGGGGTTTTAAAAATGGATTAAAACAAATATGTTACAGGTTGCTTCTGAATACATACAGCAGGTTTTTAGCTCAGGAATTACTTCTAGTTTTGGTCAGGAAAACCTTTTAACAGAAATACATAATCCGCCCGTTGCAACTGAAAGGTTTACAGCACTGTCAGTGGACATTTCTCCTGATGAAGGGAATCAAGCCATACAGTCCCTAAACTCAACAAGGTAGAGGTGCAGCACTCACAAAAACATACAGGGCAGGATTCACAAAAGACTTGCGCTTGGTGCATCTCAAATGTGCTGGTGCAAATGAGATGCGCTGAGTGCCAACAGTTGTATTCACAAACAATGCACTGGGGATGCCCCCGGCACATCCCCTCTGTGAATACTGCTGTTGCGCCTAGCCCTGGCTGTGCCAGCACAACCCCCATGTCGGGCTGGGAATCCAACGGGGCAGCACATCGTACAATGTGCTCTACCCATAAGTGCCATTCACAGCCACGAACATGCAAATCATGCTATTGGACATGCAAGGCACAGTGGGGCCATTTGCATGTCATTATGGCCCCATTTGCATGCAGTCTGCAGGGACGTGCCTGGCAGAATGCACCAGGCACCCTGCAGGGCTGTCAGTACAGCCTGAGCACAATATCCTGACCTGGTGGCATAGTGGACCCCCACCCTGCCCATTGCACTGTATCCCCGCCAATGCCACTGTATGGTTCTCTGGTGGTATAGTGGTTCCCCTCCCCACCTGTAGCTCTAAACCCCTCACTGACCATCCATACAATACCTGGTGGTTTAGTGGAACCCCCCATCCCGCCCTGACCGCATTGAGAATCCAGCTTGGTCAAGATCCCTGGTGGTCCAGTGGACCCCCACCCCCACCCACTCCAGCATCTCAGCAGTAGTTGCAGTACAGCTGGCAGCACAACTCACCCACACAGCACCACAGCTGCCCACTGATTGTGCATTCCGCGAATGACAGAATACTGTACAACTGGAGGTGCACTGGTAGACCTCATCGACCAATGGGCTTGCAGCGTGTACTGTATGCCATCATTCACAACAGAGAATGAAAGGGACTTGTGTGTAACATACGAACATATGAAAGTTACCAGCAGCAAAAGGCCATCCTGGTCTATCTAGACTACTCAAGCTTCAGCCGGTCGCCGAGGAGGTCACAAGGGCCTGGACTGGTCGCCCTCTCCCACCCCCGCGAAAGCATCAGCAGCTTCAGCCGGTCGCCGAGGAGGTCACAAGGGCCTGGAATGGTCACCCTCCACCCACTCCCCGAAAGCATCAGCAGCTTCAGCCGGTCGCGAAGGAGGTTGCGAGGGCCTGGACTTGTCGCCCACTCTCTGAAAGCAACAGCTTCAGCCGGTCGCCGAGGAGGTTGTGAGGGCCTGGACTGGTTGCCCTCCTCTCACCCCCTGAAAACATCAGCAGCTTCAGCTGGTCACTGAGGAGGTCACGAGGGTCTGGACTGGTCACCTTCCCCCCCCCCTGAAAGCATCAGCAGCTTCAGCCGGTCACCAAGGAGGTCGCGAGGGCCTGGACTGGTCGCCCACCCCGCGAAAGCATCAGGTACTATATACCGGAGCAGACGCCACGCGGTAAAAGCTCTACCTGGACTCCTGTTAGACTGTGTGTGCATTGTTTGCCTTTGGCGCCTTTTCTGTTTCAAATCATTTAAGTCACCCCAGCAATGGAGATAGTTTATTTAATGTTCATTCCGCATTGCTGCTAGTACTACCTGTTAGCCTGGGAAAGGGGAATGTTTTTATCCTGCTAGTGCCTTAAAATTTTACCCTGCTAGTGCCTTAAAAGGAATTAATTAATTCAGCCTGTATTTGCTGCCAGTATTTGCACATTAGACCAATGTTCTAGAATTTAATCAGCCTGTAATTGAAATAATTCAGCCAGTATTTGCACATTAGACCAACTTTGAATGATTTAATCAGCCTGTAATTTAAATAATCCAGCCAGTCCTTCCCCCTGACAGCCCTTGCAGCCTGCCCAATGTAATACAAAGCCATCTCCACCCCTGGGCAGCATAAATTCATACCTGTTGTCTCCTTCCTTTCGCATCAGCTTCAGCCAGTTGCCAAGGAGGTCGCGAGGGCCTGGACTGGTCGCCCACCCCCCAAAAGCGTCAGGTACTATATACCGGAGCAGACACCACACGGTAAAAGCTCTACCTAGACTCCTGTAAGACTATGTGTGGCCCCGCCGACGCTGAAGCGTCGGCTTCCCACCGCCCCCACCACCACCACCACCCTTGGTGTGCTCTGCCTTTATAGGGATTCAGACAGGCACATGAACCAATCAGCTCACTTCCCCATTGACAGCCTATATCCTTGTGCCACTAGAGGGCTTTGAGCCAGCCTCTGCAACACATGCTTGTCCTTTGATCCTCTGCATGTGATGCTTTATCTCAACATGCTTCTCTTAACCCTCTCTCTGTTCCTCCCAGTACTGCACCCTACCTATAACACTGACTGCCACTTCGCTACCTGTCAGCCACCCACTATCAGGACTCTGGCTATCCTCCCTACAATCAATCCTAATGTCTATCGCCCTAGTCACACCACCCTATGTGCTCACCCCTACCACTTTAAGCACCACCACCAAATGCCCCCACCACAGACACCCCCATGCACCTCAGACCCTTCTCCTGGCTACCCCCCCCACTCAACCTCCCAATTCCTACATTCTTAACTACAAAGGGGCATCTTGCCCACAAAATCCGCCGACTCAATAAATTGGCCTGGCACCCTGTCCTCAGGTGCCTCCTCCTCCTGCTCCTTCTCATGTCTTGCAACACACACCCTCACCCTGGACCTCACGCTCCTGCTACTCCCACTTGCTTCCCTCCCGGTGGACTACGCATCACTTCCCTTAATGTCTGCAGCCTATTAAAAAAGTGGAACTCTTTCCAGGGCTGGGTCCTGCAACATCAACCTGACATCATTGCCGTGGGTGAAACCTGACTCTCTCCCATGATTCCAGACTCCGCCAGTAACCCTCCCCGACTACAACATCCACTAAGCTGACCGTAAGGAGTGGAGCGCTGCAGGCCATGCTATTTACACTAAGGCCACCCTACATGGAGAACTACTTCCACACCCTCAATTGGAACCAGAACCCCAGGACCTCACACTAAAACTCTCCCTGGGACGCTCCCAAACCCCCCTTCTCATCACTGCTGTATACATACCTCCCAGGGATCAGAAGGCGGCCTTCCACTCAGTACTGTCCTACCAGGCCTCCTTCCCATCCCATATGGAAAAGATCTTACTTGGGGACTCAGTATTAACTGGCTTGGTAAAACCACCGCACCTTTCATTGATGAGGCCTCTGCCCATGATCTAATGCAAGTAGTCACATCCCCCACCCATCTGAATCAGAGCAAAGGGTCTTCCTCACTGCTGGACCTGGTCTTTACCAACTGACCTCACAAAGTCACTAGCACATCCATCCTACCAAATGCCCTTAGTGACCACTCCCCAGTGCTTTGCACCTGGTCTTGCAAAGCTCCTAAATCCCCTCCCACACTAATACATCTTCGCCAAATTGGCCCTGGCTCACTGGCTCTCCTTAGAGCACATCTCGGTACTATGGACTGGTCCTTTGTAATGAATACCCTGGACCCTGACAGAGCCCTTGACCTCTTCATTCATTCCTTTAATACTATATGTGATAAGTTTACCCCACTCACTAAAAGGAAGGTCAAAGGGAACCCCATGCCTTGGATCACAAGCCACCTGCTGGCTCAGATGCTGATTAGATACTCTCTTTGGCGCCTCTCCAATGAGTCCTGCCTGTTGACCAACAGACAGCAGTATAGGGAGGCCCAAAATAAATGCATGTGGACTTTGCGCAGAGCTAAAGCTGAATATTTTAAAGCCTCCCTTACTGCCACCTGGGGCTCAGGGCAGCATTTCTGGAAGAACATTAATAATATCTGTGGCAAAGTCCCTAACACTGTTCTCAACCAGTTCTTGGTTGATGGCTGTCTGACCACAGACCCTACACATATAGCAACAGCCTTCAACGACACTATCACTAACCTTAGCCAAGTCCTACCTCCTAATTTCTTTGACTCACCATCAACTTGTCCCCCTCTCCCCCAGAAGTCCCCCCTTCCATCTACGTTGCATCACTCCAAAGGCTGCAGAGCCATACCTAAGAAAGGCCCTCAGCCACTCCCACTATAGCAGTGACTCCCTAGACCTGAAACTCCTATGACTCACCTTACAGGAGGTACTCTATCCCATCACTCACATTCTAAATCGCTCCCTGTGCCAGGGTAAGTTCCCCTCCCAGTGGAAATCTGCCTCCGTTACACTGGTATTTAAAGGCGGGGACCGTACCAGCACCAACAACTATCGCCCCATCTCCATCCTCCCTCTCCTCTCCAAGGCCCTAGAGTGGATTGTCTCTGATCAGCTCACCGACCACCTCAACAAATACAATCTTCTCTGTAAACAGCAACATGGATTCCGCAAGGGGCACAGTACCACTACTGCCCTCCTGGAGTTCACTGCCCATGTACACTCTGCCTTAGACAGGGGACACATCACTGGTGCTGTCTTCATTGATCTCACTAAGGCGTTTGACACCGTCAGCCACTCTCTCTTACTAACCACACTTTCCAACTTTGGTTTCTCCCGAGACGCCCTCGGCTGGTTGACTGACTACCTCATGAACCATTCCCAGCAGGTCAAAATTGGTAACACCTTGTCCAGTAGACTACCCACTCTCTCCGGCATCCCTCAGGGGTCCATCCTCGGGCCACTGCTGTTCTGCCTCTTCCTTAACTCCCTCCCCTTGTCCTGCACAAACAACCTGCTACTTTACGCAGATGATGCTGTCCTATACGCCACCAATTCGGACCCCTTTCAACTCCACCACTCCCTTCAAACCTCCTTTAATGATGCTGAAAACTGGTTCTCCACACAGCACCTCCCACTGAACTATAAGAAGACGAAAGTTATGATCTTCTCCCACCCCCACAACTCCCAGAGAGAACACTGGCCCTCTCTACTAACTATCAGCCAGTCCTCTCTCGAACTAGTGGACTCTTTCAAATACCTGGGCATCACCTTAGACCCAGCACTGAACTTCCAGCAGCATATACACCTACTATTCACCACCCTCCACATTCGTCTTGGGATACTGCACCGCTTCAAACATTGTCTCACTCAAGATGCCCTTAGGCTCGCTGTCTCCTCTTCAGTCCTCTCCCTACTTGACTATGGCTTACTTATCTATAGTGCAGTGAGCACCTCAGCCCTATCCAGACTACGCCTTGCCCTTAACAAAGCCTGCCGCCTTACCCTGGGATGTGACCATCTCACCCACACTTGCTCACTATACATTAACACCAACTGGCTTAACCTTGAAAATAGAATCAGGTACCACACCTGCCTCATGGCTAAAAAGGTTACCCTTGGCCTCGCCCCCCTGGGCTCACCCCGCTAATCCACTCGGCCCCAGCACTTAAACACACCCGAAGCTCTGTTAAACAACTCCTCACAGTACCCCACTGCCGCACCTCCCAGTTCCAAAGGTCATTTAGTTACAGAGCCCCCTCTTGAATGAATGGCCTACCCACCTCCCTTGCTAACGAAAGCTGAATTGGCTCCTTCAAAACTCAGCTTAAGAAACACCTCCAATCCTCTAACTACTGTGATTGCCACTGATTACCCTCCGTTCCCTGACTAAGGCCTCTGGGCGGCTTATTTCCAAACCCTGTTGTGTCTCCAGCCTAAATCTGTCAGTTTCAGCTGGATTGCTGAGTAGTATTAATGTTTTGTTTAATGAACTGTGCTTACTATTCCAAGTTTCTAACTGTTAGCCTTTTCCTGCTCTATGTGTATTGCTTACTCTGTGCCCTGGTGACGGTGAATTGCCTTGTAATGTCTGTTTTGTAACTGATTTCTGTGATGTGGAACCTTTGTAAAGGAGTCTGTGACTCAAAGGTACTTTTCCGAAACCTCAATAAACAAGATTGCAGCTAGCTCACTATTCAGCAGCTGCCCCACCCCCTCCCCTTCCCTCCCTTTACCTTCCCCTTTGCCCTGTCCCACCCCTTTTTGAAGCAATCCGCTGTGTTACATGTAACAATCACCAATGCTCTTGAATTTGAAAATCAAGCAAAGGAAATGGTTAAGAAAGCAAATATGATAGTAGGTAGCATTTTAAGAACTATAAGAAGTAGAAAACGAGAAATTATTATTCCCTGTACTCATCACTCGCATTAGATCAGTCCTGGAATACGGAGCCCCTTTTTGATCCCTTCAAACAT
Organism: Neoceratodus forsteri; assembly: GCA_016271365.2. Taxonomy (NCBI): domain Eukaryota; kingdom Metazoa; phylum Chordata; order Ceratodontiformes; family Ceratodontidae; genus Neoceratodus; species Neoceratodus forsteri. Next base: position 71,274,398 of record CM057452.1, read on the forward strand.
AGGAAGTAGTACTCTCCGGGAGAAAGTCCAGAGAAGAGTTATGAAAAATGTCTGCAGACTAAAAGAAATGAACAAGAAGGATAGACTGGCAAATCTGGGTTTGTACTCTCTGGCATACAGAAGACTAAGAGGAGACTGATGCTATGTGTATAAAGCCTTTCATAACAAGGTTATATAAGCATCAGCTGGTTTAGAAAAAAGGGACAGAAATAAAAATTCCAGATTCCACAATTATCAGCTTAAGGGAGAATTTTACCAAACAACTAGATGGGGGCAACGGTTCAACCAACGAGTGGTGAAACACTGGAATACTTTACCAGTATGGGTGGTTACCAGCCCAAGCATGGAATCCTACAAAAAGGCTTTGGACAATCATATGGGACAGGATAAAAAATATTTTTACCACCATCAGGTGGCGAGTCATAATAATGGCCCAAAATTACATGACTTGTAGCTACATCTATGAACCTATATGAACCTATAAACATTTCTACCGGTGAGACCCATTTTATAAATCAAATCATGGGAGGATGGTGTGGTACCTGAGGACTGGAGGAGGGCAGATGTGATTCCCCTTCACAAAAGTAGGAGCAAGACAGAGGCAGGAAACTACAGATCTGTTAGCTTGACCTCAGTGGTAGGGAAAATGATGGAATCACTTCTGAAAGAAAGAATTGTTGAGTACCTAGAGAGGCCAGCAGGGCATAGGACCCAAGGCAACATGGATTCACAGTGGGAAGGTCATGTCAGATGAATCTAATAGATTTCTTTGACTGGGTGACCAAAGTAGTAGATCAGGGAGGGGCTGTGGATATGGCCTACCTAGCCTTTAGCAAGGCATTTGACACTCCCACACAAAAGATTCATGTACAAATTAGCCAAACTGGGAGTGGGTCCCAGAGTGGTAGCCTGGGCAAAACATTGGCTGGAGAACAGGACGCAGAGGGTATTAGTAAATGGAGTCCACAGTGAAGAAAGGGGGATTACTAGTGGGGTACCGCAGGGTTCAGTACTGGGTCCGGTCCTTTTTAATGTCTACGAAGATAGACTAAAGGAGCTTAATATGTATACCCTCGAGGAAAGGAGGGAGAGGGGGGACATGATAGGAACTTTCATGTACCTCAAGGGAATCAACAAAGTTCAAGAGGGTAGCATCTTTCGGAAAAAGAGATGTGCAAGAACAAGGGGGCACAATTTAAAGATAGAGGGGGGATGGCTCAGAGGTAATGGAGGAAGTATTTTTTCATGGAGAGGGTTGTGGATGCATGGAGCAGCCTTCCTGAGGCCGTCATGGTGTCAAAAACAGTGGGGGAATTCAAGAATGCATGGGACAGACATAAGGCAATTCTGTGGGGGGTAGGAAGAAGTAGGCTGTTGGTTAACTAGGATCTGCAGCTTATCCATTAGGTATAGAAACAGGCAGACTAGGTGGGCCAAGCTGTCCTTATCTGCCATTAAATTCTATGTTTCTGTGTTCTATGGAACAAGCCACTCCCAGGTGTGGTTTATAGACTGATAAGAGCACTTCCCAGGTGCTAAAGATGCTGGACGCAAGTGCCCGGTGCCTCATTACGCACCTGGGGCATGTGCTTATCAGGCCATAAACCACACCTCATCATGTCATACTCCTTACTTAAATGACCAATCATCAGATTGCAGGATGTTTGGACCCCATTTTATAAAATGTCATTTTTTAAAGAGTTTTACCATGACATTGACAATATCAATGTAAATATCGGTACTGTACAAAATCTACTACAGTGCAGTCCTATGTGCTCTTTATTGCAGTAACAAACACTCTAATTTAGAATCGGGTGCTATGCAATCTATATCACAAAAACTAGTTTAAAGTCTGAGCTTAGTTTATTTTGCAGCAAATGAACTTCATACTGTGAAGTATACAGCTATAAAGGCTTTGGAACCTAAATGCAGGTTAGAAGTGCTAGGATTCTAATTATGTATGTACTCTACTGAACGGGTCACCAGGTTGTTCTGCTTTCCTGGCACATCACCCTGTGGTTTTGCCTTTCTAGGTGCATCAAAGGGTACACACAGCCGAATAAAACAAGAAAACAATTATTTGCATTTTTCAAATGGCAGCAGGGTAGGTAGTGCTAATCATCCCACTTGCCCCCTTCCAAAATACATTGTAAAACACATACACCATGAAAATATGTGGAACGGTCAGGGTCATTTATGCTAATTTCTTGCATAATTTCATTAAAGAAACACAAATGAATTACATCCTCTTTCCACTGGCTTCAACAGTGGTTATTACTGTATATGTGTATTCTTTTACTGTGATAGATGCGAAAACCCCAGAAATGTATTTCTAACAGGACTAGAAAAGACCAGTCTCTGTTATTCTTCTTCCAGTTGTACCACCACTATTTTGTTGTTTGCATTAGAAAGAAAAATGCTGATCCAGAAGCAAATTATTTGATACCTGGCATTCGCCTGAGCAATCTGCACCTGTAGAACAATTATATTTTAACATCAATGGAAGACGACTGTAAATCAAATAAATCCTGTTAACTGCTTCATCATAACCCCCGCTATTTTGTCCTCTGTATTTATCTTTAGAAAATGGCAACTATCAATTCTTAAACCTGATTGGCTGAGACAGGCTCCAAGCTGGGCATTTATTTTTCAATAGATGCCCAGCTAAAAATAAAAGCCAGTCCAAGTGCCTCTTCACAGAGTAACATTTTCCAATGGGCCATTTTTTAAGCGCAATAATACCCTCCAGGGTGGGCATTATTGGGAAATACCAGACCTTCCAGGGGCTATAAGGCCCTCCGCCTGTGGCATTCGGCCTCATTACACCCCTGGGCGATCCGGTATTTCCCAGTAATGCCCACCCTGTTAGGTATTATTGCTTACTTAAAACAGTTTGGGCCCCATATTCATACCGGAAGGGTGGTTGATTAGTTCTGGCGCTCTGGGCAGGGTCATACTCAGAGGCCCCCAGAGTGCTGCCCAAGTCCGGCAGCATGATTGCACTAACCATACTGCTGCACCAATGCAAATGAGGGAGACCCTCATGAATAATGGTGCAGCAGTTTACTCAGACAGTTTTGGTGCCACAAAACAGACCCTAGTCAGTGCTATTTACTGCTGCCAAATAAAACATTGTAACGCAGTGCTAGGGCCATGCCCCTACCCCAAAGGCATGCAGCTGCCTGCCTCTGTGCCTAGTGGGTCTCTCTCCTTCTGACCACCCAATATTCAGGCAGTTTGTATGCACCATTAGTGCATGCTAACTGCCTGAATATTGCTCAGAACTGGCCGTATGCTGTTTCTGGCACAGCACTCTGAATATGGGGGCCACACTGCTTCAAGCATTCAGATTCCCTACTACTTTTTTTTTTCTTTACTGAAATGCTTTAGGTAAATTTCTTTTTCATGCTATTTGATTTAACTGACTTTGCTTCACTCCAGACAACACCCTTAACTTGCTCTTTGTAAGGTAGAAAGGTGAAAGTTAAATGTTAGCATACTACAGTATGTGCTTGTCTTTTGTTCTTTATAAATTATTCTCAAAACAATCTAAAGGTTCAAACATCGATTCAAACTTTATTTTCCCTTTTCAGCATGCTTGCCATCGAACCCTAATGCAACACTTTGGGCCTTTTTGTTCAAAATGCATTTTATTTTTACTTAGTTATTTGATTTATTTACTGTATTGGTAATACTTTTTGCCCCAGAAAGACACACTGACCTATAGTGTGTCATTTCTGGGTGTGTCCTGGGGTGGGTTACAAGGCCTGTTTTATTGATTAGTGGGGGAAGTTGGCCAGGACACTGGGAAAATATCCCTATCTCTAGTGAAAAGAGCCATGGGATCTATAACTTCCACCAGGGCTCCCCCTAGTGATGGGCAAATGAACCTCTGTTTTAGACCTCGTCCAAAGAACATCACCTGAACAGTGCAGTACCGCTCTCCCTCGTTCCGCACTACAGTGTCAGTACTGGGCATTTGAATAACTACAATGCTACTACTGCTACTACTATTTATCCAAGCTCTGGGGGAGGCTGCACCTTGCTGAGGAAGTTGCTGGTGTGCATACTGTTATTCTGGAACAAACCAGTTGCATTGTATGACCCCCCGCTGACTTTCATTTGTGTGTGTTGATTTTTTTCTGTTTAGTTGAAGTTTGGCTGGTTGCAATAGAGATGGAACCACTGCGGTGCTAGTGGAGGATATGAAAGACACTGACAGAGAACAAACTAACCCCACCCTCGCTCATTTTCACAGTAATGTCCTCGAGTGCATCTTTCACAGTGGATTGAACCAGCAACTCAAAGGAAAAGATGTCAGCTTCAACAACAGTCACAGTTTTAATAAACTAAGATAAACAGGAAAAAGGAATTTTGGCAGATTGGTGGTTGGATTGAGGGATACCATGATAATATTATGGCAAAAAAAGCAAAATACTATGAAAGTAGTGCACATGATCAGGCAGGAAGGGGCAACAATTAGTGGGGGGAGGAATTTTCACATTCCAGTGGAACAGAATTTCATCAGAAGCAGAATGGTGGAATTCTACTGTAGAAAAATTCAGAATGATTTCTCCACTACATTTCCATGGACTTCTGTTCCACAGATCTCAATATTTTCCATGGAAATGTTTGCAGAATGACTTTCCGTGGGAAAATTCTGTTCCATGGAATGTAATTCTGCAGATCACAACTGGCAGAATTTTCACTGAATGATCAGTGAAATTCCAGCAGAAATTCCATCAGCGATCCTCCCCAGTGGTGTGGAGGGCTGAGGTGCTGGTGCCTTACCTCCTGCCATACTGGTGATCCAGTGTCTGGAACAGACTCAGGTCGCTCAGGGGCCAGCAGGGAGAAGAAAGACTGAGCATCCCAGAATGACACTCCTTCCTCAGGGAGGAGGGTAAGTGCAATGTGCTGCTTGCCAACACCTTGCAGTGGCTGGGTGACATCACATGTGATGCCACCACGTCGGGAAGGAAAACCCATGTTCAGGACACCAGGGGCATCTCTGTGGATGCAGAGCCCACACATTGTGTCCCTTGCATGTTCATGGGCTCCAGGATGAAAATCAGGAAAACAGTCCACTGGATCAGTTCACTCACTTGGCAAATAAGTAAATACATTTTAAAATGATTTCGGAGAGTGATGATTTTGTATTGTTTAATGAGATTACAAATGTAGTTAAGGTAAGGTCAAATGTGAGTTTTTTGTCAAAGTGGAGGGTGATGAGTACCAATGCCCGTAGTCTGTGTAACAAGCTCCCTGAACTAGTGGCCTTGATGGAAGAGGGTTATCTGGATATTGTGGCAGTCACAGAAACATGGTACACAGAGAACCATGACTGGGATGTCAACATACCAGGATACACAATCTACAGGAGGGACAGGGAGGTTAAAAGAGGAGGAGGAGTGGCTCTCTATGTAAAGGAAGGGATCAAAGCAACAGAACTAAAGAGTAAACAGGGAGCAGATGAGGCACTTTGGGTCACCCTGGAGACACGAATGGCACCACAATCCATGGGGTTGTATATAGACAGCCATTCTCAGGAGGAATGGACAAGGAAATGATAGAAGGCTTTCTTAGAATGGCAGAAAAAGGAGATATTGTTGATGGGGACCTGAATATGCCAGATGTTAACTGGAGCACCTTTGCTGCAGGCACATCCAAGAGCAGGGTCATTCTTGATGCCTCAGGGCATGCCTCAGACAGCTAGTATTGGAACCCACTCAGGAGGGAACAATATAAGACTGGTACTCTCAAATGGGATGGAGAAAGAATCTCAGATTTAGAAGTGGGTAGCCATCTGGGAACAAGTGACCACCAAACAGTGTGGTTCACGATAAACACAGCCATACAATCAAGCCATACAAAAGCAAGAGTACTGGACTTTAGGAGGGCTGACTTTGGGAAAATGAGAGTGCCTCAGAAAAGCACTAGCAAACAGGCAAGAAGGAGGGTGGAGGAACAATGGGGAGGATCAAAACAGCCATCACAGAGGCAACAAGCCTTTGTGTAAAGCAAATCAATAAAACACAACAAAAAACGCTATGGTTCTCAAAAAGGTGGCAGGGAAGGTTAAGGAGAAAAGGACAGCATTCAGGAAATATAAGGAAACACAGAAGGAGCAGGACAGAGAACTTTATCAGTTAAAGCAGAAAGAGGCTGGGAAGGCAGTCAGAATAGCAAAGGCCCAAACCGAGGAAAGGATAGCCAATTCTGTTAAGAAGGGGGATAAGACCTTTTATAGGTACATTAGGGAGTGAAGAAAGACCAAAGAAGGGATACTGAAGCTTAATAAAGGGGAGGGAATGTGGGTAGATGGTGACAGTGAAACAGCAGGGATACTGAACAAATATTTCTGCTCAGTATTCACAAAGGAAGAGGAGGGGGAGTTACCTAAACAAAACAAGAGAAACACTCTGAAGATGGAGGTCGATACCAGTCCATTTACAGAAGAAAGGGTTCTGAAAGAACTAATAAAATTGAAGGTGGACAAAGCAATGGGGCCTGGTGGGATTCACCCAAGAATTCTAAAAGAACTAAGGGTAGAACTAGTGACACCGCTGACTACTCTCTTTAACAAATCATGGGAGGATGGGGTGGTACCTGAGGACTGGAGGAGGGCAGATGTGATTCCTCTTCACAAAAGTGGGAGCAGAACAGAGGCAGGAAACTACAGACCAGTTAGTTTGACCTCAGTGGTAGGGAAAATGATGGAATCACTTCTGAAGGAAAGAATTGTTGAGTACCTAGAGGCCAGTGGGGCACAGGACCTAAGGCAGCATGGATTCACAATGGGAAGGTCATGTCAGACGAATCTAATAGAGTTCTTTGACTGGGTGACCAAAGTAGTAGACCAGGGAGGGGCTGTGGACATGGCCTACCTAGATTTTAGCAAGGCATTTGATACAGTCCCACACAAAAGATTAATACACAAGATAGCCAGCCTTGGAGTGGGTCCCAAGGTGGTAGCCTGGATAAAAAATTGGCTAGACAACAGGACGCAAAAGGTAGTAGTAAATGGAGTACACAGTGAAGAAAGGAGGGTTACTAGCGGGTACGCGAGGTTCAGTACTGGGACCGGTCCTTTTAATGTCTTTATAAGTGACATTGCAGAGGAACTGGAAGGAAAAGTATGTCTCTTTGCAGATGACACAAAGATCTGCAACAGGGTTGATACACAAGATGGAGTGGAAAGGATGAGAAGGACTTGGCAAGGTTGGAGGAATGGTCAAATGTATGGCAGCTCAGATTCAATGCAAAGAAGTGCAAGGTAATGCACATGGAAACAAAACCCAGGGAAGCATACACAATGGGGGTGAGATACTGACAACAGTAAAAATAGAAAGGGACCTGGGGGTAATTATATCAGATGACCTAAAGGTGGGCAAGCAATGTGAGAAGGCAGTAAGGAAGGCTGGGGGGATACTGGGATGCATAGGAAGAGGCATCAATAGTAGAAAACAGGAAGTTGTTATCCCTCTGTACAGACAGTTGGTGAGACCCCATCTGGAGTACTGTGTGCAGTTCTGGAGACCCCATCTCCACAAAGACAAAGACAGAGTGGAGGCTGTCCAGAGGAGGGCAACCAAAATGGTGCAGAGTCTGCACCAGAAGACATACGAAGAAAGACTAAAGGAGCTTCATATGTATATCCTTGAGGAAAGAAAGGAGAGAGGGGACATGATAGAAACCTTCAAGTACCTCAAGGGAATTAACAAAGTCCAAGAGGTAGCATCTTCCAGAAAAGAGATGTGCAAGAACAAGGGGGGACAATTTGAAGATTGAGGGGGGACGGCTCAGAGGTAATGTGAGGAAGTATTTTTTCACTGAGAGGGTTGTGGATGCATGGAACAGCCTCCCTGAGGAGGTCATGGAGTCAAGAACAGTGGGGGACTTCAAGAATGCATGGGATGGGCATAAGACAGTCCTAGTGGGGGGTAGGAGGAAATAAGCTATTGGTTAACTAGGCTTTGCAGCTTATCTGTTAGGTAGAAAAATGGGCAGACTAGGTGGGCCAAGCGGTCCTTATCTGCCATCAAATTCTATGTTTCTATGTTTCTAAATCATTGCCCACAGCTTATAGGCATATCAGGTGGCAGTGATTGGCTGGGTAGAATGACAAGTAAGTTACTACCATTATTTTTGAAAAAAATGGACCACATCCTGTTCTCCCAGCTAGTAAGCTTCCCAGTGGGCATCTGTGAGCCCTTTATGGGCCAGAGCAAACTATATAAAAGATGAACCCAGAGAGTGGTTGCCACACAACAAAGACAGAAAGCAGAGGGACCTCATCTCATACTGGCACATTAAAATTTAAAGTGTAGATACGTGATCCATGAGGGGGTCACCTTATTAGCGGTGGTCAGGCTAACCGTGACTCGGCCGAGTGATGAGACCAAGAAACTCTGCCTAACCTATTGTGTCAGGAAGGTGCACCTCCCCCACTCAGCCCCCAAATATACAGTATGTGGTCCCAGGCTCTCAATGCCCTTGAGACTGATGCCCTTCTCTCGGATCTAGCTTCAGTGGACTGGCCCCCCATTGTTTACAGCCCCAGGTGCTAACTCTGCCCTCTGCTTCTTTACCTCTGTCCTTACTAATGCTTGGAACTGCCATTCCCTCCTCAAAAAAGTCAGGATTAACTCATTGCCTCCACAGGAGCTCTCTGATGTTGTACCACTTGTCTCCTGTATACTGTTAACAGTAAATCCTGGGCCTTTCTAAGCAAAATCAAGCTACAGTCAGCATGCCACAAACAAATCCTAATAGCTCAAGAACCGTAAGTGCTAGACACAAAGTATGAGTGGCAAAGTTATTCAGCACAAAATTACCTTTCCAGTGGTGGTATGCAAATAATAATATGTAATTTTGTTTGTTTTTCTATGCTGGTTGAAACAGCAAAAAAAAAATATTTTTTCACTAAAACAGGCAACATAAGCCATACACACCATACCATAAACAAATGCGAATAACTCCTAAAGTATACATGATATACACAAAATATCAGTGGCAAAGTTGTTCAGCACAAAATTACCTTTCCAACAGTGCTATGCAGTCAAATATATATTATATTCTGTTACACTATATATTAAAATATATAAGTGACTTCTCCAGACATTGCAAGGGCACACTGGGAGTCAGTAGCCGACTTCTGCAGGCATCCTCAGGACACACCAGTGTATTTTACTGACTACTACAGGCGTCTGCTAGGAGACAATGAGTTAAGCATCGACATCACCCCTGGATCTTGGCTGATCTCTAAGCCTTGTACAAGGCTCAGGATCGGGCCTGGGTCCAGTATTTATCCTCCCGCTCCCTTTCAGATCTGCAAATTTACAGGTTTCTGAGAAATGCCTGCATAAAGGCAGTCCGCTCTGCAAAGGCTGCTTACTTTAAATCCTACCTTTATTCTAACCAAAATTACCCTCAAAATTCTGGAGCATCATCCACTCCCTTCTTGACCCTCCCTCCCAGTCAGTCCCCCCAACCTTCACCGTAAATGGCTCTCCGGTCTCTGAATCCTCCTGCATTGCTACTATTTTTAACAAATTCTTTACTACCTGTGAACTTCCTGATCATACCTCCCCGGCCCCCCCAACTCTGCCGTCCCATCTGGTGGTTATAGTTTCCCTCTGATCTCACTGCAAGAAGTACTCTGTGCATTACTTTACCGTAACCCTGCCAAATCCAGTCCGGACAGTCTTCATCCCAGGTTTATTGATGTACCCCAGGTTCAAGTTGATCTTCAGTGCTTCTGTCATAGAGTACACCTTATAGCTCAATTTTCTAATGAGGCTTCTCTTCCTGCAGATGATGACAGTATCACCAGAACAATCAATGATATCAGTCCCCAGCGAAGTGCATGGACACCCCCTCCAGGACGTTTTGCTGCTGTTGATTATTTTGTTAACCAATGCATGGAAAACACCACAAACTTCAGTTTTCATTGCAGGCACAACCATTCCAACCTGACACCTGGTGAGCTTGCAGCCCTCAGATCTCTGCCATGTAGGAATGACATTGTTATCAAACCAGCTGATAAGGGAGGTGTTGTTGCGGTCTGGCAAAAGGAGCTATACATCACTGAAGCCACACAGCAACTCTCTGACACCAGGTTTTATTCTTCTCTTCCACAGGACCCCACTGCTGACTATCAGACTGAGATCATCACCACCATCACCTCTGCTATTGAAAACAATGAGCTCCCTGCTTCTGCTAAGAGACTCATAGTTCAGCATCCCCAGACATCCAGCTTTTATCTCCTTCCCAAAATCCACAAAACAGGTAACCCTAGTCATCCTATTGTGTCTGTCTGCTCCTGCCCCATATCATCCCACATCTCTGCATTTTTGGACAACCTCATGAGACCCCTCGTTGAGTCCCTGCCCTCCTATGTTAAAGACACTAACCGCGCTCTCCAGTTATTTGACAGGTTCAGATTCAGTGGGTCTCATCAGCTCATCTTCACCATGGACATCAAATCTCTTTACACAGTGATCCCCCCACGATGATGGTCTGACAGCTTTGCAGCATTTCTTGAATAAGCAGGAAGTCCGTCAGCCACCCCCCCACACCCCACACATACGCACGCATGCACTAACTTCAGCATGCTTTTGCCAAAGTCGAGACGTGGTTCCTTGAACATAAGCTGGTTCTAAACCACAAAAAAACTAAATCCATGCTCTTCTCTAGCCCACAAAACAAGAAAAGGCAAGTACCACTCACTATCAACACGTACCTGGGAAATACCCTTGAACAAGTTGCAATATTCAAATATCTTGGAATCACCTTTGATCAAGGCCTAACCTTTGCAACCCATATTGATAGTACAGCGAAAACTATTAATCAGCGGATTGGGATACTGTACCGGAACCGACAGCTCCTTACCCAATCTGCACTGAGGATTGCTATTCAATCCTCAATCATCTCAATCATTGACTATGGCTTAATTGTCTATGGGTCTGCCTCTACTACCGCACTTAGACGCATTACAACATCCCTAAACAAGGCCTGTCGACTGCCCACTGGTGCTCATCGACGTACTCACACATGCAAGCTCTACGCTGAAACAGGGTGGTTGCAACTCTCAAACCGCTTAAAGTACCTTACCTGCCTTATGGCGAAAAAATCCACCATGGGCCTCACTCCACCATGTATCCAAGACCTGTTATGCTAGAACACTAGTATCCGTTTCACCAGAAGATCAGAAAATCAGCCTGTTCAGGTCCCCCAATACCGGACTACTCAGGGTCAAAGATCATTTGCCTATCGTGCCCCCAGCTGACTAAATGCCCTTAGCACCTCTATTACCTCCTCTGCCTCTCTAGGTGCATTAAAATCTAGGCTATACTCTCACCTTGCCGCCTCCAACTCCTGTGACTGCCTTGATTAAATCTTTATCTATTCATTTTCCCACTCTGGTCCATTACTTGACAAAGGCTTGTAAGAGGATCTTTTCTCTTGCTATTGTCTGCTCCCCTCACCCTTTCTCTTACCGTCTCTCTCTGTACACTTCCCTAACTTGATTTTTGCCTCACCTGGCTTGCTTTTTTGTATGATAAGTGTCTATTGGTATTACCTGTCCTTGCACAAATGTTTCGATATTTACTGTCTATGTTTTCTTGCTATTGTCACAACACAATTTTGTAGTGCCATTCTATGTAACCTTTTGTCTGTACTTAATTGACGTGGAACCTTTGTAAAAGAGCCATTGGCTCAAAGGTAATAATTCCTAGAACAATAAACTAAACTAAACTAAACTTGTTTGGTCGAAATTGTTCTTACACTCAATACTTTTTCTTTTAATAACAGTTTTTTTCAGCAGGTCAGTGGAGTTGCCATGAGTACCAAGATGGGTCCCAGCTTTGCTAATCTGTTTGTGGGTTGGGTGGAGGAACAGGTTTTTTTTTTTCCTCTCATTCACAGGGACTGTGCCTGAACTATACAAACGCTACATAGATGAATGTGTGGACACCATCTCCTGCAACTCTGGGGAGACCCTCCAAGTCTTCCTTGACAAGTTTTTTTTTTTTTTTTAGCTGTTTAACCAGAAGTAGCACACTAAGCTGAAAGCTTGTTTACAGGTCCGACCTGGGAGCACAGGGAAGTTAAGTGACTTGCTCAGGGTCACACAGTATGAAAGTGGAGTCTGTGGGATTCAAACCCAGGTCTGGTCTGCTGGATGTCTCCAGATTTGCAGCTCAGAGCCTTAAACCACTGCGCTATACTGCCTCCCAAGTTTACCACCGCCCATCCTTCCCTTCAATACACTGTTGAAGTATCCACCTCTACACTGCCTTTTCTGGATATCCAAATGTCAGTACAGAACACTGGTCTGAAGACAGTTTATTACAAACCCACTGACTCTCACAGTTTTCTCCTCCACAGCTCCTTCCATCCCAAACATGTCAAAAATGGCCTGCCTTATTCACAGTTTCTTAGACTTCACAGGTTATGCAATGAATAGGATGATTTTGCTGAGCAGACTCAAATAATGCACAGTTTTTTGTTTTTTTTTTATCAACAGTGGATACCTTAAAAGCACAATGGATAGAGTACTCTCCCGGGTCAGTAACATGCCCTACAACCTTGACCCCCACAGAAAGGATACTGTCACACAGGAACAATGGCGAATTCCACTAGTACTTCCTTTCCATCAGAGCACACCTTTTCTTCACAGGATCATCACCAGTAACTTCCCCATTTTGCAAACTGACCCCAACATTGGTGCTTCCTTTACAGAGCCACCTATTGCCTCTTACATCCGGCCACCCAACCTGTGGAATCTCCTGGTTAAAAGCAGCCTACCTACTCCTAACAGTTCCTCCCTACCAGGTACCAAGCCTTGCAACAGGACTCCCTGCTACAGCTGCAAATTTATTTCCAGTGTGACTGAAATTCGGGGGCCTACAGGTGTTTTTCACATCACCAAGGAGTTCTCATGCACCTCCACTAATGTGGTGTATTGCATTCTTTGCAGGAAGTGTACAGCTATTTATATCGGAGAGACTGGTAGCTGACCCTTTCAGGGAACATTACAGAGCAGTCAGGAATGGTGACACTGCTAAACCCATTGTATCCTACTTTAACTCCAGGGACCACAGTGTCAATGACCGTTCCGTTTGTGTCCTTCAGCAGTGCTTCTGGGATTCTGACCATAGAAAAAACATGGAAACCAAGCTTATCATCCGCCTTGGCTCCCAGCAGCCCTCTGGTTTAAATGATAGACTTATTTTCCACTAATATCTTTCAGCCACCCCTTATTTTCCCGAAAGTCTGTTTGTATCTGCACACATTTAATTTCTTTTTCATTTTCACCATTAATCTTCATCTCTGTCTCCTTCTCCCACATTTGTCACCTTTCAGACTTCTTACTAGGCCCTGTTAATTAGTTCCCACCTGGGGAATTCTCTAGCTCTTTCACTCCTACTATGCTTTATCTTTCCCATCATCACCGTTTTGTTTCACAGATTCTCTCTTAATCTTGCCATTTATCACTTCTCCTTGAGCCTCCCCTTTTTTCTCTCCCCACATATATATATCCCTTAGTTCACCTCCCCTCTACACTAACTTTGCTTTTTTCTCTTTTAAATATTTCCTGAAGAAGACCTAAGGTTGAAACATAGATTTTTAACTCTGTTTTCTATTTTCAGCATGCATTTAATATAACCATTTTGTTTTGCTTTCAGACCACATGCTGACGCAGTGCCTTGTTTTCCTTTTTTTTTCATCACAGGTTGCTTTGAATCTCTGTTCCTGCTATCGCTGCCCCCCTTGCTCACCTACTGAACCTCTCTTCCTCCTCCTGCACCATACCGTCAACCTGGAAAGTCACCAAAGTTCTTCTCCTTCACAAAGGTAGTGACCCCTCGGTCCCTGACAATTATCAGCCCTTATCCCTCCTCCCCTTCCTTGCCAAACTCCAAGAGTCCTTAGTCCTTTCCAGAATTACTGAATTGCAAGCTTCTTCTAACTTTCTCTCTCCTTATCCACCTGGATTCAATAAACACCACTCAAGCATCTTCTCCCTTCTGTGGGTCACAAATGCCGTCCAATCGGGAATGGACCATGGTCACATCACTGCTGCGATCTTCATTGACCTGGCCAAAGCATTTGATTCAGCCACTCACTCTCTGCACCTGAACAAGATACTCTCAGTCAGTCTGGCCATCCCCACCATCAGCTGGTTCAGATCCTATCTCACCAACAGGCAACAATCTGTCCTAGTGATCTCCGTCTTGTCACCCCATCTCCCCATTCTTGCAGCGGTCCCCCAGGGTCCATCCTTGGCCCCATCCTTTTCTCCCTCTTCATTAATGACTTCCCCTCTGTTTACAATAACTCCCTCATCCAAACGTATGCAGACAATACCATCTCATTCTCCTTGGGACCTACTGCCACTACCATCCAGGACCCCCTTCAGCAGGATTCCAGCAATGTCCTCAGCTGGTACTATGCTAAGCATCTTAGAGTCAATACTAAGAAAACCATCTCTATGACATTTGGAACAAGGTAAAAGCTGAATAAGCTCCAGACCCACCCAGTGTTCTCCACCCCTGACGACTCCAACCTCGAAGTAGTCACCGCATTTAAATACCTTGAGGTCTGGCTGGACACCAGTCTTGATTTTTCCTCCCACATTGCTGCCATATGCTCTAAACTCTGACCTAAAGTAGGCATATTGTACTGAAACAGAGACAGCCTCCCCCTCCCTATCCATCATGAGCTAGTCAAAGCAATTATTCTCCCAGTAATTGACTATGCTGACATAGTCTATGGGTCTGCCCCCACGGCATCCCTGTCCAGGCTTGATACTCTCCTGAACTCCTTCTGCTGTTTCCCTTCAAGCTCCTCCCCTTTGCTTGCATCACTGCTTTCTATACTTCTCCCTCACTATTACACCTCTACCCCTCGTTGCCTGACCCATTGTTTGGCTTTCATAGCCAAATACTGGTTTGAGACCCTCCTCTCCTATCTTTCCTCCCTTCTTTCCCCAGCAGTCCCCTTCTCCTACCCACTGCGCTCCAGGGACTCCCACTTTTTCTCCCTGCCTCATCCCTGCTCAACTTCTGGTCTGTCAGCTTTCTTCTACAGACTCCCCTCCCTCTGGAATCAGCTGTCCCCAACCACTCACCATTCACCCTTGCTTGCAGCCCTAAAGTGTCTGCTTGAACACACTCCTTTCCCCCTTGCTCCTGCACTGCCTCTTCCTCCCCAATCCCTCAACCTATTCCCTTTACTTCAGCCCCCTTGCCCCCTGACGATCTCCCAGCCTCCTCCTTCTGACACATTATTTGAGTTGTTGACCTGCCTACCCTGTTTGTTATCGATGATTTGCTGTCGTTACTGGATTGTGCAATTTTGATCCTATTCTTGCTCCATAGCACTTTGTTATAATTGCACTTACTGTTCTCTCCCTCTCTTTACATTTGCTTGACTCCGTGATCATTTCTGTGTTGTTTCTCTCCCTCTGTTTGCATCGTAACCCCGCATCACTGGGAAACACCTGGAAATGAGCCCTGGCTCAGTGTGTCTTTCCCGGTTACCAAAGTTTAAAGGGGCACTGTCAACCCTTTTTACATCATATTATTTCTAGTTGAAAACTCACATTTTATAATTGCTTACCTTCTCTAAATCTTATTGAAGATGTTGATTATTTGATCTGCTTCCTTCCTTAATAGAACTAAAATGCATAGCAATGGTGCAGTTATACCCAGTCTTGTTTTACTTCATATCCTTAATCTACTCTTATTGCATACTGTAGATCCTGAACATTGGGAGCACCCACAAACAGTGCAGCCATTCATGATGCAAAGGTCTCCTCTACTCCCACAGCATCACAAGTGGTTAAATTGTGTTAGGGGCATTCCCAAGTCCATGAAGGATGCAGTGGATGTTGACCAACAAATGTAAACAAACATGTGTTTGTGTGGTAACACCAGTATGGTGGGCTGTCTGTTTTTCACTTTTAAAAAGAAAAAAGGGAACAGAATCAAACTTTCAGCTACTTCAACAATCTCTACAGAATGTGAGCAGTCATAATGCGTTTTTTAACTGAAGGTCAATTTGAGGCCTAAGGGGGTTGACAGTGTCCCTTTTGTAACCCCACTGTTACCCGGGGTTACTAGAATCCCAGTAAGACCTAGTGGTAGGCAGGGAAGGCAGTTTGTGAAACTCCAGTTAAATGGATTTCACACTGTCTCACTCTGTTCTCAGTCTCAGCTGAGACTGAGGGATGAAATCATTTTAGAACTGTCACAGCTGCATAAGCCACACTGGAATGTTGCAGTTGGAGGTTAGAGTAGAACGTTGGTGAATTTGAAGCCAGTCTGTGTGCAGTCAGAGAGAGAGACTGTAGTGCAGGAGAGTGTGTGCAGGCTCTCAGAGCTATAAGCTCTGTTTCAGAGCTACTTTTGTTAAGGTGTGTGTTTCCACCTGAAGAGGAACACAGGAACTGGTAATTGAAGTGGTGGAGGCCACTCTCAATGGTTCATAGCCCCATCCCTGCAGGGATGAGGGGAAGGTGTCTGCCTGTTTTCAAGGGGCAACCTCCCTGGGTTCGGCTAAGGGAAAGAAACTGCCTGTTTGAGTTGTGCTGAGGCACCAGAAGCTCTGAAAGGATGATTCCTTGTGAGAAAATGCCTGTGGGGCACCTGCAACAAAAGGGTGAGTTCGCTCTGAAAAAGGGCCAAGTGTTTTCACCTGAAACAGAAGGAAACTAAAGGGACTGTTACTGTGGGGTCAGGAAAAGACAGCCAAGTACAGTTGGAAGATGTGGGGATTGGACTGCTTAACTCAGTGGGGGGTCTAGAGTAATGGACAATGCCACTTATAAGTATGTTCAAGTCCAGCACAAATGGAAAGAAAGAATGTGGGGGGGGGTCTAGAGTAATGGACAGTGCAACTTAATTTAAGTATGTTCAAGTCCAGCACAAATGGGAAGCAAGACAAGTAGATGGAATGTGAAATACATTTAGCAAGAATCTACACAGCAAAGTGTCAAAGGATGAGGTGTTTACAGTCCGGAGAGAAATGGCCAAGTATGAATTGTGGGAGCGAGAGGTGGGAGACCCCCCATCAGTAGTAACCAAATTCACCTCTACGGATTTGCTCTGAGACACCTGTTGCTTTCTCTCAGGTACTTGGCTAGTACCTGAGGAAAGTACCCAGATGTGGGATTAAGAGGAAGATTCCCTGATGGAGCCCGAGGTGCTCTTGGGTGGTTTAGGGAGCCACTAGAAAATGTTTCCATGAAGTATGGAAGGTATCCAAGTGGCTGGCAAGGGAGCTGAGCCAAGGAAAACCCAGAGCAGTGTACAAGTTCGGACTGTGTAACCCAAAGCAGCATACAAGTCTGGGCTGTGTGCCCAGTGTGTTGTAGAGCCTGAGGGCTAAAGTGATGAGAATGTGTTCTGGTCTCCTTTAATCTGCATTACCAGCAGTGTAACCCCATGGGGGTCCATCTATGCTTTGTTTATTCTGTTGGATGTGAATAAAAGTCACACTTTAGAATCCCACTTCTGGTATTGGACATTACAGTTATTGCTTCCTGTGTTCGGAGTTACTTGGGTGCTCCTGTGCAGAGTAGCCAAACCTAGCCTTTGTGCCGAGTGACCTATTCTTCCCCGAACACCCAGCCCACCTGGTAGTGCTGTCAGATGAAAAATGGCATACCAACCTGGGGTTACAAATATGGAAGCACCGCTGAGGATTTGGGTTTGAAATTTAGGGAGGAATGCAAGCAAGGTCACTCGGGCAAAGGGCTAGCATTTTGACTATCTGGCAGTGGGTAGCCCAAAAAGCTGAAGCAATGTTAACTAATGTGCCGCTGTGTGCTGTTATCCATGTGCTGCTTTAAAATGCCAACTGTTTACCAAGGAGCAGTAAAGCCTGAGAGAGTATGCCCTTGTCCTGCATCAATTTACAGCATTTGCCAGCTTTTTAAAGTGTTTGTGACAAAGAAAAGTGTGGAAAACTGTGGTAGCAAAAGGAAAATTGTGCCCTAGATGTTGGAAATTCTTTCTTGAGAACTGAGAGACTTGTTGTGTTAATGGCCATGAAAAGTGGTTGAAATGGGCTCCCGCCGTGGAGTCAGTTGAGAAAAAAAAAAGTGTGGTTTTGCAGTTTAAAATTGCTTGATCAACGATCACCGTGAGGAGAAGAGCACTCAAGAGGAAAGAGGCTTATTTGCATGGCGTCGAGTGATTGGTGAGACTGCAATCAGGCCCGTCCCCAAGCCAGCTCTACAGTGGCTGCCCAGCATTCGAGAGGGAGAGTGAGTGGAGTGTGCGAACTGGCTTACCAAGATGAGCGTCGCAGTGACTGAAAGTGCTGTAAAAAGTGTAAAAAACGTACTTTTTTGTTTGAATTTGGGCTCAACCTGCATCTCGATCGACTGGACTGTGAGTGTGGTGTTCAGAGGGACAATCGGCAGGACTGCCAACCCGTTTCTGTCCAGAGGCCTCCAAGACTGGCTGCAGGCCGTTTTCCATCGCAGCAAACAGCTACTGATATAAGTGAGTACCAACAGAAATAATTGCTCAAACTAAGTGATTTTGCCAAAAGCCAGCTGAACCTGTGTGTAGCAGTGTAATCGCTTTGCAAAGCAAGGACTGTGTTAAGTTTTACCAACAAAAGCAAGCATTTTAAGCCATCGACTGTGAGCATAATTATAGGTTCAGCGTCAGTGTAAGTTTCAAAGCCATGAGAGAGACTGTGAGTTGTATCAGATATGCAACAAGAGTTACAGGCAATCCTGTGCTTGAAATACTGAGGCTTTCAGGGACTGTAAATTAGAGCAATGTCTTCGGCAAGTGAAAAGTCTGTGGTAAATCATATAAATGTACTAGAATAAAGAACAGTGCAAGTTTGTGCAGTTTGAGCAAAGTTGTCATTAGAGTGTGTAAATCGGATGCGCAGTGGCTTGACCCAATTTCAGAATGTTGATGCGTAGGAGTGCTGCTGACGCCATTACAGGGTGGGGTAGTAATGTAAACACAGCAGCAGAGGAGCCATTTTGAAAGAGAAGGAAAGTTTTCAGTGATGTGGGACTTAAAATAACAGTGAGTGTTTGTTTGCTTTTCTCTGTAGTCATGGCTTCAGGACCAGCCCACTACCCAGATCATGCCCGGGCTGTGATAGCAGTAGAAGTGAACAAGTTAAGGGACATTGAGAGATGTTACTACGGAAGATGACTGCCTCCTCATGTGGCGATTCCTGGATATCCAGTGCAAGTATGTTTGAAGTGCTAAAATGCTGGAAGGGACATCTTCATGGTGCCTCACTGTTCTGGGTGCTTAGAGAGATATGGTTTATTTAAAGCACCCAAGATTCATTTGGCTCCCACATGGGCAAAAGTTCAAGAATTTGCAGTTGTCAGCACACAGCACCAGACGGAACCTGTTGGAGAAGGCCCCTCAGGGGAGTGTGGCACAAAACAAGAGGGTGTAGATTTACAGACAGAACCATGTGCTGATGTTTCAGATTCTGAGTCGCAGAGAGACATATCAGGAAGAGCATCAGTAGACCCATGGAGAGCGGGGTCTAGCCCAAGTCTCATAGCAGAAGACAATATGAGGGAGGCCTTTGAATGGGAGGTTTTGACCTCCGCACCCAGCGAAGAGTGGATAGTGTCAGGAGTGAGGATGACTGCTCACTCCTGGGCACAGATTCTCAGTGAGGAAGAAGAAGAGGGGGAACCTATGTGGCCTTGTGAAAAAGGAACTGGTACACAGCCTCAAGCTCTTGCCTCAGAGGAACGCATGGAAGAGAGTGGTGATGCCACTACCCTGGCTGTGCAAGAAGAAGCCAGGGATCCATTTTTTGTGTCTTTGAGAATGCATAGCTGGCAGAACCAGGACTGGCCCCCCAAGCCAGGCCAGAGGTCTCAGGTTGACCAAAGCTAGTAAAGAGGAAAGACTGGTTCGTAGGAAGGTGAATGAAATCTATGGGATGTCCTTTCCTATCTTTCCTCAGAGAGTCTGAGAGGAGACTGAGAACAAAACAGGAAGTCCTGGATTTGGGCAGAAGCAATGAAATGAGTGCATCCTGGTGCCAACAAGCATGTCAGGCATAGAATGTTTCAAGACAAATACAGCCAGTGGAAAAGAGGCAGGACACTGTTAATGGACACTGTTCGAAGCGTGGATGGAGAGGGAGATGAAACCTTTCACAGTGTGAATTATGAGCGCCCAGACAGGGTAATAATTCAGGCACCTGATCCGTTGTGCTATTGGGTACAATGCAAAGACCTTCCTGCGAATGTGCCCATGCCTACAAAATGGAAAGCAGAGCAGTGGTAGCCAGTGCTGCCACTCCAGCCATTGCAGTGCCCATATTGTTCCACCAGTATGGATGTCTAGGACTCAGGTGCCCCACATTCATCAGTTCTACAGTGTACTGACTTTCCAGAATCCATCAACTGGCCCACCAGATGACTTCAGATCCAGAGAGGACACCAGCCCAGCTGTATCCTGATTCATCGCCTGGTAATCAGATGACTTCAGACCAGCTGTTTTCCTTTTTGTTCCTGTTCCAAGGTTCCATCTCCAGAGATGACATCAGCCCAGCAGTTTCCAGATGTGCCCTCCTGTCATTCTAGGAAGATGTTCGCCCAGCTGTATCGAATGAATGCTGCCAGGGAGAATCTTCGGCTGAGGACCAGGTTTGATGCCAATTTCATTCTACAAGGGACTGGTAAGTCCAGACTTTTCTATTCTTATGACATTGCAGTACACATCCTACACTAGCAGACTCCAGATGCTTGAACTGTCCTCAAAGACTCTCCCCTTCAGGACTTTTGGCATGCTAGAACTGTGCTTCACTGGGCTCCGGCCCAGAGAGACTCTTTCATGGATTTGCCTTCGGGCACTGTGGTCACTAGATAGGACTTTTAGGGCACTCCATCCCCCAAATATGGCGTATTGTAAATAATGTCATTGTTTCTACTGTTTTCTAATGTTTATACTGTTTTTCTACTTTTCTGAAAAAATCTTTTTGGGATTCTCCAGTGTTTTGATGGTAGGGGTTTAGATAGACTGTGTATGCAGATTAGGACTGTGTGTTGTCTTTCTTTTTCTTGCAGGTGTTCCTGAAGAAGATAGAAGAGAAGACAAGAAGAGGAGGAGGGACTCATCTGAGTCCTTCACTAGTACTTTACAGTGTAGTGTTTAAAGTACTGTTGTTGTTGTTACTGTGTGTAACCTTTTTCTTCCACAGGTATGGTTGTGGGGGAATGTGGGAGTAATGCATAGTGTATGGTATTAGCTCCTATTGTATGGTTGCATGGTGTCCAGGGTCGGGGAGGTCCCCTGTTTGTTTTGTTTTGGAATTTTGAGTTAGGGGCAGACATGTTTTCCCTAGAGGGCTGGGGGGATAGACAGGCTGTGGTCCTGAATGGCCGTAGGGGCCGTAGTGCTGATCTATTAGGGCTATGCTCTGGACAGTTCTACCAGAGCCACTAGGTACCCATAGTCAGTGGGTAGGGTAGAGGCTGATGCATCAGCCAAAGGCCTCTAGGCCCTTAGTGTTGCCTGCCTGTGCTAGCAGATGGTAGGGGAGAAGGTAGTGCTACCTCCCCGTAGTCAACACATTGGGTGAGATGGCCTAAGCCGGGTGAATAATGACTGCGGACAGTCATTTTCCTGGCCCAGGGTGAGTGTAACCCCACTGTTACCCGGGGGTTACTAGAATCCCAGTAAGACCTAGTGGTAGGCAGGGAAGGCAGCTTGTGAAACTCCAGTTAAATGGATTTCATACTGTCTCACTCTGTTCTCAGTCTCAGCTGAGACTGAGGGATGACATCATTTTAGAACTGTCGCAGCTGCATAAGCCACACTGGAACGTTGCAGTTGGAGGTTAGAGTAGAATGATGGGGAATTTTAAGCCAGTCTGTGTGCAGTCTTAGTGAGAGACTGTAGTGCAGGAGAGTGTGTGCAGGCCCTCAGAGCTTTAAGCTCTGTTTCAGAGCTACTTTTGTTAATGCGTGTGTTTCCACCTGAAGAGGAACACAGGAACTGGTAATTGAAGG
This sequence comes from Neoceratodus forsteri, assembly GCA_016271365.2. Classification (NCBI taxonomy): domain Eukaryota; kingdom Metazoa; phylum Chordata; order Ceratodontiformes; family Ceratodontidae; genus Neoceratodus; species Neoceratodus forsteri. The sequence continues at coordinate 71,296,431 of CM057452.1, forward strand.
GGTGGAGGCCACTCCCAATGGTTCATAGCCCCATCCCTACAGGGATGGGGGGAAGGTGTCTGCCTGTTTTCAAGGGGCAACCCCCTTGGGTCCGGCTAAGGGAAAGAAGCTGCCTGTTTGAGTTGTGCTGAGGCACCAGAAGCTCTGAAAGGATGATTCCTTGTGAGGAAATGCCTGTGGTGCACCTGCAACCAAAGGGTGAATTTGCTCTGAAAAAGGGCCAAGTGTCTTCACCTGAACAGAAGGAAACTAAAGGGACTGTTACTGTGGGGTCAGGAAAAGACAGCCAAGTACAGTTGGAAGATGTGGGGGATTGGACTGCTTAACTCAGTGGGGGAGAATAGAGTAGTATACAATGCCACTTATAATTATGTTCAAGTCCAGCACAAATGGAAAGAAAGAATGTGGGGATTGGACTGCTTAACCTGTGGGGGGTCTAGATTAATGGATAATACCACTTAATTTAAGTATGTTCAAGTCCAGCACAAATGGGAAGCAAGACAAGTAGATGGAATTTGAAATACATTTAGCAAGAATCTACACAGCAAAGTGTTAAAGGATGAGGTGTTTACAGTCCAGAGAAATGGCCGGGTATGAATTGTGGGAGCGAGAGGTGGGAGACCCCCCATCAGTAGTAACCCAATTCACCTCTACGGATTTGCTCTGAGACATCTGTTGCTTTCTCTCAGGTACTTAACCAGTGCCTGAGGAAAGTACTCAGACGTGGGATTAAGAGGAAGATTCCCTGATGGAGCCGAGGTGCTCTTAGGTGGTTTAGGGAGCCACCAGAAAATGTTTCCATGAAGTACGGAAGGTGTCTAAGTGGCTGGCAAGGGAGCCGAGTAAGGGAAAACCCAGAGCAGTGTACAAGTTCGGGCTGTGTAACCCAAAGCAGCGTACAAGTCCAGGCTGTGTGCCCAGTGTGTTTCAGAGCCTAGGGCTAAAGTGATGAGGATGTGTTCTGGTCTCCTTTAATCTGCATTACCAGCAGTGTAACCCCATGGGGGTCCATCTATGCTTTGTTTATTCTGTTTGGATGTGAATAAAAGCCACACTTTAGAATCCCACTTCTGGTATTGGACATTACAGTTATTGCTTCCTGTGTTCAGTTACTTGGGTGCTTCTGTGCAGAGTAGCCAAACCTAGCCTTTGTGCCGAGTGTCCTATTCCTCCCCGAACCCAGCCCACCTGATAGTGCTGTCTGATGGAAACGGCATACCAACCTGGGGTTACACTTTAAATAAATAGAATAAAATAAATAAAGAAAGTTAAAATGAAGAAATGAAGACAAAGTAAGAAAAATTATAAACTTTAAATGAATTGCTGGCTTTCAAGCAGCTTTGGGGGTGGGGGGTGTAGAGCACTGGTACTATAACAACATGATTCTGATTTTGGCCACACATCAGGTGCACCCCTGTAAACATTTGAAAAAATGTAAGAAAGATGTATAAGAAATGTGATACACTCTCTGTGTATTAGCCCTGGTTGAGCTTGTTAAACATAGAAACATAGAATGTGTCAGCAGAAAAGGACCACTTGTCCCACCCAGTCTAACCATTTTTTTCTCTGCCTGTTCTATCCCAGCAGACCCTAACTGGTCTTTGGCCACCCTCCTCCCATCCTTTTTATTCACTAGTATTCCCCTTTGTCTAGCTGATGCATGTTTGACCCCTTCCCCCAGTTTTTGCCCCTACTACCTTTTGTGGTAGGCTGTTCTAGGCGTCCACCACTTTTTCAGTTAAGTTGTATTTCCGCAAATCCCACTTGAATTTTCCCCTTTCTAGTTTCATTTCATGCCTTCTTGTTCTGTGGCACTTTTTCATTTGAAACAGGCTCCCCACCTGTACCCTGTTAGCTCCCATGAGGTACTTGTAGATCTCCATCATGTCCCCTCTCTCCTTCCTTTCCTTCAGAGCATACCTATTGCGAGCTCTCAGTCTCTCATCATATGTTTTCTCATGCAATCCATATACCATTTGGTTGCCCTCCTCTATACTGTCTCTACCCTGTCCCTGTCTTTTCTGAGATACAGCCTCCATAGCTGTACACAATATTCAAGATGTGATGTCACCAATGATCTATACAGTGACAATATTACCTCCCTCCTCTTACTTGTGATGCTTCTCCCTATGCACCCTAGCATTCAACTGGCCCTGTCCCCTGTCTTGTCAAACTGCTCTGCAACTTTGATGTCATCAAATATTTTAACCCTGGTGACGCACCTGGAAACGAGCTGGGTCACACATGCAAGTGAGCCTTGGCTCAGTGCGCCTCTTCTGGTTACCAATCCTAAATAAATAACCCCTAGATTCTGTTCCTTCTTAGTGACTGGCAGTACCACCCCCCTTTTTTTGCTTAGTTTCCAAGTTTCTGTGGCCCAGGTGCATGATTTTACACTTTTTAGCACTGACCTCAGCTACTATACACTTGACCACGCCTCTAGTTTCTTAAGGTCCCATCTCATTTTCTCCACCCCCTTTTGAGTACCCACCCTTTTGCAGATCTTGGTGTCATCTACAGAAATGCATACCTTCCCTTCAAGTTCTTCTGCGATGCCACTTATGAAGATGCTGAACAGTACCAGCCCCAATACTGAACCCTGTGACACTCCTCTTGTCTCTCTATGCTCATTAGAGTAAGTTCCACCTATCACCACCCTCTGCTGCCTACCCATTAACCATTTTTTACCCAGTTTATGACTTTGTCTCCCACCCCTAGCCTATCCAGTTTCTTTATCTGTCTCCTTTATGGTACAGTGTCAAAGGCTTTGCTGACGTCCAAATAGGCCACATCTACTGCCCTTCTCTGATCTATTTCTCTGGTTACCCAGTCAAAGAAATCTATCAGATTTGTGTGACATGACCTCCCCCTCATGAATCCATACTGTCTTTGATCTTGTGACCCCCCCCCCCCGGATTCAAGATATTTCACTAGTCTTTCTTTTAGCAGGGTTTCCATTAATTTCCCACCCCTGATATTTATTTAGTTTTTGTTGACCGGGTAAGTGCTTACCAACAAGTGACTATTTTCAGGCACGACCCGGGATATGAGATTGACTGGTCAATAGTTGCCAGCCTGCTCCCTGCTGTCACTTTTAAGGAGCGGAATTACATCAGCGCTCCTCCAGTGCCATGGAACATCTCCTGTTCCCAGTGACATGTTGAATGAGACTGAGGATGCAAGTGGTACAGCAAGCTCCTCTCTGAGATCCCTCAGCACCCTTGGATGTATCTGGTCTGGTCCCATGGAGTTGTCCCCTTTCAGGTTTGCAAGTCACTTCAAGACTCTTTCCTCTGTAAATGGACTTGTGTTTACTTCCCCCTTCTGGGTTCTTGCAGCTTCTTATTGGTCCGTCAATTCCTTTTCCACTGTGAAGACCGAGTAGAAATATTTGCCTTGCAACCTCTTAATCCTTTAACATTACATAATATTCCCAAAATGAGAATGGCAAACATCATTTTAGAATAGGGCCCTTATCTAGTTTCGTATAAAGAACCTCAGTGATAGTTCCTATGGAGTTACAGTCAGACTTAAACAACAAGGTAACCTCAAACTGAGCAGATCTGGCTAATTGTAATGCCATTCTTGGACTTAGATAAGCATTCCTCTTATGGGCTTCCAAAAAGGAGTCAAATAACATTTAGAGTTGGAATAACCTTGTATAGTACACAGTAAGTATTGCTGTTTTGGAAAAAAAAAAGCTTGTTTTACTTAATTCTTTTTTAGTGATCTAATGGTAAGGCTTTAGTTTTCACGGCTATGCAGATGACCCTCGGCTTTACATTTCATTTGGATCCATCAGTGTGATCAGACACATGTGGTCAGGAAGGTCTCATGAAGATCAAGTACTGGATGATTGCTAGCTAGCTGAGACTCAACCCTAGCAAGACCGAGTTACTTCTGGCGGGCTCAGATCGCTTGGTGTTGGCAGCAAAAGAAAATTGTGTTCCCTCCGTATGTGATGGGGCAATGCCATAGATCAGGGAGGAGGTTTGTAATCTGGGAGCAATTTTTGATGGTCAGTTGGATTTTACATCTCAAACCTCTACTGTCATTAAGAGTGTTTTTTACCACTTGAAGAATATAGCCAAGTTGCGTCCCTTACTGGACCATAGTGATCTGCACACACTAAATGTGTCAGCATGGCTCAGTTGGTAACACATTCGTCTCTGGACCAGAAGGTCGTGGGTTCTCATCCCACACCAGGACTGGACTTGCACCTAAAACGCTGGCATCTGAGTGCAGTATTGGGGGTGCTGTACTGCTAGGGTGTGCCGTCCTTCGGATGAGATGTTAAACTGAGGTCTCTTCTACCCATCCTGGTGTTGTCCAGATGGAAGTAAAAGAACCCAGGGCTCTCTTCGCAAAAGAGTATGGAGCATTCCCAATGTCCTGGCCAACATTCCCCTTCCTATAAAACCAGTTCATGCAATAGTCCAGGCTGGCTGTGTGTGGGTGTTGATGTGTGATATGGCTGCCACTACACTTTCAGTCACTTCACTACCATTCTAGCATTGCTTATAAAGCACTTTGGGATACACTGTGTATGAAAAGCACTATATAAATGCTGATTCTTCTTCTTCTAAGAGCAGGCTTTCATCACCTTGTGAACCGATGTACTGCAACTCACTCTATTATGGCTTTCTAACTACTCAGCTTTGCTTACTTCAGAATTTGGCAACCAGATTGTTAACTGGTATTTCCAAATTCAGTCACATCACTCCTGCATTGCGGAAACTGCACTGGCTGCTGAACAGATAGAGATCTGAACTTAAAATTATTTTGCTGGCTTATAAAGCATTAAATGGACTGGGCCCCCTCTGCATTTATGAACTACTGGCAACTCGCCAGGAGTATTGTTGGGGTACCAGAGTTCTCTGCTCGGATACCCAGGGGCTTTTGATAGTTCTGTCAATAAGATTAAAATCCGCTGGTGACTGAGCATTTTCTGTAGCCACACTGATTCTGTGAAATACTGTCCTGAAATCCATCCATTCTGCTTCTTCAGTGGAAAGTTTTAAATCACAGTTAAAAACTGGACTGCTTAGGAAGGTCTTTTCAGAAGACTGATAGCTCAGACTAAATTGTAGTAACACACTTGAGTGCAATCATATTCCTGTACTTGTACAGTATTTTATCTGTTCATATGTTTTATTTATAATGTTGTATTGGCATCATATAGAGCTTTGACCTCTGAAAAGACAGTATATCAATAAAGATCTTATCCTATCCTTTGATTTTGATAGTAGTAGTAGAGTTAATTTTTTTATGACTGGGATGTCAACATACAAGGGTACACAATCAACAGGAGGGACAGGGAGGGTAGAAGAGGAGGAGGAGGAGGAGAAGTAGCTCTCTATGTAAGGGAAGGGATCGAAGCAACAGAACTAAAGGGTAAATAGGGAGAAGAGGAGGCACCATGGGTCACCCTGGAGACAGGAAATGGCACCACAATCCGCACAGGGGTTGTATACAGACCCCCCATTTCAGAGGGAGGCAATGGACATGGAAATGATAGAAGGCATCCTTAGAATGGCAGAAAAAGGGGAGATATTGTTGATGGGGGACCTGAATATGCCAGATGTTAACTGGAGCACCTTTGCTGCAGCCACATCCAGAAGCAGGGTTATTCTCGATGCCCTACAGAGGGCGTGCCTCAGACAGCTAGTGTTGGAACCCACTCAGGAGGGAGCAATCTTAGACCTGGTATTGTGAAACGGGGACGGGGAAAGGATCTCAGATTTAGAATTGGATAACCACCTGGGAACAAGTGACCACCAAACAGTGTGGTTCACAATAAACACAGCCATAGAGTCAAGCCAAACAAAAGCAAGAGTATTGGACATTAGGAGGGCTGACTTTGGGAAAATGGGAGAGTGCCTCAGAAAAGCACTAGAAAATGGGCAAGAAGGTGAGGTGGAGGAACAATGGGGAAACACCAAAACTGCCATCACAGAGGCAAAACGCCTTTGTGTGAAGCAAATCCACAAAACAAAATGAATGAAAAAACCACTGTGGTTCTCAAAAGAGGTGGTGGGGAAGGTTAAAAAGAAAAAGATAATATTCGGAAAGTGTAAGGAAACACAGAATGAGCGGGACAGAGAACTGTACCAGTTTAAGCAGAAGGAAGCGGGAAGGCAGTCAGAACAGCAAAGGCCTAAACTGAGGAAAAGATGGCCAACTTAGTTAAGAAGGGGGATAAAACCTTTTATAGGTACATTAGGGAGAGAAGAAAGACCAAGGGAGGGATAGTGAGGCTTAATAAAGGAAAGACAGGGTGGGCAGAGGGTGACAGTGACAAAGCCGGGATACTGAACGAATACGTCTGCTCAGTATTCACAAAAGAAGAGGAGGGGAGGTACCTAAACCAAAGAATAGAAGCACTCTGGATAGGGGGGTCAATACCAGTCCATTCACAGAAGAAAGTGTTCTGAAAGAACTCTTAAAACTGAAGGTTGACAAAGCAATGGGGCCTGATGGGATTCATCCCAGAATTCTAAAAGAACTAAGGGTAGAACTAGTGACACCACTGACTACCCTCTTTAACAAATCATGGGAGGATGATGTGGTACCTGAGGACTGGAGGAGGGCAGATGTGATTCCCCTTCACAAAAGTGGGAACAAGACAGAGGCAGCAAACTACAGACCTGTTAGTTTGACCTCAGTGGTAGAGAAAATGATGGAATCACTTCTGAAGGAAAGAATTGTTGAGTTTCTAGAGGCCAGAGGGGCACAGGACCCAAGGCAGCATGGATTCACAGTGGAATGGTCGTGCCAGAAAAATCTAATAGATTTCTTTGACTGGGTGACCAAAGTAGTAGATCAGGGAGGGGCTGTGGACATGGCCTACCTAGACTTTAGCAAGGCATTTGACACAGTCCCACACAAAAGATTAATATACAAGTTATCCAGCTTTGTAGTGGGTCCCAAGGTGGTAGCCTGGGTAAAAAACTGGCTGGACAACAGGACGCAAAGGGTAATAGTATATGGAGTCCACTCTGAAGTAAAGGGGGTTACTAGTGGGGTACCGCAGGGTTCGGTACTGGGACCAGTCCTCTTTAATGTCTTTATAAATGACATTGCAGAGGGACTGGAAGGAAAAGTATGTCTCTTTACAGATGACACAAAGATCTGCAACAGGGTCAATACAGAAGACATGAGAAGGGACTTGGCAAGGTTGGAGGAATGGTCGACTATATGGCAGCTTAGATACAATGCAAAGAAGTGCAAAGTAATGTACCTGGGAAACAAAAACCCAGGGGAAGAGTACACAATGGGGGGTGAGATACTGACAACAACAAAAATGGAAAGGGACCTGTGGGTAGTCATATCAGATAATCTAAAGGTTGGCAAACAATGTGAGAAGGCAGTAAGGAGGGCTGGCGAGATACTGGGATGCATAGGGAGAGCCGTCACCAGTAGAAAACAGGAAGTTGTTATCCCTCTGTACAGACAGTTGGTGAGACCCCATCTGGAGTACTGTGTGCAATTCTGGAGACCCCATCTCCGCAAGGACATAGACAGGATGGAGGCTGTCCAGAGGAGGACAACCAAAATGGTGCAGGGTTTGCACCAGAAGACATATGAAGAGAGATTAAAGGAGCTTAATATGTATACCCTCAAGGAAAGGAGGGAGAGGGGGGAAATGATAGAAACTTTCAAGCACTTCAAGGGAATCAACAAAGTCCAAGAGGGTAGCATTTTTCAGAAAAAGAGATGTACAAGAACAAGGGGGCACAATTTGAAGATAGAGGGGGGACGGCTCAGAGGAAATGTGAGAAAGTATTTTTTCACAGAGAGGGTTATGGAATGGCCTTCCTGAGGAGGTCGTGGAGTCAAGAACAGTGGGGGAATTCAAGAATGCATGGGACAGACGCAAGGCAATTCTGGTGAGGGGTAGGAGGAAGTAGGCTGTTGGTTAACTAGGATTTGCAGCTTATCCATTAGGTAGGGAAATGGGCAGACTAGATGGGCCAAGCTGTCCTTATCTGCCATCAAATTCTATGTTTCTATGTGCCCTTCCCCTGAGGCCCAGGGTGCCATTACAATAAAATTTAACTAAAACATAAAATACACATTATGGACAAATAGTAATCATTACATAAAATAACAGAACAGTACAAAAACAGACAAACTTAAAACAAATCCCACTAAAACAATCTCATAAATAGCATAAATGTTAAAACACATTTAATAAAACAATGAATAGATGTGCTGAAGAACTTTAAATAGCTTCCCCAAATGTCCACTGAGGGGCCTCCCTCAGGGTCCTGGGCAATGAATTCCACAGCAACAGGCCAGCCATTTTAAAGGTCTGACACCACATGGTGTGCTTTGTAAAACAACCTGGAGGCCAACATGTCTAGGACAAGTTTCTTCATTGTGACAGCACACCTGACTAAGAGAGAGCATGGAACAGTTATTCCAATGGGTTCTATGTGATAATGGCGAGGCTGTAACAGCAAGGCCAATAAAGGTGAATGGAAAACAGCACAGCCGCATAGGGTGACTGGCACATCACAGCGATCACCAAAATGGTGACAAGTACCACAGTGGATTTCTCGGGGGGGTTGGCTTTGCCCCCATACCTGCCTTACTAAAAATAACCAACTCTGGGGGGACCCAACTCAGGAAGGGGGGAAAAGCCGTAGGTTGCCGTCTCAGAGAGCACTGTTTTGTGCCAGTCACCCTATGTGGCTCAACTGTTTATCTTCACTGTTTTTGTTCTTGCCTTTTCGTAATCGCTGTCTTCACTTGATACCATTGCCATGTCACCTGGCCATCATGCTGTGGAACTGATCAGTTGCAATATCATAGTTAATGAGGTCACAGTGCTGTTGCAGTTGAGAATAATTACACAGCCAGTAGGGCAGGACATCAGGGTAGAAACATAGAAACACAGAATTTGTCAGCAGATAAGGACCGCTGGGCCCATCCAGTCTGCCCATAAGCCCTACCCCTGTTTGTGTCCCCTGACCCTATCTGGTCAGTGACTTTCCACCACTCTGGCACACTTCTAAGGTTCCCTTATGCCTGTCTCAAGCATGTTGAACTCCCTCCACTGTGCTCGCTCCCACCACCTCCTGCGGCAGACTATTCCATGTGTCCACCACCCTCTCCATGAAGAACTTCCTCATATTTTACCTTAACCTGCCACCTACCAATTTCATATTATGCCCCCTTGTTTTTGTACTCCCCCTACATTGGAAGAGGTGTATGGAATGATAAGGGTAGGTTTCCATCACAGCTTATGCAATGTAACAGACAGCACAATAAATACTCAAGTGCCTGTAAATGTTATCCAGTTCCTTGAGGTGTTATACTGCTGTTATGAAATGCTGATGGCTTTTACATCTGTTTTTAATTGATATAAAACTTACAGTTGTTCATTTCTTAAGTGTTCATTCCATGTACCTGATTATCTCTTTTATGTTTTATGTCATAAGGCAATTCTAGGCAGTGGGGGTAGGAAGAAGTAGGCTGCTGGTTAACTAGGATCTGCAGCTTATCCATTAGGTAGGGAAATGGGCAGACTGGGTGGGCCAAGCAGTCCTTATCTGCCGTCAAATTCTATGTTTCTATGTGCCTATACCATGCCTGGTGATAGACTGAACCTTTGTTTTAATTGTATTTATTTCCTTGGCTCCCCGGTGACTGTACAGTATGTACATTGCATATAATACTTTACCATAATCCCGATGTTATGCCTTTTATTTTGCATAGCCACTTAATGTATGTCAGTATGTACTGATTTCCCTGAAATATTTGTACTATGTAATGTGACCTCATGCCAAGTGGTTTTGGCAGTCCTGTTTTGTTCTAATTGTATCTCTGCATTGTATTGATGTTTGTTCTGTTTGCCAACCTGGTGGCCAGGATCACAACTGAAAACGGTCCCCTGGATCAGTTTGCTCATCCGGTTATCAAAGACATAAATAAATAAACAATAAATAAATAAATGTTAACATGCAAAATATCATGGGAATGCTGGAGGGTAACGAATGGGTCAATTAACCAATCAGAATAGACGTTAAAAAGTAAATGACTTCAGCCTCCAAGTTCTGCCCAGTGACATTCTATTCAACACGCCTTGTATCATCAGTCAGAAAATATCCTAACTGCTGGCAAAACGTAAGAAATTAAAACATGCTGCAGAAATAAACAGAACAAACTTGCTGTTTTTAACATTTCATGTTTGCAGTCAGTGATTCATGTCTGTTCAAGCTACTGAATATGAAACTGTTTTTTTACAACTCTCAATTTTCTATTGCTGTCATCATGGCATGATTCAAATAACCATCGTGGTCTACTGCACAAAGAAGTTATAATTAATGCTAAGGGTATGCCAAATGAAACATGATTCTGTTGTATGAACATTTATGATTTTTCAAAGTACATGTTATTTTTATTAATCATTTTAGCTCCTTGCCTGTTAACTGTGGATTCTCACATGTACGTAAACAGCAAAGATCTCAGTTATTTCATTCAGTTTCTTTCACTTCTTCATGCCTGAATATATTATTTTATGAACTGTCTCCTCTGCATTATCTATTATCTTCTCCGTATTGATGCCCAGTGGTCCTTTGGACCTCAGTTAATAGAAAGTAAATAGTATTGCCCCCTCCCCCCACTGTCAGTCCTCTCCCCCCCTTTGCAGCTTGTCTCTCTACTTCTCCCTTGCTATTAACCCCACTTCCCTCTTCCCCCTCCCCTCCCCACAGCCAACTACTGCTATCTCTAGCCTCTGGTGCAGCTTTAATGCTGCCGTCTGGTTTTCAAGCCATCTCTATTTCCACCTGACACTGATTCATAGATTTAGCTGGACTATGTTATTTATTAGCTCCTGTAGACACTGTGATGTATCCACATTCCTGTTTAGTATGTCTGTTATGTCTACCATTTGTATTTCAAATGTACTACTGAACCTGTTACAGCAGGGTCGGACTGGCCTGCCCGGATACCCGGAAATTTCCCGGTGGGCCCCCCTCATTACTGTAATCACCAGTACGCCGTTTGCATGGGGGGGGGCACAACAACGTGGTCATGAATTAAAAACATCTAAACTTAACACTGGGTCACGGCTGAGGGCTGGCTCGCCTCATAATTACAGTGTCTGTGGAGGGTGCGCCTTGTGAGTCACGAATCGGAATCTAAATTCTAATTAAGACCTACTCAACACACTGGCTAGTGGCTCACCTGTTAACAGTGTCAGGCAGGGGGTTGGGCCCCTTTGTTATCGTGCAGCAGGTTAAATCCATTATCAGCTCCAGCTGCCTATGTGGAGTTGCGGGGAGGAGTCGTCTAGGCAGAAGGGCTGGCTGGAGGCAGGCTTCAGTGTTTGCTCAGTCAGACCGCCCTAATGGCATCATCATCATCATCATGCATCGCGCATGTCACAGCGCCAGGGCGCGTCACCATCGCTCTAATGACATCACTGTGCACGATACGACGCGGGCACTTTAAAAGACCCCTGCAACAACATTCAGTCCTTTCCAGCACTCGGGGAGACCAGACTGCATAGCATCGTGTGGAGTAGCTTGTCCCGTACCTTTGAGAGCTGGTGCTGCAGCGCGAGGGGCCGGATTCCCAGAAGTTGTGGTCGAGGAAGTTTGGTGTGCACATCTCCTTGTGTGTTAATTAATTTCAAAATTAGCAACTTGAACAGACCATGTTGTTAGCCACAGGCTGTTTGGTTGTGGTTGACATTGTGGATTTAGGCTGCGATTGCTGTGGGTGGTAATCGTAATCGACTAAGAAAGGGTGGGTTAGTAAGTCGTGACGTCCGTTCTCGATGCCAGAGCAAGGCCCCAGGATGAATGGTTTCTCTTCAGGTGAGCTCTGCTGGTTATTCTGTTGTCCGCGCAGCGCCTGTTGTGAGTTGTGACCCAGTCGCATCGCATTGTGTCCAAGCTTGTCTTTCCTCTCCGGAGCCCACATACTCTCGGTACAACAGACAAGCGGGACGTGCAGAGCAGCCTTAACTTAAGCGAGAGGGCGGACTGGCAGTATTCCCAGTGGGAGCTAGACGCGGTTGAGGTCTTTAGTTTTATACTAGGAGAAACAGGATGGGCTGTATGTTTGTTCAGTGTGCCCCCAGCAGTCGCTATACCCTCCTGCTCTCCCACCCACGACAGTAGTTTAGTTTCTGCATAGGGTTGGGTTCCAGGATAAATTGTAATATATTCTCCTGTGATTACTCCAGGTATGGAGTCAGTGCTGGGAAGCCTTCAGAAAAAAAATCTCTGTGCAGATATTGATGCGGCATGGCAAAAGGGGGGGAATTCAAGAATCCATGGGACAGACGTAAGGCAGTCCTAGTGGGGGGTAGGAGGAAGTAAGCTGTTGGTTAACAGGATCTGCATCTTATCTGTTAGGTAGGAAAATGGGCAGACTAGGTGGGCCTTAATATCTGCTGTCAAATTCTATGTTCCTATGTTTCAGCTGAACGTTTAACAGTACTACCGACACGCTCACCTCGGCTGGTTCGGTTGGCGAGAGCAATCGGGTTCCGTTCGGTGCTTATCATGGTCCATATGACTTCGTGGAGGACAGAAATCCAGGATTGGAACCAGATTTTCCTGCAAGACACTGAACCTGAGCAGACTGCGGCCGCCTCACCACATATCCAGGCAACATCTCTGGACCCAAAATCAGCTTCTCCAGGGTAAGGTAAGAATTTAACTTTCAGATGCATTTTAACATTTAAGCTGGAGACTGTGCAGTGGATCATATGGTTGTGTTAATGTGGTGGTGGATGGGACCAGGAGGGTCGATCACGGGGGGTTGGGTTGTATTGTAGTTGGTTAGTTGCGACGAGTCAGTTACGGGCCTGTGGGGGGCATGAGTTGTATGCTGGCAATGCTGCTGTGGGGAACAAACCAGTTTCAGTGCCTGGACTGGGGGGTGTAGTCACTTATGAGCCTGTGTGTGTGGGGGGAGGGGGGTGAGACTCGTATGCTGCTCTCTGTAAGCAAACGATGTTGGTGCATGGGGGCTGGACAGTGGGAAAGGGATTGGGGGTCCAGGCCAGGCTGCTCCACCAGTTAATGGTGTAATGGTCAGGTCAGGTCAGGCAGTGTTCCTTGCAGATTGAATCTGGGCTGGTGACGAGCAGCCCTGCTTGGTAAATCTCCTATTTGAAAACCCAACTGCAAAGCAGCAGCCAGAGGGGAATGGGACAAGGTAGGGGAAATTGGGTTCTGGTTTTCCTGGCCTGTCTGAGCATGGAGTGGAGGCTGCTGTATGGGCTGGAGTTCTGGACCATCAAGTAGGGTAGTAATGTTAACTTGTGTTGGTGCAGGTGCTGGTGGAAGAAAATGGGCCTTGGACCCCCGGTCACCGTGTGGGTGGGTGGGGTGTGGGGAGTGGAGTGGGGGTGGGTGTGTGGGGGGTGGGTGTGGGGGTATGGTTGTGAGCTCCTCCTCATAAAGTAATAGCTTTATTTTATTTTCATCTTTCTGTGGGGGGGGTGGAGCACCTCAGGAAATTAAATAAAATAATTACAGACAGTTGCTAATATGACGTTGTGCATGACTTTTTTTAAAGTAATTTTAAAGTTTTAGAGGATAAGGACTTTAAAGGGCTGTGCAGTTCACGTCCTGCTTCTGTTTAGATGTGTATCGGACCTTTGACTTGGATTTTTTATTCCCTGATTTGGCAATCCCTACTCTTGTCTAGACTACCTTCCCCCACTCTGCTGTATAGCAGGGTGACTTTATGCTTATCCCATGCACTTTACTGAATCCCTGTACTATTCACTTCCACTACCTCCGCAGGTAGGCTGTTCCATGGATCCACCACCCTCTCTGTGAAAAGATACTTCTAGGATTTTCCCTAAGCCTCCCTTCTGCCTCATGTACCCTTGTCCTTGTGCCTGTTATTTAAAATATGCTTCCCTCCTGTACCCTGTTTATTCCTCAGTCTTTCCTCCTAAGGCTTGTGGGTGCGGTCCACAATTTTTGTTGCTTTTCTCTGGACTGCTTCCATTCTGTCTTGATGCCTTCCTGAGATGTGGTCTCCAGAACTGGACACAGTATTTCAGATGAGGCCTCACCAGTGATCAATAGTGGCATCATCACTTCAGTCCTATTGGTTATGCCCCTTCTTATGCACCCACGCCACAGCATTCGGTTTGCTTCCCCACTGCTTTTTTGCATTGTTTGGCTGACTTCAGGTCATCTGATATTCTAACCCCAAGTCTCTCTCCTGACTTGTAGTGGATAGAACCTGCCCCCACCCCATCATGTATTCCTCCCTTGGGTTTGTGTGTCCCATGTCCTTTCTGAGATATGGCCTCAAAAACTGGACACAGAACTTCAGATGGGCCGTCATGCTCCAGTTTCCTTAGGAGACCCCCACACACTGGCATGTGTTGACACTAGCAAGGGTGGCGATGGGGTGTGCCCCGATGGCTGTGAGTCAGTTTTTATATTCAATGCCAATTTTGACAAAGAAATGCTGCTGCTTCACTAACAAGGACCTTATTAGTCAAGCAGAGGCATTCTTTTTCAAATCTGCACACACCAGATAAAGAAACTGCCCTTGGTCAGTGGAGCACACCCCACACTCATCTCATTGGTAAGCAAACAAGTGCCTGTAGGGAGTTGTGTTTGTTTCCTAAGGAATTTGGAGCTTCTACTAGAGGCTTAACTCATCTGAGACCCCAAGACCCATGTAGGTGGTAGCAGAAAAGATATTCCCGCGGTCTTGTCCCACTGAGGATGTCGCTGCTTAACTTAAATATTAACAAACCGGAGTGGGTGCAATTGACTGCATAGCACCATTGGAAAGGTAATTTTTATGCTGAACAGCTTTGCTGCTCATACTTTTGTGTGTAGCACTTACGGTTCAATTTGAGGCATTAGCATTTGTGGCATGCTGATTATGGCTTGCTTTGCTCCAAAAGCTCCAGGTTACACTAGTAAGGTATACAGGCCACCTCCACATGTGGTGGAATTCTCAAAGTACCTGCAGTCCCGGTGAGTTGTAGTTGGTCAAGCTGCATGTATGTTCGGGTTTGGAGAGAGTTTAATGAACCACAGCTCTTGCTCTTTAGCATGTGTTCTGCCTGTAGTGCTGGTTGACAGTTCAGCTGAGAGGTTGTGCTTCATTTCTCAAAGTTCTGTAGAGTGCAAACATTGCATGTTTAAAACATAGGGCCAGATGGAATGTCATGGAAACTGTTTTCACCTTGAGGCTGGTCATAGTGTGGGCTGCTTTTGGAAGCTTGTGCAGTTTGACTTTGGATGTAGCATGCTACATGCAAAATAGTTTCTACTTCTGTCTGTGGCTTCACCTTCTCACTCCTATCTCTAGGGTTCTCCTGTGCCTGTCCTATGCATCTTTTTCAACTTCTCCATGGTTAGCCCCATCAGCTCCACTGGGAACTCTTTTCCATGCATCCACCATCCTTCCAGTGAAGTAATGATGCTTTATGCTGCCACTTAGTCTACCCATTCGAACCTCATGTCATGCCCTCTAATTCCTCTGCCTCTCCTTTTCTGAAAGATGCTATCCTCCAGTGCCCTATTTATTCCATTGAGATATTTGAAGGCTTTCTCATATTGGGTGTGTGTGTGTGTGTGTGTGTGTGTGTGTGTGTCTCTCTCTCTCTGTATTGAGGTCCTATGCTCTCTCTAGTCGTATATGCCTTTTTAAGTCCCGTACCATCTTTGTCCATTGTGGCATAGATTTGCCATGAATCCACTGGAGAAAATGGTTGGCGGTATACTGATGTGCCATTTTGGAAATGGTTGGCATTACCTCCTGTTTTTTGCATAGAGCTTTTGCTATGCTATACCAGCATCTAAAACCCAGTTTCAAAATGTCTTCATTTTTCATGGAAAATGAGTTCAAGATCCCTCACAATGCTGCTGCTATCATGGAGTAATGTGGGGGGGGGTGTTCTTGGGGTTCTCTTATGTATAAAGGAAATCTGTTTAGTGGTACTGGTCAACCACTCATGTTGTTGCATAATTGTCTGCCATATAATTCAACTCCAGATTACTGTAATGGGCAGGTAAAAGCAGCAGGAACAGAGTGGACAGTGTGGTGACTGACAGACTGAGCTTGGCGGAGCACATCACTGGCAGTGTGGCTTGACCAGAGGAGCAGAACTAGCGAAGGTAAATCTGGTTGAATTTTGGGTTCAGTTATTTGTCCTTTCTGGTTCTGTTTGTTGCGTGTTTGTCGTGTTCTTTTGGTACAGTTATTGCCTTTCAGATAGAACAGTTGTGTCTGGAGGATCACCTTATTGCGTGGTAGAAATCGGTCTTCACGATTTCTGAGCTGAGCAAAGTCAAATCTGTGCACAGAACGGAAACTGGCTAACTTGTCTGCACTGGTGGCAGCATCAAGTGATCCAAAACAAAGGAAGCTATCGCTGTTTACATGCATACAAAACAAAGCTACTACTCCACAGAACAAAACTAGTCTTGAGGACGCAGCTGAAATACAAGGTGGACAAACTGTGGCTCAGTGTGTGAGCAGCTGCACTGCTAGTCAGAATCTAAATACTCAGCAAATACAGCCAGTGGATTCTGCAAGGGGAACAGTTGTGCCACTTGATGTTGTGAAGACTACAAATCCCTATTTTCAATGCCCCAAAAGGTCTGCCTCGCAACATGAAAAGGTTGCCTTTGTACAAAGGCATCCAGTTCAACCGGTTGCAGATGTTAAAGTCCTACCATACAAACCATCAAAAATCTACACACGGATTCTTCCTGGGAGCAACAAAGTTATACCAAGGAACTGGGTCACGGTACAGGTGGTTGACTGTTTGGTGCATTCTCGCCACTGCAGTATCTGCATGGCATTTTCAGATGTGGAAACTAGGTTTGTTACAGGATACCAAGACTTTAAGCACATCTACCAAGGCATGATAGAACATGAGGATTCTAGAGCTCACAATGAAGCTGTGGATGCGTATCTGGCCTGCTTAGTGGATGCTGATGTTGAAATGCTGGTGAACAAAGATATGGTTGCAAGTCGGAGGAAGCAAGTCCAGCAGAACATAGATATCATACGGAGAATTATTGAAGTTGTCAAGTTTATTGGACGCCAGTGCCTGCCATATCGTGGAAAAGACGAAGCTTTATACAGCGTGCGGACCCATCACTTAACCATGGAAATTTCTTGGAGCTGATTCTTCTGTTGTCCCAATTTGATGTTCCTCTGAATACACACATCCAAAAGCAGTAGAGCAGAGCAAGAGAAGGAAGCAGAAAATAGAAAGAAAAGGACACTTCAGAAGCTCGTGGCGTGGAGGGCTGATTACCTTGCTGTCAAGACCACCGTAAATCAAATTATTGAGATTATTCTGCAGATAATCAGAGACAGCTTGTAAAGGATGCTACGGACCAGAAGATCAGCATTCAGATGGATACCACACAGGACATTGGTGTGACTGACCAGCGGCTATCATTCTACTGGTATGTGAAGGACCTTAAAGTTCATGAGCGTCTCTTTGCTGTGGTTGAGTGCAGGACACTTCTGGACAAAAGAATGCACAAGGTTTTAAAGGAGAACTTTGAAATGCATGGACTCGATATGAAGAACATCGTGGGGGAGTCATTTGATGGTGCAGCCAACATGCGGAGCGAGTTTGTGGGGTTACGAGCTTTGATAAAAAAGGATTCACCAAACAGTGTCTATACCTGGTGTTATGTACATGTTCTCAATTTATGAGTCTCAGATTGTAGTGAAGCAGTTGTGGAAGCAAAGACATTATTTGGTTTGCTACAAAGGACATCCGTCTTCATTAGTGAATCGCACAAAGGATGACTATATGGAAATCTAGCATTGATGTGCATGGGACAGGACAAACTCAGGACGGCTTCAAAAGATTGGTGAAACCAGATGGTGGGCAAAACCTAGAGCACTGGCATGCATCTTTGCAACATATGAAAACCAAGAGAAGAATCTGTATGTGTCACTTCTCCAGACTTTGCTTTTTATTAGTACCTCTGGAAAGTTTGATGCTAAAGCTGCCAGTGAGGCAGATTCACTGCTTGACAAATGGAAGAAGTTTGACGTCATTTTGATAGCCTTTGTGTTCATGAAGATCTTTACAGTAATTGAGCCAGTATCAAAGTATCTGCAGACTAAGGACTAGACTATCTTTCGGCATGGCGCATGGTGGATCATGCTAAGATGGAGTTGCAACAGTCTGAATTTATAAACATCCAGCAAAAAGCTTCTAACTTTGTTGCTAGAAGACAAGAAGAAATTGATGAGTTGGGTATTGATATTGACCTTGAGGATCATCTGCCAAATAAAAGGGTAGCCAGGAAGAAGAAAATGCCAGGGGAAAATGTCAGTGATGAACGAGTGGCAGATCCCATGAAGCGATTTGAATGTGAAGTGTACACTCGCATTATGGATCAAGTTCGGATGAGCTTAAGTGACCGCTTTGATAACAACAAGCAACTGATTCTGAATACCAGCTGCATGGACCCACGTCACTTCGAAAGTATAATTCAAGGTGACATACCAGATGAAAGTCTGCAGAAAGTGGCATTGTTGGCAGAAGTAGACCATAGCAGACTTAAACTGGAGTTGTTAACGTTTGCTAAAATATTCAGACGACTGCAAAGATCACTGCCTGAAGAATACACTGCAGATGTGTTGACAGGATGTTGACTTTCATGACTCTGAAGACTCCGACACTTGTGAAGGTGAAACTAGTGACCAGAATGAGCAACCAGAGAGAAGAGATTTGCCAGACAAATGCAAGTCCTGCAAAGAATGCCTAATGTGCTGTTATAAAATTTTGGCACAGTACAACATGCACTCGTCTGCATTTTCAACCTTGTTCGTTGTCTACGAGTATTTGTTGACTTTATCGTTACTCCAGGTGTCCTGTGAGAGAGCTTTCAGCAAGCTAAAGATACAAAGACTCGACTGCGCTCATTGCTGGGACAAGAGAAACTGGAGGCATTCATGATTATGGCCATTGAGAGAGACCTTCTTGATGGAGTGCATGAAAGATGTCATCCAGAAACTAATTCAACGATCTGAAGCATACAATCGAGTACTGTCACCCTGACACTGGAAGGCTACTGCTACTGTCACTAGAGGGCCGAAGCTGGATGCTGGGTTCAGGTACCCAGGTCCAGAAGGATTCAATGGATTAGACTGGCTACTGTAGGGGGCGCTGTGGAGCCCGAGCTAACTGGCAGCAAAATCTATTCGCTCCAAATCTTTACTCTAAAAATCAAAAATTAACCATTGGTAGAGAGAAAATCGAGGCGATTTTGAGAAAAACTGAAGAGTACCATCGGGAAGTACACTATGGGTAATCCTCGTAAAGAGAAAGGCAGCAGTCCGGGAGGAAAAGCCACAGGATCCTCTCACTCTGCTAGGACCGATCTGACTGTACAGGCCTCATCCGCCACGGAACCCGAAGAGACCTTTATCGTCGATTGGGGCGAAACTGCAGAGGCAGATATCTGTGGTCTCTGACCTGAACTCAAAAGTGGATGCATACAATTCCCGACTGACTGTAGTTGAAACGTCCGTGGAACAAACTAAAAGTGAGATGGAGGAGGTCAAAAAACAATCAGAGAAGGCCATGGTAACTACCATGAACCTGATCAAGGAAAACACGCACTTTCGGACTAGGTTAGAGACACTCGAAAACCAGGCTCGATCCACGCATATTCGGATTTTAGGAATGCCCAAGGGGATAGGAGATCACCCGGTGATGTTTATTCAAGAGTGGCTTCAAGAGAAACTGTCCGCGGAAGAACCCCTGGCTCATTTTGGCTTGCAAAAAGTGTACAGAATTACACCTCGAGGATACAGGTCAGATTTGGACACGCCACGCACTCTACTTTTGGTGACAGACGGTGTTGGGACTAGAGACCACATTCTGAGATTGGCCCGTCGAGCGGGTTCTCTAATGCAAGATGAAAGGGCGGTTTATTTATTTCCTGATCTAAGCTATGTGACTCGCATGCGAAGGAAAAAGTTTGATGGAATTAGAAGCGACTTAAGAGAATCATATCCTCACGCAGTGCTCTTCCCTGCCAGGTTGCGAGTGGTATATAACAGGAAGGTCTGGATATTTTCAGACCCTATTGAAGCTGGAAAGTGGTCGGCTCGTATTCAGGCCCAACAACGTGATCAGAATCAATCTATGGACCTGTTGGGAGATGAGGAGGGAGACTGAAGAATGCTGTGAGTGCCTTTATATGTATTTCAGCCTTTCCTGCTGAGCTTTGCTCCAGACTATTCGGTTTTTCAAGCCATTATTAAATAATAATTGCTTAGTGCTGGAAGGCTTTCAGGAGCCCTAGTGTAAAATGTGATCTCAGTTTTCAATATCTTGTTAAATCAGTTGGAGATTTTCTCAAATTCTGGGCTTTGAGTAAATATAGTTAAGCGTTGATTTAGCTGCCAGATTTCACTTTATTTTAGGAACTACCTTTAGGTTTTAGTATGACGCCAATAGCCTGAGTTCAGGCAGGCAAAAGGTGGACTTTCTGTGGACTTCAGTTTTTTTTCCTTTTTGAATAAAGTCATACTGCTCATGGGCTTAATTTATGCAGCATAAGTCTTGGATATATTTTTAAATCTGGCTATTTAGTTTTCCCCCATATGTGGTATCAACATATCCTTGATGTACTAATCCTATGTTTAAAGGGGCTGCGTCCCCTAAAATTGATTTATGTATGGACTGTCATGGATACAATGTTTTTGTGGCTTTGATATAAAGCAACTGAAAATCTAAAAATAAAGTATATAAAAAGAAAAAAGACTGGCTACTGTATTTGCTACCTGGAGTAGTGATCTTGTCTGAACTGAAGAAAGGGATATTTACCATGCTGGTCTTCGCTGTAATGTGAGCTGAGTGCATGCAGAAGAGATCCTGAACATGAATTGAGTGGAAGTATACATTTTAATTTCTTCTGACTAAAAACCATTGTATGCACTGTTCTGGTTATTGGTTTTGTTTGTATGGAGACCTTATCATTGAATTTGTACTTTTATACTTTGTATGTGGTAAAACAGATGCACAGTTCGTTTATTAAAATAAAAATTACACTCAGGACACTGTTTGCAGACTTTAATGTATAAGTGATCAAATGACAATGAAACACACAATGGATACACAGTTCCGTTTTATTAAAATACAAATTACATGACACTGTTGACAGACTAAAGTATAACTGATCAAATGGCGATGGGAAATGTACAACAGATTTTACTGTGCAGCTAATGTTTAGAATTAGGGAAAGTGTAGGGAAAGATTAGGATAGAAGACCTGCTTTTGTGTAACAGGCTCTTGAGTCAAAGGCCCATTTTCAAGTGTTTCCATGCAAACCCTTTTTCTGAACCCTTTCTTACCATGGCTGGGCCTTTGACCACCCTTACCCCCTTCCACCTCAGTTGCAACATCCTGGCAGCTATTTCCTGCTTTGGCTAACTTGAGCACCAGCTTGGCCTCCCTTCACTCTGGCACTATGCATTTTGAGTTTGCCCAATTCATCAATTTCTATGCTAGTTCATAAGAACTATCGCCAACCATTTTATATGTGCTGCAATTAAACATATGCATTGTCACCCTCACTAAGACCACCACCTGTGCTTTTCCTCTTCCCTTTTTTTTTGGGGGGTATTATTTTCTCTCCTCCAGAGCTCCGCTACAACCCCGCCCTCCATTTTTCCCCAACACCATCCCGACATCAGACCCCTCCCTTGTGCACCCATAACTTACCCTTGTGGCAGGGTGGTGGGAGCTACTCAACCCACCCCAATGGATCCATGCCAGGGAGGCGCCCTTCCAGGAATGGCACCATGGGGCAACAACTTCATGCTGCTGGGCTCACTTTTTCGCTGTTTTCCTCCCAGCGGATCACGGCGTGCAATGGCCGCCAGTGACTGGAGTGCATGCGCTCCGTGTGTGCCCCAATCAAGCGTCTGCACGACTCCACCCCCAAGCTTGTAGCTACGTGCTGTCGACCCCCAGCCTCCGCTAGTCAGGTGCCCGGTCGCCCAAATCCCCCCAGAGATGGAGAGCAGTCCTGGATGCTCAATCCATCCTTCCCTGCCGACTCACGGCAACCCATGCCCGCTCCTGAACGACGGGATGCCGGCGTGGCGCGAGGTGTGGTGACCAGCACCTCAACCCTCAGCGCCACTGGGCCGGATCCTCTTCCCTTTTACTCTGGTTGCACCTGGCTGGAAACGTGCCATGACTCGGTGTGCATAGTACCAATTTGATTAAATTCATGTCCCACAATACAGTGCAGTTTAATACAGCAGCACTAACATCAATATACAATAGAACACTGTTACACTGTTTACACCTCTAGATGGCATTCAATTGTCCTTTTGAGTCTGACATTTTTTTGTTGCATCTAATTTTATTGCCTTTGTAACCAGTCCTGAATCCCCTTACTCCTGCAGCTGCTGCTCTTTTTCACTGCCTGAACATTCTGTGACATCAATAACACCATTCTAGACCATTCAGATGCATAGCATAGGAGGGGTTATTAAGGCCATAGAACACTTACACCTGACTCAGTAGCTGAGTGAAACTGTAAGTAAGTAGATCTGAGGGCAACCCAAAGCAAAATTACAAATTTTTCAAAACTTTGTGAAAATGCCTTGGTGGAAACTTTTCACTGTGTATATAATTAGCGGACACACCAATCTCTTCAGATGAGCTCAACCTCATTTCTGTCTTAAGGCAGAGCATTGTGAGTTGCAGCCTTATGTTCCTTTATTGGGGCTAACAATAGTACTATAACAACCATATTGGGGCACATGGGCTGCTTTTGGCAGAATCTTAGCATTGCACACATTGCACTGCACTCTTTTCTCCTGTTCACATCATGTTGCCTCACAAATTGCTCAGAGATGGAAAGGGTAGGGAAAGGTAGGGCCTCAACCTCCGGAGGTGACTTGCCGGGGCGTTGAGCTTAACCATTGATTTTGCTTGAAAGGGGAACTCTCTGCTCACCTGCAGCCATGTAGCTGGATAAATGTAATGTTGCAGGATCACTTAATGAAACAAGTATTGCTAAATTGGTAACCTGCTTTCCTGCAGTATTGCTGCAGGGGTGGGACTAGCAGGTCATGGCTAGCAGCATTTTTGCAACGTAGCAGAGTTCACTTTAAATCAATGGGACTGAAGCCTCCAAAATAGTGAATATAACTTTACCAGTAATGTAATAGCTTTCTTCATAATATACAATAGCTTTCTTCCAAATGGAATACATGCTGACATCTTGTACTTGGCTACAGCATGGTGGTTGGGACCCCCCATGATCCCTAACAGGGCCTCCCCTGCCAATACCAAGGCCCCCCCTGGGCCCATTTCCAGGTGGGCCCTTTGCTTCCCAGTCCGACCCTGTGTTACAGTGCACTGCACTGCTCTTCTCTACATGTCTTTTTATGCTTGCTTGCACACGTGCAAGAAACATAGTGCCACCATACGAGTTTTTTATGTTTGCTTGCACTCATGTGCAAGAAACATAGTGCCACCATCCGAGTTTTCGTAGGTGTGCCTCCCCCACTTCCAATGCCCTGCTCCCTTTTGCAGGCACGGCTGCACTGCACCAATGAATGTCTGAGCTGTCTATGACAGTCGTTTAGATGCAGTGGTGTACAGTTCTAAGGAAAACACCGCCGCAGACAAGTTGCTTACTGCTGTCAGCAGTATGCAGATGCTTACGTTGGCACTGCATCTGAACTGTCATAGACAGTTCTTCCCCCCCCCATGAACACGTACGTGCACGCTGGGAGCCCACCCAGGCGTGCTCATTGCTCCCCACACACCACACCCCGCCGGCCTGCGGGCCCCCAAACACATTTCCAGGTGCCACCGCTGGGAGCCCCCAGTGTGGCAAATGTCCGCTTGCTGTCCCACTAAATGCACTTCCAGGTGCCATGCTGGGAACCCACCCCAGTGTGGCAAAGTCAGAATGGCGACGGGTGCCCAATCCCCATCAGCTCCACTGAACTCCCCCCAACAAAAACAGACTTCCAGTTGCCATGCTGAGAGCCCACCCCAGCAGACAAATGTCTCTATAGCCCACAAGGGGTAAATCCCCGTCAGCCCACTAGCCCCAAAAAACTTCCAGCTGCTACGCTGGGGAGCCACCCCACATGGCAAAAGTCCAGAGTCGCCTTCCTAAAACGAAAAAAAACCCACCTAAAACAAAAACGGTCCCTCGTTGATTGTCTTGCCCCTCTCCGCAAACCACGCCCACCCTCTGCTACCCACCTCCCACACCACCCTCACCCCATACTTACCTCCGGAGCCCAGTGCGCGATCTTCAATGGACCGGAACACATCTGCACTCTTTAAAGCTGACCGAACTGAAGAAATGCTGGTAAGCTGTATAATGGCATAAATGGGTTTTTCAACCTTGGTGCATATCTGCCATTTTGGGATTTTTCACCAAATTTTCAACATGGTTTGAATTATGAACTCAGTCACTGTCATTTTGTTATTCAGCTCCGAAGGTGATTTTGCGATCACTGCATGGAACCACCTTTTGGGATCCAGTAACAAAATGACAGTGCCACAGTTCATGAGGTAGCCCTCCAAAAACCCTATGTTAAAAAATTTGCGAAGAAATTCCCCAAAATGATTTGTTTTTATTTAGTACGCATTGCGCAGTTCACGCATGCTCGTAACTGAAATTTTTATATGTTCACTCCAGATTTTCAACATTGCCATTTTAACACACCTTCTTATGAGCAATACAGCTGTCATTTTCATATCTTGCCCAAAATGTGTTTTCACGCATGTAGTGCACAATGGCGCAGTCGGTGTGCGAAATCAATGTTCGGGACAGATTAAGAAAATCACAGTGACACTGTTCATGAGCAGAGGTTTTAAAATGGCTATGTTGAAAATCTGGTGCTAAAAGTCCATAAAATGACTGTGTTACGAGTGTGCATTGTGCAGTTTCCACGCACCCTCGTAAGTTCACGAATTTGCAATATTTTCAGTCCAGATTTTCAACACTGGCATTTTTCCACACCTCCTTATGAATAGTACAGCTGTCATTTTTCACACCCTGGACAAAATGTGTTTTCACACTTCCGGCGCAGAAATGCGTGGTCGCTGTGGGAAATCAGTGTTCGGGACAGATTAAGAAAATCACAGTGACACTGTTCATGAGCGGAGGTCCCAAAATGCCTGTGTTGACAATCTCCTGTAAAAAATCCCCAAACTAATTACATTACAGATGTGCGTAGCGCACTTTCTATGCACGCTCATGTCTTCACCAGTTTTTTTATATTTTCACTCCAGATTTTCAACATTGCCATTTTTTACACCACCCCATGAACAGTACAGCTGTCATTTTTCACATCCTGTTTGAAATGTGTTTTCGCACCAGTGGTGCCAAATGGCGTAGTCGCTGTGCAAATTCAGCTGTCCACTAACGAACTGATATTGCCACTGTCCATGAGGTGGGGGTCACAAAAAACACATGTTTAAAATTTGGAGAGAAAATACCAACAAACGCCTGGGACGTTAGGGTTTCTGACCATAATTCCTCACCCTGTAGACACTGACAGGCATCAGGGGTGTGACTTGGGATTGTCGCCTGTAATACTCCTGCCATTCCACCCCCAACCACACCCTGCAGCCAGTGACAGGCATCGAGGTGTGCCTTGCACTCTTTGGCCTCAAAGTTCACCCCATTCTCCTATACTGCACCCATCTCATTGTATTTCTTATGGAATGGGGTGAGCATAAGGCCCAAAGACTCCAACGCACACTGTGACACTTGTCGGTGTCTGCAGGGTAGGGTGTGGTGAAATGGCGTGGCCGTTATGCCTGATGACCCAAAGGCACACCCCAATGCCTGTCAGCCTCTTCAGGGTGGTGTTGGTGGGGTTGGCTTCAGTTCAATACTTTACTGCCATTCCTATTATGCATCTCTTTAACTCCTACACTACCAATGCCAATGCCAGCAAGCAAACATTCGGCATTGACAAATGCTTGTTTGTATAGTTATACTCTGCGCCACAGTATGTGGCCCAGGTCCTGCCTGAAAATGGTCCCTGGGATCAGTGCACCTACCCGGTTACCAAAGTATTAAATAAATAAATAAAATATTGTGCAGCATTTCAAAATATATGCTGTACTTAGAACTGAGGCTATTTTGCAAGAAAAGTGAACATGTGGGGTCTTAAAATGAATGAAAATGTATTTATTTCTTGACAATAGATCCTGTGCATTATGGCAGGCTGAGTACATGCTAAAGGCATATACATGGTCCACATCAGTCGAGACAGGTACACTGTATAACATGCATGACTGCTGTCTGTCCGTTCATGGCCCCGCCTCACATGTCAAAGTGTGGTGGGTACAAGGGGCAGGATGCAGCTGGAGCAGAGGACACAGGTAGCCATCCAAATGGGTGCCCTTCCCCTTGGCTGACTGGATCCCTTCCTCTGCACAGAGCTAGCTGCAGTCCCTGGCATGGCTAACAGTTAAACATCACTGGTAGCCCACAGTGCCCACAGCACATTCAGAGAGTATGGGGCTTCAGGGCAGATAGGGTGCTTACCCTTCCAGACCACCAGCTGCTAGATGGAGGGGAAACATAGCAGGGATGGCAGTTTGCCTACAAGTGTAGCCAGCTCCCCCTCAACTGCCACTCTATGTGCCTTTGTGAATGGCGTGGAGTCTGGCCTCACCCCAGTCACTTCTCACCGTGGGCCAACATGCGGTGCTACCCACAGCCAGGAGCTAGTGCAAGTAAGGGGCACACACCCTTCATGCCTGCTGTTAGGTCCTGTTGTACACTTGCCTTGTGGCTTTGTAACATAGTAGTGCCTGTGTGCTGTGTATCTGTGGTCTGAAGGCATAGTGCATAGAGCCTAGTGTTTGGCAAGAGAGTCTGATCAATCATAACTTGGGCTGTACCATTGTCATAGTAAATGTTGATAAAATCATGGTGTTGTAATGGTCAAAATGACAGACATCATAGAAACTGTAGTACAAGTCATGAACAGTCTTGGATCCATTGTGTGTTAAACAAATAACCTCTCTTTTGACATAGTCTTATACAAGCAAAACAGCAAAGATTTAAAGGACAACTAAATAGGTTTTTCAGGAACATTAAGACTGCAAAATCTGAAAACATAGGGCTGTCGTCTAAGCCCTTAACTGCCATATGATGTGCTTCGTTTTCTGCATAAAGTAGTTTTAACACTGTTTCAACACATTTAAAAAAAATATAAACTAATTGTCAACTCTTAAAATGCCCACTCCCGTAGCAGCCTAAGATGACCGCGATGTGCTTGTGTGATGATGTCAATGGAGCAGGAGTGCTCCGGAGTGATATTGGGAAGTGTATAGGGGTTTGGTAAATATAGTTCTTTTAACATAGAAACATAGAATTTGATGGTAGATAAGGACCACTTGGCCCACCCAGTCTGCCCATTTACCTACCTACTGGATAAGCTGCAGATCCTAGTTAACCAGCAGCCTACTTCTTCCTACCCCCACCCCCTAGAATTGCCTTATGACTGTCCCATGCATGCTTGAATTCCACCTGTTTTTGACTCCACAACCTCCTCCGGAAGGCCTTTCCATGTATCCACAACCCTGTCTGTGAAAAAATACTTCCTTACATTACCTCTGAGCCGCGCCTCCCTCTATCTTCAAATTGTGCCCCCTTGTTCTTGAACACCTCTTTTTTTTTTCCAGAAATCAGGGGGTCATCGTAACACCCTTAGATGGAAATATTGGTAAAATCCTTTACTGTGCATGTGTAATACCCTCTTCACACATGCATCGTAAAGGATTTTACCCATATATGCAGTCCAAGGGCGTTAAAAGAACTATATTTACCAAACCCCTATACACATCCCATTATCACTCGGGAGCGTTCTCGCTCCATTGACATCATCATGCAAACACATCATGGCCATCTTAGGCTGCTACGGGAGTGGGCGTTTTAAGAGTTGCCGATTTGTATATGTATTTTTTTAAACATGATGAAACTGTTAAAAACTATGTTATGCAGAAAAAGAAGCACATCATCTGGCAGGTAAGGGCTTAGACTACAGCCCTATGTTTTCAGATTTTGCAGTCTTAATTTTCCTGAAAAACCAATTTAGCTGTCCTTTAAATATAAAAAAAAGCATATCTTTAGGCTGACCAGATGACAGGAGGCTTCACAGTGTGCTGCGGTCGGGGAGATGGTGGCTCACATTTTAGGCCCAGAACACCACACTGGGGCTGACTAGGGACCGAGCACATTCTGAAGGAGGCACAAAAGTACGAGTCTGTCATTTGCACATATCAAAAAACTATAGGGTTGTCATGGAAATGCCAAAAATCATGCGGTTGTCTTGGAAAGGCCAAAAATCTTGGGGTTGTCATGGAAATGTCAAAAATCATGGGTTGTTATGGGGAATGCCCCAAATCATGGGGCTATCATGGAAATGCCAAAAATCGTGGGGATGTCATAGGAAATGCCAAAAATCACGAGGTTATCGTGGAAATGCCAAAAATCATGGAGTTGTCATGGAAATGCCAAAAATTATGGAGTTGTCATGGAAATGCCAAAGATCTTAGGGTTGTCATGAGAAAAAAAACAAAAAAACAATAATCATGGGGTTTGTCATGGAAATGCCAAGAATTATAGGAAATGCCCAAAATTATGGGTTGTTATAGGAAATGCCAAAAATCATGGGGTTGTCATAGAAAATGTCAGAAATCAGGGGGTCATCATGGAAATGCCATGACTTCAGTGACAAAGGCACATCCCTAATCAAAACTCCAAATCAAAAGAGGTAGGTGACACTGTTCCTGAAAGCCAGACTGCTTTTTGTTCTGCTATCTCTCTTGCAGTTCTCCTTCCACATCATTTGAGTGTCGAATGACTTTGTGCTTCTAGGAACAAGTAAACTTTCTTTCTGAAGCATAGACTTCTGGGAAGCTGGATTGTATGTTCTCATTAGACAACATGTCCTTGGATGAAATACAGTCATTCCAAGTTTTATTACAAATGGTATCACCACCAAACATTTTGGAGAGTGCTTTTAAAAGCCTTGTGCAATGAACTTTCAATCTATTATTAATAACAGCCTCAAATCCAAATACTGATTCAGCTGTTTTGAAAAGTTAATTGTGCTGTTAAGTACATATTACCTTTGGAATGTTCCATTTAATCAGTGACGTGAAAGATGAGAGAAGTTTTATGATACTCCGGGGAGGGACTTTAAGGAGCCGGTGGTGCCTCAAGTTTGAGGTCATGCAAAGCAAATTATTTTTTAATCACTTATCTTGCAATACTGGCTGGTATCTATTAAAAGGATGATGTCTGCCAGGACATCTCCCTATTAGTCCCTTATTCTGGAAAAAAGACAACTGGCAACAGCTGTTTTCCACCCTTAGTGAGGTTTTCAGAAGTTGGGAACAATTGTTTTTCTGCATGTATCTGCCACATATTAAGGTACAAAGATATAGAACTGGACTGACAAATCAAATTCCAGTTAAAGAGAGATGCCCTGAGGGAAAACGTCCCTGACAATTGTTACCAAGGAAATACCACAAATATAGGAATAGCTCTGATCCTGAGGATGATTCCTGTTATCCTCACTAGCTTATACCAGCTGAGGTAACGGAGACTTGTACGCCAGACAAAAAATGTTCTGCTTGCTCGTTTTCTCTTGGCTTGCTAGTCCTTCTCTAACTGAAGAGAACAAAATGCTTAGGTACTGATGTCATCGTGCAGCAAACTGCAGGAACACCACAGGGCAAAGGAAAAATAGGAAACAATTTGTTCTACAAAATTAAATCACAAACTGTAGTGAGAAAGCAATAATGTAACCTACTGGGAATTGAACCCAGGCCCCCAGAATACCAGCTTGCTGCTCTAACCACTGAGCTACAGGCTTACATGATTGGATCTGGGGTTCCTGGACACAGTTCCTTTCTCTGGTATTGCATATCCTGCAACTAGGAACAATCAAGATGACAACATAAAGTCCCTAAATGGAAAAACACACACACTGCCCCCGTCCCAAATTGCATCTACGGGACTGGTCACCACAGACCCTTAGGAGATTGCCAACACACTCAATGACAACTTTACTGACCTAAGCTGTGTTCTCCCCCCAAACTTCTTTGACCCAGTACCCGCTCCTGACCCCCACACCACCCACAGCCACCTTTCTATCTCTGGGCTATTTCCACCATGGAAGCAAGGCCATACCTAGCCAAAGCCCTGAATGGTACTAGCCCCCTGAATGACCCAATTGACATCAAACTCCTCCGTCTGGTACTGGACGTGCTGATTACCACGCTCACTGGCCTTCTGAACTGCTCCCTATGCCTTGGTCAGTTTCCCACAGCCTGGAAGAATGCAGTTGTTACACCAATCCACAAAGGCAGCGACCCCCTAACACCAGAAAACTACCGACCAACCACTGTCCAAAGCGCTAGAAAAAGTTGTGGCAGATCAACTAACTGACTACCATAAAATGCATGACCTACTCTGCAAAGAACAGCATGGTTTCCGTGCTGGGCATAGTACCACCACGGCCCTGCTAGAATTCTCAAACTACATACATACTGCTCTTGATAGAGGGCACATCATAGGGGCCATGTTCATAGACCTATCCAAGGCCTTTGACACAGTCAGTCACCTCCTTCTACTAAACTCCCTCCTTCTAATGGGGTTCTCACAAGGGCCCTTGGACTGGTTTACTAGTTACCTGTCTTCTAGGTCCCAGTGTGTGTGTGGATAAATAACACAGTCTCCTGCTCATGTCCCATCCACTCGGAAGTCCCGCAGGGATCCATTCTAGGGCCCCTGCTTTTTAGCATATTCTTGAACACAATTCCCACTGCCTGCCCCGAAAAGATCCTCCTCTACGCGGATGATGACATCATCTGTGCCTCCCACACCAACCCAACCAACCTTCAAGCCTCACTCCAGAATGCATTCAGCCAAGCTGAACTCTGGTTTGCCAAGCATAGACTAGCCATGAACCTGAAAAAAAACAAGACCCTACTTTTCGCACATCACCAAAGCAAATTAAAAAATGCCCAATTGCATATTCAAGCACAGTTACTCTACACCCTGGAGCAGGTCTCATCCTATAAGTATCTAGGGGTTATCTTTGACTCTGCCCTCTCCTTCCATGCACACATCAACAGCAACACCCTCACATCTGCTACTAATGCACGCATTGGTCTCCTTTATCGCCATAAGGACTGCCCTACACCAGGAGCCCTGAGACTAGCCATAGCCTCCTCAGTAATGTCTCAGATTTGACTATGGGTTGCTGGTCTATGCTGCTGCAGATGCAACAGCTATCGGTAAAATAAAAGTGGTCATTAACAAAGCCTGCAGGCTCTTAACTGCTGCAGACCGCATGACACACATGTATTGCTCTATTCCATTGCCCAGATCCTGAACTTTGATGAGAGGGTCCACTACTAGTCCTGCCTCTTGACCAAAAAATCCCTCCTTGGCTTGACCCCCTCAGGTCTATCTGCCTCCCTAATCTCCTCTTCCCCCGCAGTGTACACATGCAGTTTGACCAAAGCTGCACTGGCCATTCCCAGAGTCGGAACCACACTCGCCCAGAGGTATTTTCTGGTCAGGGCTATCTCCTCCTTCAATGCCCTCCTGCCATCGGTCTCTAACCATCAAAAACTTGATCCCTTTAAAAAGGCACTCAAGACCCACCTCCTTGTCACCCACACCTGCACCTGCACACTCTAAGTCCACCACTAGTGCCTTCACCAGTTGCTCAGAACGGCCACACAACCTCTTTCACATTCAATGGCCCACAATTCTTATTTAGGCACTCGGACAACGTCTCCCAACAGACTGCTCTAGAATTTGCACTATCTGCCTCCCCTAACTTATCCAGTTTACCCAGCTCCAGCCAAGCACAGTAGGCATGTGCACTGTCCCCCGATTCACTCTCTGGCCACTAACTGACCTCTTACTGTTAGATTTATCCTATGCACTGTCAACAGCCACAACAATGTATTAGACATCCTTGTAAACTGGTCATGCTGTAACCGGAAGTCAAAGTGCCCTGGCACTGTACCCTGTATCGTACTGTTTACTGCGTTGCCCATAGCCTACAGCCTCAACTCTGTATTAGACATCCCAGTATACTGTTTCATGATACAACCTTGTCATCAAACTGCCCTGGCATTGTATATTGTATCGTACTGTCTACTGTATTTACCTATGTCTGTAGTGTGTATTGACGTGGAGCCTTTGGAAATGAGTCTCTGACTCAAAGGTTGTAATTCCAAGATTTTAAACAAATAAATAAAAAAAATACCACACCAAAAACATCTAACTGTCGTCTACAAAATTTGGGCTCACTTTTATGAAGATGCCTTGATTTGCTAATACTTCCGTTGGGCAAAAAATATTTCAGATATATAGAGTAGAGTAGCTTCCTGAGTAAAAACTGGTATTTTTCCTTTCCCTGGCTTTACTTGTGATTTAAAAAAAATTGGATTCCAGCTGTGACCTTGGCTTGTCCTACTCAGTCTGATACTGAGCAGTGTGAGGCTCCAAAATGAAATATTTAAAACATACAACCTATTTATAATATCTCTTGGAGGAAATACACATTTCTTTTAAATGGAGGAATGCATAAGTAAAAAAACACAGAAGCATTTGTTTTAGTTTGCAAAGGTTTCCATAGCAAACGTGAGTTATAAACTAGCACATGTCTCACTGAAAGGGATCATCTTAATAATTGTGTAATTTGAAATATTCCTGCCAGAAAGCTCATGGCTGTGTACTAGTACTGATACATTACGTCTTTAAAAGTTCCCACAGGGCTCGGCTGAACTGTTTTTCTGCCTCTTTCAGTCACTTATTGCTTTTTGAAATGAAGCCAAGGAAGCCCCAAATAGCTATATAAAGCTGTATCAGATTTTTCCTATTTTACCAGGCCTATGTAGAATATTATTATAATATAGTTCTGTATTTATTTTATTAATTCAAGGAGTTTTAACAGGAAATACATCCTGAGCTATAACAGGTCATTTCTAAAGCATCTAGAAGGAGGGGTACATAGGGAAGCACAAAGATACAACTTAGCAGCAAGGCAAATTTGCAAAATAAAAAATGTGCAAGTATGAATGTATGCATGTATGTATGTATGTATGTATGTGTGTGTATATATGTATATATATATATATATATATACATACACACACACAAAATGACCAGATTGAGGATGCCCCAAACTCAGAATCCAGCACTACCCACCACTAAACTAGGTGTCAACATGGCTTAGTTGGTAGCATATCCGCCTCTGGACCAGAAGGTCGTGGGTTCTTGCCCCACACCGGGATTGAACTTGCACCTAAAAATTGCTGGCATCTGAGTGCAGTATTGAGGGGTGCTGTACTGCTGGGGTGTGCCGTCCTTCGGATGAGACGTTAAACCGAGGTCCCTTCTGCCCATCCTGGTGTTGTCCTGGTGGAAGTGAAAGAACCCAGGGCACTCTTCGCAAAGAGCAGGGAACATTCCTGGTGTCCTGGCCAACATTCCCCTTCCCATAAACTGGTTCATGCAATTATCCAGGTTGTGTGTGGGTGATGTGCGATATGGCTGCCACCACACATTCAGTCACTTCACTACCAGTCTAGCAATGCTTGTAAAGCGCTTTGGGATACTGTGTATGAAAAACGCTATATAAATGCTGATTCCTCTTCTAAACAGACCAAGAGACAAATGGTGTGTAACTAATGCAGTTTTAATAGGCAATTAAATCAGTAAACTACAAACCTCAAATGTGCCTAAGCACAAACCAGGCGACAAATGGCAGAGCCCCACTAGATTGCTACCAGTTTCACCAAAGCTTCATCACTTCCTGATTTAATTGTCTATTAAAACTGCATTAGTTACACACTATTTGTGTCTTTTGGTCTGTTTAGTGGTGGGTTGTGCTGGATTCTGAGTTTGGTTGGTTGCCTTTCTATAGCACACCCAGCTGTGGGGCAGTTTTTCTGGAGTTAAAAAAAACAGACTTGACTAGGGGCACAGAAGCTGATGGCAGCCTGAGGACATAGCTCTACACCTCTGAAGGTTAAATCCTGCTTAATCTGATTTAATTTTCACAATCTACATTTAAATCAATGGCCATGTTGTGCGTATGATCATAAGGAACATGCTGGTATAAAAAATTATAACCAGCTTTGTTTACTTCTGTGGCTGCATCGAGTTAACTTACCCTGAGCAGGTGGGGCCTATGATACATGGGAAAATGGAGCAGCCCACTCCTCCAGTCTCCTGGGATCCTGCCACAGTGGAGCGGATGTTCGGGCAGTTACTCACGCAAATGGCCCAAGTAACAATTGCGACGAACCACCTTGCCCAGGTCTTGCAGGGCATGGAAGCCCATTTCTTTCAGAATGAAAAACACATTATGGCCAGTGAAACCACTCTGCACGAGCACACAGCCATTCTCTGGGAGCAGCTGGCCACTATAGCCAGATTCATGCTAAAACTTGATGATCTTGAGAACTGGGGGAGAAAGAACAACCTCCGGTTCCTAGGATTCCCCGAGAGAGCTGAAGGCCGGTCCACAGAAGCTTTTCTTCAATTGACTCTCACAGAAATGCTACAACTTGAGCCAGTCCACCTGGTGCAGGCGGAAAGAACCCACCGCACCCTAGCCTAAATGCCAAAGGGCTCGGACAGGCCCAGGCCTATAATCACTTGGTTTTTGGACTATTGGGACAAAGAGAGAATTATGGCCAAATCCAGGGAGCTACGAGACCTAAAATGGAGCGTGCACAAAATAAATATTTCCCAGACTACTTGAAAGATCTCTCTGACTGGCGACGAGCTTACACAGAGGCCCGCACATCATGCATCGTATAGGCCTTTCTTTCTCCCTGCATTACCCAGCCATGATACAGTGGGGTACCTTGCTCATTCGCCTCCCCAGAGGCCCTCATGGACTTTCTCACCAGAAATTGGCCTGGGGAATTGCAAAGCCAAGTGCCACAGCAGCGGTCTCCCTACAGGTCCACTACTGCACTGGACAGGAGGTCTCCCCTGAAAAACCCGGCCGTTCCAAAATGGGCACCCATGCTAGGAGATGCTTAGAAACTCCTGGTGAGAAGTAACCAAAAAAATGTCAATCCCCCTGGCGCCATGGTAGAAGAGAGCATCCCATCAAAAGGCCTTGCAGCTCCAGCCCAGTGCTTCGCATGTTGGACACAGCAGACCTTGTACACCTGGAGGAATTTCCAATGCAGAACCAATTCAGCCCGCTGAGGCCCACTACTCTGGATCCTTCACAGCAGCTTGATGAGGACTCCTGTTCTGCTGCTAACCTTGTGACTCCCATTCTGGAGCCTGCAGCCAGGTCCTAGGTGGACCATGTTGCCTCCACCAGCAAGCCCCAGCCACCCTGAAAAGAACAGCGTCACACTCCAAAGAAGATGTCAGATAATGGGAGTGGGGGCACGGATGGGAAGAGGCCCACCTCCTCGGATAGAAGATCTCCTCCACAACCATCGACCTCAGCACATCAAGCCCTAAGCTATCCAGATAAGTAATCGGGGACAGCAACTCCACTGGACTTCTTTTTGCTGTACTAAATGTGTGTTGCTGTTGGGGGTGGGAGTTTAGATTGCAGGGGGGAAAAGCATCCTGGACACAGTACTCCTGGCCCTGTGAGGTACTCTGCTGGCCAGCCCTCAGCACGGGCCACGTACCAAGCAATAACTGGATCTCCCCCCCCCCGAGGCCCTCCATGACCTGTCTTGGGTGGTTTGATCACCTTACCAAGTACACGAGGAAAGAAAGGGGCTGTATGGGGTTCCCGGGGGGTGCCACATCTCAGGATGCCATGGCGCAGCTCGTGCACTGGGCACTACCCCCCCCCCACGCTATTCCACTCTCAGGCATGTCTCACTCAACAGCCTTCCCTCTCCACCTCCTGAGCACCCCCTCCTGATTGCTGGCCTCCGGCCTTGCAGCCCAGGCGATGATCAAGAGGCGGAGACAGACTTTTTCTGCTCTTTGCTAACCTGATTTGAAATACTTTCTGCTCATCTTCCTGTCTCTGCCCTTGATCAGCCTGGATTTACCCCTCTTCTCATTTTCCCTCATTGGGACTGCCTGGCCCTTATCAGCTTTTGTGGGTACTGTCACTGCTGTCTCACAGGGGTGAGCTGGAATGGTTTAAACCAGTGCAATATGCTCCCCCTTATTCCCTACTGTACCCGATCTCAGGAACCCAGGGTCTAGGCCCTCTACCCCTGCAACTCGCCAAGATACAGCATGCCACAAGGCCAACATTGAGAGGTGTACAGCACCTCCCCTCTATCAATTTCTAGCAGAGAATGTTTTCTCCTCTGTGCTCGCGTCTCAGAGGTAGGTTGCCAGTGCTGGCTGTGGCCACATGTATACCTCTGACACCCATAGGCAATAGCCATTTGGCTTATGTAAATAGCTTAAGTTTTGTTCGTTGTGTATTTTTGCTGAAAATGTATCACTTTTACTGTGTCTGTGCTGCAACCTCTGACATCAAAAGCTGCCTGTCAAGTGTTCTAATAACTGAGGAGCCACAGAAGCTGTCAGCTACAGACCCCCCTTCCACCCTGCGCGTTTTGGGCCTGCTTGAGATCCAGGACCCCCTCCGCAACCTCTACATGCAATTACTTTACTCCGCAGGGCACTGTCTCCATTTCTCAAGCCTAATGGGTGATATCACTGCCTACTCTTGGAATGTGCGGGGGCTTAATACCCCAATGAAATGGAGACAAGTGCTGTTGAATCTAAAGAGATTGTGGGCAGATCTGGCTTTCCTGCAGGAAACAAAACTGACTAAGGAGGACTGTGGGAGGCTAAAAAAATGGACTGGGTGGGGCAGATAGTATGTGCATTAGCTCCCACTAAGAAACGAGGGGTGGCACTCCTACTACATAGAAAATTGCAGTGGGTGGTTCAGAAAGTCTCAAAGGACAAGGAAGGTAGATGGGTCCTAGCCCAGGTGGACACCCCAGAGGTCCCCATGTTGCTGGGACGTGTGTATGGATCAAACCAAGATTCTCCCGATATGTTTCTTACCCTTGCCCATTGATTAGGGGAGCTAGCCCCCAACAACATCCCAGTGCTGCTTGGTGGGGATTTTAATTTAACCCTTGACCCCTTTGTAGATAGGAACCCTATAAATGTGGAGCCCCATCCCAGAGGAGAGTCGCCCTGGCATTCCTTATGCAGGAGCTGGCCCTTACGGATGTATGGAGGGCCTTCCATCCCAGGGACCAGGACTATATTTACCACTCCCCAGTGCACAACTCATTTAGTCGAATCAACTTTTGGCTGACCTCTCCTGATGTCACAAAGGAAGTCGTGGATACCTGCATACATCCCATAATTATTTTGGACCATGCCCTGGTCCAGTTCATTTTCGCACATGACCCCCATCTCATCTCTCCCCTTCGTGGAGGCTGGACCCCCTCATTTGAGAGACCCAGACTTTGAACCATGGCTGCAAAATGAAGTCACCACCTTTTTAAAAGAGAATCCCACAATAGACACCTCTGCTGACAGCACCTGGGAGACTTTCAAAGCCACCCTTAGAGGTGCAATAATGGGCCTTGCGCACAACCGACGGGAAAAAAGGGAACAATGCCTTGTAGACCTGGAATCTGCACTAAATGATGCAGAAGACCTTTTAAAGGCCTCCCCCATCCCCCGGCTCCAATCCCACCTTGGACTCAAGGTCACAGGTATACGGCTACAGATTAATGAGCTGATTGCCAGGAAAGCAGAGATATCTATACTTCGGCTAAAACACAAATACTGGGAGGCCGGGGAAAAAGGGGAAAAGATCTTAGCATACTGCCTGAAAAAGTAGCAGGCTGAATGGCACATTGCTGCCCTGGCAGACAGCAAAGGCCAAACGTACTCTACCTCTGAAAAAATCAACGAATCAACGCCATGATGGCTGAGTTCTATGCCATGCTGTATACTTCATTCCGGCTGGTGCTGCCCCCTTCCTGAAAAGTCTGAATCTCCCTAAGCTATCTGACCAGCAATCCACTGCCCTGGATGTCCCCATCACACCAGATGAGGTTGTTTCCACTCTCTAGTCCCTAAAGACTGGCAAAGCCCTTGGAGGGGGTGGATTTCCGCTAGAGATCTGGCAATTGATACACTCTAAGAGTTCTTCTGTACTTAGCCAGGCGCACACGGAAGCCCTGAGCTGAGGCTTCCCCTCCCACCTTCCAGGAAGCCACAATCATTTCCCAAAAAGGGTAAGGACCCCCTAAAAGTCTCCAGCTATCGATCGATATCTCTGCTGAATGCAGACAGCAAGGTTCTGGCCAAACTGCTGGCCACCAGGTTAAACCCTTTGCTTCCAAAACGTAACCATCCCTCCCAAATTGGTTTTGTAAAAGGTAGATATTGCTCAGACCATCTCCGTTCTCTCCTTAATTTGATGTATGCTGCCAAATCACTACCCACACCTGCTGCGGCGCTGGCCCTGAATTTTGAAAAAGCGTTCGATTCCCTGGAGTGGGATTTCATCCGCCTGGTTCTAAAAACCAGGGCTTTGGACTTGGCTTTCAGGCGTGGGTGGATGCCATGTATTATCAACCCAAGACTAAAGTGCCGATGAATGCCTGGCTATCCCCCCTCACCCTTGGGCTGAGGGACTCATCAGGGGTGCCCACTCTCAACCCTGCTTTTTGTTCTAAATGTGGAGATGCTGGCAGCAGCTCTGAGGCAGGCACCAGAGGTCAAGGGGCTGACAATAGAGAATGTGGAATACACAACCCTCATGTACATGGACGGTCTCCTACTCCCCTTGGCGGACATCAAAAAGTCAATTCCCCCATCCTGAAAATCCTGTCTGACTTTACAGTATACTCAGGACTTCACCTGAACCAAAGCAAGACTGAAGTCCTCCCTTTAAATGACCACTGCACTCCCCAGATGGCCACTACCTATAATCTAAGGTGGGAACCTGATGGCATTACTTACTTAGAGATCCTAGAACAAAAAGCAGGGTTGAGAGTGGGCACACAAAAGATTAATATATAAGTTAGCCAGCCTGGGAGTGGGTCCCAAGATGACAGCCTGGGTAAAGAATTGGCTGGAGAATAGGACACAGAGAGTAATAGTAAATGGAGTCCACTCAGAAGAAAGGAGGGTTACTAGCGGGGTACCGCAGGGTTCAGTATTAGGACCAGTCCTCTTCAATGTCTTTATAAGTGACATTGCAGAAGGACTGGAAGGAAAAATATGTCTCTTTGCAGATGACACTAAGATCTGCAACAGAGTTGATGCACAGGGTGGGGTGGAAAGGATGAGAAGGGACTTGGCAAGAGTTAGAGGAATGGTCAAATGTATGGCAGCTTAGATTCAGTGCTAAGAAGTGCAAGGTAATGCACCTGGGAAACAAAACCCAGGGAAGAGTACACAATGGGGTGAGATACTAACAACAACAAAAATGGAAAGGGACCTGGGGTAGTCATATCAGATGACCTAAAGGTGGGCAAGCAATGTGAGAAGGCAGCAAGGAGGGCTGGGGGATACTGGGATGCATAGGAGAGGCATCACCAGTAGAAAACAGGAAGTTATTATCCCTCTGTACAGACAGCTGGTGAGACCCCATCTGGAGTACTGTGTGCAGTTCTGGAGACCCAATCTCTGCAAAGACATAGACAGGATGGAAGCTGTCCAGAGGAGGCAACTAAAATGGTGCAGGGTCTGCACGGAGGACATATGAAGAGAGACTTAAGGAGCTTAATATGTATAGCCTCGAGGAAAGGAGGGAGAGGGGACATGATAGAAACTTTCAAGTACCTCAAGGGAATCAACAAAGTCAAGAGGGTAGCATCTTTCAAAAGAGGTGTGCAAGAACAAGAACAATTTGAAGATAGAGGGCGGCTCAGAGGTAATTTAGGTATTTTTCACAGAGAGGTTGTGGATGCATGGAATGGCCTTCGGAGGAGGTTGTGGAGTCAAAATC
Organism: Neoceratodus forsteri; assembly: GCA_016271365.2. Taxonomy (NCBI): domain Eukaryota; kingdom Metazoa; phylum Chordata; order Ceratodontiformes; family Ceratodontidae; genus Neoceratodus; species Neoceratodus forsteri. Next base: position 71,336,400 of record CM057452.1, read on the forward strand.
AGTGGTGGAATTCAAGCATGCATGGGATAGTCATAAGGCAATTCTGGGGGTTGGGGGTAGAAAGAAGTAGGCTGCTGGTTAACTAGGATCTGCAGCTTATCCAGTAGGTAGGGAAATGGGCAGACTGGGTGGGCCAAGCGGTCCTTATCTGCCGTCAAATTCTATGTTTCTATGTTTCTATGTTTCTAATCACTCCACATTTCTCCAAAATATGGGACGCTAACCTGAGACCTTTAATTGCCAGCATTCGCCTGGAGCTAAAAAGGTGGACTCCCCTCTGGCTCACTCTGACGGGGAAGATAGCTGTCATTAAGATGATTATTGCACCCAAATTACTGCATATCATTTCCTATATCCCCCTATATCTCCCCGCCATCTTGTACAATAAGATAGATAATCTACTGGGGTATTTCATATGGGAAGGGAAGAAACCACGATATGGTAGGAACAAGATCCGGGTGCATTGGAAAGAAGGGGGATGGAACCTTCCGTGGTTCAAAGGCTGTAAGTGGGCTCTCCAGGCAACACAAACACTGAAACAGCTTGCTGCCACAGATGAAGAAGTGCCACAGTGGAGGGACATGGAGCTGGCAGCCAGCGGGGTGATAAGCCTACCTGTACTTCTCTACAATTCCCCTCCCAGGGCCTTAAAACAACACCACACAATTACCCGATGCATAGAGTACTGGAACAGAACACATAAGAAACTGGGAACAGACCCCACCCACTTGATTATCTCGAGCATCAAGATAAGCCAAGGCCCCATATTGTGGTTGGCCTGGAAAAAAGCTGGCATTTGATCTCTGACCGACTTTTGTATCCCTGGCACACACATAGTGGACTCCTTTCAGGCCTTATGGGAGCGCTTTGGAATTCCCTTAGTGGATCACTGGAAATATCTCCAGATCTGGAGTTCCGTTAAAAAACATATCACTCTTCGGGCCATGATGCCACAGAAACAATCCCCGGTTCATGGCTGGCTCTTCCTAACCAGGGTCCGCTCCAGTGTGATCTATGCTGCTTCCAGAACCCAGATCCCCTCCCAATCCCAGACCGCTAAAGCTAAATGGCAAAAAGCCCTTGGTACTCAAATCACAGACATGGCTTGGGCACTGGTCTGGAGACTGGTGCACAGGGCGTACCCAGACCCCTGCAGTGCATTAATCCAGAATAAAATTATGCAGTCCTGGTACAGAACTCCAGTGGTATTACACAAGGCGAAGCTTCTCCCAGATGATCGATGCTGGAGGTGTCACTCACAGAAAGGGGACTTGCTGCACATCCTCTGGGCATGCCCTTTGATCAGACCCGTATGGCAGCAGGTATGAGCCCTCAGATCTCAGATTCTCCATAAACCCCTCTAGCCCATTCATGAGGTCCCCCTGCTTGGCCTCCATGGGGACCAAGCAACTCTTTCCTGCAAGGAGCAACACTAGACCGCCATCCTCAGTTTGCTTGCCAAATGCCTGATCCTCTGCAAATGGAGGACGACTGACGTCCCCATGGCCCAAGAGCTACTAAATGCTCTCACACAACAGGCCACCTTGGCTCGGATGACTCATGTCATTGCAAACACTTTGTTCCAGTACACTGAGTTCTGGGACCCCTTTCTAGTACTACTGAAACCACGAGAGGGGATTGGTTGAGGCAACATGACCTTCCCCGTCATCTTATCCCCCTGTCACATAATCCTGAACTTTGGTCTGATGACATAGGGGTTAGAGATATAGCACCAATACACCCCCACGGCAGGATGTTCACTAGCTAGATGCTTTTCTAAAAGGTCACAGTATCATCTGCTCCTTCATGATACTTTGTGTGTTTGTTTTTCTTCTTTTTTGTGTTCTGCACAGGCGCCCTTATGGAATCTGTTAATAGAAGTTTCACTCTTGGGCACCCCTGAGATCCATCTCTTAGAAATGATCTCCTGGTCATGCTACCATGATGTAAGTTTTTTTTTTTTTCAAATTATTTTATTGGAGAAAAGAGGCTCAGAGATCATACATTTCTGTTACAGTATTTTGATACATACACTATTACTAATGGCAAGATACAGCAAACATTGGAGGTATTTAGACAGTATATGACAGTACATCCGTTATAGTATTAAGCTGCTATTTTTATGTGAAACAGTCCTAGATGTAAAGCTATGTATCTAGTTTTAATACTCCAGTAATATATCTTCTTGAGGGTAAGGGACAAATTTATGTAAGGAGTCAGACATGTAAGGGACTGGAGTAGAACAGTGAAACAGTCTAGGGAGGTCAAATCATGGAAAGCCATGTGTGCAAATGCCAGGAGCCTTAGCAACAAGATGGAAGATCTGGAGGCTGTCATGGTGCAGTCAGACCTGGACATTGTGGCCATCACTGAAACCTGGTGTAATGATAACCACGACTGGGAGATGGCCATACCTGGCTAAAACATATTCAGAAGAGACAGAGCAGGCAGGAAGGGAGGAGGAGTGGCACTCTATGTGAAAAATGACATAAGGACCACAGAGATCCAGGAGGAACAAAATGGGGGAGAGATACTGTGGGTTAAGCTGGAAAGGAAAATGGGGACAGCCATCTGCACAGGTGTGGTCTACAGATCACCAGCCCAGGAGGAAGAAACAGATAGGGAGCTAATGCTAGCCATCCAAAGGATGGCAGACAAGGGTGAGGTAGTACTGGTTGGAGACTTTAATATTCCAGACGTGGACTGGAGCATCCCAGCAGCAGCATCAACTAGAGCAGATTTATCCTGGACTTCCTTCAGGGTGCCTTCCTCAAGCAACTGGTCATGGAACCAACTCGGCAGAAGGCAATACTGGACCTTGTGCTCACAAACAGGGACAGTGTGATGGGGTAACAGTGGGTGAGCACCTGGGAAACAGTGACCACCAGTCATTGTGGTTTGAAATCACAGAAAAAGCAGAACCAAACCACACAAAAACATGTATCCTGGATTTTAGGGGGGCAGACTTTGGGAAAATGGGGAGATACTTGAAAGAGGCATTAAGGGGAATGGGACAGGAATCAGGGGTTGAGGAACAGTGGGCAGTATTTAAAATGGGGATTACAAGAACAACAGAATTATGTATTAAGCAGGTTAGCAAGAGGAAAAGGAAGAGGAGACCATTATGGTTTTCCAAAGAGGTAGCAAAGAAAGTGAAAGCCAAAAATATTGCATTCAGGCAATACAAAAAGACATAGGAAGAAGGGGACAGGGAGAAGTACCAGGATAAGCAAAGGGAGGTAGGGAGGTCAGTAAGGGAAGCCAAAGCTCAGACAGAAGAACACATTGCAAAATCAGTGGGTAGAGGGGACAAAACCTTTTACAGGTACATAAGTGAAAAAAGAAAGGCAAAGGAAGGGATAGTGAGACTGAAGGGGGAGGATGGGGGCCGTGTGGAGGATGACAACAGTAAAGCTGACATATTGAACAGGTATTTCTGCTCAGTCTTTACTGAGGAAGAGGAGGGTAATGGGTCTGAAGGGAGTACAAGGGTGAGAATGGTGCAGAAATGGACACAAGTCCCTTTACAGAAAGGGTCCTGAAGGAACTGGAAATAATAAGAGTTGATAAAGCAATGGGGCCAGATGGGGTGCACCCCAGGGTCCTTAAAGAACTAAGAGAGGTGGTGGCTGAACCTCTGGCTATCCTGTTTAGCCGATCACTGGAAACAGGGGAGGTACCCAAAGACTGGAGGACAGCAGATGTAGTCCCCTTATACAAAAGTGGGAACAAAGAGGAAGCAGGGAACTACAGACCAGTCAGCCTCACCTCGGTAGTGGGAAGATCATGGAAGCACTACTGAAGGAGAGATTGGTGGAACATCTGGTTGTCAATGGACTACAGGACCCAGGGCAGCATGGTTTCACCCAGGGAGGTCATGTCAGACCAACCTGTTGAATTTTTGACTGGGTGACTAGGGAGGTGGATCAGGGAGGGCAGTGGACATGGCCTATCTGGACTTCAGCAAGGCCTTTGACACTGTGCCACATGAAGACTATTACACAAACTGGGGAATATGGGTGTGGGCAGGACAGTAGTGTGGTGGGTAGGTAACTGGCTGGGTGGCAGGACACAGAGGGTGGTGGTAAATGGCTGTCACTCCACAGAGGGAAGAGTGACCAGTGGGGTACCACATGGATCAGTGCTGGGACCGGTCCTATTCAACATCTTCATCAGTGACATGGTGCAGGACCTAGAAGGCAGAATTTCACTGTTCGCTGATGACACAAAGCTCTGTAACAGAGTAGGCACACAGAGGGTGTAGACAGAATGAGAAGCGACCTGCAGAAACTTGAAGAATGGTCAGGGTTTGGCAGTTGAAATTCAATGCAAAGAAGTGCAAGATAATGCATATGGGGCACAAAACCCTGGCACAATATATCAGTTGGGGGTGAGGATATAGCATGCACCAAGCAGGAAAGGATCTTGGGGTTATCATCTCTGATGACCTCAAGGTAGGAAACAGTGTGACAAGGCAGCAGGTAAAGCAAATAGGATGCTGGGATGTATAGGCAGGGGCATCACCAGCAGGAAAGAGAGTGCATAATTCCGCTATACAAGACACTAGTGAGGCCCCACCTGGAGTACAGTGTACAGTTCTGGAGACCATACCTCACGTAAGGACATAGACAGGGTAGAGAAGATTCAGAGGAGGGCAACAAAGATGGTGCATGGATTGCATCACAAGTCCTATGAAGACAGGTTGAAGGAACTGAACATGTACTCCCTGGAGGAGAGGAGGAGAGAGGGATATGATAGAGACATACAAGTATCTTACAGGAGGAACAGGGTGCAGGAAAACACTATTTTTAAGCGAAAAAGATGTTCCAGGACTAGGGCATGGGATGAAGTTGGAGGGAGGGACGATTCAGAGGAAACATGAGAAAGAATTTCTTCACAGAGCAGGTGGTGGACAAGTGGAACCCTGCCAGAGGAAGTGGTGGGGGCTGAAACAATCATGGGATTTAAGAATGCATGGGATAGACATAAAGGAATTCTGGAGGTCAGGGGTAAGGGGCAACAAACTTCTAGGAAAACAAACTGAACTTACAAGCTCAAATGGGCAGACTGGGTGGGCCATAGGCCCTTATCTGCCGACACTGTCTATGTATCTATATATCTATGTAAGGCATCTACATTTTACACATATCAACATCAACTTCTCATTTCACTGACCTACGCAGCCAGTATAGTGTTATGCTTGTGTAACTGTTAGTTTTGGTTGTGGCTGTTCGCACTCTCTATTCCAGAGGAATTACCACCCTGTAGGTGTATGAAGCAAGGAACTCTCAGAGAGGTTCCGCCCTAAGCATGACCTGCAGGACAGTTCCCGTGGCTAAAATACTTTAGGAATCCCTAAAAGAAATGTAGTATCATCCCAAAGAAGGCAACATGATGCGTATGAGCAAGCATAACAGTGACGTAGAAGCAGTAACTGGAACATAGTAGTAGAGAAAATAGTGATGGCTTGCATTGAGAAAGGGATCCCCTAAGGAGAGAGGCAGAGACATCCTCCACCTCCATCCAACAATGGAAACCCACCTAAGGAAACTAGGGGGAAACAACTATACTAACTAAGTGTTATGACCTAAGGCAACGGAGGAGAGAAAAAAAACCCTATGAGGAGGAAATCTCTGGGGATCCAAGGCCTAGGTCGTCTTCCCTCCAGGCTTGGGAAAATGTATTTAGTGATGGCTCTGCAGCTGTAATTTGGAAAACCCAATTAAAGGGAGGTGGAAAATATTCCAATTTGGAGGAAGGTTCTCACTCAAACCCTCTAGCGGGAACATCGTGGAAGGTTGTGAGAAAACTCTGCAACAATATGAGCATCCAAGGTGCAGGAGGTGAGCAACAACTGCTGAGGCACTCACCTGGTCTACCCGCCCTAAATCAAACCAGGTGAACCAGAGGCAGTCGTGGGGAGAATGCGGTGAAGGTGCCTTGCTAGGGAAACCACTAAAGTCAATGGCCAACCGTTATAGTGGAACACTAGAGCCAAAGGAGATCGTCGTAACCACCCTTCACTGCTAGTCTTAAATTCTACACCAGGAGCTGCTGTCACGTAGCAGGCAGCTAAAGCCAAGCCTGGGGCGAGGACATTCCCAGCTATGGGCCAGGTGAGAAGGATCCCGCCCCAAGTTGGACACGCTCGATGATGCGGTCTAAATGCAGAGCAAGACCGTCGGCTGCAGGAACCTGCGCCAGATTAGATTGGTTGGCATGCCCCAGAATTGATTGAGAGCTGCAAAGCTGGTGCACTGAATGAGCACAGCATGCTGAGATCGTAATGAGCATTGAATGCTGAGACCTTGCAAGGTCGAATGCAGATTGAGAGCAGAAGACTCCCAGGCTGAAGCCGAGGGGATGGCACTAGGCATGAAGCAATGGTTTGCGTAAGCAATGAGCAACGACTGTGTAAGCAAGTGTGGACCTGATAGGTCAGTAAGCAGTAGTAGTAATAGGTGGACCTGCATAACAACTGTATAGCAAGTAAACAGCACTGAGTTAGGGGGCAAGCCAGCCAGACATGAATAGCCAAATCAAGGTGACAAACTCTGAGGATTTTCGGCGGCGAAGACAGGATTTAGAACAGAATTAATTAACCACATAGGCCACGACCCCCCAAACACCTCCCAGTCCCCGCCGTAGGACAAACAAGGAAGCGATGAAAGGCCAAGAACCACATACAGATATAAAAGCTAGATTAATAGCCTCAGCAGGAGCTTCAGCTAACCTCAGAGTAAACAAGGTAGAATAGGAATGGGTGTAAACAATGCAGCAGCAGGAAGCTAGTGGGCCTGTACAGCAGTAGTTAAATGAGTACAGTGTTAAAACACAGGCACTGGGTACAATAATAATTAAAGTAAACAGTCAGCAGCAGTGGCTGAAGTTGTAGGTAACTGAAAGCAGTATAACATGAGCCCTGAGTAGGTTTGCAGTTGCAGTGCAGTAAATTGAGAGTTGTAACTGAAAGCAAGCAGAATGAGCTCTGTAGTAGCAGTATGCTAGGAGTTTTAAAAATAAAAGCCCCCCCTCCAAAAGAGGAAACCAAAACACAGCAAAACAGAAAACAGGAAAAGGCCCAAAAAACAAGAAACAAAACACAGGGAAGCACACAGCCAGAGGAAAGATACAAACCAGAAGCAGGAAAACAAACACTGAAGTCCAGTAGAGACACACAGAAACAGCAGGGTGGGGGTGGGGTAGGCCCTAGCCAGCTCAGAGGACAAACCAACATAGCCTCCGGATGCAAAGACAAAATGCTTCACAGTGAGGCTGAGAGGAACTGCTTATATAGCTCAGGAAGTGGGAGTGGCTGGCTGCTTGGCCACTGAATTACAGGCAAGCCTTTCAATTACAATCAATCTATCTCAAAATATATGGTTTATGACAGGGGTTCTTATGTAATCGCAATGTAGGTACCTATATCTACATGTAACATTAGCATGAAACATTGGCAAGTAACATTGACAATACCCTAGGAGCGGCAGCAATACACACTGTCCCACTGTATTTTAAAACACTCCTTAAGTTTAGAGGGGAAAGGTGCCCGCCTCAACCGCCTCAATTAAAGGCGCCCATGTATGGTAAAAGACATTGAGATGACCTTGGGCATTGCTTTGTGCTCATTCTAATGCCATACAGTCTCTCAAATGATTAACCCATCTGGCCACTAAAGGGAGTGTTGGGGAGAGCCACACCTGGGCCACTGTTCTTCTCGCATTGATAAGAGCCAGGTCCCAAAGGGATCTTATAAACCTAGGGGTCCCCGGGGTAGGGTCTGCTCCTGGTAACAGTTCTATAGGGGATTTTGACAAAGTGTACTCCAGCACATTACTCATTATTATTTATTTATTTTATTTAATAAATTTTGGTGACCAGGTAGGCCCACTGGGCCACGAAGGTCCCTTTTTCAGGGGTGACCCGTATTAAATGGATAGCATGTCAAATGGAGCAACCTTAGGGCAAACTAAAGCCAGATGGATAAAATCCGAATTTGCCGTCTGGCATTTTGGGCATAGATCCGACCTAGACTCTTCTATTTTGTGTGGCCTCATGGGCATCAGGTATGCCCTATGCAAAAAATTAAACTGTATCTGGTGGAGCTTATTGCTCCTGGAGCAATTCGTATAATGTTCATAAGCGTATTTCCAGGTAAGTTTATCTAATGGAAGCAACATATCTTCACTCCATCTAGATTTACTCTCATTGTGTTGCTTTCTCTGGAGGCATCCCTGAATTGTGCCATAGTAAACTGAAAGTGCCGCCTTACCAGGTTGAGGCCTAAACAGCTCTTCTTCCAGAGGTGAGGGCTCCGCCCACCTATTCTCTTGTGAGAGCTGTTCTCCACACTTTTGCTGTAATCTCAGAAATACAGAGAAATCTCCTACTGATAGTCTCCATTCCTTATGAAGAGTATCAAAGCTCTTTAAAGAACCACCTTCATATAGCTGATTAATTGTTACTAACCCCAGTTTCCTCCAGGCCATAACATGTTGTATTACTATTGGTGCACAGTGTAACTCATCCTGGATTACACTTAGCAAGCTCATATTTGGAGACCTTTTATTTCTATAAGCCAAGCATTGGTGAGCTAATATCCACACCTGCGTAGTGGTTTTGGTGAATGGATTAGATAGTAGGTTACATAGAAACATAGAAACATAGACTTTGATGGCAGATAAGGACCGCTAGGCCCATCTAGTCTTCCCATTTCCCTACCTACAGGATAGGCCGCAGATCCTAGTTAACCAACAGCCTATATCTTCCTGCCCCCCACAAGAATTGCCTTATGTCTGTCCCATGCATTCTTGAATTCTCCCACAGTTTTAGACCTCATTAACTTCTCTAGAAGGCTGTTCCATGCATCCACTACCTCACTGTGAAATAATACTTCTCATACTGCCCTGAACCGCCTCCTTCTATCTTTAAATTGTGTCCCCTTGTTCTTGCAAGTCTCTTTTTCTGAAAGATGCTACCCTCTTGGACTTTGTTGATTCCTTGAGGTACTTGAAAGTTTCTATCATGTCCCCCTCCCTTCTTTCCCTCAAGGGTATACATATTAAGCTCCTTTAGTCTCTCCTCATCGGCTTCTCTTGCAGACCCTGCACCATTTTAGTTGCCCTCCTCTGGACTGCCTCTATCCTGTCTATGTCCTTGTGAGATGGGGTCTCCAGAACTGGACACAGTATTCCAGATGGGGTCTCACCAACTGTCTGTACAGAGGGATAACAACTTCCTGTTTTCTGCTGCTGATGCCTCTCCTATACATCCCAGTATACCCCGGCCCTCCCTACTGCCTTCTCACATTGCTTTGCTAACCTTAAGGTCCTTTCCTGTTTTGTTGTTGTTACTACCTCCCCACCCTTGTGTATTCTTCCCCTGGGTTCTTGTTTCCCAGGTGCATTATTTTGCACTTTTTGCATTGAACTTAGCTGCCATACGTTTGACCATTCCTCCAACCTTGCCAAGTCCTTTTCATCCTTTCCACGCCTCCTTGTGTATCAACACTGTTGCAGATCTTTGTGTCATCTGCAAAGGCATACTTTTCCTTCCAGTCCCTCTGCAATGTCACTGATGAAGAACATTAAAGGACTGGACCCAATCTGAACCCTGCGGTACCCCACTAGTAACACGTCCTTTCTTCCAGAGTGGACTCCATTTACATTACCTTCTGTGTCCTGTTGTCCAGCCAGTGTTTTACCTAGGCTACCACCCTGGGACTCACTCCCAGGCTGGCTAATTTGACTAATAATCTTTTGTGTGGGACTGTGTCAAATGCCTCTAAAAGTCTAGGTAGGCCATGTCCACAGCCCCTCCCTGGTCTACTACTTTGGTCATCCAGTCAAAGAAATCTATTAGATCTGCCTGACATGACCTTCCCACTGTGAACCCATGCTGCCTTGGATCCTGTGCTCCACTGACCTCTAGGTACTCAACTATTCTTTCCTTAAGAAGTGACTCCATCACTTTCCCTACCACAGAGGTCAGACTGACAGGTCTGTAGTTTCCTGCCTCTATCTTGGTCCCACTTTTGTGAAGGGGAATCACATCCGCCTTCCTCCAGTCCTCGGGTACCACACCATCCTCCCATGATTTATTAAAAAGAGTAGCCAGTGGTTTCACTAGTTCCTTCTTTAATTCTTTTAGAATTCTGGGGTGAATTCCATCAGGACCCATTGCTTTGTCCACCTTCAGTTTTAGGAGTTCTTGCAGAACCCTTTCTTCTGTGAAAGGACTGGGATCGACCCCTATCAAAAGCGCTCTGTTAATTGGATTAGGCACTTCCCCCTCCTCTTTTGTGAATACTGAGCAGAAATATTCGTTCAGTATTCCTGCTTTTTCATTGTCCCCCTCTGTCCACCCACCGTTCATTCTATTCAGCCTCACTATCCCTCCTTTTTTCTTTCTACGCTCGCTGATGTACCTATAAAAGGTTTTATCCCCCTTCTTAACTGAGTTGGCTATCTTTTCCTCAGTTTGGGCCTTTGCTATTCTGACTTCCCTCCTTGCTTCTTTCTGCCTTAACTGGTACAGCTGTCTGTCCTGCTCCTTCTGTGTTTCCTTATACTTCTGGAATGCTATCTTTTTCTTCCTGACTTTCACAGCCACCTCTCTTGAGAACCATAGTGGCTTTTCTTTTGTTTTGATTTGTTTATTTGCTTCACACATAGGCTTGTTGCCTCTGTGATGGCAGTTTTGATAATTCCCATTGTTGCTCCACACCTCCTTCTAGCCTGTTTGCTAGTGCTTTTCTGAGGCACTCTCCCATCTTGCAAAGTCAGCCCTCCCAGTCCAGTACCCTCACTTTTGTATGGCTTGACTCTGTAGCTGAGTTTAACGTGAACCACACTGTTTGATGGTCACTTGTCCCCAGATGGCAACCCACTTCTAGATCTGAGATCCTCTCACTGCCCCATTTGAGAGTACGAGGTCTAAGATTGCTCCCTCACGAGTGGGTTCTGAAACTAGCTGTCTAATGCCTGCCACCTGTAGGGCATCAAGAATGGCCCTGCTCTTGGATGTGGCTGCAGCAAATGTGCTCCAGTTAACATCTGGCATATTCAGGTCTCCCATCAACAGTATCTCCCTTTCTCTGCCATTCTAAGAATGCCTTCCATCATATCCTTGTCCATTCCTTCCCCTGACATGGGGTCTGTACACAACCCTGTGCGGATTGTGGTGCCCTTTCCAGTCTCCAAGGTGACCCACAGTGCCTTCTCTCCTCCTTGTTTACTCTTTTGTTCAGTTGCTTTTATCCCTTCCTTTACATAGAGAGCTACTCCTCCCCCTCTTCTCCCCTGCCTGTCTCTCCTGTAGGTTATGTACAAACTTAAGGTTATTCCTTAAGTTTGCCAAAGCACCCACCAGAGTATCATTTTTGAGATTCCCATTTAGCATATCTTCTTCAATTTTTAGCGAGGAACAGCCTTCTTCATGTTCTATACTGGGCAGGTAGGCTAGTTGTGCTGCCCAGTAATAACTTTTAAAATTAGGTAGCCCCATACCACCCCTACTGGGGGAGGGAGTTGTAAAACATTTCGTTTAACCTTAACCCTCCCACGTTTCCACACAAATCGAGTAATAAGCATATCAAGCTGGTTAAAGTGTTTCTGGGGAATTTTTATAGGGAGAGATTGATATAGATATACAATTTGTGGCAGAATAGTCATTTTGACCATTCCCACTCTCCCGATTGTGGACAGTGGGAGTACATTCCATCGCTCACAATCTTCCATAAGCTTGTCCATCTAAGGTGAAAAATTCTGGGCATATAGGCAGCTAGGCGTGGCTGAGATTTGGATACCTAGATATTTGATGGTATGCACTAACTGCAACCCTCCCAGATTTCCTATCAATTGAGCCCTATTCTGTAACCCCACAGGAAGCAGTTTACTTTCAGTCCAGTTAACATGGTGTTCTGACAGGTGGCCAAAAACATGCATCAATTCATGTACTAAGGGTAGATCTTGGTCTGGGCATTGCATGTAAAGAAGCTGATCGTCCACGTGTATAGCCACTTTATGTTGTCTACCTCCACCCACAAATCCCCTTATATCTGGGTGTGATCTTAATGCCGCACCCAGAGGCTCCAACGATAACACATACAGCAAGGGTGACAAAGGGCAACCCTGTCGTGTGCCCCTGCCCAGACATAATGGTGCTGTGAGAGTGCCGTTAACCAAAACCTGTGCTTCCGGATAGGTATAGAGGGTTCTTATCCATGAGCTAAATATTGGGCCAATTCCAAATCTCTTCAACACTTCAAACAAATACTCCCATTCCACGCGGTCAAATGCCTTTTCGGCATCTAACGCTACCACTGCTGCACCATGAGTTCATTTAGATTTAGATTTAGACCAGTGATAAATTATATTTAATGTACGCCTAATACTATGCTTTCCATACCTACCTTGGACAAAACCAGATAGGTCTGGGTGTATCAGTTCAGGTAAGACTGACTCCAGCCTGACAGCCAGGGCCTTCACCAAGATCTTATAATCTCCAGTAAGTAATGAGATTGGTTTGTATGATGCACATTTAGTCGGGTCTTTCCCTGGTTTGGGTAGTACCTAAATTATAGCTGACCAAGTGGAAGGGGCAAATCTCCACTCTCCAGGCTTTCTAAAATCATATCAAACAGTGGGTCCAATACGAGAGCTTGAAATTGTTTAAAAAAGTCAATTGGCAGGCCATCTGGGCCAGAGGCTTTATGACTTTTCAGGGATCGAAGAGCTATGGCAATTTCCTGTTTGGACAAGGGGGTGTCAAGGTATGTCCTCACCTCATCTGTAACTCTAGTAAGAGGGACCCCTTGAAAAAACTGATCATATTCAGATTGGTTTGGATTGTGTTCAGAGGTGTAGAGATGAGCATAAAATTCTCCAAAAGCTTTACCTATCTCCCCTATCCCCTGTTCCAAAGTCCCATTCTCATTACGAATCTGGCCTACATTACGTTCCGCTTCTTTACGCTTTAATTGCCAGGCCAACAGTTTTCCAGCTCTGTCCCCATCATAATACGCCCCAGCATTAGTAAGTAATATAGAATGCTCCAGACAGGCACTGGAAAGTGTGTTCAGCTGCCACTTCTTCTTTTGGAGGGTATTATACAGGGGCATGGTGTGCTTTTGTTTGTGGGTCTCTCGGAGAGCTTCCACTTCCTCTCTTAGCTGTGATAATTCACACTGTTCCAGCTTACGCTTGTACGAGGTATATGTAATGGTCTGGCCTCTTATATATGCTTTAAGGGCTTCCCATCGGATTTTGTGGGAGGTAGCTCCCCTTTTATTAAAAAGGAGATATTCCTTTATGCACCCTGATATATATTGTAAGTTTTATTTTAGTTGTTTAACCAGGAGTAGCACAGTAAGCTGAAAGCTTTTTTACAGGAGCGACCTGGGAGCACAGGGAAGTTAAGTGACTTGCTCAGGGTCACACAGTATGTAATTGGAAGCTGTGGGATTGAAACCCAGGTCTGGTCTGCTGGATGTCACCAGATTTGCTTAAATGTTGATCTTTCAAAAGCAGGGGATCCAATTTCCAGCAACCCACCTTTGTATGATCCGTTATAATAATCGGGCAATATTTAGTGTGTTCTATGTTCACTAGTAGGGCTCCAGACACTAATATTCTATCTAACCTTGTGTAGGTATGTTGTGCATGTGATAGAAAACAATAGTTCTTCCCAGCGGGGTGGACATGTCTCCAGGCATTGGTCAGGTCCATATCCCGCTGAAGTTCCTCCAGAGCTCTGGCATTTTGGGTTATATGCGTAGGTGTTCTGCTGGACCTGTATAAAATGTTATCCAAAATGCAACTGTAGTCCCCACCAAGAATCCAAGGGCCTACCCAGCCGGCCATATCAGGAGCCAATTTCTGGAAAAAGCTTGGGCTCTCAACATCCGGTGCATAAACTGATCCCACTAAAAATGTCCCCCTACCAATTATATTTACCTTGGCCAATGCATACCTCCCTGCCTGGTCTATTTTTTTTTCAAGAAGCTGGACTGGTAGTCCCTTTGGAATCCATATTGAAACTCCCCGTGCCTTTGAAGAAAAAGTAGCTGAGATCCATAGCTCCCCCCATAGATTTTGCAGTTTTTTGTTCTTCCTGTTGTGAGAAATGGGTCTCTTTAATACTATAATGTTCGCTGTAGCTCTCCTTACTTCTCCCATAACGTTCCTCCTTTTAAGGATTGTTTTTAACCCATTCACATTCCAGGACACACATCTGATGTTTTCAGCCATAATTGTCAAAGATGTACGCTTCCATTACCTCTACCTTATAAAAATTCTGTGCCTCTTTTCTAAACACATTTTGTATATACCACAAGTGTCCCCCCTCCCCCATTTACAGGTGTATTTCTGTATTTCTCTCCAGTGATCCTGTCTCACCCCAAGCCTGTGCCAACTTTGGAACCATGTTTCAGCAATTAATGGTGCCTCTGGAGTACACAGACCTGCAGGTCCTTCGAGAGTTCCAATTCCAGACCAAAAAGCCTTCCTTCCACCCCTTAGTAGCTCTTCTACACTAAACACTCCCTTTTTATTCCAAGTTTGGCGTACTTCCTCCCCCCCTCTCTACACTAAGCAGAAATAATTCTGCCAGTATTCCCACTACAAAGAACAGGCAGTGATGGTATAGTTTAACAAGCATCAATTCTGCAAAAAGACACCTTTCATCTGATAACTCTACGTAGTCAGAACAGATTAAAGCAAATTAAAAAACAATGTGTGTTAATTGGAATCTTGCAATCTAAAACAACTTGATTCTTACATATCAACTATAGCAGTGTATACAGTATGGCCAATAGTTTTACAACCCTATGAATCATGAATTCATAAGCAAGATATTGAACCTATCTAAATTTTTGGTGCTGTACATAGTCAAAAATGAGTTGTATCATGAAAAGAAACTAATGCCACATTTTTGTGTAACCCCCAGGTGGCGCTATCCTAAGGGCTACTACCCCTGCCTGCTTGACTACTGACAGGTTGAGGGGCCTAGGTTCTATGGCGGGTGCCTCCACCCAGAGGTCAGGGTTTGTAGTGGTTAGACTAGCTTGATCACAGCCCTCTGGGACACCGTGACCCCCTTTGGTTCCCTCTAGTGGCTCACACAGTACACCGGAGTTACAGCCCCAATACCCCACATTTACAGACTGTTCTCTCAAATAGATACCACTTACCCTTGAGACTGATTCAGCAGCACATCTCTGAGGACCCCCTGTAAAATAAGGTTAATCAACATACACAGCAAAACACAAAACTGTTTCCATAAGTACCACCACCACAGACAGTATATAGTATAACAACAACAAATCTGATTTATTTAGGGGACAGTAACACGGGAGGGGGAAATCAGGTTAATTAGTGGCATTAAATCTCAGTACTGTGCACACATACAGGGTCTGAAAAGTCACACTCTGGGTACCCAGGTTGGGAGGGGGGCTAGCCTGGTCCGTTGCCTGTGGTTGGCTGGCAGGTGCAGATGGATAGGGCCCTGTGGAAGAAAATATATGCACAACACCCAATTGTAATCCGGAGCCGGAGGGCTCAGTCCATGAGACAGTGAAACAACAAGAATTAGATGACACACTTGTGATTGAAAAACAAGCTGCAGGGGAATACCCTGATTTGTACTCACAACACCCAAGCTGAGGATCAGATGGAGAATGTCCCTCTGGATTGCCAGAAGAGCAGGGCATGAGGATAAGGTCCTTGTGACTGGACCCCACTGCAGTTGATAGCAAATGGATGTAGTCCGAATTAAGCTGGGGTTTACTTCCAGCTTCAGCACACAATTCACTGTACAGGGGATTTGAAATAGCGATTCTCCACAAGCACTACGCACATTTATATGTAAAAGGAAAGTACTATACCAGGCAGACTGCTCCTCGATCCTGATCACAATTACTGCAAAATACCCGGGAGCACACACAGCAGCTTCCGTTCCTGACAGACCGAGCGCGATTCAGCAATTTATCCAGTCTTCTACAAGGTGAGCCTGGTTTCCACACTTCTGTGCTTCTTTCTCCTCACAACACGGATTCGGTCCAAACTGGCATTCACAAAGGCTGCAGATCGAAACTCAGGGCCTCACATGTGCTTCCCGCGCGAAACTATACACCACAGAAGCACACAGCTCCTTCTCTCTTCACTGCCACAACTGATCTGATCTTTCCAGTCACAGAGCAGGGCATTTCCTTTAGCTCCACACTATTCTGTTGGCTGATTCAGCTGTCACTCACAATAAGACTCCCTCTGTTGGTAGAAAAAGGCACCAAGGTCAAAACTACATTTCCCAGAGTCACTGCCCATACAATCCCCTTGTGGCTGGCTCAAATTAAGAGTCCAAGTTCTGATTCGTCCACAGGCTCCATTATAGAGCTCCCTTTACCCAATTGGCCCAGCACAGCAGTTTAGGTCCAAAATGGAGAGGTAACACATACAGAGTCCCAGCTGCAATAAAGGCAGGTTAGACAAACTACAGTTTTGCTGATGCTTTAAATGATTACAGGCAAACAGTTACAGCTTTCAGATGGGCTCCCTTTGCACCTTCAGCGACCGCAAATTGGAGCGATTACTCTGCAGCTCGGGCGGGAT
Source organism: Neoceratodus forsteri (assembly GCA_016271365.2). Lineage (NCBI taxonomy): Eukaryota > Metazoa > Chordata > Ceratodontiformes > Ceratodontidae > Neoceratodus > Neoceratodus forsteri. The sequence continues at coordinate 71,353,007 of CM057452.1, forward strand.
TCGAGCATTAAATACACAGTTCCCCCATACAAACTAATTAAGTCTGCAAGCAGACAGCTCTTAAAAAGACAGTACATGGAGGCTCAAGTAGCACTCACTTGCAGCCACAGTTAAGCAGCTCAGATGCTGAACACCACCCAGGCTTGGAGCATTCAGCAAGCTCCTGGAAGACTTTTGGGAACCCCCATTTGCAGGGGGGGGGTTACACCTGTAAAATAGATTTAAACTTAGGCATATATATACACTCTCCATTCTGAGGTTTACGATTGCATATATTCTACTTCCCCATATTAAAAGTAAAATAGAAGGTAAAATTGTCAGGCTCCACTGAGTAATTAAGAGGCTCCCCGCTGGTACTCGTACCCCCAGGCACGATCGGGCATATAGGACAAGGTAACTGCGGCTTTTTCCATCAGGCAAACAATGCTCCCTAAAATCAATTGCTGAAACTGAGGGAATAGAACAAAAAAAACAAACAGGTCCTTATTGTGATGGCCGGCTTAGCTTTCCCGGCAATGCGCATACCTTGATCCAGGCTGTCTGTTCTCCCGCTGAGATCTGAGCCCCTAGGCTCTGTCGGAAGGGGGAATTTCAATCACTATACAATCCCCATACTAAAATTAAAATTTTCAGGCTCCGCTGAATAATTAGAAAGTTTCCCGCTGATACCCGTACCCCCAGGTACAGTCGAGTATGTAACTGCAGCTTTTCCATCAAAAAGACTGTGCTTCTTAAATCGATTATAAGCTGGACCGAAACCGAGGAAATAAAACAAAGAAAAGTAAAACCCACACTGTGATGACCAGCTTAGCTTCCCAAGCAATGCGCACACCTAGATCCAGACTCTCTGTTCTCCCGTTGAGGCCCGAGCCCCCAGGCTCAGTCGGGAGAGGGAACCCACACACCAGGCATCATGGACCACTCATTATCTAAGTCACATATTCTAGTTGATCCTGGTCAGACTGGATGTGGTTAAAGGAAATTAGAGCACCAGAGAACTTAATAATTAGTAGCTGCTTCATTACTTACTGCACTCCGATTCCATATTTGCCTTCTTCAGACATCAGGCCCTTCCTTCGCTCTGGCCTCCTCCTCAACCAACAATTTCTGTGCTTCTCTAGGGCAATTAAATATGCACGTTTTTTGCCCTGGTGTCTCCACCCACAACTTGGCTGAATAAAGAAGCACAAATGACCACCCCAGATGAAATAATCGACTTTTAACTGAATTAAAGCACTGTCATCTCTCCTGTAACTCTCTGCTATAGTTCTGATAGATGTGGACCTTCCCTTTCCCAAATTGAATAGGCCCAGCTTTTTTTACTTTTTGCAGGATTTTCTCCTTATCAGGGTACCTCAGATACTTTATTAAACAGTGGCGAGGCCGATCGCCAGACTCAGGTGGAGGGCCAACCTGATGCGCCCTCTCCACTTCAAAGGTCGCATACTCCTCTAGTAAACCCAACTGCGTCACCACCCATTGATGCGGGCCTTGGTTAGAGTTTCGGCCTTCCATGCCCTCCGGCAGCTCTATTATTCGTATGTTCGATCACCTGGACCAATTTTCTTGGTCGTCCAGCTGTTCTTTTAACTCTGCCATCTCAGATAACAGGCCAGCACATTCCGCTGATACTCCAGCATATGAGTCCTCCATCTCCCCTGAGCGCCTTTCCAGTTCGGAGATCTGGATAGCGTGTATGGTCGCAGTTTCCGACAGGCTTGTTAACACCGATTATAGGTGAGTCAGCTATGATGTTATATTATTAAACTCCGATTTCATCTCTTGCTCCATCACCAATAGAGTATCTGGTACTCCAGCTAGGGTTTTCGTTAGAGTCTCCATATCTACCATATGCAGACCCGCTATGCATTCCACCTCGTGCTCTCTCTGATTGCAGGCCGATGTACCCGTCGCTTTAGATGGATTGCGGGCATTAAAAGGTAGTTTAGTTTGTTTATTTTTTTGCTTGCCAGATGCCATTAGCCTTAAGTAATATTTCCATGTTGTATTGAAGCATTAGAGTAGCTGTATCTGACTATTTAAGCAATAGTAACACTGGTGTCTTGGGGAGCTCTCTCAACGAGCGTCTGCCATCTTTGCTCACTAGCCACGCCCCCTAGCATGATGTAAGTTATAGACATTTTCTTCACATTCTTGATTGGTTCACTAGTTCAATGTTCCTTTTGATGCTACTTGCAGACCATGTTTTGGTGAGGAGCTCCCAATCCTCCTCATGTAACAAGGCAGATGTTGGAAGCCTGAGGGGATAGGATCTGCTCCTGAGTGAAACTTGCTGATTGTGCATATCACTACTGCTACCTAGTGTTCAAAGCTGGGCTGAGTGCCACCGGCACAGCCTGCATGTATGTATGTGTAAATTGCCTGTGTTTCACATAACTGAGAATAAAAGGTTTTTAACAGCAAAAAAAAAAAAAAAAGACTCAGCCAGCCCTGTGGTGCAGAGGCCTTACGTCACATCACGCCCGGCGACCTGGGTTTGGGAATGACCTCAGGTTGTCAGGAGCCAGCACAGGGGAGGGAGGGAGGAGGGAGCAGGAATGAGCAGCCTAACGGCAGCTCTCCTCTCCAGGGAGGTTGTTGCCCCTGTGGTTCCACCACCCGCTGGGTGGAGGGTCTGGTGGTGGTGTGAGATGGGCGGGGGCGGCATGTAGGGAGGGCATCTCGAAGCATGGCGTGCATGTGCCTCACATGCTGCGTGCATGCCCAAGATAGGGAGCGGGCGAAAACAGGGGTAAAAGCCTACAAAATATAAATTAAAAAAAAAAAAACAGACTCGGAATATGCTATTTATCCTCATGATTGAGGGGGCAGGACCATATGAGTGGCAGAGCCACGAGTGTGTTATGAAAGTCCTGCCCCTCACAAGTGATGATAAATGTTTGATTCTGAGTGAGGCCATTGCGTGCCCAATTTATACAATGAATTTTAAATTGTTAACCTTTCAGATTAGTTGTTTTAATGAAAGAAAAAACAGTTTCTGTTTGATTTTACTGCTCTGTTCTGAATGCAGAAGAAGTCACTGTGATGTCATCAGGCATTGTTCAAGCTGCTCTTCTATTGGTCAGGAGCTTCTTTGTGACCAACCTAAAGTGATTATAAATGGTGATGACCCACTTAGAATGAGTATGCACACCCGAGATGTGCGATGCCTCATAACTAGAGGGGTTTATCAAGGCATCACACACCAAGAGTGTGCATAAAATCCTCATTACACATACTTCCCCATGTTTTATTTTTTATAATAACTGGTTCCTTTGATTTTTTTTTTGTCAGACAGGTACTTGTTGAACAGCCTAACACTGGTCTTGGGTTTTCTTAGAGAGTTTCTTTTTTCTAGCTGCTCTATGAATTTTTGTCTTTCTAGGTCACTAGGTTGCTGAAATGGTGATGAATGTACCATTTTTTAGGTGGATAGACAGACATTAGCAGACCGGTGGCTATTTTTCATTTCGGTGAGAAATGTGTCTTTCAACAGCCACACGTAAGTTAGATTCCCACTCAAGGGTTTCAGTGAGGTCAGTGCAGTCAAGTTGATAGTGTGAGGAGCCAGTAGTGCCAGCATGAGAGTGATTTTTGAATTTTTGCAAAAGGTGCTTAAACAAACTCCGTTATACATGGGTGATTATACATATATGTGTATAATCACACTCTGTTATACATGAGTGATTATACACAGCCATGTATAATGGAGTTAGACAGCTTCTGCTCACATTTTTTAAACATCACCAACCAGTTATTATAAATGATTTATCATTATTTCCGGCCTTCAGGCCATAGAAATACATCCTTTATCTGTAAGGTTTCATTCTCATCTGGATTGTATCAATGTTTGCATGTATGTATGTATGTATGTATGTTATGCAAACAAAATATGTGGCCCAGCTCAAAAAGAAGCAGTGTCAATGGCTCATCAGGTTGCACCCTTGCAGCTGATGCCGGATGTTTGGAAGGTTTTGGGTTCTAACCCCACACCAGGAACCTGGAGTAAATTCCCAGTACTGACACTGTAGCGCTGCATGAGGGGGTACTGCACTCCTGAGGTGTCATCTTTCAGATGAAACATTAAACCAAGGCCCTGTTCTGGTTATTGCTCAGGTGGACGTTAAAGATCCCATGGTACTTCTTGAGAAGAGTAGGGAAATTTCCCTAGTGCCCTGGCCAGATTTTCCCCTTCACTAAAATACTCCCAACAGCTTAACCTGATACCAACAAAATGCCTGTTTGCATCTGTACCCTCCCCCTCCCCGATGAGGCTGAAAATAGGAAGAAATGCCTTTTCTTGTGGTTATTGTGGGCATCTGTAACTTACTACATGAAGTTATTCTTAGCACTGAATTCAATTACTTTTTCATTGGTGGTTGAACCTTAAAGTGTTCACAGTTTTAGATTCTTTCCATGTGTAGTGTTCAAATGTGTGTCTTGAAAAGTGTACACCACGCCATAATATTTTTCTAAGCACAAAGTACCTTGCACTAGATTTTTACATAAACCATTATTTTGAAATCATATTTAAAAGACGATCAAGAGGGGTTCACTTTAAATATTGTTTTCTCCACAAAAATAATACATGCTGCTCTTGGGAGAGGTTGGTCATAAGATGTCACAGTATGGATTTTCACTCCTTCCATATGCAAATGATAGCCAGCTGTACCCGTCTATTGTCCCTGGGAGGGTGGACATGGCAGCTGGATTAAAATGGTGTCTGTCTGAGGTGAAAGACTGGATTGCTATGAACTGGTTGTGTCATGACCAAGAAAACGTGGCAATGCTGTCCATTGGACTGGGTCTCTGAAAATTGCCAGCTGTGCCCCCTGTGCTGTGGTACTGGACATGAAACCATTGAAAGTCATGGCTGTGGCTTGTGACTGACTGCAAGTTGTTCCCAAAAGCCCAGGTGACATTGATAGACAGGAGCAGCTTTTTTTTCCATCTGAAGTCTATGACTAGGTTACAGCCATACGTTTCGGAGCAGGTTCTTGCCATGCTGGTACACGTATTGTGATGTGGTACCTGGACTGCTATAATTCTAAGCATTTGGAACCACCTGTAAACTATACACTACTTGCAGCTAGTGGAGAATGCCACAGCAAGGCTGATCGCTAATACAAGCTTTAGGGACTATATCACATTAATGCCGCATGAGCTGCATCAGCTGTTAGGTGGTGCACTGACTTCAAAGCATGTCTGCTGTCTTATAAGGCCATGAATGGACAGGGTGTGCTCTACCTCTGTAACCTACTTATTCCATACATGTCAGATTGTCCCCCCCACTCGAATGAACAACGGGCCCTAGCAATTCCTTTATTAATTTATAGTGTATATTTGACCCTTGTTCTGTATGGATTTCTATCTCAGCTGAAATGTTGTATCACAGTTCAAAGTTCATGGAATGTTGCTACACCCTTCTGTGGTACAACAACATTCCAGCTGATGGGAAATCCTTGTGGCATCTGGTGTTTTACACTGCACTGCCATGTGCACAGCAATCAGGAGGCTAGAAAACTTGTAGTCCAAGCTACCTTCTTGCCTCTCCTAGACTATGCAGACTTCCTATATGGCTATAGTACTAGCACAGCTCTCTCTCCAAGCTCGATACCCTATACCACAGAGCCTTTAGGTTCATTTTGGATGCCCCTTATGACTCGCACCACTACATCCTCTATTCCTCCATAGGCGGGAGCTCCTTTAGCTTAAGGAGGCAAAAGAATGCTATTCTATGGACATATAAGGCAATCACTCACATATTACCTCAGTACCTCACAAGCTGCCTAACTCTCTGCATCCCTAGTGCCTATTCTCTCAGAAGTCATACCATCCTATCTCTGGCTGTCTCTAAAGTAGAGTCTCGATAAGCTTCACTTTTCCTATGCTCTGGAATAAGATCCAGAAAACCTTAAGTCTCGCTTCCCCTATCACGCTCTCCCTCTTCAAATCCTTGTTCCTGAGGACCTTCTCCGAGGCCTGCCATTGCTTCAAGTCAAGGTCATAACATCACGATTTGTTACTGCTTTAAATTCTGGACTTAGACATCAACCATTGCCTGAGGCGTCATTTGAGTCCTCCCTTCTGTCATTGTCCAAATTAAGGTCCCAGCATCAAAATCTGTCTTTGCTTCAAATATTGGACTTAAACCCCAACCCTTGCCTGTGACATCTGTTGTGCTCTCCCTTCGAACAGTCCTTCCTCCCTAGGTCATCATGTCCAACCCTCTCCTATCTCATCTGACCTTCCCTCCCCATTCCCTATACCCCCCTCCCCTTCCCACCCCCACTTGCCAGGACATGCCTACAGTACTTATCAAAGGACTCTCCCATCTCAATCTTCAGAATCATCAAGGGAGATCAACAGTGAAAATGCTGACCTCCCACACAGCGATGGCACAATACCGATGCAGGTATTGTGCCACCCGATCTGGAAGTGTTTTCTGTGGGGGTCTGTGCTCCCCCACACCCCCATGTAGGGGGCTGTACCCACCGCACCCCCTGGACTTCAGGATTATCAACTCCAGGTCGGAATTGGCCCAGGAAGGGGGCAGAACACTGGGGGAAGTGAAGCATGGAAAAGGACCATTACAGGGACTGTCACCGTAATGGTAATTTTTCATGTTTTGCCATCGCGGTGTCGACCTGAAGGGGTGCACCTCAATGTTCTTCGCACTTTGATGCTAGAGGAACTGCTACTTCTGCTCACTATGACTCCTCCAATGATGTTTACCGTATAAACATTAGCTTATTACCATATGTCCATATATCTGAATCCATGCAATTTTATTTAAATGGCACTACCTCCTGTTGAACCTATTGCTATGTTCTGGTGCAAGTGTCTTGTCACATGTGATAGTTATATGTTATTATGTTGTTATTATTACTATGTAATTGTTATGTACGTTCACTCAACCTGTTATTCCTTAACCCTTTTGGCAATTGTTTTGTCCCAGGTCCATCTTGTAAATGAGCTTGTCTCAATGATGTTCCGCCTGGAAAAATAAAGATTTTGATTGATTGATTGATTGATTGAAACCACAGGCACATTTGCTGCCACCACAGAGCACTGTGAGTCTACTAAAACACTAGAACAAAAAAAATACACTATGAAAAATATTGATTGGGGAATTACTGTACATGCCCAACCAGCCTGTGCTGTCACCTTGGGCTTCTGATTACATCAGTCCTGTTGAATTTCACTCTCGAGGTCTGATGTAATTAGAACCCCTCTGTGGCAGCATAGGCTGGTTCTGCATGGTCGCCCAGTCTGTATTCTTGTGGGGAGATATTTAGAGTAGTTGCGCAAGGCGCAACTGGGTTGCACTGGTACAACTGTGGAAATGCACCACCAAGCGATATTCAAACACCGCGGCTATGCAGCGGAAGTCTCACTGCACCATTGCACAAATGTAATGTATGCAGCGCAAGTACAGGGGGCGTTCCCATGAATATGCGACGCAATGGGATATTCAACCGGATATCATGGCACAAGTCCAGAGTAAATCACAAGATGCGCTAGCCCGACTTGAGCCTATAAAAACTAGCTCAAACACACAGACAGCAGATGCGCAACCCTGTGACAACCCACAGAAAGACCTACACAGTGATGGATGCCACATCAGTCCTGATGGAGGCAGTAATGAGGAGTGTAAGGAGGCAGGAGGAAAACCAATGTGGGCGACGAAGGGCCCGGTGGCGGTATGCCCGACACAGGTGGTACCGTGCCTGTATCACATTTGAGAACTATAATGATACAGAGATAGTGGGCCAGTACCGCCCGAACAGCTCTGTGAGCTGTGCAGTAAGGAAATGCAGGCACCCACCAGATGTAGTCATGCCATGTCAGTGGAGACTAAGGTGACAGCTGTAATGTGCTTGCTCACCACGGGCACCTTCCAAAGACTAACAGGGGATACCACGGGCATCACCCAGTTGGAGATGTCCTGCCTCCTCACACAGTTCCTCAATGTTCTGCTGCCACATGCTTCGTAGTACATACGGTTCCCCAGCACACAGGCAGAGCATACAGCAAACATGCAGGACTTTCACAGGGTGGCACACATGCCAGGCGTGATCGGGGCCATAGACTGCACCCACGTGGGCATCTGCACATCACCTGGGCCCGAGGGGCCAGTATACATAAACAGAAAGTGATACCCATCAGTCAACTGCCAGGTGGCGCGTGGTGCCATGGGGTGCATAATCAATGTCTATGCCACGCACCCCGAGAGTGCACATGTTGCATTCATCTGGCACAGCTCTGTGCTGTGCCATAGGTTCGAATGTGGGGACATCCCCATGGGCCACCTGGTGGGTGAGTAGGGCACTGACCAGGGGGCTTGTGCAGCACGGCAGTTGGAGAAGTGAGGGCAGACAGGGTGGGTGTGGTGGAGAGGGCAGTGGGCGATAGGGACAGGGTGGCTGCCACGATACAGTGCAGTGCTAACCATGTCCTTCCTCACACAGGTGACAGTGCATATCCACTCAGGCCCTGGCTGCTCACCCCCTACTGGTGACCGTCATCCCCCGCAGAGGAGAGATGCAATGAGGCACACACCAGCACACACAGTATCATCGAGCGTGTCTTTGGCATGCTGAAAATGTGATTCCATTGCCTACACAGGTCAGGCGGTGCCCTACAATACAGCCCATCGAAAGCCTGTGGCCTATTCCTGGCCTGCTGCATGCTGCACAACATGGCCATTGACCGTAGGATAGCCATCCAAGTGGATGAGGGCAACAGCAGTGGGGACAATGGTGAGGATGCACTGGAGAGTGGCGGACAGCTACCACTAGGGAGGAGAGACCCCCACCTGACACTGGAAACCAGGTGGCATCGTGACACTATCACACAGGAGCATTATGGAGAGCGCAGGTAAGTGCAGCGACACACATGCATGGGACACACGGACTGGCACACCACACATGGGCCTGTACGCACACAGCGGGATGCATGCAAGGAATGGGGCACACTGCAGGCATGGTGGACGCAATGGCACACAGACACATGCACACTCACACACAGTACAAGCATGCACACAGACACACAGGCTGAGGGACATGGCATGGATCAGATGCATGATACCAGTGCATAGGCACAACTGGTACAGAGCTGCCCTCATCACATCCATGCCACATGTCCCAGCAGCCCGGACTCCACACACGGTGGGGGGGCATGCACCACAGCACACATGTGCACCACCACATGCATGCTGCAACACCACCGCCCACACGTGCATGGGTCAGCAGCAGCGGACAGCAGGTCAGGGTAGCACACACTTCAAGCTAACTGCGCGTTTCCTTGGCTGCCACGGCCACATGGGCGGCCATGCCAGGGCCAGTCAGCCACTGCAGACTGTGCATTGGCTACCAGGGGTTGTGTCCTATGCACCCCCAGGGGTAGAAGTCTTGGACCATGACTGGGTCCTCGCAGGGGTGTTGAGGTGGCCAAACAGGCAAGCGCCAGGGGTGTCTGGGATGCCAACATTGGAGCCTGGTGTCTGCTGTGAGGGGGGTCACCAGATGCCGGGACTGTGGGGTGGATAGAGCACTGCGGGGGGTCCTCTGCACACGGCCAAGCCCAGTGGCTGCCACCAATGCAAGCCCAACCACAATGGCACCAGTCATGCAGTCCATTGACGCAGTCGTGGCCTCCTGCATCTGGCAGAGCTCATCAGTGAGACGAGTAGTGCCCCTGTCCTGCTGCTCAGCCAGCTGATGCACCTCCGCATGCAGTGCATGCACCTCTGTGGCAAGCAGTGCCTGGTTCTCAATGGAAGCCCGCAGCAACTGGGTGTGCTCAGCAGGCCGTTCGGCATCCTGCACCTCCTGGGCTGGACGCCGGGCTGCTGGGGGGGAAATGGCACGCTGCCCAGTGTCCCGCTCTGGTGGATGCTGTACAGGGGGCCATAGTGGGGGTACAGTGTCCTCAGGTACACTGGCAGCTAACCCTGGGTCACGCTGCCCAGTGGTACCTGCATCCAGCTGCTGCCACCCTACCGTCAGCTTGGTAGTGCCCTGCGCAGCCGCCGCAAAAGCACCACCACCCACACTGGACACAGTGGTGGCACCACGCACCACCGTGCCGGCAGGGATGGGTGGCAGCTGCGCAGCTGCTGGTACAGCACTGGGCCCTGCAGTTGCCTATGAAACTCCCAGGGGCGTGCCAGTCACCACAGCCCCTACATTGTCCAGGATCAGCGTCATGTCATCATCAGAGCCGGACCCAGACCCCAGCTGAGTCTCAGCGCACAGCACTGGCAGGCAGGCATCCTGCAATAACTCAGCCAGGGCGTCATCCGACCCCAGGCCTAGGACATCCATCTGCCCCACACAGCTGAGCTGCGTGCGGCCTGTCCCTGCTCTGTTTGCTGGTGGAGGTGGACTGTATGGCATCCATGTGCATGGCCACGGCCACCTCCACTTGGTCCTCCCCACAGAGGCGTGATGGTGCTGCAAGACAGAAACAGATAGCTAATTGTGCTGTACTATCCATGTGCCCTCCCCCCCATGTGCATGTCACTGTTGCCACTGGTCATCATGGTGCAATGCAAGGCTGCGACCACCCACGCATGTGGCATGAAGAACTGCAGCAGGCACACCTAAATGTCCATCCCACACCTGCCAGGCATGTCTGTTGAGTGCTTACTCACCATGTAGTGAGGGGCTGCCACCCATCTGGAAGCCGCCACCAGGCACACCCTCCACTGCCGTGTGGCTGATGGTGGCTGCCACCAGCTCCTCCATGGCTGACAGTGGTGAAGCGGTTGGTGGGCCACCGCTGGTTGCCCTGCGGGATGCCTGTATGGCCGCCACCTTCTTTTTGATCCACCTCTTGTCTGTGCCGACCTTCTTCTGGCACTCCTGTGCAGTATTCTGGTGCCTGCCGTGCATGTTTGCGTACTGTACCACCTCCTCCCACCCTGCCGACTCCTCCTGAGGTGTGCCCGTGGCACCACTCAGCAGGTCCTCCCTGTCCAGATATGCCTCGAACAGGGCATTCTTTTCTGCTGCCATGAAGTTGGCTATGATCCTCCTCACCTTCATTTGCCAACATGTCACTACCTGTGAACAGGAGCAACACCGTGGGTCAGTGTCAGCACCGCCCAGTGCATCCCTCTGTAGCAGTGTTGTTGTAGGCCTCTGTTTCTCTAGGTTGGCAGCCACTTACCTAACAGGTTGCACTACTGGTCTGTAACCTGTGCGATTCAGTGGCACTTATAAGGTGAAGCGCATGCAAATGAGCCTGTGCACGACAGTAATGATATGCTAATGCACCCTACTGTGCCTCGCATTGGCTGATGAGGCAATTTGCATACGGTGGCTGAATATCACGATTTTGCACCGTGCACAATCGAGTTGCACTGGAGCAACCCCGTGGTGCATTACCTGCGCATGCAGTCTGCATGTGCCCACAGTGTGCATGTGCACAGGACATAGCGCATACCTAACATGTGACTTACGTTCCTTGCGCGATGCTGTGCCATTGAATGAAATGCAAGGTAGCCCACTAGGGCACAGTTTAAAAAGAGGCTCAAAGCCTTCTCCAATGGAGTAACCCCTTGCAAGTGCACTCGATGATCAGTTGCATCCTCAGCTGAATTATCTCTCTAGGCTGTGCCCGGATGTTCACCATCCTCCTGGTGGGCCCTGGACATCTCCAATTTTTGCCTGCTTTAACCTGAGACTTTCTTCTGAATGTATATTTCTTTTGTTTACAGCACATTTTTTGTCTCCCCACTGCTGGCGTGGCTCAGTGGCAGTATTACCAATCACCCGTGCTCCGTGCCCCTTCCAACTTGTTGGCGGGGATCATGCTGTGCAGCAGTGGGGGTTTTACGTTTTTTAAATGTTTTTATGCCTGCTGTTGTTTGTAACTTGTACGCTGTACCTTGTATGTATGATGACTTCTCTTGTATTTGTTTTTCTACTCTGTAAATGTTGTGTATTTATTTCTCACTTAATATCTGTTACTAATTCTGGGACAGCCCTGAAAAAGCGACAGTTCTGTCTCACTAAATAAATAAATAAATTAATTTAAATAATTAAATAATAGCACATGCAAGGCACTAAGCATGCAGAAAAAGTAACCCCATGAGCTGATGATTTTGTCCATGTCAATAGAGCGAAGAGACCTAACCATCATGTACCAAAGAGCAGAAAGGGGGGTTGAGGTGATAATGGACAATTAAACATTTATTGTGATTGGTCTAGAGCAGGTGACGGTGGGACAGAGCTATCTTTCTTTAGATTCTTAAAAAATAACTAAGGTAAAACTAAACTTAGGTTAGTTTTAGCTTAAAGTTTGATGATTTGGTAAGGAAGACTAGTTGTTCCCTTTCTGAATCAAACACCGCCCTGATGTTTCTTTACTGCCAACATGAGCTCTTTGAAATAAATGATATCAAAAGACATGGGGTCAGATATTCAAAAGTTAGTGCTGGGGCGCAAACTGATTGCGCCGCGAAGGTGCCACATTTGTGCCAGGCTGCCATATTCAAAAGGCCAAATAGCGCCAGCGCATCATGGTAGCACCAGTGCTTAAAGATAATGTATGCACAGGGCAAAGTGAGAGGTGGGAACATGAATATGGGTGAAATGGTATATTCAAAAGCAAAGCACCACCCAATGTGTGTTAGCGCAACTCGTAGCGCGGTGCTATTTATCGCCTATAAAAAAGTTGTCTAAACTCAGGGCAAACCACAGAGGGGGGGTGTGGACACAGCTACAGGCAACATGGCGGTCGGCAACAACTCTGTGATGATCCGCCTGATGGCAGCCATGAGGGAGGAGGAAGATGAGGATGAAGGCCACTCTGGGCCACTCCGTAGGCAAAGGAGGGGATATGCTGCACACAGAATGTACTGGCCCAGAGTGTCTTTCAAGACATTGACAGATGACCACCATGTGGGCCAGTATAGACTGAACATGGTCCTGCTGAAGCAGCTGTGTGAGCTCCTGCATGAGCAGCCGCAGTCTACCACCCAACACAGCCATGCCATGACAGTTAAGGAAAAAGTGACAGCTGTGATGTGCTTTCTATCCACTGGCTTCTTCCAGACACCAGTAGGAGATACCATTGGCTTGTCGCAGTCTGCCACATCGTGCCTTCTGACCCAGTTCCTAGATGTCCTGCTTCCACATTCTGGTGAATTCATCATATTCCCCAGCATGGCAGTGGAGCATGGAGAAACCATGCAGCAATTCTATCGGGTTGCGCACCTACCAGCAATACTTGGTGCCATTGAGTGCACCCACTTTGCCATCCATGCACCACCTGGTGAAGTGGGTGACACCTTCCTTAACAGTAGTAGTATTAAAACTTGCATTCATTATAATTAATGAATCAGCAACTCAACTGAGTTAAAAACTAATTTCCAGTGAGATCCGTAAACATGTCACATACATTGATCACAGTTCAAAGATAATATCAACAGGAAAGGTTACCACTCCATAAATTGCCAGGTGATGTGTGATGCATCTGGGTGCATCATCAATGTCCTTGCACAGTTTTCTGGCAGTGCTCATGACACATTCATTTGGCACCAGTTTCGGCTGTGCCAGGCATTTGAGGAAGGCACAATACCCAGTGAACACCTTGCTGGTGAGCACCTGCAGCAGGCACAATAGTCTCCCCAGTGGCAGGACAGTGCCACAATAGAGCACACAGAGGTGGTAGTGAGTGAGTGGGAGGGGAGGGTGCACAGGTGAACAGGAAGACTGAAACAGTAGGGTCGGCAAACTGGACAGGGTGTGTGTGACACAGTATACACATGCTAATCACTGTTACTGTCTCCACAGACAACAGTGCCTATCCCTTGAGACCCTGGCTCCTAACCCCAGTCCTTCAGCCAGCTAATGTGGTCGAGGAGGGATATAATGAGGCACACATTGCAACATGGAATATAATCGAGCTCGGGTTGGCGTGCTCAAAATGAGATTTTGATGCCTGGACCGTTACAGTAGTGCCCTACAATATCACTCTCAGAAGGTATGCCGCATATTCCTAGCCTGTTGTGTGTTGCTCAACATGACTCTAAACCATGGAATACACCTGCCAGAACCTGAGGAACATGCAGATAGTGACATTGAGTCAGAAGTCCAGGGGACAGTGGAGCAGCTTGATTGGCATGACCCATGGATGACCAGGAGGGCTCAGGAGCACAGGCTGAACATCATAAGAACCCTGACATGGATGGGCAGGTGAGTAAAACCATGGACAACAGACATGATTTCAAATGTGTATTTACAGTAGGAACAGTAGAGTGACAGACACTGAATGGTGACAGGATGGCAGCAATAAAAAATAAAGGATGGCACACAGGTGATACAGGGAATGTGGTGGGAAGTGACTATGTACATAGCGGTGCACGTGAGGGGTGCAGGTGGGTGAAGGGTGCAAGAAGGTGTGGCACACACATGGCATCATCACTGTCTCCCAGCATGGACTCTCACAGACGCCCTACAGTGGGAATACCGGGAAGGTGTACTGCGGGCTGAGGAGCCAATAGGCGATGACTGCAGGGATGGGGAGACCATGTGATGACCCTGGCCTTGGAGTGGGTTTGGTGTGAAATTTGCTGCCCGGTGTTCCATGGAGTGCCCATGGATGATGGCGTGGCAGCGGTGCTGGCTGAACCCGACCTGCCACTCCGTGCTGTGGAGGCATGCTGGGAGACACTACCAGCACACCGACGGCGTGTGGCGGTGGTGCGATGCTGCTCAGCCATCCCAACCTCTCTCATCATGGCTGTGAGCTTCCTCACAGCCCCAGTGAGGTCACCTAGAAATGCACCTGATGCTCCTCCACATGCTGTTCTGCCTGCATAAGGTCAGAATGTACTGCCTTCCAGAGGTGAGCAAGTTCCTGCCTTACCTCCCTCCTGAAGGCATGCAGCTCCCACTATGTGGTTGTCTGTGACTCCACTGCAGAGCACAGGAGCTGCTGGGATCCAGAGGCATCCCATCCCTGGGATGCATGGACAAACTGGACAGTGGGTGGGTGGGTGGGGGCGATCAGTGGGGTGGGAATGGCCCACACCCTGTGTGGCTGTGTGTAGCACCCCCTCACTGCCCGCTGTGGCCCACATGTCACCTGTGCAGGTTACTGGGACATTAGGATGGCCATCCACAGGAGGGTGCTGCATATGCTGGGTGGTGTGTGTGGCCACAGACATGTTAGACACACCAGTGGCAGTGGCTGTGATGGTGGAGATGGTGGTGGTGGTGGCGGCAGTAGTGGTACTGGGGGCACAGAACCCAAGGGACCCTGGCAGCACCAAAGGTGCTGGGTGTCTGGCAGGTGATTGTGCGGAGGCTGCTGTGAGACCACTGGTGTCAGCCCCTAACAGATCTTCCAAGCCTAGTCCTATGTCTGTTGGGGAGTAACCCCCAGACCACCAAGGGCAGCAAGGTAATCCCCGGTGGGGACGTATGTGTCCGCATCATCACCACCACCACCACCACCACCACCATCATCATTATCATCATCATCATCATAAACATTCCCAAATATTGTGGCCATGGACACCCCCTAAACAGCAACTTGTGCCAGCGGCCTCTGTACACTGTATGTCGATGGTTATTTCTCCCCCTCCTCCGACCGTTTCTCTGCTGCAAGGCCATCACCTTGTGCTGTGGACAGAGAAAAATACTGTGTGATGAACAGTACACAGTGGTCCCATATCAGTGTCGCTACATGCAAACCACACCAGTGCTGCCAATGACACACAGTGCAAGCCCAAAAAAGGTGACCACAGCACACATACCCACACAACCAAGGTGCACGCACAACCACGGGTGGAATGTGGATCCCACAGGCATGCACATGACCATCACCAAGTGTATGCAACACACTACACACACCTGCAGCCCACTACCCAAAGAGAGGTAATAGGTGCAGCACCCGGTGACACACGTGGCAGCACACAACACCGCATGGTGAAGGCATACCTACTGCCAATATACACACTATGTGCAGAGGCACAGGGACACTGTCTGCAGGGTGCACCATGACTGTGTCATCATGACACATGCTGAAGGTCTGGTACTGCCCTGGACACACCACCAGACTGCCATATTGCACCCAGGCCATCACAATGCACACATGTGTGCACAGGTCAGGGCAGTTGTGTGCTACAACACAGGCCATGCAACCCATAAACCCATGAAGTGAAATGCATACCATGGTGGTGCATGGCCCTGTACTCACATGCCCGGTGTAACTCCAGTGGTGTTTCACAGCCGCCACCCTCCACACCTGCCATGGCTGCAGACTGGATTGTTAATACCGCCACCTCCATAATAGGGTCTATTGTAGCAAGCTCTGCCAGCCGCAGACCTCCCCTGTGCCTTGCAGTGCATGGTGGCATGCCACCTCCTCCTTTGCCCTCCACTGCAGGTCATGCCACCTCTTGCATACCACATCCATTGTGCGGCCACATCCACCCAGGGCATTCATCTCCGCAGTTATCTGGTCCCACATGTCATGCACAGCAGCATCTGTTGTTTTGTCACACCGCATTGCCTGCTTCCTGGACTTGTACCCATCAGCTAGGGCCTTCAGCTCCTCCCTGGAGAACTTGTGGGACCGCATCCTCACCTTTCCATCAGAGGCACCTGTGTGGGGACGTAAGTTGCCACTTGATCAGTGACTGTCCTAGTGTGTGTGTGTGTGTCTATATGTATGTATGGGGGAGGGCCACTACGCATAACTGAAGGGTCACAGCATGGCATAGGCTATGGTCATGCGTCACAGGGATGTAGGGTCAATGCCTACCCCACATTCCACACATGCCCAACAATGTCTTCCACATGTCTGCCTGGTGGTGTCTGCCACATGACAGTGTTTATGCGCAACAGGGATACAAGCATCACCCTGCATTGTGAGGGCAGCACTAGGACCCGTGTGTTGTCTGCACACTAACAGGTTTGTGACAGGTGGTGGCCACATGGGCCAGTGGAGATGGCAGAGTGCACAATGTGACCTGAGTGATGCACAGCACAGCATGGTGTACACATACACATGATGGTGGGACTGCACCACAATGTGAACAGCACGTCTGTGTTGTGTGTTGTGCCCCCTCCCCATGACCGCACTGCATACCTGTGGATGCACATGAGCATCTATATGTGTGTCACAATGTGCGCATCTGTAGCCACTGTCACAGCGTACACCTATTTTACAACACAACAACAGTGCAGCGCTGACTGTGCACATCTGCATGCTGGGCCTGCTGTATCTGTGCTTGCAATGTTCTGCAGTACCTGATGCATGATATCCCATTTGATGTTCCCACACATGAACTGTGGCCCCATGACAGTGTGGCAGTATGCACACAATGTTGCAGAGCAATATAGTAGAGTAATGACATAGGGACACCTACCAGTGCCTGCGGAAGTCATGTCCTGGGACATGTTGAGGCCTAGTGTTGTCAGCAAAGTTTCCGTACTGCTGCCTGCAGTTCCAGGAAGCTCAGCAGGTGGTGCTGAAGCACATCTTAAATAGCCCGGCTGGGCCATCCACACATGGTAATGCATGCAAATGAGGCTGTAATGAAATGCTAATGTGGTAGATAGCACACCGATTGCCTGATTGAATATTGCAAAAATTAGCGCTGGGGAAAAACAGTTGTGCCAGGCAAAGTGTTTGCACTGCAGTGCAGCTCTGATTGTATTGTGGCAGGGTACATCATTTAGCACCACTTCTAGGACACACACACAATGACGTCATCACAGTGAAGGTCACGCAAGGATTGCATATGCTCACTGGTGGCCATCTGGGTTAGCACAGTGCTATAGTATTTTGCATCATAACATACACTGATAGAGTGGCGCTAACGTATGCACACTTCATTTTGTGGCCTGCAGAGCTGTTGGTGTGGCACTGACCTGTCAGGGTGATGCCACAGGAACTGCTTTTGAAGACCATGGTGACCAGAAGGTGTGTGAGGCAGAAATGGCCAACCTTGTACAGTTGGTCATGGAAAGGGAGTGCCAGCTGTGTGGCAAAGTCTGTGAGGGGGACAGGCCCCGGAGACAGGTGTTGGTCTCAATTGCGCACCACCTGTTCCAGCGGATGGGCACTGCCTGCATTGGGGAATAGTACAGGCATCAGTACGTTGACCTGCAGTACCAGGAGAGACAGCAGCTGGAGAGGTTCAAGTGCATGGTGCGTTCTGGCCCTGTGCCTGTGCCAGGTAAGTGGACACCTTTCTCATAGCTTAGCCTTTTGCATGTCACTGAGTGTGGGCATCTATGTACATCCTACACATGTGTGTATGTCTGTGTAGGAAGGGTCACTGCACGCATGCCTGTCATGCTGCAGGGTATGTCCAATGCAGTGCACTGTGTGCTACACTATGAGTACAGTGGTGCCTGTGTGTGGGTCCGCAGTGCCCGTGTCTGTGGTCATACCTGTGATGTGCATTGATGGCATCATGTGACAGGTATCGGTGTTGTCCATCACTGGTTGTGTAGCACATGTACATTGCACCTACAGTGGACATGTGTCCCATGCAACATATGCTTGTTGGGGTGGGCACAGTACAGTGTTTGACAGTTGTGCAATGCTTAACTGGCACAGTTGGGGCAGGGTTCTTGATGCCCATGGGGGGAAGACTAGATTTGCTGGCCAAGGCACCTAGCTTCACCTGAACTCTTTCTTTCTAGGTTGCTTGAAAGAACAGAGCAAAGAACTTTACCAGAGCAAGGGAGAGCAAGGGAAAGGATTAAGATTTCTTTTGGCTAGGCAGATTTACTGTGTGTTGTTGTTTTTATTTTGTACTCACAGGGATTGTTACTGTTTGTTGCTAACATTTTATTGCTTTATTTTTCTCTGATTCAAATTGTTGTTGCTGGGTATACCTTCTGCTGCATTATTACAAGGTGTGCCTACAGGTATGTGCTAACAGATTACTGCTGTAATCTTCTGATTAAAATTGTCTTTTGCAAGGTATATCTTCTGTTACTGCTTTATTTTTCGCTGTAGCAAAGTGTTTCTTACAGGGTATATCTTCTGTGAAATTATTACAGGTGGTGCTTACATTTTTGGGACTTTTTGTCATTAGGCTAAGCAAAATTACTGTTTGCCACTATTTTATTTATTTATTTATTGCTGAAAAGGTTTTTTGTCTCAGAGGTGTTGCAGTCTCCTTCTCACATTGAAGGAGCTAACTGCTTTCCTCCTACAGCTCTTCCAGGGGATTAGGTGTGTATCTGGGGGGTGGAGCTGGCAAACTGCCAGTAACTTCCAACAGAAAGAAGGGTTAAAAGGTCAGGTTAGTTGATATCTTGGAGGCGGAAGACTAGATTTGTTGGCCAAGGCACCTAGCTTCACCTGAACTCTTTCCTTCTAGGTTGCTTGAAAGGACAGAGCAAATAACTTTACCAGAGCAAGGGAAAGGATTAAGACTTCTTTTGGCTAGGCATATTTACTGTGTGTTTTTGTTTTTATTTTGTACTCACAGTGATTGTTACTGTTTGTTGCTAATATTTTATTGCTTTATTTTTCTCTGATTCAAGTTGTTGTTGCTGGGTATACCTTCTGCTGCATTATTTCAAGGTGTGCCTACAGGTATGTGCTAACAGATTACTGCTGTAATCTTCTGATTCAAATTGTCTTTTGCAAGGTATATCTTCTGTTACTGCTTTATTTTTCTTTGTAGCAAAGTGTTTCTTACAGGGTATATCTTCTGTGAAATTATCACAGGTTGTGCTTACATTTTTGGGACTTTTTATCATTAGGCTAAGCCAAATTACTGTTTGCCACTATTTTATTTATTTATTTATTTTTTTTCCGCTGAAAAGGTTTTTTGTCTCAGAGGAGTTGCAGTCTCCTTCTCACATTGAAAGAGCTAATTGCTTTCCTCCCACAGCTCTTCCAGGGGCTTAGGTGTGTATCTGGGGGGTGGAGCTGGCAAACTGTCAGTACCTTCCAACAGAAAGAAGGGTTAAAAGGTCAGGTTCATTGATATCTTGGAGGTGGGAGACTAGATTTGTTGGCCAAGGCACCTAGCCTCACTTGAACTCTTTCCTTTTAGGTTGCTTGAAAGGACAGAGCAAAGAACTTTACCAGAGCAAGGGAAAGGATTAAGACTTCTTTTGGCTAGGCAGATTTACTGTGTGTTGTTGTTTTTATTTTGTACTCACATGGATTGTTACTGTTTGTTGCTAACATTTTATTGCTTTATTTTTGTCTGATTCAAATTGTTGTTGCTGGGTATACCTTCTGCTGCATTATTACAAGGTGCTCCTACAGGTGTGTGCTAACAGATCACTGCTGTAATCTTCTGATTCAAATTATCTTTTGCAAGGTATATCTTCTGTTACTGCTTTATTTTTCTCTGTAGCAAAGTGTTTCTTACAGGGTATATTTTCTGTGAAATCATTACAGGTGGTACTTTACAGGTTTTACAGTTTTATCTATCATTGGGATAAGCTTTCAGGGTTACTGCATTTGTTGCTGACTGATTATTTCTGTTCTTACCTCCTTGTTTCTTTCATCCATGGTTCTTCTTTTTCGGCAGGGGAAGGATAAACTAGCAAAATGGATGGAACAGTGGCAACTGAGGTTTAATGCAAAGAAGTGCAAGATCATGCACATATGGAAGAGACACCCTGTAGCCACCTATAGGCTGGGAGGGGAGTTGCTGGCAGTCACAAGGGAAGAAAGAGACTTGGGCATCATCATCATCACTGATGACTTGAAATCATCCAAGCAGACCACTAAAGCAGTAGATAAGGCTAGGGGGATGTTAGGGTGTATTAGTAGGGGTATCATAGGTCGGAAGAGAGAGGTAATAATCATCCCTCTTTACAAGACACTAGTTAGGCCTCATCTGGAGTACTGCGTGCAGCACTGGAGGCCACACCTTCACAAGGACATTAACCAAATTAAGGCAGTCCAGAGAAGGGCAACCAAAATGGTGCAGGGACTGCATCAGAAAACATATGAGGACAGATTGATTGAGCTCAATATGTATACCCTAGAGCAAAGGAGGGAGAGAGATGATATGATTGAAACATTCAAACACCTTATGGGCATTAACAAGGTGAAAGAGTCTAACATGTTTCAATATAAGAAAAACAGCAGGACAAACTAGCCAAGGGGGGAGACACTGGAAATCCTAGCCCCCCCCTCAAATAATCACGGTAGTAAGTGCAGCAAATACCAACATAGAGGTGTCGATAGGGAGAAGGGCAGGGGTAAATGGAGAAAGTGACAAAGGCAAGAAGGACAGGGATGGGGCAAAAGGGAGTAAGGCCATCAGGAAATGGAGGGTAATGAGTACCAATGACCGTAGTCTGGGCAACAAGCTCCCTGAGCTGGAGACCTTGATGGAAGAGGGATGCCTGGATATTGTAGCAGTCACAGAAACATGGTACACAGAGAACCATAACTGGGATGTTAACATACCAGGGTACATAACCTACAGGAGAGACAGGCAGGGAGAAGAGGGGGAGGAGTAGCTCTCTATGTAAAGGAAGGATAAAAAGCAACTGAACAAAAGAGTAAACAGGGAGGAGAGGAGGCACTGTGGGTCACCTTGGAGACTGGAAAGGGCACCACAATCCGCACAGGGGTTGTGTACAGACCCCCATGTCAGGGGGAAGGAATGGACAAGGATATGATAGAAGGCATTCTTAGAATGGCAGAGAAAGGGGAGATACTGTTGATGGGAGACCTGAATATGCCAGAGGTTAACTGGAGCACATTTGCTGCAGCCACATCCAAGAGCAGGGCCATTCTTGATGCCCTACAGGTGGCAGGCATTAGACAGCTAGTTTCGGAACCCACTCGTGAGGGAGCAATCTTAGACCTCGTACTCTCAAACGGGGCAGTGAGAGAATCTCAGATCTAGAAGTGGGTTGCCATCTGGGGACAAGTGACCATCAAACAGTGTGGTTCACGTTAAACTCAGCTACAGAGTCAAGCCATACAAAAGTGAGGGTACTGGACTTTAGGAGCGCTTGACTTTGGCAAGATGGAGAGTGCCTCAGAAAAGCACTAGCAAACAGGCTAGAAGGAGGTGTGGAGCAACAATGGGGAATTATCAAAACTGCCATCACAGAGGCAACAAGCCTTTGCGTGAAGCAAATAAATAAAGCAAAATGAAAGAAAAAGCCACTATGGTTCTCAAAAGAGGTGGCTGTGAAAGTCAGGAAGAAAAAGATAGCATTCTGGAAGTATAAGAAAACACAGAAGGAGCAGGACAGAGAGCTGTACCAGTTATGGCAGAAGGAAGCAGGGATGGAAGTCAGAATAGCAAAGGCCCAGACTGAGGAAAAGATAGCCAACTCACTTAAGAAGGGGGATAAAACCTTTTATAGGTACATCAGTGAGCGTAGAAAGACAAAGGAGGATAGTGAGGCTGAATAGAATGAACGGGGTGAGCAGAGGGGACAGTGAAAAGCAGGAATACTGAATGAATATTTCTGCTCAGTATTCACAAAGAGGAGGGGAAGTGCCTAATCCAATTAACAGAAGCACTCTTGATAGGGGTTGATTCCAGTCCTTTCACAGAAGAAAGGGTTCTGCAAGAACTCCTAAAACTGAAGGTGGACAAAGCAATGGGTCCTGATGGAATTCACCCTAGAATTCTAAAAGAATTAAGGAGGAACTAGTGAAACCACTGGCTACTCTTTTAATAAATCATGGGAGGATGGGGTGGTACCCGAGGACTGGAGGAAGGTGGATGTGATTCCCCTTCACAAAAGTGGGACCAAGACAGAGGCAGGAAACTACAGACCTGTCAGTCTGACCTCTGTGATAGGGAAAGTGATGGAGTCACTTCTGAAGGAAAGAATAGTTGAGTACCTAGAAGCCAGTGGAGCACAGCACCCAAGGCAACATGGGTTCACAGCGGGAAGGTCATGTCAGACGAATCTAATAGATTTCTTTGACTGGGTGACCAAAGTAGTAGACCAGGGAGGGGCTGTGGACATGGCCTACCTAGACTTTAGCAAGGCATTTGACACAGTCCCACACAAAAGATTGCTAGTCAAATTAACCAGCCTGGGAGTGGGTCCCAGGGTGGTAGCCTGGGTAAAACATTGGCTGGACAACAGACACAGAGGGTAATTGTAAATGGAGTCCACTCTGAAGAAAGGGGGGTTACTAGTGGGGTACCGCAGGGTTCAGTATTGGGTCCAGTCCTTTTTAATGTCTTCATCAGTGACATTGCAGAGGGACTGGAAGGAAAAGTATGCCTTTTTGCAGATGACACAAAGATCTGCAACAGGGTTGATACACAAGGAGGCGTGGAAAGGATGAAAAGGGACTTGGCAAGGTTGGAGGAATGGTCAGAAGTATGGCAGCTAGGATTCAATGCAAAGAAGTGCAAATAATGCACCTGGGAAACAAGAACCCAGGGAAGAATACATAATGGGTGGGAGGTAGTAACAACAACAAAAAGGAAAGGGACCTGGGGTAATCATATCAGATGACCTTAAGGTTAGCAAGCAATGTGAGAAGGCAGTAGGGAGGGCTGGGGGTATACTGGATGTATAGGGAGAGGCATCATTAGCAGAAAACAGGAAGTTTTTATCCTCTGTACAGACAGTTGGTGAGACCCCATCTGGAGTACTGTGTCCAGTTTGGAGACCCCATCTCCGCAAGGACATAGACAGGATAGAGGTAGTCCAGAGGAGGGCAACTAAAATGGTGCAGGGTCTGCAAGAGAAGCCGTATGAGGAGAGACTAAAGGAGCTTAATATGTATACCCTTGAGGAAAGAAGGGAGAGGGGGGACATGATAGAAACTTTTAAGTACCTCAGTGGAATCAACAAAGTCCAAGAGGGTAGCATCTTTCAGAAAAAGAGACTTGCAAGAACAAGGGGACACAATTTAAGGATAGAAGGAGGGCGGTTCAGGGGCAATGTGAGGAAGTATTATTTCACAGAGAGGGTAGTGGATGCATGGAACAGCCTTCCTGAGGAGGTTGTGGGGTCTAAAACTGTGGGAGAATTCAAGAATGCATGGGACAGACATAAGGCAATTCTTGTGGGGGGTAGGAAGAAATAGGCTGTTGGTTAACTAGGATCTGCGGCGTATCCTGTAGGTAGGGAAATGGGCAGACTAGATGGGCCTAGCGGTCCTTATCTGCCATCAAAGTCTATGTTTCTATGTTTCTAAGAGGACACAGCATGAGATTAGAGGGAGGCCGATTAATGGGTAATGTGAGGAAGTTCTTTTTCACAGAAAGGGTGGTGGATGCATGGAACGGCCTGCCTCAGGAAGTGGTGGATATGAATACAGTGCAGGGCTTCAAACAGGCATGGGATAGGCATAAGGGAGCAATACAGATGAGTATGAATAGATAGGCCACTGACAAAGCAAAGGCTGAGGGCACATTTATAAGGTAGAAAAAGAAATGGGCAGGCTGGATGGGCCTTGCAGTCCTTATCTGCCATCAACTTCTATGTTTCTATGTTTCTATGAATAGCAGTGACGGGCAGCAGGATGCCACACCTGAGTATGCTCCTATGTTGTCTACTTGTGTTACATACATTGCCGGTTGGGGGCATCTTTGATACACTATATGGCACTAGGCTGCAAACATATGTGTATGATGTCACTTGTCCCAGGAGCACATGGCTATGGGATGCCCATGGTGCTGTGTTGCTGGGGAGGGCATCGCACACACATACTGCTGCCCGTAGCACGGTGCACCAGGACACTGCCCAGCCTTCCCACACAAACTGTGGGCTTGTGTTGTGGCAGCACATGGCTGCTCACAGTCCTGCACTGCTGCGCCATGGTGTGTTCTGTATGGCCGAGCCATGCGTTGGTTGTACTCTGCACGTTGCACACACCTATGTGGGAACACGCCCTTCTTGGGTACCACTGTCCTGCTGTGCTGCATCTGCACCCTGGGTGTTGCATGGTAGCCATTCAGTGGCCCTGTGTCACATTTGTGTTAGTGACATGACTGGCATGGGCATGACTGGCTTCATGCACCCTGTGCATAGGAATGCGCGTGGTGGCCTTGGGTCCACCATGGTAATATCAGTCAATACCAATCGGCTGTGTAGGGGGCGCTGTTATCCAACAGTGTTCTCCATGTGTGCTGTGCATGCTGTATCTGCTACCATTCCATGGTTATATGTTACCGTTGCCTGTGGCCAGCTCATCCTATGTACTGTGATGCATGACACCCGCACATGTGCTGTGGCCATGTTTGCACTGTATACATTGTATGGCAGCCATGTGGTATGTTGTGCTCATGACTGTGTGCTGCTAGCTGGGTGTATTGTCAGGTTCCTGTGATTGCGTGTCTGCCCATAGCATGCATACAGTGCCTGGCATGCCTATGTCCTGGACACGGTCCCTGTGGACATTGTGTTCACACAGTGGCACGGGCATGTGTGCACCATCTGTGTCACACATGCATACTGGTCACATTGCTCTGTGCTGTTCCAGTGCACCACCATGTCGAGGCTGTGCTGCACACTGTGGCTACCGACCTGTTGTCTTTGTGGGGGGAGCTGCTGATGATGTCTGGCTCAGTGGTGCATCATAGCCCAGGGTACTGTGGCCATTGCATGTCTACATGACACACTTGTGTCATGGATGGTGTCTGTGGCTGTGCAGGGGGAGAGGTGGGGACACCTGCACACTGTCTGCGGCACAACCCTATGAATTGCCACTATGGACCACGGTCTGACATGTGGACAGTAGTTGCGGTGTTTCTGATTGTGATGTCTCTATGTCCCCTGGCTTTACTTTCTGTTCCATTAGGCAGCATGTCCCAGTCATTCTGTTGCTGTGGTTTTTTGTTGTTGCTATGGGGCAGACTGTGCTGTACCTCAGGGGGGCTGTGTCACTGTACTGTGACAGGGGCTACATTGGGTATGCATGGGGCGCTGTCCCATCTGTGGTGGTGATGGTAATGGCCTTACAGGCATTCACATCTGCGTGGGTTGGGCATGTGCGCCATGGGGTTTAGTGCTTCTGCATACAGGCACATGTCAGGTGGCATGTGCACTGTTTCCATTGTTGGGTACATGGGCATAGTAGTTGGGACATGCTGTCCTTCTCTGGTGCAACATCCTGTGTTCTATATTGATCCATGGTGTCAGCGTACCATTCTTACATGAGCATCATTCCCTCCACAGGTCAACCTTGGAACTCAATCTGGGCCAGATGTCCTGAAGATGGTGAAAGCAGGGATGACCTCTGCACAGACTTGTTCGGCAGCAAAGGATGCTACTGGAGCAGCAGGCGGTCCTGACTGAGGAGACCCATAGAATTCAAACCATTCTGGACCAGCAACAGGGCAGCAGCAACAGGCTGTGACCTCTTGATTCTCCCTCCCTTGTTTTTCACCCTTACCTGTCCCCCCTCGGATTTGTTGCTGTTACTTTTTTGTTTTATTGCTGTACATAGTTGTTCTTGTAGTTTATATAATGTAGCTTTTTCTTGTTGTATTCCTGTGTCCTGTCTCTTTCTTGGGTAACTGTAGTCAGTGTCACTGCTGAGCTGTGTCACACCTACTGACCATCTAGTTCACCATGGTGACTGACATCTTGGCCTCTCCTGTGGCACTGGTTTCACCACAGCTCTTCCTTCACTGTCTGTGACTGCACATCTGACGGTGGGTTGTTGTGGGCCTGGTAAGTTTATTCTCCAGTTAGCTGCCACAGACCATTCTCCATAAGTACCCTGCATGAGCTGTGCATGTGATAGACAACATCTGTCCTGTGTCTTGCCGATGGACATGGTCTGTTCCCTGTTCCTTGGGTGCAGCCATATGGCATTGCCAAGCAGTTGGGGGGGGCCTCGGCCTGGGGGCTTGTGTGTAGCTTGGTCCATGTGGCCATGGTTGATGTCCATCCCACTGTGATCTCCCACTGTGTATCCTGTGGTGTGCTGTCCCCAGTTCTGTGTCAGGAATCCTTGTCCCCTCACCCTGTGCACACTGGACACTGGTTGGGGCTGTACTGTGACACTGGCATGGTTGATCTTTTGTGTGGGTCACATCAACACTGTCCTATCTGTGCATCTTTTCCACATTTCACATCCATACAGTTCTGCTACATTTTGTGGTTTCTATTGTTGTTGTTATTGGGGTTTTTTTTCTAGTCATTGCCTTTGGTGGTTCTTTTGCTGTTGTTTGTGTTAGACGCTGCTGTATGCACTGTTTCTCACATTTTGGGTAGCACTTCTTTGTATGCGCCCCAAGTGGACACTTGTTTTTCCTTTGCACTGTTCTGATGTTGCTGTTTGCACTGCCCTGTTGCTATATTAAGTGGTGTCTTCATTGTTATTTTCAATGCTGTCTTCTTCGCCCAGCTATTGTCGGGCTATTTTTGCACTGTGCTCTCAGTCCTATTTGTACGCCTTCGTTTCTACACTATATTCAACTTGATTTAGCCCCTGGGGTATTACTGCGAATATAGCATGCAAATGGTTCTGGCTATTTTTGCACACTAGGGAGTGCTAATTTTGCCCCAGGGCTAAGTTTTGAATATTGGGCCCCAGAAGTATTAGCTGGAGAAAATGGAAGATGGTGGAAGAATCTTGTATTTTGTCAGTAGTGCCCTCACAGGCATGCCCAACACATCAAGACTGACAGACACTAGGAAGGCATTTGGTTAGTGAGACATTGTATGTGAAAATGGTACAGCCATGGTCACAACGTACTAACTGGTCTTAAACTATTTAATATTATATAAATATTGACCAGAGGTGATGGAAATACTGAGAAAATGCTGACCTTGAGGAATGAACCATTGCTTGAGAAATAATTATATTGCCTGAAGCCAAATGCTGAGGGCAATACTACTACTGGAAGATAATTCATTCTGAAGGGTCTATGTCCCAACAGAACTCTGGTGAATATCTGTTCTATTAAACCTTGCCCAAATCACAAGGCTTAGAATAGGTAACAGTTGAAAAAAAAAAAAACTATTGCCCAGTTCTAATGAGCTATTGTCTGATTCTACTAAACTATTACCTGATTCTAATGAACCATTAGCTGGTTCTTCATTTTGAACTGGGCAATAGTTCAAAACTTGTATGTCATGTGATTGGATCTGGCCCAATCAGAGACCAGGATTTTTTTCCCCCAAGATTTAATAAATAATATATACTGTAGATATGGGCCAATTTTGTTCTAGCTCTAATACAACAGAACCACAAACAGCACTAACTTCTCCATTTAAGCAAGAACATATCCAGCACACTTGCCAGAAGTATTAATATATTATTGATTAATTAATACACTGAAGGAATGGATATGTAACCTGTGGGTTACCCCAGGGGTAGGGTTGGTGGTATTTTTGTGTTATTAGCACTGTGCGGTGCCTCCCTATGTAACCCCCTACCTGGGACCTGGGCTCGGGGAGAAAACTGTTGCTCGGTATTTTGGCTAGGTTTGACTTCAAGTCAGGGGCACCCAAGTAACTCCAGACACAGGAAGCAATAACCGTAATGTCCAATACCAGAAGTTGGGATTCTAAAGTGTGGCTTTTATTCACATCCAACAGAATAACAAAGCACAGATGGACCCCCATGGGGCTACACTCCTGGTAATGCAGATTTATGGAGATCGGAACACATCCTCTTTACACTGAAACCCTCAGGTCTCGAAACACTCTGGGCACTCTGCCCTAACTCAACTCTTTTTTGATTTCCCTGGCTTGGCTCCATTGCCAGCCCTTTGGACACTTTCCATATAGCATGGAACATTTACTGGTGGCTCCCTAAACCACCCATGAGCACTTATGGCTCCATCAGGGAATCTTCCTCATCAATCCCACATCTGGGTACTTTTCCTGGGCACTGCCCAAGTACCTGAGAGAAAGCAACAGGTGTCCCAAAGCAAACCCGTAGAGGTGAATTTGGTTACCACTGATGGGGGGGGGGTCTCCCACCTCTCGCTCCCATAATTCATACCCAGCCATTTCTCTGGACTGTAACACCTCATCCTTAAAAAACACTTTGCTATGTAGATTCTCTTTAAATGTATGTCATATCCAATCCACTGTTTTTCCATCCCATTTGTGCTAAACTTGAACATACTTAAAAAGTGGCTGTGGCCATTACTCTAGACCCCCCACAGAGTTAAGCAGTCCAATCCCCACATCTTCCAAACTGTACTAGGCTGTCTTTTCCTGACCCCACAGTAACAGTCACTTTAGTTTCATTTTGTCTCAGGTGAAAACACAATGGCCCTTTAGCAGAGCAAACTCACCCCTTGGTTGCAGGTGCCCCACAGGCGTTTTACATAGATACATAGACAGTGTTGGCAGATAAGGGCCTATGGCCCACCTAGTCTGCCCATTTGAGCTTGTAAGTTCAGTTTGTTTTCCTAGAAGTCTATTTCCCCTTACCCCTGACCTCTAGAATTCCTTTATGTCTATCCCATGCATTCTTAAATCCCGTGATTGTTTCAGCCCCCACCACTTCCTCTGGCAGGGTGTTCCACTTGTCCACCACCCGTTCTATGAAGAAATTCTTTCTCATGTTTCCTCTGAATTGTCCTCCCTCCAACTTCATCCCATGCCCTCTAGTCCTGAAACATCTTTTTCACTTAAAAATAGTGTTTTCCTGCACCCTGTTCCTCCCTGTAAGATACTTGTATGTCTCTATCATATCCCCTCTCTCCCTCCTCTCCTCCAGGGAGTACATGTTCAGTTCCTTCAACCTGTCTTCATAGGACTTGTGATGCAACCCATGCACCATCTTTGTTGCCCTCCTCTGAACCTTCTCTACCCTGTCTATGTCCTTACGTAGGTATGGTCTCCAGAACTGTACACTGTACTCCAGGTGGGGGCCTCACTAGTGTCTTGTATAGCGGAATTATGACCTCCTTTTCCTGCTGGTGATGCCCCTGCCTATACATCCCAGCATCCTATTTGCTTTACCTGATGCCTTGTCACACTGTTTCCCTACCTTGAGGTCATCAGAGATGACAACCCCAAGATCCCTTTCCTGCTTGGTGCATGCTATATCCTCACCCCCCAACTGATATATTGTGCCAGGGTTTTATGCCCATATGCATTATCTTGCACTTCTTTGCATTGAATTTCAACTGCCAAACCCTTGACCATTCTTCAAGTTTCTGCAGGTCCTTCTCATTCTGACTACACCCTCTGGTGTGTCTACTCTGTTACAGAGCTTTGTGTCATCAGCGAACAGTGAAATTCTGCCTTCTAGATCCTGTGCAATGTCACTGATGAATATGTTGAATAGGACCGTCCCAGCACTGATCCCTGTGGTACCCCACTGGTCACTCTTCCTCTGTGGAGTGACAGCCATTTACCACCACCCTCTGTGTCCTGCCACCCAGCCAGTTACCTACCCACCACACTACTGTCCTGCCCACACCCATATTCCCCAGTTTGTGTAATAGTCTTCTATGTGGCACAGTGTCAAGGCCTTGCTGAAGTCCAGATAGGCCATGTCCACTGCCCTCCCTGATCCACCTCCCTAGTCACCCAGTCAAAAATTCAATGAGGTTGGTCTGACATGACCTCCCCGTGAAACCATGCTGCCTTGGGTCCTGTAGTCCATTGACAACCAGATGTTCCACCAATCTCTCCTTCAGTAGTGCTTCCATGATCTTTCCCACTACCGAGGTGAGGCTGACTGGTCTGTAGTTCCCTGCTTTCTCTTTGTTCCCACTTTTGTATAAAGGGACTACATCTGCTGTCCTCCAGTCTTTGGGTACCTCCCTGTTTCCAGTGATTGGCTGAACAGGATAGCCAGAGGTTCAGCCACCACTTCTCTTAGTTCTTTAAGGACCCTGGGTGCACCCATCTGGCCCCATTGCTTTATCAGCTCTTATTACTTCCAGTTCCTTCAGGACCCTTTTCTCGTAAAGGGACTTGTGTCCATTCTGCACCATTCTCACCCCTTGTACCCTTCAGACCCATTACCCCTCTTCCTTAGTAAAGACTGAGCAGAAATACCTGTTCAATATGTCAGCTTTACTGTTGTCATCCTCCACGCTCTCCCATCCTCCCCTTCAGTCTCACTATCCCTCCCTTTGTCTTTCTTTTTTCACTTATGTACCTGTAAAGGTTTTGTCCCTTTACCCACTGATTTTGCAATGCTTCTTCTGTCTGAGCTTTGGCTTCCTTACTGACTTCCCTGCCTCCCTTTGTTTCTCCTGGTACTTCTCCCTATCCCTTCTGCCTGTGTCTTTTGTATTGCCTGAATGCAATCTTTTTGGCTTTCACTTTCTTTGCTACCTCTTTGGAAAACCATAATGGTCTCCTCTTCCTTTTCCTCTTGCTAACCTGCTTAATGCATAATTCTGTTGTTCTTATAATCCCCATTTTAAATGCTGCCCACTGTTCCTCAACCCTGATTCCTGTCCCATTCCCCTTAATGCCTCTTTCAAGTATCTCCCCATTTTCCCAAAGTCTGCCCCCCTAAAATCCAGGATACGTGTTTTTGTGTGGTTTGGTTCTGCTCTTTCTGTGATTTCAAACCACAATGACTGGTGGTGACTGTTACCCAGGTGCTCCCCCACTGTTACCCCCATCACACTGTCCCTGTTTGTGAGCACAAGGTCCAGTATTGCCTTCTGCCGAGTTGGTTCCATGACCAGTTGCTTGAGGAAGGCACCCTGAAGGGAGTCCAGGATAAATCTGCTCCTAGTTGATGCTGCTGCTGGGATGCTCCAGTCCACGTCTGGTATATTGAAGTCTCCAACTAGTACTACCTCACCCTTGTCTGCCATCCTTTGGATGGCTAGCATCAGCTCCCTATCTGTTTCTTCCTCCTGGGCTGGTGGTCTATAGACCACACCTGTGCGGATGGCTGGCCCCATTTTCCTTTCCAGCTTAACCCACAGTATCTCTCCCCCATTTTGTTCCTCCTGGATCTGTGTGGCCCTTATGTCATTTTTCACATACAGTGCCACTCCTCCTCCCTTCCTGCCTGCTCTGTCTCTTCTGAATATGTTGTAGCCAGGTATGGCCATCTCCCAGTCATGGTTATCATTACACCAGGTTTCAGTGATGGCCACAATGTCCAGGTCTGACTGTACCATGACAGCCTGCAGATCTTCCATCTTGTTGCTAAGGCTCAGGCATTTGCACATGGCTTTCCATGATTTGACCTCCCTAGACTGCTTCACTGTTCTACTCCAGCCCCTTCCTTGGTTGTCATTTATCCCTGGTTCTCCTTGCTGTCTGCCCTTCTGCTGAATTTTGCCCCTTTTCTGCTTATCCACCTTTTGGACACTAATCTCCATCTTTTGCACACTGCTTTGCAGAGATAGCCACTCCTCTGGTTCACTGGTTCCACTACTAGCGTGGGGGTGAGCAAGTAGGTACCGTCCTTGCTGGCCTGCCACCCCCCTTTGCTAGTTTAAATGCTTGTCAATGTAGCATTTAAACTTATCATTGAGTGCTTGGATTCCCCTCCAGGATGGATGCAGGCCAGGCTTGAACAAACCTCCATCCCTCCAGGTGGGTCCCCAGTCACCAATGAATCCAAACCCTTCCTCACAGCACCAGTTCTTCAACCATGAGTTAAAGTTCCTGGTGCATGCACCCTATGCTCTCCTTGCTCTCTCACAGGTAGTACTTCTGAGAAAGTGACAGAAGTAGCTACTTGCTTGAGACCCTCCCAGTTTCCTAAACTCTTCCTGAACTTCCTTTGGCTCCCCATTTGCCAAGTCATTAGTACCTAGGTGGATAATGACATCCAGCTCACCCTCCCGTCTTGCCTTCCCAGTGATCCCCAGTATCTTCCTTCCATCCTTCCATGCCGTGGCACCTGGTAGGCACCTCACCTCCCTGTCCTCCCTCTCCTGTGTTCCTAGCTGGATCCTCTTACGATGGAGTCCCCACCAGGATTCGCTTCCTCCTCCTCCTCTGGGGTCCACTGCTTTCCCCACTGAGGTCACCTCCTTGCCTAACCTCCACATCCTTTCCTTCCACTTCCCTGGGTACTCTATTTGGTTGTCCTCATTTGCCAGTGTGGCATATGAGTTCTTGAGAGGAATAGGATCTGGGATGTGCCTCTGCCTGACTGCTCTAACCCTCCCTGAGCCACTGTCATCCAAGTGCTCCTCGTTCTCAGCATCCTTTGAGGCAGCTGCATTGGACTGGGTGGTCCCTGGATAGGGGTGATGGTACTCTGACCCAATTTACTTCGCTCTGAGTCTGGCTACCTCATCCCCGCAGTCCCGAGAGATGCATGCAGATAGGGCAGCACCTCAGTGTCCAGAAGGTCTGCCTGAATATGGCTGCCCCACAGCCACTGCATTGCACCACTCCCCACATTATACTGCAATTCCACTACTTCTCTGCTACTGAAGCTCTCTTAGTTCTCTTTTTATTTATTTACAGTACTAAAAATCCTGTAACTGATCCTCAAATATATATATTTTTTTAAGGAAAAAGAAACCAATAAATAAATAAATGAGTCAAAACACTTGTCGTGCTGAGGGTGTTCTTCTTCCCCCTTGTGCCCCTCCTACTTCACACCTCTTACTATACCCTGTGTTTAGCTCCTGTCAATCAGATTTATCAGGGCATATAATTAAGAGTTGGGGGAAGGGGGGTGGGGGGAAATTTGCAGCAATTAGACAGCACAGAATTACACCACCACTATGTTTTAAATTTTCAACAGCCCAAAAACAATTATAAGTAAAGACAACACAGAAAGAAAGTATAGTGTCACTACAAGCCTACAATCTAAGTTTAAAAGAAAAATACCAATTACCAGTTACTCTGAAGCACTGAATTGAATATGTTTCCTTCCTTCACCTTCTCTTCAAAGAAATCTCTTCCAGAACTTCTGGTGCCTCAGCATGAACTTAAGCTCAGGCAGCTTCTTGTTCCCTAGCTGGACCAGGGGGTTTGCCCCTGGAAACAGGCTGATTCCTTCCCCCGACCCGGCAGGGATGGGTCCCTGAACCACTGAAAGCGGTCTCTACCACTTCACTTGGCTCTTCTTGTGTTCCTCTCCAGGTGAGAACACACACCTATACAAAAAAATAGCTCTTTGACAGAGCTTAGGACTCTGAGGGCCTGCTTACAGCAGAGCACCTCCTTCCTCTACTACTGACTACAACAGACTCA
This sequence comes from Neoceratodus forsteri, assembly GCA_016271365.2. Taxonomy (NCBI): domain Eukaryota; kingdom Metazoa; phylum Chordata; order Ceratodontiformes; family Ceratodontidae; genus Neoceratodus; species Neoceratodus forsteri. The sequence continues at coordinate 71,387,056 of CM057452.1, forward strand.
CTTAAAATTCCCCAACGTTCTACTCTAACTTCCAACTGCAACATTCCAGTGTGGCTTATGCAGCTGCGACAGTTCTAAAATGATGTCATCCCTCAGTCTCAGCTGAGACTGGAGAACAGAGTGAGACAGTGTGAAATCCATTTAACTGGAGTTTCACAAGCTGCCTGTCCCCTGCCTGCCACTAGGTCTAACTGGAATTCTAGTAACCCCGGGTAACGGGGGGGGTTACAGATGGAATCATAACCGCACTGGCAATGAAATGTTGCATCCCAGCTGGGCTATCCTGGCTAAAAAGACTGTAAAAAAGATATAGATATATATATATTTATTAGAGAGGGTGTTTGTAGCCATGTTAGTTCTCAGAATACTGGATTTGTTGCAGACTGTGATATTTCATTTATTTATTTAAAAGTTGTTGAGTTTAAAATGTCTTATGCCTGAAAAATAATGCTATATTTTGTTCAGAACAGTAGCAAAAAAAACCCATAAAATGTGGCGATTGTCTAGAAGTGGGTGTCCAACACCCTGCTGAAGAAACACTACTGCTTCTATTCAAAAGGTCATGTGTGGCATGTAAAAAAAAAAAAATAACGGGTGTAGGGAGATGTGCACTAGTCCCTTCACAAAAGAAAGGGTCCTACTAGAGCTCGATAAGCTGAGGGTGGACAAGGCAATGGGACCTGATGGCATACATCCCAGGGAACTAAAGGAGCTAAGGGTGGAACTAGCAGAGCCATTATCAGAACTGTTTAGTGAGTCTCTGAGCACAGGAGAGGTCCCAGAAGACTGGAGAAGAGCTCATGTGATCCCATTCCACAAGAGAGGTAGGAGGGAGGAGGCAGAGAACTACAGACCAGTCAGTCTTACCTCAGTTGTGGGCAAGATTATGGAGACACTCCTTAAGGAAAGGATAGTGCAACACCTGGAATCCATAGGAGCACAGGATCCAAGACAGCATGGGTTTATGAAAGGAAGGTCCTGTCAAACTAATTTCTTAGATTTCTTTGACTGGGTAACCAGAGTGGTGGACCAAGGGGGAGCAGTTGATGTTGCCTACCTTGACTTCAGCAAAGCTTTCGATACTGTTCCACATAGAAGATTGATTAATAAGCTGGGTATGCTCGGGGTGGGTCAGACGTTGGTCAACTGGGTGGCAAACTGGTTGACAGGCAGAAAACAGAGAGTGGTGGTAAACGGTATACAGTCAGAAGAGATCTAAGTCACAAGTGGCGTACCTCAGGGATCAGTCCTGGGGCCAGTCCTCTTCAATATCTTCATCAATGACATTGCAGATGGACTGGAGGGTAAGGTTTGTCTGTTTGCAGATGACACCAAGATCTACAACAGAGTAGATGATCCAGATGGTGTGGGCAGAATGAGAAGAGATCTGGATAAACTAGCAAAATGGTTGGAAGAGTGGCAACTGGGGTTTAACGCAAAGAAGTGCAAGATCATGCACATAGGAAGAGAAACCTGAAGCCACCCAAAGGCTGGGAGGAGTTGCTGGCAGTCACAAGGGAAGAAAGAGACTTGGGTGTCATCATCACCGATGACCTGAAATCATCCAAGCAGACCTCTAAAGCAGTAGGTAAGGCTAGAGGGATGTTGGGGTGTATTAGTAGGGGTATCACAAGTTGGAAGAGGGAGGTAATGATCCCTCTTTACAAGACACTGGTTAGGCCCCATCTGGAGTACTGTGTGCACTACTATAGGCCACACCTTCACAAGGACATTAACAAAATTGAGGCAGTCCAGAGAAGGGCAACCAAAATGGTGCAGGGACTGCATCAGAAAACATATGAGGACAGATTAACTGAGCTCAATATGTATACCTTAGAGAAAAGGAGGGAGAGAGGTGATATGATTGAAACATTCAAACACCTTAAGGGCATTAACAAGGTGAAAGAGTCTAACATGTTTCAATATAAGAAAAATAGCAGGACAAGAGGACACAGCATGAGATTAGAGGGAGGCTGATTAAGAGGTAATGTGAGGAAGTTCTTTTCACAGAAAGAGTGGTGGAAGCATGGAACGGCCTACCTCAGGAAGTGGTGGCTATGAATACAGTGCAGGGCTTCAAACAGGCATGGGATAGGCATAAGGGAGCAATACAGATGAGTATGAATAGATAGGCCACTGACAGCAAAGGGCGATGGCACATTCATAAGGTAGAAAAAGAAATGGGCAGACTAGATGGGCCTTGCGGTCCTTTTCTGCTGTCAACTTCCATGTTTCTATGTTTTGACCGGGAGAGGTACACTGAGCGGGAACTCATTTCCAGGTGCAACTCTTGGGGGATAGGGAGGTTACATTCAAACAGTTCAAACAGATTTGTAAATACATTTAGAGTTGAACACAGTATTGTACAGTCAAGAGTATTTTATACAGGGTGGGTTAATATGCTGAAATTGTAACACGGTAGAATAGTTGGTGGCCAAAATAATGGTTTTACAGAAATGGATAAGAAAGCAAAGAAATTTCAGTGTACAACACACATTCATGTAACCACCAATAGGGTGGTATCTGCAGTGCATTAGAGAAGTGGAGAAAAGACAGTGCGTGGAAAAGAGGAGAGCTTTTATTGGACCAACCCTTTTAATTATTGGAACACATTTCTTCATTGATCCAGTAACAGATATTACAGTCTGCAATGAGTCTAATGCATTTATTGAACTGTCACTCACTGTGAATAATACTTCCATGGTGCAGGATCTGCAGGTACTGTTCATTTATTTATAATGAATATGATAGAACGCTGTCATAGGTAGAAATCTACCTTTTTATAACAGCGTTTTGCCATCGATGCAACATCATGATGTTGTTAATCCATCAATGGTATGTCACATTGATGGTTTAACAACCGGGAACAGTCTGCGCATGTGCGCAACTTGATCGGGTGGCCTTGAAACGGATGCAGCGGTGACAGCATGACCCAGAGCAGACCGGTGGGGACATAAGAAAACTGTAGAAAGGACCTGTTTTCTTGTTTTTAAAACATGACCAGTACCACACACTGTGAAATATAATGTATGATACATAGATTGTCAACTGGTTTGTTAAGGCGTTCCATATTTATCGTGAACTTTTGTCGCCTCCCGAGGTTTCACACAGTCGCCTCTGGCAACCTCTTGATGGTTAACAAACCGGTTAACAATCGATGATCATACATCATCCTCTATATTTCAAGTTTCACCAGGAAAGACATACTGAGCTGATATCAGCTGATTTGCAGATGTGTCCTGGTGGAGGGGAAGAAGAGAATAAGGAAACAGAAACGAGTACAAAGCATTAAATAAAGCAATAATACTGGAAAATAAATCAAAATATAACTATCTATGAATACTTAAGAATCAATTGTCAAACAGTAAATGACCATGAATTAAACTGGAACAGACAAAAAAGAATATTAATCAGTAACAAAAAAAGAACAGGGAGAAACTGAAACAAAGGGAGGGCAGTGCTAGTGTTAGTGTTGTTGGAAAGTAAATAAAAAGGAATCTTTTATTGAATAAAGATTTTGAATTTTTAAGGAATACTGTAATCACATGCAGTACACAGTTTGTCTAGTGGAGCAGGGCTGGGTGAAAATCACATGGAAAAACCACTTGCTGACCACTCAGGGCAACAAACGCCACCTCACTTATCTTCAGTTCAGCGCTTTATTGTCCCCTACTCCTCCCCAATTACAATAATGTATTGCTCTGTTTCTTGTACTCACCTTCCACCCTTCCCCAAGAAGTATCTGGAAACAAGCAAGGTGTCAGCATGGCTCAGTTGGTAGCACATCCGCCTCTAGACCAGAAGGTTGTGGGTTCTCGTCCCACACTGGGTTGGACTTGCACCTAAAAATCACTGGCATCCGAGTGCAGTATTGGGGGGTGCTGTACTGCTGGGGTGTGCTGTCTTTCGGATGAGATGTTAAACTGAGGTCCCTTCTGCCCATCCTGGTATTGTCCAGGTGTAAGTAAAAGAACCCAGGGTACTCTTCGTAAAGAGCAGGGAACATTCCTGGTGTCCTGGCCAACATTCACCTTCCCATAAACCGGTTCATGCAATTATCCAGACTGTGTGGGTGATGATTTGCGATATGGCTGCCACCACACATTCAGTCACTTCACTACCAGTCTAGCATTGCTTGTAAAGTGCTTTGGGATACTGTGTGTGAAAAGCACTATATAAATGCTGATTCTTCTTCTAACATCTCATCTATTAAGGCTTTTACTGGGGAATGTAAAACATATTTTCAAACAGACATAAGTATTTATGTTGTTTACATACAGAATAATGAAACATAATGACATAGAATTTGATGACAGATAAGGAGCGCTTGGCCCTCCTAGTCTGCCGTTTTCCCTATCTACCGTAACACTGCAGACCTTAATTGATCTCTGGCTTAACCCCCTTTTTCCTTACCACTAATGTTACCTTATGCCTATCCCATGCATTCTTAAATTCTGTTACAGTTTTGGCCCCCACCACCTCTTCTGGGAGGCTGCGCCAAGCATCCAGCACTCTTTCTGTGAAGAAGACCTTCTTCACATCTCCCCTGAGACTACCCCCAGCTTCATAGCATGACCCCTTGTTTTTGAGCATCTTTTTGTGGAAAATGCCTTCTTCTTGAACTTTTATCTATCTATCTATCTATCTATCTATCTATCTATCTATCTATCTATCTATCTATCTATCTCAAACTTTTCACTAGAAAAGGCATACTGAGCTGATAATAGCTTGTTTCCAGATACTTCCTGGGGAAGGGTGGAAGGTGAGTACAAGAAACAGAGCAATACATTATTGTAATGTGAGGAAGTATTTTTTCACAGAGAGAGTTGTTGATGCATGGAATGGCCTTCCTGAGGAGGTAGTGGAGTCAAAAACAGTGAGGGAATTCAAGAATGCATGGGACAGACATAAAGCAATTCTAGTGGGGGTTAGGAGGAAGTAGACTGTTGGTTAACTAGGATCTGCAGCTTATCCATTAGGTAGGGAAAGAGGCAGACTAGGTGGGCCAAGCGGTCCTTATCTGCCATCCAATTCTATGTTTCTATTATACATTGCATCAATACAAGCATTAAGAAGAAGTCAAATTATACAATAAAATATACAGTGCATCGATAACTAAGCATTTGCAAGAGCAAATTATACAAGGTATAGGGCAGAAGCCTATACAATAAGAGTTACAAGGGAATACACTGCAGTGTTCGGAGACCACTTAGGACTAGATTGAGCCCTGCACTTTTTCAGTTGCCCTCCTCTGGACCGCCTCCAAGCTGTCTATGTCCTTCTGGAGATTTCGTCTCCAGAACCGTACACAGTGCTCTATGTGGGGTCTTACCAGTGATCTATACAGAGGCAAAACCACCTCCCTCTTTCTGCTGGTGATACCCCTCTCTATGCACCCCAACATCCCACTAGCCCTTCCTACTGCCATGTCACACAGCCTGACCACCTTTAGGTCATCCAGTATGATTACCCTCAGATGTCTTTCCTGCTTGGTGGTCATAAATACCACTTCACTCATTTTGTACTCTGCTCCTGGGTTTCTGTGCTCTAAGTGCATTATGTTGCACTTTTTTGCATTGAAACCCAGCTGTCATACTCTTGACAACTCTTCTAGTTTTCTTAGGTCTCTGCTCATCCTTTCAGTACTCCTGAGGTGTCCACCCACTTGCAGATTTTGGTGTCATCCACAAAGAGACAGATCTTCCCTTACAGCTCCTCTATAATGTCACTTACTAACATACTAATTGTCAGCAGATTAGGTCTTATGGTCTATCGAGTTTGCTCGAACCTCAGATCCCTAGTTGGGTGCCGAGGCCCTCCCCCCCCTTGTGTTCCAGAAACCCCTATCATCCATCCCCACCCCCCTGGGACAGGCCATCATCTGATACATCCACTTTCTGTGCCTGTCCCACCCTCTCTTGAAGTCCTCCACTGTGGATCTCTGAACCAGCTCGCCAGGCAGTGCATTCCAAGGGTCCACCACCCTCTCAGTGAAAAATCTCCTCCTCTTTCCCCCCTCACCCTTCCACCTTCCAACTTCAAACCATGCCCTCTGGTGATACCTCCCTGCTTTAGTCTGAAGAGCCCCTCCATGTTTACCCTATTTATTCCCTTGAGGTACTTGAAGACCTCAATCATGTCCCCCCGTCTCTCCTCTCCTCCAATGAAAACAGGCAGAGCTTCTCAAGTCTGTCCTCATACGTCAAATCCCCTAGTCCTCGTATCATCTTAGTTGCCCTCCTCTGTACCCTCTCCAGGAGCTGTATGTCCCTCTTCAAGTGTGGTCTCCAGTACTGTACACAGTACTCAAGACGTGGTCTAACCAGTCCATTATACAGCGGCAGAATCACTTCCCTGCTCCTAGAGGTGATCCCCCTTACGATGCATCCCAACATCCTGTTTGCCTTGCTAGCCGCTCTCCTGCACTGCTCAGAATTATTCATACATGCATCCATCATGACCCCTAGGTCTTTTTCCCCTATTGAGGCCTCCAGCACCTCCCCTCCCAGGGTGTACCTGTGTTTAGGGTTTCCCCACCCAAGATGTAACACCTTGCACTTGGTGATATTGAAATTTATATTTCCATGTGTGAGCCCAGCTTTCCAGGGTGTCCAGGTCCCCTTGCAGGGCCAACCTCCCCTCTTCCCCCTCAACTACTGCTCCCATCTTGGAGTCATCAGCGAAGAGACTCATTTCACACCCAATACCCTCCCTGATGTCCAATATGTATGCATTAAACAGGATTGGACCCAGGACAGAGCCCTGTGGTACCCCACTACCAACCTCTCTAGGGTTCGAGAGCTCCCAACCGACCACTACTCTCTGGGTGCGTCCAGCTAACCAGTTTTCAATCCATCTGACCATCAAAGGGCCTACTCCCAACCCCATCAGTTTCTCCACCAGACCATTGTGGGGGACAGAGTCAAACGCCTTGCTGAAGTCCAAGAATAATACATCCACAGACATTCCCCCTGTCCAGTTCTGATGTTACCCATTCGTAGAACTCCACAAGATTGGTTTGACATGATCTACCTGGCACAAACCCATGTTGCCAACTATCCAGACCTCCCACCTCCTCCAAGTACACCCCCAATCATTTCCTTTAGTATACTCTCCATTAATTTTCCCACCACCGAGGTCAAACTGATGGGTCTATAGTTACCTGGTACTTCCCTCGACCCCCCTTTATGGATTGGCACCACATGTGCCTCTCACCAATCCCTAGGTACCCTCCCTGTCTCAAGCGACCTGTTGAAGAGCTCCACCAGGGGTGCAGCCAGTATGTCCGCCAGTTCCCATAGTACTCTTGGATGAATGCCATCCGGCCCAGAAGATTTGTCTTTGTTTAGGGCCTTAAGGGCTAACCACACCCTTTTGGTGGAGATAGCATCATCCGTCTCCTCCACCTTACTGGCCTTTTTATCCTTATCCTGATGTGACACCCCTGGGGTACCTCTCCCTCCCTCCCTCTTACTCCATTTCTGTTGCTCCCCTGAACCCACTCACTGCCGCAGCTATCCCCATCGTGCCTTGCTTTGTAGATATCCCATCCCCCTCCCTAGTGAACACAGAGGCGAAGTACTCATTTAATACCTCTGCCTGGTCCCTCACCTCTTCCACCCACCCTCCTTCTGATCTCAATCTACTGAGATGGCCCTTAGTTTTTCTCCACTCCCCAATTTACTGGAAGAACCCCTTTTTCCCTCCATGTATCCCCTGTGCCAGCCACTGCTCTTTACTGGACTTTGCCCCCCTCACCATCCAGGTGACTTTTCTAGATGCAAGATGGTACATTTCCTTATCCCTATCCCTTCTTGTTGTTTCATATTTTTTGTAGGCCGCCTTCTTTTCTCTGACCGCTACCTGAACCTTACTGGACCACCAGCATGGTTTATGTGATCTTGCTCCCTTATGTTTCACCTTAGTGCAGGTCCTGACTGCCTCATGAAGTCCCTGTTTTATGACCTCCCATCTCTTTTCCACATTTGTCATTGATGTAATCCCCTTCACATGATCCTTGAGAATATTTCCCATGCCCACAAATTCTGCCCCCCTGAAGTCCACTGCCAGTGTCCTAGATCTCACCCCCCCCCATGCTTATTTGAAGCCAGACAGTATTGTGGTCGCCCCAGTCAGGATCCTCTACAACCAGGTCCCTTACCAGATCCCCATCTGCCAGAACCACGTCTAGGACATGCCCCTCCTTGTGGGCTCCATCACATGCTGTGTAAGAACACATCCTGGAAGCCATCCAGCAGCCTCTGCCCCTTGGCCACCTTAGAGGACATGGTTCCCCAGTTTGTACCTGGCATATTAAGGTCCCCCATCAACACCACTCCTTCCCCTTTTGGTCCACACTGGGCAATGATGTTGTCCAGCAAATCATCCTCCAGAACATCACCCATCCCGGGGGGCCTATATATTACACCCAGCTTGACCTTACCTCCTGCTGGGGTTCTTAAGGTGACCCATAAGGCCTCCACGTTTCCCTCTGCCTCTTCTACCCTAGCAATTTCTATGTCATCTCTAATGAACATAGCCACTCCATCCCCTCTGCCCTCCTTTCTATCCTTCCTAAGCATAGTGTACCCCCGCATGTTTAGGTCCCAGTCATGGTTTTTGTTGGCCCATGTTTCTGTGACCACCGCATCCACCCCCGAACAGCATGGCCTGGAACTCAGCAACTTGTTTCCAAGCTCCTGGCATTTACTAACACCACCCCCACCCCTTATCCCTGATCCCTTTGTCGAACCCCACCCAGGTTCCTTATAGTTCCATCCTCCGTCTGCTCCTCCTGAAACCTCCACCCCCAGTCTGTTTCCCCTCTCCCCTTGGGTTTGAAGGCTACTCCCTCATCCAGAGGAGAGGGCTTCTGGTCAGCCCTCCCTTATCCCTCCCCCTCACAGTTTAAACCCCACCTTTCTTGAATGTAGTCAGCCGTCCCTGTTTAAGGACCTCTTTCCCTAAGGGGGAAAGATGAAGCCTGTCCTTGGCATACAGTCCCTTATCCTCCCAAACTCTTTTCAGTTCCCTAACACCCCCAACCCACTCTCTTCACCCCACTTCCTGAGCCAGTCATTAACCTCTGTGATTTTCATTTTTTTCTCCACTGATGCCTTTGGTACTGGCAATATCTCCAAAAAGGAAATGCTGCATCCATTATCCTGACAGACTCTGGCAAGTTCTTGGAACCTTGCTTGGATTTCCAAAATTCTATTTCCCTCTAGATCGTTAGTTCCCAAATGCACAAGGAAATCCGGTTTCCTTCCACAATCTCTAACTAGTTCATACACCATGAACTTTGCTCTGTGCACTTTCAGCCCAGAGATACTCACTACCCTCACCTGGCTATGGCATCCACCCCCCTGTCCCTCCCACTGGATACCCCTAATCATCGAGTCTCCCAATAACAGAACCTTAACACCACCATCATCCTTATGGTTACCTCCACTATGCACTCTCAACCACCCATCCCCCCCTTTATTCGTGATCTCAATTCCATGGGAGTCTTCCTGCCTTATTAGAGACCCCCTTGTCACCCTCCCCTTTCTGCCTCCCCTGTTATTTTGCCCACTTAACTCAGACCCCCTGAATAGGTGTCCCTTTAACCTCTCTTATCCGAACCATTTATCTTGGCCCTGATGGTTTCCCCTTCCCCCACACTGCCATCCTCCCCCCTTGTAATAATACCCCTACCTCCAGAGGCACTCTGTGTGTTCCCTTTACCTTGGGCCCCATCCTTGGTACAGACCCCCTTGCTAAGGGGGGCCCCCTGCCTCGCCTCCTTGTCTCCCAGTTTCTCTCCAGTCGTGCTCTCCTCCCTCATGTCTGCAATATGTTGCATCTCCCCCATCTGCTTAACATTTATGTTTCCCCTTCTCCCTCTGGGACTATTTCTATCCTTTCCATTGCTGGTCTGTGATGCCCTATGGGTATCCGACTCCCTCCCCCCGGCCACTGTATCAGTTTCCTCATTTTCACCAACCCCTTCCTCGCCCTCTAGGTTGCTTAGTAGCTCAAATTTATTGTAACACTCTATGCCAACCTCCGTCAAGTAACCTGAGTTTCCCCCGACTGCCCCTCTAAACTGCTCCTCTTCCTCCCCTCTTGCTCTGTTCTCCTTAGGAGCTCCCTTCCCACAGTCTGCTCTTTTAGGCTTCCCCACAACAGCCCCGCCCTTCTCAATGTCTGCTCTTCTAGGCTTCCCCAAAACAGCCCCTCCTGACTCTTCCCCCTCCACTCTCTTTATATTCGGAATGTTTACCCTGTGCACTTTCCCCTTAGCATTAACATCCCTATCTAATGGTCCTCTGTCCCTAATATCCCCCCTCCTGCTTGCTGTAACACAACGTCCTGTAATTTCTGAGCATTGCCACAGCCCCCCCTCAGCCCCACACTTCTGCTGCCCATATCCACACCCCTTATCCTTGGACACCCCCCCAACTCCCCCAGCTTACTCCTCAACCAATATACTTCACTCCTGATACAAGATAGCTGTCTATAGAGTGGGCAGCCTCCCTCTCTATAGGCCCAATTGAGAATTATTGCCATCCCACAGCCTGTGCAGCCTACAACCCTTCCGAAGATGCCTGCCATGGTGGAATATGGCCACCCTGTTTGTCCCTCTCTGTTTATAGTGGCACACATCCCTTTTCTCAGTCCCTTCCCCCTGGAATACAGTCTCTCTCTATACTGACTGCAGTTATTTACAAACCCAATTTCAACCCCACCAATAATGTTCCCAAGTCTCACAAACACATACAGTCCAGTGTGTGTCCAGTCCCACTAACAGTGTGTGTATGCAGACATCAGGTACCGTATGATGTCCACAGGCCCACCAGTTCCTGTTGCTTCAAATTTCAGTCACAAACAGAAATGCACAGCCCTTCAATCCAACCTCAGTGGCTTTTCAGTATTTAAGAAAGCCCACAAAACAGGGTGGGTGAGAGGGCTCTACCAACACCAGGCAAACATCACATTTAAATTTCACTCTAATTATCACTGCCAAACAAGTGTTCCCAAGCCCCAATAGTTACAATATCACAGCCCAAGTAACAGTTCTAACTCAAAGTAGTAATTTTTAACACACAGAACTAATTTCAAGTACAAAACTATTCAAATATTACAGTTAAAACAGAAGATAAAACCAAATCTCTGTCCTGAAAAGCCTCCTGCTACTGTTCCCAAGTGAACAATGAAAGACAAGATGATTCTTGTAATTTACCCTCCCCCTAACACCAGGCAAACATCACGTTTAAATTTCACTCTAATTATCACTGCCAAACAAGTGTTCCCAAGCCCCAATAGTTACAATATCACAGCCCAAGTAACAGTTCTAACTCAAAGTAGTAATTTTTAACACACAGAACTAATTTCAAGTACAAAACTATTCAAATATTACAGTTAAAACAGAAGATAAAACCAAATCTCTGTCCTGAAAAGCCTCCTGCTACTGTTCCCAAGTGAACAATGAAAGACAAGATGATTCTTGTAATTTACCCTCCCCCTAACACCAGGCAAACATCACGTTTAAATTTCACTCTAATTGTCACTGCCAAACAAGTGTTCCCAAGCCCCAATAGTTACAATATCACAGCCCAAGTAACAGTTCTAACTCAAAGTAGTAATTTTTAACACACAGAACTAATTTCAAGTACAAAACTTTCAAATATTACAGTTAAAACAGAAGATAAAACCAAACCTCTGTCCTGAAAAACCTCCTGCTACTGTTCCCAAGTGAACAATGAAAGACATTAAAAAAGGACTGGTCCCAGCACTGACTGCTGACACACACCCCTGGTCACCCTCCTTTCCTTGAAATAAACTCTATTTACCACCACCCTCTGTCGCCTATCACCTAACCAATTTCTTATCCAGTTTGCAACCTTTGGACTCACTCATAAGCTACCCAGCTTGCTTATTAGTCTCCTATGTGAAACAGTGTTGAAAGCCTTACTGAAATCTAGGAATGCCACGTTCACCATTTCAGCCTGATCTAAATCCTTTGTCACCCAGTCAAAGAAATCTATTAGATTCATTTGACAAGACCTCCGCCCTATGAAACCATGCTGCTGCCTCGGGTCTTGTAACCCAGTGGATTCAAGCTATTCTACAATCCTTTCCTTCAGCAGTGATTCCATTAACTTGCCCACCACTGATGTTAGACTGACTGGCCTATAATTGCCAGCCTCCTCCCTGCTACCACTTTCATGTAGATGGACTACATCCATCCATCTGTAGTCCTCTGAAAACCACTCCTGTTTCCAGTGAGCTGTTAAATAGGACTGTCAGAGGTGCAGCCAGTATTTCCCTGAGCTCCCTTAATACCCTTGCGTGCACCCCATCTGGCCCCATTGCTTTTCCCACCTTCAGATTAGCAAGTCCCTTCACGATTCTTGCCACCAAAAAATGACTAGTGCCTACCCCTCTCCCTCCAAAGCTTCTGTTACTTTTTTTGTGGCCCTTCCCTTTCTCCTTCCTCTGTGAACACTGAACAAAAGTATTTGTCCAGAATGTCTGATTTTTCCTGGTCCCCTTCTGCACAGTCCTCCCCTTCCCTTTTTTTTTTTAACTTTGTTTATTCTCCTCCCCTCACTCTGGAGCTGTGCTTCTTCGGGAATCACCTAGACCTACCCCACAGCTTGCCTTAACTTGAATCCCCGGAGGTTCCCCCATAGAGCCGTGGCTGTACCCTCCAGGTGGGTCAGGGTGGGGCCCTGACGCCCCGATATCTTCAAGTGTTGTTGGGTCATCCGGTGGTCAGGCAGGCAGCTGTAATTAGGGTCAGGTTGACGCTCCATCTACCCATGCTCCAGGATGCATTTTCCTCCTGTTTTTCTCCCTACATGCGGTGTGCATCCTGACGTCAAGGCGCCGAGTGCCGACAGCCACCACATGTCTTGACCAGTCCCTCCTGCAACTGCAGGACTTGCCATACCTCGAGCCTCCGCCCATGGTCAGGCAAGCTGCGGACCTTGGTCTCTTCCCTCCCCTGGAGAAGACGAGCAGTCATGGGATGCTCAAGTCTTCTCCCACGGCTGGCCATCCAGTGGTCTGGGCTCACTCCCAAACCCAGGTCCCTGGCATCGCAAGTGGGAATCCAACTGCTTCACCGGTGGGCCAGCCACTCCCCTTCCCTTTTTAACCTTACAATGCAACCCCTGGTCTTCCTCTTTTCACTAAGCCACCCAGTCAAAGCAGCTCGACTGCCTAAATAAAATGATTGTAAATCATCTCCAACTTTTTCACAGACAGAAAAAAGATCATAATGTATCTTCAGTTGACAGTCCATCCCTTACACCACCACACCAACACCATTGTGATCATGGCATTGTAGTCCCTATGTACACATATATGCTGCAGAACCTGTAATCCACCTACTGGCTTTCCCCACTCACCAAATGCACTTCCAGTCCTTACCTTGGACTGGGAACAACCCTTAAGGATTTTTGGCATCTTATTTTCATGGATGTCTTGGGCAAATGCAGCTTCATGCCCTGATGAGCATCCTTTTAGTGTGTATAGCATAGCTTAGACAGCATCCATACATCCCTCACGCATGATATTTAATGCACACTGCAGTCTCAGAGTGAAATAATGAACTGAAGAAGAACAGTGCCAGCAGTGTCCAGCAGTAGGACAATATGGATTGTATAGGACTGCTTGTATTATTTGCTATAGGTACAGCTCACGTGCTGTGATAGGCATCCTGAATCTCTCAACTGTCCCTGATTTTCCAGAACGGCCCAGATTTCACCTTAAAATCTTCCTCTGCACCTCCTAAAAATGTGTGTTTCTCTAACTAAACTGTAGGGATTCTGAACACAAAGGTAATGTAAAACATTGAGGCTACAGACATGTTCTTCAGAACATACATTTGACACTAAGCCTCATTAATTCTAGTACAAGAAAAGAACCCCAGAGCAAATGCACTGGGCAAGGGTTATCCCGAAGGATATTGGCCATACAGCCAAATTTTAAAGAAAACACAAACTGCACATACCCCAATAATGCAAAGCATCATGGGAATCATATGCAAATTTCCATTAATTCATTTGGACTGACTCAACTTTAAGCAGAATTGCATGGTGCCAGAAGGCCTCACAATACAATCAGCAACGGATGAGAACAGCAGACACAGACACGTGTTTCGTTCTCATCTGGACTCATCAGTGTGCCATATCTGTGCTTCAGCCCCGGGAGAGATAGCCAGCCACCCTATAGGGGATCTTATTGGTTTGAGTCATGGGTCAATTCTAGTAGCTTCCTGAGTGGGTATCATCAATTTGTAAGATGTGTCCCTGATTTTGGTCCTTTGTCCCTGATTTCTTTAAGCCTTGTCCCTCATTTCTGAGGCAGCAAGCTGAGAGGTGTCTGGTGATAGGTGGTTGTGATTAGACAAGTCACACTATTTCTGAGAAAGAATCCCTTGTTTTTAATTCCCTCCAAGAGTTGTCTCTCTTCAAAAAAACAAACAACAATAACAAAAACAAGGATTCCCTTTTCAGTGGAGAATGGGCACATTTTCCTGTTTCTTATTGTAAAAGAACTCCCCTTTCCAGTTCTTTACCTTAATATCCATGTGTTTTTCAATATGCCAGACGTTCAGAGGTGTGAACGTTGTTTGTTTCTGTATTAGACATGGCTTATGTTTTATAAGCCAGTGTTCACTTTCTTCACATGGTTTATAGTCTGTTCTTACTGAATTGGGCTCCTGAGGTTTTCCATACTCTGTTCTGATAGAAGTAATTTATTTTTAGATTTATGTTGCCCATTTACACTAATTTTCCTGTAGTCAGAAAAAAAAATGTAATGATGGCATAAACCTTGAGAAAAAAAGATTCTTTTGTGAAGTAGTTCCCAGCAGAAGTCTGGGGAATCTTACATTGTACATATTTTTTATGCAGCCTATAGCAAGCTTCATGTAAAAGACCATTAAAAATGAAAACCAGGTGTTACAAATACGAGCCATATATGTTACACTCTCCTCAAAACCTGCTGACGCCATCAACAGTGAAATCAGAGAAACAGTTCATGTGTGCTTGGAGTGGAGTTTAATGACAAGCCTTGTAACCACCCATAGCAGTGTTGTGTTTTTACAACATGTTTTAGTTTTATCGCAATCCTGTATATTTTGAAAACAACAGAATTTTGTTTTGTATAGCTCTTTTGATATACACTGGACTGGATATGTAAACATTTGTTTTATGTTTTAGCACACTTGTGCTACTCTGCAGCACAACTGTTAGACCGTATTAAAGGTGGACTAATGTTTTGTTGCATGTGTTGCAAGACGCCCCCCAAAAAATGATACAAGGGGCAAATGGAGCTGGCAGTATAGCCTAGAGGTTAGAGTAACAGGCTGTAAATGAGCTTGGTACATCCAGCTGACTTGGGTTTGATTCCCACAACCTCTGCTTGCATACTGTGTGACTCCGAACAAGTCACTTAACCTCCCCAGTGGTCCTGGGTCACCCCTGAAAACAGACCTTGTACTTAGTGGGTCTTACCCAGTTACCTAAAAAAAAAAAAAAAATAATAATAATAGTGGTGCGTGCGTAATTTGTTCAGTGTAAAGTGTGAAAATTGTAAATGCATCAAAACATTAGAAAAGTGCCTGCAAGAATGTTGACATGTTTGACATGATGCTGGGTTCACCCGAGACTGCGAACTGTACCTGTGTCATAGTTACATTTGCAAATTGCTCTGTATACTATTGTGAACTATTTTTGTACTTGTATTGAAATGTTTCCCTGTATTGTTGTACTGTACCCTCCCAGGTCGTGCCTGAAAATAGTCATTGCTATGGCTAGTGCACCTACCTGGTAAACAAAAACTAAATAAATAAATAAACATGTTTTGGAAATCCAGCCCACTGTATCTCAAAGTGCTTTATAAGCCAAGGGGAAATTGGGAAAAGGGAAATTGTTTAACCAGGAAAGGCACACTAAGCCAAAGCTTGTTTCCAGGTGTGACCTGGGAGCACAAGGAAGTTAAATGACTTGCTCAGGGTCACACAGTATGCAGGTGGGGGCTGTGGGATTCAAACCCCAGCCTCAGATCTCCAAAGAATGAGCTGCTGGCAGAGCAGGGACTATGAGCCCTATGCACAAAAGCACATAGTGCCTATATGCCATGTAGCTGAGCAGTGTAAGTGATCCTACATTGGAATGCCACACAGTGGGGAGTCCATGTAGCCCCTGCAGTATTCACAACAGGTGAACAAGCCACCTGCACACACGATTCTCCACCTGATTCCACAGCTATGAACTGCAGGTGGTCTGGGAGTATTCCAGGGGGTGTGCCCGCATAGTGCAGCGTGCACGATAGTGCAGTACGCTGGGCAATGGCAAGCAGTACACATGGGGGAGACCCTGCCTTAACTATTTATGTGCCCTCTGAAAGGTTACAAGCAGTGTGCGGTGGCATCAGGATCCTCCTGCACACATCCACCCCAGTACAATGGGCTGCCTTTCAGGGCTGGGAGCAACCTGTCTGGCAAACACCCTCAATTTGCTCATGGTCAGGGTCTGCACTTTCCCATGACCCCCTGCACGGGGATGACAGGGGATTCACTATGAGATCCTTGTCAGGCATTCGATTGGATGCCCACTTGCATCCTGCCCCTGTACTGCCCCGATCCACACCTGTAGTCCCATGCACCAGGTGGGCGGAGCTGCGGACAGGTGCCCTACGGGTGTTTGCAGATGTGAATCCATGCACCCTGCATCTATCCTGGGCTGTATAGGCATGCAGGCACCATTATGCATGATTCGCACATACATTGTGCTCTTATGTGCATAGCCCCTTATATGCATACAAGTATGGCAGAAAGTACCGAAGCTGCAGTGCATGCTGGCCGTGAAAAAGATGGCAGTGCTTTTTAAGATTCAGTAATGGGACGTCCTGTCTCCATCATTGAATCATGCCACTGTAAGCTAAAAATAACTTTGGTAAAATGGTTTCTTTTCTCCTGAGTTATTTTCTGAGGATCTGAAGAGGAGATGGCTCTGGCCTTCCCCTGTGACTCTAGACCAATGGCATTCAACATCTGAAAAGGACATCAATCACAATTGGACTAGAGTCAGTATGGGCAGACAAGAGCCATCTTTTCTTCAGTCCTCAGACAATAATTAAGGAGAAAATAAAAACATTTACTTCTGTTATTTTTACCTTTCAGTTGCACAATTCAGAAAGGAAGCCTAGATGTGCCCTTACTAAACTGAAATAAACACTGCCATTTTGTTTTTTTGGGGCCAACTTCAGCCTGAGTTGATAGTTTGTTAAAGAGCTGGTGACATGTTCAGGACAACTTTAACAAAACATAACATTTAGGCCCTGTCCAGCTTGTATTTCTCATTAGGTCTGTAGTCCCTCTCCCCATTATTTAGTAGTGAGGTCATTTGCATGAAAACAGGATCTTTGCTCCTGAAGAGTTCATCTATGCCTGCTGTTTCCTCCCTAACTGAAGTAAAAGAGCACTGCTCGTGACATCACAGTTACTCCCATGGCAACAGAGTGTGATGTTAAAACAGAGGAGTATCACTTGAAGTAGGGAGTAAGCTATAGAGACAGATGAACTCAAAATGAACTCTAAGGGACAAAATCATATATTAATATACATTTATTTAATAATAAATTATGAGGAGGAGAAATATATAAAATATAAATGGAATGCAAGCAGAATTGTACCTAATTATTATGTTTTTTAAAGTTTTCTTTGAGGCATCAGTAGCTGTTTAAGGAAGGCTATGTTTGACAGAACACCTACAGTGTCCCCTGTGTTTTCCAGAAAGTACCATGGGGTATTTAACATTTACATGCACAATACCACAGAAGGACAAAGGGGACCTCACGGTACAGTCTCATCTTAAAAATGGAACCACCAAAGGTGCAAAGTCATTAAACAGGGAATACTGGTTGGGGAACCGTGCACAACCAGCACATGCTGCTGCAGAGGGGTTCTGCTTACCTTTGACCTCAAGTGCAAAGCTTGAGTGGCCTGAGGTAATCAAAACCCAGAGGTGGCAGCTCAGGGCTGGTTGGGCACGTGGTTGACTATCCAGCATTTTTAATACTAGGAGTTTATACTAGGAATCTATTAGATGTACAGAAGGCTATAGGCCCATGGTCGTGCATCTCCAGTGAGGCTGGGTACTATTTGCCCAAGTCCATTAGTAAATATTTATTGAGTTTAGATTTAAAAATACTAAAGGAATTCACTTCAACCATGTCTCTTGGGAGGGAGTTCCATATAGGTATTATTCTTTGTGTGTAAAAGAATCTTCTGTTGTTACTTTTAGGATACAGTATGTTAACTTTAGTTGATGACTGTGACTCCTTAAACAAAAGCCCCTGTTGTTCTTTACCAGACCTGGTTCAGTCATAAGTTGATTGTCTTGAAATATGTGGAACATTTGTAACAGGTTCCCACTAGTTCTCTTTAAGTTCCAGTGGATACAATTTTAATTCAGTCAACCTTTGCTCATAATTTATTTAATTTATTTATTGAAATGTTTCACCAGGAAGGCACACTGAACAACAAGTTGCTTGTCTCCCGATGCGACATGGGGGGTTACAATTGGCTGAAGAATTAGACGTACAGATTACCGTTTAACATATCTGAGAAATTAAACATTCAATTACATTTGTATCAAGACATACAGTTAAAAAATTTAAATAATCATACAATCGCATTTGTGACACAAAATACAGTTAAATATATCATACCTGTGGAATATGCATTTAATTACAAGTGGCATATCTGAGGAACATAGTACAGAAATTTAATGTAGCTTTGAAGCCAACTCCTTGCAGGACTAGATCACAGTTAAGAGGCAGATCATTTAGCAATTATTGAATGAATGAGGTGCAGTGAGGGGACATCAAGGAGGGTAGAGAGGTAGATAGGGGAAATCAGCTGGGGGAAGGAGAGGATAAAGATGGTGGGAACATTACCGGATCAAAGTGAGCAAAAACTCAGTTGCAAGGGGCAAGTTAACACAGAGCTAGTGCAATCTGGGAGCATCTCAAACAGAACAGGAAGTAGGCTGTTGGTTAACTAGAATCTGCAGCTTATCCAATAGGAAGGGAAATGGGCAGACTGGGTGGGCCAAGTGGTCCTTATCTGCCATCAAATTCTATGTTTCCATGTAGAACAAAAAGTGCAAGCTATTAGCTCAAGTGAACTAATTCCTTTGTTTAAATACAGGGGGCAGAGAGGAGGCTCAGGAGGGAGGTGGGGGTAAGGGATAGGGTAGGGAAGGATGAGTCATACTTGTAACTGGCCCCTTCGGAGTGCAGAGATCGCTGCCAGAGGCGGAATGAGGCGAGGACTTAGAATAAGGAGCAGAAGTAGGCAAGGATAAGTTGGGTAGAGATAGTAGAGGGGATGGTAAAGGGAAGGAGGAGGAGAGGTGGGAGAAACTTGCCTAAGACCAGACCTCTTCAGGATACTGACAGCACAGTTGGGCAAGGATGAGTTAGGTAGAAAGGATGGAGGGGAAAGGGGAGGGAAGGGAGAGTCATTTTCCAGTGCTGGACACCTCCAGGATGCTGAGAACCCTGCTAGGGGCAGCACTAGGTGAGGACACATTGAGAAGAGAGAAAAGAAAGGATGATGGGAAAGGAGGGAAGAGGAGTGAAAGAAGAAGCTTGCATAAGACTAGGCCACCTCAGGATGCTGAGAACCCTGCCAGACCACAAAATTAGGTGAGGACTAGTTGGGTAGAAAGGATAGAGGGAGAGGGGGAGGGGGAGTGAAGGAAGAGTAATTTCACATTGCTGGGCTGCTCTAGGATGCGGAATACCCTGCCAGGGGATAGAATTAGGCAAGGACAAGTTTGGCAGAGAGAAATAGGGGGGATAGAAGAGGAAAGGAAAAAAAGGAGGAAGGGAAGAAACTTATTTGAGAGTAGACATTGCCAGGGTACTAAGAATCCTGACAGAAGACAGATAAGGGATAAGTTGGTTAGAAAGGAAAGAGGGGGAAGAGAGGGGGAGGAGGAGGCTTGCCCAGTCCTAGACACCTCCAGGATGCTGAGAACCCTGCCAGAGGTCAAAACTAAGCAGGGGGCAAGTAGGTAGTGCAAAAAGGTTAGGGGTAGGAGTGAGGGGGTAAGCGGTGAAGGGAGAGGTGGGCATGCTGAGAAGCAGACTCGGGAGGAGGAAGGTTTAATAGGGGTTGTGAGTCATGGAGAAGAGCAGAAGAATAGGAAGATGGTTAAGGAGGGTTAAAGCAGGAGCAGTTAGATGAGAGAAAGTTGAGTAAGGCAGAGGCAAGGGAGTAGGAGGAGTGCCATATTTGGGGGAGAGGGAGTTTCAGATTTGTGAGAAACAATGGGTGAAGCCTGACTGACCGATAAGAGTGGTTCGATGGGGACCAAGAAAGTGTGAGTGTCAGAGGATCTGAGGGAGAGGGGAGGTGGGGAAGAGAGTGAACATGAGAGGTAGGAGGAAAGTTCTTCTAACCAAAATTTAGACGTGAGCTTGGCACAATGAGTGAGGCACCTGTTGGCAAGCAAGGGAATGGACAAGGTGTGGTAGTCACAGTGATGTGTGCGTGATGGAGCATCAAGGGAAAAATGACAGAAGGAGTCAAAGAGAGTGTCCAATCTGGTTAGGGAGGATTTGGGAGCACCACCATAGACTAAATCACAGTAGTCTAAAATAGGGAGGAGCATCTTCTGGACTAGTTCAAGCCGCACCATAGGAGGGATGCAAATACGGTTCCTGAATAAGGCACCAAACTTGGGGCACAGCTTTTTCAGGATGGCGTCAATGTGGCCAGAGAAATTGAGGTGAGTTGTAGAGGTGTCCTCTAGGGTTGTCCCATCAAAGGTATGGAAAGATGTTAAAGGGTGGAGCATAGAGAGTCTCTGCCTAGTGCCAAAGATCATGGAAACAGTCTTTTTGGCATTTAAGAATAGCTGATGTGAGGCAAACCATAGCTGAACCTGGTGGAAGTCATGCTGAAGGGTGGTTGTTTCACCAGCAGGGGTTTGCCAGAGAACAGGATGGTGTCGTCAACATACATATGGATGTATTTATATAAACATGTAATTCATGTTATGCAGGCCATCTATAAGTCTGGTGACTCTTCTCTGGACACCCTCCAACCTTATAATGTCCCTTCAAAGGTAAGGGCTCCAGAGAGGTGAGCAGTAATCCAAGTGGGGTCTTGCATATGCCCTATACAGTGGCAGAATGCATACCCTGTTTCTAGAAGAGAACGCCCTTTTTGTGCACCCTATGATTTTATCAGATTTACTGATCACCTCACTGCACTGTTCACTAAATTTGAAGTCACTAGAAATAATGACCCCAAGACTTTTTCAGTGTCAACTTATTTTAAGAGTCTACCATTCAGAGAGTAATTATTATTATTGTTAGAGTCTTCTAAATGCCGTTAGACCTTGCCCAGTCTTCTAAGAGTAGTAAATCTTTTTTAGCGATTATATTTCTTGGTCGCAGTTAACTTTTACAGCTATTTTTGTGTCATCAGCAAACTTGATTGAAAAATTAGTAAGTTTATCAGTCAGATCTGAGATAAAGATGGAAAACAACACTGGTACCAATACAGAGCCCTGTGGTACTCCACTGGTAACTGGTCCCAATCCAGACTGATAACCTCTAATGCGCACGCTCTGGGTTCTATTACTTAGCCATTTCTCCACCCATCGCACAACTGTATTTTTTATTCCCACATGGCACATTTTTTCTATCATGATGCAGTGCGGGACTTTGTCCAAGGCCTTACACAGATCCAAGAACACAATGTCCACAGGTGATTTTTTTTTTCTAGCAGGGCACTCACTCTCTCATAAAAAACTAAATTACTAGTGAGACAGGATCTATGATTTTTAAACCCATGTTGAGTGTTATCCCTGAGTTTTTTATTACTGATTTCCAGTTCAAGTCTATCCTTAATGAGGGACTGAAAAATGTTAACCAGGATACTTGTTAGACTGATAGGTCTGTATTTAGTCATATTCTCTCTAATTTTTATGTTTGCTTGCACGCATGTGCAAGAAACATAGTGCCATCATCCGAGTTTCTGGAGGTGTGTCACCCCCTCTTCCAATTCCCTCTGTGTGTTTGCAGGCACGGCCACAGTTGCCCAATGCATGCTGCAGCTGTCTATGACAGCACTCGAGAATGCAGTGGCTTACAGTTGAAAGGGAGAGAGCCGCTTCAGTGAGCACGATCAGATAAGGGAAGTGATCACTGAAGTGCTCTCCCCCCCTCCCCCAAACAGTCTTCCAGGTGCCACGCTGGGATCCCACCTCATCGTGGCAACAATGTGTATGGCCAACTGGGGTGCCCAATCCCCAGTCGGCTCCACATTCCCCCCCCAAGAGATTACCGAGTGCCATGCTGGGAGCCCATCCCAGCGTGGCAAAAGTCGGAATGGCCGATGGGGATGTCCAATCCCCGTTGGCTCCACTGCCTCCCCAAAGCTTTCCAGCTGCCACGCTGGGAGCCCACCCCAGCATGGCAAACATCCTGCGTAGTGTAATTGCCATGCTGGGAGCCCACCCCAGCATGGCAAACGTCCCGCGTTGTAATTAAAAAAAACAAACAACTGAAAACACAAAAACGGTCCATCACAATCTCCCAGCCCCCCCCCACCGCGCCCACCCGCTGCGCACCCTGCCTCCCACACCCCACCCACCTCATGCCCACCTCCAGAGCCTTTCGGCCTTGGCGATCTTGATTGGACCAGGGAACACGTCTGCACTCTTCAAAGCCGACCTGAACTGAGGAAATGCCGGTAAGCTGTATAATGTAATGAATAGGGTTTTTCAACTTTGCTGCATATCTCAGGCATTTGTGGAATTTTGGCACCAAATTTTCAACATGAGGGTTTTGGGACCCCTCCTCATGAATTCTGGCATTGTCATGGCGTTAATCGAGCTCGAAGGGTGATTTTGTGGTCACTGCACGAAATCACCTTTCGGGACTGACTAATGAAATGACAGTGCCAGTGTTCATAAGGTGGGCTCTCAAAAAGCCTATGTTGAAAATTTGAGAAAAATTCTAAAATGACTGTTTTATTTAGCTATGCTATGCTTGTTCCTATGCATCGCCATAGGTTCCCCACTTTCAATATTTTCACTCCAGATTTTCAACATTGCCATTTGACCACACTTTCTTATGAGTAGTACAGCTGTAATTTTTCACATCTCACCCAAAATGTGCTTCCGCGCATGTAGAGCACAATGGAGCAGTCGGTGTGCGAAAGCAATGTTTGGGACACATTAAGAAAATCACAGTGACACTGTTCATGAGCAGAGGTGTTAAAATTGCTATGTTAAAAATTTGGTGAAAAAATTCCCACAAATGACTATTTTACGAGCATGCGGTGCGCTGTTCCTATGCACGCTCGTAAGTTCACAAATTTTCAATATTTTCACTCCAGATTTTCAACATTGCCATTTTACCACACCTCCTTATGAGCAGTACAGCTGTTATTTTTCACATCTCACCCAAAATGTGTTTCCGTGCATGTAGCATACAATGGCGCAGTCGGTGTGCGAACTCAGTGTATGGGACACATTAAGAAAATCACAGTCACACTGTTCATGAGCAGAAGTGTTAAAATGGCTATGTTAAAAATTTGGTGAAAAAATTCCCAAAAATGACTGTTTTACGAGTATTTGTTGTGCTGATCCTACGCACGATTATAAGTTCGCAAATTTTCAATATTTTCACTCCAGATTTTCAACATTGCCATTTTACCACACCTCCTTATGAGCAGTACAGCTGTCATTTTTCACATCTCACCCAAAACATGTTTCCACCCATGTAGCGCACAGTGGCGCAGTCGGTATGCGAAATCAATGTATGGGACACATTAAGACAATCACAGTGACACTGTTCATGAGCAGAGGTCTTAAAATGGCTATTTTGAAAATTTGGTGAAAAAATTCCTAAAAATGACTGTGTTACGAGTGAGCATTGCGCAGTTTCCACGCACCCTCATAAGTTCATAAATTTGTAATATTTTCAGTCCAGATTTTCACCAGTGGCATTTTCCACACTTCCTTATGAACAGTACAGCTGTCATTTTTCACAACATGGCCGAAATGTGTTTTCACACTTTCAGCACAGAAATGCGTGGTCACTTTGGGAAATCATTGTTCGGGACAGATAAAGAAAATCACAGTGACACTGTTCATGACCGGAGGTCCCAAAATGCCTGTGTTGACAATCTGCTGTAAACAATTCCCAAACTAATTATATTATGGGTGCACGTTGCACAGTTTCTCATGCGCTTCGTGACTTCACCAGTTTTAAAATATTTTCACTGCAGATTTTCAACATTGCCATTTTTTACACCTCCCCATGAACAGTACAGCTGTCATTTTTCACATCCTGTTCAGAATGTGTTTTTGCACCCGTGGTGACAAATGCCGTAGTCGCTGTGCAAAAGCAGCTTTCGGCTAATAAACTGATATTGCCACTGTTCATGAGGTGGAGGGTCACAAAAAAACCATGTTGAAAATTTGGAGTGAAAATACCAACGAATGCCTGAGGCGTTAGGGTTTCCGACCATAACACCCCACCCTGTACAGAATGACAGGCATCAGGGCTGTGACTTGGGATTGTCACCTGCAATGTTCATACCATTCCACCCCCACCTACACCCGGCAGCCACTGAGAAGCATCGAGGTGTGCCTTGGACTCTTTGGTCCCAAAGTTCACCTCATTCTCCTATACTGCACCCATCTCACAATATTTCCTGATGAAATGGGGTGCGCATAAGAGCCAAAGACCCCAAGGCACACCGTGACACTTGTCGGTGTCTGCATGGTAGGGTGTGGTGAAATGGCGTGGCCGTTATGCTTGATGACCCAAAGGCACACCCCAATACCTGTCACTATCTGCAGGGTGGTGATGGGGTTGGCTTCAGTTCAATACTTCACTGCCATTCCTATTATGCAGCTCTGTAACTCCTACACCACCAATGCCAATGCCAGCAAGCAAACATTCGGCATTGACAAATGCTTGTTTATAGTGTATAGTGGAGTGGTCAGGTTTTTCTTGGAGTTTAATAAACTCTGGATGGTCCTTTGCGGAATGTGAAAAAAAAAATGCTGCTGGTATTACAGCTGTTCACTTTTATTTTCAAAAATTTGATGTGCATAACCCAAACAAGCTGTCCCCAATGTTCTGCATCAAAGCAGAAAACAGTACCTGCCCGGAAAAGGCCAGCTGCTTTCTGTGGCGCTCCACATTGTCAATGGGTATTCATAACAACTGGGTATAGTGCACCCCTACCAGGGGAATGGCACAGCCCAAGCTTTAGAATGTTGGGCATATGAGGATTCCAAGCAGCAGCAACTTCCCAGTTCAACTGTGCCATTGAAAGGGAAAATGGCTACCGTTATCGTCTCTGAAGACTCTTCAAGATTTTCAAGATTTCTTTTGGGACTGCAATTCTGCATAGCAGGTTGGGGTTGCCTGGTCCCAAGGAGCACCCTTAAAATAAAATTGTGCCTGTTAAGCTGCAGCTTTCAAACTGACTAACCTGCTTTATCTATTTTCATTCATGGGCTGGGAGCTACTTCTGCCATGCTAGGGTGTTGTAATGGTCTCCATTTAAAAAAAAAAAAAAAGAAAAGGTGCCACAGGTAGGAACATTTTACTTATTTCTGGGGTAGTGCAGGGCTCCTGAGGGTTTCCCTCGGCTCTTGTGTTGCCGGCCCCCACCTTCAGGTTTCTGTGTGGCCAATCTTTGTTAAGAAAACAAAATCTTATTCCTAAGGAACTTGTGCCTTTGAGGTTTTTGCCTGGCTTCTCTCCTGGCAGTCTACAGACATGTTCCTTGGGTAGCATTTCATTGCTGAGCTGCTGGAGATTTTCACCTGGCTAAGTGCTTGTGTAATCTGTTACTGTTTTATTCTGACTTGCATTGCATTCAGAGGGTCTTAGAAGGTTATTTCCGCCTCAGCTCTCTGAATGCTTTTGCGTGGCTGCCATTAAGCTGTGGTGACAGTTAGGTGCACGCTTCTTCTTCAGTCATATTTCCCGCGCTTGTTTTCTGTGCGCCAGAAGGTGCCCGCAGGTTGTTCGTGGTGTGATTGTTAGCATGTGCAATTGCCGGTCTCTTGCATTGCACTAATGTGCTTGTGCACCTGCAAGTGTGTGCACACCTGCGCTTAGTGTGCTAACATCACATAGGTCATTGTGACGTCAGGCATGCTCTTGCTGTGGGCATGCATGCCTATTCAGCTCCCTCTAGCTGTGCTGAGTCATGCCTGCAGCTTCAGTTTGAGAGCCACCAGCGCAGGCAAGCTAATGAGGCTAACAATTTTTTCTCTGGTAGTGACTGTACCTCACTACTTTTGGCATTCACAGTTATAAACATATACTTGGCATCATGGCTTATCCGTACGTACGTACGTACATACATACATACATACATACATACATACAAAGTCACCAGTAGATTAGGCCTAATGGTCTGTCTTGTCTGCCTGAGATGCAGCTCCTAATTAAATTTCAGCAACAGCCCCCCCTCCCTTGTTGTACTCCCTTGTACCTTGCACACACCCAGGCACCCTATTACTGACCTCTCCTCTACCTGTACCTTGCCTATGTATCTGTCCCATCCCACCTTGAATCCTTCCACTTTTTCCTTCACCAACAACTCCCCTGGTAGTGCATTCCAAGGTGCTACCACCCTCTCCATGAAATACTATCTCCTCATATTCCTCCTGTACCTCCCTCCCGCTAGTTTAAGGGGGGGAAGAGGAAATTGTTTAACCAGCAAAGGCACACTAAGCCGGAGTTTGTCTCCAGGTGTGACCAGGGAACACAAGGACATTAAGTGACTTGCTCAGAGTCACACAGTATGTAAGTGGGGGCTGATGGGATTCAAACCCAGGTCTCCAGGTTTGCAGCTCAGTGCCCTTAACCACTGCGCTATACTGTCTCTGGGAACTTTAAGGTTATGTCCCCTCTTATTTCCCTCCCTCTTCAATGTAAAGAGATCCTCTGTGTCCACCCTATTGATCCCCTTCATATATTTAAAGACCTCTATCATATCCCCCCCCATCTCTTCTGGCCTCCAGGGAGTACATGTTCAGTTCCCCAAGTCTTTCCTCATAGGGCATTCCTCTCAGACCATGTGTCATCCAAGTGGCTTACTTCTGCACCCTCTCCAAAAGGGCAACATCCCTCTTTAAGTAAGGTCACCAGAACTGTACACAATACTCCAAGTGAGGCCTCACCAAGGAGTTGTGCAAGGGCAGAATGACCTCCCTTCTCCTTGATGTTATCCCCCAAGAGATACAGCCAAGCAACTTGTTTGCCTTAGCAGTCACTCTCCAGCACTGTTCTGAATTGTTCATTTTGGCATCTATGACCACCCCCAGGTCTTTTTCCCCCTTAGATGGCAACAGCTGTTCCCCCCCCAAATGATAGTTATGCACAGGGTTCCTGTGTCCCAGGTGTAGTACGCTGCACTTTTGAACATTAAACCCCAATTGCCAGGTGTGTGCCCAACTCTCCAACCTTTCCAAGTCCTCCTGAAGTGTCTTCCTATCCTCATCTCTGTCTACTACTGCTCCCAACTTGGAATCATCTATGAATAGGCTAATCTTGCTCCTAACCCCCTCCCTGATGCCTGCAATGAAAGCATTGAACGGGATTGGGCCCAATACCAATCCCTGGGGGACGCCGCTGATGACCCCCCCGGTAGTCAATGCCTCACCTCCTACTACCACCCTCTGCTGCCGGTTGCTGACCCAGTTAGCTATCCATCCCACCATTTTCTCTCCCACCGCTAGGTTCCTTAGCTGTCATATCAGCCTTCCATGTGGGACCGAGTTGAAGGCCTTGCAGAAGTCCAAGTATAGGACATTAACTGGCCTTCCACTGTCCAGTGATCTTGTCACTCAATCAAAAAATTCAACTAGGTTGGTCTGACACGATCTGCTATGGAAGAACCCATGCTGGCTTTCATCTTGAAAGCCATTTGCCTCCAGGAACTCCACCACCCTTTCCTTCAAGATGGCCTCCATCAGTTTACCCACTATGGGTGTCAGACTGACCCACCTGTAGTTTCCTGGTTCATTCCTCAGTCCATTCTTGTGGAACGGCACAACATGTTATGTCCTCCAGCCCAGGGGTGCCCATCCTGATTGGAGGGAGGAACTGAATAATTCCATCAATGGTGCAGCCAGGACATCTGCCAGTTTCTTTAGAACTCTGGGGTGGATTCTGTCTGGCCCTGGGGCCTTGTCAGTCCTCAAAGACTTCAGACCCTCTCTCACCCTCTTCACTTGGATATCACAATCTGCAAGTGCCCCCCCCTCCACTGTCCCCATCCTGCCTCCTCCCTGTGGTAATGGACCTTCCCTCTCCCTTGTAAAGACTGAGCAGTAATATTCATTAAGTACTTCAGCCTGCTTTACCATCCCTTCAGCCCAGCCCCCTTTTTTCCTCAACCTGTTTATCTGCCCCCTTTCCTTCTGTCTCTGACATATCTATAACATTCCTTCTCCCCCTCACTGATCCCTTGCGCTAGCCTAAGCTCCTTAGTTGCCTTCATCACTCTTACCTTTCTACTGATCTCCATTGAGAGCCTGTGGTACTCATCCCTATCTGCCTCCCTATGGGAGTGCTTGCACCTCCTGAATGCCAACTACTTCTCTGGACCACCAACAAGGTCTTCTGGCCCTAGTCTTCTTGTGATGGGTTTTAGTGTAGGCTTTTGTGCCTTCCAGTACGCCCAACTTTAGTATTCCCCACTGACTCTCTGGGTTCATCCCTGGCCTGATACTTTAAGTTTTCCTTAAGTATATCAGCCATCTCCCCAAAGTCAGCTCCCCTGAAGTCCATCACAGTAGTTTTTGTCTGGTTCCCTTAATTCGGAGACCTTTTTTTGTCTGGTTCCATTATCGGAGACCTTTAATTATGAAACAATGTAAGACCTGCAAAGGGTGATGAGGCCCTCCCCCATGGGTTCCTATTTCCCTCATTGTGTTGCTCAGCATAAAATTCCTAGGGTTCCCCCCAGCCAGTCCTCTGAGCTGGGGAGGGGGGCATGGGCACCTGGTTCTTTAGTTGGCAGTGGCAAACAGAATTGCAAAAATCACTTTTGTTGCTCCTGGGCAAGCTTTGGGGCCCTGGAGTTCTGCAGGACATCCCAGCAGACACTCCTGACCCCAAACCTGGCCCCTCAGGTCAGGGGGGGCCCACACAGGCATGTCTAGGTACATTGCAGTGAGAAAGGCTGCGGAGACAGATGTGCAGGCAGACCCCAACCCTGACTACTTTGAAGGTCAGGATGACAATTCAGGGACCTTGGGGAGGTGTTCGATTTTCTGTGCAGCAGTTTCGGTTGGCCACAGACCGATCAGTTCACACCCAGTTTCAATGTTCTAGCTCCAAGGTTCTTCAGCCATTCTCGGTGTCTACAGGCAGAAGCAGTGGACGTTCTGACTCAGGAGTGGACCTTCATCACAGCATATTCTTTTTCTTCACTGCCTCTTCTCTCCAAGGTAATACAAAAAATAAGACACTCAGAGGAAGCTTCCTTCTGGTAGCTCCAAAGTGGCCAAGAAGACTGTGGCTCTCGGACTTAGTGAGCCTAGCTCAAAAAGACACCTCTTGCCTTCCAGTGCAAGGAGACCTTCTGTCTCAGGGTTCCATTCGGCATCCAAATTCAGGAGTGATGTAGTTTGCAGCCTGGCTCCTAGAAGGAGGTGGCTCCTAAATTTAGATTTCTCTAGGAAAGTAGTGGATACTTTGATGGCTGACAGGAAAACATCTTCTTCCACTGTTTATGCTTGTGTATGGACCACTTTTTTGTACTGGGCCAATGGGAAGAATCTTAAGCCTCCTACGGCCTCAATGCCATAGTTTTGGGATTTTCTGCAGGAATGCACGCAGAAAGGGTTGGTGCTGAGCATTCTGAGAGGTCAGGTTCTCCTCTTGGAGTTCCCTTGGGCTTTTCTCAAGGGACTAATGGAGAGGTTATTATTCCTCTGCATGAGGTTAGCAGGAGTAGTCCTGTATTCCGATTCCTGGTTCCTCCATCGGATCTAAATCTGATTCTGAATGCTCTTTGTAAGGAGCTTTTCAAACCACTGTTTTCCATCTTGCTGGATGTGTTGCCTTACAAGGTGTGTTTTTTGGTTGTTATGTGCTCAGCCAGGAGGTTTGGAGAGCTCCAGGCCTTATTCAACAAGGAGTCATACCTTGTCATGCATAAGGACAAGGTGGTACTCAGAATGGTCCCATCTTCCATCCAAAAGTGCTCATGGCTTTCCATGTGCTCCAGAAAATATGCCTTCCAACCTTCTGTCCACAGCCATCTCACCCAAGAGAGAAGGAGTTGCACAAGTTGGATTTGCGTTGGGCTATTAGGATATACCTTAAATGGATGCCTAAGTTCTGGAAACCAGATAGCCGGTTTGTTCTCTTAGGAGTGGCAAAGTAGGGTCAGCAAGCCTCCAAGGCCACCCTAGCTAGGTGGGTGAGGGCCTGCATTGCTAAGTCTTATATCACAGAAAAGAGGAGGCCTCTGGCCCTCATCAAGGCCCACTCCATCAGGGCTATGGCTATGTCCTGGGTGAAGAGAGGTGAAGCATCGGTTTTAGAGTTATGCAAGGCAGCTATGTGGTCTTCCATCCACATGTTCACAAAACACTGCAAATTGCATTCTCAGAGTTCTGCTGACACAGCTTTTGGTCACAGAGTGTTGCAGGCAACAGTTTGCAAGAAATCTCTTCGGTACTTGTTTCTGGCTTATGGGATAATATTCTCCCCCATTCCGATTGTTCTAGGTATTGATTCTTAGAATCCAGTTGTTTTGAATACCCATTGATAATGTGGAGCACTAGAGAAAGAAGAAATTTCTTTGTACTTACCCTAATTTCCTTTTCTGTTTGACACTGTCAGTGGGACCCACCCAGGAGCCTTGTTCCTGTGGGAGAATATTATCTGGTATTCCAGTGGAGGATGTCCTTTGTTAGATCAAAACCCCTATTATGACCTTATCAGGGCATCCCTCTATTATTCTGCTGCACTGTATTCCTAAAAAAAAAGACCATGCATGTTAACAGGTTTAGCTGTCTATCACTAAAGGTGTTTTCCTTGTTGCAGGTAGTCTCACTGCATATGGTTTTGTCTGCTAAAGTTCACCGTTGTGTTTAACGTCAAACTGCAGAAGATTGCTGGTGCAGAACGTTTCTGTTGCTTGTTAACCTTTCTCTACAAAAGGACTCGTCCAAGCCTTGTGTCCAGTATAGATGACGCTTTGTTTCAGAGGTCTGCCATAAGGTAAGACAGTTTTCTATTTACAGCGCAGAAGAAACGTTACATACAAGTAATTCGTTAATTGGTTTCCTTTTATAAAACGGGCAAATATGCTAGTTTATTGAGGCACTGCGAGGTCAGTAGTGACTGGGGAGTTGCTGCTGCTTGGAATCCTCATATGCCCAACATTCTAAAGCTTGGGCTGTGCCATTCCCCTGGTAGGGGCGCATTACACCAATTGTTATGAATACCCATTGACAATGCTGTAAATAACAGAAAAGGAAATCATGGTAAGTATGAAAAAAATTTCTTCTTTAAATACCTGGGAGTACACCTAGACCCCACCATCTCTTTTTAAACCCACATCCATCACATCGCCACCCTGCTTCATCAGAAGTTGCGATCATTGTACAGAATCTGCCAGTACCTATTACCCGACACTAGGATCAGAATAGCCCAGGCAAAGCTACTCCCCTCACTAGATTACTGCTCATTAGTAGTTGACGCTGCTGGTAAATCAGCACTGCATAAAAAGCATACCCTATACTATAAAATCACCAAATTCGCATCTAGTAGCAGCTGCAAAATCCATCATTGCCTTGCACTACATACTTTAAACCGGCTACTCCCTGACCTCAAACTGGCTACTCTCTGACCTCAAAGCCAATCTAACACTTGCCAGGTTCATTAAAAAAACCTGTGAACAGGCTCCCCTGCTTGTGTAGCTAAACAGATCTTGTTTGTAGATTCGTCCACCTCCCACTCAACCACAAACAGTAACATCTCAGTCTGGCTGTTCCATACCAATATGGGACAATGCTCATTTTGCTATCGAGCTACCTCAATTTGGAACTCTATAACCCCCGATCAAAAAAACCTCCACACCCTCTGCCTTTACAAAACTCCTGAAAGACCACTATTCCTCACTCAATGTCTGCAACTGCTTTCGCTAATCCTCCCTATGTATCCCCTCCCTCTATCCTTACTTGCTCGTACTGTTCAGGCACCTGTATTACTTGCTTATAACTAGTCTGTTGTCATCTGCACTAGCCCTTTACACATATACCCTTCTACCTATTTATGCTCCATCCATTGAAGCTTTACTGCTCGTGTATAGTACAAGTGAATGTTTGCATCCTGAATATGTGTAAATAACACTCTCTGTAAACTATTGTACATATTGTAAATTGTATACTTTGTAAAATGTTGTATCATACCCCTGCCTGTGCAGTTGCACCCGGGTTGTGTCTGAAAAAGGCACTTGTTGCCAGTGCACTTACCCAGTTATCAAAGTTAATAAATAAATAAATAAATAAGTAAATAAATATGCACGTGGCACCGGCAGTTGTTTCTGTTTAACAAGCAAACTCATGCAGTCTCTAGAGGTTTCAGAATGCTGTTGTACAACATGGTATAATCACGTGCCATGACCTTTGAACTGTAGCACAACAGGGGATGGGACAAAATGAAGGGAGGTCACCGTGGTGAGGGAGGAGGGAGGCAGCTGCAGTGAAAGGATGGCTAGCTGCACACTTGAGCAAACTTGATACTGTAGGCCATATGGCCTTTATCTGCTAGCAGTTTCGTATGTTCGTAACAGCATTTTGAAAGGTATGGAAAGCCAAACAAAACAACACTCTACTATGCACTATAGAATGATATAATGCCACTTCATAAGCAGGGATGACTAAGAGTGCTGTCAAGTAGTCAAGATTTACTTTTTTGAGTTTATAAATAGAAGTGCACTTTCCATGTCAAGTCTTGTCTCACATAGCTTGAATTAAGTTAAAAATGCTTACCAGTTCAGGGTCGAGCAGCATTCCCCACTCTGTGTGCAGGATCACAGGTGAATGGGAGTGCTCACTGACTGCCAGATTTATACTGCACTAAGTGCCACACTGGGGCATGGTTACCCTGTAAGTGTCGTGATATCGCTGCCTCAACGTGAATGTGATATCGCCATATACAATAGCCAGTGTGAGTCTAAATTCAAAAGTATATATTTTTCTCTTAAGAGCAGATAAACTGAATAGCAAAAGTGTACATTTCTTTTAAATGCCTATGATAATTAAAGCATAGGAACTATGATAGCAGGAATGGGGTTAGATTCTCATTTGTGGTTGCTAAGCAACCATGCGCGACCACAGGACATGAAGCATGGCATCCTGTTAAGCCAACATAGCACTACCAATGGTTAACAGATTTGTTTGAGATGCTAAACCTGATTATTAATATAGACTGAAAATAATAGGTATACATTTTAAGTGAATAGGTTCAAAATAATTGTATGCTGAGTGTGTGTGAATTAACTTTAAGGAGAAAAATGTCCCTAGGTAAGTGTTACAGTCGATATCACCCTCTGTAGGTACAATAAAATAATTGAATACATTTATTTATGTGATCTTAGGATCCAGTCCTATTTGTGAATTCAGTCTTCATTTAAATGGCAATAAATGCACCTATACTGGAGTCCTAGCAGACCAGGTTTGCTGGATCTCAAACCAGATATCCGTTGTAAATAACCACTTGTGTCTACCTGTCCTGCTCTGAGATACTATACAACAGGAAATATTCACTGTCTTTTTATTTTCAGTATTTTTGCTGGTTTCATATAAGCGTAAAATTAAAAAGACAGTGAATATTAGGTAAATCACTGTACAATAGCAGCACTGGTGTTTCACCAGTGAAAATAAGATAGTTTGAACATGACGGGTGTGCTTGGAGTGCTAAATATAACAGGCACAAATTTAAACTTTTTTGCAGTAATTGTACCCATCAAGAGTAAAGTGTCACTGGGGTTTAGAGATGTGCGAAAGTGAGAGATTTCATTACGCAAAATATTTTGCGAAATTCACGCATTTCACAAAATATTTTATGGGTGCAAAATGTGAAATTTCGCCCTTGGAATATGAAATTTGTCCTGCGAAATGTTAAATTTCACCCATGGAATGGTGAACTTTCGCCCTTGAGTGGGTGACATTTTGCCATTTTGGGTGAAAGTGTGCATTGCGGTGAAATTTCGCATTCAGGGTGAAATTTTGCAACTTCACACCCTGCAAAAAATTTTCGGAATGGTGGAATTTTGAAATGTTTCACACAGCCAGATATGATTTGATGGCTACTTTGCCAGCGAATTTAATTTCACAACCTCTCTACCAGGGTTATGTAATTGATCCAATTTCGAACATTAAAATATATTCCACTGATAACTGAAAATGTCCACTAGGACTGATATCAAGGGTGGGCTAATACTTCATCATTATACATCGGCATAATTTATCATTTACCATTTATTAATCACCCATGTGGCAGTCACAGAAACATGGTACACACAAAACCATGACTGGGACATAAACATATCAGGATACACTATCTACAGGAGGGACAGGGAGGGTAAAAGAGGAGGAGGAGTTGCTCTTTACATAAGGGAAGAAATCAAAGCAACAGAACAAAAGGGTAAATAGGGAGGAGAAGAAGCACTGTGGGTCAATTTGGAGACAGGCAATGGCACCACAATCCGCATAGGGGTTGTATACAGACCCCCCTCTCAGGGGGAGGAAATAGACAAGGAAATTATAGAAAGTATACTTAGAATAGCAGAAAAAGGGGAGATATTGCTGATGGGTGATCTGAATATGCCAGATGTTAACTGGAGTGCAGTTGCAGCAGCCACTTCTAAGAGTGGGGTTATTCTAGATGCCCTACAGGGGCATGCCTTGAACAACTAGTATTGGAACCCACGAGAGGGAGCAATCTTAGACCTGGTTCTCTCAAATGGAGATGGAGAGAGGATCACAAATGTAGAAGTGGGTAGCCATCTGGGAACTAGCAACCATCGAACAGTATGGTTCACAATAAACACAGCTGTAGAGTCAAGCCATACAAAGGCAAAAGTACTGGACTTTAGGAGAGCTGACTTTGACAAAATGGGTGAGTGCCTAAGGAATGCACTAGCAAATGGGCAGGAAGGAGGGGTGGAAGAACAATGGGGAATAATAAAAACTGCCATCACAGAGGTAACAAGCCTTTGTGTGAAGCAAATAAACAAAACAAAATGATGTAAGAAACCACTATGGTTCTCAAAGGAAGTGGCAGTGAAGGTTCAAGAGAAAAAGAAAGCATTCAGGAAGTACAAAGAATCACAGAAGGACAGGACAGAGAATTGTATCAGTTAAAGCAAAAGGATGCTGGGAAGGCAGTCAGAACAGCAAAGGCCCGAACCGAGAAAAAGATAGCCAACTCAGTTAAGAAGGGGGATAAAACCTTTTATAGGTACATCAGGGGCGAAGGAAGACCAAGGGAGGATAGTGAGGCTTAATAAAAGGGAGGGTGGGCAGAGGTGACTGTGAAAAGGCAGAGATACTAAACAAATATTTTTGCTCAGTATTTACAAATGAAGAGGGAGGTACCTAAAACAAACAGTAGAAACACTCTGGATACAGAAGTTGATACCAGCCATTTACTGAAGAAAGGTTCTGAAAGAACTCTTAAAACTGAAGGTGGACAAAGCAATGGGACCTGATGGGATTCATCCCAGAATTCTAAAAGAACTAAGGGTAGAACTAGTGACACCACTGACTACCCTCTTTAACAAATCACTGGAGGATGGGGTGGTACCTGAGGACTGGAGGAGGGCAGATGTGATTCCCCTTCACAAAAGTGGGAGCAGGGCAGAAGCAGGAAACTACAGACCTGTTAGTTTAACCTCAGTGATAGGGAAAATGATGGAATCACTTCTGAAGGAAAGAATTGTCGAGTATCTAGACGCCAGAGGGGCACAGGACCCAAGGCAGCATGGATTCACAGCGGAAGGTCATGCCAGACAATCTAATAGATTTCTTTGACTGGGTGACCAAAGTAGTAGATCAGGGAGGGGCTGTGGACATGGCCTACCTAGACTTTAGCAAGGCATTTGACACAGTCCCACACAAAGATTAATATACAAGTTAGCCAGCCTGGGAGTGGCTCCCAAGATGACAGCCTGGGTAAAATTGGCTGGAGAACAGGACACAGAGTAACAGTAAATGGAGTCCTCTGAAGAAAGGAGGGTTACTAGTGGGGTACCACAGGGTTCAGTATTAGGACCAGTCCTCTTCAATGTCTTTATAAGCTGCATTGCAGAGGGACTGGAAGAAAAAGTATGTCTCTTTGCAGATGACAAAAAGATCTGCAACAGAGTTGATGCACAAGGTGGGGTGGAAAGGATGAGAAGGGACTTGGCAAGGTTAGAGGAATGGTCAAATGTGTGGCAGCTTGGATTCAATGCTAAGAAGTGCAAGGTAATGCACCTGGGAAACAAAAACCCAGGGGAAGAGTACACAATGGGGGGTGAGATACTAACAACAACAAAAATGGAAAGGGACCTGGAGGTAGTCATATCAGATGACCTAAAGGTGGGCAAGCAATGTGAGAGGGCAGCAAGGAGGGCTGGGGGATACTGGGATGCATAGGAGAGGCAACACCAGTAGAAAACAAGAAGTTGTTATCCCTCTGTACAGATAGTTGGTGAGACCCCATCTGGAGTACTGCGTGCAGTTCGGGAGACCCAATCTCCGCAAAGACATAGACAGGATGGAAGCTGTCCAGAGGAGGGCAACTAAAATGATGCAGGGTCTGCACCAGAAGACATATAAAGAGAGACTAAAGGAGCTTAATATACATAGCCTCGAGGAAAGGAGGGAGAGGGGGGACATGATAGAAATGTTCAAGTACCTCAAGGGAATCAACAAAGTCCAAGAGGGTAGCATCTTTCAAAAAAAGAGGTGTGCAAGAACAAGGGGGCACAATTTGAAGATGGGGGCGCTCAGAGGTAATGTAAGGAAGTATTTTTTCACAGAGGGTTGTGGATGCATGGAGCGGCCTTCCGGAGGAGGTTGTGGAGTCAAAAACAGTGGTGGAACTCAAGCATGCATGGGACAGTCATAAGGCAATTCTAGGGGTGGGGGTAGGAAGAAGTAGGCTGCTGGTTAACTAGGATCTGCAGCTTATCCATGAGGTAGGGAAATGGGCAGACTGGGTGGGCCAAGCAGTCCTTATCTGCCGTCAAATTCTATGTTTCTATGTTTCCATGTCATTAATGTCCCTGTGTGTGTGTGTGTGTGTGTGTGTGTGTGTGTGTGTGTGTGGTTATGGGTGGCACTCTGTAAATACATTAGGGACAAAAGTGAAGAAAAGCATAGGAAAAACATTCAAATGTTATGGCCTCTACCGAACAATTATTAAACTTTATAAATGTTAAAAAATATAATACATAAGACCCCCTTACACAAAATCAGAGCAGACTGTGGACCATGTCGAAATTGTATAGCCTTTATACATTGGACCAAAAATGGGTGGAAACTGGGATGGGGATGGGGGGTAGGCCTGTCCGAAACCAAAGAGTGGTATAGGATAACCTTCTACATAACAGAGATGAGCAACAGAAAACAAGCAGTACATTCTGCTATTGAAGTCCCTTTAAATCAATGTTCATCATAGTAGAGGCACCCAGTCGAACTCCTCATTAATGCCATATTTAGGGTCTGTAGCCCAAACTTTATCTATCCAAAATGCCTCTCCCAGCAAGAGTCTTTTCTCTCAGTCACCACCTCTTCTCAGCGGCGGGACATGTTCAAGACCAAAAAAATGTAGAGATGGAATATAATGTCCTTCCATAATAAAATGTCTTTCCACAGGTGATTTTAAATCCTTACTCCTTATTTATTTATTTAAAGATTGGTAGCCTGGAAAAGTACACTGAGCCAACGCTCATTTCCAGGTGTGACCTGGGGGAGAGGGGGGGGACAGGAGTTTATAATGTAAAGACACAGTTACATGCAAAATACAAAGTACTGAACATTATTGGGCAGTGTAATAATACATACGTAGTAGTGTCTAACAGTTTTTCTCAGGGTGACATATGAAGTACGGAGTGATCAAGCAAACAAAATAAGTTAGCCAGACATTTGTGACAGATAAGTAAAGGCAGTGTAGGTGAGATATAGTAGGATGTAAAAATCTGTGTGTGACTAGTCTTGTGAAGAAATTTAGTAAAAGGGGATGCAAGGTTCATCAGGGCCATAGGAACAGCAGCAGGAGATTACAGTGGGTGGTGTAAGCACACACTTAAGGGCAGGGAAAGTGGGGGTGAGACAAATAGTAGAGGGGAGTTTATTTCAGAAGGATGGGAGGCTAAAGGAGAAAGGTCATTGGCCATTGAAATGTGAACACGGGGGATGTAAAATGTATGGGAGTGACAGGAGTGGAGGAGTTGAAGGGGAGCGGCTGGGGAGAGGAGTGAGGAGAGATAGGGTGGGAGGGTGTTGAAGCATAATTTAGAGATGAAGGTGAGGCTATGAGCCAATCATCTCTGCTAGAGGGAAGGGGGAGAGAGAGACAAGAGTAGAGGTCACAATGCTACTCCCTCTTCAGGAAGGATAGAGTGGGAAAGCATGGTGGTGGCAGTGCTTTCTACATCCGAGACTCCTTGCTGTGCCAAGCACTCCCCGCCCCTATGCTGGACCATGGGACACAAGCCCTCTCCCTAAAACTCACTCCTGATCCCACCAGGGCTCCTCTTATTATCACCATGGCTTATATCCCACTGCGGAACCAAACCCCTGCAATCATATCCTCTCCAATTACCTCTCCAGCCTCCCTCACAACGTAGAACAGATATTGGTGGGCGAACTCAATGTAAACTGGCTCACCAGCTCAGCAGCCCATGCCAAGGACACTTTCATGGCCCTAGACCTAACTCAGTTGGTAACACAACCCACTAGGTCTAGCCCAAGTGTCTCACACACCCTGCTGAACATCCTTCTAATCAATCGCCCCCACAGAATCACAGATATTGTGGTCCTCCCTAATTCACTGAGTGACCACTTTCCAATATTCTTCACCTGGTCTTGTCAGCTACACAGACCACCTCCCAGCTTTTTTTCCCCTACACTGTCTATGACCTGGCAGCCTCAGTATGTTCAAACACTACCTAGCCTACTGGGATTGGTCCCCCATAAAACTGGTCCAGAACATAGACAAGGCCCTCAACTACTTCACTAGCTTCCTCAACAAGGCCTGTGATATATTCGCCCCATTTGTCAAAACCCATACCAAGAAGCGTAATGCGCCTTGGGTCACTCCAATGCTTCTTCAGCAACTGCAACTGAGGGAGAACCTCTGGCACAAAGCCACCACCTGTGGCAAACAGACAGGTAGAC
Source organism: Neoceratodus forsteri (assembly GCA_016271365.2). Lineage (NCBI taxonomy): Eukaryota > Metazoa > Chordata > Ceratodontiformes > Ceratodontidae > Neoceratodus > Neoceratodus forsteri. Next base: position 71,426,523 of record CM057452.1, read on the forward strand.
AAGCCTATAATACCGAGCATAACAGATGCACCTGGGCCATACGTAAAGCCAAGGCAGAATATTACAGATCCTCTCTGGCTGCCTCCTGGGGGATTGTCCTCAAGTTCTGGGACAATATAAAAGAACTTAATGGGAAATCCTGCTCTCCACCCCCATCCCAACTCAACATTAATGGAATCACCTCCACAGACCCAAAAAGCATTGCTGACTGCCTCAACACTGCCTTTTCTGATCTCAGTGCAGTCCTCCCTGGCAACCTTTTCAACTCGGTTCCACCCTCTCCAGTGCCTAATCTCTGCTGCCCACCATTCCACTTAGGAGTCATTAGTCTGCAAGAAGCCAAATCTTACTTAACCAAAGCACTCAGTGGCACTAGCCCCTGCAATGACCCTCTTGACATGAGACTCCTTCGACTGGTCCTCGACTCCATCCTTGCCCCACTCACAGACTTACTCAACTGCTCTCTGTGTCTTGGACAGTTCCCAAATGCCTGGAAAACAGCAGTCATTACCCCCATACTGAAAGGTGGGAATAGCTCCTCCCCCAACAATTAATGACCAATCTCCATCCTCCCTCCGCTCTCCAAAGCTCTTGAAAAAATACTGGCCGATCAACTCATAGAGTACCTTGACACCCTCGGCCTGCTATGCAGGGAACAGCATGGCTTCCAATCTGCCCATAGCATGATCACTGCCCTCAGAGAATTCTCTAACTTCCTCCACTCTGCCCTAGGCAAGGGCCACCTCGCCGGTGCCATTTTTAACAACCTCTCCAAGACCTTTGATACGGTCTCACACCCCCTCTTACTGAACACACTCCAGCAACTTGGCTTCTCTCACGGACCCCTCTCCTGGTTCTCTAGCTACCTTTCCTCAAGGTTCCAATGTGTAAAAATTCACACCACCCTCTCTAGTATCCAGCCTATATACTCTGGTGTCCCCAAGGGCTCCATCCTGGGCCTGTTGCTCTTTAGTCTTTATCTAAATGCCCGGCCCAGCTTCTGTTCATGCAGGGTTCTTCTTTATGCGGGCGATGTGGTTCTCTTTGCCTCCCACTCTGACCCCTCTGCACTCCAATCCTCCCTCCAGCACTCCTTCAGTCAAATTGAGAACTGGTTCATGGATCACCGACTTATTGTAAATATTAAAAAACCCAAATCCATGCTTTTCATCCATCGCCAAAGCAAAGCCAAGGACTCCCCCCTCCAGATCCTTTCCAGCTCACTCTATCCACTGGACCAAGTCCTCACCTACAAATACCTGGGCAGCACATCTGACGCTACCATTTCATTTCACTCTCACGTCAATACACTCACCTCAGCCACCAATGCACACATTGGCCTATTATACAGACATAAGGAGACTCCCTGCCACCTGAAGCCCTTTGCCTGGTAGTCACCTCCTCTGTACTGTCCCTAGTGGACTACAAATTCACAGTGTACACAGCAGCCGATGCCACCACTCTAAACAAAATCCAAATTTCCATTAACAAGGCATGCTGGCTCCTGTCCGGAGCCAATCAATGGACACATATCTACACCCTTTATTCTTTAGCCAATGTGCTCACACTTGAGGAGAGACATCAATATCAGTCCTGCTTCCTTGCCAAAAAAATACAACTGGGTATGTCCCCATCTGGGGTCTACACATCCCTTCTCCCTGCCACACCTACTGTTGCCACTCACAGTGCCTCCAAGACTATATTGCAGATCCCTGGGATCAGGACTACACTAGCACAAAGATCCTTCCCCTTCAGAGCACCTTCCTGGTACAATGCTCTCCCCTCCCCACCATCACCTCTCTCTCCAAAATAGGGCCTTTCAAGGTCGCACTCAAGAATCACATTCTGTACACCCTCAATTGTGAGTGTCCTCTTCCAAAACCACCCTAGGCCTCTAGGTGCCTCTCTTCAGGGGCTGGAGCCTAACCAGCCTTGACAATGTCTCTCCTAAGACAGCAAACTTTGTACCTCATGAGAAGTTACTGTGCTTGTACATTAACAACTGCCTAGACACTGGTTGTATAGGACTACAGCTCATTCTGCTGATGGACATGTTAACAACTGCCTAGCAACTATCTGTATAGGACTGAAGTTCATCTTCTGGATGACACTATAACCCTGTTAATTGTATTCAATGTTCTCCATCGTATGTATTACCTGTTCCTTCAATTTTCATTACTATCTGTATTTTTCTCTTTGTATCATGACGTGGAGCCTTTGAAAATGAGTCTATGAGTCAAAAGGTTGTAATTCCAATGTGCTTATAAAAAAATAAAATAAAACATGTGGTGTGGCATCTGATAAATTGTTGAATCTCCACATTTTCACTGCCTGCCACATTTCTTATGCTCTCTTTGTGTGTGTGTGTGTGTGTGAGTGTGTGTGTGTGTGTGTTAGCACAAGCATGGCAATGGCCATAAGATACATTTCCTTTATCTGTGGCCCTAAAGTGGAAAGAGTGTTCTGTTCTTGTATAGGGATCTTGTGTACAGAGTGGAGAAGTCTATTTCTTAATGATCTAGGTTTTTTCACTACCAATGTTTTATCCAGGGGTCACTTGTAAAACCCTCCAGTTTTTAAGAACAATTCCCTTATCTTACTAAAGGCATCAGAGAAGGTGGTAAAAACTATTCATGACTGTTCATTTGCCTGTGGCAGTTGTTTCATAAGTTGGCTTCTTTCTAGTGCCTCGCACATCTCCTCTGCTCTGGCCAGGTGGACTGGGTTATAGTATTTCTTTATTGGAACCTCTTATTTAAATGGAGTTTGCTGTTCTGCCAGTCCTCATTTTTAGAACAATTTCTTTTTGCTCAGATGTATTGTCTGAATAGTATGCCTAGTTTCTGTGACTGGGTGTGAAAACTCTGGAAATGTAAAAGCATGTTTCTATGTCTTTTTCCTAAAATGTTTAGTATGTACTGTGCTGTTGTGTTTAAACATTTCCAAATCCAGGAAACTGATTCTTTCCTGACTGTGTTCTATTATAAAATGCAAATGATCAGCACAGTCATTATGAAAATCATGAAATGATAACAGATCCTCTGATGTGCCTTTCTAGAATAATAATACATCATCTATATACCTTCCCCACCACAAGATGTTGTGATAGAAGAGGTTGTACATGGGAGAAGGAACAAACTGATGTTCAAAGTTGGTAAAATGCAGATTTGCTTATGAGGGCACCATTATGTAGCCCATTGTTGTATCCTCGATTTGATAAAAATACTGATATTCAGATCTGAAACACTTCTACCTGAGTACAACCAATGCCAAAGTGAGAAGTCCCTGTTTGATGCCAATACTTCTACCATTGATTGTAATGCTTCCTGTAGGCTGTACAAACCCTCCACATGGGGGACTGCAGTATAAGGTCTTTTATGTCCATGGACATCAAAGAGATATTTGACTGATTAGGGTTTTTCATTTTCAAGGGAAGGGCATGATTGGTGTCCTTAATGCAGGTGGGAGCAGTTTCTTTATATGAAAGTATACATATGTGGACAAGGGTTCTTGTGTAGCTCCTATCCCTGCCACACTAGGTCTACAAGGTGGTTTTTCCAATGATTTATGAATGTGGGATAACATATTAAAGACTGGAACTACTAGTTTTTGGTTTTGTAATGCCCTTCACTCCCGGTCATTAATAATACTGTGTTCCTCAGTGCTATCTAAAATTGTGACCATTTTCACTATGACCTACAGGGTGGGGTTATATGTAACCTGTTTATAGTTGTTGGTGTCCTGATGTTACTTCAATCATTCTTGTTTATAAGCTGTGTAGTCCTACAGCCCTGCCTTTGTCAGCTGGTTTAGTCACAATGATATCATTGTTCTCCAGACATCTCAACGCTCCAAATTCTTCAGGATTGAGACTGAACAATATCCTTCTGTCCTTACTCATAACTGCTTTAATAAGTTTTACAACTTCTAGATCTGTTAACCTGATGTATGTCTCAGTTACAGCTGATATTTGTCCTGCTCTAGTGGAACAAAGCAAGAGTTAACATTTAAGGCTCTACTGATTTTATACAAGATTCCATTAGAGCCTTTGCTTCAGGGTCCTTTTCTGGTAATATATCAAAAAACTGCCTTAACGTTTACTTTTGATAGAAGAATTGCATATGAAGTTTCAAATCAAACAAACTGCATTTCTGGTGTGGGCAGCTATGTTGGCTTCATGGGATTCCCCTCTTCATGCCCTGTGGTTGTGTATGGTTGCTTAGCAACTACAACCGAGAATCTAAACCAGTTCCTGCTATCATAGTGCTTATGCTTTAATTATCATATGAGCTTAAAAGAATATTTTCACCTGTACTGTTTAGTTTATCTGCTCTTAAGAGAAGAATCTATACTTTTGAATGTAGACTCACACTGGCCATTTTACATGGTGATGGCGATATCACATTCACGTTGCAGCAGTGATGTCACGACACTTACAGGGTAACCATGCCCCAGTGTGGCACTTAGAGCAGTATAAATCTGGCAGTCCATGAGCACTTCCATTCACCTGTGATCCTGCTCACACAGTGGGGGATGCTGCTCAACTCTGAACTGGTAAGCATTTTTAACTTAATTCAAGCTATGTGAGACAAGACTTGAGATGGAGAGTACATTTCTATTTATAAACTCAGAAAAGAAAATCTTGACTACAGGAACGAGTTTACAAAATAAGAATCAACCAAGTTAAGACAGAAGATGCACGACAAGAGAATTATTCTGAAATACAAGGTGACATAATATATCTTTATACCTATGGGCTACTTATCTGGTGCGATAGATATTGCAGATGTGCTGCTTCTTTACATTAGTTGTGATGAAAAAGTGGCAAGGTTGATCAAGATAAAGTTTTAATTAATTATATAAGACACTAATGGAATTCTGAGTGACATAAGAGGCATATTTTAATTATAATAAATATAAGCAGCTATAGAATATTACATTTTTGAGGGTTGCCCATCATTGGAATTATGATTTTTATACTGCACTACATGAAGGAAAGAGGTATCTTATATAGATTATTATTTACAGCTTGAACCTATGTATATAATGGATTTTTGGAGCCAGACACTTCACACAAAGGTCCTGATCTGTTTTCAGCACACTCAATGAGTGTGTAGTGGTAAAGCTCTTTTCTTAAAATTCTTAGTGAATGTGTTATTTGAAATGGTTTCATTAACATGAGTGCATTGAACTATCTGAATGCACTAGGAGTGCTGGTTTTGGGATCACATACCTCTATGACATCACATGAATATCTGGTGGTGTTTAAATGTATCTATATTTACTGTGTGAAATCTTAATTAGAATATGGTTACTGTACAAAAAATATGTTTTACAGTATAGCTACTTATGACCTCAGGAAGAGGTTTTGACTTCAAAATGTCGGCTGTATTACAAGCAGAACTATGTGTGAGTGCTTGAGTTTCTGAAAAAAACTAAATAAAATAGACAGGATTATATTTTTGATTTGGTGAGCGGGTCTGTTTTTCTTAATCTGAATAGCAGAAATAAAAATACAGTCAGCACTACTCGGCTTCTGAACAGGAGTCAACATTTTACTTGTGAATCATGCCTGAGTAGTTCTGCATGACAGAAACATTTTTATTCAAGTCCCAAATCTCACCACTCTATAGAAACATGAATTTGACAGCAGATAAGGACAACTTGGACCATCCAGTCTGCCCATTTCTCCTTACCTATTACTGCAGACCGTGCCCGATCTACAGCTCTTTCTTCACCCTTCTTTTCTACTATGATTCCCTTTTGCTTATCCCATGTATTCTTGAACCCCACCACTGTTTTCACCCCCACCACCTCTACTGGAAGACTGTTTCAGGAATCTACCTCTCAAATAATTTCAGGCACTAGATTCAATTAACAATGAAAGTCGCACCGACAAATTGATAAAGATATGCCTCTGTGGTAATAAACAGTCACATGATTGTAAGTCCACCCTTAATGTAGAGAATTATAAGCCTGCATACTGGATCTGATGACAGCCAATTTGAGCAGTAGAAAAGATGTTATCAGTCATAGTGCACCAACAAGCAGCACCTACCTTAGCCGACAGAGTTTATGGAATCCCCACACACAAATGGGGTACTCACAGTCATGTAGAGAGGCGTTAGGCGAATTAAACACCCAAAGACCATCACGCTTCTGTTTCACCATCTGAAACGGCCTCTGGCATGCTGCCCAGCTTTCTTTTGCTTGACTGGGCTAACTTCATCGCCTCTGCCGAGTCATTAAAGAGAAACATCTGACCATGTCAAAGCACTTTCAGCTTTGCTGGGATTAAAAGCTAGTATTGCACCTTCTAGGTGTGTAGAATGCCTGGAATTTTTTCAAAGACCTTTCTTTTGATGCATGTGGAGTACAATAAGTCAGGGAACAAGGACACATCAGCCTCTCCGTATTTTGGTTAATGAAGGTATTTGGCAATCCCCCAAAATGCGATCTCAAACTCCGACCCCAGTGCAGGCTGTCAGCAGGGTATGTGGTTCAGTGCTGCTGCCCCGGCCCTCTGTTAAATTATTCTGTATGTCTTCTCCAAGGCAAGGGCTGGTTTGTTCTCCACAGTACCAAACATCTGTGGCAGCATGGTTCTTATAATGTCCAGGATGTCTTCTCCCTCTGATGATTCAAACAGACCAAGCATTCTAATATATATATATTTTTTTCCAATTATTTAACCAGGTGAGACACAATAAGCTGAAAGCTTGTTTACAGGTGCAACCTGGGAGCATGAGGAAGTTAAGTGACTTGCTCAGGGTCACAGAGTATGCAAGTGGGGGCTGTGGGATTCAAACCCAGGTCTCCAGATTTGTAGCTCAGAGTCTTAAACCACTGCGCCATACTGCCATTTTGGTCCCTTGCTTGGTTTTCTGAAGTTTCTAAGCACTGGTGGAGCAGCGAATTTTCTTTAACCAGCTTACTGGTGCTATCCATTGTCAGTAACGCTGAACCCTCTGCTCTCTGCACCGTTTTCTCAGCACAGTCCATCCTAGTTTCAAGATTATTTACTCTCAGAATAAGGACTTCAAATTTCTTTTCCAAAGCTTTCACTGTGCATACCAGCAGGGCAAGAGTATTGTTAATAGGCATGAGAGACACTTCACTTTCTCCAACATCATTCCTACTGGAGGCTTCATCTTGTGTTTGTGGCCTGCTGTCTCATGTTTGCTGTGGCTTGGGTTTAAAAAAGTCACTGGATGCAGGCGCATTCCTTAGTTTCCCTAGCTTGTCAATTCAGCATGCTAAATAGTAGCCCGTAAGTGATTTTTGTTATATTTTTAAAAGTTTCAGCTGTTTTTAAATACATTTTAGGTTTTCTCCCTCGGAAGCTCTTGTGAGGAGCGTCTGCTCTGATCTGCTGCCAAGTAGCAACCCCCACGCTGTTCTTTTTTAAAGGTTTCAAACACAACTGGGACTGAGTAAAAGGCTTAATAGTTACTCTAGGAAATAGTAGGCTGGGGGCAAGAGGGGAGGCAAGGGCAAAAAGCCTGACTTGATAATAGGTCCAGGGGTAGGAGAGGGTATAATAAGGCAGACTGGATGAATCAGTAGTTATTTTCTGCTAGCATTTTCTATGTTTCTATTTTCTATTCCTTTCCTTGAACCCAGAAAGCACCTATACTCAGTAAATCTCATAAGAATCTAAGTAGCGTGCAGTCCTAGTCAAAACTGGAAAAATACCGGTCCATTCAATTTTGATGTAAATCTGTTCATAGCTGGAAATAACATTTCACAGTTCTGGGTACAAAGATCAGCTCAGGTCAGTCCGGCCCATCCAAACCCTTTTAAGCTTCATTCAGTTCTCTGATCCCAAAGTTTTTTTCTGTGTAATTATTTTTCAAACCATTGATGTCAACTTTGATATGTGCTACTAGCACTGGACTGTGTCCTACTCACTTCGCATTCCTGAGGACACTTGCAAGTCCACTGGCATCTCAGGGATCTGTGAAGAAAAAAAATCATATTCACACACAATTCAAAAATAACAAAGGTGTTGATTTTTGTTATTTCTTATAGTTTTGATGTGGTACATCTGTTAAGGTAATGATAAAGGGGAAAAATGTTTTTTTAAAAGAAGCTGTTTGTTTTTTGTCTTTCACCGAGGGAATTTGTTAACTTGTGCTGAGACAAAAAAAAAATATCTCCATTGATTTAAAACTGTTTTTGGCTTTTAAAAGTAGACTACTCTTCATAGGGATTGCTGGTTCTCGTCCAACACAAACAGTCCACCACTGTGCAAAACTACAATGTGTTTGCCAAAGGCACATTTAGAAATCTACTTCAATGTAGCAAAGTGTGGGAGTGTTCTGTAGTGCATATGGTTTGTTTATTTATTTATTTAAGGTTAAGACCATTGAGCATAAGCTCATTCACAAGGGTGACCTTAGAATTCAATTCAACGCAATACAGAAAAACAGCTTGCATGCAACACAAACTTACAGAGTATACATGTTTAATTAAATAAATTAGATAAAACAGCTACAGGGCTTTTGGGAAGACAATAAGTGCTTTTTTAGTGCACTAATGGAGGGAGGTAGTAGAAGCATATAGTAGACAAAGATATCATGCTGGGTAACATGGAAACATAGAAACATAGAGAATCTGATAGCAGCTAATCTTAGCCGCGAGCTGTCACTGAATAGGTCCAAGTGCTGTAAATGTAACCAACATTAGAAAATCAACTGCACTTGCTGCATTTGGATGTGGTGCACCCACAGTGCCACACAGTGGGACTGCAGGGACTGATACAGGCACTGTGCCTGCATGCAGAAATCAGGCCCCAGGTCTTTATCTGCTGGAAGCATTCTACGTCTCTATGGGAGCACAGCAAAAACAATCAAATACGGTGTACTGCATAGACAGGGATAAGAGAATAATGTACACTAACAATCTCAAGTGTCAAAGTACAAATATAAAACATTAACGTATACGTACAATAAACTTAAAGCAGCAGCAAGTGGTAACAACAAACATTTTGACATATTTTTCTATTCTATTTTAAGATTGCCCCTTATCTATTATCTAGCAAAATGCCCACTTCTCCCCCCCATTTGAATGCTGTTTTAACACTTTTTCTTATGTTTGAAATAAAAGAGAACTGCTTTTACTGTGGCTAGCTCAAGAAATTAATCTTGGAGGTGAGTAGATTAAGAAAGCCCGGTGAATCAGGTGTGTGATCGTGGGGTGGGCCTGCCAGAGGTTTACTGCCTCCTAATAAGAGCACAAAAAAAAGAAACCTCCCTTGCCCAGTGTGCCCCATCATGCCCATGTCCCAGTTCATGGGTGGAACAGCGTAGGAGTGGGGCATCTGTCTTAGGCATCTATCATAGATGCATCCCATTGCCGGCTTGCTGCACTTTGAGCCACAAAATGATCCTCCCTATATTTGACTACGATGATGCAGTCTACAATGCCACTCCCAAATCTTCCCTGACCAGGCTGGACTCTCTCTCTCTTTTATTCCTTCTTTTGTTTCTCTCTCTTGACAGTCCTCCCCACACCCATCACTGCAACCTTTACCAGTCTCTCTCCCCCCCCCCAGCTGACAGACGTTATATCCACTGCATCTCCTTCCTAGCTAAATTCTGATTTCACTTTCTCCCTTCATATCTCTCATCCTCAATTTCCCCCAAACCGCCTCCCTCTCACTTCCTTAGAAACTCTGACTCCCGAACCTTAACTCTTCCTCTCAGGTCCTCCACAGCAGGCCAGTCAGCTTTCTCCTACCATTTCCCCAAAATATGGAACTCCTTCCCCTAGCCTGTTCGACACGCTTCCTCACCAAAAATCCTCTCCTCCCTCCTAAGGGACCCTTTCTCTCCTGCCTGCACTTGTACTTGATAAAAAAACCTCCCTCCCTCTTCCTTATTATCTTTACTCCTGGTCTCATAAACCTGGTTAGCATTTATTCATTGTTTCAATGGTTGACCCGTGAGTTTTTCTAATTTTATAAATGTTTATCCAGGTCACAAAATGTCTTGTTGTGTATTGCAAATTTACCTGTAGCTAAACTTTTTCCCTTGCCAACCAATTTATGCTGTATGTGCTATTTTATGCTGTACGTGCCTTTTTATGCTGTATGTGTAATTTTATTACTGTTCTTGGACATTGTACCTGCTTGTATCCTTAACACTATTCCTATCCTTTCTCCCCCATTATGCATCTGGAAATGAGCATTTTCTGCTCAGTATGTCTTTCTTGGCAAAACATTTAAATAAATAAATAATAGAGAGTCTGCAGCAGTTTCTGCATGAGGAACACTGGGCCAAGATGGGATACAGCACAGTATTGTTTTCTAGTATGCTGAAACAGTCAGCTTCAGGATAGGTAGATACAGGTACTCTGTTAACATCTAGTGGGAAGGGAATAGTTGGCAGAGGATAAGGTATGTACATATAGGAGGGTTGAAATGGGAAATTAGGAGACACCCTGCCTAGGGTAGGCTAATGAATAAGGTTTGGGCAAGTAGTAGACACCCAGAACAAGGTAGGCACAGGTAGGTGATTTAAAAAGAGAACACGAGAGGCACCCAATCTCTGGTGGGTTACCAAATACATTTCAAACAAGCAAAGGGAGAGCTAGGAATTCAACAGACATAGAAAGGGGGCAGTAAGGTACAAGGAAGTTTAACAGGCACTAAGATAAAAGAAGGAAAGAGCATGGAAGTGGTGAAGTGCAACGTGTGTACAGCTGTAGTCTTTAGGGACACTTTCTGGAGGTTGAGGTGTTGCCCCATTTGTATTCACAATTCTGGGCTGAAGGTAGAGGTTGCTAAACTCTGGGCCAAACTGGAAGGGGTGCAGAGAACCTTCTGTCTTACCCAGGGGCCACAAAGTCTGCTGCCACTCCTCCAGAGGGTGCCTAAGCAGAGGCAGAGTGGTTGGACCATGGTGAGCTTCGGGAGTGTGGGGCGGCAGGAAGAGTACACATGCCTCAGCCTGCATCATTGCAGAATTTCTTCACTGTACTGGTCAGACGGGGCAGTTGGGAGTAGGCACCCACAGCAGTGAGAAGGGAGGAAGTGGGAGTTCTCAGAAGGGGCGGCCATAAGGAGGGAGGAAGAGGTTCCAACCAAAGAAACATAGGAACATAGAATTTGTTGGCAGAAAAGGACTGCTTGGCCCACCCAGTTTGCCCAGATGGTATCTGCCTAATCTGTCCCTGCAGATCCTAACTGGTCCCAGGAACCTTCCTCCTCCTCGTCTATTTGCTAATATTTCCCTATGTCTATCCTATGCATGCTTGAACCCCTCTACTGTTTTTGCCTCCGCCACTTCTGCTGGAAGTCTGTTCCAGGTGTTGACCACTCTTTCAATGAAGTAGTACTCCCTCACATCTCTCCTAGCCTCCCTCCAGCTTCATTGCAAGCCCTCTGCCCTGATGCTCTTTCTCATTCGAAAGAAACTCCCCTCCTGTACCCTGCTCACCCCCATGAGGTACTTGTAGATCTCTATCATGTCCTGTGTCCCTCTCCTGTCTTGCAGGGTGTACATATTGAGATCCCGCAGTTTCTTCTCATAGGACTTTTGGTGCAACCCTGCACCATTTTTACTGCTCTCCTCAGGACTGCCTGCACCCTGTCTACATCCTGTCTGTGGTGCAGCCTCCAGAACTGGACATAATATTTCAGGTGGGTTCGCACCATTGAGCTATATAGTGGTAACACCACCTCCCACCTCCTGCCGAGGATACCTATCTCTATGCATCCCAACATCCCTTGGACCCTACCCACTGCTTTGTCACACTACCCTACCACTCTGAAGTCATCAGATATGAGAACCCCAAGGTCCCTTTCCTGCTTAGTGACTGACAGTACCTCCCCCATCCTATACTCAGTTCTTGGGTTCCTATACCCTAGGTGTCTGATTTTGCACATTTTGGCATTGAACACCAACTGCCATGCTTTTGACCATTCCTCACATTTCCCAAGATCCAAGATCCTTGTTTATTCTGTGCACCCACCTCTTTAATGCCCATCCCATTTTAAATTTTGGTATCTTCTGTGAAATGACATACCTTCCCTTCCAGTTCATCTGTGATGTCACTTATAAAGACAGAGAAGAGGACCGGTGCCAGTACTGAGCCCTGCAGCACCCCACTGGTCACGCTTCCATCATAACAGTGAGCGCCATCAACCACCACCCTCAGTCACATATCCATTAACCAGTTTTTAATCCAATTTCCCATTTTGGATCTCACCCATACGCTGCTCAGTTTCTTAATAAGTCTCCTGTGTGGCACACTGTCAAGGTCTTACTAAAGTCCAGATAGACCACATCCACTGCCCTCCCCTGATCTATTTCCCTGGTCACCCAGTCAAAGAACTCAATCAGATTTGTATGGCATGATATGCCCCCATGAATCCACATTGCTTGTGGTCTTGCAGCCCATTAGATTCATGATAGTCTACCCACCTTTCCATGAACAGTGTTTCCTTTAATTTCCCTACCACTGAGGTGAGGATCACTGGCCGATAGTTACTGGCCTCTTCCTTGCTGCAGTCCTCACATATAGGGACCACATCTGCTGTCCTCCAGTCTTCCAGAACCAAGCCTGATCTAGTGAGCTGTTGAAGAAGGTCAACAGTGATGTAGCCAGCACATCCCTGAGGTGTATCCTATCCAGTCCCATAGCCTTGTCCACTTTCAGGGCTGCAAGTTCCTTCAGGACTCTTTCCTCTGAAAAAGGACTTGAGTCAGTCTCCCCTCCCCCTTTGTTCCTGCCATCGATCAAGAGTGGTATACAGCAAAAAAAAAAAAAAAAAAAGCAAGACTATATGGGCAGACTGGGTGGGCCATGTGACTCTCATCTGCCATCACATTCTACATTTCTATGTTTCTGTGATCACTGGTGGTCCAGCACCCCCCCCATTGTGAAAACTGAGCAGAAGTACCTGTTCAGGATGGCTGCTTGTTCTTGGTTATCTTGTGCGCAGTCTCCCTCTACCACCCTCCCATTTTGAAATTCAAAATATTTATTGCATTTAATATAACAATGTCAACATTAACATAGTGAGCCGGCAATGACCTCAGATAACACAAGAAAAACTATCTAACCACCCTCCCCTCCCCACCCAATACCACCACTGGAGTTTGCCCACCATGACTGGATCGAGGCAGGAACATTACAGTTGGAATTAAACACGTGGAGAGCAAGTAAGGTCATGCAACACTAATGCAGATATAATGCATATAACTCGCCCCATTTTTTGTGAAAAAGCTTGAGCTTATTACGAGAGCTGGCAATCAAATGCTCTGTTCTAAAACATGCTGAAAGTTCAGTTAACCATTCACTGTAGGATATAACCAGCTGGTCTAACCAGTGTTTGAGTACAAGCTTCTTGACGACCATTGAGATTAAGGCCATATGAAATCTACGTTCCTTGACCCTGATGTTAGTATACTGTAAATACCCAGAATATAGATTTCCACAGTGAAAAGCCCTTCCAAACCCAACAAGGGGTCCATCCTGGACTGAATAAGTTGCCACAAAGGATCGACCTTTTCACACTACTAGAATATCTGCATCAGATTCCCTTCTGCCTTAACACACCTTGAGCATGTAGAGTCTGGAAGATAGCCTGTTTTGGACAATTTGATGGGTGTGTAATACAAGTAGTTTAATATATGATATTGGGTGAGTCTAAGCCTGTTCTGGGAATTATAAATATATAGGTCATTCCAGATTTGTGCCCAGTTAAGAGGTAAGTAAGGCAGAAGGGAATTCCAGGTCCTGGAACCCGGAAGGGGGTCTCGGTGACTAATAGCCAAAAGGCAGTTGTATAACAGAGAAATGCAATGAGGTTTAGAGGAGAGTTCCTGCAACTGAGCCAGGATGGGCCCCACTTTGGATGATTAAAGGGTAGTACCAAATAACTGACCTAGTAGGTGTCTCAGCTGGTAGATCTTGAAGATGTGCACCTGATTCAAGTTGTACTTCAAGGAAGATATCTGGAGAAGGGAGGAGGGAATCCTGGGAGTAAAAATCTGCAACTATGGCTTCCTGTAGCTGAGACAGGCAGCCTGGGGTGAGGCTAATACCACCTATCTTAATGTTGGGGTTGAGAACAATTGGTTGGGCAAAATCATGCTGAGGGGAAATCCTAAAAAAGGTGCAGCATTGAGAAAATACCTTTAGAGAGGTACCAATCACTGAATGGCATAGTGATACTGGTAGTGCTTTCCATGGAGAATAAAAGATAGTTGGGGCATCTAGGTTATGCAGCCCCAACAGTTGGTTTTCTATTTGAAGTCAAATAGGTATGTGGTCCTCTTCAGGATACAAGAGCCACCTACCAGGCCTAGAGAAGTGACTAGCCCAGTAATATAGAAGAAAATTGGGAAGTCGAAGGCCACCAGATTCTTTGGGAAGACTTAATTTAAGGAAAAAGCATTTTGGATGCTTATTTAACTAGATGAAGCTAGAGATATGGAGTGTATATGCTGGAAAAAAGAGAGAGGAAGCCATATGTTCAACATATTTAATGGATATAAAAGCCTAGGGAGAACATTCATCTTTATGATATTTATTTTCCCCCATAAAGTTAACGGAAGGGACTCCCACCTATGAAGATCCTGTTGGATAGTAACCACCAGGTCATCTAAATTTAGTTTCCTGATGCTCAAGAGGTCAGTGGTTAAGAGTATGCCCAAGTATCTAATTGAGTGTGGGGACCATTTCGTACCTAATTGACTAAAGACCACCCTGTGGGTATAGTGGTTCAAAGGGAAAATTTCAGTTTTAGAGAGGTTTAATTTATATTTGGAAAAGTGACTAAACTGATCTATTACTTTAAGGGAGTGTTCTAGGGAAGTTGCGGGGTGTTCTAAATGAAGGAGAATGTCGTTCACATATGCTGACAGTGTTAAGGTGTGGTAAAGCACTGAAATACCTTCTATCTGGGGGGATGATTTAATATTATGAAGGAGAGGTTCCAAATAAAGGTTGAAGAGGAAAGGTGAGAGAGTACACCCCTGCCTGGTGCCCATAAAGAGAGAGAAGGGGGGAGAAAAGACTCCAGTACAATAAATCCTGGAAAGAGGGGGGAGAGTAAATAGTTTGGAGCCAATGGAGGAATAGAGAGGGGAATCCCATTTTTTGTAGAGTCAACTAGAGAAACTCCCAAGCCACCCTATCAAAAGCCTTCTCGGCATCTAATGAGATCAGCACCATAGGGGTCTGAGAAGATTGGGATGCCTGTAAAATATGGTTCAGTTTCCTAAGATGGTCCACAGTGGACCGGCCTGGGACAAAACCAACTTGTTCAGGACTTAATAGATGAGTCCAAACTGACCTGATACACAAAGAGAGTATCTTGATGTCACAATTCACGAGAGAAATCGGATAATAGCTTGCTGGATGTGTGTGAGGTTTGTCTGGTTTGAGAAGAAGGACTATTGTGGCTTCTAATTAGGATGAATAAGGATGAATTAAGAGAGTCGCATTAAGCATGCATCTGTATAGCCTAAGCAGTAAGGGGGCTAAGTCTTTAGAAAAGGTTTTATAGAAGTTAGAGGGGAAGCCATCAGGGCCAGGTGCCTTATCAAGGGTTAAGCCTTTGACTGCCTCCTCCACCTCTGAGACAGAGATTGGAGATGACAGGGAAGCCTGATGGTGAGCAAGAAGGTAGGGTAGATCGAGAAAGTCTAGGTAAGCCTCTATTTCCTGAGTTGAGAGTAGGGAAGGACGTTTACTGTAGAGGGTGTGATAAAAATGTTCAAAAACCAGGGTGATGTCATGTGGTGCAATTTTGATGGTGCCATCTGGGGCTAGGATGGAGGGAATAAGCCTGGAACTTTCCAGTTTACGAAACCAAAGGGCTAGGAGTCTACCCACTTTTTCACCCTGGTCCACATATTTAGATTTAGTTTTTAAAATGGCATATTCTGCCTTCTCCCTCAACAGGTCTGCCTATTTACTTCTAAGGATTAGCAAAGCTTCCACGGCATCAGGAGAAGTGGATGAGGAGAGAGAGAGAGCTCTGCTGCCCTAATTTGAGTTAGGAGAGATGAAGCCTCTGCCTCCCTCTGCCTTTTCCTACTCCTAGACGCTAGTTTGATAAATTCACCTCAGAGATAACATTTGAGTGCACACCATTCGAGATTGTCCCTTTGTACAGAGCCCCTATTAAGATCAATGAAGGATGGGATAAGGGATTGGATATTAGAAAGAATGGATTGATCTTTTAGTAGTTGAGTGTTCAACTTCCATGCAGAGTCCCTCTGCCTAGCAGGGTCTGGAGTTAGGACCGCCCAAGCCACCGAGTGATTAGAGAGGACAATTGGCTCAATCCCAGCTTGACATAAACCATTCAGGAGGGAGAGACTAATTAAGATATAGTCCAACCTGGACCATGATTGGTGAATAGTCAAGTAAAAGGAAAAGTGATGATGGGAAAGGTTAAGGACACGCCACTGATCACAGAGTCCAAGTAAATCTGTAAAATTGCTCAGAGCTCTTTGGGATGGTGAAGGGGGCTTTAATGGTAAGTAGGATCTATCCACGTCCTGCGTAGGCAGAATGTTCCAATCCCCCCCCCCCCAGGATTAAGGGAGTGGGCAGAAAAGATGCGCGCCTATTGGCAAGGTCCATGAGAAAGGTAGCATTGCCTCCCACCAGACCATAAAGGGAACCTAAGACCACCTCCGTGCCCATGAGAAAACCCATAACCAAAATGAATCTACCATTTGGATCCACCATGGTCGATTCCGCTTGGAAGGGCACATTGCTTATGATTACAATGGCTACCCCTTGACTGAAAGAGGAATCCCCTGATGCAAAAATTTGGGACACTCCCTGTCAACTTAACCAAATGGCCTCCTTTTCCAACAAATGTGTTTCCTGCAGCAAAATGATTTCAGCATTGAGCAGGACACAATGCTTCAGGACTTGACTTTTCACTGGTTCTCTAACCCCCCTTACATTCCATGTTACAGCTTTAACAGTATTAGTCGCCATTTATTCTAATCAACCTGATTAACTGGCCAGTACTGATAAGTAGGTATCTGTAACCCCTAGGGCACACTCCAGACCACCCCCCTCTCTCCCAACCCAGTAAACCCCATCGTAACACAGTAAGAGCCAAGTGAAAATATTTATCATGATACACCCAAAGGGATGGCTCCTAACACTCAAAGCAGGATTGTCCTGCAGAACCAGCCCTTGAACAGGGACACTGAGGACTAATACTCTCCCCCTCCCTCCTTGTCTAACCAGTCCCAATTCAGAACTGTAGATTGGAGCAAAACGTACCTCTCCAAGTGATCCCCCTCCCAACAAACCGAAACTCTCCTCCCTAGAGACCAGTAAGAGAAGAATTAGTCCAATGGAAGGATCTTCCCCCCTGCCTCTCCCACTTTTACCCCAGCAACTATGTATAAAGGTCTCCCTTAATGTATAAATCATCAGACTAGAAATAAGAATAGAAAACAGGAGAGACCAACCCCTGTCAGCTCCTAGCCACACTTCTACCAAGAGCAATCTCGGTAGCACTGCATAAGTCTGGAGAGCTTGACCTGACACTGCAACGCATATTTGAAAAGCCAAGGTGTGGCATGCCAGGCACAGGAGAAGTGTGAAGGAGCCAACCCCCCCCAATCTCTAGTGCACCATGCAGCTCCACTTTGATCCTGCACAAGCCAGTGCCTCCCTCCCCCATCCCCCTACCACTGCCTATACCTGGGCCATAAACCACAGTGTATCAGTTAAGGTCAGATATGCGTGCCTGACAGGATACACTAATGTTGCAAATGCCTGGCACAGAAAAAGAGCAAACTGGATCCCCATATGTTGCTCTGTAGAGCTTGATCTTTGCTATCACACTCCAGAGGGGTAGCTGCCTTATGAAAGTTGACACAGGAGCTTGCAAGTAGCCCAAAGCCAAAATCTCTGGACTAAGTTTGGGTAAAACCCCTGAGATATATACCTTGGTCCCATAACTGGGGTTATCAAAATAGACACCCCAAGTAGACCTTGAAGGTGGTGAAGGGGAAAGGTCTTCATGTGACCCAGGTCTCAAATTACTTCCATGGAGAACATACTAACTCTATGTAATCCCAACCCAACCACTGTGGTGAGCAGCTTTGCAAAAAGTATAGTCTAAAACATCAAGTTCAAGTTTATTGCAGGAAAGACTCCGTTGAGCAAGCTTATTCACAAGGAGGTCCTGAGGCACATACATATACAGTTTGCAGTTACACAGACAGGAGATATAAAATGTAGAACAACAAAGAAAAAAATATATATAATACAAGAGGTATACACAATAGAAGTCCTTATGCTATGTATGCAGTACATTCCAGCTTTAACCTTGCCATACATTATGCAACACATTTCAGCTTAATAAGTAGAGGGCCAGTTGGTACCTAGGAAGTTGACTTGGCGTTGGGGGCCTAGCAGTACCTACATATGTCTTTTAATTTAGAGATAGCTAGTGTTTTGTAGGAGTTAATTGATACGATGCTGTTAGCTTCAGCATGGCTTGTAATTGGTTCCAAATGTTTGGGAGGGCATATGGAGACAGCTCTTTGGCCAGCTGTGGTCACGATCCTGGGAACATCTAGTAGCATAAGGTCGGATTTTGAGAGTAGGGCTGGCGCGAGATGTGTATGAGAGACGCACTAGACAGGCAGTTTGTGGAGTAGTAATTTGAGGGTCCAAATGCCAGCATGCAGGAGGCATCTGGTGGCAAGAGAGGTCCACCCAACTGCTGCATAAAGATCACAGTGGTGGGTCCTGTACGAGAGTTAGTAATGAAGTGAAGAGCACGGTGATAGAGTACGTCCAGTTTAGATAGGCTCAAGGTTGGGGAGGAGATAAAGATAATGTCTCCGTAGTCAAGCAAGGGAAGGAATGTTGCTTGGACAAGTCTTTTGCTGGTCACAAGAGAAAAGAGGGTCCTATTTCTAAAGAAGAAACCCAAGCGTGCTTTAAGCCTGTTTGATAGATCCTCGATGTGGTCATTGAAGGAAAGCTTGTTGTCTATCCACACACCTAGATTTTTAAATTTAGGTATGACCTCCAAGGGTTCACCAAGGGAGGTAACTATGAAGTTTTTAGGTGGGGTAGGTAGGGCACCAGACAAGGCAAGTCTCGAGAAAATCATTGTCTTTGTTTTTTTGGCATTTAAGAGAAGCTTGGCATTGATAAGGTTGCCTTCTAACTGGATAAAGACAGCTTGGAGTGCTTCCCTGACTTCAGTTAAGGACGAGCCTGATGCGTACAAAACCGTATCATCCGCAAAGAAATGTATGCTAGAGTTCTTTATGTGGGAGTCAAGGTTGTTGATGTACAGGGAAAAAAGGATTGGTCCTAGGATGGAGCCTTGAGGGACTCCTCTGGCAATTGGAAGGGGGGAAGATAGTAGGCCATCAGCTTTGACTTTTTGTATCCTTGGACTGTTAAACCACTGTAAGGTAAATGGAGTGGCACCTATGTAGGCAAGACAGGTAATTAGGAGGTGATGGTCTACAGTGTCGAAGGCCTTACTGAGGTCTAGAAAGACTGCACCGGTAACCTTCTTGGTGTCCATAGCATGGATCCAGTCATTAGAGACTTTAGCCAAGGCTGAGATGGTACTGTGGTTCAATTTGAAGCCAGATTGGGTCGGTTTAGGGAGGAGGGCTTCGAGGTGATTTTATAGTTGGTTGTATATAAGGTTTTCCAGCACTTTGGAAAGAACGGGCAAAATAGAGATAGGACGGTAGTTGTTTAAGTCACAAGGATCTCCTGATTTGAAGAGAGGAAGAATATGGGCAGATTTCCAGCAGGATGGAACAGTGGCTGTGGTAATAGAGAGGTTGAAGATGTGAAGGATGGGGGCTGTGAGCTGGGCATAACCTAACCACAAGAAAAATTATTCAAGGCCATCGTCCCCTGCACTTTTCTTGGTGTCAAGGCTAAGAATTATGTCTTCGACTTCTTCTTTGTAGCTAAACAGGCACAACTGGAAGGGATGAGGTGGAGTAGCATGTGTAGTATCTGGGCTAGTGTTGCTATTCACTTGGCTAGCATATGGGGAGGAGTCGAATGCCAACCCAGCAGTGGCAAAGTGAAGGTTAAGTTCTTCAAGGATTCGCAGTTTATTTTCAACCATCCTGTCCTTGGACAGAATCTTGGTGGGAAGGAAGCAGCAGGATGGCCTTCAATGGATCTCAGTGTCTTCCAGATTTTTTGGGAGTTCCCTTTGGCCTGCTCCAGAGTGGAGATGTAGAAGTTTGCTTTAGTAGCACGTACACTTTTAACACAGGCATTTCTGGCAGTTCTAAATGCCTGCCAGTCTGCCGGGTCCTTTGTGTGCCTGGCCCTAGCCCATAGCTTGTCTCTATTGGTAAGTGCAGATTTGAGCTCTTGGGTGAACCACGGATGCGAGATTTTCTGCACCCTCATTTTAATAAGAGGAGCATGCTTGTTAATTAGGGTGGTGAGGTTGTCATTTAGGACAGAGATGGTGGCATCAGCAGATTTGGCAAGATATAGGTCTTGCCACCTGATCGTAGCTAGATCGGTTAGGAAGTTTACTGAGTTGAATTTACGGAGCGAGCATTTGATTCTGAATTTAGGGTGCTGCTGGGTTTTAGATTGGAATCTTGTACATACAACTATTATCATGTCGACTCATGTCATTATGGAAAACTGCAGAATGTGAGATTTTATGGGATGCTGGTTAAGATGACATCTAAGAGTGAGCTGTTACAGAGTTAGAAGCATTGCTTCTTGTGGGTTCAGTTACTATCTGTGTAAGACCCAGCTCATCAGAGATGGCTTTTAGGAAGTGGGATTTAGCAGTGAGCCAATCCATATTGAAGTTCCCTAAGATTATTGTTTCCATGTTAGCAGCCAAATTTATGGATTTCAACATGTTAAGAATTTTCTAGCCTTGACGGGGTCTATAGCCACCAATGATTGTGATGCACTCTGAGGATGGAAGGTGAAATTTGCTTAGACAATCTCATATTCCTTGGGCTTAGTTTTACAGGAAATGCTGCTAACATCAAATTTTGATTTGCGTATACAACCCTCCAATCCCTATCAGCCCTAAAGAGCTTGAAGCCCAGTATAGTAATTTATGGATCAGTGTTGGTCTTTTAGCCATGACTCAGTAATTATAATCAGATCTGGGTCAGTGTGGGCCACCCAAACTTGAAGATGATCAAGCTTTTTGAGCAGGCTTAGAATATTGACCATCATCAGTTTCATCCCAGGAGCAGCTGCAAACTCCGACGGAGAAGTGATTTGAGTTGGGGGACCTGGATTTAGTTCGACATTGCCTGAACAGAAAAGGAGAATTAGAAACATTTTCTTGATGGCATTTATCAGGTAGAAGTGGGCTCTTTTCGTGTGGGTTCTTGTCTGGTGTTCAGTCATTGAGGTACGACTAGCCAGGGCATAGGAGATGCTGACATGGCCGTTCAAGGCTAGCAGGGGAAGTGCACGGAAAGACATTGGCGAAGGGAGGAGGGCCAGAGGAGAGGGATGAGAATTAAAATGAAAACCCGACAGATTAAGAGTAGGGAAGCAATATGAAGATGCAGCAGGAACTATGATTGTGGGTTCCCAGGCTGGGATGACTTCTGACTTAGCATGGATCGGTGCTTTATGAGTCATAATTTTTGCCAGGATTAGAAGTAGAATGATAATGCAGGCCATATTGCTCACGATTGAGTACAGTGATTTGTGTAGAAAGACCAAGAATCCCTCTAGTGGCAGGACTGTATAACCTGCTAATGGAAAACCAGCCACTTAAAAAAAAAAAAAAAACTTCTATTACACAGTTGAAATGTGCTTAGTTCTATTGAAAATCTATTTGTAAAAAGTGCCAGGTGGCTGAAGCAGGGGAAAAGTCCTGGTCAATCAGGGTGGGTTTGCTGGAAGCACCCGTGTTCTGATTGGCTGCGCTGTCCCGTACCTTCCAAGGAGCTGCAGGCGGGCGTCCTGGTCTCGGTTGGTGGCTGGCTGCGTGCCGACCGACCGTGAGGGAGCTGAAGCAGCCCTGTTCAAGGGCAGGCAGCTTCAAAGGAGCTGCAGGCGGGCGCCTGGTCTCAGTCGGTGGCTGGCTGGGTGCCGGCCGACCGTGGGGGAGCTGAAGCAGCCCTGTTCAAGGGCAGGCAGCTTCCAAGGAGCTGCAGGCAGGCATCCTGGTCTTGGTCAGTGGCTGGCTGGGTGCCGGCCGACCGTGCGGGAGCTGAAGCAGCCCCGTTCAAGGGCAGGCAGCTTCCAAGGAGCAGACAAACAAAGCAGACAAACAATAAAGTACAGAACTGGAACAGAGTAATTCAAACAGTAATTGAACTGGGTAAAAGTCCAGGAAATTCCAGCAGATCGAAAGTGAGGAGGTGCTAGGGGGAAGATACTGACTCCAGAACCAGAAGTCAGTCCAATCCAATAACGTTCCCCCTGAAATATGACCTAAATAATTGGTGCCTGCTAGATCCTTTAGGAGCACTGTATGTAACTGCCCTCAGTGTTGAAATCAGGAATTGCCAGGAAAAAACTCAGCTCTCTCCTCTGTCTCTGAAGGCCCTCCAGCTCTGGAAAAGCAAACCCACTAACAGGTAAACAAACAAACCACACAATCGACTTTAGAGTTGGGAGGAATTAACCTCCAATGAAAAGGAACCAGCCACAGATCTAGGAGAAGCTCAGCTGGCTTTAAATAGGTCCAGTAGCTTGATCACTAGGTCAGTCGCTGCTTGAGAGGGTGAGTCGTAGGATGACCAAGTGCCAGAAATTAACACCTGCAGCTTTGCCGGGCATAACATTTTGAAGGGAACACTAGCAGCAGTTAGTTTGCTAATTGTAGGATGAAATGCAGAGCATTTTTGCTGGGTTTCATAGGGTAGATCCTGAGTGATTCTGATCTTAATACCTTCCCACATTATTGCCTGCAGCTCCCTCACTTTTGATAATACATGTTGTTTCTTTTCAAAACTCAGAAACTTAAGAATTATCATCCTGGGAGGTGACCCTGGCTGTGGTCTGGGTCTGAGTGACAGATGGGCTCTCTTGATTTGGTAGTTGGTATTAAATGGGGAAGGGCCCACTATTTTCTGGAGAAGATTCTGTACAAAAGTTAGGATATTGGGGCCTTCTTCCATTTCTGGGAGGCCCATGATTAGGATGTTGTTCCTTCTGCTTCTGCCTTCCAGATCCTCGGTTTTCAGTTGAAATTTTTGGACTAGCTGGAGGAGTTGAACTATCTCAGGATCTAATTTGTCACGCCACTTTTCTAAAGAGGTTGAACAGGCCTCCATGTCCCCGACCCTCCTGGCAAGATCAGCCATGTCTCCTCTCATAGATTTAAGCTCAGAGGCTATTTCGGTGAGGGTCTTCTGAAAAGGGAGCAGTTCTTGCATGAATCGATCCTCTGTGAGGGGGATCAGGTGCACTGTTGTGGGACCCTTTTTGTCAGTCATTTCTACCTTGGGCCTTAGCTTTTTTGGGCAGCTTCTCAGGCGAGGGAGGCGGCGTGTGTCTTGATAGGGCCTGCCTCATATCAGCATTAATCGTGGAAGAAAAACCTCCTATAGCGATGCAACTTGATACAAAATGAGTGTTGAAGGTAGGCTCTCACTGTTGCCCTGGATATGTTTAGCAAAGTTATCCCAAATCAGGCTTTAATGGGCGGCGATGCGAGGTAGAGGACGGGAGCTCCAGATCTCTGTTGCTACCAGGTTGCCTGCATCACGTGACCTTATTTGACTGCCACCCTCCTTATCCTCATCATTCCTCTCCTTGCTTTCCTCTTCTCACTGACGTACCTGAATAAAGTCTTATCCCCTTTAGCTACCCCTTTGGCTATCCTTTCCTCTGTCTCTGCCTTGGCTCCCCTCATTGCCTTTCCCTGCCTCCCTCTGTTTTACCTGGTATACCTCCCTGCCTCCCTCCTTCTGCATTTCCTTATACCACCTGAATGCCACCCTTTTTCCCTTCACCACTGTGGCCACTTCTCTAGAGTAACAAAACAGTCTTTTTCCTTTTGCCTTTATTTGCTTCCTTCATGCATATGTTTATTGTCTTTTTTATGTCCTCCTTTATTTTCCCCCACTGTTCCTCTAATCCAGGGTTTCTCAAATGGTAAGACCAGCCTCCAAGGGGAGGCCCCAACCTGTTCCAGGGGAGGCTCAAGCAAGTCTGAAAAAGTACTGTATTTAAATGTTGCATTTTAGATATTTTGTGTGAAGGGATGAGGCAACCTGAAAATGGACAATAGTAGGTGAATCTATGTATTTATTTACAAATTAGTGACCAGGAAAGGCACACTGAGCCAACGCATGCCTACCTAGGGAAGTGTAAGGAGTGAATACAATTCAAAAGAATATTACAAAATATTCAAGCAATACAAAATGAACAACAGTGCAAACAAATAGTAACAGTGGACAAATAATGAGAGGTAACAACTGACCAATTAGACCAGTGGCAGAACAGCCCAAATACAGGGATTAAGCAGAGAGGTTGTAGGAGCAAGAGCAGGAGAGAGCAAAAGGATCCATGAGAAGATGCTTAAGAGCAGGGTAAGAGGGGGAGAGGCAGAGGAGGGTTGGAAGGTTATGCAAATGTAACCCCCCTGTTACCCGGGGTTACTAGAATCCCAGTAAGACCTAGTGGTAGGCAGGGAAGGCAGCTTGTGAAACTCCAGTTAAATGGATTTCACACTGTCTCACTCTCTTCTCAGTCTCAGCTGAGACTGAGGGATGACATCACCATCGAACTCTCGCAGCTGCATGAGCCACACTGGAATCTGCAGTTGGAAGTTAGGATGGAATGTTGGGGAGTTTTGAACAGAGTCTGTGTGCAGTCTTGAAGAGAGGAGCAGCACAGCAGTCTGTGGACATGCTCTCAGAGCCTAAAGCTCTGTTTTAGAGCTACTGTAAGGGGAGGTGTGTGTTTCCACCAAAAGACGAACACAGTAAGCTGTTTGTGAAGTGGTGGAGACCGCTGTTACTGGTCCATGTGCCCCACCCCTGAGGGGATGGGGGTGGAAGAGTTTGCCTGCCTTCCAGGGGCAACCCTCCTGGTTCCGGCTAAGGAAGAAGCTGCCTTATTTCAAGTTGTGCTGCAGCACCAGAAGCTGTGGGATAGAAATTCCTGTGAGGAATCGCCTGTGGGGCACCTGCAACCAAAGGGTGAGTTCGCTCTAACGTAAGGCCTATGTTTTCACCTGAACTGTTGGAACATGGGGATTGGACTACTTAATTTGTAGGAGGTCTAGTGTAATAGACATTGCCGGTTAATTCAAGTAGGTTCAAGTCCAGCACAAAGAGTAAAGTAAAGTGGGGATTGGACTGCTTAATCAGTGGGAGGCTTACAGCAATGGGCTAAGCCAAATAAAAGTATGTTCAAGTCCAGCACAACGGGAATGCAAGACAAGTACAGGAAATGTGACAGACATTTACCCTTAATCTACATTGCCAAGCTTTACAGAAAGAGATGTTTAATGTCCAGAGAAATGGCCGGGTATGAACTGTGGGAGCGAGAGGTGGGAGACCCCCCATCAGTAGTAACCAAATTCACCTCTACGGATTTGCTCTGTGGCACCTTTACTTTCTTTCAGGTACTTGGCCAGTGCCTGAGGAAAGTACCCAGACGTGGGATTAAAAGGAAGTTTCCCTTATAGAGCTGAGATGCTCTTAGGTGGTTTAGAGAGCCACCAGCAAAGGTACCCATGACAAATGGAAGGTGCTCTTAGTTGGTTTAGGGAGCCACCAGCAAAGGTTTCCATGACAAATGGAAGGTGTTCGAGTGGCCAGCAGAGGAGCCCTGCCAGGGAAAACCCAAAACAGTGTACAAGTTTGGGCTGTGTACCCTAAGCAGCATGCAAGTCTGGGCTGTGTGCCCAGTGGGTTCAGAGCCTAAGGGCTGAAGTGTTGAAGGAGTGTTCGTGATTCTTTTAATTTGCATTACCAGAAGTGTAGCCCCGTGGGGGTCCGTCTATGCTTTGTTTGTTCTGCTTGGATGTGAATAAAGCCACACTTTAGAATCCCATTCCTGGTATTGGACATTACAGTTATTGCTTCCTGTGTTTGGAATTACTTGGGTGCCCCTGTGCAGAGTAGCCAAACCTAGCCCTTATGCTGAGTAACCTATTCCTCCCTGAACCCAGTCCCCACCTGGTACTGCTGTCAGATTCAAACGGCATACCACCTGTTGTTTGCAAAAAGGCAGGGGGGTAGGGGTTACACAAAAAAGAGGGAAAACAGAGAAAGCAGTCTGACCCATGAAGGAATTGCAACAAGGAACAACAATAGTTTGAGAGTCAAAATAGTGGAGCAAGTAGGCTGCACTGGGGGGCTGGGGGGGTTATACAGGGGTTACAATAAACTGAACAAAATAAGAGCCAACTACTCAACATAGTTATTTATTCCCGATGTACTGTGCGAGGATGCTGTTGTGCTATTGGGGTGGGAGGCAAGACTATTTCAGTATTGAGGGAGGCTCAAGATCTCTTTCATGGCTTGGTGGAGGCTCAATATGATGAAGTTTGAGAACAAATGCTCTAATCCTTTCCTCCCATTAGGCAGCTTATGAGGCAGTCTCCCTTTTCTTCAAATCTTCCTTCATAAAGTCCAGGACCTCATTCTTGTGTGGTTTGCCTCTGCTCCCATCTTAACAGGAGCAAGCAGCCACTTGTGGGGGACTCTGTTGTTAGGGGTATAGACTTGGGAGCAACGGGAGGAAAACAGGGGGAGGTGAAGTGCCAGAGAGGTGCTTTGGCTTTTAGGGATGGAGAGTGGATCCAGATGATTACTAGGGTAGCAGGAGATGGGAAGGAGCTAGATGTTATTGTCCACTTGCTGACAAATGATCTGGCAAGGGACAAAGTATAGACAGTGTAGGGAAATTTCAGGGAGCAGAGGAGAGGCCTCAAGTAGGTGGTATGCACAGTGTCTTTTGCTGAGGTATTACCTGTATATGGCTGGGAAGAGGAAAGGATGCTCCACTCCAGGGCTTTCAACAATTAGTTGAAGGCATGGTGCATGGAGGAGGGCTTCAGCTACATTTGGGACTGGGGGCTAACCTGGAAAGATATGTGCCTCTATAGGGGAGATGGCCTGCATCCTTCTAGGAAGGGGGTCCACACTCCCTAGCGGGAGTTTTAAGTGCTGCTTGGATGAGCATTTGAACTAGCCAGGGGAAGGCTGTAAAATGAACAGAGGAACAGCTGCCCCTCTCAGATGATGAAGCAGCAGGGAGGGAGGGTGCAAAGGGAATAAACTTTGCTGGGCAGGGGCACGAGTGTGGACACAGCTGAGGACAAGGATTATAAATCAGGAAACAAGAAGGAAGGAGTAAAGGAGATGGGTAACAGAGAAGGTAACAAGGGAAGAGGTTGTCGGGGGGCATCAGGGAACAGCACAGGCAAGAAGGAGGAAGCAGGCAGGGAGGGAGTAAGGTATGGCTAGCCATGTGTGCCAATGCAA
Source organism: Neoceratodus forsteri (assembly GCA_016271365.2). NCBI lineage: Eukaryota > Metazoa > Chordata > Ceratodontiformes > Ceratodontidae > Neoceratodus > Neoceratodus forsteri. The sequence goes on from CM057452.1 coordinate 71,453,954, forward strand.
GGAGCCTGGGAAATAACATTCCACACATGGAGACCACCATGATGGAGGACAGCCTGGATTTGGTGGCCATAATGGAATGGTGGTGCATTGACAGCCATGACTGAGACATGGTCATACCAGGCTACTCTGTTCAGGAGAGACACGGAAGGGAGGAGGGGTTGTACTATATGTAAGGGGGGGAGATCAAGGCCATGGATGTGTGGGGAAGCTGTAGGGAAAAAGGAAGGGCCGTAGGTACTGTGGGTTGTCCTGGAGATGAATGCTGGGGCTGCTCTTTGTACATGGGTGGTATACAGACCTCCAGTAAGGGGAGAAGACGTGGATAAGGCACTTGAGGAAGCCATCATCAGGATGGCAAGTAAGGGGATGGTGCTGCTAGTTTGTGACATCAATCTGCCAGATGTGGATTGGAGCCTTCCAACTGCAGCTGTAGCGATGAACAGGAGCACCCCTGACTCCCTACCTTTTAACACACAACTAGTTAATGAACCCACTAGGGATGGGGCAGTGCAGGACCTGGTGCTTACAAACAGGGACAGCACTGCAGACATTACAGTGGGCAGTCCCCTTGGTACCAGTGATCATTGTACAGTGTGGTTTACCATTAAGACAATAACAGAGGCAAACCACACGAGGACGAGGGTCCTGGACTTTAGGAGAGTGGATTTAAAGAAATGAGAGGTTGCTTCAGGAATTTCCTCATAAGGGGATATTACCAGGAGTGGTAGAGGTACAGTGGGGAAAAAAATCAGAGAGGCACACAATTAAGGCAACTAGCCTTTGTGTGACAGAAGTGAGTAAAAGCAGAAGAAAACAAGAGTTGGCTAGAGCTAACAACAGCTGCCTTTGATATATCTTTTTTTTTAAACTTTTTTTTATTATTTAAAAAATACAATATACCATATCCATTTACTTTGCATTTCATAGGTTAAATATCAACCCACCCTCCTCCCCAATAATTTAACAGAGTAGCACTTTATCATATACATACTTCATACAGAATTTTATCATTTCTTCTCAGGTACAGTATAACTCAATTCTTCCAATGACAACACTTATTATGTATTACTGCTTTGTGCAAATATCTCCGAATCTGATCAAATTTCTTCAGATTATAATTACATTTTTAATGCAATTTTTCATATCTCATTGTTTCTAACATTAAGTTTTTTCAGACAGCCATCTCAGGAATCTGTGTACTTTTCTATAATATTGTGATACATCTTTTTGCGTTCATACATGCTATATATACAGAAACCTACCTCATTCTTCTATAGGAAGTTGTTGTATTGAAGAAATTTTCAACATACAAAGTTTTGGTTCAAATATCAATTTAGTTTCCAAAACTTCATTGATTAGTATCAATACTTGTTCCCAGAATATCTTTATTTTGGGACAAAGCACTAAAACATGTATTGCATCAGCAATCCAACCACATCCACTATTGCAGTAAGAAGAGATTAAATTATTAAATTTATTCAATAAGTATGGTGAGTAATAAATTCTATGAAGTATAAAATACTGGATCTGATTTGCACAGTTATTACTCTATTCCATTTTTTACAAATAGAGTTCCACTTAGACTCTGAGATGGCTATCTGTAAATCTTGCTCCCATTTTTATGTTGCATGCACGCATGTGCAAGAAACATAGTGCCATCATCCGAGTTTTCGGAGGTGTGGCACCCCGTTCTCCAATTCAGTCAGTGAGTTTGCAGGCGCGACCGCAGTTCTCCAATGACTGCTGCAGCTGCCTATGACAGCAGGAAAATGCAGTGGCATACAGTTGAAAGGGAGAGATCTGCTTCAGTGAGCAGTGCTCCCCACACACACGCCAAGCATGCATATTGCGTGCTGATGTGCCCCCGCACACTGTATGGCTGATGGGAGTGCCAACCTCCGTCAGCTCCCACACCTCCCCACAAAGCTGTCCAGGTGCCACGCTGAGCCCACCCCAGCATGGCAAAGAAATGTTATAGCCGATGGTGGTACCCAATCCCACGCTGGCTCCATGACTACATGCCCCCCCAAAACCTTTCCAGGTGCCACGCTGGGAGCCCACCCCAGTGTGGCAAATCCTGTTATAGCTGACGGGGGTGCCCAATCCCCCATCAACTCCAGCCCCCAAACAGCCTTTTCCTGCCATGCTGGGAGCCCACCCCAGCATGGCAAACATCCCGTTGTCTGAATAAAAAAAAACTGCAACCAAGAAAACATTCCTGACCGTCTCTCTGCTCCCCAAAACCCACACATCTCACTGCGCACTCTGCCACCCCACACCCCTCTCACCTCATACTTAGCTCCGGAGCTCGGTGCGACGATCATCGGTGAACCGGGAACACGTCTGCACTCTTCAAAGATGACCGTGAACTGAGGAAATGCCAGTAAGCTGTATAATGGAATAAATAGGGTTTTTTCAACTTTGTTGCATACCTCAGGCATTTTTTTTGAATTTTGGGCCCAAATTTTCAACATGGGGTTTTTGGGACCCCTCCTCATGAATTCTTGCACTGTCATGGTGTTAGTCTGGCCTGAAGGGTGATTTCACGGTCACTGCGTGAAATCACCTTTTGGGTCTGATTAATGAAATGACATTGCCAGTGTTCATAAGGTGGGCTCTCAAAAAGCCTATGTTGAAAATTTGGTGAAAAAATCCCTAAAATGACTGTTTTAAAACATAAAACATAGAAACATAGACTTTGTGACAGATAAGGACAGCTAGGCCCATCTAGTCTGCCCATTCCCTACCTACAGGATAGGCCGCAGATTCTAGTTAACCAACAGCCTATTTCTTCCACCCCAACAAGAATTGCCTTATGTCTGTCCTATGCATTCTTGAATTCTCCCACAGTTTTAGACCCCACAACCTCCTCAGGAAGGCTGTTCCATCCATCCACTACCCTCTCTGTGAAATAATACTTCCTCACATTGCCCCTTGTTCTTGCAAGTCTCTTTTTCTGAAAGATGCTACCCTCTTGGACTTTGTTGATTCCACTGAGGTACTTAAAAGTTTCTATCATGTCCCCCCTCTCCCTTCTTTCCTCAAGGGTATACATATTAAGCTCCTTTGAAGAAAATACAAAATCACACATGCCCCAACAATGCAAAGCATCATGGGCTACATATGCAAATCACCACAGAATGTTATGCTGGTCCAACTTTAAGCAGAATTGCATGGTGCCGAAAGGCCTCTCACACAGTTTGCAAAGGGTGCTGGTCCATTCCACTGGGGTGTCAAACAGATGAGGCATACTGATGAGTCCTGGTAGGACGAAACACGTGTCTATGTCTTCTGTTAGCACCCTTTGCAAACTGTGTGATTTTGTATTTTCTTGAAACTTGGCTTCCCAGCCAAATGCCCTTTGGGTAACCCTTCCTCAGTGTTTGTGCACAGAGGTTCTTTGTCTTTAAGCTCCTTTAGTCTCTCCTCATAAGGCTTCTCTTGCAGACCCTGCACCATTTTAGTTGCCCTCCTCTGGACTACCTCTATCCTGTCTATGTCCTTGTGGATGGGTCTCCAGAACTGGACACAGTACTCCAGATGGGGTCTCACCAACTGTCTGTACAGAGGATAACAACTTCCTGTTTTCTGCTGCTGATGCCTCTCCCTATACATCCCAGTATACCCCAGCCTTCCCTACTGCCTTCTCACATTGCTTGCTAACCTTAAGGTCATAAGGATATGATTACCCCCAGGTCCCTTTCCTTTTTGTTGTTGTTACTACCTCCCCACCCATTGTGTTATTCTTCCCTGGGTTCTTGTTTCCCAGGTGCATTATTTACAAGCATCGTTGCATGGTTCTCACATGCAGCTCGTAAGTTTGCAAATTTTCAATATTTTCACTCAGATTTTCAACATTGCCATTTACCACACCTCCTTATGAGCAGTACAGCTGTCATTTTTCACATCTTGCCCAAAGCGATGTTTCGCCCATGTTCTTGTGGCGCCCAGTCGGTGTGCAATCAATATATAGGACATTAAGAAAATCACAGTGACACTGTTAATGAGCAGAGGTCTTAAAATGGCTATGTTGGAAATTTGGTGAAAAAATTCCTAAAAATGACTGTTTTACCAGCGTGCATTGTGCAGTTCCTACGCATGCTCGTAAGTTCACGAATTTTCAATATTTGCACTCCAATGACTTCCAAATACCTAAACAGCACATATAAGCAAGCAACATTCGGCATTGACAAATGCTTGTTTTCTAAGGTCTAGTGCCTCTTTTTCTCTAGATTCAAAAAATAACCCTATACAGTAAATGTTAGACATCAATTTGATTCTTCTGTTTTTCATAACAGTGTCAAGCAGTGTACTGAACTCAAAACCAAACTTATTTTTCTCTGTTATTTTTGAATTACTGAACAGATTTGTAGATAGTTAAAGAGCCACTGACACCTCGAGAAGAACTTTGAATAACATAATATTTGGACATGGGGCAGCTTATATTTCTTATTAGCTCTGTATTTCTTATCCCCATTATGTATTACTGAGGTCAAAGGCATGAAAACAGGACAGTTGTTCCTTGAGGGTTCACCACCTCCTATTGCTTCTTCTCCATCTGGTCTCATAATACTCTGCTTGTGACATCACAATTATTACCATGACAACAGACTGTGATGTCACAACAGAGCATTATAATTTCAAGTAGGGAATGCACTTTAGAGGCAGGTGAACTCTTAGGGATACATATCTTGTTTTTTGTGAGAATTTCTTCAGTAATAAACAATGAAGAAGATACATCTATAGAAGATATATGAAATATAAGCCAAATTGTGTCTAAAAATTATGTTTTCCAAAGTTTTCCAAAGGCATCAGTTGCTCTTTAAAGAACATATTCTTAGGTACTTCATATTGTGTCTGTAATTGCTAAAATGACTTATTTTGATTTTCAAAACAAATTCAGCTATGCTATAGATACCAAACTGATACTATCTATTTATGTATGCTGAATTGAACAGCAGGTGAAAATTGTTGTTCTTTAAAGACGACTGCATGCTTAATTAATTCTCAGTTTTTAGATGTTGTAAAATCATTTTCCAGTTTTTAAGATTGTCTCTTAGGGATATATTCTGTATATTTCCCAATGTTTCATTATTTAAATTTTGAAAAAAGTTATATTTTAACTGGGATGGAAATTAATTTCCTGATTTGAAATACAGTATGTCCATGGTGGAGAATTTATACTAAAACATTCTTTAAGGGGCTCTAATATAGTCACACAATAATAATATTTTAAATTTGAAAGCTTTAAACCCAACTATTCATATCTTAAATATAGTTTTTTATCGAGGTTTTTGGTTCTTCCATAATGCAGAGAGAACAAAACAACAAATATGTTGCAGGTGATACGTTTTATTGGACTAACAAAATTAGTTTTAAGACTAGCTTTTGAGAGATAAAACTGTGTTCCTCAGGTCAAAGTGAAAACAGCTGAGCAGCTTAGTGGTATAGGTGAAGATAGAGAGGAGAGTGCCTCACGGACACTTGTATTCACTCTTGGGGAAGTAAGGGAGGCAATTCAAGCTCAGAAAAGGAACAAAGCCTCTGGAATTGATGGTGTTCCAGCTGAAATGTACTTACATAATGTTGATCATTGGGCAGAGGTTTTGCTAGGTTTATTCAAAGCAGTTGTCCAAGTTTATGTGTTGCCATTGAATTGGAATAAAGGGTTAATTGTTCCATTATTTAAAAAAGGCTCTAAATATGACCCTATGTGCTATACGCCAATCACTCTATTACCTATCTCTCAAAAGATCTTTACCTGTCTGTTATTGAAAAATATATTATTATGGGTGGAAGAAAACAAATTAATTTCCAAGTATCAATGTGGTTTTAAGAAAAACTGTAATACGCTGGATTTGATCTTCACATTGAATTACCTGTTAGAATTATATGTATGCAGGAAGAAATGTGTACTCTATGTTTGTTTTGTTGATATAAGAGCTGCTTTTGACTCTGTGGATAGAAATAAATTATGGGAGATCTTGACAATGTTAAACATAAACACATGTTAAAAATGTTACAAAGGCTATACTATAATACCACTGCTTTAGTATGTTATTCTAGAGATGGTGCACTCTCAAGAAAGATAAAAGGGGAAAAGGGGGTCAAGCAAGGTCACTTAATGGCTTCAATATTGTTTAACCTATACATTGAAACAATTATTAGAGACCTGGTTAACATTGACACATTTGCCCCTTTGATAAACAAGGAAAAAATCCAGTTATTATTTTACGCAGATGATGCTTTGGTTGTTTCACAAACACCTTTGGGCCTAAAGAGAGCTATGTCAGGTCTGATGGAGTCATTTGCTAAATTGAAACTAGAGCTGAATGTTGAGAAAATGAAAATAATATAATTTGGGAAAACAAACTACAGGAAACATTTTTGGGATATTAATAATAAAAGAATAGAAGAATTAAAATCATTCAGATATTTGGAAATTATATGTGAGAATAACCCGAGGTGGGATGCTCATATATGTGAGATAAAGAATAAATCATAGAGTTCAATGAGTGCTATATATGCCTTTGATAACAGGTTTGCTAATAACTCCTTTGTGGCTCTTAGGAAAACATTTGAAGCCAAGACCATCACCCAGAGGCTATATGGCTGTGAAGTTTGGGGTTTGTCATTAGGAGATACAAAACTAGAACCTATTCAAAATGCATTTCTGAGAAAAACTTTGGAACTCCCATGGGACTGCCCGACAGCCTTTATGAGATTGGAAGCAGGTGTTCCTGCTCTGAATGTTAAAATTAAAGTTAGAGCCATAAAATATTGGGAAAAAGTAATGAAGATGTCTGTGGAAAGACTTCCCAAATTATGTTGGGTTGATTTTTTAGAGAGATTAAAGAGGGGAATTGGCATAAATGGATGGTTCCAAAGTTTAAATAACTTACTGAAGCATTCTAGTATGTTAGACCTATGGTCTAATAAAGCCATGATTGATATAAACATGTTCTCAAAGGCTGTTGTTCAAAGATTTTCTGATGTGGCGGTCCAAACTGACCTTGCCAAAATACATGAGCTAGATAAAGAAGGGTATTATTCTGATTTAAAACTAAATGGGAAAATGGAAGCATATTTAGCATATTGTGAAAATAAAAAACATAGGAATAAACTGTGTAATATGAGATTAGAAAGTCTGGGTATTGCAAATTTACAGTACTATAATTGGTGGGGTCAGTTTGGGAATAGAAAAAAATGTAATTGTAACAATGAGGATGCTGAAAGTTTATGCCATAAGTTATTAGATTGTGATTAAATGAATAAAGAAAGAGATAAATGGATAACTCCTTTGATTATGACAAATAATTTAGAAAGTAAGGATATGTGTATGAAGTTTTTGCTCAGTTTGGAAAATATTAGGATAATGTTCGGTATGGCAAATTTTGCTAATAAGATGAAAAAGTGATCCCTGTGTATATTTATATATTTTTAATGTACTTATTTATATTGTTGTACAATAGTTTATTCTGTCCTTTGATTGATTGATTAATAATTTTACATGCTGTATGTGGATGTCATAAAATGTATTGTTTTATACATCTTTTGTATAAATAAACTTTGAAGCTGAGCAGTATGACAGACATAAAGGTTGGCTGTGGTTCTTCCATATAAATGTATTTACTACTTTGTCCAATTTAATCCACATAGTATCAGGTACACTAACAGGAAGTGCCTGGAATATATATATATATATATATATATATATATATATATATATATATATATATATATATAATAGATGTGGCAATACATGCATTTTAATAACCTGAATTCATCCTAATAAAGATATAGGTAAACCTTTCCACCTTGCTAAGTCTTTTTCAGTTTCATTTACTATTGATTTCAGATTCAGATTTATTAATTGCTTGATGTCATTTGTCAATTTAACTCCAAAATATACAGTACCATGTGACTGTATTTTAACTGGAATGTTAACTCTATTCATTTTATTTTTTAAAGGATTTATTAATAGTGCTTCTGATTTTTCCCAGATTACAGTATAGCCTAATTGTAAACCATATTCTTGAACTATCTGTAAGATTTTTACAATTTGTGTTTCTGGGATTTTAGATATGTTATAAGGTCATCTGCTAATAATGATAATTTTAGAACTTGTTGATCACTAAATCTGAATCCACTGATATCCTTTTCTTCCCTAATTGCATCAGCCAAGGGTTCAATAATTAACGCAAACAAAAGGGGTGACAGGGGACACCCCTGTCGGGTTACTCTTTCTAACAAAAAAGTTAAGGAAATGGTATTATTGGTTAATACCCTAGCTTTAGGTGTATTATAGATCCCTTTTATCCAAGACACAAATGTTTGTCCTACTATATATTTACTGCTTTTAGTACCTCCATTAGATATTGCCACTGTACCTTATGAAAGGCCTTTTCGGCGTCCAGGGATACCACCACCACACCCTTATTATTATTTTTTTGTATATAAGACATTCAAAGTATTTCTTATGTTATTATGACCCCTCCATCCCTTGATGAAATCCATCTGGTCATCCCCAATTGGCAACACCTTTTCTAGCCTCATAGCTAGGAGTTTAGTAAACATTTTATAGTCTGTATTTAATAAAGATATTGGATGGTATGAGGAACATAGCTTTTTATCTTTACCTTTCTTGGGGATGACCAGTACCAGTGCCTCATAAAAGGAAGGGGAGAGCTTATCTGTAAATGTGTTAAATAAAACATGAAGTTCTGGGACCATATTTCCTTAAACATTTTATAAAATTCAGTACCTATACCATCCAATCCAGGTGCCTTCCCTGATTTTAATAATTTAATTGCTTCTTCAATTTCTATTTGTGTAATAGGTTTAGCTATTATAATTTGCTGTCCCATAGATATTTTTGGTATATTTAAGAATTTAGGGCCAGATATTCAAAACTTTGCCCCAGGGCTAAATTAGCACTGCTAGGCATGCTAAATTAGCCCAGACCCAATAGCTTGCTATATTCAAAAGGGATAGCCCCTGTGCTAAACCTGCTGAATATAGCATGTTAAGGAAGCTGGCCTAACTGGGCAAGGAGTGCAGTGCAAAAATAGCCCGGGAATAAGACAGCTCTGAATATAACAACCAGGAAGTGCACACCACAATAGCATCCAAGTTCACAGAGACATGCAGGAAGGTAGAGGTGAACTACAGTATGTGGCCAATGTATGTGCTAGCAAAGGTGTGGAGTCAGTAAAGCTGCAAGCAGCAGTGGATGTGAAAGTACATTATGCAAAAATGTACAATATCTCCAAAACGTTTGCACGGTGCAAACACATTTGCGCAGGTTTAGCATGGAGCTAAATCATTTCCCCAGTGCAATCACGTTTGCCTGGGGCAAAACTTTGCTATATTCAAAAGTGACATGCAAATGAGCCTACTTAGGTAGTCTATGGGTGAACATCCAGATTAGTATCTCTTTATGACCTGATTTGCAAGCAGTTTGCCCAGCGCTGTTGCACAGTCCTACAACTCCACCTGTAGGTCAGTCTGGAAGAATAGGGTCTGGCTGGGTCTGCCACAGTTCCACCTGTAGGTCAGCCTGGGAGTGCATGGTGGTAGCTGCAGGCTACATTTGTACAGTACAGCATAGCATACTGTGCCCCAGGGGACTACACTGCACAGGCACAGGTCAAACTGTAGTTCATGCTACAGTGCACAACAGACACTACAGTAGCAAGGGGCCAGTAGTGTGAGGGACACAGCAGTGCCTATGGTGTGTAGGGCAGTCATGACCACTGCACTATACACAGTGACAGGCCCAGCTTACAGGTGTTTACTGACAGTGGACATTACTGTTATGCTGTTGTGTGACCCACAGATGCTGCACCACTGGTATGGGATGCTCACAGTAACATATACATGGCTGGTTGTGTGTGCTGTGGTGTCTGTACATATGTGTGGTATGTGGCTGGGGGAGCACATATGATCAGACAGGCACACTGGTGTTGGGGTATTCCCAACACTGGCCCATGTGCACTGCATGGCTTGTTCCAGCCTTGTGGCTGCACTCAGTCTGTGGTGTAGCCTGGCCACTTGTACACCCTCCCATCAACACCCTACATGCCCCTAGTGCTGCATGTGTGTGCAGGCATCTGTTGGTGTCCACAGAAGGGTGGTCTGCAGGTGTGTGCTGTATGGCCGCACTGCCGTGGTGTCCACTGGGAGCTGGGTCACCACTTACTGCCTGACATGGCTGGGACTGGTGGCAGATGATGGCATCATAGTGATGCCATCAATGAGCAGCATGTTTCCTCTATGTCTAGCTTATTCCTATGTGTCATACTTATTGGTTAGGGTCGTGCAAAGCCACACAAAAATCACATAAAGCCATGCAAAGCCACAAAGTCACGCAAAGCTGGTTTCCCCAGAGTTAAGACTACCTTTTCCTGGGCGGTAATTTGCACCAAGCAAAGTGTTGTGCTAAGTCACGCAAAACCACTTTATGCTGCGCTATTCGCTGAATATAGCATTGCACTGACACGCCCCCTCAGTTTGCACCTTGCATACATTATAATTTTGCCTGGTGCTAATGCAGTTTGCGTGTGCTATTTGACCTTCTGAATATAGCAGATCCGCGCTAACCCAGCTCTAAACCTGTGCAAACGGTTTATGCCCAGCACAAAGTTTTGAATATCTGTAGGGTTTTGTGATTTTTACTATGTTGTATAATAATTCAAAAAATCTTTATTAATGTCAAGTTCTTTTACTACTGCCTGTCCCAAATTATCTTCAGATATTATTTCTGACATGAATCTTTCTGCTTTTTATTTCTGCAACTGATAAGCTAACAATTTACCACTATGATCAGTCTGAGAAAAATATTTAGCTTTAGCATATAGCATTATTCTTTCATTTTTTCATTAATTATTTCCTGGTGTTAATTTCTATATTTTGTTAATGATTTTAAATAATTATTATTAGCTGCAGCATGTTTCTGTTGCATGTCCAATATTTTTTCTAGCTCCTTCAATTATTTCCTTTTTTTGCTCTAATAGATGAACTAGCAATTATTATGCCTATTATTAGTGCTTTGTGTGCATTCCAAGTTATATTACCTGATACTGCATTATCTGCATTATACTGAAAATATTCGTGCATTTCCTGTCTGACTTTCTCTATAAAAGTTTGATCTTTCAACAATAATGGATCAATTTTCCAAGAAATGCTACTTAGTTTATTTTATTGTTCGACTGTCAAGTCATTACAATATAAAAAAAACATACAAATAAACACAGAATCATAAAATAACAATACCTGCATATTAAGTACCAGATTAAATTATTGCATCCATATTTGAGAATATTACATTCTCTATACAATATACAATAGTTCTTTATTGTCTAGACACACATAAATAATTAACAAATTCCCCATATAGCTGCCACATCATAATTATTTTTACAAATTTTCCCATAGTGAAGTAGACTGTAAACCTTCCACTTATACTCAACTTTAAATAACATAGGCAGCATAGTATTTCATGATTCCAACTCCTTCTAAATATACATGAAAACTTAGGTAAAATATAAAGCCGCTGTTCAGAAGGATAATCCAGATCTTCCAATATCTATCAGGCAACAAGAACTATTCACATTCTTTATGAGGAATCCATGCTGTGGCATTTATATGCATTATTTAAGGACTCCACCAGCCATTAAAGCCAGTTAAAAGAGGGCTAAAGTTCTGAATAGCTCCCTATCTCTACCTTTTGGTGACAGTGGGACTAGGCCCTCATACTCACAATCCCTTTAACTGGGGGATTTCCTTTAAGGCAAAATGGCCATCAGGTCCCAGATCTATCCATCTTCACAGGTAAATTACAAGGAAAAAATTACATAGGACCTATCCTGCCCTCAAGGTACCAGCAGTTATCTGGTCCTACCCTAATTCCATGCACCTATACCACAGGCCTATGATTTCCACCAAACATGACTGTATTAAATGATCAGTGCCCAATATTCTGTGCTAGTCCCAGCACACCAATTTACTTAAATAGGCTTATCTAAAAGAACCATAATCTAATCCTGTATGTCACCTTAAGGCTCTCATTTAAAATCATGCTCCATTTTTACATGTCCTTAAAGAGCCTTCAAACACCACATACATCATAAAAATGTTTTATCTAAAGACTGCCTAATATTAATCAACTGTTTACTTTAAATGCAGGTATGTCTCAATGCTAAAACAAAAAAAAACAAATATGTCAAACATATTCAAAAAGCATTAAACATTATAACAAGCACCATACCTCTCAACTGTCCCTGATTTTCAGGGACAGCCCTGATTTTGCCTCAAAAGTTTACTCTGTCCCGCCTAAAAATTGTGTTTCCGTGACTAAACATTGGGGGTTGTAAGCAAAAAATAATGTCAGACTTTAAAGTTACAGACTTGTTCTTCCTTAGAAAATGCATTTTACGCTAAGCCTCTTATTCTTCCAGCTTCCTGAGTTGATATCTCCAATTTTGAAGATGTGTCCCTGATTTTGTTCCTTTGTCCCTGATTTTTTTAAGCCTTGTCCCTGATTTAGGAGGCAGGAGGTTGAAAGGTATGACAAGCACACATTTAAAATCAGCCTCTATTATAATATCCTCTTAGAGTTTCAAGCTGTAAAAAATCTTTGAGACTCAGTGATGATACAGACTAATTGAAATTAAGTACAGCTTATTAAAGCCATCATGCACCAGCTGCTTCTAGAATTAAGTCTGAGCTGGTAAACTGATTGCTCCATGTATAGTTCAAAGCAGAACAAAAGACAGTGTTTAATTGTTTTTTAGCCCTCGAGTCTCTAATTGTCTAAAAACAAAAATTTATTTCGAGGGCCTTGCCAATTTTAACATTCAACTCATTGCTAAAAGTACTCCAAGCACTTAGAGAGTTCGCCATCGCTATAGGCCCATTAATGTTTTAAAAGTGTTCCTGTTGAGAGTTCCTTTTAACAAGGTGTATTTGAGCTAAGTGTTGAATAAAGTCTAGAAGCCTGGAAAAATCTTCTTTGGGAGTCCAATGCCAGTTTCCATATTGTAATTCCCTCTCCCCATATTCTTAGAAGACGTTGTTAAGCAATCCCAATAATTACTAGTGGCATTAGACTTTAAGCTTGAGTTTGATAATATTGATTAGGGGATACCTTCTACATTCAGTGCCTTGCTAGTATGCAATATGCATTTTAATATTAACCACAAAAATGAAGTTTCTGTAAATTGTAACAAACCAGTAAATTCCAGTGCACCTTACAAAAACTTGAGCCAGAATGCTGAATGGCACTCAGGACCCCATAGATAGAAAGCCACACCTGCATAATTTCAGGCAACCAGCTCTTTTCCATCTCATTCTGAAGAGGGCTCAAAAGAGTACCTTTAAATGGATTCCTTGCTACAGATAGCATCAACATGAGAACCACATAAAAACACTACAAGTAGACAATGAAAAACACAGTACCTACTGGAGAAGACATCCAATACCGACCTCTAACCATCGCTGAAGCAGCATCCCCAAATGAATTTTTTCCAGAGGCAGGTCCCATACAAACTTTACTCCCTCTTTCTTCTCCATCTGACAGTTCAAAAAAAGGAACAATCTAATTTCTGAGTTTGGCCTGAACTCAGCTTCCCATCCTCCTCCCCACAATCCAGCTTCATTACTCTCAGCTGCGACAACTTTGTAAAAGACAATGCTCCTCTGAGCGTAGTATTTACTTTCAAGTATAACAAATCCCTACTTCCATTCACCCCTTGGGCAATGATAGCATACCTTTCAATAATAAATTTCAGACATGTAGATGATCACGTAATTCCCCTCTGGTTCCTTCAATTCTCACCAGGCAATAACTTCTCCAAAAATCAGTGGCATCCCATAGCCCAGGCCATAGCAATAACTCCTGTTTTTACCATTCTTCTCCCGGTCCATGTCTGCTGGTAGTGCAAAAAGAACGCAGATTCAAACAAGCAACCAGGGCAGCCAGCTGCTGAAATAAACCACGTTGTAACTTTTTGAACTACGAAAAAGGCAATGTATCATAAATTATTGGTAAAAACAGCATAAGTTTCATTGATTAAAAACTAAACCAGGCTTTTCCAAAGGCTAACAAATGAGGAGCAAAATGATGTGCAGTGGGGTGTGGAGCAACATTCCGCCATCTTGCTGCCCCCCAAGAACGGCTAGTTGTGGTATCCCTGGACACCAAGACCAAACTTAGTGGTGCATGGTCTGTTAGTATGATTGGTCCATACTTAATTTCTACAATATCCTGATACAATAAAGAAGAACCCAATATCATATCTATTCTTGAATAGGATTTAAGGCCCTGGACACACTACAGAACTGTTTTTGAAAACCATTTTTAAAACCAGTTTAGCTAAACCATTTCAGTGCAGCCACACTACTCAGTAGACATTTTTGATAACAGTTTAGTGTGGACACACTGCTAGTGTTAAACCTGTTCTCCTTGTAACTGTTTTGTGTTAAGTCCAACACATAAAACTGTGCTTGTCTGGACACACTGCAGCTAGAACTGTTTTAGTTAAGCCATTACAGCTTCAAATGTTTTACTCCTGGACAGACCTGTGAGTAAAACCATGTTAGCTCCAAAACGTTTTTGAAAATGGTTTTAAGACTATGTATCTAGCAAGGCTTAAAAACACTTTTGTTAAAACATTTTAAGGGGCTTGTAGTCTGTCTGCAAACAGTGCTAGGGCGATTTAAACCATTTTAAGGAACTTAAACCATTTCAAGTTCCCCAGTGTGTCCAGGGCCTAAATCTTGTTGCATGATATGAGAATAATTTTTTATCTGGTTATAAAATTTGCCAAAAATCCTTATTTGCCAAATGTTCCATCCTGTTCAATAAAATAGCAGCTTCTTGTTTGTTATAGTCTCTATTTCCAGATGTTGTATATAATTTGGGATTTTGTGAAAAGCCAGATTATGCCCCCCCCCAAAAAAAAACAAATTCAGGTAAAAAAGTCAATGCATTACTAGGTAGAACATAAACGGATGCAACAATCATAATTTTGCCATATTGCTTCATAGATATGATTACAAACCTACATTCTTGATCAATATGATGATTTAATATTTCTATATTTAAATCTTTTCATACTAAAATAGCAGTACCCCTGGACAGGGTCGGCCTTAGCTAGGTGCAGACTGTGCCCCTGCACCTTGGGGGCCCATACTTTTTTCTTGAGGAAAAAAAATTATGTAAAATATTTAAAAATGCTACATTTTGTTACAGAAGAAAATGTTTACCAGCAAATGAAAGTGGAAGACAACTGGCTCTGTTACTGTTACAAAAGGTGGGGCAGCTTTGCTGCTATGCAATTTTAAGATGCAGTGGAAAAGATTAGGTTAAGTAAGTGCTAATGGTGTTAATGGTCATACGTTATGCCTCCCAGGTTGATTGCTTTCATAAACAAAGGGCTATACTGGCAAG
The DNA here is from genome assembly GCA_016271365.2 of Neoceratodus forsteri. NCBI lineage: Eukaryota > Metazoa > Chordata > Ceratodontiformes > Ceratodontidae > Neoceratodus > Neoceratodus forsteri. The sequence continues at coordinate 71,469,405 of CM057452.1, forward strand.
AGAACTTGTTTGTAACCTGAACATGTAGCTGAAACAATGAATAATATGACAAAATCTGTTTCAAAAGTATGTGAGAACTCAAAATGGCCTAAAAACCTGACCAGCCCAGAGCAAACCCAAATTTCCTGACAGGGTCCCTGAAAACCTGATCACCAGGTAAAAATCCTGACAGGTGGCAACCTTACTCGTGTCCAATGCTAATCCTCTCTATTCTCTCTCATTCACACCTCCAGAAAAGTTAAATTGTTTACAAACTGGATCATTAGAGGTGTGAGTGTCCAGTGATGATGTCACTGTCCTTACAGAAATGAATATGGTTGTAGAGTACCATACTTACTTAAGTTCTTGCTCGAGTCTCAGTCAGATTCATTTCCAAATGTGAAGTCAAATAATTCAGTGCAGTCAATGGCATTATTTAAAAGACAGAAACATAGATTTTGATGGCAGATAAGGACCACTTGGCCCACCCAGTCTGCCCATTTTTCTACCTATCGGTTAAGCTGCAGATCCTAGTTAAACAGCCTACTTACTCCTATCTGACACTATAATTGCCTAATGTCTGCCCTATGCATTCTTGAATTCCACCACTGTTTTTAATTCCATAACCTCCTCAGGAAGGCCATTCCATGCATCCACCACCCTCTCTGTGAAAAAATACATAGAAACATAGACTCTGATGGCAGATAAGGACCCCTTGGCCCACCCAGTCTGCCCATTTCCCTACCTATTGGATAAGCTGCAGATTCTAGTTAACCAACCGCCTACTTCATGCAACCCCCCACTATAATTGCCTTATGTCTGTCCCATGCATGTTTGAATTCCCCCACTGTTTTAGACCCCACAACCTCTCCAGGAAGGCGGTTCCATGCATCCAACACTCTCTTCCTGAAAAAAAATTTCCTCACATTACCCCTGAGCTTTCCCCCTCTATCTTTAAATTGTGCCCTCTTGTTCTTACTGAAAGATGCTACCCTCCTGGACTTTGTTGATTCCCTTGAGGTACTTAAAAGTTTCTATCATGTTCCCCCGTCCCTCCTTTAATCAAGGGTATACATATTAAGCTCTCTCAGTCTCACTTCATATGGTTTCTGATGTAGACCCTGCATTATTTTAGTTGCCCTCCTCTGGACTGCTTCCATCCTGTCTATGTCCTTGCACAGATGAGGTCTCCAAAACTGCACGCAGTACTCCAGATGGGGTCTCACCAACTGTCTGTACAGAGGGATAACCACTTCCCTTTTTCCACTCGTGATGCCCCCTAACTATGCATTCCAGTATTCCCCTGGCTCTCCTTACTGACTTCTCACATTGCTTAACCACCTTTAGTTCATCTGATATGACTACCCCCAGGTCCCTTTCCATTATTGTTGTTGTTAGTACCTCCCCTGCTATTGTGTACTCTTCTCCTGGATTTTTATTTCCCAGGTGCATTACTTTGTACTTCTTTGCATTGAATCTAAGTTGCCATATGTCTGATCATTCCTTCAACCTTGCCAAGTCCCTTCTCATCCTTTCTACCCCCCTTGTGTAACAACTCTGTTACAGATCTTTGTGTTATCAGCAAAGAGGCATACCTTTCCTTCCAGACCCTCTGCAATGTCACCTATAAAGACGTTAATGAGGACTGGACCCAGTACTGAGCCCTGAGGTACTCCACTAGTAACCCCAATTTCTTTGGAATGTGTTCCATTAACTATTACCTTCTGTATCCTGTTGTGCAGCCAGTTTGCTACCCAGGCTACCACCCTAGGACCCACTCCCAGGCTGGCTAACTTGATTATTAATCTTTTGTGTGGGACTGTGTCAAATGCCTTGCTAAAGTCTAGGCAGGCCATATCCACAGCCCCTCCCTGGTCTATTACTTTGGTCATCCAGTCAAAGAAATAGATTAGATTTGTCTGACATGACCTTCCTGCTGTGAATCCATGCTGCTTTAGGTCCTGTGCCCCGCTGGCCTCTAGGTACTCAACAATTCTTTCTTTCAGAAGTGATTCTATCATTTTCCCCACCACTGAGGTCAAGCTAACAGGTCTGTAGTTTCCTGCTTCTGTCTTGCTCCCACTTTTGAGAAGGGGAATCACATCTGCCCTCTTCCAGTCCTCAGGTACCACCCCATCCTCCCATGATTTGTTAAAAAGTGTGGTCAGTGGTGTCACTAGGTCCTCCTTTAGTTCTTTTAGGATTCTAGGGTGAATCCCATCAGGCCCCATTGATTTGTCCACCTTCAGTTTTAGGAGTTCTTTCAGGACTCTTTCTTCTGTAAATGGACTGGTGTCAACCCCACTATCCAGAGTGCTTCTATTGTTTGGTTTAGGTAACTCCTCCTCTTCTTCTTTTGTGAATACTGAGGAAAAGTATTCATTCAGTATCTCTGCCTTTTCACTGTCTCCCTCTGCATACCTCCCCTCTCCTTTATTAATCTTCACTATCCCTCCCTTAACCTTTCTATGCTCCTTAATAAAAGGTTTTATCCCCCTTCTTAACTGAGTTGGCTATCTTTTCCTCGGTTTGGGCCTTTGCTTTCTGACTGCTTCCCTCGCTTCTTTCTGCTTTAATTGATACAGTTCCCTGTCGTGCTCCTTCTATGATTCCCTATACTTTTTGAATGCAGCCTTTTTCTCCTTAACCTTCCCTGACACCTCTTTTGAGAACCATAATGTTTTTTTTATTCCGCTTTGTTTTCTTTATTTGTTTCACACAAAGGCTTGTTGCCTCCATGATGGCAGTTTTGATTTTTCTCCATTGTTCTTCCACCCTTCCTTTCTGGCCATTTGCTAATGCATTCCTCAGGTATTCACCCATTATGCCAAAGTCAGCCCTTCTAAAGTCCAGTATCCTTGTCTTTGTATGGCTTGTCTCCATGGTTGTGTTTATTGTGAAGCACACTGTGCAGTGGTCGCTTGTTCCCAGATGTCTACTGACTTCTAAATTTGTGATCCTCTCTCCATTTGAGAGTACCAGGTCTAATATTGCCCCCTCCTGAGTGGGTTCAACCACTAGCTGTCTAAGGCATGTCCCCTGTAGGGCATCGAGAATGACCCTGCACTTGGATGTGGCTGCAGTCCATGTTGTCCAGTTAACATCTGGCATATTCAGGTCCTCCATCAACAGTATCTCCCCTTTTTTAGCCATTTTGAGAATGTCTTCTATCATTTTCTTGTCCATTTCCTCCCCTTGAGATGGGGGGTCTGTATACAACCCCTGTGCGGATTGTGATGCCATTCCCTGTCTCCAAGGTGACCCACAGTGCCTCTTGTCCTCCCCCTTTACTTTTTAGTTCTGTAGTTTTGATCCCTTCCCTTATGTATAGAGCTACTCCACCTCCTCTTTTACCCTCCCTGTCCCTTCTATAGATTGTGTACCCTGGTATGTTGACATCCCGGTCATGGTTCTCCATGTACCATGTTTCTGTGACTGCCACAATATCCAAGTGTTCCTCTTCCATCAGGGCTACTAGCTCACGAAGCTTGTTTCCCAGACTACGGGCATTGGTACTCATTGCCCTCCATTTAATGTTGACTTTATCTTTTGTTACCCCATCCCTGCTCTTATTTCCCTAGTCTGTTTTTCCATTTACCCCATCCTGCCCTCTGTCAAGCTCTGTACCTCAGTGTTTACCCTACTACCTGCCATGTTTTGTGGAGGAAGGCTTGAACATTCCTGCTTCCAATCAGCACCTCCCCCTTGGCTAGTTTAAAAGCTTGCCAAGGAAGCATTTAAACCTGGTTTAGACCCCACAACCTCTCCTCACGTTGCCCCTGAGTCATCCATTCCCCCTCTATCTTCAAATTGTGCCCTTTGGTCTTGCACACCTCTTTTTCTGAAAGATACTACCCTCTTGGACTTTGTTGATTCCCTTGAGGTACTTGAAAGTTTCTAGCATGTCCCCTCTCTCCCTCATTTCCTCTAAGCTATACATATTAAGCTCCTTAAGTCTCTCTTCATATGTCTTCTGGTGCAGACCCTGCACCATTTTAGTTGCCCTCCTGTGGACTGCCTCCATCCTGTTTATGTCTTTGCAGAGACTGGGTCTCCAGAACTGCACGCAGTACTCCAGATGGGGTCTGACCAGCTGTCTGTACAGAGGGATAATAACTTCCTGTTTTCTACTGGTGATGCCTCTCCCTATGCATCCCAGTATCCCCCCAGCCCTCCTTGCTGCCCTCTCACATTGCTTGCCCACCTTTAGGTCATCTGATATGACTACTCCCAGGTCCCTTTCCATTTTTGTTGTTGTTAGTATCTCATCCCCCATTGTGTACTCTTCCCCTAGGTTTTTGTTTCCCATGTGCATTACCTTGCACTTCTTAGCATTGAATCTAAGCTGCCATACATTTGACCATTCCTCCAACCTTGCCAAGTCCCTTCTCATCCTTTCCACCCCACCTTGTGTATCAACTCTGTTGCAGATCTTTGTGTCGTCTGCAAAGAGACATAATTTTCCTTCCAATCCCTCTGCAATGTCACTTATAAAGACATTAAAGAGGACCAATCCTAGTACTGAACCCTGCGGTACCCCCTTTCTTCAGAGTTGACTCCGTTTACTATTACTCTCTGTATCCTGTTCTCCAGCCAGTTCTTTACTCAGGCTATGTTCTTGCGACCCACTCCCAGGCTGGCTAACTTGTATATTAATCTTTTGTGTGGGACTGTGTCAAATGCCTTGCTAAGGTTTAAGTAGGCCATGTCCACAGCCCCTCCCTGATCTATTACTTTGGTCACCCAGTCAAAGAAATCTATCAGATTCGTCTGGCATGACCTTCCTGCTGTGAATCCATGCTGCCTTGGGTCCTGTGCCCCTCTGGCCTCTAGGTACTCGACAATTCTTTCCTTCAGAAGTGAATCTATTAAGCTGGAAGGCACAGGAGCCTGGGGAAAGATGGTGGGATTGGTAGTGAACTGGCTGCAAGGGAGATAGCAGAGGGGGGTGGTGGTGGTGGGAGAGGAGCACTCATCGCCCAGGGCAGTGACAAGTGGGGTGCCTCAGGGCTCTGTACTGGGGCCGGTGTTGTTTGGGATCTTCATAGCAGACCTCTCAATAGGCATCAAGAGCAAGATCAGTCTGTTTGCAGATGACACCAAGATGGGAGCGGTAGTGGATGACTTAGAGGGGTGGCAGGGGTTGCAGGATGATCTAGCAAAATTGGAGGCCCAGTCGGACACTTAACTGCTGGGGTTCAATGCCCAATATGCAAAATATTACATTTCAGAGCAAAAAACCCAAGGAGGAGCTACCAGCTAGGGAGGGTTCAGCTAGCCAAGGCAGAGGAGGAGGAGGAGAAGAAGGATCTGGGGGTGATCATAACTGGAGCAATAAACAACTCCATGCCATGTAGAAAGGCATCTGCAAAGGTTAACAGGATGCTGGTTTGTATTGCCAGAGGCATATCCTCTAGGAGGGGGCAGGTGATCCTACTGATTTATAGGTCATTGGTTAGACCACACCTATAGTACTGCATGCAGTTCTGGCAGCCATACCTGAAGAAGGACATTAGGATACTGGAGACAGTGCAGCACAGGGCAACAAAAATGATCTAGGGGCTAGGGGACTTGCCCTATGAGAGTAGGCTGAGGGAGTTGAACATGTACTCCCTGGAGGAGAGGAGGGAAAGGGTGGACATGATTGAAACCTTCAGGTATATGAAGGGAATAAATAAGACAGACATGGAGGGGCTTTTCTAGTTAAGGAGTGGGAGGGACACCCAAGGGCACAAGCTGAGACTGAGGGGGGAAGGTTCAGAAGGGAAATGAGGAGACACTTTTTCAAGGAGAGAGTAGTGTCAGGGTGGAATGCATTACCAGAGGAAGTAGTAGCCTGTAATACAGTGGGTTGCTACAAAAGGGGATGGGACAGGATAAGAGGGAGGGTCACTGGAAGGTGGGAAGGGGAGGGAGGGGCAGCTGCAATATAAGGGCTGCTAGCTGCACAATTGAGCAGACTCAATAGGCCAAAAGACCTTTATCTGTTGGCAAGTTTGTATGTATGTTCGTATGTTCATGAACCTATAGCCTGCTGAAGCCTGCTATAGTGCTGGGTGATAAGGGGTCACGACACACCCAAGGAGTTCACCATATCACATCCTACATAACCTAAATATTACACCCCATGTTTACTTAAAAGGGGTCTACACCTTGCACCCGCTACCCCAAAGGATTTCTCATACTGCATTCCACACACTCAAAGGGTTCCTCATATCACACCCCACATGGTCTCAAAGGGTTCCTCATATTGCACCCCACACATCCAAAGGGTTCCTCATATTACAACACACAGAATTGACCCTCTCACACACACACACACACATATTCTCACATCAAACCCTACACATAATCAAAAGGTTCAGAATTGTACTGAAGTACATTTATTATTTGCATTACTCACATACTACATCTAACACATGAAGTCACATTGACAGGAACAGAGACATAACGTAGTAGTATTAAAACAGACTGCAAAGGTGGGACCAGGGCAGAGAAGCTGCTCCTGATGGGGTGTATAATTTCTTTAAATTGTTAGATTTTACGGAGTGTATAATTTAAAGTGGTCAATCAGTAATTAATGTTTGTTTTGTTAGACAGAACCAGCATATTATGTACAAAATTCTTTTGAAAGTTATAGCCATGTCTACTTCAAGCTGTTTACATTCTGGGACAAATTATACCCGGACTGTTACTATAAATACTAATGGCAATTTTGTTTATTTCTGTTTTTTCCCTCAGTCTGCTTGTGCTTACCTCCACTGACTCCAGTCCATACCACCTCCACTGCATCACAACCCCTTCCCACAGTGGGGCCCATTTCACCTGGAGGGGAATGGCAGCCTATTTTGGGATCACATGTTCATTGTAAAGGGGTGAAGAAGAAGACTCTGTCACTTAGGCAGACCCATGGGAGGCTGTCATTAATAGAAGAAACTTCCCTATTAAGAAGCCACCCAGTACTCAAGAAGGGGGAAGGCAGAGGGAATCACCTGGTCACTGAGTGATGTCAATGTCACCCATCCATCCAAAGAGACTTGTTCAGCATGAGGATCGAAATCCTCCCCCCAGAGTCTGTGTCTCAAGACTCCACCAGGCAGGGACTGGAAGTCAGTAATGCAATGTAAGCCCAGGTCTCAACATGATATATAGAATAATGTATGGGGCAAAATTTTAAGACCACGAAAAGAAGGCACTGGTTTAGTGTTAGAGTTATTCCAGTATGGAATAATCTACCTGAGGAGGTAGTCACAAGTAAGACGACAGTTGAGTTCAAGAAGAAACTGGATAAGTACTGCAAAGCAAATAAAATAGGGGGGTTTCAAAATTAGAATTAACAAGCGAGCACAATGGACATAAGTCTTCTTTGCTCTGAAATCACCTATGATACCTATGAATATGTTATGCAAGGGATAATCCAGTTGTGTGTGGCAGTATTGTAAGAACTGAATGATCTGGGTTGGTGGCGAGGCCTGAGGTGTAGTTGAGGGCCATCAACCACCCAGGGAGTGAGGTTATTACAGCACTGATGCACACCTGGAGTGGATTATTAACACTTACATCTGTTCAATGGTCAAATGGGTTACAAGAGATTTTTTTAACCCCAAGGTGTATGATACTACATTAACAGCAAGAGTGAAGTTTGATTGGTTTACAAAAGTATTACACTCCGAGGGGTGTAAAAAAAAGTTACGAACACCTGCAGAGATTGTTTACCAAAAATGTTTACCAAGAACAACCCCTTTCTTGCCTCTCTAAAGAATTAAACATTTGGGCAAATGATCAAAATGTTGCTGCATTTTCAAAATAAAGAGACACTGACTTTCAAGAAAATGGTAAAAAATGGAGAATATGGCTGAATTAGTTATGTATTAGTTACCAGGGCTAGAATTTTAAGAAAAAAAGCATTTGTCAATGCCGAACATTCGCTGTTTGCATTGCTATTGTACCGAGTCTTTTACGCATTTCTATCATATATTTATCCAGGACATAGCAGATGACATGCAATATCTCATTTTCAGTGGTGTCTTGCATTTACAAATTTTTAGACTGTATTTACCCAGGATAGGGCAGTTGAGAGGAAATATCTAATTTTCAATGGGCTCCCACATTTTGACCCCAAATTTCCAACAGTCTTTTTATGACCTGACGTTATGATCAAGGCAGATGGAATTTTTTTAACTCCCATCCAAAAGGTGATTTTGCAGTGTGACTCATGAAAACAAGTTTCAGAGAGGATTTGAAAAATGACACTTGTCATGTTCAGGAGGTGGGGTAACACAAGGGATATGTTGCACATTAGTAGCCAAAATCTGCAAAAAATAAAGTTATGAGTAAACGTTTGAACAATTCAACGTTTCCTCGTAACTTAGTTGTTTTTTCACATTTTGGCCCCCAAATTTTCAACATTGTCTTTTTATGATCACTCCTTCTGAACATGACAGGTGTTATTTATAAAATAGTGGACAAAATGGCGTTTTGCGTCACAAATGTTGAAAACAACTTTTGGGTAGGGTTTGAGAAATGACTGCAGTCACCTTCGTGAGATGGCATGAAAAAAATGGCTATTTTGAAAATTTGTGGTCAAAATACTGAAAATCAACAAAGTTACGAATCTGAGTTGAAAATATTTCAGAGCACAGTCATATCTTTGTTGTTTTTTAATATTTTTACCACAAATTTTCAGCTTAGCCTTCTTATGGCCCCACATAGCCTTCTTATGACCCCACTTCATGAACAAGGGTGGAGAAAACTTTTTTTTTGTAAATCTGGGGTCAAAATATTGAAAATTACCAAAGTTATGAGTGTGCATTGAAAAGTTCCAATGTACACTCTTAACTTTATTTTTTTAATATTTTAACCCCAGATTTTCAACATAGCTTTCTTCTGACCCCACCTCATGAACAAGGGCAGAGAAAATGTTCAAATCCTGCCCAAAAGGTGAATTCATGTCACAAATGTGAAAACACATTTTGGCCAGGATTTGAAAACCAATAGCTGTCAGATTCATGAAGTGGTGTGAAAAAATGACTATGTTAAAAACTTGGTGTTAAAATATTGAAAATTACCAATATTAACAATATTTTTACCCCAAACTCCCTTACCACCTTCACTGGAAGGCTAATCCTGGAATCCATCACTCTTTCTGTGAAGAAGTACATCCTCGCATCTCTCCTGAATCTACCCCCTCCAGCTTCATAGCATGTCCCCTTGTTCCTGAGCACCTTTTTTTCTGAAGAATATTCCCCTCCTGTACCATATTTACCCCCCATGAGGTATTTAAAGGTCTCTATCATGTCCTCTCTCTCCATCTTCTCTTCCAGGGTGTACATACTGAGGTCCTTTAGTCTCTTCCTGTGGGGCTTTTGATACAGACCCTGCACCATGTTAGTTGTCCTCCTCTGGAGTGCCTCCACTCTGTCTTTATCCTTTTGGAGATGTGGTTTCCAGAACTGGACACAGCATTCTAGTTGTGGTCTTACCAGTGATCTATACAGAGGCAACGCCACCTCCCTCCTCTTTTAGCTGGTGATACTTTTCTCTCTATGCACCCCAGTATCCCACTAGCCCTCTGTACTGCCTGGCCACCTTTAGGTCCTCAATGCATAAACACTGTTCAGTAACATACAATTAAACCCAGTGTAAAGATTCAGCAAACAATATGTCCCTTTAAGACACCCCTTTTTTATTTTTTTAATATTTCCTACTATTTACCCACCCCTCAGCATAATACCCTTACTGTATATTAATGCAAATGAACCTGCTGTTTACTTACAGTGTTCAAAGACTTGATGCTGATTGCTGCAGTGTCACAATTACAGGAATCACTTACTACATTAACTTGCACTTGAATTAAATTACATTACAGTGCAGTTTAGGGTGTCAGGGTTAGGGTGCAGCATCTTCTGCTGACTGCTGCTTCACGCTGGTACCTACAGTGTGATGCCCTTTAGTTATGGCTCTTCAACTAAAGGACCACAGCAGAGTACCACTAGGAAGTGGTCTATAGATACAGATTAGAACTCCCCCCCTAGTCTCACACTGTCCTTCGATTGGATGGTTAATGCAGCCAATCCACTCTGGCTTAGTGCCTGGATTGCAACGGCAAGTGCTGCACAAGTTTGTAACTTTGGATTTGACATTAATAATCCAAAAGAGCCCCATTGACTCTCAGCAGCTCTTGTGCTTCCAGCTCACTCGCTGCCCCATTCTCACAGTGATGACAGCTCCTGTGTGAGACTCCTGTGATGCTTTCAAAAGCTGCTTGGGGACTTTTGGTAATGTTAATGACTGGTGCAGTAGCTAGGGGAATTGCTCCCCTGTGTCTCTTGCCTAAATCCCCCTAAACAGTGTATTTTTCTAAACAAAACTTATCAAACTATCAGGAGGAGGTTCTAAGGTGGACAGGTACACCAGGCTGAGGTCCAAGCTCTTGTCTTGGATCTGTATAGTAAGCACTTACTGTTGTTTTTGTTTATGCCTTAGTTCCTCTTTAATTATATTGCTTGTAAAGTGCAAGTTTTACTGTTCTGTTATACGTGGACATGTATACCTCACTTGTACCTGTTATGTAATTACTGCTTGGTAAAATGATTGTTATGTTTCATCCTCTGTAAAATGATTGTCATGTTTCATCCTCTGTAAAATGATTGTCATGTTTCGTCCTCGGTAAAATGATCATCATGTTTCATCCTCTGTAAAATGATTGTCATGTTTCATTCTCTGTAAAATGATTGTTCGATGTGCTTATGCAACCGGATGAGATGATATGAGATGATGCTTGTGCAACTGGATTTGCTTTGTGGCTTTCCACCTTTCTATCCATGGGATTTACCACCCTGTAGGGGTATGACACAAGGAACCCCAGAGGGGAGTTCACCCCCCCTACAGGTGCCGCAGGAATGAATGTGTCGGCTAAAGGTAAGTTAGGAAGAAGCCCACAGGAAGAGAGAGATGAGCCACTGGAGGAGGAGGGGTGGATGGTGGTCAACAAAAAATGAATCCTGGTGAGCCTCAGGATGTGTGACCTTTTAAGCCCAATGGGGAAGTGACGTTGTTGCTCCACCCATTGAACCTCAGGCTTAAGGCCCTCCCATTCGATGTGCTTACGCAACCGGATGAGATGATATGAGGTGATGCTTGTGTAACTTGATTTGCTTTGCAGCTTTCCACCTCTCAATCCATGGGATATACCACCCTGTAGGGGTACGATGCAAAAAACCCTAGAGGAGGGTTCCCCCCCCTACAGGTGCCGTGGGAATGAATGAGTCGACTAAAGGTAGGTTAGGAAGAAGCCCAAAAAGAATACCCAAAGATGTCGAGCTTTGAAGAGGCGAGGATGATGAATGAAGTCTGAGAAGATAAGGGCAGACTTCCTAAGGAGAGAGGGGAAAGCCAGGGCCACCATCCGCCTCCATCCAACAGCGGAACCTAACTAACTAACCTGAAGAAAGCACCAACTCTAACTAATATTATGACCATTGGCACGGAGGAGAGGAAAAACCCCCTTTGAGGAGGAAACCTCTGGGGATCCAAGGCCTAGGTCGCCTTCCCTCCAGGCTGATGATGATTGATTTGAGAACATATGTTGGTAAAGAGAATGATTCATTAATGAGGGATATAAGTATTGAGGATGATGACGGAATAAGGAAAAATTCCAAAGACACAATGGGATAGGGAAAACTCAAAAGAAGCACAGATTAAAGAAGGAACATAAGGCAGCAGCGACCCGAGAAGGGTATGCTCGAGTAGTCGATGGGAGGGAATAAATCCATGTAGAAGTCAGAAGAGCAATGGGTATCCAGATATGCTCATTAGGAGATTCCAGATGTGCTGATGAGAAGACCGAGGATAATGCCGACTGGCTTGATTGAGCGATGCGAGTGAGCTGACACTGCGGTTGAAGAGGCATGCTTGATTATGTGATGTGAACGATTAGACCCTGAGGTTGCAGTCGATGAGGTAGCATAGGATTCAATGATAGGAATGTTCGAGTAATCAATGTAAATAGAAAAATCTTGAGGTAAGGCTGAATGAATGATGATTGGAGTTATGAACTCGATACATGAGGCAGGATGGCTGTGGGTTGATAAGGTGGCATAGGAGTTATGATAGGTATACCCAAAAAAGAAATATCGATAGCATGCCATGAGTGGAATGAATCCTGGATGGCCAGTATGGAATCAGAAGAGGAAGAGACAGGAATGAACTTGAAAATGAACTTGTACGATGGAAGTATAAGGAAGTAGGCTCCTCAAAAGGAGATAGACTCCGAGGCTAAGAAGGCATATCTGGAACCAGAGGCAACTTAGGCTGAGCGATCGAGGAGCAAGACTGGACAAAGTATGATGAGGAGTGATAGGAGGAGAACTGCAGGAGAGTGAGGCAGACGAGGTGGCATATGAGTCATGAGAGGTATGCCTGAAAGAAATATTGAGTGCAGCTAGATGGAGTCAGCTAGAGGCAGCCAAATGAAGTGGACAGCAGAACAAGCCGGCAACAGCAGCAGTGGAATGAAGCCCTGATGGCTGGCATGAGTATGGTAAAAAAGGAATGGATGAGGTACAATGATAGAGGGAAGCCCAGAATGCCAGAATGGGTAAGGGGTGTAATATCAGACTGAAAACCAGGCAGGAATTGCCAGAAGCTGACCATGGATGGTCAAACTGCGCCACCTTCTGGTCAGTAGGAGAACCTTCCTATGATAAATGCATAGGAAAGGGCATCACAAGTAGAAAAAGGGAAGTGGTTATCCCTCTGTACAGACAGTTGGTGAGACCCCATCTGGAATACAGTGTGCAGTTTTGGAGACCCCATCTACGCAAGGACATAGACAGGATGAATGCAGTCCAAAGGAGGGCAACTAAAATGGTGCAGGGTCTGCATCAGAAACCATATGAAGAGAGATTGAGAGAGGTTAATATGTATACCCTTGATGAAAGGAGGGACGGGGACATGATAGAAACTTTTAAGTACCTCAAGGGAATCAACAAAGTCCAGGAGGGTAGCATCTTTCAGAAAAAGAGATGTGTAAGAACAAGGGGGCACAATTTAAAAATAGAGGGGGACGGCTCAGGGGTAATGTGAGGAAATTTTTTTTCACGGAGAGGGTGGTGGATACATGGAACCGCCTTCCTGGGGAGGTTGTTGGGTCTAAAACAGTGGGGAAATTCAGACATGCATGGGACAGACATAAGGCAATTGTAGTGGGGGTTGCAGGAAGAAGGCTGTTGGTTAACTAGAATCTGCAGCTTATCCAATAGGAAGGGAAATGGGAAGACTGGGTGGGCCAAGTGGTCCTTATCTGCCATCAAAGTCTATGTTTCTATAGAGTAAAAATCTGCCAGATTGAGGCTTGATTTCATTGTACCAGACTGGGCTTCGATTGGAGGGAATCCTTGATGGGCAAAATGGAATGTGAAGAAGAGGAGACGGGAATGCCCATGAGAAGACGGAGGACGAAGAAGACTGATGATGATCGAAGGTGATGCAATGGGATAGACCCATGTAGAGGTCAGAGAAGAGAGGATACAGTACACAAGGCAGCGCTGAAATGAAGACAGTGCCAAAGACACAGGCCAAGCACCATGGGATGGGAAGGCTAGGTCCATGATAGGTATTGGGAACACTGGGAGACCAGACATAGGCACCAGGACATCAGATACACTGGGGTAGGGACCACTACACTTATCACCATTCTGACACTCTGGAAATAGAGAAGAGGAAGGTAGAGAAGGCACTGAATAATGATGCAGCCCTTCGCTAGTTTTCTGGCAGAGAAATGAGATGTAGTTTGTCGTGGGAAATGCCTAAGGGAGGATTGCAGTGAAGCATTTCTGAGGAGGAGACCAACAAAGAAGCAATTAGCTGAAATAGAAGTAACACAGCTCCAGAGGCACTAACCTTGCATGAAGAGGTGGACCTTGGTCAATGCAGAGGTGGTGGCTAGCGATGCGAGTCCAGCCAGGGAAAAGTGAGAAGCCCCAGCCAGGCTGGCGAGCAAAGGTCCAAGGAAGCATGATAGTGCTATGAAGAGAAGCAGACCCAGAAAGAGGTGCGGTAGACAGAGCGCTGGGCCTGCAGCAGTGGGAGACTGATGGATGGAAGGAATGAGGGCTAGCAGCTGGGGGGGGTGCCGCAAAACTCAGGAAGGATGGGGAGAGAGAGACAGAGAGAGAGAGAGACATAACTTCAGCAACAAAACGAGGGGCACATTGTATGTGAATGGCTAGATCGAAGCCTCACAGGCAAAGAAATCATGAAACCCAGGTTGAATCCTCACCAGGGCCACTGAGGTCCTATACACACACTGGTAATGTGATGTAAGAAACATTTAAAAATGTTTGCGAACTCATTGCACTCACCCCTCCACACCGCCGAATACTTTTTCCAAACCGCGGTTAAACATGGTTGCACCACATTCACATTGCAGGCTGTGAGGGCTTTTGGTGCTGTGGTCCCTAGCATGGTTCTGAGCTACAAGCAGAGTAAGCAGGCACTGGGAAGGGTCTGTCTACCACCAGACAAGGTGGCCACGAAGCCAGGAGACTTAGCGGATGAGAGAGCAGGATAGGCGAGGAAGGCAAAAGGAATGTGGCACAGGCAGCGACCAGAGAGAGATCCAGCATGAGAAGCAGAGAGGATGGCATGAGGACACTGCCCAATGATGCAGCACACCAGAGAATTAGGCGGGAATGGAAGGGGGTGGAGGAGGAAGGGAAAACACCGACAGCCAACAGAAGGGGAAGAGCCGACCGCCAAAGCAGAAGACCGGAGGGATAGTGGCGGGCAAGCCATCAAAAGCAGCTGGACAGCAAAGATAGGGAGGAAAAGGCAGGCAGCTGGAGGCAACCATGGAACAAACAGAAATCAAAGCAGGTGAGGAAGAGCAGTGCCTCTGGCTGCAATGAAAAATGAATCCTGGCGAGGCCCAGGATGTGTGACTTTTTAAGCCCGATGTGGGAGTGACGTTGTTGCTCCACCCATCGAACCTCGGGCTTAAAGCCCTCCCATTATGATCTTTCTTCAAGAGGGCTCTTGCAGTAGGCACTAGGACCACATGGAAAACTTCTAGTGAGCAGTGTCCGAAGGGGGACTGCCCACAACGAGACGTGACCACTATATAGGGAGCGGTCCCCATGCCCATCCTCCAGTTCTTTCCCGCTGTTGACCTGTGCATGTGGGGCCTCATGGGAAAACATTGCTACTGTTGATGCCATCTCTGGGTGAGTATCACCATTTAAACTTAGTGTTTAAATTACTGTTTTCTTGTCAATTTCTTGTTATAAAGTGTTTTTATTAACGATCATGCATGTCGTCTCCGACGCCTTCAGAATCGCATAAGAACAAGTGCGACTCTTGTGGAACTCAGCTCCCTCACAAGGATTGCCATTCCCTCTGCCTTCTTTGCCTGGGCCTATAGTTTTCATGTTCTCATTAAAGTTTTAGATAGAGTTATTGTGACTGATGGCCATTCATGCCTTCAAGTTGTTACGTGAGGCATTGGCCCCTCATTCTCCCTTTTCACAGGGTATTTCTTACACTGGAGCTTGCTAGCAAGCTATTTAGCATCTGGTGCACTTGTGTATACCCTCCTGTTTGATCATGACTACCCTCCCAAAATCCAGTGCCATCAGTCATGCTAATGGGTGCTGTAGCCTCCACCCTGCTCACCGCCTCCTGACTCTCTAACCCTCCCACCTCCACTGGATTGCTTTCCAGAGGAACCAGTAGTGAAAAGATTCTCCCACCACCTACTGGAGTGGGAGAAGATCACAACAGACTCATGGGTTCTACAATTGGTGACAAAAGGCCACACAATAGAATTTACAAAGTGTCCACCAAAAAATTCTACAGGTCACTCATTCTACCCACTTCGCCACATACCCTTGGTAAGAGAGGAAATACACTCCCTGCTAGCAAAGGCAGCAATAGAGCCATTTCTGAAACAACATCACAGGGTACTACTCGCACTTCTTCCTGGTACCCAAGAAGACAGGAGACCTCAGACCCATTCTCAATCTCAGCTCTCTGAACCTCTTCATGGAGTACAAGAGATTCAGAATGTTGTCCCTTTCCAGCCTTCCTCTGTTACAGAAGGGTCATTGGATCTGCACTCTGGACATGCAGGATGTCTACCTGCATATCCCGATTTTTCCACCACACCACAAATTCCTCAGGTTTTGCTTCCAGGGAGAGCATTTTCAGTTCAAAGCTCTTCCCTTTGGCCTTTCATTGGCACCCAGAGTGTTCACGAAGTGCCTAGCGGTTGTGGCAGCTTTTCTATGCAGACAGGGGGTACAAGCATTCCCATACCTCAACGATTGGCTGATTTCGGCTCCACTGAGAGACAATCTAGCCAATTCTTTGGCTCTTACCCTGGATGATATTCAATGAGGGGGCATTACAGTCAGCCATGCCAAATCCCACCTTTTCTCTACCCAACAGCTTCAATTTATTGGAGCAGTGTTGGACACAGTCTGGGGCAAAGCCTTCCTGCCACCAGACAGGATGGCAACATTGCAACAGCAGGCATGCCTGGTGGCTTCGCAGAGATTATCAGCCAGGTCAGTCCTTCAGCTGCTCAGTCTCACAGCGGCGGCCATCCCTTCGGTCCTCTTAGCCAGGCTGCATATAAGGGTCCCCCAGTGGACCCTCAGAGTACAGTGGGACCAGAGATCCGATGATTTGGACTATGAGATCCTGGTCTCAGACCTGATGGCTCAGGTTCTTATGTGGTGGTAGAACCATGACAACCTCTCCAGAGGTGTCCCATTTCACACAGACATTCCCTCCTAGACCCTGATGACAGACATTTTGGGCCTGGGATGAGGAGTGCACCTGGGAACCCACAGGACACAGGGTCCTTGGTCCTACAATGAACTGTCCCTTCATATCAGTGTACTTGAGATGAGAGCAGTGTTGAATGCCCTGATAGCTTTCCAACACCTCATCCAACCAGGACAGCTCATGATTCAGACAGACAACATGTGTGTAGTCTGGTACATGAGCAAACAATGTGAAATCCACTCTTATCCCCTTTATTGGGAGGCGATGAGAGTGTGGTACTGGGCAGCCAATCACAGCCTTCATTTGACAGCAGTCCACATGCCAGGTGTTCAAAACATCCTGGCAGACACACTCAGTCACACCCAAGCCAGTGCACGAGTGGGAACTCAGACAGTCAGTGGTAGAAGATGTATTTGAAAGGTGAGGAAGACCTCAACTAGACCTGTTTGTCTCAACACTCAACACGGAACTACCAGTTTTCTGCTTGCTCGCTCCAGGGCATGGTGTTTTCTGGTGAGTCGTACTGTCTCTATGTTAGAAGGGGAGGTTCGTGTATGCCTTCCCTCCACTTCCATTGATTCAGAGAGTTCTAATGACTCTCCAGGCAGAAGGAGTGCAAATGGTCCTCATCGCTCCCTTCTGGCTGAGACAAATATTGTTCTATCTGCTGCAACAACTTTCAGTGGATCCTCCAGTTCCACTGCCAGTCTCTTAAGATCTCTTGACACAAGAATAGGGAACCCTGATACATCCGGGTCTCATGTCCCTTCATCTACATGCATGGCACCTATTGACATAGCTGCCACACGTTTCCGGGTTTCCCTGGAGGTAGCTCAGATTCTAGTGGAAGCCAGAAAGCCACCCACTAGAGCCATATATGCAATGAAATGGAAAAGGTTTTCCATATGGGCAGACTTTAAGGGTCCATAAACCTTCTCCTGTCCAGTCACACAGGTCTTAGACTACATGCTGCATCTCTATGACCTGAGTCTTAGTTACTCGACTCTAAAAGTCCATTTATCTGCCATTTCTGCCTATCACATCCCTGTGGGAAGCAAGACTTTGGCTCAGCTGGAGGTATCCAAAACTTTTTTGAAGGGGATCCTACATTTAAAACCACCCGTACGGAGCCCTGCTCTACCCTGGGACTTGAATTTCATCCTGGAAAAACTCACACTGCCTCCCTTTGAACTGGCAGCAGATTCTGACATGCGCTACCTTTCTTGGAAGGTGCTCTTCCTAGTGGCCATCACTTCAGCTCGAAGGATTTCTAAGCTTCAGGCCCTAATGTGTAAGGTGCCTTATTTGATTTTTCACAGAGACCGGGTGACTCTGTAAACTAATCCAAAGTTCTTGCCTAAGGTGGTCTCGGAACCCACCTTGAGTCAGTCGCTTGAGTTACCAGTGTACTACCCTGAGCACTCAAACTGGAGTGAAGCAATTCTGCAAACTCTGGATGTACATAGAATTCTTCGGCACTACATGAACAGGACAAAGCCTGTCCATAAAATTGACCAGTTATTTGTGTCCTTTGCGCCCAAAAGAGAGGGCGCTGCAGTTTCAAAACAGTGTTTGTCCAAATGGTTGGCAAACTGCATTACCTTCTGTTACCAGAAGTACAACAAACCCCTTCTGGGGCAGGTCAAAGGACATTCAACCAGTGACATTGCTGCTTCTACTGCTTGTTTCAGGAACATCTCAATTGCTGACATATGTGCGGCCACGACTTGGAGTTCCGTCCATACTTTCACCAAACACTACAGTTTGGACATTGCTTCGAGGTGCAGGGCGGGCCTTGACCTAGCTGTCCTGCAGGGCCTTTTATCTTAGGTTCCTGCTTACTGCAGACCCGTTCCTGCCTTCCATGTCTCAGACTTGTCTCAGGACACTGCTTGGGACTCAGTTCTATATGTGAGTGCCTACTGCAAGAGCCCTCTTGAAGAAAGATAGTACAGTTATGTAAGAACTTACCATAACAATAGATCTTCGGGAGAGGATCTTGCAGTAGGTACTGCTTTCCGTCTCACCTACCCCCTGGGTTTCTTCTACTTTTTCTCCTGTATTAGCTTTTAGCTCCGGGAGCCCACTCCTCATCCCTTGTCGCACCTTTCTAGGTCTCCAGCAGGAGAACTGGAGGGTGGGTGTGGGGATCGCTCCCTATATAGCGCCATGCTGATGTCAGTCATGTGACATCAGGGGTGGCCCCCTGCCAGACACTGCTAGCTATAAGTTTTCCGTATGGTCCTAGCACCTGGCGGCTTAGTCCTATATGTGAGTACCTACTGCAAGAGCCTCTCTCGAAGATCTATTGTTATGGTAAGTTCTTATGTAAGTATACTTTTCTTCCTCTGTATTCCCCTTCCTCCCAGGATGCATCTGGAAACACGCATTGCAGCTCTGTATGTTCTTCCTGGCAAAACTTTTCAAATACATACATACTGTAAATAAATAAATAACAAGCTGAAATCTTCGACACAAGATGCTGACAGATTGCACCTAAAATGTACTGAGGACTGCAGGAGCCCTTCCCCCTCCAGCTAAGATGACCACTGGTATACTGTAACACAGGTAATGAGGCCAAACAGCTTACAAGGAGCAGATTTGAATGACTCCTTTCTGAAATTAAATCCTCAAGAGAAGAAAATAAATAGCATTTAAAAGGCTTCATCAAAAATTGACAAAGGTGGAAAAATGTGTGGAGGCTGCTGAAGAAAGAGTAAGCATGGTGGAAGATGGAGGGATACAACTGGGGCAGTCCATGGAGTGATTACTGCAGTATACCTCCGCTGTACAGGACAAATGCACTGATTTGGTGGCATGCTCCCAGAGGGACAAACTTTGGATCTATGGACTACCAGAGCAAACAGAAATTGGTGCACTTATTGAAAGATGGTTTGTTTTTTCCCCAGGATTTCACCTTCTTCATAGAGAGAGCACACAGGGTTCTAGCCCCAAAGCCCACAGACCTACAGGCTAGATCATGATCACTGATCATTACAGTTCATGAGTTTCAAGATGAAGGAAGAAATCTTGAAGAGAGCATGGTAAAAAAAAACAGATGTAACTTATTCAGGAGCCCCCTCCTGTTTGAGCATAACTGCCCTCCCAAAATCCAGTGCCAATAGCAAGCCTACAGTGACTTGCTGAGACTACTCTAAGAGAAGCAAATTTGTTACCACATGCCTTACCTGGCAAAATTCTAGGTCTTTTGGCAGGAAGGTACTGCCCTGCATAACTCCCTGGAGGAAGCAAGAAAGTTATTTTTTTAAGACAAAGGTATGCAGATCCCACCACCTCCAGATTCCCCAGGAATGGAACAGAAGGCCTACAACTTGGACTGGCAGATGGCAGCCTCAAGCAAAGCCCAAGTTATGTGCAGATATCTGTGGAGCTGTTACAAAATCTGCAGCACAATAAGGAACTGACCACCTCTCTGTCAGAACATCCAACCTGATGCTGGACTTTAAGGAACTTGCTCTGATTTGAAGCCTTTCTGTCCTCCTTGTTTTGCCTCTAGGCTATTCTTCTCAAACCCTGGTGACTGCCATGTTATTTGGTGCACAGTATTTACAGAACTCCTCGCTAATTGAACTGTGGGACTTTCTCTACTAAAAGTAGCACTGACAGACATTACTTAATCTATTTTTCTCAAAACTGTTTCTACTTAGAGGGTTGTTACCTGTACCTGCCTGTTTGAGTGCCTGAACAGCATGGGCTTATTCCTATGACTCTCCATTAGGGCAGTTGCAGAGTGGGGAATTTACCAATATTGGACTGGGTGGCCAGGGATGTGCGGTGGTGGAAGGAGGCTGGGGATGCTGGTTGACAGTTGGGATCTGGGTGCCCCCGATAGGCAATTGGGCACCTCCCATTAAGCATTCAGCAGGACTGACTAGCCTCTGTCTCTGCTTCTGCCCTACACCTTAGGCCATCCACTCCAGTTACTGATGACAGGCAGTGAATGCTCCTACCCTGAACGTCAGGCTTCTACATGCAGTTACCACTCAGCAAATACCTCCCTAGTTCTCGGGAGGAAGGGCAGTTTATCCACACACTGTTTGGTTTTTATTATGGTCCCGTGGAATAGTTTTATTTCTAATTTTACTTCTCATTGATTGGTCTATAACGAAATTTGAATATACACAGGGAAGGGGAGGACTGGGTAGCTCAGTGTGGAACAACATGTTGGCACTACTCACTTTCCGTTCCTGCTATGTTTATCTGAAGCCTCATCCTCCATCTGATGGCTTGTGGTGAGGGGCCCTTCCCGTAAAGGGCAATGTACCTCTGCCATCCCCCTCAGCAGACTTTCCATCAACATTCTGTCTGAGGGTGGGACTAGAAGTCTGGGAATACAGATTTCCTGCCTAGGGTGCACATCACGTTTTAATACAGGTTTATTCAGTGCCCTCTTGGCACAGTTCAAGTGTCTTTTTATACAGCCTTTCTTAGCTTTGCAGGTCACACTGGCTTCTAACAAACTCAGTTATTGTACTGGAGACTCATAAAACTGTAAGGTCAATGGGAGGAGTGCAGAAGACATACAGGCCTCTTAAAAATGGTTAAGGTTATCACATTGTTTGTGTCATATAATGTTCATGGATTATCAAATCATATCAAACGTAGTAAAGTGATATATTTTCCTAAAAGATCTAGAGCTGAGTTTATATTTCTACAAGAAACACGTGTCTGCTGCTGAACATGAGAAATTGAAGTATTTTGGTTACCAAATCACTATCACCTCCTCCTATAAGGCTGGGTGGAAGAGCGGGACAGTGGTTATGGTTCCTGACATGGTTGCTTTTGAAGTAGTAGACAAAAAAGTAGATAAAGAAGGTGGAAATGCATTGGTAAAAGATCGCTATAATGGGAGTCCCCCCTACTGTGGCAATGATCTATGCACCCCCAGGCTCTGACTATGATTTTTTCTAAACATTTGTTTCTGCTTTTGGCAGAAAGGGTAGCGCGCTCTTTAATTTGTGGTGGGGACCTTAATTTGACTTTCTTACCACACTTAGATAGCACCTCCCAGATCCCCACGCAGGAATAGTTGCTAGAAAGGTTAGAAAACATTTAGTGGACCTGGGATACCTTGATGTCTGGAGACTCCTTAATGGACAGTCCAGGAATGATACATATTACTCAGCCCTGCATAAGAGGTACTCAAGGCCAAATTATTTTTTTGGTTCATAAGGAATTATTTAACAGGGTGGACAAAAGCTGGATGGGGGACTTAGACCACTCGGACCATACCCCTATTTACATGCAAGTACAGCTGGGGATGTTGCATAAAAACACATTTTGGAGAGTAAATGTCTCAGTTTTGAAAGATGAGGAGATCCAGAATAAAATCCTTCCACTCATAGAGCAAGCTATTAGAGATACTGACTCCCCCCAGACCTCCCCGGGCATGCTCTGGGACACAATTAAGGCCTTAATCAAGGACAAAGTTATAGAATACTCTGCTAGGTGGAAAAGGCAAAAAGAGGCCTGAAAATTGGACCTCGACCCCCAGATCAGAGAGCTTGAGTCTTAGCAGAAAATTAAGATAAACAAGGAGAGGACAAGAGGGGTTACCCTGCTTAAAGAAAGAACTAACTTATGGATTATGGAGTAGAGCAACAGCTCTTATTTGTATGCCAGAGATACTGTGAAGGAGGCCCCTGCTCGCAGAAATTACTGGCAGGCAGACTGAGGGCTCAAAGGGCTAGAGCTCAGATTACTAAATTAAATCACCCAGTTACACATCAGAAACTTACAGATACCCATAAACTATCTAATGCCTTCAGAACCTTTTAGAGGGCTAGTGCTCAAATTACTAAATTAAATTGCCCAGTTACAGGTCAGAGCCAAATATAGCACCATTATGGCCCTAGCACAAGTAACCAATGATTGGCAATCAGAGTTGGATAACAGGAATTGTATATGTGCTGTGTTCCTGGATCTAAGTAAGGCATTCGACACAGTTGACCATGAACTGCTCCTCTCATCCCTGAAATCTATAGGGCTGGATTCACTCTCCTTGCGATGGTTCAACAACTACCTTATTGGACGGCTTCAGCAGGTTAAGGCTGAAGGCGAACTGTCCCCCCTTAAACCACTGCAAAGAGGCGTACCCCAGGAATCTATCCTTGGTCCTATTCTTTTCACCATCTATATCAACAACATTGATGATAACATCACCAAGGCCACTGTACACCTATTTGCCGATGATACGGTGCTCTATGACAGCAGCCCTTCACCAGAGGCAGCCTGCAAAGAGTTACAAATAGAGTTCAATCTACTCCAACACCAACTCCTGAGCAAAAAACTCCTGCTCAATGCAAAGAAAACAAAGGCAATGTTTTTCTCTCCCCACATGCATGTGGGATATCCAGTTTCAAGTACGCTTCCACATATATCCACTATCCTTGGTGAAAACCTTGAATTTGTCTCAAAATTCAAGTACCTGGGAGTCTGGCTCGATAGTAGGCTTTCCTTCTTAGAATACATGGAAGAACTATTAAAAAAAACTTTGTCAGAGACTTGGTCTTTACTTTAGAATCAAACACTTTCTCACAAGTAATGCTAAGTTAAGGCTGGTCCAGGCCACATTTCTTTCTGTAATCGACTATGCTGATTTCTTATACAGTCATTGCCCCTCCTCCTATTTTGGAAAATTGGATACACTTTATCATAGGGCTCTGAGGTTTATCACAGGACTACCATTCAACACTCAACATTGCTCCCTATATGTGGCAGTTGGATGGACTTTGCTTCAGTTCAGAAGGGACAGAAATGCTGCTCTATGGATATTCACAGCTATATCCAAGCAATTACCACAATATGTCTCGGACTGCTTCACACAAATCACTAGAAGTAAATATGGCCTAAGAAGCTACTCTTCCATCCTATTCAAAGTGCCCAAAGTCAATTCTCGCTTTGGAAGGACAGCCATTAATTTTGTGTTGCCCTCCCTATGGAATAAATTGCAGAAAACACTAAAACTGAGTATACCTATATCCATTACGTCCTTTACATCACTCTACTCAAGGCTTATTAAGGAACAATGCAATTGTTTTCGACAGCATTAGGGCGAATTTACTCCCTCTCTATCATCTCCAGGCCTGCCCCTTCCTGTAACTCTCCATATGTTCTGCAATCCTACTTTACTGTCCTAGTTTACCCAAGATAGTAAATTGTGCCTTGTCCATCCTTCCTCCTATATTTCTCTACCTCAATGCTGTCTATTTACACCCTTCCTCCATGCCTATTCGCGTCCCTCCCCTCCCTCATTTACCCATTATCTGCCCAGACCCCTCGTTGTCTACTTCCTCCCCCTCTGACAAATCCCCCTATACAGTTATGTATGTTAGTCACCACCTGCACTCACTCCATGCCCAAATTCATAATCCCTTCTTTTACCTTATATATATATATATATATATAAAAATGTAAATATGTGAATCATGTCGATGTATCCTGCCTATTCGCACATATTTCATGTGTTTGTATCCTTAACAACTTGTATAACCTGATCTATCATTGTATTTTGTTATTTGCATTGTACCCTGTTTTATGTAACTGACCTTGATCTAAACAGGTCCATCTTGCAAATGAGCTCCGCTCAACAATGTTCGCCTGGATAAATAAAAATTTTGATTGATTGATTGAGGTCAGAAACTTACAGATAATCCCTAGCATATCTAGTGCCTTCACAACCTTTTATGATAGCTTGTATAACGTTGAGAAGGAAGTTCCCTTAGGGGAGATAGATAACTATAGAACCCACACCCCAAAGTGGCTGAGGACCAGAATGCAGCACTTATGGCCTTGGGCCGGATTTTCAAAGGTCAGAGAATGTCACACGGTGCGTGTGTATAAAAAAAAATGCAAGGAGAAGGATGCATCAAAACTTGCATCAATTGTTATTTTCTAACAGTGCTTGCGTCAAAAACAGGTCTACATACTCCAGACTGGCTTGTGCCATGCATATGTCCAAAAATGTCTGCCCCATATAGGAAGGGATGCCTGCATCACAGAAATGAAGCACCTGCTCCTTGTTTTGGATTTTCAAAGAATTTAGATCCTGTCATTGTGCCTAACATGCATGCCACCGTTACAGCGTCCAGAGCTGATCTAACTGACACCGGAGCATATATAAAGGCCCACAGTGGGTGGGCAGACCTGACTATGATCTATGAATGGCATTCTGCAGCAAGAGTCCTGCATTGTAAACATTGTAATCCTTTCTCAAGGACTGTAGCATGTAAAATTTTGCTTCCAGAGGCCATTTCAACTGCTGTAATTTTTGACTCAACTTGAGTCATTTTTTGCTCCATGGATTATATTTTTGATTCAGTTTGCCTCATTCTCAGCTTGCATCATTCTCACCTCAAGTGTCATATTTTTGTCACAGCGATCCTCTTGTGTCATTTTGGTGAACTTTGCCCCAGAGAACACTTTTCTTGGAAAATACACAGCACAGTATTTGATGCACCTGATTTGACACAAGATTTTTATTTTATTTTTATTTAGTTTTTGTTGACCGGATGTTTGATGGATGCGTGTTGCATCTTGTATCGTTCTAGGGGCCCTTTCAAAATTTAGCCCCCTCTCTCTGAAACAGAAATCCTCTGGGAAATTACTAGATTGAAAGCAGGAAAGTGTCCAGACACAGATGGTTTAGGAGGGGAATTTTACAAAAAGTTTAGGGACTGTTCCCGTTCTGAAAAGAGCATTTATAGCAGTACTGGGGAAGGAGGGGAATGTCCCCTTCCTGGTCTCAGGCTATTATTTTGGTGATACCCAAGCCTGGCAAGGACCCTACCACTTGTGCCTTGTACAGATCCATCTCAATCCCAAATATCGACCATAAGATATTAATGACCATATTAGCCAGGAGATTGGAGCCTATTGTCCCTAAACTTATGCATCTAGATCAAATGGGTTTTGTCCCAGGATGTCAGGCACAAGATGAAATATGCAGAATCATTCATCTTGTTGACCACCTAAACTAGTCCAAGCAGTCAGCCTTTGTCATTAGCCTAGACGCAGAGTTCAATGTGCTTACGCAACTTGGTGTGCTTATGTAACTTGTTGAATAAACTGCTCTGGCTGTCTGCCTCTCTGTGCCTTGTAAATACCACCCTCTAGGGATGCTGAAGACAAGGAATCCTGGAGGAGGGTTCCACCCCTAGAGGTGCCATGGCAAGGATTTCCTTAGGCTAAAGGTAGCTTAGGAAAAAGCACTGAGGAGAGAGGCTAGCCACTGGAGAAGGAGATAGGGAGGATGGTGGGGCAACCAAAAAAATGCTTCTGCATGAAGCAGGAAGGCAGAATTTAAATGGGTCAGGTGGGGGGGTGTGGCTGTTGCTTCAACCCCTTGAACCACAGACTTAAGCCTTTCATTTCAATGTGCTTTCACAACTTGGTGTGGTGGCGTTGTGCTTATTCAACTTGTTGAATAAACTTTGTTGTGGCCATTCACCTCTCTGTGTCTCAGGAATACCACCCTGTATGGATGCTGAGGGCAAAGAACCCTGGAGGAGGGTTCCACCCCTAGAGGTACTGTGGGAGGGATTCCCTTAGACTAAAGGTAGTTTAGGATAAAGCCCAAAAAGAATGTAGATCTGAAGTATTGCAGAGATAACGAGTTGGCATTGAGTATTTAGACCTTCACATAGGTCAGCAGGGATAATGTTAACAGTCACTAGATAACTGAAATGTGTAACGACCTAATGTAGGGTGAATGAATTCGAGAGGGCATGACTTCCCAAGAAGAGAAGGAATGGCAAAGGAGGGCCACCATCTATCTCCATCCAACAGTGAAACCTACCTAAATAACTGCAGAAATCTACCTAAGTAACCTAGGGAAATACTACTAAAGTAACTAGATATTATGATTTTTGGCACCGAGGAGAGAAAAAAAACCTTTTGAGGAGGAAGCATTTGGGGATCCAAGGCCAAGGTAGTGTTCTCTCCATGCTTGGGATGTTTTATTTAGTGATGACGGCTGCTGGTAGCTCTCCTCTCCCAGGGTGGTTGTCGACCCCCGCCCCCGTAGTTCAGCTCTCACTGGGCAGAGGCCCGATGAGTAGCATAGGTGGGAGAGGGTGGCAGTGCATCGGGAGGGCACATCAAGGTGTGGCGTGTGCATGCCTTCACATGCATGTGGACACCCAAGGCACAGGACAGGAAGAAAAATGGGGTAAAGACTAATAAAAAAAGTCTATATAGAGAAAAAGTAAAGGAACCCTCTTGGGTGAAAGGGACCCATCCTCCATAGCTGAAGTCTTAAATTCTACATCAGGAGGTGCTGTCGATACATCTGCATGGCTAAAGTTCCACCTGGAGCGAGGACATTACCACTATGGGCCTGATGAGAAGGACCCTACACCGAGTTTTGCATGCTCAAGATGTGGACGTTGTGGATGCAGAGTGAGACCATCAACTTCAGGGCAGGCCCTGAGCCATAGAAAATAATGGTCATGGTTGGCATGCCTCCAATTTATGAAAGAGAGCATACAGTGAACTGTGAAGCGCTAGATATGAGGTGGCTGGGCGAAGTCAGCAGCTGTCTATGATCAGAAGATACGGAAGCAGCGACAGAACCCCCACCACCTGTACCACCACCTACTGGGATGGATCAAACAAGTTTCCTTCAGTATGCCCAGACTGATGCATTGGAACCGACTACCGGCGTTTTAACAGATGAAGATACCTGCTCATCGGTGAAGCGAGCCAAGGAAGATGAAGATGAGGACGAGGAGGGTGAGCAAGACGTTGTCCCACCAACAACCTTCGAGGTACGGGCAATGATGTTAAAAATCAGATGCTACACAGAGCAGAGAGAAAGAAATTACTTTAACTGGTTTTATATGTTCGAGTCCCGCCTCGAGAATATAACTGCAAACAGTAGCAAGCAAAGTTTCATAACAGAGTTTTTAAAAACTGATTAACTTATTAAAGTTTTAGTTAGTGTTTTCTTTTACTTTATTTGAATGTAAAACTGTTATTTATCTGTTTTAACCTCTTTGATATGAAGTAAAAGCAGAATTATTACACAGTACTTCCCGTTTCATTTTGCTTCACTGCTCCCTATTGTTATTATAGAGGTCCGCTTGTATGCACATTCTGGATGTAAGCACATTTTTGGGTTGTCCTGACCACGTGCATACAAGCAGAATCCACTGTATTGCCAAATTAAAAATAAATAAAGAAGTAAATCTCTCAAGGATCACCTAGAAAATGACTTCACGCAGCTTAAAATGTTTAAATTTCAATAATGAGTCCGTATATAATCAATTAACTATATGAACAGAAACAGTCTTAAAATTCTGTATAAACCCCCCATGGAATTAAACTCCCCCCCCAGGAAAAGATAACTAGAAAAGAAGTGTATATTGACTATATATGTAAGCCAAGAGTCCTAACATCCTGTAGCATAATTATGACATGTACTCGAATATAAGCCTACTTAAATATACAAATTGACCCCAGCCCCCACACACAGCACCCTCCCCACAAAAAAACCCATCATCCTCCAAGCCCCCAAAAAACACACAGTAAATTACTCCCCCCACACACACACTAAACTCTCCCCTCCTACACACTCACCCAAGGCAATCCAACCTCCTAAAAGAGAACTACAAGACTTAGTTAGATTATTTCCTAACCATGTCCAAGGCAGACTAATGCATCTTATCCCTGTTGAACCCAAGCCAGGGACATTCTATATGCTGCCTAAAATACATAAACTGGGCCATCTGGGGAGATCCATAGTCTCTGGCAATGGTACCCTGACTGAGGGGATCTCAGAATTTGTAGAAACAATTTTAAAACCGTTGGTTATAGAAAGGGACAGTTACATCCAGGACACCATGCACTTCCTGCATAAACTTTCTGTTTACAAGGACTTACTGCTTAACACCATTTTAGCAATGATGCTAAGTGTCATGCCATAAGTGAAGAGCCTGCACACATTTCATTTTGGCATGTGATGCAGTAAGCTGTAATTACTGCATAGAATATGGGCATCTGACCTCTGCCTGCCACAAACCCTTCAAATGCAATGTATGTGAAGAACAAGGACATTATTTTCTTCAGTGCCCCTGGGCTTCATGCAATTGAGAGGATGGCTTGAATTAGGTTGCTGTTATTGCCCAAGGTCACTGTACAGGTGATACAGCCCCTGAGGATCATTCCGCTCCTGATGTGTTGCAGACTCCTGATGTGCCTCAGACTCATCCCTCAGCAGACCTTTCTCATGTGCCTTATTTCCCCCCTGCCTTAGATAGGCTGGTTCTGCTTACCCCTACTGTTACTTGTCACACATATCCCGGCTCCAATATGTCTCATCCTTCCTTGGCCCCCATTGTTTCTGACCAAGGATATGGATGCCTCTGCTGGTTCTATGACAAAGAAAATAGGCCGCCAGCTTAAATCTAAATCTAAGCCTCCCAAGCAACTTGATCTTCCATTACAGAACAAGTTTGCAGCGTTATCCTCCACAGCTCAGTGGGGAGACACCAAAGATGAAGGGGGGCTTTCAGACGCCTCTATGCATTCTTCACAACATGATGCTCTTTCTGCAGTCGAGGGCTCCTTGGGAGAAACTCTGGCCATAAGAGTCAAAGGCAGAACTTCTTCTCAAACCAGTAAGATTGAAGCTTTTCCATCGTAAACTTTTATGTTCACCCATCCTCCCCTTTATTTTTTGTCCCTTAATGTTAATAGTATTAAGTCTTATAGAAAGTGACTATTAAGATTTTCTGTTTTGACCACTCTTCCAGGTGATATCCTCCTTTTACAGGACACCAGGATTAAGATGAAATATGAACTTTCCACAGTATGTAAACTGTGGCTTCGGGGACCTTCCTTCTGTTCATATGGTTTGGATATTTGTGATGGATAGAGATGCAGCGAATTTAATTTCCGCCGGCAAAGTGAACGCGAAGTGGGCACTTCGTGTTGCCACTCCGCTTCTCCGCCTTGTCATTGCCACTTTGTGTTAAGGCGGAATGGCAATGTGAAGTAAGGCAAAGTCATTGTTTTTAATGGACTTTCCTCATTATGATTCTAAGTGATCCACTTGGTGTTTCAGATTTGGCAGTCCCCCCACACATAACATGGCTTACAGTACTGTAAGTCACATGCTCTTTAGCTAGGCAGGAAGGAAGTGAGTCATACAAGCAGACACTTTTACTTTCTCCTGTGCAGACGGAGAGAGAGGAATGTATTTTGTGACTGCTGATACTTTGAGATCAGAGCAGGGAGGAGATTTAAACTTTGATTTAGACCCAACAGCTTTTTTAAAAGCTACATTTTTTTGTCTTTTCTGTAGTCTTTTTACTTAATTTGTTCTTTCTGTAAATTTTATTTTCTTACCTTAATAAGTAGTTAGTTGTTTGCCCCCGGAAGCAGGACCAGCAGTGCCTCCTGTCCTGACTCTGAGGCAGTTGAACCACCACCACCAAGTCCAGCACCAGGTCCTCTGGAGCAGGATGTGTCTGTTCCCCGGTCCAAGTGTGAGTCCCATCCCTGTTCAGCACTGTGACCAGTCGGCTGCCAGTTCATCTGGCCCTCCCCTGCCTGTGCCTGCTCCTCCCCTCACCTCTTTGTTTGGCAGTTTTTTGACTGTGTCAGGGGGGACAGCAGTGTGGTCAAGTGCCACCTATGTGAGGTGGAGGTGCACCGTGGCCCCCGGGGGACTCACCTGGGGACTGGGGGCCAGCACACCCATATGTTCAATCACCACCAGTTGGAGTGGCAGGCTGCCACAGAATGGACCATGCCTGCACCTGCTGATCATTCTGTGGCAGAGGGTGCAACTGTGCATGGTGGCATCCAAGAGGAGGGCCACAGCAGCACCTGCTGCTCCACCAGCACCCCAACCCCCATCCCCACCACCACCACCAGCAGGTCAGCCTGTAGAACATGTGGACCCCAGAGAACTGCATGTAACACAGGCTGACTTGGCAGTTCTCTGGAGTGCTATTGATGAGAACAATGAGAGGGTGAGTGCGTGGAGCAGCAGCTGGATCACATAGAGGGACATCAGTTACTAATTAAGTCCATGCTGGAACTGCTGCTGGATCACCATGGGATCCCACATTAATTTTTTTTTTTTCCTCACACCATGTGCCCCTCACACTTTCCTTGCTGTGTTATAAAATGTATTCCTCCACCATCCCCGACTCTTGTATGTAATTATGCCCTTTTTGTTGTCGTCCATATGCATGACACTTTGTATTCTGAGCAGTGCAAGTATACTGTGCTAAACAGCAAGTGTGCAGTCAGTCTTCTTTCCAGTCTGTGTATGTACTGCAGACACTGTCCAAAGCCCTGACTTAAAAACACTTATTAATGAGTACAATGATGGGAAGGTGAAGCCTGGAGAGATACTACAAAACAGGCTTACAATACATCCAAGTAACTAGTAAAAAAATGAATGTTGTGATTTGTGACGTAATTGTAAATCATGACTTGTGACTGCATTTGTGACCGTGGTGATGAAGAAACGTGAATGCCTATGGTTGTACTTCAATGGGCCCCAATGAGGTGTGGCACAAAACTCTCCGACTTAAAAACACTCATTAATGAGTGCAATGGTGGGGTGGTGAAGCATAGAGAGATACTACAAAACAGGCTTACAATATATCCATGTAACTATTAAAAAAGATTAATGTTGTGATTCATGACGTGATCGCAAATCATGATTTGTGACTGCATTTGTGACCGTGATGATGAAGAATGTGATTTGTATCACGAGTGACTCGTGATGATGGTCCTGACTTAAAAATGCATATGTAGCTGGCCTGCTGGTGCAGCAGTTGGATTTCTGTCTGTGACGCCGGCGACCCGGGTTTGGGAATGGACTTGAGTTGCTGGAGGGCCAGCCGGGGGGAGGAGGATGAAGTGTCCGGGGACAGCTCTCCTTCTCGGGTAGGAGGGTGGAAATGCACACTGGTGCCTGCTGGACCCTGGCAGAGGCTGGGAGCATGGCAGGGATGTCTGGGTTCAGTGCTCGGGGGAGTGACAGGCATCGGCATATACCTTGACGTCAGGACGTAACTCTTCACAGAAAACCAGGAAACGCTTCCTGACTGGCTGGATGACGGTCTCTCTGTCCTCCGATGCCACCGATCCCATGACCGACATACCTCAGTGACACCCAGGGCCAAAAATGAAGTGCGCTGGCCAGCCCCAACCGGTACCTTTCCCCTCGGAGGAGGGGGACCCGTCCGGTGAAGGGAAATGCCGGGTTACCTGGGGGAGTCGCAATGTGGGGTTGGTAGCCGGTGTGGGAATCGGGCAGGCAGCCGGTAAGGGCGAAGGAGACCCGAAGGAGTGGGCAGCCAGAAAGGAGGGTAAGGTGCAATAAAAAACAAACAAAAAATGCATATTAATGAGTATAATGTTCATGCAGAATTGTGCACCACACCTGTCCAGTACTCTGAAGGGAAGCCAAAGAAACAACTGTGACTTAAGTTAGAGATGGAGATTGGGCCCTAAAGAGATGCAAATGCACAGACAGATTAAGATTGCACTGCACAATGAAGAGATGCAGATGCAAAGGCACAACACCTATTCAGTGCTCACCATCAGAAATTCAAATCTGGAAAATAATTCCTTTGCCGGTTGGGGCGGCGTGGGGGCAGTGTACTGTACTGCTGCAGTAACAGTTACTAGTACTAGTACCAGTAAAGATATTGCAAAGAAGTACAAAAATTACACAGCTGCAGTGGATAGCAGGTTCCCATTCCTGAAATTATGTGGCATAATAAAAGGTGTCTGATTTGATGACGCGTCACACACATATTCACATACACACTAAGTAATGCATAGGAAATTGAAAACTTCAGTAATATAGCCACATATTTTAAACAAACTAAAATTATGCACTGCTGCACCACAACAATCAGCAAAAGAATGGCAAGAATTATTGAAAATATTACCGTGTGTACATTAACACAGTTATACAAGAAAAATATCACCAAAAGAGAAAGCACTGTCTTTTTCTCCAAGTTAATCTACCTAGACCACAGATATGACCCTCCCCCAAAGCACAATTCCACTGTCTCTCAGTACACAGACTGAATATTGTACATTAACATTCAAAATCCACACAAACAATAAACGCTCGATGATATGAGCACAGGAGGGTTTCCTATAATCGATGAACTAAAGTTTCAGTAAAACAAATGACCCAAAAAAGCTTTTTTAACAGCTTTTAGAAGGTTTGAATCACAGAGAGCTCTCAGAGCAGATTGCCTCCTACAGCTTCATACACACACTACCCCAAACTGAGGCTGTGCAGAACAATCTAGAGCCCATGTGACCTGAAATCCCATGAATCACTGCAAAATTCGCCTTTGGAGCTTAAAAACAAGGCGAAATGAGGCAGAGTACATTGTTTTCAATGTACTTCACCTTAAGAATTGGTGGAGTAGTGGGTTGGGAAGGCGGAGTAATGCAAAGTCATTGTTTTCAATGGACTTCGCACTACCCATTATAACGCGAAGTACTCCACTTCGCATTACGGAGCACTCCGTGAATTCTCCTTCACTCCGCGAATCACTTCATGGAGTGAATTGGGGCCACTTCGCCCACCACTAGTGATGGGGTGGGAATCCTTTTACGAGGTTTTGAATTCACACTCCAAAGGCTTGTGGAAGTACACCCTGGGAGGGCTTTACTTTTGGATTCGAATTATGGGTGACTCTCTTTGCGGGTCATTAATATTTATGCCCTTCCAATCAAAACTGGCTCAGGTTCACTTGTTTGCTTCTGTTCATCCTTATTTACATACTAGTAGACTGATTCTCTTAGGTGGGGATTTTAATTGTGGACTGCATCTACATGATAAAAGTAACAAAACCAGTAAGCTCTTGTGATTCAGACTATTTAAGAACTATGATTAATACTGCACAATTATGGTCACCACACTTTGCCCAATTCTGTCAGGCATACTTTCAGCAAAGGAGCCTTGTCCACACACATTGATTTTTTAAATTTTTTTCTCAAATATTTCATGTCTGTACTGCCAAAACCTTCCCAGCCGAGACTTTGGATTACCTAGCTGTTTACTGTTCCTGTTTTTTGGAGTCGACATCTCCCAATATTCTTTTCACTTGACCTTGGAGCCTTAACTCCTCCCCTTTGACTGACCAACATGTTCGTTATGGATGGCTGGATATCTTCTTAGCCCACTGGACTGTTTTAAGTGCGTATGATGATGTTGGTGACTGGTGGACAGACTAGAAACATGCTTTTAAATCCTTCTTTCTGAAGACTGCTCTCAAATTGCACACTTCTAAATACCTACATTATGTCACGCTGAGATCTAAACTGCATACACTTATTTCTCAAATGTTTGACACAGGTACTGATCTGACTATACAAATTGAAGCTGTCAGGACTTCTATGGCTGCTTTTTAGTATGACTGAGCCAAATTCCTAGAACAAGAATGTAAATTCAGTACTCAAGGCAAACATCAATCTTTTGATAGTTTAAGGCTTGTCAGATTGCAGATTAATGTAATCTTTAAGTTCTTCTGACGATTCCCCACATTCAGCTCCATCCACTATTATGTCTATTGTGCATGACTATGTTTCTCATAAATTTGATACCACAGACCTTCCTTGTTTTGACGTGTTTTCCCCTTCTGCTCTGGATATCCCTGAGTTATCTGAATCTGACTGGTCACACCTTATGCACGCCATCTCCTTATCGGAGGTTGTCGCAGCCATCCAAGCTCTCCCTAATGGTATTGCTCTGGGTTGTGATGCCTTGTTGACAGAATTTTACAAACCTTTCTCTGATCTTTTAGCCCCTACATTACATGTACTATATAACCAAATTCTGACCCATGGTACATTGCCCCTTCTTTCACTGAGGCCCTTCCTATTTTTTTATATAAAAAGGGTAATCACATTTACTGCATAATTGGAGACCTTTATGCCTTCTAAACACGGGCTATATAATATGGGCATAAATCCTTGCTAAATGACTGCCTCATCTTGCTAGTCAGGTTATTTCTCCATTGTAAAGTTGCTCTATTCCTGACCATAAAATCAGGGATAATCGTATTTTGTTATGTGAACTATTTGAAAGGGTTAAGTGGAAGGTTCCATGGTTTCGGTCTCTTAGTAGATCAAGAACAAGCTTATGATCATGTCAATTTACATTACCTCTTTGAAGTTTTGAAATGGTACAGTATTCCTTCTGTGTTTATCAGATTGATTCAATTGTTGTATTCTAATGCAAATGTGTTACCCCTTATTAATTCTTCTTTAGGCCTTCCTGGTTCCCTTAAAAGTGGTGTCCGCCAAGGTTGCACATTAAGCCCCTTATTTTATATTTTTTCTATTGATCCTTTTCTTTGCTTACTGCATAATAGAACAGACATCAGCGGTATCCAGCTTACGCCTGACACTTCTGAAGTTAAGGTTTTAGCCTATGCGGATGATCTCTGTATGCAGGATCACACCTCTGGCCCCCTTGTCCATTCTGTGCTCCATCAGTTCTCCTGATTGCCTGGTTCTCAGATTAATTTTTCTAAATGTTTTGCATTCCCAATTGGTTTGCATCCTACCCCTGATATTCGTAACCTATCAGGCATTAACCTTAGCCATAACCCGGTCAAATTGCTTGGCACTTATTTTAACCATCCTGATGCCAGTTCCTTTAACTGGTCTCAATGTCTGCTTAAAGCAGAATGCCAGTTGGCACAATGTAAAAATAGGAACTTGGCTAAATGCAGGAAGGTTTGTTTTATTAAAACCTTCTTAACTCCCATTTCACTTTTCTCAGTTGCATTTTCCTACCTCCTCTAGCCCTGGAAACTAAATTGTTCAGTTTATGTTTTCAAGGCCTGTGGGGCTCCCAACTCAACCCAGTCAAATGGGACATCATCTACCATCCTTTAGCCAAAGATGGCTCCAATATGGCCAACCCCATTGTTTTTAATTTTTGTGTATTTTTTACCTGTAATTTATCCCCAATTTTTCATCAGGCCCAACAGTCCTGGGTCCCCCTATTAGAAGATTGTCTTGTGCCATAGTTTGCATGTTGGAGTATAGAAGGCTCTCGGCTCCCAGGTCATGAGTACAGCCATGTCATCCATTCTTACATAAAATGATCTTTTAAAAAAATCCGGTCTTGGCGTCTTCCCTTTTCTGACCTCACGACATGGGGATGAAAGACCGTGTATCGCTCCATCCTTGATTTGACATCCTCTCCTCAGTTAGACCTTAAATTTTGCTCCCCTGTCAGAGTTGAATCCACTTTATCACAACTCACCAATCGTAGAATTCCCCATTATATGTGGGATGTTACGTGGCTCGGACTACATGACGAACTGGCAGTCCGGGACTCTTTGAAACATAAGTCTCTAGCTGATAGACTGTGCCCATGGCCCAAATGTCTAGAAGAGGTGGAAACTCAATCACATTTTTTGCTTGATTATCCCCTTAATCATCAGTTTTGGATAATTTTGATTAAAAAATGGAAATGTCCCTTGTTTGCCCATGTTACTTATTGCATAGTCGTATTGGGGTTATACCCTATTACACGGCAATATTTTTACTCTGTGAGACTACAGTGTTGTTTTGCTGTTTGTAAATACTTTCTTTGGCAGGCTCACTGTGCCTTTACACTCCACCAGCAAACGATCCCTCCACAGATGGTTGTTTCTATGCTGCATAATACCCTACTAAATTTATATTTGCAAGACAAAATGGCCCTCTTGTTATCCTTTTCCCAAAAGTTATGGGCTGGTTTCCATCTTTTTTTTTTCTCCTTAAATCCAAAATGTTTCTTTCTTGTTTTTTGTCTCATCATATTTTCATTATTGTAACAATGATATAAGATTGTTTTCCTTTTTTTCTCTTCATTTGCTAACATCCTTATTTTTTCATTAATATTTTCTAATTATGTCTAGTTTACCATTTTTTTCCATCTGATATTTGCATGGCAGTATATTTGTTATCTTTCTGACCTTTTTTGCATTGATTGCATGTTTCTTCTGTTAATAAGAAATTCCCCTACTCTTTGGGTAGGGGGAGCTGTTGCTCATTTCACTGATTGTCTACCAAAGATGGCTGACATGGATGAGGATGGGACCAGAGGTGTATCTCACCTGTCCTCTGCTACTGATCTTTTGACTGCACTGAATTCTGCTTCTGTCTTGCTGGCAGTGATGACTGATGATGGGCTTCCACTGGAGCCTGAACAGACGACTGCTGCTCTTGCACCTGATGCCATTTCCATTCCTGCTTCCTCTGCTGCTCCCATTTCACCTACCTTGGTATTGACTCCTGTGAATGCCATTCTGTTGCCCAGTCCTGCCATCACTGATTTGGTTCTCGTGAGTGCCACTGAAGCTGCCTTGCAACACACCTTTTATGAAAAAAGAAAAAGATATTGGAACTGATTGCTGCAGAGGAACGCCACTTCCAGGTAGTTAGAGCACGTCTATATTGTAACTCTGCTTCTCCTGCTGCAGCTGCTGCAGCTTCTGCTTTGTCCCCTTTGACCTGCTTTGCTGTGCCATCTGGTTTCCTGCAACAATTGTTTCTGGGGCTTTGGGACCCATGTGCCTCTGCTTCCTTTGCTTAGGACTTGTCGGTCCCATCCAGCTCCACAGTGTCTCCTGCTATGCATTCCTTGTCTGCCCCACCACTCGATCCGTAAAGTCCGCTTTTCAAGAGGAATGGTGGGCTTCACCCTATTGCCAGCTCCTGGGTTCCTGACCTGCCTGACCCAGTGGTAGTTAGGTACCATGACGACTTGCCTTCTTCCCCGCATGACTTGATACAAGCCCTTCCGACCAGACATTGGACTGCACTGTTGATCCTCTTCTTGACCCTGCACCCATTCCTGCCACCCTAGTTGCTCATACTCCACCTGCTCTGGTGCACTTGGAGCACTTATCTTTGGCTGCCCTCTGTGAGCCCTCTGTGTGCCCAGACTCACCTTTAGCTGGCTGTTCCACTTCATTTCTGACTGCGCCTGGGCCAGTCCCTGAACCTGCACAAGACCAGCTCACCGTTGGGCTAGCTATGGCTGCTTAGAGATCCTGTTCAATGAGAATTCTTGAAGCTCTTATTCCGACTGTCTGATTTCTTTCAAAATAGTAGTGCGCCCGCACCCAGGAAAAATGCCATTAGACTGCTGTACAAGGGTGGTTTGGAGACTCCTCCTAATTGTATATGTGCTGCCAGGACATTGTTGAAAGACTCTCAAATGTTCTGCTTCTGAAGTTTTTGCTCTGATTCACACCTCTGACCATAATTTTGATGTTAGTTTCAAAATCTAGATAGGTTTTCAGGAAAGCATAATTCCCTGAAGGATACTTCCCTCTGTTCCCCTTTTTTTGTCTGTTCCCATTACCAAACCTC
The DNA here is from genome assembly GCA_016271365.2 of Neoceratodus forsteri. Classification (NCBI taxonomy): domain Eukaryota; kingdom Metazoa; phylum Chordata; order Ceratodontiformes; family Ceratodontidae; genus Neoceratodus; species Neoceratodus forsteri. Next base: position 71,507,556 of record CM057452.1, read on the forward strand.
CAACTGTACTCTTACTGTTTCTGTTTGAAATGAGGGGGTAAATGTCTCTGATGTTTTATTTTGGCTGAAAAAACAATATGAGGTTCTTGAGGCCCTGTGCCCATTAGGTTGGCAAGTTAAAGTTAAATTAATCATATCCAATAATGGCATTATACATTTGCCCATTAGCCTTTTCTACCCTGGGCAGACAAAATCTTGCCACAAATGTGGTGCCCATATGCATTCAAGTAAAGCCTGCCATGCTCCCCGATGTACCCATTGTTTAGACTTTGGCCACCTTGCAGTGACATGTGTGAACCTGTTTCACTGTCATTTATTTGAGGAGAAGGGGCATTCCTATGTCTGTTACCCCTGGGTGTCTCACAATAATGAGGAAAGTATATCCCATGAACCCCTTATCTCCCAAGCACAGAACCTGGGGGTGTCTCAAGCCTTGGACCTGAGACTTGCTGCACTCAGGACAGAAACTGCTACTGATGCTCCACAAAGCCCATCTCCCTCTACTGCTACTGTCCTACGTGGTATTCTGGTTGCCCCCTCAGACCCTTTCTCACCCATAGCTTTGGCTCCTGAGACCCTGCAGTACATGTCTCTGGCCCCTGATCCTCTGGATAGTTCATCCATGCCTCCCCCACCCCCAGAGGCTGTCACCTTTCAGTTAGTGGAATGTAAGAAAAGACCCCGAGCAAAATGTGGAATAGGGAAAGCTCCCAAAGGGATAGAGGGGAAGCTTTCCTCTAGCACTGATGTGCTTCCCTTGGAAAATAAATTCACTGCTTTGACTAAAGCTACAAACTGGGGTGACACTGAGGATGATGACAATGCTTTTGAGGGTTCTTCTATTGCCTCGTCTATGAAAGACTTGTCCTCTGATCATGAGAACCCTAGCAATAGGGGGACTAATCCTAAGAAATGGAGAACTAGGTCTGAGGTGGCGTGATGTAATTTCTGTTGTTTTCCCCAGTCAGTCTAATGTATTCTCTAACACTGTTATCTCACACTGTGAATAATAGTTTGAGTCATAACTACAGTTGTACTGCAGTTTCTGCACACGTCAATCCTTTCCCCCACTGACATACTGTGATATGTACCTCCTCACTACGACAGGTCCGAGAAAGGGATGCCTGTCTCACCTCGCCACATCTGTTGGTGATTCTTTGGAAACATTACGTATTGTTTTTTGATTATTGATTAAGGTATGTTCTGGAGTGTCTGCTGTTAGCCCCATTTATATTTTTGGTGAATAATGTTTCCGTTTTTCTTACTTTTCCTTTCTTTCAGGCTTGTTCATACTGCAGACAGCTCAATATTTTTATTTTCTCTTTTTCTACATGGATTGCTGTTTGTATATGGTTTATTGTTACTTTTCTAATAAAATACCCTGACTCTTTTCGTGAAGTGCCATGGAAACCTTAACGTCCACCTGAACAGCCACCAGAACAGGCAGCCAGGACCTCAGTTAAATGCTTCATCTGAAAGACAGACCACCTGCGTCCTAGTGTCCAGTGATGCTGGATCCTAATTCACACAGTGGATTGTCCGGGGGGATAACCTTCCCCTTGGAGCCCCTGCTATTTATGGGAGATCCATGGAAGATGTCCGTGGGGCAGAAACAGTTACCAAGAATTCAGTTAAAAAAAAATTACAATTTTACAAACAAAAAAAAACTTGTTTCTTTTAACTTTTTTTAAAAAGGGGGAAGCGCTATTAAACCCTTAATTAAGGGATGGGGTTGAAAACTTTAAAAGTATATTTTTAAAAGGGATTGCAATCCTGATCTATGGCACTTTATATCCCTTTCCTGCTTTGAATGAAAAATAGAATGTCCTGCATTTGCCTGAGAATTCCTTTCCGTATTTTTTCAAATAACATTCAAGAGCTTTGAGACTTCAGTTCAGTGGTATGTGACACAGCTCTGAATTTTGATAGTTTGAACATATGGCTGATGTAAACCAGCTGAATGAAAAATGGCACTCTGCATCCGAGCTATGAAAAATAATGCTGATTTCATGTACTTGTTTCACCTCTGCTGCTCTGCTGAATTAATTCTGACTCCATCTGTGCTTTGTACAGTTCATGGGAAAATAGAAAACACTTTACGGGGGGGGGAGGGCATTTTTTGCCCATATTGAAATAGTACTGAAAATACAATAAATTTAGGTAACTGTCCATTTGAATCTCCGTGTTATGAAAAAGAACATTTTAATGCTGAGCTTAAAACCAGCATGCAATACTGTATATGGATAACTGCATTTATACAGTCCATAGTACAAATAAAGTCCACCCCATACATTCACAACTATTTTTTTCATAGCTTCATGGATGAAAATGACAATAACGAAGTTGTTTTCTGTTTGCGCAAGTTATCTTCTAATCATGGATACATAGTTTTGTTTAGAAAGGTAAAGCCAGGATGTGACTTTATTTGTTTAATGTTTGATAAGCATGTGAGGATACTGCACCGAGACTCATTTTCAGGTGAGCCCCAAGCCAAACAGGCACAGGAACGTGGTGTAATACCTCAGAGGTAGAAACAAAATACAAGCTTCCCTTAAAGGGACACTGTCAACCTGTTTTAAATCATGTTATTTCTAGGTAATAGCCCGTGTTTTATGATTATGTTCTTTAAAATGCATTGATGTTGCCCGTTGTTTTATCTGCTTCCTTTTTTTAGTGGCACTGAAATGTGTGGTAATGGCATAATTATACTCAGCATTGTTTTGTTTCAAATTCTTGATCTACTCTTATTGCATACTTCCTGAACATTAGGAAACACTCCAAACAGTGCAGACACTCATGATTCAATAGGCTTCTCTCCCCCTGCTGCATTGTGAGTGGCTAGACTGTGTTGGGGGTGTTCCCAAGCCCAGGAAATATTCAGTGGGAGTTGATATGCGGAATGTAAGGAAACATGCATTTGTGTGGTAACACTGCTATGGTGGGCAGTCTGTTTTTCACTTTTTTTTGTGTTATTTCTTTATGCTCCCCCCTAGCCCTCAGCTGACCACTCCTTTGGGTAGCCTAAGGCCCCACCACCAGTCCCCGTCACCATCTCACTGCCCTCAGTACTGCCATGGCCTGGTTGACCTGACATACAGTATCCCTTCACCAGGTGGGCCCCTCCTCCCGGGGGCAGGGAAACCAGGACAGGAGACTTGCCTGAAGGCTTCCTTCTATGCCAGACATATGGTGAAGGTCAGCGTGGACACTTCCAAGCTTCATGGCGAGTGGGAACTGGCCACCATTATCCAGTCAGCATAGCGGCTGTATTTTCCAGCTTTTCACCCCAACTCACCCTACCTCCCATGTAGTGATCCAACCATGGCTGAGTCCTGTGGGGGGGCATTCGGGGACTTGTCAAGGCTTCATGCCCACATGAACACCAGCCACAAGCCACCACCAAGAGCTGTCTAACAAGCAGTCCAGGACCGTCCCACCCACCCAGGAGGGAAGCATCCATAGAATGCTTGTGATTCTTTCTCTGCTGGTCTCCTCTCCTGATGTCTGGGCTTGGGGCATGAACCCAGCTCACCAATGTGCCAAATGAACGCCCATCACTCGACGCCATGGAGCCAGTCTGTTTTTCACTTTTTAAAAGAAAAAAAATAATCTGAACCAAACTGTCACTTACATAAACAGTCTCTACAGAATGTAACCAATCATAAAATGTACTGTTTAGACTCAGGCCCAGATATTCAGAGCAGTTGCACATGGTGCAACTGAGTTGCGCCAGCACAAGTATGGAGATACAACGAGGAGCGATATTAAGTGGGAGCTATGGCACAGAGCAAAACCCATTGTGCCAATGCACAACTATAATATATACTGTGCAAGTGCAGGGGGTGGCCCCATGAATATGTAGCACAATGGTATATTCAACTGTGAAGCCATGGCGCAAGTGTGGAGCAAACCAAAGATGTGCCGACCAGACTTGTTCCTACAGAAACAGGGTGCAAACACACAGACAGCAGTTGCACCAAGAGTGAGAGTGAGAGGGAGAGATAGTGAGACAGACAGACAGACAGGCAGACACAAGAACAGACACAGAGGGGGAGAGAGACAGAGAGGTGGAATGGGAGTGGGAGAAAGGGGCAGAGAGAGAGAGAGAGACACACACACAGAAAAACTGTGTCCCAGTGTGGCACACAGACAGCAGCGAACTGCCCAGGGGGACACTGGACTGAAGGAGTGATGGAGAGTGCGCTGCTCCTGATGGAGGTGGTAATGAGGGGTGTGAGGAGGCAGGAGGAACAGCTACGTGGCCAGTGAAGGGCCCATAGGTGGTATGCCCAACACAGGTGGTACCATGCCCGCATCACCTTTGAGAACTGTAGTGATACAGAGATCGTGGGCCAGTACTGCCTGAACAGGGCCATTCTGAGGCAGCTCTGTGAGCTGTGCAGTAAGGCGATGCAATCACCCACCAGACGGAGCCATACCATGTCCGTGGAGACCAAGGTGACTGCCGTCATGTGCCTGCTCACCATGGGCACTTTCTAGCAACCAACAGGAGACACCACAGGCATCACCCAGTCAGCCACATCCCACCTCCTCACATAGTTCCTCAATGCTCTGCTGCCACGTGCTTCAGAATTCATCCATTTCCCCAGCACACAGGCGGAGCATACAGCAAACATGCAGGACTTCCACAGGGTGGCACGCATGCCCGGCATGATTGGGGCCATTGACTCCACCCATGTGGGCATCTGCATGCCACCTGGCCCCGAGGGAATGCCATACATCAACGGGAAGGGGAGCCCAAGCATCAACTGCCAGGTGGTGTGCGATGCCATGGGGCGCATCATCAATGTCTGTGCCACACACCCTGAAAACGCACATGATGCATTCATCTGGCATAGCTCTGAGCTGTGCCACAGGTTTGAATGTGGGGACATCCCCCCGGGCCGCCTAGTGGGTGAGTATGGCATGGGCAAGGGGTATGGGCATAGCAGACCTGGGGATGGGGTTGGGAAGGGTTTGCATAGTGGCATGGGCACCAGGGACAGGCAAGGGGTACAACACAGAATAGCATAGGGCTAACCATGTCATGCTCCACACAAGTGACAGCGTGTACCCGCTGAAGCCCTGGCTGCTCAACCCCTACCGGCGACCGGCGTCCCCAGCAGAGGAATGGTACAACAAGGCACATGCTAGCATGTGTAACATCATTAAGCATGTCTTTGGCATGCTGAAGGCATGATTCCGTTGCCTAGACAGGTCAGGCGGTGCCCTACAGTACAGCCCCTTGAAAGCCTGTGGCCTATTCCAGGCCTGCTGCATACTGCACAGCATGGCCATTGACCGTGCGATAGCTGTCGAGGCAGATGAGGGCAACAGTAGTGGGGACGATGGAGACAATGGGCCAGAGGGTGGTGGACAGCCACCCCCTGGGCGGAGGGACCCCTGACTCCAGCAGCAGACACAACTCCACCGTGACACTGTCGCACAGGAACACCTTTGCGAATGCAGGCAGGTGGTGCGGTACACATGCATGGGCCACACAGACAAGTACAGCACACATGCAGGGACGTGCATGGCTAGGGGCATGCACACACAGAGGAATGATGCTGGGGTAGGGGCGTCAGTGGCACACAGCAACACACACACACACACACACGCACACACACATATGCACCCACCCACCCAGACATTGGAATGTGACGTGGATCAGATGCATGGCACTGGTGCACAGGCACAACCGGTGCTAGACTGCCCTCATCATAGCCACGCCACAAGGTCCAGCAGCTAGGCATGGGCACACACAGGCAGCATGCGGCATGACACACAGGCATGCCACCATTGGTATGGAGCACACACACCACCCATGTGTGCACATTGCATCAGCTGCAGACTGCGGTCAGGGCAGCCACATGGTACCATGGCCACCATGGCCATGGGGGCAGCCGTGCCAGGGCCGATCAGCAGCCAGAGGCTGCGCATCAGCCGGGGGGGTGTCCAACAGCCCCCCAGGGGTGGAAGCGCAGGACCACAACTGTGTCCTTGCGGGGGTGTGCAGGCTCCCAAACAGGCCAGTCCTGGGTGTGCCTGGGATGCCTACATCTGAGCCCAGTGTCCACTGTGTTGGGGTCAACCGACGCTGGGTCCGAGGGGTGGACAGCACACTATGGGGGTGGGTCTCCTGTGCATGGCCATGCCCTGTGGCAGCCAGCAACGCAAAGTCATCCACAATTGCACTGGCAATGTGATCCAAGGTCACAGTCATGGCCTCCTGCATGCGTTGCATCCCCTCCAGGATCTGCGCAGTACCCCTGTCCTGCTGCTCGGCTAACTGGTGCACCTTCACACGCATTGCATGCACCCCAGTGGTGAGCAGCACTGTTGCTGAATGGACGCCTGCAGCAGCCAGGTGTGCTCAGCCAGATGGTCTGCATCCTGGGGCTCCAGGGTGGGCGCTGATCATCTGGGGGTGACCTGCCACACTGCACAGCCCCCCTCTCTGGTGGACGCTGCACAGTGGGGTCTGCAGGGGGAATGGGTACGGCAGGTGCACCGACGGTGGACCCTGTGTCCGGCTGCCCGGTGGCACCCATAACCTGCTGCCGTCGCCCATCTGGCTGCTGTACACCGCCCTGCACCTGCACGGCTGCACCACCACAACACAGGGCACATCCGTGGCAATGCACCCTACCGTACCTGCAGTGGTGGCAGGCAGCTGTGTCACCACTGGCACTGCACATGCCCACAACATCACCCATGCTGTCCAGGAGGTGTGTGAAGTCGTCATTGGAGTCAGACCCCACCCCGATCTGTGTCTCTGCACACAGGACACCAAGGCTAGCATCCTGCAGGGTCACATCCAGGGCCTCATCTGACCCTAGGCCAAGGACACCCACAGGCACAGTGGTGCTGATCTGTGGCCTGTCGGGCCCCTGGATGCCAGTGGATGTTGATGGTTCATCCTCTGGGGCTGTGCCGTCGTCCACAGGTGTCGCTGCTGGCACCCCATCCTCTGCATGGAGGCATGCTGGTGCTGCAAGAGAAGGATGACATGTCAGTGATGCATTGCCCACATGTGCCCCCCTGTACACTGCTGCCGCATGTGTCCTGCAGCATGGCATGCACGTGGGTGTGCACACGTGCACATGACATGCAGGATGGCCTCATGCATGATGACACACCCATGTACGCACCCTCTGGGCCACCAGCTGTGCATGGCTGACATACATACCATGCAGTGATGGGCTGCCACTCATCTGGAAGCCTCCTCCAGGCACACCCTCCACCAAGGTGTGGTGGATGGTGGCTGCCACCAACTCCTCCATTGGTGTCAGTGTGGGTGCATCCGCTGCCCCTCCTCCAGTGGCATTACAGAATGCTCTGATGGCTGCCACCTTCTCCTTTATATGCCACCTGTCAGTCCCAACCTTCTTACGGCACTCCTGCACTGACCGCTGGTGGCTGCCGTGCTGGTTGACATAGGTCGCCACTTCCTCCCATCCAACAGCCCTGTCCTGTAGTGTGCCTGTGGCACCACTCAACAGGGCCTCCCTGTCGAGGTAGGCCTTGAACAGGGCATCCATCTCTCCCTTCATGAAGTTGGGCCTGCGCTTCCATGCAGGACCCCTCTCCTCGCCCTCCTCCTGTGCCGACATGTTGCCACCTGTGAACATGGACAGCACAGTGTGTCAGTGGCAGCATCTCCCTGGTCCGTCCCACCTTGCAGTGCTGTCTACTCCCAATGTGCTGCTGTGGCATCCACCACTTACCTGTCAAGGTTGCAATACCGGTATATGGCCTGTGCTGTTCCGTGGCGCTTATGAGGCACAACGCATGCAAATGAGGTTATGCGCAATGGTAATGATATGCTAATGCACCCCATTGCACCTCACATTGGCTGATGAGCTCATTTGCATGTGGAGCCTGAATATTTAGATATTGCGCTGTGCGTAATGGTATTGCACCGGAGCAAGCTGCAGTGCAATGCCCATGCATGCGCGGTGCGCGGGCCTGCAGTGCAAATGCATGCTGCGCTGTCATGGTGTCAATTTGCGCAACACGCGTGACCAGTACAATGTATTGGCACTGAGCAAGGCCAGCTATGCGCATGGTCATGCATGATGGTGTGTGCCCTATCACGCACATGCGCACGTTGCACTGGCTGCTGACCTCTGACCCCTGGGTCACCTCCATGACCCCGTGACCCTGCTGGGCCATGCCTACTGCGCATTCCCAGCACTGTACGATGAGCAGGCATGGCGCATACTCCCACGCATCACGCATCCGGCACCTGTGGCGGCCACGTGCACCTGTTCCCACCATTTGCACCACTGAACCTGTTCGAGAGCCATGGCGCAGGGTTGGGGATGCTGTGCCTTTAATTGGAGTGACCTGGAGGTGATAAACCTCATTGTCTGTGTCGAGCCCTACAGCGCACAGCTGTTCGGCCAGGTGTCCCTGCAGCAGGCCAGGGGCAGTATGTGGCAGAACATTTCTGTCGGCCTGGAGAAGAGTACAGGGGTTCCAAGAACAGCAGAGCAGTGCGGGCACCAGTATGGTGACCTAAGATGGAGGGATCCTGACCGGCTCCGGAGGTTACAGGCATGCATCAGGCATGGTGCAGTGCCACAGCCAGGTAAGTCTTCCCATGTTGCATGTCTGCCCTGGTGCTGTACTGTGGTGTTGGCTTTGCTGCCTGGCATGCCCTGCAGTGGGGTACACTGTTGACGTGCGCATCACTGAGTGGCATTGCCAGCTGCCACTTGCGCTGTAATGCAGCTGTGCTGGCGTGTGGGACGTGTCAGGCAGGGCTCACCCTGTGCACAGAGGGCTGTGGGGGGGCAGCTGGTATGGTCGGCTACTGATGTGCACCTGTCTTCTTTCCTTTCCCAGGGCCAGAGGACCAGAAGTGGGCCAGGGCAGCAGCAAAGTGCAACCAGGCAGTGCTCCCTGATGGGGGCGGACCTGAGCAATCAGCACCACAGGGGCAGGTAAGCACTGTCATGGTCCTTCTCACTGTACATGGGGGGTGGCAGTGGGGAGTGGGTGCAGGCATGGCCACCTGTGCCATGTGCCAAGACAGCTGTGTGTGTCGCACTGTGTGTGGTGCTTGCCACTGTGGCTCATCCATTGAACATGTGTACTGGCTGTTGGTGGGGTGGGAGTGCACCCGGCTGTGTTGCCGGTGCAGTGTGCCATGTGACTGTCACTGTGCAGTCATGTGGCCATTGTGTGGCAATGCTGTGATGTGCCGTGTTGCTGGCTGGCATTGGCCCACCCCTCGCGGGTGTCTGTTCCGGGCCCTCCAGAGGTGTGTGGTCCAACTACCCATTGCGCACTGTGGGTGGGCAGGGTTCCTTGGGCTACTGCACTGATCACCTGTCCTGTCATTTGCAATAGGTGTCCGGGGTTCAGCACAGAGAGCGCCTAGCACAATGCTGGGTTGTCTGATGCGGCAGACACTATTGGTAGTCTCCAGTATCCTGGAGGTGGCCGTCACCATCTGGCAGATGTTGGCAGCAGAGCGGAGAGAGAGATGGCTTGGTGGGGCAGCCGGATGGAGCAGCTGATGTTACTGTTCTTTGCCCCTGTTTTCCCTGTTGCACCTTCCCCTACAGTCCCCCTCCTGCTGTAAAGTCCCTGTTCCATGTCCCCTTCCCTCGCTGTACCTAGCCTTTCCCAACCCCTGTTATAGTTGTACATAGTTACCTGTTATATAAATATTTTCTGACATACCTGCCTGTGTCCATGTCTGCTTTGCAGGTGGCGTGTGGAGCCATGCTGCAGTGGCCCAGTGTCTGTCCGTGTTGTGTGCATGAGAGAGGGTGCATGTTGTGCTTCCATGGTTCCCTGCTGTGTGCTGTGGTGTGTCCCACTGTGGTGGTGTCCATCCCATGGGTTGGTGGCTGTGCATTGGGGTGTCCATGGAGTGGAAGTCAGGGGTGTGTGGCAGATGTGTGCATGGTGGTGGCACACGGCCATGTGCATTGTTCTAGTACTGTCTGAACACTGTATTGCGGTCCTCTGTTTGGCATTGAGCGACCTGTCCCATGTGGTCTGCCACACTGCCTGCATCCTGGCCCATTCCGTGCCCGCTGTGTGGGCTCCCTGTGTGACTGTGTGGCATGTGTGTGCTTGGCTGCATGGTCCTGGGTGTGGCCTGCTATGGTCTCGTGGGGGGCATGGCCAGCATCCTGCCTGGGGGGCTCCCTTGGCAGCCCTCCATTGGCCATTGGCACCTCCTGTCACCTGCTATCCATGCCAACATTGTGTTCTGGGGTCCAGTGTCTGGGTGCCTGTGTGTGCCCTGCTGGTGGAGGCCTCCTGTGGCCGCTCTCACTGTGCTTCCATGGCTCTGTCCCTGGGTTTGTTCTTTGTGCCCTGGCCCCCTGTGTTGCTGTGCTGCTCTGCACTGCCATGGTTGTGCTGGAGCATCTCTGTTTGCGCAATGGTGCAAGTCTGCCATATTCAGCCACGTTGCACTGGCGCTGTTTGGCCTGCGCAACCTCTGAATATGGCTCCAGTTATGCCGTGGTGCATTGGATTTGTGCTGCCCCAGACTTGCGCTGGCCTTTTGTGCATTTCTGAATATCCGGGCCATGGGGGTTAACAGTGTCTTTTTAAACTGAATTCATTGCTTAGTTTTTGTGCATTCAAATTGCTGATAGAAAGTCACTGTATGGACAAACGTGCTTGTTGATAGAACCCTCTGACTGTTTTGATGTAATCCGTGATTTTATTTGTGCTATTGTAGTATCTCTCGCTATATTTATTTTATTTATTTAGTTTTTGCTAACCGGGAATGGTGCGCTAGACAGACTCTTGACTCTTTTCAGGCAGGACCCAGGAGGTTACAATGGCAGGATCATACAAGGCTAACGAAAGACAAGGCAGGTTTGTACATGAAGTCATTAAGAGTAGTGGTAAATGCTAAGTAGTATAAGAGTGAACAGTGATACACACAAATAATGAAAGTAGAGCGAGCAAAGTTGTCACTGTAGATTTCAATAAATACAAATATGATAACAAAGGAGTGCAGGTAATAATGTTTATAGTAACAAGTTGGTTCATAACAGGGTGCATTGCTAACTAGAGTCACTGAAGGCAGACAAGGGTACTAGACTTTAAGACCTGTGGGTAGGTGCAGATAAGTTAATTCGTATGTTGAGGGCATAAAAGACGGACAGTATAGGGTTAATAGTTATGGGCAGGCACATTGGGAGCATAGATAAGACGGAGATGACTGCTGAAGGTGCCAGCTGTTCAATCCTGTCACTCAAATAGAGGTATGCAGTTCCATAGCTTAGGGACTATGAAGGAGAAACACATCTCATCATATCTGGTACGTGACCTGGGGATAGTTAGTTGGTCAGTGCCTGAAGATCTAAGGGTATAGTGGTTAGCGCAGGGTTCAAGGTGTGAGGTAAGGGAGAGAGGCATTTGTTTTTTTAAAATACTATGGACAATTTTCCTAGTGTAAGGTCCAATGGGGATGAAGTGGAGGGCCAATATAGTTTGCTGTACAGGGGACAGTGGTAAGTGAGGCAATTACATCCAAGAGTGAAGCAGTATATATTGTTATACACCACTGTCCATTTACGCATGAGGGTATTAGAAGCACTGGCGAAGACTGGAAGGCAATATGTAAGTTTAGGGAGCAATAGAATACATGCAATAGTGTTCCTAGCAGTAGGGGAGAGGTTTTTGATCATCGCTGTATATCATGCTTTGTATATTACATGTCATTGTTATTGGTGTGTGACATTAGAAAACTTTGCCCTGTGGAGGAATTTGCAAATTTGCTTCAGTTCATGAATTTAATCCACAACACAAAGTTCTAATTTACATTACAGTAAAAACATCATGAATGGCAAAATTGATACCTTCACCTGTGAAGTGGGGCCCATGGATACAGTTTGCAATGTTCCATGGGACTGGATGTTACATGGTGTTGCATTGAGCTGTATTGCAGTTTGAATTCAGGGCAGTTGTATGAAGAGAGTTGATGTTAAGTCTGCTCCGAATCTCTGTGGCTAAATATTCTTTCAAAAAGTGCTTGAAACATGCAATCTTGCAAACCAAATCACTCCCAAATGTGTCTAGTGTGCCCTGTGCCTCTAGATTTCCAATTATTTGGGGTAGTTTTTTTGTCATTTATTTACTTTAAAGTAGTGTTGCTCAGATAGTGCTTTTGTGGATCCTACCACTATCTGTCAGATAGTGCTGGTATGCTACCTTGGATCCTACTAGAAATCCTATCAAAGACAGATGTAGGATCCAGGGTCAGATAGTGATGGATCCTAGTTAGGAACCAGGTATCCTAGTTAGGATCCAGGTATCCTAGGTCAAATAGTTAGGATCCAGTGTCAGATAGCGATGGATCCTAGTTAGGATCCGGGGATCCTAGGTCAAATAGTTAGGATCCGGGGTCAGATAGCGATGGATCCTAGGTCAGATCCAGGGATCCTAGGTCAAATAGTTAGGATCCGGGGTCAGATAGTGATGGATCCCTAGTTAGGATCCAGGGATAATAGATCAGATAGTTAGGATCTGAGGTCAGATAGTGATGGATCCTAGGTCAGATCCAGGGATCCTACGTTAGATAGTTAAGATCCGAGCTGGATCCTAGAGGGTAGAATCCATGGCCAGATAGTACTTCTATCCTACCACAGCAACTATTTGGCCAAATGGTAGGTATCTGTTGGTATCCTGTTTTCTAGGATACTATCTCAGCAACACACTACTTTAAAGGAAAACTGCACCCTCATATTTTCTAAATGTCATTTGCTTCTATGTCAACAGACAACTCTTTTCATGTAGCTGTTAAAGATGTATGCAACTGCTTCAGTTAGTTTTCACACTTCATACTAGGCCCTGTCACTCTCCTGGGAGAATCCATTTCATGGTTGTTGAAATCTCATTGTCTCTGAGAGCTGCATTAGCATATGAGAATGTGATGTGCAATCAGCCTTTAAACTCCCCAGTATGCCTGTCTGCTTAGGTAGTTTTGAAAGAACCAAGCTGCAAGAAGGTGTGAAATACCACATTTACCTTCAGTGAGTTTTACAAGCTATCTGAGTTGTAATGCAGTTTTTTTCCCCTTTAAACTCCATTCAGTTTAGAAGTTTCCAGAGAGTTTTCTCAGGTTATTTTTTATTTTAGCATAGAGATACATGATATAAATGGTTGATCTGACATCATGTTCCCACTTAGCCATCACCTACCGGCCCCCCTTTTTTCTTCTCTTATTTGCCATGTACTCCCTATCCCTCCTGCTCCTTACGCCTCCCCATAGGCTCATGCTGATTGTTTTTAAGAATGTTACTTTATGACCTGAATATAATGTACTACATTGAATCTTACTGTTTATTAATTACTGTTATGTCATTCTATATATGTATTGTGTACTTGTCTGTAAACCTGTAATTAGGACCTCCTTGTGAATGAGCTTGCTCAATGGAGTTTTCCTGCAATAAACTTGAACTTGAACTTCTCATGTGCTAATGCAGCTCTCAGGGACAATGAGATTTCAACAACCATGAAATGGACCCTCCCAGGAGAGTGACAGGGCCTAGTATGAAGTGTGAAAACTAACTGAAGCAGTTGCATACATCTTTAACAGCTACATTTATTTTATTTTATTTAGTTTTTGTTGACCGGGTAAGTGCACTAGACAAATCCTGCCTATTTTCAGGCACGACCCAGGGGAGGGGGATACAGATGAATGTCAACTGACCTGAATCAGATTAAGCTGTTGGTGGTATTTTTAGTGAATGAGGGAAATTTGGCCAGGACACTGGGGAAATTCCCCTACTGTCTGGCCAGTAGGGGCACAGGCTGTCTTTCTGCAAAGATGGCCACTGTTGGAGAGCGGTTGGAGGAGAAGGATGTGGGAGTAGCAGGTGAGAAGGCCGCACTGCTAACTGAGTCTGACTCGCAGCTAAAAAAATTTCTGGATATGGACGAGGAAGAGATGTTTCACAAGGGGATATCTACTACAGAGAGTTTTTCTCATATTTTGGTTGATCCAGTGATAAATGACGGAATTTTCTTTACAGCTACGAAAGTGGAGGATTCAAGTTCATGGCTAATTGTGCTGGAGTAACACAGCTGACGGCTGACACCCCTGTCAAGCAGAAAGTTCAGCTTGACAGCGAGAATGCGGAAGTGCAGCCGAAAAACCCTATCCAGGGTGTGGGTGAGTCAAAATCGGACTCGTTTGTCAAAGAAAGAATTGCTTGTAGAGAGGCTGGCAGTGAAATCTTGAATGTGGGAGAGTGCCAAAAGCCCAAAGAATTACTAAAGGCTCCAGTTTTTGAAACAGGACTAAATGCATCTACTCAGCAGAGTGCAACAGTGGTAACCGGTGGTAAGCAGATAAACAAGTGTGTGTTTCAAACTGAACAGTTAACAAAAGAGGCTGGTTTTGTATTTAAGCCAGATGGGACAAGTGGTAGCGCTGCAACCTTACCATTTCCCATTAAGCATCAGATGGAAATAAATAAGCAAGATGGACTAACAGAATTTAGCTTTTGTAAGCCAATAACCCCACAAAAAAATATTGCAAAGCTGGAAAATGCTTCATTGGCAACAGAGCATAATATTACAAAACAGAAGATTGAGGTTCCAAAGGTTTCAAATCCCAAAACGGAAAACTTGCAAGTCCATGACGAAAAGTGGACGCCCCAAAGTGCACTTTTGGCGTCTGGCTGGGAGAAAACAAAAAATGGGGTTTGGACTCCTGATTTAGCATGGGACACCTCGCTGAATTTATGTAGTGACTCTCCAGACTGGAAACCGGGTGGAGCTCATGGGGATCCACCAGAAGGTTTTAAAGAAAATGAACCTTTGGACAGAACACTACCTTTGGAACTTGAGTTAAAAAATAGTCATGCTGATGGTGTGCCGACTGATTATATAGAAAAAAAAATTTAAGGCTCACAAATTAAGGAGAAACCTTTAATGTCAACTTTATTTTCTCAAGCTAAAAGAGAGGCTGCTTCTAGGCACAATGCTGTGCGCATTAGATATAAAGGTGGTCTGGCAGAACGACCAGACAGATATTATGTGGGGAAATTTCTTATAAAAGAATCATTCCATTTTTCTCCCAGAGATGTTTTCACTTTTATTAACATCTCAGGAGAAGATAATTATGATGTCAGTTTTCGTTCTACTTATTTATTAGATTTGTTCTGGGAAAGATATGGACAGGTACAATTATCCCCAACATGGACTCCCTTTTTGTAATTCCCTTAACAAAACCATTAATTAAATATGTCACAGTAATGTTTAGGAATGAGGGAGTCCATGTTGAGGATGTTACTTACTGGTTATCACAAAAATGCGAGGCCCAAAGTGAGCCAGAGCCCATTTTAGATTCAAAGCAGTTCTGGACAGGAGGGTGGAAGTTTAGAGTTAAATTAATACAGTCTGACACAGGAATTGAACACATCCCTAACTCCTTTTTGTTGGGAAGGGATAGGGGGTCTGTTTTTATAGTGGCCAACCCAGAGCATGCTATAAGTGTGGCTCAAAAACACATCTCTCAAGCGCATGTGACAGGCCTAGATGTGATAATTGTGGAGAAGTAGGACATGTGACCATGCAGTGTGCTAATCATACGAAATGCGACTTATACGATGAGTATGGGCATGCTTTTAAAGAATGCCCTTGGGCTGCTAAAAACAAGGCCTCAGGTGACAAGTGCCTTGGACCTGGGTAGACCAGTGGATGTCCTCTTTCTAGACTTCAGAAAGGCATTTGACTCTGTTCCTCATGTGGGCCTGTTAGATAAGCTAGGAGAAATGGGGGTGGGAAACCAGATGATCAGATGGATAGGCAATTGGCTCCAGGACCGGACCCAGAGGGTCGTGGTTGGTGGGATAGTCTCACCCCAAGGGAGGTCAGTGGTGGGTCCCACAGGGATCAGTCCTTGGGCCCCTTCTGTTCAACGCCTACGTATCTGACATAAGGACAGGAATCAGGAGTGAGATGAGTCTCTTTGCAGATGACTCGAAACTGGGGGTGGTGGTGGATGGGGAGGAGGGGAGGGTGGCCCTGCAGGGGGACCTGGAGGCTCTGGAAAGATGGTCTAGAAAGTGGAAGCTGAGGTTCAATGCAGGGAAATGCAAGGTACTCCACCTGGGGGCCAGAAACCCAGGCCAAGTGTACACCCTGGGGGAAATACTACAAGTCTCGATGGCTGAGAGGGACCTGGGGGTGGTGGTGGATGTCAAGATGAACAACTCTGAGACTTGTAGGAGGGCAGCAGCCAAGGCCAACAGGATGCTGGGATGCATCGCTGAGGATCACCTCCAGAAGGAGGAAGTGATACTCCCTCTGTATAACTGCTTGGTGAGGCCCGCCTGAGTACTGCGTGCAGTTTTGGAGGCCACACTTAAAGAGGGACATTAACCTCCTGGAGAGGGTCCAGAGGAGGGCAAACCAAATGATTTGGGACTTGGGGACAGGACCTATGAGGAGAGGCTCGAAGAGCTAAATATGTACATTGGAAGAGAGAAGGGACCGGGGGACATGATAGAGTCTTCAGGTACATGAAGAGGGTAAATAGGGAGGAACAGTCAGGGTGCTTGAAGGAAGGAGGAAGGGCCACTAGAGGGCATGGGTGGAAGCTGGAGGGGAAGATTCAGGGAGAAAGGAAGAGGTGCTACTTCACTGAGAGGGTGGTGGAGCCATGGAATGCACTACCTAGGGGGCTGGTGGAGGCAGAGACAGTGGAGGGGTTCAAGAGGGGGTGGGACAGGTACAGGGGAAGGGTTCAGGAAACAAAATCCAATGCAGCAAGAATATCCGGAACTGGGAAGAGAGAAGCCAGAGAAGGCGAGGGGAACAGCAAGGTCAACACCCAGGGTGGGGGCTGACCAAACGAGCAGACACGAAAGACCGTTAGGCCTATTCTGCTGGCATTTTAGTATGTTAGTATGTGGGAGCCCTGACCTGTTAATCCAACAGGCCCAAGAAGCTGTGGGGCAAAATGCTGCAAAGCAGGTTGGATTAGACCCCACCCCCACCCATGAAAACTGCAGACCCCAAACCTGGGGTTATCGGAACTATTCCATCCTGCCCCCGAGTCCAAACCAATTCCCATTATGGATAATACAATAGTACAAAGTATGGAACTGTTTGAGCCGTTTGTTATGTTGACCCAGAAGACAAATCAGCAGTGGACTCAGTCCTACTTGCTCCATTACCACCAAGAAGATCAAGTAGGAACTTAAAATTAATCCCAACACCCCCAATTGAGTCAATAGAAACACAGAATTCTTGTGCTGCCCTTTTCACTACTTGGTGGGGGGGGGGGATTCCGAAATGGAGGTAGGGGATCTGATTCCCAGACATCTGCACAGGATATTCTAGGGTCCTCTATAGAGGAGTATAAAGAAAAGAAAAAGAAAAGAAGGAAAAAATGAGTTTAACTCTATTGATTTTTTTTTATCAGAATTCATGGTGCAAACTCTCTGAGGCTCTCTGAATACTCATAGTATTCTGAACATTAACAAAAGACAAGCAGTTTTTCACCTTTTGCATGACAAAAAAATAATCTGTTTCTTGCAAGAAACATGGATGTTTTCATGGGAACAAATTTCCTCATTTAAAAAAGATTGGCCGTGAGGCCCTTCATATTGGTCCTTTGGGAGGGACAATGCTGACGGTATAGGGATCCTTTTTAATTCTTTTCAATTTGTTCTACATAAGTTAATTGATTTAGTACCTGGTAGGGTATTAATCATAGATGGTAAATGGCCTTCGAATAATTATAGATTTATTAATATCTAAAATCCCCAGACAAAAGCAGATAGAATTAAATGTATAAAGGAAATTCAGTCTTATTTAGTTACCTCATTACATGTTTTGTGGGGAGGTGATTTTAACTGCAGTTTAGACTTAAAGGGTACTTCTTCAAAGAAAATATACAGTGATTCTAACTGCCTGAAGACAATTATCAAAACAACAGGTCTAACTACATGTGATATATTAAACAGAAAGGGTGCAGGTTGTACCTTTTTTAAAGGAAAATCAGGAACTATCATAGATTACCTGTTTTCATCTGAAAACCTTCCAGTTAAGTCCTTTCTACAGTTCCAGTGGAGTATTCGGGCCACTTACTAATTCAGGTGGAGGTGGGTAATACTTCCAAGTAAACGATTCACAAAAATAGATGGAAATAAAATACCTCTGTTTTGGAAGAAACTATAGTAAAGAATTCTATCAAATTAATTTTAAGAGCCAGATTATCGGTAGCGTTTTTATACCCCGATTTAGGAATCTGTTGGGGGGAAACAAAAAATGACTGCATAAAGTGCTTTAAATGTTATGGAATACATCAAAGAAATTATTTTCATATTTAAAATTAAGGTCTCAATTACAGTATTTAATTACAATAGCCAATTCCTCCAGATGGGATTTTTCATCACAAATTGATAATATCAAAATTCAGATGAGGCTACTACAATATGATAGAGCTAAAACACTACAAGACCTTATTAATAATCATAGTAAGAAATCTGTCATAGGAGACCCCTATGAATTGTGTAAAACTATTAAGGAATCCTCTTCTTTGGAATTTTTAGAGTATAAGAAGGGTAATGTCTATGATGTGGAATCCTTGTCTAGCATTATTGAATTACATTTTCAAGCTTTGCAACCATTATCTTCCCTCCAGTTCAGAACATCAAAAAATATTTGCCCCCCCTCAATTTAGAAAAAAAAACTGATATTGCAAATGAAGGGGACATTTTCCCTAAGGGAAATAGAGTCGGTAGTTACGGGTTTAAAATATAATATTTCTCTTGGTTTAGATGGTCTGTCTAACCTCTTTTATAAAACTTTTTTTATCAGAAATAGTAGAATGTTTAAATTAGGTGTTTACACATTTTGTTGATGGGGGTACTATTCCAGCATATTTTTCTGAAGGACTCTAGACTTATATTTTTAAAACTGGGATATAAAGAATTGGAGACCAATCACAATGTTGAACTCAGATTATAAGATCTTTACTTCCCTAATAAATAACAGACTCAAGCACATGGCAAAATCAGTAATTTCTCCAGTTCAATATTGTGGGTTACCAAATAGGCAAATACAGTCAGCACTGGAAACTTTCAGAGACTTAATTGAGAATTTGACGATTAATGGTAGAACTGGTTGCCTACTTTCGTTAGATTTAGAGAAAGCATTTGATAGGGTAAATCATTTGTTTTTATTTACAACTTTAGAATTTTTTGGGATCCCTGGGGAGGTGATTAGGCTTATAAAATCATTATATGAGTCTTCAAAGGTATATCCCGTTGTAAAAGGTAAAATAGCAAAAGGGTTTGTGATGAAAACTGGGGTATGTCAGGGGTGCCCTTTAAGTCCACTACTGTATATTTTTTCTTTAGACCCCCTTATTAGAGCATTAAGCATCTCTCCCAAATGGCATGGTTTCAAAGTGCCAATGACAGAGGTTTATTTGACTGTCCAGGCATATGCTGATGACGTCTGTTTATTTTTTAATAACACCGAACAAATTGGAGAATTCTTTAAAGAATTTCAATACTATTCAGCACTTTCTAATGCCAAATTAAATTATTCCAAATCAAGAGGATTGTTAATGGGAAGTAATTTACAAGTCCCTTTTCAGTATGATAGTATTGAGATATCAAAAGAACCACTTTCTATTTTACGGATTTTTTTCGGGTCCCAAAATCTCCCAGAAGACAATTGGGAAAGGGTATTGAAAAAGATAGAAGTAAAAATAATGAGATGGAAAAAGCTCAGATTTTCAAAACAAAAAAGAATTCTTATAATAAAAAAAATTATTTTGCCTTGCTTACAGTATGTAGCCCTTATATTTCCTCTGCCACCCCAATTTGAAACCAAACTCTACAGTATATGTTTTCAGATGCTGTGAGGTCGTAGACTGAACCCAGTGAAGAGATATTACACATACCTGGCCTTTAACAAGGGGGGGTTTAGGAATGGTGGATCCAGTAGTGTTCTGTTTTACTTTGTTTTTTTCCCAGTCTTTAAAAAAAAGTTTGATAGTTCAGGAGTGCAATGACGGCCTTTGGTTTAGAGTCTCAGTAGGGTGCTATTTAACAGCTTGGCTGCATTGCGCACCTAAACTAAATCCTCATATTCATATACCGGCCTATTTTAGGCCTGCGGTAAAAAAGTTATAGAAGTGTCAGGTCACCAAAAGTCAGATATGTATGGCTACATCAAAAAAACCTATATAATTCTGTTCTAGCTCAAATTTACCCAACTTCTCCTAGTTTTAAGAATGGCCCTTCAGCACTGAATAATAAAGCCTTGGAACAATTGAATAACCCCAGGTTACCACCACATATGTGGGAGGTCCAATGGTTGATTATGTATGGTCGGTTGAATATCAGAGGAACGGCAAAATATAAAGCTAAAGAGGAAAGAAATTGTCAATACACTGAGTGTATTAACCAGGAGGAAACCATGAAACATTTTTTGCTTTGGTGTTCTTATTCAAATCGGTTATGGGCCCATACGGTAAAAAAGTGGAAGTTGGGTTGGATAGCTAACCTAACGTATGATATATTAGTAATAGGTAACTTTCCTTCAGATCTGAAAATACATGAAAAAGGTACTCTGTTGTTTTTTTTAGCATGTTTGTGATATTGTTTATGGCAACTAAGATGCCAATGGGTCATATATCAAAAGAAAACTATCTTTGATGGGTTTTGTACATATGTTGGAACTGAATTACAAAAAATATGTCTTAAAGATAAACAGCTTTATAATGTAAAGAAAGTACTGATATGGTGGAAAGGGTTCTCTCATATAATTAAATATCAATAAAGGAACAATATGGTTTCTTTAGGGTGTAGAATAAGGCCTAGATATTCAAAAGAGTTGAGCCATGTGCAATAGGGTTGCACCTGCACAAGTCCGAAATGCGCCATTCTGCGATATTCAGCAGGAGGCAGTTGCGCCCCCGAAATCATGCTGAGCAACAGCGCAATGATAATGAAGGCATGCGCAACTGAAGGGGGAGGAACCATGCATAAACTGCACAGCCCGATATTCAGCCCCGGCCGTGCAGTTATGCAGGCGCAACCCCTACCTGCACCTGCACAAAGTTGAGCCCGAAAAAAGGAACAGGTGGGGCCACCCACAGGTGAGCTGCCGCATTGCAGGGTGCAACACAGCAGCTGCCACCTGTGGGTGGCCCTCGACTTGTTCCCGCCGCACCTGGCGGCGCCCCCCATGCTCGATCACAGGCATAACTGTCCCTGCCCCGAGTAGCCCAATCTCGGGCATAAGTGTAACCCCCCGAGTAGCCCGATCATGGGTATCAGACCTCCCCCCCAAAGTCCAATATCCCTGGTGGTCCAGTGGACTAGGAGTAGCCCGATCGCGGGCATAACAGTGTTCCCCCTCCTTCCCCCCGAGTAGCCCGCTCATGGGCATAACGTAACCTGACCCCCATTAGCCCGATCGCGGGCATCAGATTCCCGCCCCAAAGCCCAATATCCCTGGTGGTCCAGTGGACCGAACGGAGACCGAATGCAGGTGGCATTCCTCACCCCAAGTATGAAATCCTGGTGATCCTAGTGGACTCCCCACCCACCTGCCCTGAGCCCCACCACCGCCCCGTCAGCGGCGGCAGCAGCACCACCTGCCTGCCGCCCGCCACCCACCGACTGACAGCTCGGTATGGACTGCGCCCATTGGTTCAGAGCATGAGCCAATGGGCATGCAACCCATACCGTACTAGTCGGTCAGATATATGAATGATTCATTCACATATCTGGACCGACTATACATATGGGCTGCACGCCCATTGGCTCATGCTGTGAACCAATGGGCTGCAGCCATACCGAGCTGTAGTCGGCGGGTGGCAGGGTGGCAGGCGGTGGGTGCTGCCACCCGCCGCTGACGGGGGAGCGGGTGGTGGGGCCAGTGGCGGTGGGTGGGGAGTCCACTAGATCACCAGGATTTGCATTGGGGTGAGAAATGCGCCCACGGTCGGCTCCATTCGGTCCACTGACCACCAGGGATCATGGGCTTTGGGGGTGAATCTGATGCCCACGATCGGGCTACTCAGGGGTGGGGTTATACTTTATGCCCGCGATCGGGCTAATCGGGGTGGGGTTACACTTATTCCCGCAATCGGCTACTCAGGGAGTGGGGGTTACTGTTATGCCTGTGATCGGGCTAATCGCGTCCACTGGATCACCAGGGATAGGAGACATTCATCGCCTCAGGGATGTCCCACGATCAGGCTGCAGGGCTGGTCCCCGGCCGGCCGCTGCCTGGCAGGGCGCCAGGCGCAAGTCTTCGGGGATCGGCGTACCTGCATGCTAATGGCATGCAAATGGGGCCGTAATCAGATTCAAATGGCCCCCTGTGTGCCTTGCATAGATTATGGCCCCATTTGCATGTCACCCTTTGAATATCGCAGGTGTTATGCATGGCGCAAAGGAACTTGCATACCACATCTCAATGCTCATTCTGACCACTTGCGTAGCAGTTCCTGTGCCATGCACGGTGAGTAGTGGCGTGGGGCGATATTCAAAGCAGTTGTGCCATAGCGCAACTCCGCTGAATATCACCCTGGCCACCCCCCTGCGCAACTATTTTGAGCGGCACAGGGACTTGCGCCACAAACTGGCGCAGTTTGAATATCTGGGCCTAAGTGTCTATGTAATGTGCAATTTTAATTTCCTTACTGTTTGTCAATGTTAAGTTAGATTTATTGTGTTTTCTGTATGTATTTTTTTTAATGTATAAACTCTAAATGGCTGTATTATGAATTATCGTAAATAAAATCACCCCTACTCTTTTCGATAAGTGCCATGGGATCTTTAACATCCACCTGAACTACCACCAATCCAGGCAGATGGGACCTCGGTTTAACGTCTCATACAAAAGACGGCACCTCAGAAGTGCAGCACCCATCTCATGCTGCACTACAGTGTCAGTACTGGGATATTAACCCAAGTGCCAGATGTGGGAACTGAACCCACAGCCCTCTGATCTCCCGGCCTCAGAGGCGAGTGTGCTACCTGCATGAGAAGAGTTGTCTGTTGACATGGAAACAAATAACATTTAGAAGATGAGGGTGCAGTTTTCCTTTAAAGTAGTTGTTTCTTTCTGCATAATAGTGAAGCAGTGCTATGGGGGAGAGCTGCCTTAGCTAGCTAGCATCAAGCAACAGAGCCCTGTCTGTGTGAGCAGCACTAGTGCTGTTTTACTATAAGCGTTTTGTCTTAATTATTTTTTATGTTTTCTATGGTTTGTAATTTTAGTCCTGTAGAACGGTTTGGTGTGTTTTGTTGAATTATTTTTGTCAGTGTGGTTTAACGATATTGATTGTAGGTATTTTGTTCAGTTACTGAAGTTACAGTGTTACTGTAGTTGCGATGGTAACGTATTTATAATTACCTCAGTGTGTGTGTCTCCTTTCCTTATTCTCTGAATTCTCTGTCACATATTGTTTGTGTAAAAAAATGTTTTTTAAACTTAAAAAAAAAAATTGTGGTAGGGTTTTTTTAGTGCCTATGTAGCTACTGTTAGTTAGCTTAATTAAGTGTTGTGTTGTGTTTCAAAATCTAGATATAAAAATGCCCATAATGAGATGCTCTGGTAAAGACGGAGTTGCTCACTGCAGCGATGTTGCCAAGAAGAGCATAGTTTCTCTGGTTCAGAAGGGTGCTGTATGTAAAGTAACTACTTCTGCAGCAGGTTCACCAGGTGCCAGTAGTACTAGTACTTGAAAAGGAGTACTGGTGCAAGTGGTAGGGGCATTGGTGCGGCCACATAGAAACATAGAATTTGATGGCAGATAAGGACCGCTTGGCCCACCCAGTCTGCCCATTTCCCTACCTAATGGATAAGCTGCAGATCCTAGTTAACCAGCAGCCTACTTCTTCCTACCCCCACCCCCTAGAATTGCCTTATGACTGTCCCAAGCATGCTTGAATTCCACCACTGTTTTTGACTCCACAACCTCCTCCGGAAGGCCGTTCCATGCTTCCACAACCCTCTCTATGAAAAAATACTTCCCTTACGTTACCTCTGAGCCGCCCAACCTCTATCTTCAAATAGTGCCCCACATGTTTCTGAGTCACATCTGTGGCATCAATGCTGGTTGGTGCTGGTGCTGGCACTGCTGCTGGTGGCGGTATCGACCACAGGAGCAGTCCAGGAACCCCCCAAATGCTCTGAAAATCTGGTTGAGGATGATGAGGTGGTTGATGGTGTTCTGGTGTTGATGAGCATGACTCACAGTCTGATGCGGGAGATCTGACAGTTTCATGCAGAAATCAGATGCTGAAAAGTAAATAGAAGGTGGAGAAAGCGAGGAAGAGGAGGAGGAGGAGGACAGATCTGAGGAGGAAGTTATCAGCCTAGGTGGGGATAGGGATGATGATCTGGACCCCTCTATGGGAACCTGAAAAAAAAAAAGTAAGGGCTATGCTGCTGAACTTGTGGTGCTGTGTACACCACAATTTTAGGTAATTACCAAAGACCCCCCCCCTCCCCAATCATCAGTCCTCCATCTGTTGTTGCTGTTAGCACTGTTGAGTCAATAATAATAACTGAACATGAGTCACCTACTCTCACAGCAGTGCATAAATCATGCCCCAAAACCCCTATTTCCACCCTTTCGATATCCTAGTAACCGGTCAACCATCATAAAAACAAAAGCTGCAAAATCCCTAGTTTGGGATTTTTACATTCTGGACCGGCCAGTTTTTTTTTTTAGTTGTTTAACCAGGAGTAGCATACTAAGCTGAAAGCTTTTTTACAGGAGCGACCTGGGAGCACAGGGGAAGTTAACTGACTTGCTCAGGGTCACACAGTATGCAAGTGGAAGCTGTGGGATTCAAACCCAGGTCTGGTTTGTTGGATGTCACCAGATTTGCAGTTCAGAGCCTTAAGCTACTGCACCATACTGCCTCCCCATGTCCACAATTGCACAAACATTAGAACATTCAATACTAAACTTAAACACTGGTTGTTGCTAAGGAGTGAATGTACAGTACAAGCACTTAATGTTTGTTGTTTGTTTAATTAGTACTGTGTTTTTTGGGGGTCTGTACTGTATTGTATTCGTGTTATCTGGCTTCTTTAAAAAAAACTTGTCACTTGTGAAAATGGATAAAATTGTTCATCAACTAACAAGTATAAAACATAAAAATGATAATGAAATGGCTGATGAAACAGTGGCTATCTGCCAGCTATGACAAGTGCTGTGGGGTAAAGGGTAGTCACCTACAGGGTAGGCACTGGTGGGCAGCACACACACACACACACATCTTAAGTCCAAACACCTGCTACACTGGACTCTGCACAAAATTGAAGCTGGTGCAGGGAGGGTCCGTCTCTCTTTTTAACCTCATTGTGCAAGGCATCCTGTAGTTGCATGGCTACAGTCCTGGCGGAGTCAGAAGTGACCAAGAAGGACTACTACAGACATAAGGAGGCGGAGTTGGTGGGATTGCATAGTAGTGGGTAGAGTAGCAATGGTAGTTTGAGTTCTAGCAGCCAGAGTCACCGAAGCACATCAACCCCAGTCCATAAAACACAAAATATCATGCCATTCATTCACTCAGAATCTGTGACTCCCCCCCCGCAAGTCAAAACCTCACCCCAGTCATGCCCCCAGTGTGCAGAGTTCCAGCTGTTTGGTCTCCCAAACCCAATACCCTGAAAGGTGCAGTCTACACTACATATCATGTTTGAGCATCATACCAAATGTCCACCCAATCATGCTGTTGTATGGTAACTTAATGCAGCAACCGCTGAAAGCTGGGAACTGATCTATTGCCATTCTCTTTTGTGGAGAATGCAGGATTCCAAGGGTTGATGCACATGCCTATCCAAAATGGCAGATTCCATCACAAACCTATTTCTCCACCCATGCCATTCCAGAACTTTATAGGACTGTGACACGTACAGTAATACATGCCCTGCAGCATTCAGCATTACCATACATACATCTTAGTATGGATATGTGGACCAGTGGCCAAACAGCTGGTAGCTCTAATCTATGTGTTATACAATGGCAAGGAAAGAATCCTGGGCTCTGATTGGTCAGTGTGTGCCTGGCACATTGATGTTATCCAGTATAAGATCACAGGTCTAGTCTCAGCACTATGGACCCCCTGATTGATTGCATTTCCATTGCTTGCATCTTCTCTTAAACTAAAATATTTTCCACACTAACAAAAACATCTTTAAAATGATTTTTATTTATTCTGTATAACAGCAAACCATTGTATAATAGCAATAATGCCCTCCAGGGTGTGCACCGTGGGGAATAACATCTCTTCTCAGATGTTGGATGCACTCAGCCTGCGGCCTCATGCCCAACCACCTGAGGAGTGACGTTATCCCAACATGATACACACTCTGCTGGGTATTATTGCTTAATTATAGCCCACTGGGCATGGGTACCTGGGGTAGTATTTGATGCAGGAATGGAAAAAACTATATGAAGCCCAACTGCATTGATAGCAACATTCCGGGTATTCGCCAGCATGCAATGCTGGCAATGAAGAGTGTCACACAGTGTTAGACCTGCTCCTGACTGAAATTGATGTGTCTTCACCCACATTCCCTGAAACTGGGTTTCATTGCAAGCAATAATGGCCCTAATGTGGTTAAATGCATTCGTGATGGTGAGTTTCTCCGGGTTCCATGCATGGCACACTGTCTTACTCTAGTAGTGCAGGAGTTTCTATCATGTCCTGAAATCAAGTCAATCTTGGCTAGGGCCCGCTGCATCTGTGCCCACTTTGTTCATTCTGGAAAGGCCTGTGACCGTCTTAGGCAGCTGCTGGTCCAGAATAAGCTGTCTCAGCACTGTCTAAAGTTGGCCATTTGAACATGCCACACTGGCAGTGAGTGGGAACACTGCCTGTGTCAGTCAGGCCACCCAACTTCTAAGGGTGCTGAGGCAGATGTTGTTAAATGTACAGCAGGCAGTAAAGGCAGTGAAGATTTGGGAATCTGTGCCTTAATAGAACACTTGCTGCAAGTATTAGACTACAATAGCCATATTTCCAGCATTCTGCAGTGTGCCGATTTTGGTATTGCCATCATGCTGGTCACAGAATATAAAAGGGGCCTGTCATCAATAGTTGAAGGTGGGTGTGATCAGGTACAAAATGTAACTGATCAGCTAGAAAGACAGATTAATGGGGCACAGATGTTATGGTCACGCTTATGTAAGGCTCAACATGACAGTGATCACAGACTGGGTGTTGCTACCACCTCAGTTAAGCAGGCTAAAAAACAGGGCTGGTAACAGGAATAATGACAATAAATCCACTTTGGGATGCTTTGTTCCAGGTGGGAATTAATGAATTGGCAGGACTGCAGGCAGTACAACGCATGGTGGATGCATATTTGGTGGACACCAGGCACCTTAACGTATTGGAAGAGTCCCGGCTGTACTGCAGTAGCAAGGTCACTGATTGGCCAGCACGGACCTCCATGGCAGTGAAGTATCTCAGCTGTCCACCCTCGAGTGGCAGTGTGTTGAGGGTATTCAGTTCAGTGGGGGCTACAATGTGAGACAGGAATACAAATCTGTCCCCTAGAAATGTTGGCATGCTAACATTTATTAAAATGAATGAAGGGCACATTCCAGATAACATACTTATGTCCGTGCTCATACCACATGATGTTGGTGGTGCTGGTGAAGAAGAACCAGAACAGCATGGTGGTATCAGCATTGGCAAATTGCCTTCTAGGGAGGTAGATGATACAGTAATGGAGAAAGAATTCCCATGTGTGGAAAACTCCAGTCTGGAAGACTGTGAGGCTGCTTCCTTGAAGGTGATTGTAGTAGCGTATAAACAGAGAAGTGTTAGATCCCTCCTTTCCTCCTTATCAGTTTTATCCTTTCCTTTATGATTCAGTTTTGTTTCCCTGTGAATATTTTTCCCCAAGATGTGCCACGGTTGTATAAAATCCATATAAATCCATCTGATTAACACCATCTGCCCTCTCCTATGTAATGCCTTGCCCACAGACACAATGTAAAATGTTTGAAGACTGCATCAGCCAGCCATCCTGCCAGCCAATCCACCAGTCAGCCTATCAGACATCCCACCAGCCAGCCTGCCACCCATGCCACCAGTCTGCCTTCCAGTCATCCCACCAGTCAACTTGCTAACCATCCTGCTAACCAACCCATCAGTTAGTCTATCAGACATCCTACCAGCCAACTTGCCAGCCATGCCAGCAGCCAGCCAGCCTGCCAACCAACCCACCAGCCAACCTATCAGATATCCCACCAGCTAGCTTGCCAGAATCCCAACAGCCAGCCATCCTGCCAATCAACCCACCAGTCAGCCTGCCAGTCATCCCACCAGTCAGTCTGCCAGCCAACCCACCAGCCAGCCTGCCAGCCAATCCACCAGTCACCTTGCCAGCCAACCCACCATGCCAGCCATCCCACCAGCCATCCATCCTGCCAACCAACCCACCAGCCAATCTATCAGACATCCCACCAGCTAGCCTGCCACCCATGCCACCAGACAGCCATCCTGCCAACCAACCCACCAGCCAATCTATCAGACATCCCACCAGCTAGCTTGCCAGCCATCCTGCCAACCAACCCACTAGTCAGCCTGCCAGCCATCCCACCAGTCAGCCTGCCAGCCAACCAACCAGCTAGCCTCCCAGCCAACCCACCAGTCACCCTGCCAGCCAAACCACCAGTCAGCCACCCTGCCAACCAACCCACCAGTCAGCCTATCAGACATCCCTCCAGCCAGCCTGCCACCCATGCCACCAGCCAGCCATCCAGCCAACCAACCCACCAGTCAACCTATCAGATATCCCTCCAGTCAGCCTGCCAGCCAACCCACCAGTCACCCTGCCAGCCAACCCACCAGTCTGCCTATCAGACATCCCTCCAGCCAGCCTGCCACCCATGCCACCAGCCAGCCACCCTGTCAACCAACCCACCAGTCAGCCTATCAGACATCCCTCCAGCCAGCCTGCCACCCATGCCACCAGCCAACCATCCTGCCAACCAACCCACCAGCCAGCCTATCAGCCATCCCACCAGCTAGCCTGCCAGCCATGCCACCAGCCAGCCTATCAGCCATCCCACCAGCTAGCCTGCCACCCATGCCACCAGCCAGACACCCTGCCAACTAACCCACCAGCCAGCCTATCAGACATCCTTCCAGCCAGCCTGCCACCCATGTCACCAGTCAGCCATCCTGCCAACCCACCCACCAGTCAGCCTATCAGACATCCCACCAACTAGCCTGCCACCTATCCCATCAGTCAGCCTGCCAGCCATTCCACCAGCTAGTCTCTCAGTCATCCTTCCAGCACTCCCACCGACCAGCCTGTCAGCCATCCTGCCAGCAATCACACCAGCCAGCCTGTCATCCAGCCCACCAGCCAGCCTGTCATCCATCCCACCAGCCAGCCTGTCAGTGATCCCACCAGCCAGCCTGTCATCCATCTCACCAGCCAGCCTGTCATCCAGCCCACCAGCCAGCCTGTCAGTCATCCCACCAGCCAGCCTGTCATCCAGCCAACCAGCCAGCCTGTCATCCAGCCCATCAGCCAGCCTGTCATCCAGCCCATCAGCCAGCCTGTCATCCATCCCACCAGCCAGCCTATCAGTCATCCCACCAGCCAGCCTGCCATCCAGCCAGCCAGCTAGCTTGTCATCCAGCCCACTAGCCAGCCTGTCGTCCAGCCCACTAGCCAGCCTGTCATCCAGCCCACCAGCCAGCCTGTCATCCAGCCCACCAGCCAGCCTGCCATCCAACCCACTAGCCAGCCTGTCATCCAGCCCACCAGCCAGCCTGTCGTCCAGCCCACCAGCCAGCCTGTCATCCAGCCTACTAGCCAGCCTGTCATCCAGCCCACCAGCCAGCCTGTCATCCAGCCCACCAGCCAGCTTGTCATCCAGCCCACTAGCCAGCATGTCATCCAGCCCACCAGCCAGCCTGTCATCCAGCCCACCAGCCAGCCTGTCATCCAGCCCACTAGCAAGCCTGTCATCCAGCCCACCAGCCAGCCTGTCAGTCATCCTTCCAGCACTCCCACCAGACAGCCTGTCATCTAGCCCACTAGCCAGCCTGTCAGTCATCCTTCCAGCACTCCCACCAGCCAGCCTGTCATCCCACCAGCCAGCCCACCATCAGCCAGCAAGCCAGACCTCAAGCTGAGCCACCATCCAGCCAGCAAGCCCAACAAGGCATCCATACCAGAAATCCAGCAATGGCCAAGATTGCCTGCTGTGCTGATAAGTTACTTTCATTGTCTTTCACAGTAATCATCCTCTCTGTTGGCGGTGATTTTGTCGTCACACAGGAGACGCCTCCACCTTGCTTCCAAGACATTAACATGTGTTTCTTTTTCTTCACTCTATATGCTCTTATTTGCTGCTCATATCTATGCTTTTGCTCTATTGCACACCTGGCTATTATTTATCTCATAGAAACATAGACTTTGACGGCAGATAAGGACCGCTAGGCCCATCTAGTCTGCCCATTTCCCTACCTACAGGATAGGCCGCAGATCCTAGTTAACCAACCTTTATCTTCCTGCCCCCCACAAGAATTGCCTTATGTCTGTCCCATGCATTCTTGAATTCTCCCACAGTTTTAGACCCCACAACTTCCTCAGGAAGGCTGTTCCATGCATCCACTACCCTCTGTGAAATAATACTTCCTCACATTGCCCTTGAACCGCCTCCTTCTATCTTTAAATTGTGTCCCTTGTTCTTGCAAGTCTCTTTTTCTGAAAGATGCTACCCTCTTGGACTTTGTTGATTCCCTTGAGGTACTTGAAAGTTTCTATCATGTCCCCCTCCTTCTTTCCTCAAGGGCATATATATATTAAGCTCCTTTAGCTCTCCTCACACGGCTTCTCTTGCAGACCCTGCACCATTTTAGTTGCCCTCCTCTGACTGCCTCTATCCTGTCTATGTCCTTCTGAGATGGGGTCTCCAGAACTGGACACAGTATTCCAGATGGGGTCTCACCAACTGTCTGTACAGAGGGATAACAACTTCCTGTTTTCTGCTGCTGATGCCTCTCCCTACATCCCAGTATACCCCGGCCCTCCCTACTGCCTTCTCACATTGCTTGCTAACCTTAAGGTCATCTGATATGATTACCCCAGGTCCCTTTCCTGTTTTGTTGTTGTTACTACCTCCCCACCCATTGTGTATTCTTCCCTGGGTCTTGTTTCCCAGGCTATTATTTTGCACTTTTTCATTGAATCCTAGCTGCCATACGTATGACCATTCCTCCAACCTTGTCAAGTCCCTTTTCATCCTTTCCACGCCTCCTTGTGTATCAACCCTGTTGCAGATCTTTGTGTCATCTGCAAAAAGGCATACTTTTCCTTCCAGTCCCTCTGCAATGTCACTGATGAAGACATTAAAAGGACTGGACCTAATACTGAACCTGCGGTACCCTACTAGTAACCGCCTCTTTCTTCAGAGTGGACCCTATTTACAATTACCTTCTGTGTCCTGTTGTCCAGCCAATGTTTTACCCAGGCTACCACCCTGGGACCCACTACCAGGCTGGTTAATTTGACTATCAATCTTTTGTGTGGGACTGTGTCAAATGCCTTGCTAAAGTCTAGGTAGGCCATGTCCACAGCCCCTCCCTGGTCTACTACTTTGGTCACCCAGTCAAAGAAATCTATTAGATTCGGCCTGACATGACCTTCCCGCTGTGAACCCATGCTGCCTTGGATCCTGTGCTCCACTGACCTCTAGGTACTCAACTATTCTTTCCTTCCAGAAGTGACTCCATCACTTTCCCTACCACAGAGGTCAGACTGACAGGTCTGTAGTTTCCTGCTCTATCTTGGTCCCACTTTTGTGAAGGGGAATCACATCCGCCTTCCTCCAGTCCTCGGGTACCACCATTCCTCCATGATTTATTAAAAGAGTAGCCAGTGGTTTCACTAGTTCCTTCCTTAATTCTTTAGAATTCTGGGTGAATTTCATCAGGACCCATTGCTTTGTCCACCTTCAGTTTTAGGAGTTCTTGCAGAACACTTTTCTGTGAAAGGACTGGGATCGACCTCTATCAAGAGTGCTTCTGTTAATTGGATTAGGCACTTCCTCCTCTTTTGTGAATACTGAGCAGAAATATTCGTCTCAGTATTCCTGCTTTTCACTGTCCCCTCTGCCCACCCACCGCTCATTCTATTCAGCCTCACTATCCCTCCCTTTGTCTTTTCTACGCTGATGTACTTATAAAAGGTTTTATCCCCTTCAACTGAGTTGGCTATCTTTTCCTCAGTTTGAGCCTTTGCTATTCTGGAATTCCTCCTGCTTCTTTCTGCCTTAATTGGTACAGCTCTCTGTCCTGCTCCTTCTGTGTTTCCTTATACTTCCGGAATGCTATCTTTTCTTCCTGACTTTCACAACCACCTCTCTTGAGAACCATAGTGGCTTTTCTTTCATTTTGATTTGTTTATTTGCTTCACACAGGCTTGTTGCCTCTGTGATGGCAGTTTTGATAATTCATTGTTGCTCCACACCTCCTTCTAGCCTGTTTGCTAAGTGCTTTTCTGAGGCACTCTCCATCTTGCCAAAGTCAGCCCTCCTAAAGTCCCAGTACCCTCACTTTTGTATGGCTTGACTCTGTAGCTGAGTTTAACGTGAACCACACTGTTTGATGGTCACTTGTCCCCAGATGGCAACCTACTTCTAATCTGAGATCCTCTCACTGCCCCGCTTGAGAGCACGAGGTCTAAGATTGCCCCTCACGAGTGGGTTCTGAAACTAGCTGTCTAATGCCTCCACCCGTAGGGCATCAAGAATGGCCCTGCTCTTGATGTGGCTGCAAATGTGCTCCAGTTAACATCTGGCATATTCAGGTCTCCCATCAACAGTATCTCCCTTTCTCTGCCATTCTAAGAATTCCTCCATCATATCCTTGTCCATTCCTTCCCCTGACATGGGGGTCTGTACACAACCCCTCAGCGGATTGTGGTGCCCTTTCCAGTCTCCAGCAGACCCACAGCCTCCTCTCCTCCCTGTTTACTCTTTTGTTCAGTTGCTTTATCCCTTCCTTACATAGAGAGCTACTCCTCCCCTCTTCTCCCCTGCCTGTCTCTCCTGTAGGTTATGTACCCTGGTATGTTAATATCCCAGTCATGGTACTCTGTGTACCATGTTTCTGTGACTGCTACGATATCCAGGCATCCTCTTCCATTAAGGCCACCAGCTCAGGGAGTTTGTTGCCTAGACTACGGGCATTGTACTCATTACCTCCATTTCCTGATGGCCTTACCCCTTTGCCCCATCCCTGTCCTTCTTGCCTTGTCACTTTCTCCATTTTCCCCTGCCCTTCTCCTATCAACACTTCCATGTTGGTGTTTGCCACACTTACTACTGTGATTGTTTGGGGGGCTAGGATTTTCCTGCTCCTTTCCAGTGCCTCCCTTGGCTAGTTTAAAGCTTTCAATGAAAGCATTTAAACCCATCACCCAGGATCCTGGTTCCTCCGGACAGATGCAGCCCATCATGCCAGTATAGGCTTGCATCACTCCAGGTGGACCACCAGTCCCCAATGAAGCCAAACCCTGAGCTCCACACCAGGTTTTCAACCACTGATTGAATCCCGTGGTACGGAACACCCCAGCCTCTCCTATGCCATAGATGGGTAGCACCTCCGAGAAGGTTACCGCATGTGCTACTTCACTCAAGGCCCTCCCCAATTCCACAAACTCTTCCTGCACTTCTAATCCCTTTCTTAGCCAGGTCATTTGTCCCTAGGTGGACAATGACATCCAGCTCCCTCCCCTGTGCAGCTGCTCAGGCTAATCCTGAGGATTAAGCTCCCTGTCCCTCCAAGCCATGGCGCCAGGCAGGCACCTTACCTCCTCTCCCTCTCCTTGCCCAGTTCTACCTTCCTAACAATGGAGTCCCCACCAGGAGTTGTTTTCTTCCCTGCAGGGTCCCTGCCACCCTCCTGTGGGTCTCCTTTGTGGAGGTTCAACATCCTCCTTGGTCTCCACTGTAGGTGCCTCCATAGTGAAACCACACTTTGCCAGAATGGCATAAGAATTGTGGAGAGGTACAACTGAGGATGTGCCTCTGTTCCACCACCCCTCACCCTCCTTGAGCCCACTGTGGTCCAACCGCCTCTCTTTCTTGGCAACTTCTGAGGCAACGGCAGTGGCACTGGTGGTCCCTGGATGGAAGAGGGGGTCCCACAAATCCTGGCCAACTCAGCCTGGAGATGAGCAACCTCCTCCCTCAGCCCAGAGAGGTGCCTGCACATGGGACAACACTGCACCCTCCAGAATATCTCCCGGAAGACTGCTGCTCCACAGCCACTGCACTGCACCACTCCAATCATGTCTTATTTCCGACCCCTTAACTGTTTGCAATCCTTACTCTTTCGCCTGTTTTTTTTCTCTCTCCTTACTTTCTGCCTGTGTGCTCTTTAAGCTCCTGATTGTCCTGTTCTGAGACAAGAATATCCTATATTTCTCAGTAGACCACTTACTTGTTCAGAGGCAGACCTCCAGCAGCTAGAGGGGCTGGAGAGCTACTCTTGCCCCTTCTAGGATGGTGGGTCTCAGTGGTTCTGTGATCACTCACTTCCTGCCCCTAAACCGGAAGTTCTTGTTGTCAGTCAAATCCTGTGCCTATAAAAATAGAACTAGCTTGGGTGGAGGGGAGGAAGGAGGACATTATAGTCCCAGCAGAGTAGTTCAGTCACACAGCAGTCCTTTCTCTTGGTGTCTTCTGCCAAGCTATTAGCAGAATCTTTCTAAGGCAGTCTTTAAATGTAGCTTCCTTCTAGCTAAGCCTACCCCCTACTTACCAGATCTTTCTACAAGTAATTTAAATCTCACAGCAGTTAAGTCCTTTCAGTCACCTGAGATTTACACCTAGATGACTTTTCAGTTACCCATTCAGTTCAGTTAACCCAAACACACACTTTTTTTTGTTTTTCTTTTGTATGTTAGTTTTTTACCCTAAATTAAAGGTCCAAATACAAAAGTTCTTCTACTTTAGTCCCAGCAGAGAAGTTCAGTCACACAGCAGTCCTTTCTCTTGGTGTCTTCTGCCAAGCTATCTCGTTCAATGTACTATTTATATATGTTGAAAATCAATTACATTTTAACTGCAAAACAAAAATGTGTTTCTTTCTTTCCTTTTTTCCCCTTTCACTTCATATAGCACGCCAGGAGCCACAAACAAAAGTTGCATTTTCCTGCAGCACCACGTTCTGTGGCACCACTGTGCCAGTACACGGCATGGCATCACTAATTTGATGGTAAGTATCTGCCATTATAGTTTCCTGTTTTTAAGTTGATTTTTTTTTGTTTTTTTTACTTACTATTTTTCTGCCCCCCTTCTTTCACTGCTCCAGGAACCTTTCATCAGGGATTCCTAGGTCATGCGCGCTCCCATAGTTCTGCCCTGGGTACCTCCATTCTGGGTGCCAGTAGCCTACCCACCCCATCATGCCCGGTTTATCCCCAGGCGGAGGAGGGGCCCATCCCTACCCTCTCCTCACAAATTTTGAGACTGTGTCGGAGGTCAGCTGGCCCCATCTCTAGAGCCCAGTTATGGATTTTCTCAGGGCGACCGGATCCCGTCTACAGGAACCTGGGACAGAGTATTTCCTGTTTTTTTCTGGTCCCAGCCCTCAAGGCGTCCATATGCTAGGAAAGCCTAGGGGCTAAGCATGTCATGACGCGCTTGTGCTCCGGCTTCCGACGGGCGCCTCCCCACCCCTGTCTGCAAGCTACCTTTGCTGCACCTCCACCTGTGGTCACCCAGGTGGCGGTATAGCAGTGAGACTTGTACCCCATCCCACCCGGAGGAGGAGAGTAGCCTTCCGGCGCTCAATCCTCCTCCCCCTGGCCGGCCATCTAGCTGCCCGAGTCTGTTCCCGAACCTGGATCCCTGGCGCCGCAAGCGGTAACCCCTACTGCTGTGCCGGTGGGCCGGCCTTTGTTTTTAAGTTTTAATGTTATCTTTTCCCTTTCACAGGTAAACAGTGACACAGTGGCCATGCCAAGTCAGGCTAAATAATGTCTCTTTCTTGCTTCACCGGTGACAGGCATAGAATCAGTGGGATTGGACAATGGTTCTGCTGTGCAGCTGCAATGGTGGCAAAGTCAGGCTAAATTATTTTTTTTCTTCACAGGTAACATGCAATAACACTTGACGTGGACAACGTATACACTGTCTGCATGGTTAGTCACCCACAGTGGCCACATTAGTAAGTTCTACATAATAATAATAATAAATATAATAACAATAAATAAACTAAAGTCAATAGATCACTGCGCTACACAAATGGCAAAAAAATGTTAGAGACAATTAGAAGAAATTTCAAAAGCAGAAGAGCTGATGTTATTATGCCCCATATAGAGCATATGTCAGACCTATCTTTGACTGTGCTAGTCAAGTTTAGTGTCCACGTAAAAAGGGGGAAATATGTGGAGTCAAGAGGATACAACTTTGAGCCACCAAATTGGTACACGACATTAAAAATCTTAGCTACCCTGATCGTCTTAAACAACTCAACCTGATGTCCTTGGAAACTAGAAGGAAAAGGGGTGACTTATTAATGTGCTATGATATAGAAACATAGAAACTTACAGTAGATAAAGACTGCTAGGCCCATTCAGTCTGCCCATTCCCCCTGCCTACTGTAAAAGCCTCATACCCTACTTGATCTCCGGCTTTACCTCCGCGTTCCTATTGTTAGGGTTCCCTATGCCTGTCCCATGCATGCTTGAATCCCCCCCCCACTGTGTTTGGCCCCACCACCTCTACTGGGAGTCTATTCCATGCATCCACCTCCCTTTCTGTGAAGAAATACTTCCTCATGCTCCCACTTAGTCTACCCTCTTCCAACATCATGTTATACCCCTTCGTTCCTGGACATCTCCTTTTCTGAAAGATGCTACCCTCCTGTACCCTATTTATACCTTTTAGATATTTGTAGGTTTATATCATATCTCCCGTCTCTTCTTTCCTCCAGGGTAGAAACATAGAAGCAAAGAGAGAATTCAAGAATGTATGGGACAGACATAAGGCAATTCTTGTGGAGGGGGGGTAGGAAGAAATATGCTGTTGGTTAACTAGGATCTACAGCTTATCCAATAGGTAGAGAAATGGGCAGACTGGGTGGGCCAAGCTGTCCTTATCTACGGTCAAAGTCTAAGTTTCTATGTTTCTTTGCACTGAACCTCAGTTGCCACATCTCTGACTATCTTTCAAGCTTCTCCAGGTCCTTCAATATCTGCACCCCTTCTGGAGTATCCACCCTGTTGCAGATCTTGGTGTCATTGGCAAACAGGCAGACCTTTCCTTCCAGACCCTCTGCAATACATAGATACATAGATACATAGACAGTGTCAACAGATAAGGGCCTATGGCCCACCCAGTCTGCCCATTTGAGCTTGTAAGTTCAGTTTATGTTTCCCTAGAAGTCTGTAACTAATGAAAACATTGAACAGGACTGGACCTAGTACTGATCCCTGTGGTACCACACTAGTCACCCCCCTCTCCCCAGATAGTACCCCATTTACCATCACTTCCTGTCTCCTGTCTGTTAACCAGTTCCTAACCCAGTTCACCACCTTGTCTCCCATGTCCAGACTACCCATCTTGTTAATCAGCCTTCTATGTGGGATGGTGTCGAAGGCTTTGCTGAAATCCAGGTAGGCGACGTCTACCTCCCCTCCCTGATAAAGTTCCTTAGTCACCAAAAAAAAAAACTAGTAGATTAGTTTGACATGACCTTTCTGCTGTGAATCTGTGTTGCCACAGATCCTGAGCACCACTGGATTCCATATGTGTCACCCTCCTTTCTTTCAGCAGTGTCTCCATGATCTTTCCGATCACTGAGGTGAGGCTGACTGGCCTGTAGTTCCCCGCCTCCTCCCAACTGCCGCTTTTGTGCAGTGGGACTACATGTGCTCTCCTCCAGTCCTCTGGAATGACACCTGTGTTGAGTGACTCTGTGAACAGGGCCGCCAGAGGAGGTGAACTGCCTCCACTCTGTCTGCATCCTTACGGAGATGCGGCCTCCAGAACTGGATACTGTATTCCAAATGAGGCCTTAACAACGATCTGTACAGTGGCATCACCACCTCCTTCCTTCTGCTGGTGATACCTCTCCCTATGAACCTCAGCATCCCACTGGCTCTCCCCACAGCCTTGGCACATTGTTTGGCTGCCTTGAGGTCATCAGATATGATTGCCCCCAAATCCCTTTCCTGTTTGGTGATCATCAGTATCTCCCCCCTCCTTCCCCATCATGTTATCCTCCCCTGGGTTCTTGCACCCTAAATGCATGATTTTGCACTATTTTGCGTTAAATCTCAGCTCCCCACTCTGGACCATCCCTCCAGTTTACCTAGGTCCCTCCTCATTTTTCCCACCCCTCCCGGAGTGTCCACCCTGTTGCAGATCTTAGTGTCTTCTGCAAAAAGGCACACCTTCCCTTCCAGCCCCTCCGCAATGTCACTTATGAAGACTTTAAACAGGACTGGGCCCAGGATTGATCTATGTGGCACCCCGCTGGTCGCTGTCCTTTCCTCAGATTGAGCACCATTTACCATGACCCTCTGTCTTCTATCACTCAACCAGTTCCTAACCCAGCTTACCACCTTGTGACCCACTCCCAGGCTGCCCAGCTTGTTCACAAGTCTTCTATGTAGAACAGCATCAAAGGCCTTACTGAAATCCAGGTAGGCCACATCCACTGCTCCCCCCACCCTGATCCACGACTTTAGTCACCCAGTCAAAGAAATCAGATTTGTTTGACATGACCTTCCTGCTGTGAATCCATGCTGTCTCAGATCCTGTGCTCTGCTAGATTCGAGGTGTTCCACGATCCTTTGTTTAAGTAGTAATCTTCTCCACTATTGAGGTGAGGCTGACTGGTCTATAGTTTTCAGCCTCCTCCCTACTGCCACTTTTGTGAAAAGGGACTACATCTGCCCTCCTCTAGTCCTCTGGAACCACTCCCATATCTAATAAGTCGTTGAACAGGGCTGCCAGTGGTGTTGCCAGTACCTCCTGTAGTTCCCTTAATGTTCTAGTATGTATCGCATCTGGTCCCATTGCCTTGTTCACTTTCAGTTTTGTGAGTTCTTTTAGGATTCTCTCTTCTGTAAATGGACTGGTGTCCATCTCCTTCCCATATTTGTTTATGTTGCATAACTGTGACCCCTCACCTGCTTCTTCTGTGAATATAGAACAAAAATATTTGTTCAGTATTGATGATTTTTCCAGGTCCCCTTTCACACACTCTCCTTCTTTCCCTTACGCCTTACAATCCCACCCCTGTTTTTTCTCCTTTCACTAATGTGCCTATAAAAAGTCTTGTCTCCTTTTTTTTTACCTTCTGTGCTATTTTTTCTCCATTTGTGCCTCTGCTCTCCTGACTGCTTTCCCTGCCTCCCTCTGTTTATCCAGATACACTACCCCGTCCTCCTCCTACTTGTTTCCTTGTATTTCCTGAAAGCCATCTTTTTTGCCCTTAAATTCCCAGTCACTTCCTTTGAGAACCACAGTGGCTTTCTCTTTCTCTTGTTTACTTGCCTAATGCAAAGGTTTCTCACCACCACTATGGCACCTTTCAGATGGGCCCACTGCTTCTCCACTCCCCCCCCTTTTTGTACCTCCCTGCCAGGGCATGCTTGAGACATATCTCCATCTCAGTAAAGTCTGCCCTCCTGAAATCCAGGACCCTTGCCTTTGTGTGGCTTGACTCTGCCACTGTACTCATGCTGAACCACACTGGGATGAGTACTGGATCCCAGGTATTCACCCACCATGACTTCCTCAATTCTGTCCCCATTGGTAAGAACCAGGTCCAAAATTGCACCCTCCCTGCTGGGCTCTAAAGCTGGCTGTCTCACGCCTGTCCCTTGCACAGAGTACAGGATGTCCCTGCTCCTGGTTGAGGCAGCAGCTGGGATGCTCTGATCCACATCTAGCATATCGAAATCACCTACCAGCATCACCTCCCCTTTTCTGCCATAGTGTGGATGGATTCCACTAGAACCCTGTCCACCTCCTCCCCCTGTGCTGGAGGTCTGTATATCACCTGTGTGAATAGCAGTGCTGTTGCCCCTCTCAAGGGTGATCCAAAGTACCTCTGCGCCCCCCTGCATTCCCTATATCTCAGTTGCCCTAATACCCTCCCTGACAAAAAGAGCCACACCCCCTACCTTTTTAACCCCCACCTTCTAAACAGAGTATAACCTGTCACGGCTACATCCCAGTTATGGTTTCCAGTATATCACGTTTCAGTAATAGCTGCAATGTCCAGGTCGGCCTCCATTATCAAGGTCACCAGGTCTGGGATTTTATTCCCTGGGCTGCGGGCATTGGTATACATGGTATTCCATTTCCTGCCATTTGTCCTTTTATTATCCCCCTGCTGTCTTTTTGCCTCCTCTGATTGTCCTTCCTGTTTTCAACCCCCTTTCTCCTGTCCTCTGCTGTTCCCCCTTTTATGGGTTTCGTTTCCTCTGTCAATACCATAACTTTATGGTCCTCCATGTTAACTTCATCAATTCTGGGTGGGCAATTGTCTCCCCTGCATCCTTCTGCCACCCTCTTACTAGTTTAAATGCTTGCCAATGAAGCATTTAAACTGTTAACTGAGGACAGCAGTCCCCTCACTGGACAGGTGTAGGTCATCCCCCTTGTACAGGGTCACATTCCTCCAGGTGGGTACTCAGTTCCCAATGAAGCTATAACCTTTTTCTCTGCACCAGCTCTCCAGTTAAGCGTTGAAGTCCTTGGTGCAGAGGTTTCTAGCCTCCCCCTTGCTGTGTTCAGTTAGCAAGCTCGAGAAGGCCACAGAGCTTGCTACCTGCGCAAGGCCCCTCCTCAACTTCATGAACTCCTCCTGCACCCTTACTATCCCTGCCTTGTCTCCAGCCAGGCCATTTGTCCCCAGATGGACAATGACATCAAGCTTCCCCTGAATCGCTACTGCTTTAGTAATTCTCTGGATCCTCTCCCTGTCCCTCTGAGCTGTGATCCTGGTAGACACTTTATCTCACTTTCCTCCACTGTTCCTGTCCCCAACTCCACTCCCCAGACTATGGAGTCCCCCACTAGGAGAAGCTTCCACTTCCTTTGGGGTCCTCTCCCACCTGCCTGTGGGGTTCTCTTCTGTAGAACCTGCTCATCCACCATGATTGCAACTTCAGGTGTCCCAGAGGGAATCTCCTGTTCCTCCAAAAATGTGTAGGGGTTTCTTAGTTGCACATGGTGGGGGATGTCCTTTTGCTCCACCCGTCTCACCCTCCCTGAGCCCACTGTAGTCTACACACTGCTTATGCTGGTACTCCTTTGAGGTAGTGGGTGTAGATTTGATGGCCCCTGGGTGGGGGAGGAGATCCCCTGCGGCCTAACCAACTCGGCTGGATGCTGGCAATCTCTGCCCTCAGCCCAGAGAGGTGCTTGCAGATGGGGCACCACCGCAGTTCCCAGAAAGTCCTTCTGAAGACTGTTGCTCCACATCCATTGCACTGCACCACTCCCAACATGATCCCTACCTGCTCTGCTTCTGTCTGCCCAGGTCGCTGTTAGGGAACCTCACTTCCCCTTAGTACTGTAACCCTTTTCCTAGGGACTGTGTACCAGGACCCGCCAAATGTTATTTTTGTAATACAATAGCAATCTCAAGAAAATATCCTCCCGGTTTATGCAGCACTGCCTGGCTGCCTTCTGTGGCTCACCCCACCCTGTTTTGTTTCTGAGCA
This sequence comes from Neoceratodus forsteri, assembly GCA_016271365.2. Taxonomy (NCBI): domain Eukaryota; kingdom Metazoa; phylum Chordata; order Ceratodontiformes; family Ceratodontidae; genus Neoceratodus; species Neoceratodus forsteri. The sequence continues at coordinate 71,549,265 of CM057452.1, forward strand.
GGAAGTTGTCACCCTTCCTGCTTAACCCTATAAAGCTAGGTGAGCCTGGGGTGGGAGCGATGGGGGGATACGGTAGAGCAATCCACCTGGTCTGTGCTTTGAAGGCAATCAGAGCAAACCAGTTTGAACCACCTCAGGCTCTGTCTGGGTTGAATACACAACTCCACTAAACAGCAGGACTTAAAATGAAAGAACTCCTCAGCCACCAGTGAATACTTTACCATACCAAATAAATAATTCAGGATGTTTACTTAATTAATGAGCTGGGCCTAGAATTTAAAAATGATCATTTGGGCACCAGGAGTTATCCATTACAAATCAAACTGTTAAAGTTTTATACTAATAAGAGGAAGGCCTTTTTCACAAAACGTATAGTAAACCTCTGGAAAAAAATACCAATCGATATAATTATTAGCAAGGATAACACAGAAACATAGAAACTGTCTGCAGATAAGGACTACTAGGCCCATCCAGTCTGCCCACATGCTCTATACTTGTTTGTGGCCTCTGACCCTAACTGGTCATTGGCTTTTAATCACTCCTCCCCACCTCAAGATTCCTCTGTGCCTATCCCAGGCATGATTAAAACCCTCCACTGTGCTTGCTCCCACTACCTCCTGTGGCAGACTATTCCATGTGTCCACCACACTCTCCATGAAGAAAAACTTTCTCACATTTCCTCTTAACCTGACCCCTTCTAATTTTGTATCATACCCCCTCGTTCTTGTACTCCTTCTACATTTGAAGATGACTCCCCCCTGCACTTTGTTTATGCCCTTGAGGTACTTCAATGTTTCCATCATATCACTCTGATCCCTCCTCTCCTCCAGTGGGTACATATTGAGATCCTTTAATCTCTCCTCATATGTTTTGTGGTGCAATCCCTGCACCACCTTGGTCGCCCTTCTCTGGACAGCCTCCACCCTGTCAATGTCCTTGTGACGGTGCAGCCTCCAGAACTGAACACAGTACTCTAAGTGAGGCTTTACTAGTGTTTTATACACTGGCATCATCACCTCCCACCTTCTGCTCGTGACACCTCTGCCTATGCACCCCTGCATGCCACTGACCCTCCCTGCAGCCTCTCTCTCTCTCTGCTTTGACACTTTTTGGTCATCTAAAATGATAACTCCCAGGTCCCTTTCTTCCTTGGTGATCATTACCATCTCTCCCCCATCCTGTAGCTCTCCCCAGATTCTCTCTTCCCAGGTGCATTATTTTGCACTTTTTTGCACTGAACCTCAGTTGCTATACCTCAGACCATTTTTCAAGCTTCCCTAGGTCCCTCCTCATTTTCTCCACCTCTTCTGGAGTATCTGCCTTGTTGCAAATATTAGTATCATCTGCAAACAGGCAGACCTTTTCTTCCAGAGTTTTTACAATGTCATTAATGAAGACATTGAACAGGATTGGCCCAAGGACTGATCCTTGCGGTACCCCACTGGTCACCCCTCTCCCCAGATTGGATACCATTTACCACCACCCTCTGCCTCCTGTCCATTAGCCAGTTCATAATCAAGTTTACTACCTTGTGCCCCATGCCCAGACTACCCATCTTGTAAACCAGCCTTTTATGTGGGATGGTGTCGAAGGCTTTGCTGAAATCTAGGAAGGTGACATCCACCCCCCCCCCCGATTTAATTCCTTCGTCACCCAATCAAATAAATTTATCAGATTTGTTTGATACAACCTTCCTGCTGTGAATCCATGTTGCCTTGGATCCTGGGCACTGTTGGATTCCAGGTGTGCCACTATTCTTTCTTTCAGCAGTGCTTCTAAGATCTTCCCCACTACTGAGGAGAGGCTGACCTGCCTTAGTTCCCCACCTTCTCCCTACTACCGCTTTTGTGTAGAGGGACTACATGTGCCTTCTTCCAGTCCTCCAGAACCACTCCTGTGTTGAGTGACCTGGTGAATATGGCCGCCAGAGGCTCTGCTAGTTCCCTTAACAGCTCCCTTAATATCCTTGAGTGAATACCATCTGGCCCCATAGCTTTATCCACCTTCAGTTTTGTGAGCTCTTCCAGGACTTTCTTCCCTGTGAATGGACTGGTGTCCACCTCCGCCCCCCCTTTGCATCTGTTGCCCATCTGTAGCCCCTGACCCTCCCTCTCTTCTGTGAATACTGAACAAAAGTATTATTTAGTAGTTCTGCCTTGTCTAGGTCTCCCTCCTTACAATCTCCTTCATCCCCTTTGAGCCTTACAATCCCTCCTCTCTTTTTTCTTCTTTCATTTATGTACCTATAGAATGTCTTGTCCCCTTTCTTCACCATCTGCACTAATCCCTCCTCAGTCTGCACCTTTGTGCTCCTAGCAGCCTTCTCTGCTTCCCTTAGACACTCAAGGTACACCTGCCTGTCTTCCTCCCTTTGGGTTCCCTTATTCTTCCTAAAACTCACCCTTTTAGTCCTTACTTTGTCTGCCACCTCTTTCAAGAACCATAGTGGCTTCCTCCTTCTCTTCCCTTTGGACACCAACCTGATGCATTGGTTCACTTCCACTATGGCTCCTTTTAGTTGTCCCCATTGCTCTTCACCCCCCTTACCTCCCACTTTTCCAGGGCTACTTTGAGACATTTCCTCATTTCTGTGAAGTCTGCCCTCCTGAAATCTAAACCCTTTGCCTTTGTGTGACTTGACCGAGTCCCTATCTCCATGCTAAACAATACTATATGGTGGTCACTGGATCCCAGCTGTCCTTCTACCCAGACTTCTATGACTCTGTCCCCATTGGTCAATACCAGGTCCAGAATTGCCCTGTCTCTGGTGGGATCAAGCACTAGCTGCCTGAGACCTGCCCCCTATAGGGAATCTAGGATGCCTCTGCTTCTAGTTAAAGCAGCTGCCTTGGTGATCCAGTCTACGTTTGGCATATTGAAGTCCCCCAACAGCAGAACTTCACCTTTAGTTGCCTTCTCATGTATTTCATCCACTAGTTCCCTGTCCCCTTCTTCCCCCTGTGCTGGAGGTCTGTAGATCACCTCTGTGCATGTTGCTGTGCCATTGCCTAGTTTAAGGATGATCTACAGTGTCTTGGCCTCCTCCTGTCTACCCTGCACCTCTGTAGCCTTTATTTATTTTATTTATTTAGTTTTTGATTACTTTTGATGTACAGTTCCCCCCACACCTTTTTTACCCTCCCTATCCCTCCTGAACAGAGCATAACCCGGTACATTAATGTCCCACCCATGATTAACAGTGTACCATGTCTCTGTTTTTGCTGCTATGTCCAGGTCTGCCTCCGCTAACAAGGCCTCCAGGTCTGGAATTTTATTTCCCAGGCTGCAGGCATTTGTTACCATGGCCTTCCATGTTATGCACCCTTTCTTCCTTCTGCTCCTATTTTTGCTCTCTTGCCTCTTCTCCCCACCCATAAGAAAGAATTAAAAATTAAACTAGATAAATACATACTTGAGGGACATGAACTATCCTATTATGGGTAAAGAAGATGGAGCACATATGGGCTAATTGCCATCTCTGTTCCGTAACCTTTTAGTATGATCTTTAGTATAATTTTCCCTTGTCTTCACAGGTCTTCTCCTCCTCCTCCTGTCATGCTGTGTTCTCATTCAGGAAGCAAGACTTCTTATCCTCTGCCTCTTGTGTCTGGGGAACCTTCATTCCATTTCAAGGCCAGATCATCACAGGTGTACTTTAACCTAGCATGGAGCATTTACAGTCTAAATAATTTCTATCTTGTCTTCACATCAGAGATGTGATATATTCTACCATCAAGATGACTGCCTCGTCCTCCTACAGAAAGCAAGCCATTGCCATCTTGTAATTTCCATCAGCTTGATGTGGCCAACCTTGCCAACTAATGCTCGGACCTTGTTCTCCAGTACTGTGTGTGGTGTCATTACAGTCAACATGTCCTCTGTGTCAAGCACATATAACAGTCCTCCAAATGATGCTGCTGCCTCATTGTTCAACTTGAAATTGTCATGCACTGGGAAAATACCTGAAACAAGAGAAACAGGAGAAGACAACAGTTGTATAGTGACATACAGCTACGGATACAATTTCAGAAAAAGGAAATGGAAAAAAAATACTTACCTTCCATGGTACAAAACAGTCTGAATCTAAATAACCATATCTGGGCAAGACCCGTGCAGCAATGGGATTCAATCATCCTACTGACAGATACCTACAAAGTGACAAACATTGACAAAAGATAGTTGGAAATGCAAAGGTTTTAAACACCCTCCATCCCACCCTGACAACCCCAAAAAAGAAGAAAAAAATGTGTACTTACCTTTGCTGGTAGGTCGCTACAAAATGAGTGATACTTGACTTGAAGATCATCATCTGAATCCAGTTGTTATAGACTATTGATGAAGTACAGCAGCAGCATATAACACTTCCAGGAACACATGTCATTTCTGGGTGTCCTGAGAATTTTCCAAGCCAAGAGAATTTGCATTTATTTTCTAGGCACTAATCTGCATCTTGACAGTTACTGTGGTGACTTGCACAGCACAGCTGCAGCAGCATGTAACACTTCTGGGAGCACATCTCATTTGAGGGTATCAGAAAAATTCCCAGCAGCAATGCATTTAACATTATGGACTATTTACTCTCTAACTGCGATGCCTGAAAATATTGTTATACAGAATTTATTTGCATTGTGAGTTTTGAAAATTATTAACAATTGTGAATTGTGATGAATGCACAATTAACTCAAAGTGCGTTACAACAAGAGTGTTTGCGGCACATACCAAGTATTATGTGGCACCATGTAGCAGCCTGTCTGATTTTTGTCTGGCACTACTGGAGAGTTCTGGAATGCACAGGTTTAATGTGAATTGTAATCAGTGTTCTATGAACACAAAGTGTATTGTAACCCCTGTACAAATGGGGGTTCCTGAAAGCCTTCCCGGAACTTGCCTAAATGCTCCCTGCCTAACTGGTGTTCAGCTCAGCGCCCCCTAAATGTGGGCGTTGTGAGTGCCTCCAAAGCCTGCAGTACTGTCTCTTTAAGAGCTGCCTGCTCGCAGGCTCCAGTGGGCTTGTACAACTGGGACAGGGGTTTCTCTGTTCGAATCCCACCTGAGCTGCGGTGAAATCGCTCCTTTGTTGGCAGTGGCTGTATGTGCAGAGGGAGCCCTTTTGGATAATGTAGCTGTTTGGCCATGACTAGCTAGCAGGTTGATGGAATTACAGTTTGTTTAACCTGTTTCTTTTGCAGCTGAGACTGTGTGTGCTGTGCCCCTCCATTTTGGACCAGGACATTCTGATGGGTCCAATAGGGGCAGGGGGTATCTCAAATGGAGTAAACGGTGACCAACCAGAATGAGGGCTCTCTAGGGAGCCGACGGACCAATGGAGATACAGCTGGTAATTGTGGGAAGTGAAGGCTAGACCATGGCACCTTTTTTGCACCACTAAGAGCAGGACTAAGTGACTGGCACCTGTAGCCAACCAATGGGATCGGGTGGCACCCAAGCTAGAGGATTGCCCCACACTGCCAAGGGGCAGAGATGTTGTGGCTGTGGACAAGGAAGGAGTGCTGGGCTCTTGCACCGTTGAGTTTTCATGCCGGAAGCACGTGAGAGGCCGGATTTGGCCATTTGAGTAGCCGTCAAGCTTCGGACTAAATCTGCGGGGCAGCGGTCAGAGGTGGCTGTGTAAAAGCACAGCTACCTACCAGGCTCACCCTGTAGAGGACTGGAGAATCTGCTGAATCACGCTCGGTCTGTCAGGAAGGTGAAGCTGCAGTGAGACTCCCGAGTAATGGTGTGTTTGGTTGGGCCATAGGAGCAGCTGCCTGGTATGGTATCCCTCTGTTGTTTTCCATATAAATGTGTGGAGAAGTATTTGAAGATCAGGCTCAGCCCTGTGAGTGGTGTGAGAGTGGTTTTTCTCTGGAGTTGTGAGTACCAAAGCAGGGTAGCTCCCTGTTACATATTTCTAGCCAGGCAAGATATTCAGGTTGCTTTGCTGACTGCACTAACTGAGCCTGCTGGCTCCATCTAATCTTCATAGAAATTAAATGCTCATTTGTGTCAGGCCCCCAACCAGCTGCATCGAGGAACTAGTCTTTAGGGCTTGGGTACCCATAGACAGCAATTTATAGGTTAGGCCTGTGCACAGAGCCCTAGGTAGATGCTCATATATTGTAGTGGTAAGCCAATCACTCTGATTTCCCCCGGTCCTTGTTATCTCCCCTTAAATAAATCAGATTGCTTGTTTTGCAAAAGTACACTGGCTGGTATGTGTATTGGTGGTGAAATACTGCACAGTGAATATTGTGTAACTGTACCGTACTTTTCAGGGGGTCTCCGGAGTGAGCTGAGTGGTTTGAGCCGGGGGGTAAGTTTTTATGGTAAGGACACTGCAAATGAACTGTGTGGGCCACTAGTGGGAAGAAAGGGGGGTTGCAGCAACTCAGAGGGCTGTGTCCAAGTCAACCTTGACTGTTCTAACCCTGACCTCTGGGTGGAGGCACCCGCCAACGGATCTGGGCCCCTCACCCTGTTACAGTTAAGGCAGGCAGGGGTAGTAGCCCTTGGGATAGTGCCCCTTGGGGGGTTACAAATTGGAGGCACCACTGGAATTAGCGTCCCCTAGTGGCTGAGTGGACGAAGTGCACAACTATGGATAACTTAAAGGAAAAACTGGAAGGGGATATCATGGTTAAGATTAAGCTAGACCCTATTAAAACGATGGTACATAAATTGATGGGGTAGGGTGAAGCCGAAGAACTGGACTGTCAGAGAATTGTGTTACTACTAGATGTGCCTCTGGGGACAACGACCGTTGACATTATTTCTGCCGTGGAGCGTGTCAAATGTTTGGGCAAGGTAGAGGTGAAGGGGCGTATGGCTGACCTGCTCGATCAGACTTTGCAGGTGTTACTCTTGTGCAGCATAGCCATCGACCCTGAGAGGGTACTCCCAGTGATTTTCCCAGAAGGTACCCAACCGGGGTGGAGGGTCATTCACGTTCGAAGTGGGTCGGCCACCCCCAGGGGGTCTCCCCAAACTAATAGTTTCAAAGATAAGCTACTTAAATTGTTAGCTGTGGAAGGGAGGACTACCCAAGAGTTAATGCAGGCTTTGGACCTTTCCAGTGAACCCACCCCTCGGGCTTCCCCTGGTACTTCTCCGGAGACCCGCAAGAGCTCTATCTTGGCTCTACCGCCCCTAGTGGTTCCCTCTATACAGCTGGATTCTTACCGTAGGCTAAAACTTTTCTCTGGCACAGTGCCGGTGCCTTCAGGGCAGGATGATTTGGAGGCGTGGATGGACTACACCACCCCCCTAGTCCAGGAGTGGCCATGCTCTGAGGGGGAGAAATGAAAGAGACTGATGGAGAGCCTGCTGGGTCCAGCTTAAGAAGCCATTCGTTTTTTGTGGGCCACTAGCCCAGACGCTACCGCTGCAGAGTATCTTTCTGCTCTAGAGGGAGTGCTTGGGAGCACAGAAACTGGGGAAGACTTATTGTGGAAATTCAAGTCTGCTAAGCAGTGGAGGAATGAGAAACTTTCTGCCTTTGTCACTAGGGTGGAAAGGGCTTTACAGAAGGCCTACCGAAAAGGGGGGATCACTGCTCCAGCCTTGAACCAGGCCAGGTTGGAACATGTTTTAAAGTCTGCCAGATTTTCCAGTGTGATACTGTTAAAACTTTAGTTGCATGATCGGCGAGTTGCCCCGCCTGAATACTGTCAATTGATGAGGGAGATTAGAGAAGTGGAGACTGATGAGGAGGGGTGGGAACCCTATGTGGGGACTGTGAATTTGAGCCAAACCCCTGAGTCTAGTGAACCTGATGAGACCCACCCTTCCGGAGGGCCTGATATATCCCCAAAGTTACAAGGAGGGTTGGGGGTGCGTGCCATTTCCTCTGATCCCCAAGTAGAAAGTGAATTGAGGGCCGAGGTCAGGAATTTACGAGAACTGGTGAGGGACTTGAAGCGATCCACTACCCGCCCTGTTAGGTCTGGGGAACCTGAGTTATCTAGAAACCCATGCCCTGGCCCAGAGGAATCCCCTCGACCCCCAGAGGGCTCCCAGCAAATGAAATATCCCCCTCCAAATAGAGACCCCCGGGACCTTAAGTTCTGTTACCATTGTGGGGAGGATGGACACTTTCAGACTGAGTGCCAGTTGCCGGAGAATTTAAGGAAGGTCAACAGCAGACTGATCACTTGGCATCGAAGGGCCCACGTCCGACCCCCCTAGGAAGGGTTTTGTGACCCGGGCCAATGCCCAAGCAACTGTTAATACTTTGCCTCCTGAGTGGTCTGATGTGGTCGGGCCCTCGATGGAGGTCCCGGTGCAGGAAATGGGATTCCCACCCGAGCCATATTGGATAGTGGCTCTCAGGTGACCATTATATTTCAGGACTGGTATCAGACACATCTACCTGAAGTGCCACTACAACCCTTGGATGGTCTACATGTATGGGGGCTGAGTGACAAGACTTATCCATATTTGGGGTATATCCAGATCTAGTTGTCATTTCCTACTTCTGTGGCTGGGGTGGATGAGCAGGTGTAAACTTTGGCCTTAGTCTGCCCCCCCACTGGACTGTATGATGGGGTACCCTTGTTGATTGGGACCAATGCTCACATGTTTGGCCGATTAGCACAGTTGTGTTCTGAAAAGCAGGTGTCCAGGACTAGGCGAGCTCTTAGGATGCCCGTTTTGATCCAGAAGGCCTATGAGACTCAGAGAAAAGCTAGTCAGGAGGAGCCTGAAGGCCCAGTGGGTGTTGTCTGGAGGAAGGATCCAGAGCCATTGCTATTAGCTCCAAATGCCCAGTGTGTCTTGCAAGGGGAGGTTCGGCTTAAAAAAGATGTAAAAAATAGACTATTGATGCTGGATGCACCTGGGGAAGGGAAGTTGCCTGGAAGACTGCTGGTTAAACCCAGTATCTTGCCTGCTAGAGCCCATGCTTATGCCAGGAGAGTAATGGTGCAAGTTTATAATGTATCTGACAAAGAGATGTGAGTAAATAGGGGCTGCACCTTGGCTAGTGTGCATTGTGCAGATACTGCAGTGCTCCCCAATAGCAAGGGTTTGGGGAAGGATGACAGAGTCACGCCAGACTTGTTTGATTTCGGTGACTCCCCGTTGCCTGCTGAATGGAAAGTAAAAGTCAGTGAGAAGCTTGCCCAAAGAGACCAGTTTTTTCCCTGAAGGGATGGGACGTGGGTTGTGTGCGGGGGGCCGAACACCATATTTGACTGCATGATGAAAGGCCTTTTCGAGAGAGGTCTCTGCGTTTGGCCCCTGCTGATACAGACAATGTGAGACAGCATCTGCAAGAGATGCTTGCTGCTGGTGTGATACAAGAATCCAGGAGGCCTTATGCTTCCCCCCATTGTTGTACTGAGGAAAAAGAAGGTGGCTGTCTGGATGTGTGTGGATTACCGTACCCTGAACCAGCGGACCATCCCTGACCAGTATACCATGCCACGCATACAGGATGCCCTGGACTGTCTGAATGGCAGTAAGTGGTTCTCTGTGTTAGATCTCCGCAGTGGGTACTATCAGATCCCAATGGCCCCAGAGGACCGAGAGAAGACTGCGTTCATTTGCCCCCTAGGTTTCTATGAGTTTATCTGGATGCCTCAAGGGATTTCAGGTGACCCAGCTACCTTTTAGCACCTGATGGAACGTGCTATGGGGGGACAAGAATTTGCTCAAGTGTTTGGTTTACTTAGATGATGTCATAGTGTTTGGCAGTTCGTTGGAAGAACATGAACGTCGATTGTTCAAGGTCCTGGCTCGGCTGGAGGATTTCGGTCTTAAATTATCCATAGACAAGTGACAATTCTTTCAAACTTCTGTGAAGTATGTGGGCCACGTAGTATCCACTGAAGGCATAGAGACTGACCCCAGCAAAGTGGAGGCTTTGACTACTTGGCCTCAGCCAAAGAATTTGAAAGAACTGCAACAGTTCCTGGGGTTTTATGGATATTATAGGCGGTTTGTCAAAGAGTATTCTCGAGTGATCTGCCCCCTCATCAGCCTTACTCAGGGGTACCCTCCCACCCACAAAAAGTATAAGAAAGCTGTGCTGTCTGAGACTGAGAAAATGTATTTTCGTCTGAATGATGTGTTTGGAAACCGCTGGACTACTGAGTGTGAGGAAGCTTTCTATGACATTATATATCAACTTACCCATGCCCCAGTGCTGGCCTATGCTGTCCCGGCCAAGCCGTATGTTCTCCACACTGATGCCAGCCTACAGGGATTGGGGGCTGTGTTATATCAGGAGCATCCAAACGGGCTAAGACCTGTAGCTTTTGCCAGCAGAAGTCTGACTCCTTCAGAAAAAAACTACCCAGTGCACAAACTAGAGTTCCTGGCCCTGAAGTGGGCCATTGTTGATCAATTTCATGACTACTTGTATGGTGCTAAGATATTGGTGAAGATTGATAACAATCCTTTGACATATGTGCAGACCTCAGCTAAGTTGGATGCCACTGGCTATAGGTGGCTCTCTGCCATGGCCACATACAACTATGCTGTTGAGTACAGAGCAGGCCTAAACCATATAGATGCGGATGCTCTCTTTCGGAGGCCTGTGCCTCGAACCGATTGGGTCAGGTTGTCAGAACCTGACATAAGAGCCCTTTGCCAAAAGTTTGACAAGGAGGAACAGGTGTCTCCTGATGTTGTGGACTGCATGGTGGCTTGCTTGGGGCCATCCGAGAACTGCATACCTGCTGCCTACTGTCACTTTTCTGCATTACACACTGGTGCACTGCCCCAATTCAACAATGATAGTCTCCAATGGGCTCAATCCCGAGACCGCATGATAAAAACTGTTTTGGAGGCTCTGCAAGCAGGGAGAGACATGTCCCAACTGCGGTCTGCTGAACTAAGAACTGCCCTGTTATAGAAAGAAGGCCCAAAATTGAAGTTGAACAATAGACTGTTACATAGGGAGACCATAGACAAAGAGGGGCGAATAGACAAGCAACAACTGGTGCTGCCCACCGCTTTTAGAGAACTGGTGTTGCGGTCCCTACATGACCATATGGGGCATCTTGGCATAGACCGAACTCTTGACCTGGTACGGACCCGATTTTACTGGCCAAAAATGAGTGCAGACGTAGAGCAGTATGTCAAGACCTGTGGCCAATGTTTGCAAAGAAAAGCCTTACCTCAGAGAGCTGCCCCCATAGTCAATATCACCACCATTGCCCCTATGGAGTTGGTCTGTATTGATTTCCTGAGCTTAGAACCTGATCTGAAAAATATCAGCAACATATTGGTGGTCACTGATCATTTTACCTGGTATGGACAGGCTTTTCCTACTAAAGATCAGAAAGCATCCACGGGGGCTAAAGTACTTGTTGAGAACTTCTTTGTTCACTATGGGGCCCCCCAGAGAATCCATTCTGACCAGGGAGGGACTTTGAGAGCCGCCTGATTAAAGAAATGCTATCCTTGTAGGGAGTACGAAAGTCAAGAACCACCCCGTATCATCCCCAGGGAGATCCTCAACCTGAAAGGTTTAACCGCACATTGCTTGATATGTTGGGCACACTGCAACCTAAAGACAAGCCTAGATGGAGCCAGCAGATTAGTGCCTTGGTACATGCTTATAACTGCACCAGAAGTGATGCCAGTGGATTTTCCCAGTACAGGTTGATGTTTGGGAGAGAGGCTAGACTGCCAGTGGATGTGTGTTTCGGGGTTTCCCCTGATGGGGTGCAAGCAGCAAATCATCTACAGTATGTACAGAAGTTGAAGGCCCAATTAAACCATGCCTACCAACTGGCCCAGACTATGGCTGCTAAACGAAACCTGGCCAATAAGGAGAGGTATGATAAGAAAGTGAAAACAATGGAACTGAGAGAAGGGGACTGAGTGCTATTGAGGAATTTGGGACTGCATGGCAAGCATAAGATTGCTGACAGATGGTATCACTTCCCTCATATTGTTGTGGGAAAACTAGAAGATTTACCTGTATATAAAGTGCGGCCTGAAAACACCTCAAAAAATATGAAAACTATACACAGAAATCATCTGCTACCAATTGGACAGATTTTGATAGCAGCTGAACCTCTCAATGCCCCCCCCCCCGGACCTGTGACTAGAGCTGCTGCCAAAAAAAAACTAAGATTGGCTGAATCTTCAGAAATCAAAATACAGAGGCTGTACTGTGACCTGCACAAGTTCTTCTATGTGACTTTTAGACAAGCTGTTTACTGAACACCTCATTTTCATAAAATTTCAACTCGGCAACACCATAGGAGAAGTTACAAGTTAAGTTGGAAACTCGTGAATGTTTAACATGGGGCAAAAATGTGCAAATTTTTCTGCAAAGGCAGAGTTCTGCAATTCACCTGAACTTCACAGGTGACATCTGCTCCCGAATTCTGTAACCAGTTATGCAATACCTTTGGTTCTTTGTACTGCTGCCTTTCCTAACCAGGACCTCCTTGCAAATAAGCATTGTTCAACAGAGCTTATCTTGGTAAAACAAATACAGTACAATACAATACAAATACATGGGGCTCGATTTTCGAATGACCCCAAATGCCACAAGCCCTGCATACAATGAACATATAGGCGCACAGGACTTCTGACATTCTCCCACCAACCAGCGATCAGATTTTGATCCTTGCTACAATTGCCGCAAGTTAATCCAACTCTTTCTTGCCTAGCTTGCGGCAACCCCACATACCCTTTTTACGGAGCTTGCACCAAATATTTAGGGAGGCGGTATAGCACCGTGGTTTAAGGCGCTGAGCTGCAAATCTGGAGACCTAGGTTTGAATCACACAGCCCCCGCTTGCATACTGTGTGACCCTGAGAAAGTCACTTAACTTCCCTGTGCTCCCAGGCTGCACATGGAAACAAGCTTTCAGCTTAGTGTGTCTCACCTGGTTAAACAATTAGAAAAAAATATATATATATATATTTGGTGCCAGCACCAGTAAATTGGGTAAACTGTCACAACTGCACCCAACCTACAAAACTTGAGTGCAGTTGCAGCAAAGGGGTTTGGCACAGCTGCACCAAGAACAGGGTTTGGTGTAGGGCTTAATGCAAGCCCTGTGTCAGCATTTAAAAATCAAGCCATATACTTAGTAATACACAGGCATCAGTGACAGTTTCATAGCAAAGTGACAAGAGCAGAATAAATAAACTAACTTATACAATGGGGTATAAAAATCCTATAAAGTCATTGGTTAAAACACATCACATGACTGTGATATATCCTGTAATAACCCACGGCTGAGAAATGGCATTTATAAAAAACATACTTAAACACATTTAAAATATATTTTACACTTTGGTCCTTGTATAATGCATATAAAGCACTCCAGAGTGTAGGATTTAGATTACCACTTCTTGTGCGGTTAAGTCACCGGCTGGCTGGCCCTCGTGACACACCACACAAGGCATGGGTAAATCCCCCAAAAACTCACACCCTGTCGTGCCTTATTGCTTAAATGTCATGGTGCCAATGCAGTCAGCAGGCATACTTAAGTTGATAAGAATGCCTAACCTAAGGCTGGCCCGTTGGTACAGCTGTAGGGCTCCCGCTCACAATGCTGGTGTCCCAGGTTTTTGAAAACAAGCATGGGTTATCGGGGCAAGCTGGGGGTAGGAGGATTGAACGTCTCCGAGGATACCCGCCTCATTGGGGGAGGGGAAGGGAAACGCATCTCATAACACTACTTCCACCTGTAGATGTAGGGGTGACAGAGCAGCTCAGAGCACAGCCAGGGAGGGTGCTGTGCTGATCAAGGAGCATGCATCTGCATGCCTGCGCCAGGACCTTGGTCCCACACGCTGGTGCCCCTGTGGGAGAGGCAGTACAAAAAGAGAACAGTGGAACACCCACAGGTAAATCCCCTCTGCCCTGCAAGCTCCATGAAGGATGTATATCCATCCAGAGGGTGGCTACACCCTCCAAGCTGGGCGGAGGAGCCAAAACAGTAAACAAAAACAAGTATTTGTCAATGCCAAAAGTTCAATGTGAGCAGTGGTGCCATTGTGTGTGTGGGTGGGGAGGGGTTATGACCGGTGTTGGCAAATGTCAACACAGGTTCATAACTTCACTGTTTTTAAAAAATTTTTACACCACATTTTCAACATAGCCATTTTATTATGCCACCTCATGAAGAAAGGAAGAGTACAAGTTCAGCTCCCGTCCATAAGGTACTTTCACGCAGTGGCTGCGAAATCACCTTCCGGGATGCAAAGAAACATTTTGCCCAGGACCTGGAAAATGGTAGTTGTCACATTCATGAGGCACAGTGCAGAAATGGCTATGATGAAAATTTTGGGTTGGAATATTGAAAAGTACTAAAGGTACAAGCTTGCGTTTGTTAATTTACATGCATGCTCGTAACTTTGTTGTTCGTTAATATTTTCACACCAAATTTTCAATGTAGCATTCTTATGACCCCACCTCAGTAAAAGTGCCACTGTCATTTTGTTCATTCATCCGGAAAGGTGATTTTGCAGTGCCCCCATGCCATTGTGTGCCACAGGTCCGAAAACATGTTTCAGGCAGGATATGAACAATGACAGCTATACTGTTCATAAGGAGGTGTGAAATAATGTCAATGTTGAAAATCTGAAGTGAAAATATTAAAAACTGGCGAAGTTAGAAGCGTGCATAGAAACTGCGCAATGCACACTCGTAACACAGTCATTTTTTGGAAATTTTTCACCAAATTTGCAACATGGGCTTTTAGGACCCCACCTCATGAACAGTGGCACTGTTGTTTCATTATTCAGTCCTGAAAGGTGATTCCACACAATGACACAAAATCACCTTCTGGGACTGAGTAACAAAATGACAGTGACAATGTTCAGAAGGTGGGGTCCCAAGAACCCCATGTTGAAAATGTGGGACCACAATTCCTTAAAATGGCTGAGACATCAACCTAAGTTGACCCCCCCCATTGATTCCTATTATTTGGCTTACCTTGAAATCTTCACTTTGCCACTCGGCTTTGAAGAGTGCAGACGTGTCCCGGTCCACAGAAGATCATTGATCCCAACCTCCAGAAGTAAATATGGGTAAGGGGGAGTGTGGCGAGGTGGGTGCATAGTGGGAGGGTCAGGATGGGGAGGGGGACGGGGAGACAACGATTGACCCTTTTTTTTCAGGTTTAAAAAAATAAAGACATTGGGGACTTTTTTTTTTTTACAGGAAACAATGTGTACATTTCTGGACACTGAGAGTGGGCTCCCCAGTGTCTGGCTGATGGGGAATGGAGAGAGCTGAGAAGAAAACAGCAGCGGAGAGGGAGGGAGGGAAGGATTTGCTGTGTGTGTGTGTGTGTGTGTGTGTGTGTGTGTGTGTTGGGGCTCGAACAGAACAGAGGGTGAGGGAGGACAGCAGAGCAGCAGGAGGGGAGGGGAGGGAGGTTTGCTCTGTGTGTGTGTGTGTCTGTATGTTGGGGAGCTCAAACAGAATGGAGGGTGAGGGGAGGACAGCAGCAGCAGCAGTGGGAGGGAGTGGGAGGCATTGATTTTTTGGTGGGGGGCTCAAACAAGAATGCAGGGAGGATGGCAGCAGTGGGAGGGAGCAGAAGGGAGTGATTTGCTGGCGGGGGTCTCGAACAGGAATGAAGGGAGGACAGGAGCAGTGGGAGGGAGCGGGAGGGATTAATTTGCTTTTAAACATAGGCTCAGCGTGTCCACATCTGCTGTCGTCACTGTAAGCGCTATGGCAGTGTGAACGCACAACCAGGAAGTTAATGTAATGCAGGGCTCTTTCAAAGGACCGAGCCACGCCACTATTGGTTCAGCTCTGTCCTTTGAAAACTTTGCCAACTCTGCCCCCAAAACAGAAAGTGAGTCATCGGCAGCCTGCCTACTGATTCACCTGCCGCAGACCTGTTCCTTGGAACAGAGCACTCCAGTGGACACACTCCCCCTATACCCCTCTATAGTAACTCTCATTTTAACGAGTTTATCTGCACTTGCACACGTGATGAACTCAAATAAGGAATGCCTAAACTAGTAGATACATTTTGGGGCATAGAACAACTTACAGAAGTTATTTCATCCAGCATTACTTTTGTCTCTTGTCCTTTATTTCCTGCAGTTTCTGTGGACTTTTGCAGAGTAGGACTGTGTTAACACTTTTTCCGTGATCCAGAAAAACTTTTTAAAGAATAAAATTCCAGCACATTTCAGCTAATATTTCATTAATTCTGTGTATGTATGTATGTCTCCTTATTCTTTTTTATTGAGAACATTTGCATTAAAAACACATGGGGCTTGATTCTCAAAAGTTGGCGCAAGCCGCACCAAAGGCAGCTTGTGCCATTTGCCAGTGCACCATGGACTCTGCACCCAATTCTCAATCAGGCATGGTCCTGGCGGCAAAGTCCTACGGTTTGCGGTAACCATTGTGGTGCACCAAACAAAGGGCGCACCTGGACAGATTGCCGCAAGCTATGGGCAGCCATGCGGCAATGTCCCCAAGCATTCCCTAATGGTCTAGCAGACCATCCCAGCCCTGATACCCTGTTATTATAACTGAAACACCCATGGTTGGTTTAGTGGCCCCCCAAAGTCCCAATCCCCCATTATTATAAATAAAGATCCCTGGTGATCTAGCAGCCCTCCCCCAAGTCCTGATCCCCCATTAGAAATAGTTAAACCTTCCTGGTGATGTAGGGCCCCCCAAGCCCCAATCCCCATTATTATAAATAAATATCCCTGGTGTTCTAACTCCCCCCTCAAGCCCTAATCCCCTGTTATGAAATATGAACACACCATTGGTGATCTAGTGGACCCCCCTCCCAGCTCCAATCCCTGTTTATCAATAAAATTATGAGATCCCTGGTAGTCTAGCTGAGCCCCCCTCCCAGCCCTGATTCCCATTTATTAATAAAATTATTAGATCCTTGGTAGTCTAGTGGACCCTCCCAAGCTCTAAGCCCCCATTCTGAAATATGAGCACATCATTGGTGGTCTAGTGGACTTCCAGCCCCCTCACCCCAACAGGCAGTGTCCTGCCACCCCACCCAACCCCACCATGGCAGGCAGTGTCCCACTACCCAGCATGCAGGATGAGGGCGGGGGGGGGCATGGAACATAGCCATGTTGCTGAACTCTCTCAGATGGCTGATTTTGAAGTACCCTTGGATCAGCCCTGGCTGGTCTAACAGTACTTAAAAATCAGCCCTCTGGGAGAGTTCTATGAATCCTTATGTAGGGGATTTGGCAGCCTGCATCTGCTGCAAACCTAGCACCGTGCCACAGCCCATTACGGATGGCGCAAGCACCCTTTGGTGCCTTAGCCTGTGGTTGATGCAGGCTGCCTTTGAGAATCATTCCTGGTGCATCTTTTGGCTCAAGGGGCACTTCGCGTTATTCTTTGTGATGCAAGTCCCTTGCACCATGCCAGGAGCTTTGAGAATCGGGCCCATAATCTTCGTTCCCCTGGATTACATCTTATATTCCTGTGTCACTCCTGCTAAAGTCATAATACTTGGTTTGTGGCATCTCAGTGTGTTGCCACGGAAATTAGTGTGGTACCACAAGAAATGGATTATGACTTCAGCAGGGGGAGAAAGAGAGGCAGGTGGATGAGACAAAGTGAGAGGCACAAAGATCCTGTTTTCATGCAAATGTCCTTAGCCATAAAGAAGGAGGGGTTATCAGTGCAGAAAACTAATTAAATGTAAGTAGAACAGTCTGGATAATATATTCAAGGCCCCTAGAGTTCAACACTTTCATGGCCACAGAATTGTTCCCCATAAGGTGCATCATGCCAGCTATGACAGTATAGCCCAGAGGTTAGAGTAACAAGCTATGAATGAGCTTGGTACATCCAACAGACCTGGGTTTGAGTCCAACAACCTACACTTGCATACTGTGTGACTCTGAGCAAAGCAAGTCACTTAACCTCCCCAGTACTTCCGGGTCGCCCCTGAAAACAGGTATTTGTGCCTAGTGGGCCTTCCCTGGTTACCAAAGAAAACAAAATCTGGTCAGATCCACCACGGCTGCATAATGAAGTTAGTGAAGTTGTGTGAAATTGTTAAGGAGGTATGGAGAAACAACACAATGATTTGTAAGTAGTAAGTTTTTTTATTTTCTGTTCTAAGGAAGGCATACACATTATTAGGAAAATATATGGAGGTGTACATTTTAATGTAAGGAATAGGAAGCAATATAGGTTTACCAAAGAACCTCAGAGCAAATGCTACTGATGTATGTGTTATCCCAGATGATATTGGCCAGATAGCCAAATTTTAAAGAAAACACAATTGCACATACCCCAATAATGCAAAGCATCATGGGAAACATATGTAAATCCCCATGATGGTACAGAAGGTAGCAGTACATGAAAAGTGATGTCTGGCACATGTTCAGCCTTGGGATTATTTACACAGATTTTTTTTTTTTTTTTAAGAGAAACAGGGTTTTTGTCCATGAGGTGATGCAAGTTATATTTAAACAATGTGTTGATGTCAGGAAATCGGGTGTAATGATGGACTGTTAGCAGAGAAAATGAGATAGTAACTTTCAGAGGGGGTCACTTTTGATAATGGCAAGGTAGTTATGCTTGTGATAATGGGAATATTAGGAAAGTATGAGGTCTATGCAGAAGTGGAGTACAAATATGCACAGTTTCATAAGTATGTCCTCACAGAGCAGGCAAATGAGATATGCAGGTTTGTTTTAGAAATAGGTAAAAATAGTGATACATGCAATTGATAGAAAGATAGATAATTACATAGACATATAAAGAGAGAGAGAGAGAGAGAGACACACACACACAGACAGACAGGCAGAAGATGAATGGCAGTGAAGTACTGAAGTGACGCCAACCCCGCCCTCACCCCGCAGACATGGACAGGCATTGGGGTATGCCTTTGGGTCGTTGCCCATAATGCTCACGCCATTTCACCTCACCCTACCCTGCAGACACAGGCAAGTGTCAAGGTGTGCCTTGGAGTGTTCAGACTTTACACTCATCCCATTCCATAAGGAAATGTGCTGAAATAGGTACAGTATAAGAGAGTGGAGTGAACTTTGGGGCTGAAGAGTCAAAGGCACACCTCGATACCTGTCACTGGCTGCAGGGTGGGGATGGGGGTGGAATGGCATGAGCATTACTATTGACAATCCCAAGTCACACCCCTGTTGCCTGTTAGTCCCTACAGGGCAGGGTGTTATGATCAGAAACCCTAATGCCCTGGACGTTTCTTTGTATTTTCAGTCCAAGTTTTCAGCATGGGCTTTTTGTGACCCCACCGCGTGAACAGCGACACTATCAGTTCATTAGCAGAAAGGTGATTTTGCTCAGCGACTGTGCCATTTGGCACCACAGGTACAAAAACACATTCTGAACAGGATATAAAGATGACAGTTGTACTGTTTATGAGGAGGTGTAAAAAAATGGTAATGTTGAAAATCTAGAGTGAAACCATAAAAAAATTGGTGAAGTCATGACACTGCTCTTGCTAATGTATGCTTTCTTCAAATTCCTATGCATTCCATTGTTTTCATCTCTATTACTGTTATGTGACTTCTTAACCTAGCAACAGAATTTAATGCATTACATTATAAGGACAAGTAAATGCTTTTAATACATTTACAAACAGTTACATAAACTTAATTTCATTCATAGAATAATTTAAATTTAGTAATAGTGGTAGTACAAAGCAATTACTCAGACAACTTGAAAACTATAACATCTTTATATTGTATATTGACACCCATAAGGACCTCCTTGAAATTGAGATGCAAATGTCACACATTTATCAGGAATATTTTACTATCCTAAATACATTTCTTGCTTCAGTAACTGCTCAGCACATCTGTTGCATGACCTACTTATTGACACTTTACAACAGCTATGCAATGTATTGTTGCTTACTACACCAACATCATGAACCATAAAACAGATGACTGCCATAACCAGGGAGGCAGTATAGCATAGTGGTTTAAGGTTCTGAGCTGCAAATCTGGAGATCTGGGTTTGAGTCCCATAGCCCCCACTTGCATCCTGGGTGACCCTGAGCAGGTCATTTAACTTCCATGTGCGCCCAGGTGCCCCTGTAAACAAGCTTTCAGCTTAGTGTGCCACTCCTGGTTAAACAATTGAAAGAAAAAATAACACAATATATTATTTTGCTTGCTTTATTTTGCTACTACAAGCTTTGACTAATACATCCATCCTTAAATGTACTTTTTATAGCTTATGTGTCTGCAACCTAGGCAGAACTACACTTAAAATTTCACACATAAATAAATAAATCATCAGAATAACATTTATTTCAGTAGTATCTCCTTCCTTTTCAGGTGCCCATGACACTATGTATATATATTTATATCTTTTAACTTCAAAGCACTAAACCTATTCAAATGCACAAAACACAAGACTTTATTCTCTTCACACATTACTGTTAAACTTCATATCCTAGAATGGCCAAGAAACAAGTTAGACTTCACTCTTGCATGTCACTGTCACACCCACTTCTCATGCAAGCAACAATCAATTACAGAAACCCTTTCATTTCTGTGCTATGCACTCTTACATTACAGAGACATAAAT
Organism: Neoceratodus forsteri; assembly: GCA_016271365.2. Taxonomy (NCBI): domain Eukaryota; kingdom Metazoa; phylum Chordata; order Ceratodontiformes; family Ceratodontidae; genus Neoceratodus; species Neoceratodus forsteri. The sequence continues at coordinate 71,569,771 of CM057452.1, forward strand.
CTTACAGAACTGCTAAAAAAACAAATGTATCAAGATTGGATTTCTGAATTAAAACCTGTCGTTTTCAGTACCTATGTAAATAATAGTTTACTGGCTACAAATGATGTTACAGACATGACATTAACAAAATTTCTGTTTTACATGGAAAACATCCATATAATGAACTTGTCATACAGGATTTGTGGCCTTCTGTCTGCATGTATCTGACAAAGGAAAAGGCACCTGCTTGATTCTTTTTTTCTGTTTTATTTTTATGCCCAACTTGCCCATACTGTTAGAGCTAAATATTGACATGCTTAGAGTTAAAAAAAATCATGATGTCTATGTGTGTGTGTGGAGGGGAAGGTATATGCCTAGATGCAGTTTCAGGTTCTCCTTAATTACTTCCCCAGGCAGCTCTGATAGCCACTTGTTCCAACATGATAGATCCACCTCATGCCCCTTCCACATAAACCAAAAAAAAGGTGGGGTGGATCTTTAGGAGCTCCTCGGGTGGAGGTGGGGTTGGATTTTACTCCCCCCAAAAAACTAATGCTGCCTCCCACTACTCAGGTTCCAGTTCTTGTACCTTCCATTTAAGAAAGAAAATAGTGCCCTGCAATCATTGACTAACATGAAAGCGTATTTATTTGAGGGTGGAAAACATTTCTTGGAGGTGGGTAAGGCGGAAGAGACTATTTACACCTTCACTCAGTTCCACGGACAGAAAACATGACATCACTCCTTTTGTACATGTAAAACATCTGCAGGCTCTGCCCACTGCAGCCGTAAAAAAGATAATATATGTAGTGCTACAGAATTACAGTAATTACTTCTGTTCATTTTCCCTTCAGATATAAAGTTTTCCCAAAGTACCTGGCTCCTTACCCTCCGTGTTTATCCTGTAGCCCCTCTTCTATGCTCAGTATGTAATGTCCTTGATGACATCACATCATATTTTAGTCAATGGTAGGACTGTATATCTGACACAAAAACAAATGATTCATGTCACAGGAATGAAAAATGCTGCCACAGAAACTTAGGAGCTAGGGCTGTGCAGGGGCCAAATATTATTTCCCTAATACCACGAATAGTAGGGCTCCCAAATATTCAACAGCCCTTTCTGAATAAAGGACTATTTGTATTCAGGAAAGAGTATTCAGTCAACTAAAAAATAAAAATTAAAAAAGCCCACCATCCTCCTTCCCTGCCCCCCAAAAACAGTAAAATGTAACCCCCATCCCCCACCCTCTATCAGCAGTCCAATCCCATTTCCCCCCCCCAGCACCCCCAGTTTGTTGTATTTAGTTATAAAATGTTAAATAAATCCCTCAATGCATGACTGGTGCTACCCACCCACCTTCACGGCCAGCCGCAGTCTTTCTAATTGTATAGCTCCTTTTGTAAAAAAAAAACAACAACAGTCTTGTCCCCCTCACCCCACACTCTGGCAGCACTCTACTCCCACTCTCCACCCCCCAACACCCAATACTTGCTAGGAGAAGGCAACTGGCACAAACCCACCCTCCTTCACAACCAGCTGCCTCTCATGAATGAAAGCACTCATGCTTTCTCTGTATAGTAAAAGCAGTTAGCTGCTTTTACTATACAGAGAGAGAGAGAGAGAGATAGCTTTAATTCATGAGAGGCAGCCAGCCATGGAGGGGGGTGGGTTTGTGCCAATCGCCTTCTCTATCAAGAGCCAGGTGTTGAGTGGAGAAGTGGTGAAGGGGAAGGGTGGAAGGAAGGGGCAGCTGCAGAATAAGGGGTGCTAGCTGCACATTCGAGCAGACTTGATAGACCTCTAGGCCTTTATCTGCTGGCAAATTTTGAATGTTTGTATGTTCATATGGTGGTAGGGTGCTGCCAGGGTGGGGAAGTGGGGGGACAAAACTGATTTTCTTTTTTTGTCGTTGTTACAAAAGGAGCCATACAATTAGAAAGACTATGGCCGGACGTGGAGGTGGGTGGGTTGCACCAGTCATGCATCAAGGGATTTATTTAACATTTTATAACTAAATACAACAAACTGTGGGTGCTGGGGGGAGACAAGAGTGGAATTGGACTGCTGATAGAGGGTGGTGGGACGGGGGTAACATTTTACTGCTTTTTGGGCTGGGAAAGAGTGGGAGGGTTTTTTTTTATTATTTTTATTTCTAATGGACTCAAAATAAGAATACCCAAATATCTGGCTGCTGAATACCAATATTCAGGCTGAATATTTGGAAAAAGGTATTTGCACAGCCCTATCAGGAGCTGGGATGCAGAAATCAGAACTGAAGTGCTGCTGAGAATTAGGAGCCACAAATATATTTTAAAACCGTTTTCTGGATACAGAAAAAATGCATTAAATTTGACTAAATATTGGGATTAATTGTACTGGACACCATCTCTCTTGTTTTGCCAGTTTCAACTTTTAAAGCACAAAATCTCCAGCTGAAGGAAGGTGGCATCTGTCAGAGAGAGAGAGTGTGTGTGTGTGTGTGTGTCCCTGCTTCCTGCTGAACCATGAGAGGGGCTCTCCAGCAAAGATTCATGGCCCCAACCCTGACATACACATGATGTGAGGATGTTGGAGGGTGCACACATGAGGAACAGTACAGTTACATAAGAACTTACTGTAACAGTATCTTCTAGAGAGGTTCTTGCAGTAGGTATTAACCATAAGGACTGCACCCCCTGGTGTCAGGACCACACAGAAAATTTTAGCTAGCAGTGTCTGATGAGGGACCACCCACCGACGTCACGTGACTGATGTTAGCATGACCCGCACTCCCACCGGAGACCTCAAAACAAAGCGACAGGAGAAAGGAGTGGGCTCCTTGAACCTAAGTGAAGCTAGAAGTAGAAGCAGAAGCTGGGGGAAGGTGGGAGGAAAAGTTACCTACTGCAAGAGTCTCTCTCGAAGATCTACTGTTACAATAAGTTCTTACTCAACTGTACCATCTTACTTCAAGAGGGCTCTTGCAGTAGGTATTAACCATTAGGACTGAGTCCCAAGCAGTGTAAATCAGACAAGTCTGAAGCACGGGAGGAGGGAAAGATCTGCAGAGATGCAGGAAATTTTATGAAAGGAGGCCCTGAAGGACAGCTAGTCCAAAGCCGGCCCTGCGCCTAGAAGCAATGTCCAGACTGTAGTGTTTTGTGAAAGTGTGGATGGAGCTCCAAGTGGCTGCTGCACAAATATCAGCAGCAGACACATTTTTGAAGCAAACAGCAGAAGCAGTTATGCCTCTGGTAGAAAGCTGTTTGACTTCTCCTGGCAGGGGTTTGTGGTACTTCTGGTGAAAGAACAAAATGCAGCTTGCCAACCATTTTGACAAATATTGCTTAGAAACAGCAGCACCCTCTCTCTTGGGTGCAAAGGAAACGAAAAGCTGATCCGTTTTGTGGACCAACTTCACCCGACTCGTATAGTAACACAAAATTCTGTGAACATCTAGTGTGTGCAGGATTGTCACCTCTTGATTAGAGTACTCAGGGTAATACACTGGTAGTTGAATAGTCTGATTCAACTTAAACTCAGAAACAGCCTTTGGCAAGAACTTAGGATTTGTATGCAGAGCCACTCAGTCTCTGTGGAAAATTAAATAAGGCTCCTTACACATCAGGGCCTGAAGCTCGGAAATCCTTTGAACATAAAGGACAGCAGCTAAAAAGAATGCTTTCCAGGAGAGATAGTGCATGTCGCAACTTGCGGCCGGTTCAAAAGGAGGCAAAGTGAGTTTCTTTAAAATAAAATTTAAATCCCAGGGTGGGGCAGGGTTACACACTGGAGGTTTCAAGTGGAGGATTCCCTTCAGAAACACTTTGGAAACCTCCAGCTGAGCAACTCCACTGGAATGTGGTTGGCAGAAATGACTGAGAGGTGGACCTTCAGCAAGGAATAACTCAGACCCAGGTCAGATAGATGCAGAAAGTACTCCATGACCTGAGGAACAGGGCATGAAAAAGGGTCCTAACCCTTCAAAGTGGGTCAAATGGAAAATCTCTTCCATTTCATAGCATAAGTGGTCCTCATGGAAGGCTTTCTGGCCTCCACGAGGGCTTGGGCCACCATAGAGGAAACCCCATAGCGTGAAGCAGCTATGTCAGAAAGTGCCACGTGTGAAGGTGAAGAGACCTGAGTCCTGAATGAACCAGAGCACCCCCCTCCTGAGTCAGGAGGTCATGACAGATGGGCAGGGGAACCGAGGTCTCCACTGCCAGTTGTTGCAGAAGCAGGAACCATATTTGGGGCAGCCAAAGTGGGGTGATCAGGATCATGTGAGCCCCTTCCACTTGCAACTTAAGCAGCACCCACTGCAGGATTGGAAAGGGAGGAAAGGCATACAAGAACCTCCCTATCTAGTAAAGAGATAGTGCATCTCACCAGAAAACACCAGGCCCTGGAATGAGCAAGCAGAACTTCAGAAGTTTTGTGTTGGATGGGGATGTGAACAGATCGAGATCCAGATGACCCCACAGGTCGAAAATGCCTTTGAAGACTGACTGGTTTAGTTCCCACCCGTAAGCCTTGGCCCCGACTGTCCGCCAGGACGTTCTGGATGCCTGAAACATGAACTGTAGCAAAGGAGATCTGATGCAGAATTGCCCAGTTCCAGACTCGCATTGCTTCCCTGCAGAGAGGGTAGGAGTGAGTGCCCCCTTGTTTGTTCAGATACCAGACCATGCACATATTGTCAGTTTGGACCAGCAGTGGACCTGGACTGAAGAGGTGCTGAAAAGCCTATAGAGCAGACAGCACCACCCGCATCTCCAAAACATTGATGTGTAGAGATATATCTGACTGAGACCACAGACCTTGGGTCCTGAGGGTCTCTAGATGAGCCCTCCCAACCCAGCTCTGATGCATCCATGACCAGGGTTTGGATGGGAGGAGGGGACTGAAAAGGAACTCCCTTGCAGAGATTGCTGAGATCCTGCCACCACAGCAGATCCCGACACATGGATGGGGAGACCAAGACTTTTTGGTCGAGGTCATCCGATCTCTGATCTCATTTAACCCTGAGCGTCCAGTGTGAAATCCGCATGTGGAGTCTGGCCAGAGGAACAGTCAGGATGGCCACCACCATAAGGCCCAAAAGGCACAGCACTGATCTGACCAAAATCCAACAGCTGAAGCTACCAGCCATGCCTGCTGTTGCAAGGTTTCCACCCTGTCCAAAGGGAGGAAAGCCTGACCTAGGGCCATATCCAGCATCACTCCAATGAACTGTAGTCACTGGGAGGGGGTAAGGTGAGACTTGGGGTAGTTTACTGTAACCCCCACTCAGCCAAATAGGTCCAGGGTAGCAGAAAGTGAAATTTCCAGCCGCTCCCTCGACGGGGCCAAGATCAACCAATCGTCAAGGTACAGGAAGATATAGTGGCCCTGGCACCTGAAGGCCACTGCCACTACTGCCAGGCACTTGGTAAAATCCCTGGGTGCCAAGAAGAGGCCAAAGGGGAGGGCCCTGAACTGGTAGTGTTCCCCCTGAAAGGAGAACCTGAGGTAGCGGTGGTGGGCTTGAAAGACCGGTATGTGCAGGTACGCATCCTGCATATCCAGAGCACAGAGCCACTGCCCCTTGTGCAGCATGGGCAGCAGGCCTGAAAGGGTCAGCATTCGAAATCTTTTGTACTGTATGCACAGATTTAGAGTGCTGAGGTCTAGTAATGGGTGCCGGCCTCCCGTCTTTTTGAGAACCTGGAAAAAGTGAGAGTAATGCCCCCTTCCTCTCTGGTTTAGAGGAACAGGCTGTATGGCTGCCTTTTGCAAAAGAGCCTCTATCTCTTCCCTGATGATGGGAATGTGCACCCTTGGGTAAGAGGATGGACCAGAAGGGTTGTCTGGGGGTCTCTCCAGAAACTCCAACATGAGGCCCTAGGAGATTAATTGAAGAACTCATGAATCTGCGGTAACCGCCTCCCACCCTTCCAGATGACAGTCAAATCTTCCGCCCACTGGTTCCTCCAACTGATGAAGAGGAGGCGGGGAGGTAGGCCACTAGTCAAGAGGCAGAGGGAGGACTGGGGAGGGTTGTCTCTGAAATCCTCTGGTTCTTGGCTGGAGGAGTGGTCTTTGCTGAAAGGCCCCGACATTTGTTCTGATGTCTGGCCTGTTGTGGTTGCTTTGTCCACCATCTCTGCTGGCAATGAAAGGGCTTCTTTGCCTGAGAGCCAGAGTGGTACATAGTCTACACAGACCATAAAACCTGCCCCTTATCCTGGAGGTTCATGATGATGTCTTAAGCATCACCTCTGAAGAGAACGGAACCCCAGAAGAGAGCTTCTTGGATGGCAGCCTGGACATCAGGTGTCAACCCAGAAACTCTCAGCCAAGAATACCTCAGGAGACAGACTGCAGTAGCTGTGCCTCTAGCTAAGGAATCCATAACATTGTAAGTCTCCCTCAAAGAGTGACGACAGGTGATCTTAGCAGACCTAAGGGTATTACAGAGGGTTTCCTTTGTGTCAGAGTCTGGCATGGCCTTAATGACCAGCTCTAACTGAAAAAAGAGAGATTTCTGGCACACCAACATGTGTGCCACATAATTAAGGGCACGCATGCCAAGGTAGAAGATGAATAAAACTTACGCCCAAATTGGTCAAGCTGCCTCAATGCCTTGTTAGGTGGAGAGGTGCTCATGTGTTTAGATTTGGTAGATCTGTCATGTGCTGCATGAATGACCACTGAGTCCACTTTAGGGTGGACATTAAGGTGGTCTTTGCCCTCTGGTGTACGGTAAGTCCTGTCCGCCTTCTTGGCCACTGCTGGAATGGAGGAAGGCATGAGCCAGATGGTGGAAGAGAGATCCTCATGAGGGTCCAGCCAAGGAGGCATGAGGACTGGGGACAGCTCAGGTATGTCCAGATGCTCAGCCAACCTCTTTTGTTTGGGGTCCTGGTCATCAGCCTTCTAATCATAGGCCTCTGCAATCCTTTTGAAGAGATCCAAAAATGAGGGATCCTCCAGAGGAGACTTCAGAGACTCCTTAGCCTTGGATTCTTCCAGCGGAGGTGTCTCGAAGCCAGAGACTGAAGAAGAGGGGTCAGAGTTTGAATCCGAGTCTGACGAATGAATCAGGTGTGGAGATACAGCTCCTGGGTGGGGAACCTCCTTGAGGGGAGTGGGAGTTCCACCCTTATGAGAGGTATCTATGCCCTGCATCAGGCCTGACATTGAGAGATGGTACTCCCCTGGTGAAGGGGACCAATGAGTCAGCTCTGGGTGTGCCAGGTTAGAGGCAACTACTGGATGATGACTATCCTGTTCCAAGACTAGTTAAGACTTAGTTTCAGTCCACCAGGGCTGGAGAATGGCCCAGAAGTCTACCTGTGGTTGGGGAAGTGGAGGAGGGGGCAGAAGAGGCTGGTAAACTGGCTGAAAACCGGAGCCATAACCCGGCATCAGGTATCCTGACATCTGGTACCCTGACAGCGGGTAACTAGGTGTGGGATAACTATTGACATAGCCCAGCAGTAGGTACCCTGGTGAAGGGAGGCCTGGTGCCTGGTACCCTGATGGAAGATATCCAGGAGCATGGCAACTGGTAGCCTGGTGTCTGAAAGTCCGGCGCCGGTCCTGGCAGAGGGGCCCTTGTGCCAGATGGAGGACCCTGAGGAGGCCCGAAAGATGGGTTGGAAGACTCAGAGGGGTGATAGTCTAGCATCAGACCACTAGGGAGGGAGCCTAACATCACCCCAGAGGCACCCTCCAATGGAGGCAGAGGGGTAGAAGGCCCTGTAGGAATGGTCGGTGGGGAAGGGTCCTGAGGGTCTGCCAGGAAACTGGTGTTGGGTTCCAGTTGTGACCCTGTAGTGGCATTGTCAGACTGACATCCTTCTGGCTCCAGCTCCAGGTGTTCAGAGGATGCCAGAGGTGAGAAGGGACCCTGGTCAGGCAAGCCCGCCAGGGTATGTTGCATAGGAGACCACACCATTTGTATGCAGATGATACAATTTTGTATCTTGAAGGGAAATCTGTGGGATATATACAGGAAAAATTACAGAAATGTTTCAATACATTACAAATATATTTTTCAGAACATGGTTTGGTTTTAAATTCACAAAAATCACAGGTAATGTTGTTTTCAAATAAAAAAGTATCTGTGGATTTGGATATTAAGACATTGGATGGGTGTAGCCTGGCCTCTGTGGATCGCTATAAATACTTGGGAGTATGGTTGGACTCTCATTATAGTTGGGATTTTCATATTGATAACTTGATACAAAAATTGTGTAAAAAGTTGGGGGTACTGTACAAGCATAGAAGTTGTCTTTCATTCGATGTTAGGTTAAGGATTGTGAATTCAATGATAATTCTGCATATCGATTATGGTGATGTCATATATAGAGGAGCAGTTAGGAGCAATTCAGAAAAGCTTGATGTTATCTATAACAGATATGCGTGTTTTGTCTTGGATGCACCTCGGAAAACACATCATTGCACTCTTTACAGGAACTTAAATTGGATATCCTTGACAGAACAGCGAAATATGCATGTGCAATGGTTAACCTATCGCTGTTACTGTAAAAAAGTTACGGGATATCTAGTGGAGTTTCTGGAGGAATGGAATGTTAAGGTAGGTTTGAGATCTGAAGAGGAAGTAAAATTTAGGGTACCCCTTATGAGAACAGTGAAGGGCCAACATTGTTATGTATATGAAGGTCCAAAACTGTGGAATTCATTATCAGGTCACCTGAGGTCAAGTATAAATAAAATATCTTGGAATGAAATAAAATCATGGCTTGTAAAGGAAGCAATGTCCTTAAAGATTTGCTGTACTTGAGATGTTTGCACATATGGTTTATTGTTGTAATTATTATTTGTTTTTTCTTCTTTTCTTGGTCATATATGTATTGTGTCTTATGTATCTACAATGTGTGTATTTGTATTTAAAATGAAACTGATGTTTTTGCACAGTAGGACCCCATTGTAAATTAGCTGATGCTAAATTGGGTTTTATCCTGTTTCTGATATCAGAAATAAACTTTTTACTACTTACTACTACTACTACTACAGCCGCTGAGGATCAATGTCAGGCTGCTCATCGGGACCTGATGGAAGTGCCTGGGCTGGGCGGATGTCGGAAACTCCGACATCTGGCTTATCAGCCATGGCTGTGCATTCAGTGGAGAATCCGGTGACTGACTTAATGGCCTGCGCTGAGCACTCGTTGGGGACTCTGATAAACAACTTATCAGCCCCACCAGCAGGCTTAGACCCTACAGTTTTGACGGGTCTAAGAGTGGCAGGAGCCTCAGATGCCACTGAGGCAACCACCGCCACTGAGGCCAGTGGTAGTGGGGAGACCAAGGGCTGATTCTTAGAGGCTGAAGTGGCCTTGTCCGCAGGGGCGCTGTTCCTGGAGGAAGAGGGCCACTAGCAGTCCGTGGTCCCTGGAGGGAGTTGTGGGTGGAAGGGGGACCTTTCCTGGCCCCGAAGCTTCTCCTTGTCCTTCCATTTTTTTGTGGTGGTGCGAATCTGATGAGGGTGATGAAGAGGTACTCCATAACTTCTGCAACTCCTTCTCCATCAAAGCCATCTTCTGTTTTCAAATATGGGCCTCGATGGCCTTCTGCCAACGTTTCTGTGTGGCCTGGTTGAAGCTCAGGCAGGCCTCACAGTCCGTGGTCTGGTGTTCCGGGCCCAGGCAGAAGAGGCAGAGAGTATGGTCATCTTTATGTGTAAAGGTGGGCAAGCCTTGATTTTTTGAAGAAGAGCCAAGCCAGAGCCGAGCCAAGGGTCTGGCTTGGCTCTTAGAGCCAATTACGAGCCGAGCCAAAGGTTATCGTAAATGTAAAAAGTGTTCCTTTTTTAAGGGGAATTTTATATACTGCAATAAATGTATACAAGGTACTTTGCACAACGCTGCAGAAAATGCTTTGAAGAGTGTGCCACAATGGAAACTTCACTGGATTAACCAAATTTTAAAGTTATTTGAGTGGTAACATGGGCAAGGACATCAATGTGTTCTGATTTGATGGTGACACCTGCATTTGCTTTCCCATTTTATATAGCAAGGTAGTTCAAACATTTACATGTAGTGATGTTTAATCATGGCATGGTAATATTGCTTACCTTTTTCCACTCAAAACATTTTCTGCTTCTTTTCAAGAAAATTCAGGTGTGTCACTCTCTGGAGTTTTGCTATGTTAATTTACCAATGTAAAAAACACAAATTATTCCATTTTCAAAGTAAACACATGGACAATATAGCTGGTTTAAAAAAATAGCTTTTTATTCTTATTCTTTACTGTAACGTTTCAGTTACAGACCCTGAATGTTTCAGTTACAGACACTGAATGTTTCAGTTACAGTTACACACAATATAAACAAACAGCAGTTTGATATATTAATTTCAGAAATGGCATTCTGGTGCACCTTAAGGAACATTTTGGGTATCAAGTTAGTTGTTAGGTAAATCGCTGTTATAAATGTAATGTTCAGGGTGAATATTCTAACAAGTTAAAGGCTCATAAACATGGATGTTTCTGTTAACAGTCAACCACAAACATTCACTTTTAGAATCTAATGTTATAAGTATGACACTATGTTGTTCATGAATTGTTCACAGTGAATACTCTCACAAGTTGAAAGCTCATAAACATGTTCCTGTAACAGTCAACCACAACACAACCATGTAGACGCTAATGTGATTTTAATAAGTGGCACACAGTACTGCTCATGAATTGTAGCTACTCCTGACATACATGCAAGTGGTATAATCACAGAAGAACAAGAACAATGTTACATGGTAGTGTAGTCAACATAACGTTAGTATTGTTGACAGACGTGTTGATAGTGGGATGAAAAGCGAGTCCCCCAAGGGACTGCTCATTCAAAGTTACACAATTTGCATCAGAAACAGTACCTTTTTTTTTACTGACAACAAGTTGATGTTTTCCTATGTTAGGTTCAGTAGTCGCCAGTCACAGTACCACTGCCACCACTGAGCAGTGTAATGAAAAGCGAGGCCCCCACAAGGGACTGCTCATTCAAAGTGATACAACAATTTGCATCAAGAATTAGTAAAAATGTTTACTTGCAAGTTGACGTTAAGTAAAGTTGCTTAGATAAATACAAGCTACCTTACATTTTAAAGTACAATTGTGATTTACCATTCTCCTCCGATTTGGAGTAGCACACCCAGATAAATCTTACACTATCCCTGCATACAATCATGAAAACTCACAGAGAAATGTTTTACCAACCAGCGGAACATATAACATAGCTATTTTGGTATTCATGAAATGACTCTTGGCTGTCAAGCCTGTCATTTAAATTTTCAAGACATGTTTGCATTCTCGAAGTATGAAACGAATCTGAGTAGTTCCAGAACATGGATGTTTCAAGATGACACTATTGATTAGGCAAGAGATGCTTAACAAATACCATTCACCACTTACTAAGCATTTTTTTTTTGTTTTAACGTGTGCGTCCTTCCATGCTTAAACATGCTCACATTTCAGCAAATAGCCACTACTGAGGTTGTTGTGGTCCTAAAGGTTCTTCTGCTGTCAATTATCAACTGTGCAGTACTTTACTGTTATGAATTTGTGCTCCTTTTATGCACACACCTGCACCAAAAAAAGTTTACAGATAAGTTTGAAATATGTAACCTTCAAGACTCAGGAGCAGAAATCAAGTAATGAAAATTAGAAAACAAAAAGGTAATGCTTACTAGTGAGTAAATGGTTGCACATCTTGGAAAAATCCATCAACAAACACAATGTGTAGTGTTACAGCTGAGCTACCTACTACTACCAATTGATTTGAGACAGACAGCCCATACCATCACCGCTGAATTGCATTAAGTGTTAAAGAGCAAACAGGCAGTCTGTGAGAAGGGCACTCCATAAACTTAAGACAGGAGTCCCTATCATGCAGCCCTGCCAAATGTGCATTAAATGTTGAACTGGGGGCTTCACAGCCAGTTACTCTGCAGTTACAATAGTCCCTACTTGTCTAAATCATACCTCTTAATGCTGTCTGGTAAGGGAGTGAATGACTCATAGCAATGACCGAACTATCGGTGAGCTGGTCCCCACCTTTTGGCAGTTGACCACAATCCAACACTTGGATGTTTTGTGATCTCCCACAAGGGAGAGTGCAGGTGAGCACTCAATTTATTCCAACCTAGAGTGGTAATATTCAGAACATTACCAAACATGTGTAAGATACCTGTGACAAAAATGTAAGCCACTGCTCAAGTAATCGGGGCACTATTAGTTGAGCTGTGACTTCGTTTGCATCAGATGGTTTACAGATGCATACTAATATTCTGGAAATCCCCCCATAGGATTCAATGGGGTGCAGCCTGCACGCTCCCTGTTAGGATGCTACAAATGTCCAAGTGTGCAATTGTGGACAGGACATGAAGTGGAAGGGTCTGGCTGACCAGCAGTCCAGCCAGTGTTGCGCTTCATTCATTCTTTTGTAGGACAGCATTAAAAGGGTGTGATTTTCACAGTTAGAGACTATTGTCATGGCAGAGTAGGTATGCTACAAAACCCAACAGAAAAAGTAAAACCTCACATCTTCAACTGCATTGGAATGATATTATGGTTCTGATAGCCACAGTTTAAAAGGTAATTTGAAGTTTGGGAAATGAAATCCTAAAGCATCAGAGAATAACTCTAACCATTCTATGATGCATTTGTTTTCAGGGAGCTGTTGCAGCAGGAGTTAGCAAAGGCTGTATTATTTTCTATAACAGGTATGCCACTGTTGCCTAAATAGAAAAGGATGTTGCTAACCTTTCCAGTCTAACTCTGGTGTCCAGAGAAAAGGAGAAACTCAAATAAGCGAGTGGAGTCTTGGTGTGCGGTGTCTGGATCTACAGGCCTCTGAGCACCCTCTGTGGAGGGAGGAGTCATAGCAGTGGACAGAGCCACCTCCGGTGGTGGAGAAGCATCAGTAAAGCCCATGGGGGCTTATCGGCCTGTAATTGCGTGTTTAAGACACCACAAGACATTGCTTTTTCACCTTACCTGCAGCGAGTGCCTCTAGATTTATCTCGGGTAGCGAGATATCATGCCGTTTGTCGTGGCTGCTTTAAAAAAACAAAACTCAGCTACTTAGGCTGCACCTGTGTTTTAAGATAACAGAATATTGAGACCAGGCAGTTAATGACTTTTTAGAAAACATTTGCGTCTTCTATTTCTTATTGCCAAACAATCAAAATAAGGCGCTCTCGGGAACCATCCAAATAGAATGGTGCTCGTGTATCACCTAATGAAATACAAATCAAAAAAATAAAGCACCCATTCTGGATGATTAAATGAAAAAATTTGAAAATCCAAGTATTGTCTTTATATAAGTTGTTTTTTATTTATCCAATATAAAAAGACATAGATAAACAGAAACAGTACACAAAATATGTAAGTGCAAGTATTATAGCTGGACTATAATAGCAATAAAAAATACTTGCACTTACATATTTTGTGTACTGTTTCTGTTTATCTATGTATTTTTATATTGGATAAATAAAAAACATTTTATATAAAGACAATACTTGGATTTACAAAGTTTTTCATTTAACCATCCAGAATGGGTGCTTTGTTTTTTTGATTTGTATTTCTTATTGCCTCAGCTTAAAATAGTAGCACTAGATAGCACTATACAGTTTATATTTTTTTGTTATATTCTGTTATGGATTGTACATAAGAGCCCTTGTTTATTGCATTTTATTGCATTTTTGTGATTTTTTTTGCCTGTTTGCCTTGCCCTGCACTGCTGCCCTATGCCTTACAAGTGACCATGGGTAGAGCTTACATTAATACCTCAGACAATACCTCTGACTGTCCAAATATATTTAAATGTGAAATGTGAAAATGTGAATTTATAAAAAAAAAATCATGTAAATTCAATTGATAGAAAAAAATAAAAAATAATTGTTTATTATTTTCAGGATGTGATTCTTCAGTTTGATTGGCTACTGACCCCATGTGACTAAGCTGTACTTAATGTGCATGCTTAGCGTTCAAAGATCAGAACCCCGCAGTCTCTGAGCTACGCACCAGGAAGAGTACCCACAGAGGGAAAATGCATCTGCATTTCATTTTATTCTATTTTTCAAATTTAAATGTGGCTTTTGATAGCTAATTCTCTAGCTTTCTGGTTTTTCTTTTCTACTGTTGTGGAACTCTAGTAGTATTAAGTGTTTTCCTGAGAGGGAGATTTGCAATAGAAGTGAGCTTGTGAGTGGGTGAGGGGATATATTGTACAAAGTGAATAGAGCTAGAGGCATTTATCTCAGTGAACACCTCAGCCCATGTAGTTCGTGTGGTATTCCTTTGTATCCGAAATTTTGCCCACTCACTCTGAATATCTTTGGATGATTGTGCAATAAACAATGGCTGGAAAGTAAATAAGCCCTCGTAACTATTTGTTTTCCCCTTTTACTGTGTATATTTACATTACATATTTACATGATAGCTAGATTATAGCTATTAGAACTAATAGAGTTAATAGGGATTTATTTAGATTTGTTAAAGGAAAACTAGGGGAAACTCAAGAGATGGGAGAAACATATTCTGACTGGATATTGTACTCAGATTATTGGTTAGTGTTTTTTTTTACTTTCCCATATTTAGTGATAAACAAGTGGAACTCGAGAATTCAGAAGAAAAGGGGAAACTGGGGAAAAGAACATTTTATCTTACCTTTGGATAGAGTGCAAAAGTCACCCTCGTTTGTTAGAACTAGAGAGAGAAAAAATTGGAAACTAAGACTGAGAAAAGAAAAAAAGGAAAAAGAAGTTAAAGAAAACTTTTCTCCAAAAAGAACTTTATTTACCCAGTCAATTGGAGAGCAGTAGGAATCTATTCATGGCAAATTACAGAAAAGCTTGAAGCCAAATGAGGGAGCCCAAAGGAAAAGAAGATAGTAAGAGTGATATATAGAGTTCCAGTGACTCAGAGTTTAATTAACTCATAGAAGTGAAATAATCTGTGCTAACACTGGTATAGTCTTTATATCTACCCACTGAAGTTTGTTTTTGTTTTGTTTATATTTTTTTTTACAATTGTTATACAAATTTGTGCCTGCCATTTCCAGCACAGAACCACCACAGAGTTGGATAGATTCAGTGTCTGGAAAGGGCAGACACAGAACTTTTTCAGTTGCACTTTTTGCCAACATTTTATTGTTTTGCAAAGTTGTATTTATTGCATATATATGTGTCTAAAAACCAGATTAATTATGCCTGTTAAGACCAGAAAGGGAAAAAATAACAAAAAAGAAGCACCTAACTTGAAGAAAATGAAAGGCGAAAAGCATAGACAACAACAAGATGCATTTAATGAGGGTGAATCGAGCTATTCTGGGGCAAAGGAAAAAACTATTCAGTTAATACAAGGAGTCTTAGAATCCCCTCAAAGGGAACAAAACACGATAGCACTTGAGGGAGTTGAGGGAGTCAAGGGAGTTGAAAGAGAAATCAAATATAATCTAAAAGGAGAAGAATTGTTAACCCCCACCTTAAAGAAAAATTAATTAAGTCACTTGACTAACTCAAAAATGAAACAACCATCTATCTGGGAACTCTGGAAAAGGAAGGGAGAACTATTGTCACCAGGGAAATTAAGGAAATTAAAGTCACTTAACCTCCTTGTGCTCCCAGGTCGCTCCTGTAAAAAATCTTTCAGCTTAGTGTGCTATACCTGGTTAAACAACTAACTAAAAAAAAAAACAACTAATGCACAGTATGTTAATTAACACAAATATCACACCTATAAGAGACCAATATAGTCTACAAGAGACACTTAGCCAGGACCCAGGGTTAATAGAATTACTGAATAATGAGGTGAGTGGAACAGTGGAGAATATAAAAGAAACAATTCAAACTAATCACAGAATTGAACGAAAAATAAGAGAATTTATTAAAATAAAGATGGGATTGTTAGATCAATGTAGTTCACCTCTATGGCAAATTACTTGAGAAAGCAACACACATAAATCAAAGGAATTAACCAATAAAACCACTGTTGCCTCATGGGCAACAGACGAAGTTACTTGTTTCATGAACCCAATAGAACTTAGTGCCCCTTCATTAGAAACAATTACAAAAGGGTGCACAGATCCATTAAGAGATCCATCATTAGCAAATGCAATGATTTATGAACAACTGATACAGAATTATCAGAGTCTTTCATATATAAATGGAATTTGCATAGAAAACAAAAAAAATGACTGTATGTATGAAATAATGACACAGAGTAAAGTAGAAAATAATGATAACCAGGCTTTAACCCAAAATGAGAGAGAGAGGGTTTATTACCAGATGAGACTCTAAAGGAAGAGCATATAAAGAAGATAATTATGCTTTCAAGCTCAATTTTTTTTCTTCAATTGTTTAACCAGTAGTAGCACACTAAGCTGAAAGCTTGTTTACAGGTGTGACCTGGGAGCACAGGGAAGTTAAGTGACTTGCTCAGGGTCACACAGTATACAAGTAGAGGCTGTGGGATTTAAATCCAGGTCTCCAGATTTACAGCTCAGAGCCTTAAACCACTGCACTATACAGTTTCCCAACTGATTCTAGGATAACTGAATATGAAAAACTCAGTGAACAAGAATCTGAATTGGTTATGCTGCCCAGTAATTATGACTTAAAAAATAGCTTAATCATGGAATTAAGATCAGGAAATACAGAGTTGTGGGAGAAAGGAATAAAACAAGAAAATAGGAACAAGAAAAGTGATTATAAGATAACAAACAATAACAAAGATGTAAGTAAGGAATCAGAGGGGGAAAACAAAAGAATGAAATCAAAATGCATTCAACAAAGAAGGAGTTTTCAATGAGGAAGTTGGAAAAACAGAAAAGTAAAACAATAAGTGGGAAAAAGTACATTCAAAACATATCTATGGTAAATACTCAAATAAGTAAAAGGGGGAGATCTAAAAAAAATAAATAATAGAGAGAAATGAGATCAAACAACACAGATAATCAGTTGGTATTAAGATAATCAGTAAAGAACAGAGAAATAGTCAAGGGTGACCAAGTGAAGCCCAGAAAGAAGATGACTAGCACTAAAGAGAAAGGAATAAGGAAAAAAATACCAGTTAAATGTTGACCAAGTAGAAGATCTAGAAAGAAAAGACAGGGAAAATTCTCAAAACAAAGAAAAAGAACCAAGAAAAAAAAACTATGAGAATGAGAATGAAACACAAAAGGAAAAAGAATTGCAAAATTATTTGAGAGATCTATTAAATAGGACTCTGGAGACCGATTTTGTCCTACCACTATTTAAAGTCCCAGTAATGCCAGAAGAAACTGAGACAAAACTTAATGACAACCTTAAGCAATTTGTGGGCTCAGTTTTACAAATTAACAAACGCTGTGACAACCTAATGGCAAAATTCAGTGTAATTAGACCAATTATAGACACAGAACTAGTCATTTTGCTTTCAGACCAATGTCATGTATTGAAAGCAATATAGAATCAAAAGGAAAAAAAATGAAAGAACAAGGAATAGAAATAGATAGTATTGTGGGAATAAAGTCGATTTTTCCAGAGTTCTATAGAATAAATACAGATCAAGCACTTGTAGAGAATGAATATGTAATCTCAATGTATGGATTGAATAAATTTGTATCAGAATCAAATTGAAACAGAATCAAGGTCACAGAAATGTTACAGAATTTGACCAAGGACAACAGTTTAACTAATAGGGTAAAGAAAATAAAAAGATGGGAAAATAATGATCAAATAGCAATATGGGTAAAAAATAAAATGGATTATAAACACATACTGGCCAAATCAGAATTATTAGACAAGGTAGAAATATACTTAAAGGGAGAGACAGATGAGGTAGAGAGTAGACACGAAGGACCGAATGATGAACATTGGTTGAACCTAATTAAAACAGCAAACAGATTTCAGACACTACAGAATCTGGAAGATTGACAAAACTTAAACCCAAATAGAGTTGAAAAGGATAAAGATAAAAAGAATAAATATAATATGATAGCCTGGAACATTGCAGGGATTAAGGATAAATTGGATGATCCTACTTTTATTGATTATTTAGTGCAATACAACTGTATTTGTTTACAGGAAACCTGGAGTAGAAAAGAACTAAAATTAAATGGTTTTAAGGGATTTCAGAAGGTAGCAAAAAGATTAAAAAAGCATGGCAGACCATCGAGGGGACTAGCCACATGGTGTAAAATAATAAATATAAATTAGAGCATACAGAATTACCTCTGGATTCAGAACACATCCTACCAGTGCCATTAGTCGTCAATAAAAGGAAAACAGTTGTTATAAATGTTTATTTTCCTCAAAATAATTCCATTTATGTGGATCATGGAGTTATAGGGAAATTAGTTACATTTATAGAAACATGTCTCACAGGTGACCCGAATTATGGAATAACTCTCTTGGGTGATTTTAATGCCAGGGTGGGGCACACCCTTGAGTTATGAGAAGACCTGGCTGAGGTGTGTGCGGCTCTGGATCCTCCTGCCCTGACTCCAGTATGGAGGTGCAGAGATGGCAAGGATTGTGAGAGAGGGCTAAAACTGTAGAAGAACTGGAAAAAACAGAAATGGGTTTGATCAATGGGCGAACAAAAGATGATGCTGAAGGGGCTTATACCTATACTGGAACTAGAGGGGTCTCAACAATAGATCCTTGCTGGGTATCAATCAATCTAATAACAAAATTGTTTAGCTTTAGAATAGGTAATATAATGGATACTGAGCATAGCCTATTATAAATAAAATTAGAATTATGGCCCACATCAAATAACAGTATAACAAAGAAAGCAGAAATTATAAGGGTTAAAAAGGGGATCAAACGGGAAACAATATGGCATTTTAAATCTATCCAGTTGTTATCTAATTATGGTTTAAGGGAAGAAATTAATTTAGGACAACAGATAATTGAAGAGGATTATGTCCTAAAATTCATTGAAATAATGAGAGCAATATCTTCACTACTATTAAAAGTCACAATAAGTAGTGGGAAAAGAGGAAGTAAATGGTACGATGAAGAATGCAAAAGGAAGAAAAAAGAACTTAACAGGCATGGCAGACTCACTTACAATAGGCCAACAAGAAAAAACAAAATGAGATTGAATAAACAGGGAAGAGAATATAAAAAATTAGTGGAGAAAAAAAGGAAGAGATACAGAATAAAGATGTGGAACCAACTTGAAAAATTAATAAGAGAGAATAACAACAAGAAATTCTGGCAAATGGTCTCCAAAGGATGGGATGAGGTACATAGAAACATAGAATTTGATGGCAGATAAGGACCGCTTGGCCCACCTAGTCTGCCCATTTTCCTACCTAACAGATAAGCTGCAGATCCTAGTTAACCAACAGCTTACTTCCTCCTACCCCCCACTAGGACTGCCTTATGTCTGTTCCATGCATTCTTGAATTCCCCCACTGTTCTTGACTCCACAACCTCCTCAGGGAGGCTGTTCCACACATCCACAACCCTCTCCATGAAAAAATACTTCCTCACATTACCTCTGAGCCATCCCCCCTCTATCTTCATATCGTGCTCCCTTGTTCTTGCACATCTCTTTTTCTGAAAGATGCTACCCTCTTGGACTTTGTTGATTCCCTTGAGATACTTGAAAGTTTCTATCATGTCCCCTCTCTCCTTTCTTTCCACAAGGGTATACATATTAAGCTCCTTTAGTCTTACTTCGTATGTCTTCTGGTGCAGACCCTGCACAATTTTGGTTGCCCTCCTCTGGACAGCCTCCATTCTGTCTATGTCTTTGCGGAGATGGGGTCTCCAGAACTGCACACAGTACTCCTGATGGGGTCTCACCAACTGTCTGTACAGAGGGATAACAACTTCCTGTTTTCTACTATTGATGCCTCTTCCTATGCATCCCAGTATCCCCCCAGCTTTCCTTACTGCCTTCTCACATTGCTTGCCCACCTTTAGGTCATCTGATATAATTACCCCCAGGTCCCTTTCCATTTTTACTGTTGTCAGTATCTCACCCCCCATTGTGCACTTTTCCCCTGAGTTTTTGTTTCCCATATTCATTACCTTGCACTTCTTTGCATTGAATCTGAACTGCCATATATTTGACCATTCCTCCAACCTTGCCAAGTCCCTTCTCATCCTTTCCACTCCATCTTATGTATCAACCCTGTTGCAGATTTTTGTGTCATCTGCAAAGAGACATACTTTTCCTTCTAGTTCCTCTGCAATGTCACTTATAAAGACATTAAAAAGGACCGGTCCCAGTACTGAACCCTGTGGTACCCTGCTAGTAACCCTCCTTTCTTCACTGTGTACTCCATTTACTACTACCCTTTGCGTCCTGTTGTCTAGCCAATTTTTTATCCAGGCTACCATCAAGGGTGGCTAACTTGTGTATTAATCTTTTGTGTGGGACTGTATCAAATGCCTTGCTAAAATCTAGGTAGGCCATGTTCACAGCCCCTCCCTGGTCTACTACTTTGGTCACCCAGTCAAAGAAATCTATTAGATTCATCTGACACAACCTTCCCATCGTGAATCCATGCTGCCTTGGGTCCTGTGTCCCACTGGCCTCAAGGTACTCAACAATTCTTTCCTTCAGAAGTGACTCCATCATTTTCCCTACCACTGAGGTCAAACTAACTGGTCTGTAGTTTCCTGCCTCTGTCCTGCTCCCACTTTTGTGAAGAGAAATCACATCTGCCCTCCTCCAGTCCTCAGGTACTACCCCATCCTCCCAGTTCTACCCTTAGTTCTTTTAGAATTCTTGGGTGAATCCCATCAGACCCCATTGCTTTGTCCACCTTCAATTTTATTAGTTCTTTCAGAACCCTTTCTTCTGTAAATGGACTGGTATCGACCCCCGTCTTCAGAGTGTTTCTCTTGTTTGGTTTAGGTACCTCCCCCTCCTCTTCCTTTGTGAATACTGAGCAAATATTTGTTCAGTATCCCTGCTTTTCACTGTCCCCTCTACCCACATTCCTCCCTTTTAAGCCTCAGTATCCCTCCTTTGGTCTTTCTTCACTCCCTAATGTACCTATAAAAGGTCTTATCCCCCTTCTTAACAGAATTGGCTATCCTTTCCTTGGTTTGGGCCTTTGCTATTCTGACTGCCTTCCCAGCCTCTTTCTGCTTTAACTGATAAAGTTTTCTGTCCTGCTCCTTCTGTGTTTCCTTATATTTCCTGAATGCTATCTTTTTCTCCTTAACCTTCCCTGCCACCTCTTTTGAGAACCATAGCATTTTCTTCCTTTGTTGTGTTTTACTGATTTGCTTTACACAAAGGCTTGTTGCCTCTGTGATGGCTGTTTTGATTACTCCCCATTGTTCCTCCACCCCTCCTTCTTGCCTGTTTACTAGTGCTTTTCTAAGGCACGCTCTCATTTTCCCAAAGTCAGCCCTCCTAAAGTCCAATACTCTTGCTTTTGTATGGCTTGATTGTATGGCTGTGTTTATCGTGAACCACACTGTTTGGTGGTCGCTTGTTCCCAGATGGCTACCCACCTCTAAATCTGAGATTCTTTATCCGTCCCCATTTGAGAGTACCAGGTCTAAGATTGCTCCCTCCCGAGTGGGTTCCAATACTAGCTGTCTGAGGCATGCCCCCTGTAGGGCATCAAGAATGACCCTGCTCTTGGATGTGCCAGCAGCAAAGGTGCTCCAGTTAACATCTGGCATATTCAGGTCCCCCATCAACAATATCTCCCCTTTTTCTGCCATTCTAAGGAAGCCTTCTATCATTTCCTTGTCCATTCCCTCCCCTGAGATGGGGGTCTGTATACAACCCTGTGGATTGTGGTGCCATTTCCTGTCTCAGGGTGACCCAGAGTGCCTCATCTGCTCCCTGTTTATTCTTTAGTTCTGTTGCTTTGATCTCTTCCTTTACATGAGAGCTACTCCTCCTCCTCCTCTTTACCCTCCCTGTCCCTCCTGTAGATTGTGTATCCTGGTATGTTGACATCCCAGTCATGGTTCTCTGTGTACCATGTTTCTGTGACTGCCACAATATCCAGACAACCCTCTTCCATCAAGACCACTAGTTCAGGGAGCTTGTTACACAGACTACGGGCATTGGTACTCATCACCCTCCACTTTTTGATAGCCTTACCCCTTTTAGCCCCATTCCTGTCCTTACTGCCTTTGCCTTTTTTTACATTTACCTCTGTCCTGCTCCCTAATAACTTCTCTACCTTGGTGTTTACCTCACTAATTACCATGTTTTGTGGGGGAAGGCTGGGATTTTCCTGCTCCTTTTCAGTGCCTCCCCCCTTGGCTAGTTTAAATGCTTGCCAATGAAGCATTTAAACATCTCACCTAGGAACCTGGTTCCCCTGGACAGATGCAGACCATCGCACCAGTATAGGTCTGCATCCCTCCAGGTGGCTCCCCAGTCCCCAATGAAGCCAAAACCCTGAGCTCCACACCAGTTTTTCAACCACTCATTGAATTCCCTGGAGAGGAGTGCCCTAGCATCACCCTTGCCATAGACAGGCAGCACCTCCAAGAAGGTTACCGTATGCGCTACTTGTCTAAGGCCCCTCCCCAACTCTACAAACTCCTCTTGCACTGCTCTGATCCAATTCTTAGCCAGGTCATTTGTCCCTAGGTGGACAATGACATTCAGCTCCTTCCCTTGTGCAGCTCCTCCCACGATCCTGAGGATTCGCTTCCTATCCCTCAAGCCGTGCGCCAGGAAGGCCTACCTCTCTCTCCCTTCCTCCCCATTTCTACGCCCCTAATGATTGAGTCCCCACCAGGAGTTGTTTCCTCCTGTGGGGTCCCATGCCACCCTCCTGTGGGTCTCCTTGTGAAGGTTCCCAGCATTCTCCTTGGTATCCACTGCAGGTGCCTCCATAGAGGAACCACTATCCACCAGAAGAGCGAATGAATTGTGGAGAGGTACAGCTGGAGGGATGCAACTCTGTTCCACCACCTCTCTCCTCCCTCCCTGAGCCCACCCTGGTCCAGCCTCTCCTCCTCTTCTTGGCAACCTCTGAGGTAGTGGCATTGGCCCTGGTGGTCCCTGGGTGGGGGAGGAGGTTTCACGAATCCTAGCCAGGTCAGCCTGGAGATGGGCAACCTTCTCTCTCAGATCAGAGAGGTGCCTGCAAATAGGGCAGCATCGCAGCCTCCAGAATGTCTCCCGGAACACTGCCGCCCCACAGCCATTGCACTACACCACTCCTATCATGTCTTATTTTGTGTCCCCTCTCTTGTTTCTCTGTATGCTTACTCTCTCCTCTCCTTACAACTCTCACCCTTCCTGTTCTGGGACAGCAACTTCCTATCTTCTTTAGTAGCCTCTTTCTTCCTTGCTCAATGTCAGACCACCAGCAGCTGGGGGGGAGAGTGAGCTACTTTTTTCCTTTAGGGTTGACAAAACCAATGTTTCTCTATGATCCTTCCCTTCCTACTGCCAAACAGGAAGTTCCTGTTGACAGTCAGATCCAGTGGCTATAAAAGTAGAACTGGCTTAGGGTGGGATGGAGGGCAATTAGTAAGAAAAAAGGCTAGCAACAGGAAGTTGTAATTTGAGTCACCTGCTTTTATAGTGTCTAAGCCACACCCCCAATTAAGCTCTCTCTCCTCCTACTGGTTTAGCAAAGTCAGCTGATACAATACCCTTCCCAGCACAGAATACACACTGACTTTCTTTCTTTTCTTTCTTTTTTAACCCTAAATAAGACCCCTTCTACTTCTAATAAAGTATCTGTCTACTTAATCTCAACAGACACTGACTCTTGCTGAGATATAAGTTTTAAATTAAGAAAATGTAGCTTCTTTTAGTTAGCTGCTTTCTGCTCTACAAGCAAGGCTAGCAACAGGCTATACATGAGAATATCGAAAGTTATATAGACCCATTGACTTGGGAAAATCACTTTAGGACTCTATTTTATAACCAGGCATTAAACCACACAAATACAAAGACCAATTGGACCCCTTAGGCACAAAAAAACCACAGAAGAAGAAGTAATAACAGTATTACAACAGGTAAAAAAACATAAAGCACCAGATCCTGACAGAATACCAATGGACATTATTATAGATGATCCCCATTTATGGACTCCAGCATTGGTGGATCTACACTATATTATAATAAAAACAGGGAAAGTACCCCAAACATGGAGGGAGAATATCATCATCTCCATTTACAAAAAAGGACACAGATTAGATCCAAGCAATTATAGGCCAATCAGCCTGTTGGACAATTCCCCAAAAATTGTTCACAAAAATCATATTTAATAGAATCATGGATTGGTTAGTTAAAGTAAAGATAATTAACGAAGCACAAGCTGGCTTTATGCCTGATCACTCAACGTTGGATCAGTGCTTCGTACTGACACATTTAATAAATAAATATATTACAATCAAAAAACAAAAATTATTTTGCACATTCGTAGATCTAAAGGCTGCATTTGACACAGTAAATAGGAACAAGCTTTGGGAAGTCCTTGGTAATTACAGTTTAGAAACATCTATATTAAACTTAATTAAAAACTTATATGAGGACAATCTCACAACTATCAGATATAATATGGAAGGAGACTGTACGGCCAAATTTTCAACTAATGTTGGCCTCAGACAGGGGTGTATGCTCTCTCCTATTTTATTTAATCTTTGTTTGAATAAGGCACTTGAGGGGCTGGAGATCCAGAGCTGCACATGCAGGTGGGTTCCTTCTGGGGGGGGTGCCCCTATCTGGCATATGCAGATGACGTTGTATTAATTTCAACTAGCTGTCTAGGAATAAAGAAAAGCTTAGCTACATTTCAATATGAATGTGAAAAGCTTTCATTAGAGATAAATTACAGTAAAACTAAATATATGATATTCAATAAGAGCCAAATTAGAACAGGCATGATATGTTCTTTGAAATGTAAGGGCCATAATATAGAATATGTAACAAAGTTTTGTTACCTGGGTATTATATTTACATATAATCTTAAATGGAAGGAACATACATCTAGAGTAACACAAAAGATAAAGGGGGTATTACCAGCACTAGAAAGATTTAATTATAAATATGGGGGAAGGTCAGTCACAGGACCACTAAAGGTATTAAGTGTGAAAGTTCGATCACAAATACTATATGGGGCAGAGATTTGGGGGATGGAGAATGTGGAAGGATTAGAAACCATAATGATTACATTTTATAAAAAGGTATCAGGTCTTCCTTGTGGAGCATCCTCCTGTTTGTCCAGATTGGAATTAGGACAATTATCAATAAATTGTAATATAGAGCAAAGATCAGTGATATACTGGATTAAAGCATATAACATGCATGAAAACAGATTGCCAAGAATGTGTATCGAAGAAATGTTAAATCAGAAAAGGAAAGGCTTCATATACCCAAGCACACAAATATTGGAAAAATTAACATTACCCTACAGATTATTGGAACTCCTGTTATAAAGCACAAGAACATCAATTGAAGTGATCAATGAGATTATTAAGACTAGAATAGGGTATATCCATATCCAAAAGGAAATGGAATTAGCCAGAAATTGTAAACTAAGTTCATGGTTGGCAACAAACACCAGGATACAATTTGGGTTACATCAATATTTAAGGATAATAAGCAATCCAAGTAATATAAAAGTTTTCACCAAGTTTAGAAACATAGACTCTGACGGCAGATAAGGACCACTTGGACCACCTAGTCTGCCCATTTCCCTACCTATAGGATAAGCTGCAGATCCTAGTTAACCAATAGTCTATTTCTTCTTAGCCCCCACAAGAATTGCCTTATCTCTGTCCTATGTATTCTTGAATTCTCCCAGAGTTTTAGACCCCACAACCTCCTCAGGAAGGCTGTTCCATGCGTTCACCACCCTGTCTGTGAAAAAATACGTCCTCACATTGCCCCTGAACCGCCCCCCCATCTTTAAATTGTGTCCACTTGTTCTTGCACATCTCTTTTTCTGAAAGATGCTACCCTCTTGGAATTTGTTGATTCCACTGAGGTACTTAAAAGTTTCTATCATGTCCCCCCTCTCCCTCCTTTCCTCAAGGGTATATGCAGACCCTGCACCATTTTAGTTGCCCTCCTCTGGACTGCCTCTATCCTATCTATGTCCTTGTGGAGATGGGGTCTCCAGAACTGGACTCAGTACTCCAGATGGGGTCTCACCAACTGTCTGTACAGAGGGACAACAACTTCCTGTTTTCTGCTGGAGATGCCTCTCCCTATACATCCCAGTATCTCCCCAGCCCTCCCTACTACCTTCTCACATTGCTTGCTAACCTTAAGGTCATCTGATATGATTACCCCCGGGTCCTTCCTATTTTTGTTGTTGTTACTACCTCCTCCAAATTGTGTAATCTTCCCCTGGGTTTTTGCTTCCCAGGTGCATTATTTTGCACTTCCTTGCATTGAATCAAAGCTGCCATACTTCTGACCATTCCTCCAACCTTGCCAAGTCCCTTCTCATCCTTTCCATGCCTCCTTGTGTATCAACCCTGTTGCAGATCTTTGTGTCATCTGCAAAGAGGTATACTTTTCCTTCCAGTCCCTCTGCAATGTCACTTATAAAGACATTAAAAAGGACTGGACCCAGTACTGAACCCTGCGGTACCCCACTAGTAACCCCTCTTTCTTCAGAGTGGACTCCATTTACAATTACCTTCTGTGTCCTGTTGTCCAGCCAATGTTTTATCCAGGCTACCATCCTGGGACCCACACCCAGGCTGGTTAATTTGACAATTAATCTTTTGTGTTGGACTGTGTCAAATGCCTTGCTAAAGTCTAGGTAGGCCATGTTCACAGCCCCTCCCTGGTCTACTACTTTGGTTACCCAGTCAAAGAAATCAATTAGATTCATCTGACATGACCTTCCTGCTGTGAACCCATGCTGCCTTGGGTCCTATGCCCCACTGGCCTCTAGGCACTCAAAAATTCTTTCCTTCAGAAGTGATTCCATCACTTTCCCTACCACAGAGGTCAAACTGACAGGTCTGTACAGTAGTTTCCTGCCTCTGTCTTGGTCCCACTTTTGTGAAGGAGACTCACATCCACCTTCCTCCAATACTCAGGTACCACACCATCCTCCCATGATTTGTTAAAAAGGGTAGTCAGTGGTTTCACTAGTTCTCCCCTTAATTTTTTTAGAATTCTGGGGTGAATTCCATCAGGCCCCACTGCTTTGTCCACCTTCAGTTTTGGAGTTCTTTCAGAACCCTTTCTTCTGTGAAAGGACTGGGATCGACCCCCTATCAAGAGTGCTTCTGTTAATTGGATTAGGCACCTCCCCTCCTCCTGTTTTGTGAATACTGAGCAGAAATATTGTTCAATGCCCTGCTTTTTCACTGTCCCTCTCTGCCCACCCACCGCCCATTCATTCAGCCTCACTATCCCTCCCTCCCTTTGTCTTTCTACGCTCCCTGATGTACCTATAAAAGTTTTATCCCCCTTCTTAACTGAGTTAGCTATCTTTTCCTCAGTTTGGGCCTTTGCTATTCTGACTTCCCTCCATGCTTCCTTCTGCCTTAACTGGTGCAGCTCTCTGTCCTGTTCCTTCTGTGTTTCCTTATACTTCCTGAATGCTATCTTTTCTCCTGACTTTCCCCCACCTCTTTTGAGAACTATAGTGGCTTTTCTTTCATTTTGATTTGTTTATTTTCTTCACACAAAGGCTTGTTGCCTCTGTGATGGCAGTTTTGATGTTTCCCATTGTTGATCCACCCTCCTTCTAGCCTGTTTGCTAGTGCTTTTCTAAGGCACTCTCCCATCTTGCCAAAGTCAGCCCTCTTGAAGTCCAGTACCCTCCTTTGTATGGCTTGACTCTGTAGCTGAGTTTATCATGAACCACACTGTTTGATGGTCACTTGTTCCCAGATGGCAACCCACTTCTAGATCTGAGATCCTCTCACTGTCCCCATTTGAGAGTATGAGGTCTAAGATTGCTCCCTCACGAGTGGGTACCCAAACTAGCTGTCTGAGGCATGCCACCTGTAGGGCATTGAGAATGGCCCTGCTCTTGGATGTGGCTGCAGCAAATGTGCTCCAGTTAACATCTGGCATATTCAGGTCTCCCATCAACAGTATCTTCCCTTTCTCTGCCATCCTAAGAATGCCTTCTATCATATCCTTGTCCATTCCCTCCCCCTGACATGGGGGTCTGTATACAGCCCCTGTGCGGATTGTGGTGCCATTTCCAGTCTCTAAGGTGTCCCACAGTGCCTCCTCTCCTCCCTGTTTACTCTCGTTCAGTTGCTTTTATCCCTTCCTTTACATAGAGAGCTACTCCTCCCCCTCTTCTCCCCTCCCTGTCTCAACTTTAGGTTATGTACTCTGGTATGTTAACATCCCAGTCATGGTTCTCTGTGTACCATGTTTCTGTGACTGCTACAATATCCAGGCATCCCTCTTCCATCAAGGCCACCAGTTCAGGGAGCTTGTTGCACAGACTACGGGCATTGGTACTCATTACCCTCCATTTCCTGAATGCCTTACTCCTTTTTGCCCCATCTCTGTCCTTATTACCTTTATCACTTTCTCCATTTACCCAGCCCTTCTCCCTATCGACATCTCTATCTTGGTGTTTACCTCACTTACTACCCTGACTTTTTTGGGGGGACTAGGATTTCCCTGCTCCTTTCCAGTGACTCCCCCCTAGGCTAGTTTAAATGCTTGCCAATGAAGCATTTAAACCTATCACCTAGGATCCTGGTTCCTCTCCTGGACAGATGCAGCCCATCATGCCAGTATAGGGCTGCATCACTCCAGGTGGTGCCCCAGTCCCCAGTGAAGCCAAATCCTTGAGCTCTACACCAGTTTTTCAAGCACTGATTTAATCCCATGGTGTGGAGCACCCTAGCCTCACCTACGCCATAGACAGGCAGCACGTCTGAGAAGGTTACCGAGCGTTCTACTTGTCTAAGGCCCTTCTCCAGCTCCACAAACTCTTCCTGCACTGTTCTGATCCCTTTCTTAGCCAGGTCATTTGTCCTGAGGTGGACAATGACATCCAGCTCCTTTCCCTGTGCAGCTGCTCCGGTGATCCTGAGGATTCGCTCCTGTCCCTCCAAGCCATGGCGCCAGGCATGCACCTTACCTCCCTCTCCCCTTCCTCTCCCAGTTCTACCTTTCTAACAATGGAGCCCCCACCAGGAGTTGTTTCCTTCCCTTGGGGGGTCCTATACCACCCTCCTGTGGGTCTCCCTTGTGGAGGTTCCCAGCATCCTCCTTGGTCTCCACTGCGGGTGCCTCCATAGAGAAACCACACTTTGCCAGAACAGCATAGGAACTGTGGAGAGGTACAACTGGAGGGATGAGCCTCTGTTCCACCACCCTCACCCACCCTGAGCCCACTGTGGTCCAACTGCTCCTCTTTCTTGGCAACTTCTGAGGCAATGGCAGTGGCCCTGGTGGTCCCTGGATGGAAGAGGAGGTCCCACAAATCCTGGCCAACTCAGCCTGGAGATGAGCAACCTCCTCCCACAGCCCAGAGAGGTGCCTGCAGATGTGACAACACCGCATCCACCAGAACATCTCCCGGAAGACTGCTGCTCCACAGCCACTGCACTGCACCACTCCTATCATGTCTTACTTCTGGCCCCTTCACTGTTATTTGGAATCCTTACTCTTTCCTCTTTTTTTATTCTTCGCTCTCTACTTACTTACTGCCTCTGACCCTTTAAGCTCCTGATCATCCTGTTCTGAGACAAGAAGATCCTATATTTCTCAGTAGACCCCTTACCTCCTCAGAGGCAGACCTCCAGCAGCTGGGGGGGGGGCAGAGAGCTACTCTTGCCCTTCTAGGATGGTGAGTCTTTGGTGGCTGAGTGATCACTCACTGCCTGCTCCAAAACAGGAAGTTCCTGTTGTCAGTCAAATCCTGTGCCTATAAAAGTAGAACTAGCTTTGGGTGGAAGGGTGGAGGGAAGGAGGGCAATATAGTCCCAGTAAAGAAGTTCAGTCACACTGCACTCTTTCGTTCTGGTGTTCTCTGCCAAGCCTCTAGCAGAATCTATCTAGGGCAGTGTTTAAATCTAGCTGCCTTCTAGCTAAGCCACTCCCTAATAGATCTTTCTACATGCAAGTAAATTGCACAGATAACAATCCCCTGCAGCCACCTGAGATTTACACCTAGATAACTGTTCAGTTATCTGAGATAACTGCTCAGATAACCATTCACTTCAGCTAACTCAGACAAACACACGAACTTTTTTTTTGTTTGCGTTTTTTTACCCTAAATTGAAGGTCCCAGTAGAAGAGTTCTACTTCTTTAGTCCCAGTAGAGAAGTCCAGTCACACAGCACTCCTTCCTCCTGGTGTTCTCTGCCAAGCCTTTAGATTTAGTT